>CM039093.1:48693200-51093200 GCA_022113865.1 Chimonanthus praecox | reverse complement strand
TTGCGTTAAACCACATTGATTCTTGATGTACACAACCAAGATACTTGAGTTATGTCCGTGCTTTCACTCATGGATTGAGTAGGGTGTCCTTATCCTACCTGGTCATCAGCTTGGTCTAGCTTCCCTATTTACACACTGAGTAAGATTACCGGGAATGACTCTTGCAAGTGAGATGAGATTCAAATTTAAAACTCCTGCTTCTTAAGATAGGTTCTTGACCAACACATGAACCCCTTATTTTTATACTGGTTAGATTTAGAAGTTTAACAACATGAGACAGTCTAAAAGTTGTGTTATTGCTTGGGGAAATAAAAAAATTGAATTTAGAAGTTTTTAGTATTACAACATCATACAATTTATGATATTACTAATAGCGTAAAACCCCTACGGGTGAGCCGATTATCCTAGGACACACCAAGGTTAGGCTATGGGGACTCAAACCCACAACCTCTCGCTTCCTGAGACGGGAGTCAACCAGTTGAACTACACCCATATGGGTTATGATATTACTAATTAGTGATTGGTATATAAACATCTTCATAAATGACCAAAATATTTTTGAACTTGCTTGTTTAATATTTGTAGAATAATGTCATCATAAATTATATGGTGCTATAGTACTGAAGGATCCAGAGTCAATAAATTGAAACTAGAATATGAGTCATGCGATGGCATGTATAGATGTGGTGGTCCTTTACCTGTTTATGGATAATGTTTGCTGTAATTGCACCCACAGTATTTTGGATGAAATCAATTAAATTCTATTATCCAAATAAATTCAGAGATATTGTAGTTATTTGAGTCGTTTAAAATATATTTAGAATTTTTAACATAATTAATTCACAATTAAATTTATTGACTTGGCAGAGAGTCTTTGGTTCTACCACATTATGAACTCTTTTTTGCAAATGTAGAGATATATTCACATTCTCTAAGATTTAGTAAGGTGAGACGCTCGGATTTCTTTATCTTAAAAAAATATATATATATATTTCATGTGCTTTGCACTTGGGGCCCACTTAAAATTATGATTGACCTAGTCAGGTATATTAACAATCGTACTCTGCATCATCCAATGGAAAAAATTGAGTATCTGGTGCAAACATCAAATGAGTCCACCATAGACCCCATAAATCAAAGTTATGAATGAAAATCTCGTGATAATTGGTGTTAGAGAGAAATTGCCGTATATAGAGTCCTTATCCAAGTTTCATATTGGCGAGTTACTTATTAACATTTTTTTCTTCTAAAATCTAAACTCTATACAATTCCTTTTTCTCTTTTCCAAATTAAAATGATAAATAACTTGAATAGATCTCATTTTTCTAAGCATAAAATGGAAGTTATAAAAATTATTGATCTAAAACATCAAATCAAAGCATTTTTGTTTATCAATCATGATCCTCCTATGTAAGTAAATTCATTTAAGATCAGAATAAAAAGAAAAAAGAAAATGAGGAAATAAACGAATGTATCAAATAGAATATAAGGCATAAATGAAAAAAGAAAAAGAAAAAAGAATAAAGCAAAATAAGAAATGAGAGGAAAGAACTTGACTTTTGTGGAAGAAATCTACTTATCGTTTTCATTAGAAAGAAATTTTATTTGACCTTTTAAAATCCAATCGTATAAATTAAAAAAGACTTGATGAATGACAAATTAAGAAACTTAGATTCTAAAACAAAATTCTGCCACTTGATCTCAATAGTCGAAATCATTAAGCGTCATTTTTTTAACAACGCATGAGCTAAATTCAGTATACCTATATCTCATCAAGTCTATTTTCAATATAAACCATTGATTTTTTTACATGGTGTTTACAAAAAATTAAAAAGAAGGAAAATGTAGCAAGTGTAACCTATCATTTCTCTTTATTTATAAGTGTATACACCATTTTTTAGTGTATGGAGAATGAAGAAACACTTTTCCTCTAAAAAGCAGAGATACCTTCTTTGGTAATGGTTAGAGTCTACCACGGTGAATATTGGTCTAAATATCCATATTTATATTTCTTATTTTTTTTAAACAGTATTTTTAATTTTTTTAAATGATTTTTTAAAAAAAAAAGCAATCGAGATTTTCAAAAAAAAATATTTTAAGAGAGAGAAAAAATATATAAAAATTTGGCTGAAACCTCAGTTCGGCGGAATTTTGTACCCCTGCGTCTACTAAGTAAATGGATCTGGCTGGTCAACCCTATAACAAAGTGGATCTCAAAAACACGATCCATTTAAAAAGAGAATCGGGTTTGGTCAGGCTAGCTTGGTAGTGTCTCAATATTGTTAATTAGTATATTGCAGTTATCAATTGTATGGATTTGAAAACCCTTTCTAATAAAATATGGTGTCAAATGTCCATATACATTTATTAATATAAAATGCATGTGATTCTAAGGTTAATTTTAGGATAAGACTTGTGTTATCATTGACATCTCTTTGCCATTTTTCTTATTATTATTTTTAATTTCAAACTAAAATTAAGTTTCTTGTAAAATCTATTCTAAAAGAATAAAGAGAATACACCATTTAAAGACTTTAGTGAGTAAATATAAAAAAATTTGTATCGAAAAAATCTCAATAACATCATTACCATCTTTATCTCTTGTTAGGATAATGGGTTGGGCGGGTCGGACCCCTTGGCTAGATTTGCCCATTAACAATACCTGGCCTTAAAATGTGGTCGGGTCTCGGTCTTATGACTCATTTGACTCACCCGTTTACTAAATTATCGGGTTGAGCCCGAGTCGACTCAAGTTATATCCTAACTTGTTAGCACCCATATCGAGAAGTTTGTCTAGAGTTTTTGCTAGTGATATAAAAGAATAAATGGTTGGATGGTTGATCTAGGATGGGTTCATCAAATGTAGAAATGTAAATGGATATCCAAATAAAAAAACCCGAAAGCATCAAACTTAAGATAAATGGATTTGAATGAAAATTTTAGATCCATTTAATTTTTAGATAGAACTTCGACTCTAAAACTAAAATGCATTTGCTTTTGGATTCGGATTTGGATCTAGACGTACATAATAACCCAAATGACAAGTAGTTTAAATAAATTGTTATATGTTAAATCTATCAGGATAAAACTCTAATATTTTTGCTTTCATATGTCTTATTTGTACTACCGAACATATTTGGAATTAGGAAATAGTATCACATAAGAGAAATAATTGGATTCCACCATTTGAACTACATTTTTGAAATTAGGAAATAGTATCACATATTTTGCAATTTAAATACATTTTTGAAGATCATTTTATAGTTTTTCTCATAATATTCAATAATTGTGTTACATGAAATTTGAATTATTCTTTTATATGAAAACTTAATTGTTTAATTAATCTAATTTCAAACACTCTCAATGAAAACGCTTGTGTGAGAGTGAAAATCAGGGGTAAAAAAATGGCCCACCCTAGATTTCGGCTGAGACACCGAGATTTCAGACCTGATGATTATCGGCAAATATTTCACCGCTAATCGGCCGATATTTCTTTCTCTCTTTTTCCTTTACAAATCTCGGCTGAGCGAGATTTATACCCCTGTTGAAAACCTTCCCTTCATTTCATTCTCTGCTTCTCTTTCTCTACTAGCAACCCTATCAAGTCTCCCATCTCTTTTCTCTCTGCCACCCCTTCAAGCCTTACCTTCATAATTGCCTATCTGGAACTTATTAAATTTTCAGGTAGGAGTTGTATTACCCATTCATTGACAAGTGTAGGTAATAAATCCTTGAGGAATTATAATTATTTGGTTGTGATACTGTTCAAGGCCTGCCTTGTTCGAGCATTAGATACCTGAAGCGGGTTTAATTTTGCATGTTCTTGTTGGGAGAAAATCATTTTTTCGACGCGAATAATAATATTGAAAAACTGAAAAGAGAAATTAATAAAGAAAAGCAAACCACAATAGAAAGATTTATGCGGTTCCTTTTCGGTATGTTCGTGGAGTTCAAACCGATCCACTATATTTAAATGCAAAATAAAGAAAAGATAGTTATCGTTACAGATGATATACTATTTTTATCTTTAGTACAAAACAATTATATATACTATTCTAATTTGGATTTACATAGATGCTGTGTGAAATTATATAAGAGCTCGATTTGTGATCGAATCAACCGTACATCTCTAATAATCAGGCTCTATAAAACTTCTCACTAAAGACATTACTGCGGTTCCCTTAAACACTGTTTGGATACTAGCATCCTGTATCTACTTGCTGCATAAATGGATTGGGATTCAATCAAACCCAATTCTCCTTTACCATTTCACAATTTATGGGCTCATTGTTTCATCTTCCATTTGCATTTTGCCCATTCACTGCTGATACAATTAGGAATTACAGAGATGTAAATCAGCGACCAACAATGCAGCTTTGGAAACTCCTCTCGTAGCAAAGCAAGGATCAATTGGGCCGGAAAAAGGCAATTAGAGCATTACTAGCATGCGTTCTTGATTAATCCGCCGCGTATATTTCTAAAGGCCAAGGATAACCAATGACAACACCCGCAATTATCTTTCTCATAACCCATTTACTTTTCTTTTTCTAATGATGAAAGTGTTCGGACTTTTTAGAGCACTTAACTAATCCTCACATCGGTTATTTTCATGATTCAAAATATATATTGCTCAAGTGAATGGGGATATTTTGTCTAAATTAAAAACAAAATTATTTAATAATTATATTTAGGAAAATATACAACTGATATTTAAAAATATCTCTATAAATTCTTACTAACTTCGAAAGAATTTGTTGAGTTAGTATAGATTGCTCTTTTAATGCTGATTCCATTATTTGTGTGTCCAGTGGACATATTGGATTGTGACATTTTTGTAATTTCTTGTCTTGTGTCGCTTTTGTATTTGTGCATCGGATGCCTCCTTTTAGTAATATATCAACCATTAAAAAAAATATACAACTCGATGATATGCTACACATTGTGTTTTGACATATTTTGTTGATAACTTGTGTATGAGAAAGAGCTAACTTGAATATGGGTCTCACATATACTATAAAAAATATTGTGGATGGATCAAATTCAGATTTTGAAGGGTACAAAATTTTATCATCCTCTTTTTTTTTTAAATCTATGATCTTGGCCTTTAAAAATTTACTTTCGGTAATTCAAACAAATGTAAATTTTGGTATAGAAACAAATGTAATTTTCAAGAAACTTCATATCTAAATGGAAACATTTTCAACTAAATTATCCAAAAACTCCTCAACGTTGATTGATGTAATAATATATCACAGTCTAAAAGGATCCAACTTGGGTCGGGCCAAACCCATGTTAACCCAACTCATCCGAAAAAATTGAAGTCCGAGTCCACTTGGTCAGGGCATGGGCCCATATTAAGGTTCAAAATATAGGCCCATATTTAATAAATATTTTATATTTTATTATTGATATTTGATAATATATTATATTAATTAAAACCTTAATATCTACATGTTATTAAATTTTATCTATTCATTGTGATCTAATCATTTATAAATTCTTTCATCACTCTTCACTTTCTAACTCTAACCATTTATTTCTCTACTCTATCATTATAAAACTTATTACTCATTTTAAGTGGCAAAACTTAAAATCTATAAAACAAAATTATTTTGAAGTATATTTATTTGAACTTTTACATGATAAGTTGATTAGAAGTAAAATAATACCTTTAAAACTTGATTGATGTGATAGATGTAATAGAATTAGTGGCCATGGTGATGATTTATGTGGTGAGAAAATAATTTTAATTCAAATAATAGATTATATAAAAACCTCATGTTAAGAAAATAAATCATCCGCTACACATAACATTATAAATTAATTGTAGTAAGTAATTTAGAACTAAGTTGAGTAAGAACTTGAAAACTCTGAGTTTATGTTCGAGATTAATCTTTCTATAATTTTTATTTGGCCCGAAGTTCAAATTGACTTAGGGCTCCACTTAGCCTGTCCAAATTGTACCCTTACAACCTAGTGACGAGGTTAGATAAAAAATTTAGACTATATAAATATAGGTATTATTATTGTTATTATTATTAGTATTTTTTGTACAAACCCAATTTGTAAAGTAGAAAAAGCCCAAGTCGAAGCCCAACAAGGAGCCCACACTGACTTAGGCCCAGCTCTCGCATCTCCCATCAGTCCATCCCACTTCCTTCCCTGCCCCATATATATATATATATATATATAACCCCAGCAGGCGCTGGTGGTCTGATACAGAGTAGAAATCGGAAGACTTCTCTCTCTCCTCTCTCTCGCCTCTCTGTCTCTCTCTCTAATAAACCAGGTGCGATTCGTTTCTCCTCACTTTACCTTTTTATCTATATCTTCCTTACTTTTTTTTTTCTTCTGCACTCTGTATCCCCTTTATTTGTTTGTGTTCCTTTTTCTTTCTTGCTTCATTTATTGTGCTCGGCGTTTGTGTTTAATTGCTGTCGTGTCTGTGATGTTTTGGTTTCAGATCTTTCTTATATACCATCTCAACATCCACTGCAAAAAGCCCTTCTGATTTCTTTTTCGACTAAACAAGATGGCAGATTGGGGTAAGACTCCTTTCTCTTTCTTTCGCGATTTTTTTTAGTCTGGAAAGAGTTAGTCTTAAAAATTGGGGGGCCGTTGGATGGTTTTTTTTTTTTTTTTAATTTTTTTTGTTTTCCTTTTAGTATTCGTGATGTTGTTTTTAGAAACGGGTACAAATAAATTTTACGAATTCTGAATAAAAATGCTCAGTGGCGACTTTCTTAATGTTGTTGATTGAACTGTGGGAAATTGTATGTGGTGAAGCCTGTTTATCTGCTGGCGGTGGTACTCATAAATTAGTTGAAGGGAAATTGATCATAGAATTGAATTGGCAAAAGTTTAAGTAGAAGGGTTTTACGTGAGTATGGATCTTATGGATTATGATATTGGTTCAAAGATGAATTCTTAGGTTTGATTTTCTTCAAAATTAACAACATCTATCTCAGACTGCTTTTTCCCAGTGAGAGCAATGGAGAAGTTCCTATAATGGTAGATGGGGGCTTCGAAGTCCTCTTATCATCTACTTCCTTAGAGATGATTGACTCCCGCATAAACCACTGATCATATTCTCTAGTTAGGCAGATTTTATCTCGCTCCCACATACTTTTTAGGAACCATGCAATACTTGCAAGTCTTAAGTTTAATTCGGTTTATAGTTTTCTGTCAATAAGTTGATATGTTTCTACAAACCTTCAACTAACTATATATTTCCTTTTTTTTTGAGAGAGTTTTACTTGTGGAGCTGGTTATCTCAGTACAGTTAAATGATCTTGTGTTTGGAATCTTATTTGGACTAGAACATAGTTGCAAACAAGTTCATTGTCTTTGAAAGCTGATGCTTTTATTTGATTTTCCCTTAAGTAAAACAATCAATAATTATGCTTATTCATTGAAGTAAAGAATAATATAATTTAGAGGGAGTTAATAATATTGAAAATAGGGAGAGTTAATTAGATACTGATACAAAGAAATTCACCAGCCATCCTTAGAAAGGATCCTACTTATAGCTTTTGCTTCTCTGAGAGTCTCAATTTATTGGATAAGTGAACTTCTAACATATCTTGGAAAGATTTAGTAATTCTTGACTGGAAGTATTTATTTTTGAGCTCTCTATCTATAAGGTGATGCTCATGCATTATAAGTTTACAATACTAGCCTATGTTTGTAAAGACACAAGATTGTATTGAGAAATAATAGAAAAATCTTTAGCAAGGAAGAAATAGTTTGTTCCTTTTGTAGTGTCATGTCATGTTTCGAATAGGCAAACCTGGGCCTTTGTGGTTGCAATAGTGATAACCTTCCTACTGTGTCATGTTAATGCTTTTTTGGAAGAGAAAACACCTTTGCAAACTCGGAGTTTCCATTGAAAAAATAGTCATATGTATGATATATGGTTATGTACAAGCAGGTTCACGAGGTTGACGCAATCATGGAAGTAGTTCTCTTGGACATTTGATAGTACTTAATCAATCTCAATCATCCATTACATGGATCCCACATCCCTTCTTAAATTGATTGTTATTCCCAAGATGGTTTCATAGATTAGCTGTCACATTACAGCAGCTGATGCATATTGCAAACTATCCCTTGTCAGTATAATAAATGGCCATTAATTTGTTATGCAAAAACCCTTTTATGGGTATTATGTATTGGTTGTAGTCACCCTCCACTGATGATGAGAATGTTACCATAGACTCTTCCTCGGAAGGATAGCTATATGATTTTCATTGAAAGGAGGTAACTCATGTGCAAATTAGGGGCATTCCTTCCAGAATATCAGAATATCCCACTCTCTTACAGATTCTAGTACTGCTAAACTATCCTTTAATGGTAGTTTTGATTCAACTCTTAACCAGCAGTTATGTTGGAAGAAAGAGGAGGATGGGGGGATAGTGATGGGTGGTCACAACACATATTACTTAGATCTAAGAAATATCTTTTATATTTATTTTTCTGTTTTTTATTTTATTCCTTTTTTCCCTGTTATTTTTCAATAATTTTGAAATGAAAATCATAGGTTGCATGTAGATCTAATCACTAACATCATATCTTACTTAAATCTAATATTTATGAAGATTTTTTTTTTATATTTATTTTCATTTTTGTTATAATAATAAAAATATATTAATTTTTACGAAGTATCATACAACTATGCTAGACATAGTTGGATTAGAAGGGGTGGTATTTTTCATATCTTGAGTGAGATTAAAAACAAAGTTTGTATTCCATGATTTTCTAATATTCTAGATTTTTTGGATGTTTTATCAGAATTTTTTATGGGGTGTTAAATTTTCACATCGGTTTGACTAGTTCATCCGATATTTGAAAATATTGTCCAGTTCGTATGGTGAACCCGAGTGGTACAATCGTTGGTTTTGGTTTTTTGAACCGTGGTCCTTAGCCCTGTTGCCTTGTGGGCACTATTGGAGAAATTGAGACTTAATAGCCCGAGGTTGCATTCAATAATCTTATTAGTTAACCTTTTATGACCTGACTGATTCTCTAGTCAGAGCTGAGCGTGTCTCAGAAGTGGCATAATTTTGTCTCCTTCTCTTCCTTTTTCTACTGTTTGTGTCTGTTTCTTTTCTGTGCTTTATGTTCTGCTTCTTGTTCTTTCTCTGTTTTGGTGTATGGGTTGCGATTTCCTTTTTTCTTGTTCTTTGGTTCTTAACCTGATATCATCAATAAAATTTCACCATTCCCGAAGAAACCCCTAAGAGTGAATAAGAGCAATATAAGAGATGTATATATTTGCCATTTAAAAGAATCCCGAACCATACAGAATAAATAACATCCACTATACATAAATTGTAAACTTCCATGGGTCTTTTATTGTTGCAACCATAAAATATTGTTAAGAATTTTCATTTACTCCACTTATCTCTTTGACTCAACCTTCATCAAAGACCTACTAAGATATACTTCACGCCACCCTTTTTTTTGAATGAAATACCTCACGCCACCTTCCTTGCCCAAGACTTCATAGCTTTCACTAACGCTTGCTTCAACCTGAAAAATTTCTAGAAAAAGATGCATTTAAGGGAGAATCCTGATCCATAAGTCCCTCCAAAAGGCCCCCTCTCCTTCCAATTGACAAAAAGGTAATCCCTTTTGGAAAACTGTACCGACCTAATGCAGATCATTCCCAATTTAAAAAAAGTGATGTTTAGATGTACTTTGCACGTGATGTAAAAACAGTTGTTTGATAATAAATAAGTGGTTGATGGAAACCAAACATATAAGAGGGTAATAAAATAGGAGTAAGGAAATTCAAAATCATAATCCTAAACATCAAAGAGTGAACTTAGAAATGGATAATTGGTAGAGAGTGAGGGGTTTGTTGGACAAATGATTTGGAAAACATTAAGTAAAAATATTCCTAACGAGTACATAGGGATTATTCAGGACATGTATGATGGTGCAACCACCAATGTTAGAGTTGTTGTGGAGACAATGTTCCCCATTGAAGTGGGACTCCACCAAGGATCCACTTTAAGACTATACATATTTGTGCTAAACATGGATAACCTAACACAGTGCCATGGTGTATGCCTTTTGCTATAGCTTTAATTAGTGATATGAAACAACTTAATATTAGGTTGGAATCTCAAAGAAGATCTTTTGATACAAATGAGCTACAAATCAGTAGAGCCAAAATAGAATACATGGAGTGTAACTTCAGAAGATAGCGAAGGTGATCAAATAAGAATTGGAAATGACTTAGTACAACACTTGAATAAGTTTAGATACTTGAGATCCATGGTAGAACCTAAGGAGGTTTCGACTTGGATATAAGTAATAGCATAGGAGAGGGATGGGCAAATTATAGACAAGCTAGTCGCATTCTGTGTGATAAAAGTCTCCCTTATTGTCAAAGGTTGATTCTATGAAGCAATTATCAAACTCGCAATGCTCTATGGAGGGGAGTGTTGGGTAATGAAGAAAAGACAAATAGACAAAGTTAGGGTTATGGAGATTTGTATGCTACATTGGATGAGTGGATTAACTCTAAATGATATAGTTAGAAATAACCACTTTAGAGAGTTTAAAAATAACCTCAATAAATGACAAGCGAAGAGAAATCCGTTTGAGGTGGTTTGGTCATATAAGTAAAAGACCAGACATGGCTCCACTACATTGGGTAGAAAGGCTTTAGATTGCAAGAATGAGGAGAGGTTGGCCTTTAAAAATGTGTAGGGTGAAACTAAACCCGACCCGCACGACCCGACTTGAGAAATCAATGGGTTTGGGTTATGTACAGTAAAACCTCTATAATGTAATATGGTTGAGACCATAGTACATATGTTACATTATAGAGGTTATTAAATTAGAGAGTCTAGTAGTATTCCTTTCTAGAAATCTCCTAAAAATCTCACCTACCATTAAAATGTCCTTTCGGCTTCTCTTTGTTTAAACAAATCACTCCATTCCTTCCTATACCGTTCTCGTTCATTGAGGACAAAGTTGTTTGCACCGTCCTAGAGAATGAAGAAGTTTATCCAAAAGTGTATCTCAGATTACTGTTCTAGAGTTTAGATGATGTAGTTTGTGAGGTCCTTAGTCACTTTTGCAGTAATTTTGTATTCTGAATGTATAGAATTTTACTTTACAAAATGATTGGGGTAGTACATTTTTTATTCTTAATGTATCGAGTACTGAGTAAGAGAGATTTATTACATTTTGTATGGGCCCGAGGTTGGGACCAACTGTCGATATTATTTTAGACAGATTATAACTTTATAGAGTACTGCATTATAGAGAGTTTACTGTATTTGTATATTTTGGGTTGGGCCGGGTTGGAAGGAAAAAAATCCGCATGAAATTTGTATTGGGTTGGGTTGAGAAATTTAAAATCAACCCGACCCGACCCGAGTGTACCAAGTTATAAAACAACACTCGGGTTGAGTCGGGTTGAGTAACTCGGGTCAGCAATGTTAGGATTGTGGGCCCCCCCTTCACGTCCCACACGTGTGATATTGTCCGCTTTGTTGACCCAAGTCAATGGGTCCCCTCACCCCCACAAGGTCTATTGGGTTGCAAAGTTGCTTCATTACCAGCCAAGTATCTGGGGGTTCCTCTCTGCAAAGGAAAACCTAAAAAGGTTTGTTGGGACGTGCTCATAGATAAGATGAAAAGGAGGTTAACGGCTTGGAAAGAAAAATATTTGTCTATTGGTGGTAGGATCATTCTTATCAAAGCTGTGTTATCTAGTCTCCCTGTATATTGTATGAGTGTCTTCAAATGCCCAATGGCAATGATTTTTCTGTGGAATGATGAGAGGTCTTGGATTCGTAAATTTCACTTGGTGACCTGGTCTCATGTTTGTAAAACCTTTGGTAGATGGAGGTCTTGGATTCGTTCTCTTTGTCAGTTTAATGAAGCTTTGTTAGGGAAATAGCTTTGGCATTTGGGCGACTCTTCTGAAGGTCTCTGGAAGGTTCTCATGCGAAGGAGATACAATTTGCTTGATTCCGGTTGGAAGGTCACTAATATTAGTGGGAATGTTTCTGGTTTCTGGAAAGGAGTTTGCTCTGTGTCTGCGGCTTTTGATCACTTCATCCGGTATCTTGTTTATACAGGAGATGATAATTCTCTTTTGGTCAGACAAATGGTCGGGAGATGTTCCTTTGGCTCAATCATTTCCGGTTTTGTTCTCTCTTGCTTCAAATAGAGCTGCATCGGTTAATGAGTGTTATGAGTTTACTCAAAACAAGGTAGTCTTGGGTCCTCGTTTTCGACGAGAGTTAGATGATTGGATGTCCCTAATGTCTCTCTTAGGGAATGTCTTTGTGAAGGGTTCTGGAAAGGACAAACGTCTTTGGGAGATCGATGCTCATGGTATATTCTCAGTTAAGTCTTTTTGTAAGAATATGGTGAGGGGTAATGAGGTTCCTTTAGTTAATCCAAAAATTTGGGAGGGGCCTTCTCCTTTTAAGGTTAAGATTTTTTGTTGGCTTGCTGGTTTGAAGAAAGTCTTGACGATTGACAATCTGCATAAGCGCAAGATGATTATTGTGAACGCTTGCCCTATGTGTTTATTGGGTACGGAGTCGGTAAATCATCTTTTGCTTCATTGTAAGTTTTCTTATCAGATGTGGATGCATTTCTTCCAGTTGTTAGGCATCAACTTTTGTCTCCCACTTTCGTGGGGGTGATCTTTTCAATGAAGAGGTGTTGGTGTTAGGTAGCTCCTTTCGGCGCAGGTTATGGAATGTAACTACGTTGAGCATTGTGTGGTCTATTTGGTTGACTAGCAACAATAGGGTGTTTCATGGGAAAGTTTGCTCGGCTATTTCTCTTCTAGATTTAATTAAGTTTCGGGCAGCTTGGTGGTTGATCAGGTCAACTCAGCTTCAGGATGTTTCTATTTCAAATATATGCAGAGATTGGGCTTCGGTCGATTCATATATTCATAAGCTGGGGGCTTCTAATCAAGTTTGCTGGACTCCTCCTTCTGACGGACTTCTCAAACTGAATTTTGATGGTAGGTGCATGCGTGATTTTGGTCTGACTGGTTATGGAGGGATTATTCGTACCGACTCTGGGTCTTCTGTATTTTCTTATGTTGGGCCCATTCATCACAGATTAGTCATTGAGGCAGAATTAGAGGCTTTTTGGCGCAATATTTTGAAGTTGGAGGAGAAAGGGATCCATGGGTGTTTGATTGGGGGTGATTCTTAAGTTATAGTGAGTTGGGCTTTGGGTTCTATTTGCCCGTGGAGGTTCTTGGATAAAATTGAAAGAATTCGGTATATCATTGATTCCTTTAACTTCAAAATCGCTTGGGTTCATCGTTCAGCTAATTCGGTTGCCGATGAGTTGGCTCGTCAGGGGTTATTTTTAGATTCCGAAGTGGTTTCTAATTTTTTGTAATTCTGTTTAGGGTGGGCTTTCTCGGCCGTTCTTTTCTTTTTTGTAATTCTTTTCGGAATGAATGAAGTTTCTTTAAAAAAAAAAACCAGTAGTGTTTCTGATTTAAGTTATACCATTTGAATTCCAATTTACAAGGTTCAAGAATCTAGTCAATAAGTAGTGGAATCAATAAGGTGAGGAGCAATTACAACAACTATTGACAATGTTGATGGTTGTTTTGTTTTATCTCTAGAGTGACCTTCCCCATTTTAGGGCACTGTTATAGAGTTAATACTACAGAATTGGAGCTTCCTTTTTGCCTTGGTTTTGTATAGCTGAACTTCAATCCTTTCTCACTCATTAATGAAATTTGTTAACTGAAAAAGGAAACAAAACTTTAATCACCTTGTCTGAATTATGTTTTGATTATAATAAGGACATTAACAAACCCCACACCCACCCTTCCCTCTGTCCATACACCAATGAAAGATATAAAAAGACATTGCATAAGAGGGTTTGTGAGCATATTCCTTGTCCAGCAGTGCTAGTTAATTTCAGTGCATGAATTGTGATTCATTGTTCTTTATTTGCAGTGATCTATATCTGAACATGGGATTTGATTTCACATCTTACTTAAGCTAAGTTGCAAGTGTTAACAGGAACAAGCAATGGATGTGTTAATGACTCGTATCTTTCAACATTTTTTTTTTTCATTTGGTTGTTAGTGCACAAAGTTTTTCGACATAACCATTCCTTTTTCTTTTTGTTCCCTTTTTTATCTTACAGAGTCTGAGGATTTTGAACCAGTAGCACCTGTTATTCCGAAGGAAAAACCGAAAGGTATATGGGATGATGAGGATGCAGACGAAGAAGATGTTAAAGAATCCTGGGAAGATGATGATGATTCTACTAAAGTAAAGATCATCTTCTCTGTGTAGCTTTATCATACATGTTTTTAAAATGGGATGCCTTAGGGTTTTATCAGGCTTGGATTTAAAAAAGAAGGTTGGACTTGGTTAGCATTTGAAAACTAAGATGAGACCTATGAATCATTGATTGCCTTCATAAAAGAATAGTGGTAGTTTAAGGTTTTTGAAAAGCAAACTGGGCTCTACTTAATATGGAGGAGTTAAGAGTCAACTTGGCCAAGTTGATTTGGAAACTTGGACTAAACCATGCATCAAGTTTGCCAAATGGTTTGCAAAATAATTGCTCTATAATTTTCAGTGTAATCCTCTTGTTGGGATGTAACATTATGTTGTGAACTACATTCTGGAGCCTGGGATGCAGGTTTGGACCTACTGTTAGGTACATGCTCCGGTTTTTGCTTATAAGCCATTTAAGTTGTATTCAGCTTGCACCCACAACCTGAGCCATTCATACTAGCCTTTGTTTCAACAAGCTCTCCAAGGCTTAGGTGACCTCATTCCTAAATTCAGTGCAACCTCTCAGTGGCTTTTACACTTATGGCACATTTATGATGTTGATACCAGGAGCTTTATGGATTTACAATTTTACATAACTTGTCATCTTGGGAAGCTGTAAGACTAATGCTCATTAACTTCCAACTTGTATATAGTTCAACAAAAAAGT
Source organism: Chimonanthus praecox (assembly GCA_022113865.1). Lineage (NCBI taxonomy): Eukaryota > Viridiplantae > Streptophyta > Magnoliopsida > Laurales > Calycanthaceae > Chimonanthus > Chimonanthus praecox. The sequence continues at coordinate 51,078,233 of CM039093.1, read as the reverse complement.
TTTGGCTTCATTGCATGGGTATGGGTGCATTTGCTTCTAAATATAGGATTTTGTGGGTTATATATTTATGACAATGAACCCAAAACCCCCACCTCTCTCCGAGTAGGAGGCTGCGTGCAAAGTGATTGTTAAGCATTCTAGTGGTGAGGCTTTCGTTGGCTTTTTGAGTTCTCCATTTGACCTAATCAACTATACAATCAATCACTTTGTCATCTGTCATGTCCTACTATACAGTCAATCACTTTGTCATCTGTCATGTCCTACTATACAGTCAATCACTTTGCTACATGTCATGTCCTCCTTTATCCCTTTCCTCCACATTTTGAGTGGCCTTTACCCCTCCTTCTACATGGCTATCCGCAACTTGTAACCTCTCAACTCTATGTATTGAAGTCGTCCATGATCTTCTTCTTACATGCCGAAACTACTTCAAACAAGTTTTTCTCGGTTTGTCATTTATTCGAGCCACTTTAGATAGTCCTTTAATGTGGTCATTTCGAACTCTATCTTTAAAGTTGGTCACTCAACCAATGTAACATGCTGAAACCACCTCTCACGGTTTTCTTGTCTTGAAAGAAAAAACCTATGGCAAATGTGTACACATAAATGTGCTGGTAGGTGAATCGCTCACTCACCCTTAAATATGATCAAAAACGAAAATCCAGGCCATGGATTAGTGCTTGGTGCCTACTGAATTGAGTTGGCTTGGATGATATTCTAGTCAATTGCTGAGCTTTTGAACTTCGGTTCCTTATCAGGCCCTTCTAGAGGCTTGTGAGAGGGTTCAGTAAACACCCAAGTCTTAGTTTTTCACTTTGTCGAGCTTGAAATTTTGGTAATTATCTACTCATGGTAGGTTTTATGGAGGTGCTAATGATAGTTTTTTTGTTTTTTTAATATGTAGTTTTGCATGCATTTTAATGATGTTGGTATAGTTGCTAAAACTAATCATTAGATGATTATAATTTGAACCATATGATTGTGTTGATTCAGGCAACTAAACCAGAACCTCCTGCACAAAAGACTGTTCCAAAAGCCACTGGAAAAGATGGTGGTAAGAAAGAGAAAGCTGTTACAGTAGCAGATGAAACACTTGCAGATCCTGTGGCAGAGAAACTGCGCCAACAACGGTAATTAAAACCAATTTTTTACTCATATACATTGGTTTCCTGCAACTCTTTTCAGGGGCTGCATGGACGCACATGCCTGTGCTGCCCTAAAATGGGATGTGTCAAGAATCCGACACTAGTGAAGGTGCCATATGATTTTTGGATTATCCGGTTTATTATTTGAATAAATTTAATCACACCATTGAAGCCATTGCCCCATTGTTTGTTTCAACTTTTTGACTCAGCTCTATTTAAAATCATGTTCCATCAATCCAAAACTAGCATTCATTTTCCTATCCATGTCTTATCCCTTTGTTCTTGTATTGGGAGATTAGATTAATATAAAGACAATACGTATAAAGTAACACCAATGAATATAATACACAAATTTTAGTTGACATGATCAAATAATTAGTATTCCATTACTTTGGATAGACTCGAAAAAGAAGTAAAGGAGTGACATTTCTTTTTTTAGCAAGATTATTAAAAAGAACAGAAATTTTTAACGGTAATATAAGAATCCTATAAGAATTCTATTTTGAACCCAAAACAATGATGTGTAGAGTATATTGCTCATTCCAAAGAATCCATGCAACCCATTAGTGGCTTGGTTGCATAAGTACTACTGTGCATGTTGGGAATTCGATTTTAGTATGAGTTTTCATATTCAGAAAATGTCAAAGATGAGATACATTCTTTTCATGCTCTCTTCAATGGATGCGGGTTGCTCTTCCCTAAGAAAGGTGAAATCTTATGTTTATGTTTAACTGTTGGGCGTTGCTTGGATTGAACGTTATAGAAGTTCTTTGAAGACAAGGCTGTCTCCAGAAGCATTGTTGTAGAAAGCTAAATCCTGCATTATTTAATTGGCCTTGGTGTAGGTCTTTGCACACTTCTTGGAGATCCACACCCTTTTCCATTAGGTTTAAAAATCTCCTTGTTGAGCCTTCCCTTACATTCTATCATTGCATGTGATCCATGACCAAATGGGGATTTAATGAGGCTCTCTACATACAAGTCTTTGAACTATTTTATAAATTAACCAAATTTAAGGTATTACATGACTAGCCAAAATTCTTTTTCTTTTTTGGAAATGTTAGTTGTCTAAAGAGTTCATAATGTGTTTTCATGGCTAATGTGTTTGAAAATTAAACAATTTCCATTGGACCATAGAGAACCATTAGCACACATGATCACATTATGATAGTCCACCTCATTTGTAACTGGGCGAAGTTGATCACTGAGAATCCTCTGCCCTTCAAGGGTGGCTCTCGATTCCATCTCCAAAAAGAAATTAAAAAGAAAAAGAATAAAAACAAAAATGAGTCTCTTAATTCTATCTTTCTGCGTCACCTTCTCAATTTAACTGTCATATGAGAATTATTTCACCTTTTTCATGTGATGCAGGACAACTAATAGGGTGACCCTCAATGTCTAATGTGGTCCCTAAAAATTAAAAGAGATGAAAATAATGCACCCTAAATCTAATATGGGCTGAAATTAAATACCAATTAATATATGTAATTAATTAATATAAAATTACCACTTATGAGAATTATTTCACCTTTTTCATGTGATGCAAGTCAACTAATAGGGTGACCCTAAATGTCTAATGTGGTCCCTAAAAATTCAAATAGATAAAAATAATGCACCCTAAATCTAATATGGGCTGAAATTAAATACCAATTAATATATGTAATTAATTAATATAAAATTACCACAAATAATTATGTATAAATGTCCTTGGAATCTGAGATTTTGAATGAAATATGTATATGTAGCCTTAAATGAGATGACATATGGTTTTAAATAATGAGATAGGAGGGTTTAGTGGGTCACAACCACAACAAAAAAAGAAAAGTGGAGTCACGGAAGTAACTCCACAGGAAACGAAGGCATGGGAGACTTACGGAAGCAAGGGACAGATGGGTAACAGTTTATGGCAGCAAGAAGGAAGGCTAAGGAGGGTTACAAGCAGCAAATGAGGGATCTAGGAAGGACGGCAACACCCTTAGGGAATGGGGCAGGTCTGGGACAGGTCTGGAGGCAGATCTGGGGCAGATTTGGGGGACAGGAGAGGGGCGAAAACAGATCTGGCTCAAGGCAGGGAGGGGCGAAACTGATGGGAAGGGTTAGAAGAGGAGGTGGGAGCAAGGAAGAGACATGGGAAGGTCGTCAGCAGCAAAGGACAACAAAAGGGATGGTGTCGGCTGTGGCTAAGAAAAAAAAGAAAACAAGGAGGAGAGAGAAGAAGAAGATCGAAGATGGATTGTACCTCGAGATGAAAGGATGGTAGCCTCACGCTAGGCTTCACGCCAAAGGAAGGGCCTCATGCCAAAGGAATCGCTCCCAAGTATTTCGTCGCACAAGCGGAAGAAAACTTCAATTTCATTCATCAACTAATTGCCCTAAAGAAGCTTACAATGTATTTATAATAAACACACCAACAAAATGATGAAAATACCCCTAAATGTAAAATAAAACAAAATACCCTCAGATAAATAAATAAAAAATATGTCAAACCAAATAAGTAATAAAAATAAAAGTGATAGAATCATATGCTCCAAAATGCTCCGCATCATCATGTCCAGGATGTCCTTTATTCTAGGACCTAGATTCTCCAGTTGGCTCCTACTTGCATTATCCTTTAATTCCTTTGGCCCCCAAAGGTGGAGGAATCCTTTTTGCCTTTTGATGGTAGCTGGAGATTTTAATTGGGTTATAGAGAACCTTCAGCACACGCAATTGTGTTATCTATTAGCAAGTCAAATTTATTTCTGGAAGGACTGGATATCCTCTGTGGTCTATAATATGGTTCTCCAATAAATTGAAAACCTTATGTAATTTTTTCTCCTCTTTAAATTTCATGATGAGTTCTCTCAATAGGAAAATTAGTTCTTTGACCTTGTATAAAATTCTTACTTTGAACAATCTCATATCCTTTATTTTTGCCCTCCCTAGCATTTCTTATTTTTGTTGGACTAATTAGGAATCCGTTGTCCAAATTTCCCTATATTGTCCTTTTGTTTAGCCCATATGGACCTATTTTCTCTCCCTGTACTGATGGGTGCTTCCCTTTCTTCTGGTGCCCTCCTCCATGGTTTGGTTTGGGGCTTTTCCAAAAGAGTTCAAGCCTTACAGAAGCTGTGGTACCTCTGGCTATCATTGGTTAGTTTGGCTTGAGCACAACAGGAGAGTTTTCGATGAGAAATCTGCCTGAAGGTCAAGTCTCATTTTGCTCATCAGGTCCAATATCATCCAATGAGCATAAGTGTAATTGGACCCAGCTGCAAACAGAGCTCAACTCGTTTCAGCTGGTTTTGAGGTGACAACTCTGTTTCCTCATGAAGTTTCTCTCTTAGAGTGTAAAGGGGTCTTGGCAACCCGACAGAAAAAAAGGGCAACAATTAAGATCTTCATTGAGCCACTTAGACCAGACATTTTCTTCTCTCTCCATCCATCTGGAGATCGTATCTCTGGTCTGCCTTGGATGTTAGATTCTGTTTATGGTGCTTGCGATGATGTCTCCAGAAAGCTCGGATTCCTGTCATTAATTTCTGTTTATTGTTTTTATTTTTCCTGGCCTTCTCGCATGTACTGGTTTCATGGGCTTTTTTTTTGCTTTCTATGCCATCTGTTCTTGCACTACTGGTGCTTTTTCTTTATTAGGATAGTAACCATTTAAAAAAAATGAGCATTAGTGGGATGCATTTTTGGAGATTCCTCACTGGAAGATTTTAATAGGGATAGGCCAATGATTACTTGATGTAACAGTATCTTGTTTTATTTTAGCCATCTCTTTCTGGCTGTAGTCCTCATTTTGTCTCTTTGAAATGTACTCCCTTTTGTAAATGCTTTGTACCTGCTTTTTTTTGTAATAGCACTTTCCATTCTCTTGCAAAAAAGATACGAAAATTACTACTGTGGATCATTGTTGGTCCACTAGCACAAACCAGACTGGTTGATGGTGATACCAGATCTTGTTTTAGGTATTTCTTTCATTTTATCCATTCCCAGACTGCATACAGCTTGTTTGGTCCTAGTGACTTGCAATTGAAGAACACAAACCCTGTCCTCTCTCGTTGGAGGGATGATTCTAGCAACTTGCCTACCAGAGTGTGAATTGATATCTATAGATATTTATTTTATTATATATTATAATCTTAAAATAGTAACATGTGTATTCAATATTTTGTTCTGTTTAGTGCTATAATAAATGTATCATTGGATATCATTTATTTACTGGTGTTGCATGATTCAGGTTTTTGAAGGTTATTGTGCTCCAACACTTATCTTCTGCCTTTTTCTTTTCAAGTCATTAAGTATTTTGTTCTTCCATCGGCAGGCTAGTGGAAGAAGCTGACTACAAGTCCACTGCCGAACTTTTTGCAAGCAAGGGAGATGAGAAGACCCTCGACAATTTTATTCCCAAGTCAGAAAATGATTTCATGGAGTATGCTGAGCTTCTCTCTCACAAGCTTCGCCTGTATGAGGTACAGTGATGTCCTGCTGGGGATATATTTCAACTCTCAATGCAATATCCATTGCAGGATCTAAGATCTTAATTTTTATTTGCCTGCCATTTCAGAAAAGCTTTCATTACATAGGCCTCCTTAAAGCTGTAATGAGGCTTTCTATGACTTCACTGAAAGCAGCAGATGCTAAAGAAGTGGCTTCATCTGTTACGGCAATTGCTAATGAAAAGCTCAAGGCAGAAAAAGAAGCTAATGCTGGAAAGAAGAAACAGAGTATGGGTTTTTACAGTCCCACCCCTTCTTATGGCAATAGTTTTATCTCATAGGTCACTGGGTTTAATTAATAATCCTTGGATGGTTTCATGTTTGTCTGAGCAGCAAAGAAGAAGCAGCTTCATGTTGATAAGCCGGACGATGAAGCAATTGTTGACTCCTATGATGCTTTGGATGATTATGATTTTATGTGAATTCTTGAGAAAAGAACGAGTACTCCTTTTTGACCTGGGATTCTCCACAATTTTCGCTGCCTGGGAGGTGGTAAATTTTTTGGCGTTGCCATTCGTTGACCCTCTCCGACAGTATGAGATCAAATATAAACTTGTATTGAATAAGAGGGTATTGGCATTTCTGCTTAGGGATCTTTCAGAGTTGTTGTAATAGTTTCAAGATGTTTGTTGCATTTAGTTTCTAGATTTTTCCCGGGACTGTGTGAGAATATACCGATAATTTTATTGATTTGATTGTTCAAACATTTTAATGCCAAGCTGCAGTGGATCTCTGTAATTTATGGTGAATCCAATCCTTGTAATTTCTGAATTCTGCTCATTACTTTTTAAGGAAAGTTATAAGATGCAGGCTGTGTGTTTAGCTAGACAAATGCGTTCTTGAAGGCCATAACGTTGTGGTCATGTTGCCTTTTAAAGCTCCCATAGATATTGAACCCTACTCTCTGAGGAATATCTGAAATGATCTTGCTAGAGCCACATTTTGATGGGCTACATATCATGTGCAACTGGACATAGTGTGAGTGAGTTTTTCATCATTCATTTACCTATCATCGACGAACTACCTAGCACGTAGTTAAGATGTATTAGGAGAAAGAAACTAAACTATTTTTTTTTATTTTTGGATAGGAGGCTAAATTGAATCGTTTTTCTGTCTGCCTCACAAAGAAAGAGCATTTTTATATCTGGAATCTATGTTGCTGCCTTGTAAGCCAGCATCAGTACTTTCACATGCTGGTATTAGTATTTTTGCCTATGTCTATATATGCATGTCACTCAGTGATAAAGCTCGCACTCTTGAACCAAGATATGCTAATTCATAGCATGAATAGATTTTTTTCCTCCCACAGCCTTGTTCTATAGCAGCTTTGGGGTCCTTATCAAAATTCAACAGGGAGAATTAGAATGTTGATAATCTCAAAAATGCCTTCCTCATCTGCATAATGATAAAGATTCTACTCATGATCGATTGGCGGTATCAACACTTCTTTTGTGACTTCTGAGAGTCAAAACAAATGCGGTCCCGAAATATTGCACGTCACTGTGAATCAGTTTTCGTTCAGGAGTCGCCACAGGATGTGTCTGTCTGGAATCGTAATCTACAGTCTTGGTTTGGAAATGGGATGTTTGAGAAAGTGCTGCTTCTGTATTGGAGGATGCAAGCTGTGGGTATGCGGCCAAATGCTTCAACTTTTCCATCTGTTCTGGGGTCCTGCCTTGCTCTCTCAGATCTACGACTGGGGGAAGTCATCCACGCCCAGATATTGAGGTGTGGGTGTGATTCAGATAGTTATGTAGGCTCTTCCCTTGTCCACATGTATGGGAAATTCCAGGGAGTTGACAGTGCCTGGCAGGTGTTTGATAAATTGCCTGTAAGAAGTGTGATTTCATGGACATCAATGATCCAGGCTTACGCTCGGATTGGGAGATCTAGCAAAGCAGTGGAGATGTTCAAGCGAATGCAAAGAGATGATGAGGTCCGGCCAAATGCCATTACAATTTTAAGTATGATCCCTGTGTCTGTCAATTCAGGAGATGGTGAGTGCATCCACACCTTTGTGATCAAACTGGGATTGGAGTCTCATTCTCTGGTGGCAACTTCACTCTTGGACATGTATCTGAAACGTAAAGCTGTTCGAAATGCAAGGCGGATTTTCCATGGTCTGCATGATAAAAATGAGGTCTCATGGCTTGTGATGGTTACTGGATTGGCACTGAATGGCTTTCTTGGAGAAGCTGTGTCACTTGTGGGAAGAATGTTGTTGGATTTAAAGTTGATTCTTGATTCCGCTGCACTCGCAACCCTAGTCTCAGTGTGTACAGATGCTGGAGATTTTGAGCATGGAAAGTGGCTCCACACCTATATTATAAAGACGGGGTTGGAATTGGATGCATTTCTTGGAACATCTCTCCTTGACATGTATGCAAAATTGGGATCTCTAGATATTGCAAGACATGTGTTTGAGGATATACTTGAGCCAAACCTGGTCTCATGGAATGCCATCATACACGCATATGCTCGCCTGGGCTTTCTAGAGGATGTCGTGGAGCTTTATTGGCAACTAAAGCAGGCTGGGCTCTCACCTGATTCAATCACCATCCGGAATTGCTTTTTGGCATTAGCTTCATCTGCTGGGTACCAAAGGGAATCCAAGATGGGTGAATGCTTCCATGGTTTTATAATAAAAGGTGGTTTTTTCGATTCAGAGATTGCAACCGCAAACTCGCTATTGGGCTTCTATAGCAAGATAGGTGATCTCAAGAGCGCTGAAACAGTGTTTTTGTGCATTGGGGACAGAAAGGACACCATTTCTTGGAATTCCTTGATCAGCGGATACGTCCGAAATGGATCAGGCAAAGAGGCAATAATGCTCTTCCACCGAATGCAATTAGCAAGCAAAATGCCTGATTCCTTCACTTTGTCTAGCATTTTAGCAGCATCTGCATTCATTAGAGCGCTCTCACTCGGGCAATGCATACACGCATACCTGATAAAGCTGCAAGATCATGTACCCCTTGTGCCATGGGACTCTTTCGTGGGAACCGGATTGGTAGACATGTATGCGAAGTGTGGAGAAATGGAATCTGCCTATAAGGTGTTCAAGGGGATGATGTTCAGAGACACGGCCACTTGGAATGCGATAGTCACAGGTTTCGGGCAGAATGGATATGCTTCAGAGGCCCTGGTTCTTTTCTCTCATCAGTTGAAGGCTATGGGAGGGTCATTTTCTTCTGAGTCTGCAACAGCGACGGCAGTTTCAGCATACAGTCAATTGGGGTGGTTAGGAGGGGGAATGAGTTTACATGGCTTTGCATTGAGAAAAGGAATGGAGAGCCATGTCATTGTGGGAAATGCAATTCTAAGCATGTACTCCAAATGCGGCGCCGTCAAAGATGCAGAGTTTTACTTTGAGAGGATAGTTGCGAGGGATACAACAACTTGGACAGCCATGATTGCAGGTTATGGCATAAATGGGAGAGTGGAGGAGGCTGTGTCCATGTTTGAGAAGATGACATCCAAGGACCATGTCAAACCAAATGAGATAACCTTTCTTGAGGTTTTATGGGCATGCAGCCATGGGGGGTTGGTGAAGGAAGGGTGGAGTTATTTCCAAAGGATGAGGAGAGATTATGGAATTGAAGGGGGAAGAAAGCATTATTGTTGTATGGTTGATCTTCTTGCACGGAACAGTTACCTTTACGAGGCGTATGTGTTGATAAGATCAATGAAAGTAAAGGCCGACGCCGCAGTGTGGGGGGCACTCTTGGGTGCATGCAGAGTTCATGGAGAGTTGGAGTTGGGAGAGATTGCAGGGGAAGAGCTGTCAAGGGCTGAGGGGAGTAAAAGCGACTATGGCGTGCTTTTATCAAATACTTATGCTGCAGTTGGGTGGTGGGAGGCTGCAGCTGGAGTGAGGGAGAAGGTGAGGAACGAAGGTTGGAGGATGAATAAAGAGCCAGGTTGGAGTCGAATTGAAGTGAAGGAGGCAGAGGCCCCATAATTTTTAATTTAAAAAAGCGACCTACACCTCAGGGTTTAGAAAGTTTGTTGCATACTTTTTTTTAAGACTTAACATATCCTTATGTATCATGTGACTAATCTTTGGAACATTTGTAAACTTTTCAATCAACACACGCCGATATAGAAAAATGTGGTGTGGCCTTTTTTACTTCTTGAAAACAACCTTTGTTTAAAACTCCAAAGGGTTGATCTAGTGGTTGAGACACAAGATTTCGAATGATAGAGGACTACTTTCTGTGAGATATGTAAAGAGTAAGGTCCCACCGCTTGAATTCGACATGTATGTGTAGAGAGGCGTGTACATACCCCAAAGAACTAGTCGAACAAGATACCTAAATACTTTCGTTCTTAAAAAAAAACAATCTTTGTTTAAATTATTTTAGAAACTATTCTAATGAAAAAATTATATTAGGGTTCCTTTCATATCATCCAACAAGTAATATAAAATCAGGTTTTGTGTTGATTATGAAAATTGGATTTTTTTATTATTCATATTAAAAAAATTGTTTTTATTAAAATTGAATGAATCATCATCTTCTCATAAATTAAGAATTTTGAAGTTGTCAAAAGGTAAACATTACGTGTCTATTTTTTTCTTATAAATTTTCAAATTTAAGGATCACTTAAAATGAAAGACTTTGTACTTTTTATATTTAGTGGATACTCTATTGAATTTGCATGTAAATATTTTTCTCTACGTTGTAGGACTCTCCGCATAAGTCTTGCATTGTAGTTTGGTGCTAGCAATTTATGATTTGCCTCTAGATTCCTTTTGGTGTTATTAGTAATTTTTAATTTTTCCATTTCTTACTCTATATATATAAAGAGATAGTTTACATGTTCAACATTTAATCATTAAACGGTTGTGATTTGCTTCTATGTTAGTAAAAAAAAAAAGGTAAAATTCATAAATAAAATGAAAAATGGGAAAAAAGATTTTAGGGTGAGATTTGGTGAATAGAAAGAATTTAGTGGAACTTTATCATATTAATAAGGAAAATTCAAGTTTACATTTTCTTTATCTCATCAAATTATAAGAGATCCAAAGGGATCTCTAAATTAGCAAACATGTCAAAATTAGCTACATATGAAATTTAAGCCATCTAATATAACTTTATAGATGAAATGGCCAGTTATATTAGATCAAATGGCCCTGATCTGGAAAAAGGCCCAGAGGCTGGTTCAAGAGGGATGATAAAAGATGAAATTGGGCTGTGTCAGTCGGACCAACACCCAACAGTGGAATGGCTAGTAAGGGTGGGAAAAAAGTCCCACATCGAAAATGGAGGATATTTAGAGGGGGTTCATAAGTGGCAGTGCCCCTCCTTCCAGCAAGAGACGTTTTGTAATACCTTGCCCCAGTTTAGGCGTGTTTTAGCCTTTTATTTCCTGTTTAACAGGTTAATCTCGAGGATTATGGTTAGGGCTTCGAGGGAAGCCCAAGTGTGGCCCAATCCGAGCTCGTGAGCTCAGAGATCCAGCTCGTCAAGCTGGAGGGGTATTTTGGTAATTTACCACTTTTAGTTGTGATTTTATAAATTATATTATTATGTGAATATTATTAGTGGATAATGTTCTCCTTAATAAAGGATTTGCATTTATGGTTTTAAAATGATTTGATTTTCAGAAAATGATAGTTATTATTTGCCCGTCAAAACCCCGAAAGGGAGTTTTAATTATTTTAAATAATTTTGGAAACGAGATAAATTCGGAAAATAGTATTTGATAATAGACCATTTTTAGAAGGTCTAGTTATTTCATTTCACCTCAAAATAAGATTTACAAATTGGTTATTTTTACATTTGTTTAATTAAGTAATTATGGGTAAAATATGGGTTTTATTTAAATAAATGATTTTTAGTAAGAGATAAATTCTGAAATTTTTATTGTGACCAAGGTTTTCAAAACCCAACCCATCTGTAAGGTTGGATCAGGTTTTTGAGTTTTTAAATTATCACCTTTAGTTTAAAAATTGATTTTTATTAAAACTGGGACTTATCTGCAATATGGAAAATAATGGAGGGCTGATCTGCAAACCGCAGAAAAATCATCAACGCCATGCAGGTGTGCTCTGTGCGCTCGGCCCGAAATCAGGCGATGATGATCACCTCCCGTCGTGCCGTCCCATCCTCGGATTTCCGGCAGAAAACCTATAAATTCAGGCTTCATTCAATCGGTTGAACTCCCAGCAATCCTCTGCTTTCCCTCTTCTCTCAAGCCCAGCCGAGACAGACCCCTGCTTGCTTTTGTTTTTCAATAACAGTAAGCTTATAGGAAGATTTTTCAAAATCCAAATTTTCAGCCCAGGAACCCAAGCTAAGGTATCCATTGCATTCCTTTTTAAATTCTAACTGGTCTTGAATCAAGAAAATCGAATTTTGACTCCGTTTTGATTAAGAAAAACAAGTTTTAAGTTTTAAGAAAAACCATGGGTTCCATGTACCCGTGAGCTTTCACTGTTTAAATCGGATGACCCATTGAGCTTCTGAGCTCCAAACCAATCCCCATGGAAAGAGGACTCCCAGAGGAGTCCATTAGACAAGACGGATGTGAAAAATGAATCCGGGAAGCCCTCCCTTTTCGGAATCGTATTTTACTGTGTATCCACCGTCACTGTCTGGCAGACAGTGGAGAAGACGACTCTCGGAAGGTCCGAGAGCCGATCTTCGGACGGTCCGAGCCGTGACCCTCGGACGTTCCGAGCTTCACCCGAAGCCCAGTTACGCCCGAGGCGAGCCTGACCCTTCGGACGCACCGAGCCAAGCTCGGAAGGACCGAGCCCTCTCGGACGTTCCGAACCCAGTCTTCGAACGTGCAGAGCATGCAGACCCACCGAGACTTACTCTTTTCGGATTTTTCGGTTTGGATGGACTCCGGAAGGTCCAAGACCCAGTCTTCAGACGATCTGAAGTCAGGCCCATGTTTCGAGGCTAGTGACTTAGTCTAGTGTGGTTCGGATGATCCGAAGCCACTGTACCCGGTTCCGAGGGACCCGTTTTTAAATGATAAAATATTGTTTGATTATTGTTCTTGTCTAATCTTGATTATTATTTAATGTGTTTGATTATTTGTGATGATTTATACCCCCTTGTTAATTAAAAATGTACTAACCCCTTTTATTATTTATAGTGTAAATACTATTGTATCCGCTTTCAGGCCGACCCTATTGGTTGTAAACTGAGTGATTTACTTTTAGGACGACACTATAGTCGGGCACTGAGTGACCTCGAGGCCTACTCAAAATGTCAGCTCTGGTCCTATCTAGAAGACAACCGAGAATTGACCCGAGGATCTAGACCTAACTCAATAAGTCAATTTGGTCAATGCGCAGAAGACAATATGAGTTTTGACTGAGCCCCTTATTATTATATTATTATCTTCTGGATGATTATAAAAAAAAAAAAAGGATAGAAACCAAGTAGGAGACTCAATTCCATGAACCCTAGATATTTTTGTGGGAAAACGTATAGTTTCGAAATACTACGTATAAGTACGTATTTGTTATGTATATTGATTGTGCACTTGTGTGTTGTTTGAACAGTTACCACGTAAACCACACATAACGGTGAGCGAACTTAACTCTGCAGATTTTGTAAATAGGTGTTATAATGAGCAATGAGTGGTTTCGATTTTGATGAACCCACTCATGTGCCTATACATGATGCACTATGGTAAGAGTGCTTTGATGATTTGATATTACAGTATTGATCGTATGTGTATGTAAGACTGCTTCCACGTACCTGGACTATTGAACCAATATCGGCCATATGAGAGATGGTTTATGTCTACTGAACCATGGGCGGATCATGCTGTCGTCAGTTGCTGACTTGAGGGTGTCAGTATCGGCGAAGTTAGAGCCGGAGATGTACTTGCAAGGATGTATTTTGACCGTGTCAGAACTTAATACTGGTCTCAGTATAGTCAGCAGGCGTTACGGTGGATAATGGCAGTGGTTTAATGATGTTGATATATTACTTGAGATTATGCTTATTGTTATCAAGCATGTGATATTGAACTGTTGCTAACTTGTTTTATTATTTACTTAATGTGCATTGTTATATTTCCTTCACTGGGTTAGTTAGCTCACATCACTCACCTTTCAGGCAATGAACCCGAGGAGGAGGACCCTCTTTTTCAGGCTTAGGTTGGATAAGCTGAAGCGGTGCTTTGCGATTCCCCCGGAGGGGAATACCCTGATCTTTTCCTGTTAGTTCTTGGAACCGTTGTCTTTTATTAAGTACCAGATGTGGTACTTAATTTATGTTAATTTGATGTAATAGGCTATGTTGCCTTTTTAAACAATGTTTTGAATGATGAATCAATGGTTATTTTTCTTATGCTTTGTATTAATCAATGTTGGATTTGATTTGAGCATATGATGTGTTGATGTTGTTTATGTCTATGTTTATAGGGCAGGCATATGGTACATGTTTGAGTCCACTTAATGGGCAAATGTGTAACCGCTGGGCGTAACTGTCGATCTAGCCCAGTAAGAATGCTTGTGGTTTAGTTTACTTATCTTTCAAAAAAAAAAAAAAAATTCAGTCGCATTCTGGGCCCACCCTTCGGGTCGGGGCGTGACACGTTTTGTGCCTGCAGTTGAGCCAGACCCAATGCCAAAATCGTACAGGCTCTCGTGTGGGCTCAGAGGAGACAATATCTTGCTGAGCCAAGCCCTAAGCCCGGATTTTTTGTCCAAGCCGTTATAATTGGTATCAGAGTCGAATTCAACACTCACATTGTGTGGGCCTTCCATTGGATTCATCGGGTCGAGCCGGGAACGGCTTGGGCCTAAAGGGGGGTGGATTGAAATGACCCTGACCTGGAAAAAGGCCCAGAGACCAGTTCAAGATGGCTACTAAAAGATGAAACTGGGCTTTGTTGGTCGAACCGATACCCAACAGTGGAATGACTAGTGAGGGTTGGAAAAAAGTCCCACGTCGGAAATGGAGGATATTTGGAGGGGGTTTATAAGTGGCAGTGTCCTTCTTTCCAGTAAGACGCATTTTGTGCCTGCAGTTGAACGAGGCCCAATACCAAAACTGTGCGGGCCCCCATGTGGACTCAGAGCAGACAATATCTTGCTAAGCCAAACCCTAAGTCCGGATTTTTGGGTCGGGTTGTTACAATAGAATTGATAAAGTAAAAATATCAAATGACTAAAAATATTATATATATTTTTTATTTTTTACAAATGTAAAGGTTTGCTCTTATTTGTATAGTGAAGAAAGGCTACAACGATATCCCACTTTAATTTTACAATAAATATTAAAATTTTCATAACACATATTAAATTGAGACATAGGATTTTCCAAGTAATCTCATAAATATTTTGGAATTTTTTTTAGAATATAAAATAATAGAGTTTTTTAATTAAGTGGAGATCTGAAAGTGTCTCTCAAATATCTTTTGTATAATATAAATAACTTACCGAGACGATTACGTTGCGGTGGATACATTGTGTTGCGTCAATACAGATGTAACCAGGGAAACAAATTTCGGCTAATACGATATATATCGGCTGAGATTTGAAATATCGGCCGATATTCAATATATATCTGGTGATAAAGGTGGTTTTATAAAAATTAAAAAAATAGGATAGAAAAATTTCTCAGCCGATACCGAGATTTAAATCTCTGGATGTAACGCTGAACCACATCGGCGCAACAAATTTTTTATTCTAGATTCCAAAGGATTAGACGAACTGACGAAGCATAGCCGGATCATAATTTAAGTTTGTATTTTTTATCTCAGACCAAGCCTGAGGACCAATTTGGGCCAGCTGAGCTGTTCAAGTTTCACCTGTACCTCTTGCACATTCATCTTAGGCCAATAAATTTTCTACTTAGGATGGAACCTGATGTAATATGTACAGTGATAATTAGTATGATTAGAAAAAATCTAAATGGGTTAAAATTGGGTAGCAAGAAATCAAGGAAGACATCTAGAACTATAACAAGGGTTTAAAATTGGGTATCAGTAGAGATATCGGCTGATATATTTCTTTTCTATTTTTTTTTTACAAAACCCACCAATATTGGCCGATATCAACAATATATATTGGATACCGGCTGATATATAAAGATTTTAAAAACCGATTTTTGCACCCCTGTTTTAGAACTTCAAAAAGTTAGGACAAAATCAATATTTTAAGTTAGGCAAATCGATAAATTTTACTAAATTTTAATTGAATTAAAAAATATGTCAGATGTACTAAACTCGATAGGATTATAAGTTGAGTCTAAACTTTGAATTTTTAAACTATATTCTCAATTGATAAAGTTTTTTCAAAATGAAATTCTCTTAAATAAGTCTGCATTATTAACATTACTTAACTCTATAAATCTATAAATAAATAGATAAATAAATCTCAATATATGTGCGCACTTCTATGTATATACATAAGGTGTGTGTATATATAAGGGCTTCTTCCATACAGTCTATTTTATTATGTTTTTCAATTTTTTTTTAAATATCATCAGGTAAAAAGTCAATTATATATTCAGATAAAAATCTGGATTTTTATCTTTGAGTGATTAGGCATTAAATTGGGAATTAGGATCAATCTGGTCTATATCTTTTACAACTTGTTTTTTATAAGATCGAATATCTCTACTTTACAATAGCGGTAAGATTAACCTCACATGAAATCACTTTAACTTAAGAACTCTATTTTAATTCTAAAAGTTTAGACCAACTGAACTATCTGTGAACTACACATCAGATTTTATTTTTGGCAAATCACTGAACATCCATCATTTGAATTTATTCTCATCTAAATAACATAATGACCCTATTGTAGGGTTGAAATTGGGTCGGGTTTCTTAAAATGCAACCCGAGTCCATATTTATGGAACCCGACTCGACTCGAGCTATTGATCCAAAATTCTCAACTCAAATTCTAATCCAACTCAACTCAAATTTTGACTCAACTCTAATTCCATGCAAGTTTTTATCTTCTCAACCCGATCTGACCATACTTGCATGACCCGACCCGCATGATTTCTCATTTCGGGTCATGCGAGTCGGGTTTGTTTCACTCCTACCCTAATGCAATCAGGATATAGCGTGGGTTCACTTGTGTTAATCCAAACTTGGGTTTGTGTAAATGCACATGCCCTGTATGGTGGATCGGGTTCAAACTTGGCCTTAGTCTTCCCCTTTCACCCTTCTCAAATTTTAGATAAAAATTTCTGATCCAACCCAACATGGATGGAGATTGAAGCTCACCCGACACCAACCTGGGCCATTGAATAAAGAGTAAGACCGGTGAGATACTACCGACAAGACTTTCTAATGAGACATGTTATTAAATAGATCATAATTATCAAATAGTTAAATTCATTTGATAGTTTATTATATAGATATGAAATATATAAATTTTTACTATCAATTGATAATATAAACCATATAATCTTGACCTTTAAAATTTAATGAGTATAGACCTTTAATTTTTAAAAAAAATATAAAATCTAGAAATACGATGATCAGATGGAAGTAAAATTTTATAGAAAATCTATTTATATGGTTCTCTTTACATCACACCAAACTATATAGACTCTAAAATTCTATTTAACAAGAAGCCTCATTATTTGCATAGAAAAAATCTCATTAAAAAGTTTTTTTAAAAAAATAAAAGCCCATTAAATTGAATAATGGGTAGGTGCAACTAAAGGCGGCCCCCACAAAAACTACTCAAAGGGTGCCACACATGTGGTCTACATTTTTCCAACTTGTGCCATTCCTTCATTTGCTGAAAGCCCCCGAAAAGTCGTTGAGAAAGAGAAAGATAAAAAGATAGATATTATATTTATAGAGCACACTATATAGTAAATAGAAAAAAAATATTTTAAAGTTTATCTTAAATTGTCTAGTCAACTAATGTAAATTTGTAAAATGAACGGTGGATACTAGTTGTCATTTCAAATGCTATTTATGATCTTACATCGAGCGATTTAAAATTTCATCAAAGTTGAACATTGATGTGTGATGAATTTAGATAGTCTCTGCGTAAGTCCAGTCAAACATGACTTTACTAAATGAGGCAAGCCACCCACCTTCAAATGGTGTTGGTCATCGGAACCGTATGAGTTCACTGAGATAGAATACAATCCGCCACATTTTGCCCTCAAAGTACATATTTAATGTTGAAGTAAGAAAAACTTAGTACGATACATCGAGCCGCCGTATAGTACTATAGTAGGTACTTCCTGTCTTCTTATAATTTACAAGTTGTTTGGAATCTCCTCATATTTCGAGACAAGTAACTTACAAAACATAAATATTGTCTTAAAAAAAAAGTTTAAAAAATTATCGTAAACTCGAGCTCCAATTTTCAATTAGCCAATGACAATAGTTGAGTCCACCCAAGACCCAACTTTGTTCGAGAACCCAAAATGGCTATTACATTACAAATCGATTAATTAATAAATTAATCAGATCGTTTCCCTTCAATGGTTGTAAATACAGCCACTAAATTGCATTTTGGTCGAAACTCAAAAATCAAATAAGAATGATTTAAGGTATTATAAAAAATACTCTAATTGTTTTTTACATTAAAAACTATACTCTATAAAATGACAAAGTTAAAAACAATTCTATCTTTGGTATTAATTGAATATAATTTTTTTTTGTCGTTTTAAAGAGGAGGTGTCACTATCATGGATACACGACACATATTTTTAAAAATCTATACATGCAGAGGCCATCTTTGAGAATCGTCTAATCATATATAACGGCCAATGTCATTAACTGTTCGTTTAAATAATACATTTTTATTCTTTCGAGAAATTTAAATGGGATGATGATAAGCCTTAAAACCTGGGCTGTGGGGCTCGGAAGAATACCTTATTGTCGCTACGCTTCTTCTATTAAAGTGTCTCTATGGATAGTTTAGTTGGTGTAAATTTTGATTCCTCAAATGTTTATTGTTTATTTGATATATAAGACATGCCTAAGGCTGACCACAATTCAACTCATGTTAATATTTATTAAACTTGACCTGATTTGAATTGTTAACACACGTTATTCAATTTGATCCAATCCAAAATTTTGATTCAACTCATCTCAAGTATTGTTTTATAACTTGGTACAATTAGGTTGAGTCGGTTGATTTTAAATTTTTCAATTCAATCCGACTTAAATTTCATGTGTATTTTTCTTCTAAATCAACTCAACGTGAGATATACAAATACAAAATCCGACCCAAGTTTCACTCCTAGGCTCGCGGGTGGTTTCGTTTATCCATATTACAGTAGAATCTCTCGAATGTAATACTCTCTAAAGTAATAACCTATCTAAAAAAAATATCAGCAGCCGGTCTGATCTCAAGTTCATAAAAATGTAATAAATCTCTCTAATTCAATACTCAATACATTCAGAATACAAAATGTGTTCTGAACCCGATCCCAACTATTTTGTAAAGTAATATTTCATACATTTAGAATACAAACTTACTGCAAAAGTGACTAAGAACCTCATAAACTGCATCATCTAATTCAGAAAAAGTAATTTGAGATAAGTTTCTAGATGACTTTCCTCGTTCTGATAATACCAATCTTGTCTTTCAATTTGTTGAAGACCGGAAAGGAAATCAACATTTGCCTCAGGCGGTTGGAGTTAGAAGTTTTCCGGTGACCGTTCGAGTAGTAGTGCTTTAGGTGGAGTGTCTCTACTGTTGTTGCATGACTCGTACTCATCGTAAAAATTTCATTGATTTATCAGACCTCTTTAATATAAAAAACTTCCAGAATGTAATATCTACGCCCTATTTCCAACCGTTCATTGATTTATCAGACCTCTTTAATATAAAAAACCAGAATGTAATATCTACGCCCTATTTCCAACCGTATTACTTTAGAGAGGTTCATCTTAATTCCAAATTTGCCAACCGAAATATCTTCTTTTCTAATCAAACATTAATATACAAACTTATTAACGGCGGAGATGAAAGAAGAACAACCGCATATAGGCGGGGGTTGGTGTTGGTGGGGTGGACACATCCCATCCAAATCTCTCTTCCTTCTTATATTTTTGAGTTATAAGTAAGATCTTCTCCGTGTATTTTTATTTGTACCTTCAGTCCACTCCTCTTCTTCATCCCGCCGTTCTCACCCTCACACTCCTCTCTCTCTCTCTCTTCCCATTTTCCTAATTTCATTGGCCTATCTCCTTTCGCACTTCTGCATTTTCCATATCCATTTCCGTTTTTCTTCTCAGATTAGAGAGAGTTGAGAAAAGGAGAGGAAGATGAAGGTGATAGAGAAGATAAGGACAGCAGAGGAGGAAGGAAAGGTGGTTTTCTCCTTCGAGTTCTTCCCACCCAAGACCGAAGATGGTGTTGACAATCTCTTCGATCGAATGGATCGCATGGTCTCTCACAACCCATCCTTCTGCGACATCACCTGGGGAGCTGGTGGCTCCACCGCCGATCTCACCCTCGACGTCGCCAACAAGATGCAGAACATGGTTTTCATCCCTTTTCCTCTTCAGATCTGGACTTTCCATCTCCTCCTTTTCTGAACATCTTATTTCGTCTTATATGGAAATTGTTGCTCGCATTTCATATCTTATTTCATCTCATATCCTGCATTGGCCGTCCTGAAATGGGCGAATTATTCTGACAGAGACCTGGATCTCATTACTATTTGCAAAAAAAAAAATGACACTAAAAGAGTGTTTTTACGGAGCTCACCAGCTTGCTAAATGTAAAGTGTCCTCCCTATCCAAATGCAAAACTGAGCTTGATCTGAGTTTTTAGCCATTGAAATAAGGCTGTCGAATGGACGGTCTTAGTGATACTAGAATTTTTAATTCTAACCGCCAATTTCATGGTGGTCTTATATTGGATCGAATAGAAAACTCAATGAAACTTCTTTCTTTTATTATTTTAATGCGAAGGCCTGTTTTTTTTATTTGATATGGGATATTCTTTTAACGCAAAAGACGTCCTTTTATTTGATATGGGGATGATACCCCACGAATCCATGTTTGTCCCTTCTTTGTCCCTTTTTTTTTTCTCATGCCATTGCGCTGGATCTGAACTATTGTACTTCAGAATCTTCAGTGTGCTATGCTTCTCTGTACTTTAGATGCGATTATTCACTTGCTCTTTTTTGAATGATCTCATCTTTTACTATTTAAACTAAAGGGCGGTACTAAAAGACGCCATTCTATGCTGTTTATCCATGGGAATGTGGAAAGTTATTCTTAATCGAGGCCTTCAAACACCCTTAATCCCCTTGAATTGTGAACTTGGTTTGATATCCGTCCTATTAATACTCACCATAGAGCATTGTTTGCTATTGACGTGAAATTCAGGAACCATGATAATATTGCGTAGGTTGATGAGATCGGGGGTTAGATTTGGCATTTGAATAAATCAAACAAGATTCAGGACACATCTTAGCTTACTTCATGGGTTGGAACCCTTGTTACTGCCCCTAGAGCCCCACTTTTGGGTTGGGCATCACCTTTGGCTTTAGCATTTTAATTTTTTTAAATATTTTCTCATTTTCCTCCCGTTAATGTGAGGCTTCTGTCAGGTTGGGTTTAGATTGGATCCTTGGTATATTTGAATTCGAATTCACCTGGTATCCAGCATGGTCCTGGACAAAGGATCTAGATACAATTTCCAACTGGGACCAGAACACCTGGATCCTATTCTGGGTCTGATTGTCAACATATTTTAAGTAGTTTAATTCTCTTATACATATGTTCATAAGTGGGTGGTTAGATAGAGACTAGGACTTGGATTACTATTTTTTCAACAGTTTCTATGTTATTGTGCATGTATTCAGATATTCTTTATACTTAATCTTATTTCAAATTATGTGATAATTAGTAAATTGTCGTACGGATATCAGATATGGATAATGTGTCTAAATCCAATCCATTTATTTATCACCTGGATCCACTTACTAATTGGGTTGGAAAATTGGATCTGCTATTCTTGATTCTGTTTCTTCTTATTGATCTGAATTCTGTATTTTTTGTTTTTATTAACCTCCTTTATTCTGCATGTTTTTCGTGGGGTCCTATTCATCATATCGGTTAGAAATTTGAATTTTGTGCATCAATTTTCAAGAGCTTTGGATCTGTTATTCACATTTTAGATTATGCTTTTTAATGCATTGGAAGCTTTTACCTTTTTCTTGAAGTTTATTGATTTCATTTCTACAATTTTGCAGATTTGTGTTGAAACCATGATGCATTTGACTTGCACGAACATGCCAGTGGAGAAGATTGACCATGCTCTTGGTACCATCAAGTCTAATGGCATTCAAAATGTTTTGGCCCTTAGGGGTGATCCTCCACATGGACAGGATAAGTTTGTTCAAGTTGCTGGTGGATTTGCTTGTGCCCTTGACCTGGTAAGTCCCTTTTAAGTTTCCTTTTGTCAGTTCATGAATATTCTTATCAGTTTAGATGAAGAGGTGGACTTTATATTTGTAAAATAGCATAAAAGTTTGTAGGAAGGAGATTGTCATTCCTACTGTATCAGCTGTTCACAGTAATCTTATGTGGACATTTTGTTTGACAGGGTCTAATTTTTTATTTTTTTTAAAGTATTGAGTTGACTGAGATCTATTCTGGAAGAGGGGAGGTCTAACATTATTGAGACTGGAAATTATTGCAATCCAGTAATTGTCGTTTTTCTTGCTTAATAATGTTGTTTTCATTGTACTTTTTGTAACTTTGTATTTCTACTATATTACCAAACCATGGCCTTTACTAATAGGATTAGGTGCATTTGGCTGTTATGTATGCCCTGGTTTATCATAAACGGATCACTACTTACTTATTGAGAGGTCTAGTTTGTTATCTGTTCTTTGAATGTCACATATGGACTCTCGGGGCAATGCTTTTGTTGTACTTCTATTTTGCATTCCCACTAGTTCAATGTTGAGCCGATGGATATTGATTTGCCTAAAAAATAGAGTTAGAAATGAGTGCATTGGAGTTAATGTAGTAGTTGCACATTTTTAGAAAAAAGGGTAATGGTTGCACCAATAGACAAAAAGATGAGATGTTAAAATGGCTTGGGTACATGTGTAGATGACCAAAAATTATGCCCTAGTGTAGAGATTGAGGGGTTACAAGTTTTTTTTTGAAAGGTTATTGAGGGGTTACAAGGTTACCAGGAGAAGGGTGAGGCCATCAAATACTTGATTGATGTGGTAAGGAAGGACATAATAGGCTGGGGAATGATGGAGAATATTAGTTTTGATGGGGTAGAATGTAAGCACAAAGGTCAGAAAGCCAACCTCAAATAGATAGCAAAAGGTTTTGATGATGACGGTGATGAGATATTCATATGCTTGTTGAATAAACTTGCAAATTGAAGAAAGTGATCCTTTTGCTATGATGACAGTCCAACCACCTATTTAGTGTCAGGTTTTCCATAGATTATATAGTCATCGTATGAGTTTTGTATTCTTCAATGGATCCATGACTGGCCCCACTTTTGAGCAGGTGGAGCACATCCGAGCTAAATATGGTGATTACTTTGGCATAACTGTTGCTGGATATCCAGGTTATTTGATTTTTTATATGGTTTTCTTTAGAAGCAGTTTAGTGCTTTTCTTGATGGCTCTTATCAACCTTTCTGGTTTTTAAAATGCTTTCCTATTTTTTGAATATATATCAGAGGCACATCCTGACATGATACAAGGTGAGGGTGGTGCTACTTTGGAAGGATACCATAGTGATCTTGTTTATCTGAAGAGGAAGGTATGTGTAGTATATTTTCTTGTCAAATTTTTTAGTTGGAATCAACATTCAATATATATATATATATACTTGGAATCTCAATTCTGCCAAATGGATTGTGTGTTTGAGTTAAATCTTGGATTTAGATAATGGTTTCAGTGATGTAATTGTGACATTGAAATCAATACTGATATGGCTGATTCAATGGTAATAGATGATATATTTGTTAGAATCTGAGAAACTATATTCAATAAAGAGTATTACACAACTATATATAGCCTCTAGCCGACCCTAGGGCTATTACACTTCTAATCTAATCTTAACTCAAATACATCTCTTAATAGAGATTAACCCAAACTAGAATCCTAATTCTAATATATTCAACATTCCCCCTTAAACTCAAGTGGTTCATCACTTTGAGTTTACAATTATTGAACAAAATAAAAAACTAATAACTAGATAAAGCAAGTGTCGACTGATGCCATCTAGTGGAGCGGAAGCAAATTAATGGTGAAGATGTGATGACGAAGCCAACCAAAACTGAACTAATGTTCCACGTGTGCTGCAAGTTATAAAAAATATGCTGAACATACTCTAACTCCAACTCTCCCCCCTTCCACGTGTTGCGTCCTAAAGAAAAGGTCCAAAGTTACTTGCGAAATCGATGCCTATGCCGATGCCAATGTCAATACCAATGCCGCCAATACTAATGCCACTTCCAATTCCAAAGAATAAATTCCAATTCCAAAGCCAACAAAAGGCTAATGTGTGAGAATGCTATAAACTCCAGAGAAAATAAGAAATCAAATCAAGAAACCAAATCAACAAGAAATCAAATCAATAAACCAAATCTCCAAGATGTGGCTGCAAATGGAGGAGACAAAGTGCCAAACGGCTGTAAAGGGTACCAAACGAATGCAAAGGGTACCAAACGAAATCAAATCAACCACAAAACTGGACTACAAAAGGGTTGGGTCAAAGTCCAGATACAAGACGAAGACAAGAGGAAAACAAATGCAAATCAATCGAATGAGATGATGCAAATCAAGATCAATCGAGATCAGAGAAGAAGAAAGAGACCAAGAGAAACAAAAGAAAGAACCAAGGGCATTCTCACAAACTGAACTCAATGCAGGGACAAACGGATCAAATTTTTTTTTTTTTGCTTCGAATGAAAGAAAATGGCTACCAAGAGGAACAAGTGGCAAAAGCAGACAAGACCAGACTAACTGCTGTGAAGAAGAGCCATTGGCGACGGGCACAGTAGATCCAAATTTGGGTGGTGTCGGGTCACATGCACAGATCTGCAAGGGTTATAGCAAGATACAAATCTGAGCACAGTTAGAGGCGAGATGGGGCTGCTATCTGGCGGTGACTGCAAGTGAAGGGCTGATGAGAGGGAGAAGAGACTAACAAACAAGAAAGGGCAAATCCATTTTGTTCTTCAAAACCACCAAACGAAAATCCAAAGGTGCCAAGGGCAGTCGGGCGGCCTCACGTGCACACTCGTCAAATCTGATAACTTAGTGTATGGCGAGATCCAACAAACAGAGGAGTTGGAGATCAGAACTCTCTCGGATCTGCCGGCCAAATCAGTGAGCAAAGTGGGCGGAGGGGTGCTCAGAGCGGTGGCTGTAGGGTGGACCAGATCTGATCGACGCAAATGGGCTGAGATTGGAGGCAGGGAGGACCGAGATCTGGTCGATGCGAACAGATCTGGTGCGGGGCGGAAGGGCAGAACAAGATCTGGGCAGGGAGGACCAGATTCGGGTGGGCTGCAACTCAGGCTGCAACTGGTGCTGCAGGGGCAGCGAGAGAACGAACGGAGACTGCAGAGTGGTGATGCAGCGTCGGGCTGGAGGATGGAGACTCCAGATCTGGGTCTGGTTTCAGTCGTCGTCATCAAGACCATCGCACACTCTTGCCTGTGTTTCAAAGACAGAAGAAAGCAGGTGGCTAAGAACAAGTGGCTCAGGCAGCGAAGGGCCTGGACACTGATGTGCAGACGATGAAACGGTGATGGGTTGGTGGCAGGGGATCTGCCTGTGGGTGCGGTAGAAGAACACCGTAGATCTGAACAAGAGCTGGTGAAGAAAGACAACAAATCTGAGTTCCCAAAGCAGAAGATGCGAAATCTCAGGGCGGGTGGGACTGCTCTGATCTGGGTGATCAGATGCAGGGCGTGAAGGAGAGGTGGGGCTGCAAGAAGGGTGCAAAACGAGATCTGCTGCAGACGAGATCTGATTGCAGAGAAGGCCAAGCGAAGGGTGAACAGGGGACGGGATTGCGAGATTTGGGTAGATTAGTGCCCATCGGCGTTGACAGAAGAAGAGAGACGAACGGCTGGGTGCAGAGGCGGTAGAAGGTTGAAAGAAAAACCTGATCTTGGCTACAAAGCTGTTGCAAAACTGGATCTGAGATCGATGAATCCCGATGAATCCCAGTCGAGAAGGACGAATGGGTAATGCAAGGTGATGCAAAATTGGGTTGGGTTTGCTTAGATCTGCGTGCGGAAACAAGGACGGAAGGGTTCAGACTATTCGAAAGGGTTCCCCTCCCTCTGCCCGACGAGATTCCTCCGGCAGAGGGAGAGAAGAGGAACTCTCGGTGGTTTTCTCTCCTATCGGGATGTGGTTTGGCTGATACCATGTTAGAATCTGAGAAACTGTATTCAATAAAGAGTATTACACAACTATATATAGCCTCTAGCCGACCCTAGGGCTATTACACTTCTAATCTAATCTTAACTCAAATACATCTCTTAATAAAGATTAACCCAAATTAGAATCCTAATTCTAATATATTCAACAATATTGACCGTATGTATGCTTATTCTTTCTTTCTGATTTTCTTTTTGCTTTTGTTTTTTACTACCTGAAAGAGAGCATATCATTTAACAACTACATATTTAACAGAAAGCCTCAATTTTGACATAACTGGAAAACATGTAAAGAAATTATAACTTCTTTAGTTACTGGACAGCTTTATTCCAAGTATTGGAGGCCTATTCATAAAAAAGTAAGTATCGGAGGCATGGATATCATGTCAGGACTAGATAATGCAATATATAGGCTCTTCAATCTATTTATGCAGATATAATGAAGACCAACTCTTATCATGGGCTAAACCATTCTTTTGTGGTAGAGGCCAAATTTTAAAGTTATTGGTCAATTGCTGTCTTAGTGATGCACTATGGGTGTTAAACATTTCATCTGGACAAGCTGTTGATTTGTTCATTTGGAAGAGACTGATAATATTAGCAAATAGCGGTGAATTTATATATCTTTCAATGAAAACAACAATAAAAGTGGCAAGAACACAACAATGATGACAATAAAATGACAACAAGAACAACAGCACATGTGGTGATATTTAATTCAGAACATATCTTCTCATCACTGTCCAAATAAGAGTTAGAAAGAATAGGATCTTTCTCATGAGACGATGAATTGGATATGTGGCTTCACCTTTTATTTATTTGTTCAATAGGGAGATTGAATGTGGTTCTGCATCACTCAAAAAAGGGATCAACTGTCTTTTCTAAATGATGTGCCTCAAATTACATTTTAATCTGCAATATAGTTTAAAAACTTAAACAAACTTGACTTCATTGATTTTGAGTTACCATTTTTTTAAATGTTTACTTAAAGTAATATTACCATGAAGCTGTATGCTTTCTTTATCTTCAACTGTCAATTTTGGTCTGTTAATATCTTTTAAAAAAGTAGGTTAAAATTAAGGCATATTCTTAGTTTAGTCAATTTTGGTTGCCTATGTTGCATTGACTCTTCAAAATGTGTAATGCACTCGTGTTGGAGTCTTGCACCTGTGTTGGACCCTTTGTGGATTTTTTAAGGACTCCTCTAGTACAGTTTAACATTGTTTTCCAAGATGACTAAAATACTACTGCACCTTTTCCCTCTTGAAACCTAATTGAAATATTTGAAATATTGATCTGTTTGTTATTTGATTGTTTGGAGTCAAACTAGTACATTATTTTCTATTAGTGTTATGTTCACAGCCTATTTTCATTCAAAATAAATTTAAATATAGTGCTGATGCCTAAGTCCTTTTTGGGTTGCTGAGTGTGACACGTGGCACTCTTGTTAGAGTCCGACACTCGCACCCATATCCTGCAACTTAGTCTCTTACCTTGGTGCTGTGTTCTAGAACAAGTGCTTTTTTTTATTTTTATTTTTTCCTTTTCTTTTGATAGCTGCAATTATTTCCATAATATATGCAAAGAACATGTTTGGAAATACACGTGTTTAACCTGTGATGCTTCAAAACTACTAATGCTGAACTCTAGTCTAATTTTTTCTAGTAATATGCAGACATTTGCATATTTACTTTGTGTGCTCTATTATTCTTTTTGAATCTTCCTTCTTTTATGTTGTTTTTCCCTCGTCAACCATACCAATAAAATGCTTTCATGCACTATTTGGGAATGGTTTTTGTCACTTTTATGTTGCTTTTGTGCAACTTGTATTTCTTGCTCGTCTGATTTTTTTTCCCTCACCTTTTTGCTGTAGGTTGATGCTGGTGCAGATCTTATCGTCACCCAGCTATTTTATGATACAGATATTTTTCTCAAGTTTGTGAATGACTGTCGACAACTTGGAATTACTTGCCCCATTGTGCCGGGAATTATGCCTATTAATAACTACAAGGGCTTCTTGCGCATGACTGGGTTTTGTAAAACTAAGGTATGTTATCTTCTCTGCTGTTAGCTTTATGGTAAGGATATCCAGACTTTCTTCTCAAGATTTGTTGGGATCGTAGATTCAGTAGTGTTTGTAAAGAATGTTTCGTGTGTTTCTTTTAACAATAACATTGTGATTACTTAAATGCAAGTACTGCTTTGATTGCTATTAAAATTAGGGTGAGCCTTTTAATTCTGCTAATATATATTTTTCTTTTATCAATGAAGTTAGATGCTTGAACCTTTTATTTTTTATGTCTATTTTTGAGAAGTTTTGCCAGAACATTATTTATCTCTAGCTGGGTAGATTAACTCATAAGTGGTTTGTAAAATGTTAATCAATTTTTTGTCATTATAACCATTGAAGACATATGATGAACTAAAGCTAAACCTAGTTAGCCTCTTGGCATTGTTCTGTGTTTCTGAAATACTCGACACACACAGGAAATGAGTCTATTGAAACTGCAGATCCAAATAAATGAGATGGGATTTTATATCATCAATGTTCAATTGAATTTTAAGACTTCCTAATTTGAGAAGTTTGGTAGTACTTTTTTTTTTTCACCTCATGCTAGTTTTGTTATGTGTATGTATCTATTGTTATTTTGTAGATACCTTCAGAGATTTCAGCTGCTCTGGAGCCCATTAAAGACAATGAAGAAGCTGTTAAGGCTTATGGAGTACACCTTGGAACAGAAATGTGCAAGAAAATATTAGCTAATGGAATTAAGACATTGCATCTTTACACACTAAACATGGAGAAATCAGCATTGGCTATACTAAAGGTCCTTTTGAATTTGAATCCATGTTGTTAGCCTTGAATGTCAGTTCCATGGTCTCTCTTTTTCAGCTTTAATCTTAATATGATGCTTATGTTTGCAGAATCTTGGGCTAATAGATGATGAGACTAAGATTTCAAGGCCTCTGCCTTGGAGACGTCCTGCAAACATCTTCCGTGTTAAGGAAGATGTTCGACCGATATTTTGGTACACTCCTAATTCTATAGATTTTTTTTTTTCATATACAGAGAATCAATTTGCATCTTTTTCTTTTGCTGAACCATTCTTGGTCAAATCATGCCAGGGCTAATCGTCCAAAAAGCTACATATCTAGGACTCATGGTTGGGACCAATATCCACGTGGAAGATGGGGTGATTCTGCGAATCCATCATATGGAGCACTTAGTGATTACCAGGTAATTGGAATCTATCCACTATATTATGTGCATACACAGGAAAATCTTTAGTATCAGTAATCAAATAGTAGTCCCTATCCATACCCTACCCACTGCTAAAATACAGTACCTATTGGGTATATGGATTAACCTTCTATCCAATCATCTAATCTAAGAGATGGATCTACCCATCCAAGAACATAATGGACAGCATATCCATTATTTTGTTAAATATTAAATACATAGTTGTGTACCAACTTAGTGACTTACACCTGAGCCTGTGCCACTGAATGGTATATGTGCTACCCTTTAAAGTCCTACTTCGGATGATGCCTTGATATTTTCCAGTGCTTATCGTGAGTTTAGAATGGATCCTGAATCTCAAATTGGAGTATCCTGGTTAATTTGGATTGCCACTTCTGCATTCTATTTCTGTACAAGTACTCCTGTTTTCAGCAAACTGATTTCTCAGTTTGTGAAGGAAACATCTATAGACCTTGCTTAGGGTTTTGGGGGTTGTGGATGCCTTCACTGGCTCTACATGATAGTGCAGTTACCCATTACTGTAAAGCTCTCTTGTTCCTTATTTCCGTGGAATTAAATTTCATTGATGATAAAAATAATTTTGTTTTCTCCCACTTTTGCTGACCACTCATATTCTTTTGAAGAAGTTGTCTTGATTTCCTGTTGATTCCACTGTATCACTGTCAATAAATTTAGAAGACTATGAGATTTGTTGCCAAGCTTGGTTCTCCAATAGATTTTATCAGCTCTTTGATTGTTAATATTTTTTTAAAGAAAAATAGTGTGTAAGTTGTTTCCTACTAGTGGAATATTCTTACTAGATTATCTCAAAGAATATATTCCAGTGAGATGCTTGTGTTTGTGTCAGTTCGTGGGAGAAAATTAAGTCAATGTAATGATCCTTTTTGATTGTTCAGGCATTAGCATTATTAGCAGAGAAGATAATATGGAGAAATGAGTTTGCATGGTTTAATTTCTATCCATTTTCTTGAGCCAGTAGCACTTGATTTATTATTGTGGTACCATTATATTACTATCCACAGTTCATATATATTATATTTTTTATTGTGCAAGCATAGAATTCCTACTTATAACCTTTATTATAGTTCATGCGACCCCGTTCTCGTGACAAGAAACTTCAGGAGGAATGGGCTGTTCCATTAAAAACTGTTGAGGATGTTCATGAGGTACTATTTTCAACTTATCAATTTTTCTTTAAATATTTTGTCACAGAATACCAGTATTTCAGACATACCAAAAAAAGTTAGAGAGAAGCATTTCAGCCTCGTTTTTGTATGACTATCTTGAAATTTCTAATCTTCTTGTGCACATCTTCATGCATTAGATATTCAAGAACTTCTGCCTGGGGAAGCTTAAAAGCAGTCCATGGTCAGAGTTGGATGGTCTTCAGCCAGAGACAAAGATAATAAATGAACAATTGGGAAATATTAACTTAAAAGGTTTTCTTACCATCAATAGCCAGCCAGCAGTCAATGGGGAGAGATCTGATTCTCCCTCTGTGGGTGAGTGATATATTTGTTGATATTATCAGTTTGTGTGCTCTTTTGAAAAGAAAATGAGAAATCTGGTTACGAGTATGATCAAACTGTCTTTGCTCTTCCAAAAAGAAAACGTGTTCACATCATTTATGTTGTATGTTGTCAATGATCAAAAACTTTGATCTTGATGCAGAAGGATTCTCTCTGTAGTTCTATTTTTTGAAAAAAAAAAACCAAAGTAGTCCTCTGTAGTTCTGTAGCTCTGATTTTACAACCCAGAGAAGTACATGGGTTCCCATCAGTTCCATGTAATATAGTTGATCTTTTAAACATGCTTGGCAGGTTGGGGTGGTCCAGGTGGATATGTTTATCAGAAGGCCTATCTCGAGTTTTTCTGTACCCCAGCGAAGTTAAATGCGCTTGTTGAGAAATGCAATGCTTTACCTCTCACCTATCTTGCTGTGACCAAGGAAGGGAGTTTCATGTCAAATGTTGGTCTGCATGAAGTAAATGCAGTGACATGGGGTGTCTTCCCTGCCAAGGAGATCATCCAACCGACTGTTATGGATCCTTCAAGCTTCATGGTTTGGAAGGATGAGGCATTCGAAATCTGGACAAGGGTATGGGCTTACTTGTATCCAGAGGGTGACCCCTCCAGGAAAATCTTGGAAGAGGTAATTTGATATCGGTCCTTTTTTTCTTTTTCAGTTATAGGAGAAAGCATGCTAAGGCAACATAATCTGTTAATATAATAGAAATTGTATTTTGACATGTAGTGTGTAGTGGGCGAGAGTGTCAAACCATATTAAATGCAGAATCGTGGAGTACATTAGAACCAAAAATTGAAGAAAAAAGATCAAAATATATTGACTAATCATCCCATTATTTATTTTGATGTGGTCCTAATTTGTGGTTCTAGGTTACTACACAATTCCACAATCAATATTAGAGGACCCACTAACCCATATAGTGTCATGCATAAAAGATCTGTTATTTTATCTAAAGTAACATGTGTCATTTGCTGGAAGAGATCATCATTGTATTTTGTATACATTTAGATACATTTTTTCCCTGTTTCTTCTTTCCATTAGGAAATAACAACATTGTTTTATGGAGTTTACTCTATTCGAGACACTTATCCATTCATACTCCCTTTTAAAACGATACCTTGCCATTTCTTGTGCGGAACTCGTTATATTTGGCTTTTGTTCCAATCCCATTTATTTAATTTCTGCACAGTTTAATGCAGAACGCATTTCTTCAGTTAAGAGGGCATCCTGTGGATGTTCTGTGACTTCCTTATTTCCATTATTTTCTTTTGGCAGTAGAGAAATTTTAGTAGTGAACAAATTTGTGTTGTCAAATTTGCAGGTGCAAAGCAAGTATTACTTGGTCAGCCTGGTTGATAATGATTACATTCATGGGGATCTGTTTGCGGCTTTCAACGGTATATGAGCAGGACCATTTTAATGCCCTGAAGATGTAGCAACTTCAGCTGGTATCAGTCTCTTCTTCTGATGTGCTTTTGTACTAGTAGCCAGCCATATGAAGAAATGAGGCAATTAGAAATAGAGAATAAGATGTTTTTATAGCTGCAGTTTTTTAGAATTGCTGGATGCCCATTGCAGGCTACAGCTTTGGCTTTGGGTATTATTTGTTCATATACGTTCTCATTTACGTTCAGATGCCTTATTGCAGCGTTGAGAATGTCTTCCAGGGTCTTAAACTTGATTGATGCTTCCTCCAAATGCAAATTGCATTGAGGTGGAAAGCCGAGTTGTCGAAAACATATCAATATCTGGGTCATTCTTTAGAAGTAATGATGTGTTGTGATTGATCTATCTGTAAGTTCTCTAAAGTGAAATACTTCTTTCCAAGCAAGTATGCCTAGTGTGTTCTTGTGATTGTTCTCGTGAGAGTTTGAGTAAAGTTGGTCTTGAATGTGCAAGTAAGAAAGGCCGACTGGTTCAACCATTCGGATGTTGTTCAAGTGACACACGGACAATTTGTGAATGCAATCTATAAATCTGTGACATATTGCTCTCCACGCCTCGCCACATTTCGATTTCTTTCCTTTCCTTTTCCCCCATTTTTAAATAAAAAGTTCTTCCTTTCGTTTGGAGATGGGCATTTTTTTGTTTAATCAATTCTGGCTACCATGTGAAATTGGTAAGTGGAGGTTCTATGCTGTTTAAATAGTAATACCAATACCAATATTAAATGAAAAATATGGTGGAACTGTGGAAATTCCTAACATATTAAAAGTTTAAAACATAAGTCGAGTAAATTAATACTTTATGTTAAATATTTAAAGCTGGCTGGCATATTTAAAATAGGGGTTTTTGAATTTTAAAATAGTCATCTAAACAATGCATTAAAAATGTAATCTCAAATACCGTCTCACATTTCCATTTGTAACTATAATCCTCTATTTCATATTCTTGGTTTCCAAAAATCTCTGTACATAGGCCAAGGTTTTAAAATTTGGCATCTGCAACAGTTTATTAATTTTTTAATCTTTTAAAAAAAAAGCTAAACAAAATGATATCAAACTTCAAAATTTTATATTGGCCTATTTTTTAATCTTTTAAATATTTCAAAGCCATCAAAGATGCGTAAATAAAGAAAAAATTGAAGTGCAAAAATTCTCCAAATTTTAGAATTATAAGTCGATTATTTTAATGAAACCCGACCCTCCAACTATGATAATAAATATTGGCCGATACAATATGTATCAACTGTACGATCATGATATTGGCCGATATGGCCAATATATTAGCGATATACATCAGCCGATGTCATAAATATTAGTAATAATTTTTTTTTTTAAATTGATTTCGGATTTTCCTGCCACCGATATTTAGGGTTTTTTTTGTCTAGACTCTAGAATTATTTATTTATTTTTTTAAGACCATTTCTTCTATTTTTTAATCAGAAAAAAAAAATCAGCCTATATTTGAAAAAAGAAAAAGAAAAAGAAAAAGAGAGAAAAATAGCAGCCAATATCTCAACGATATTTGATAAAAAAAAAAAACCCTAACTGATATCTTCCTAAATCGAGATTTCAACCCTGGCCTCCAACATCCCCTTCTAAGATCAGAGGCTTCATCCATGTGGATATGATCTCTGGTATCTCTTCAAAATTCTTATCCCTGGAGATAGACCTCAATCCAAGGAAAATGAGGTTCTGCTTTCATCCTACTTGTTACCAATAAATGTGGAGACCATTGAACTTCTGGTTTCCAATCATCCAATTGAATCGTTCAACTGATTGTAAACTACATCCTTCCAACAACTAGGGGTCGAGATATCGGACACATGATACGTATCGGTCGATATTGATACATTTAAAAAAAAAAAATAATAAGAAAAAAATATCTGCAAATACCTAATTTTCACCCCTACTTCGAGCTATGGATAAAAAAGTGGGACTGCTCATACGTATCACCTAGGGCATATCTACGATTTGTAAATACAGACCTCTCTCCTCATTTTATTTTGCTTTTTGAAAAAAATATGAGAAAATGGAAAGCCTAGAATGAGCATATATATATATATAATTTTTTTTTTCTAATTTTATTTATTTTTAAAATAAAGGTCATATATCTTCTATTACAATTCATAAATTATTCCACTCTTTATTAATTCTAAAAACATTTGTATATCATTTTTTTCACAAAAGACTCATAAACCATATCATTTTAATATCTACTAATTTATAAAAGTTAATTTTTAAAATTAAAATTTATTTCATTTTAAGGTAACTAATTTTGTTTTAAGAGGTAAACCATTCATTTTTATGACTTACATTAAAAAATTCCTTTTTGAAAACATATTCATATTTATATATAAATATGATAATTATCATTCGAATTATCTTAAATGAACCATAAAAAATTCCTTTTTGAAAACATATTCATATTTAAATATAAATATGATAATTATAATTCGAATTATCTTAAATGAACCACCAATGACTGTTAAAAATTGACCTTTACTTTTGTGTGTAGAGCCCACTCTTCTAGAGTGGTGCCCTTAAAAAATTGGCGTATGCCGCTTAAAGTGGCGAGCACACGGTATTCTTTAGTAAAAGGCGAAAGAATAGTTCGCTCTGTGCTCACCACGCGGCTGCGTGCTTTTCACCTCGTTTTAGTTCATTAATATACTGCTTGCACGACCTTATCATTTTCCTCTCTCTATCGATGTGGGACTCAATGCTTTCTCTTTCTCTTTCTCACACCTTTTAGCCTTATACTGTGTTGGCTGACACAGAGCCAGACTCACACAGAGGGTTGGACTTTTGGGAGTTGTTACATGACATTGTTAATCTGAGATAATATAATTGTGACTTAATTTAGTTTACTATAATTTTGATTATAAATTAAAATTTAACAATTTTATTTTTGAATTTATACATGGGAAACCGTGGGATAGTAAGTATTAAACCTCTATGGGTGAGCCCATTACCCCTAGGGCACATCAAACTTAAGCCATGGAGGCTCGAACTCAAAACCTCCCGTTTCCTGAGACGGGAGACAACGAATTTATAAAAGTAAACACCATCAAATAGTGGTACTCATGTGAGATCAAACTAAGAATTGTTGATGTAAGTTATGAAAGAAATGGTTGATGATAGATGTACTTTTTTTTTTTATTTTATTTTTGGAGACATTTTGTAAATGGTAAAAATTAAGAGAAATTTCAACTTATAATATTAAATTCGATTAATTTTTTGCTATTTTAGATAAAAGGTATTTCTAAATGTAAAAATATATTTCTTATTTAAATTTCATTTAAATATATTTTATCTTTTAAATTTAAGAACTATATATACATGGATGAAAACATGACGGTGAAATAATAAAAAAATTACATATAAATGAAGCTTAGAATTTTCTTGATTTTTATTTTTTTGAAAAAAAATAAAATTTGGAGAAATGTATCAACCGATACGTACTGGTCGAACCGATCGGCCATATCGACGACACGTATCCATCGACCGAGATTTTGACCCTTGTTCTTATATATATCAATATTAAACAAGAAAGAAATTTGTGTGAAAAGATTACAAATAAAAAAATAAAATAAAATTAGATTTGATGAGTTAGAGAGATTTGATCTAGCTTTATCGTATTATGATATAAAAATTGAGAAAATTTTGTAAAAATACCTAAAAAATAGAAGAAGGGATGTTATTTGGTAAATTTGAAGGATTTGACCCCATATCTTTAATGGTAGTAGCTCTATAAATAGAACAATTTGTGTACAAAATTGTGAAGTGAAGAAAGAATTATCTACTATCAAACTCCAAGGGGTTTGGCCTAAGGTCAAGAAGCCCGCCTTGTAAAGCAGAGTTTTGAGTTCAATTAACGATTAACCCCAACGGGCCACTCTCCGAAGACTTAACCGGTGTGCGTAGATTAAGAGATTTACCGTTTACACACATCTGTGGGATTAGTCTCACCTCAAAATATAGAGTGAAGATACCCATGTATCTAAAAAAAATATCTACTATCAATCACCTGACTAATGTCGATTGGGCAAACGACTTACTTATAAAAAGAAAGTTATATTTATGTTAACTTTAGAAATATAAAATCAATACGTAGAGCATCATCATGATCATTATTATAACCACCATCTCATCAAATAAAGGAAAATTTGGCTCGCTAAAATCATTACTTGATTCTGCACTAATACACCGTTTTCCACGATTCAAAACTATGAAAGACCATCACTTCCTTGACTATCAAATCATTTTAAAATATTTTTTTTGGAAGAATATTACAATTTTTTTTAAAAAAAAATCCAAATCTGTATCCCTAAGCAGTATAATGGATTGTTGTGGCAAAGAGGACTCATTCTCGATGCTCCTCAACACAAATCTGATTCCACTAAATCATGGTAATTTTGAGGAGAGAGTTGGAAATCTTTGCAGTTCATTGTAAGGTCTCTGCATTGTCAGTTGCTGGTCTTTCTGTATTTCAAATATTCAATTTGGACAGTCACCGATGCTGAAATATTTATTTGAAAATTGCAGTATTTGTATCCTTTGCTAAGGTATTTCGTAGGTGAATTCTGAACATTTGATAAACTGTATCAACTGAATCATTATAGAAGACAATTATTATGCGAATTTCTGTAAGCCTTGTTAGCTTCTATGGATCTTGATCATCAGATATGTATTATCGATATATGCATTGCCGCAGGTCACACGGGCAGTGCCCCCGACTCAAATTTTATTGGAGGACAACTTTATAATTTTTGTATTGCACATTTTGTAAACCCTAATCAGGGCATATATATATTTTTTTGTGAGAGATGAGCGAATCTGTAATGAAGGTGAGAGTCATTTCTCCTTCGATTTCTTGCCTTTGAGCATAGTGGATCGGTGTTGAACCAGTAGACGTACCGAAAGGGAACCAAGTAAATCTCTGTATTGTGGTAGGAAAAGGGGTTTACTTGACGAGCCTATGATTTAATTGCATCAAATGAATCACTATTGAAGAAGCATCTCATGTGGTGATTATTTTGGACTTCAGGCAGCAGATCTTGTTAAAATACGCCGACAAAACGGAAGCTGATAAAATCATATCAACCTGATTATATGCATGATGTAAGATTCCAGAACTAATCTTTGATTCCTGTAGAAATAAAATGTATAGTGAGTTCTGTACTATCACCAATTGATGTTCATGAAATATCGAAAAGGAACTAAATCAATGTAACTGTTGGTACAAATATAAGCTGCAAAAGATCATGACATGCTCTGTCTTAAGGTTCTTAAGAGTATTTGTACAATATGGAGAAAACAAGCAGGAATTAGATTTGAAGACAGAAACCATGCAGAAATTGTTGCAGAAAATACAATTCTTGGGACGGTTCCTCTGATGTTCATGCTGCTCTGACATTTCCTTTAACAGATACATAGCAAACTTATGAAAGCAAATGAATTTAGGAAAAAAATGTGTATAGTACAACTACTACTTGGGTTCAATTTTGGTCGAGTGTGTGTAGCCACCGCTGTAATCGAATGAATTACTGCTTATTTCCTTTCTTGGAAGAGATTCGTTATAAGGATGGCGAGGAGCACCTTTCAAGGAGTTAAAATCGGTGGCTGAAGAAGATGCCGAAGTTGAGCTTGTATTGATGCCATCATTCTGTAATATGTGCTCAATTTCCTTCACTAGTTCGCCCATTGTTGGGCGATCGGCGGCAGATTCTTCGACACACTGCATGGCCAACTCCACAAACCTTCCAAAACCAATCAGATTATTTGCATTCCTGATGGTTGGATCCATAATCTCCTTCAAGCCATAGCATTCTGCATCTTTATCCATTGACGTCCGCACCTCACGAACTATATACTTGCCCTTCTCTATCGGTTGCTTAGCAGTGACCAACTCAAGCATGACCACACCAAAACTATAGACATCGCTCTTTTCCGTCAATTGCTGAGTCATGTAATACTCAGGATCGAGATATCCCTGTAAGATAGATGACCAAGATAACAGCAATGTTCAGAAATTTCATAAATTATGAGATTTCGACTTTGAACAATAAAAGATCATATGTTAATTCAGTGAAAAAGGGGAGACATGACCCTTTGCTGCACGTCTGATATGAAAAATAAGAAATTGGTTGAGAAATCTAATGCAAACTAAGGCCATGAGAACAATATAGAAGAACTCACCAATGTGCCTTTAACTTGAGTGGAGACGTGACCCTTTGCACTGTCTGATACAAGCTTTGACAGGCCAAAATCTGAAACTTTGGCTGTTAAATTTTCATCAAGAAGAATGTTGGTAGACTTGACATCTCTATGAATTATAGGAGGATTAGCGAGCTCATGAAGATAAGATAATCCTCTTGCTGATCCCAAAGCAATACGAAGTCTCCTCTTCCAATCAAGTTGAATGCCACTTTTCCCTGCAGTTGATGAGTTTATCAACAATGTGACCAACTAAACAACAAAGAGAGCCATGTAAAGAAAAAAAAAATGAGGCAGTAAGACAAGAAATGTTAGGTTGAGATGGAAAAAATGACTGTTGATGGGCTTGAGTGGAAAAGTAGACCTTAAAATGCTAACCCCGGATAGATGGAAAAGGCTTCAACGATGACAATTATGATAAATGATGAAGATAGTTAGTTTGAAATTGAGTCTATTGTTTAAAAAACTGAACCGGAACATCTTGTTCGATCTAACCTACTCTCTAAGGTGGTCTGGTTCCTATGATGGTTCAATTGTCCAAACTCCTATTTTTCACTCAAAACCATGATTTTTCGTTGTTATTATAGTAACATGGTCGTAATGTAGCTTTTCAATTTTCTATAATGTGATGTTAACATTTGGTTTAAAGTGGTCTGACCCAACAGTTGAGCCTATTTAAACTGAACCATGACAAGAAATTATTTAATTAATGGTTTAGTTTAGATTACCAGTTAAGCTTTCTCTAAGTGTTCCATTAGGAACATACTCGTAGACCAGCATCTGCTCCCCTTGCTCAAAACAGAAACCTACAAGGCTGACAAGATTCTTGTGGTGAACACGAGAAAGTAACTCGATTTCAGTCTTAAACTCGAGTCCTCCTTGCGTGGATCCTTGTTGTGCTCTTTTGATTGCCACCATTTGGTTACTTGGAAGCATGCCTTTGTAAACCTGAAGAGAAAAGTTTAGTCACATAATTAGCCACATGAAGGATCATCGAAGTCATTAGGAGGCCTTTGAGAAATGGATTACCTTTCCATAGCCACCCGATCCGATCTCATTGCTTTCTGAAAAATTTCTGGTGATTTTTTTGAGTTCATCGTAAGAAAACCATCTAGCTCCTTTTAACTGGGGTGCACCACCACTGTCCTTGCCACTTGGTGCCCAAGATGCTGAAACACAGAAAT
Source organism: Chimonanthus praecox (assembly GCA_022113865.1). Classification (NCBI taxonomy): domain Eukaryota; kingdom Viridiplantae; phylum Streptophyta; class Magnoliopsida; order Laurales; family Calycanthaceae; genus Chimonanthus; species Chimonanthus praecox. Next base: position 51,038,619 of record CM039093.1, on the reverse strand, counting down.
GAACAGTTGAAAACAATGTTTTAAACTTGATCAAGTTCTTGAATTCATCATACTGAAACTTTCTAAAAAAGCTAAGTACTATGCAAGCTTTTTTTTAAACCATGAAAATTGATCTAAGTAGTCATATGTATTTTGAGTCTGGAGACCAGCTAAAAGCTGAAACTGAGCAAGCAACTTCCTGTTACCCCATCGACTAATTCTGTCTGCTTATTTTTACATGATTAATTGTTTCAAAGACTGTTAATATTGATTCTATTAACCATGTTCTACTCATAATATCTCCTAAAAAATCATTTGAGAGAATTACCAAAAGGTTTGCTTAATTCAATGGCTCTTTCTGCCCGTTTCTTCTGTCGGAAGGCATAGATCCCCACTCCTGCTAATATGAGGACCAGAACAGCACAACTTACTACTATTGCAGCAATCACGCCTGTTTTTATTGAAGTCCCTCCGCTTCCATCTGAAAAAAAAATTTATAAAATCATTTGTAAGAGGAGGCTAGTTCACATTCTCTTTCTAAGAAAAGTGGTAAACAGTCTACCTGGAAAGGCATATGGTGAGGCAATAAAAAAATATGGTCCAAACTCATGGGGAGGCTTATATGTTTGATTAGTCAGATAAAACCCAATTTTCTGAACTTCTGAACGGTTGAAGAATGTTTTCTCTGATGGGAAGAGTTCCAACTGTCCCTGAAGATACCCATCCAAGTTGAAGAAGAGGTTCTGAAGAGAAACCGAACCAGGAGAAAGATCAAGATTTGTCCACAAGGACATTTCTAGATTGTGGAATCTGGTGCTATTGGACAGATCATGGAATGAAGGTGCTCTGAAATACAGTGTCCCTTCATAAGGGAAGGCACAGACACAGCTCTGAGGATTGAGCCTCTGATCGATGCTACAAGATTTCGAACCACAACGAGCCAGACTAGTGGAATAAGGTTTTACTTGTGGCTGCTGAAGATCACAGAACTTAAGATTTGAGATTTTATCGCACACTGGGTTGCCATAAAGTCTGCACTCGAAGAGAAAATTAATTGAGTTAGTATATGGGTGAGAAACTGGCAGAGGAAAAAAATTGATAAATAGCGCATAAGTAAGGTAGGCTTGTAGGTTTTCTCTTACTCCAGTGTGTTTTGGAAATTGGAGCCAAGTGTAATCTGAGAAATATTATTCTTTTCCAAGTCAACAAGTTGGAGCTGCTGGCTTACGTCGCTTCCCAGGTCAAGAGTGCCATTCAGTTCATTATTCATCATTTTCCTGATGCATATTTACAAAATAAATCAGAATTTGGTTGTCCCAAATGAATAATTCACTGATGTAGTAATTTCCAGCACTTACACATATTGTAGTTGAGGAATACTAAACATCTTCTGTGGGATGGGGCCTTGAAGTGAGCTATTTTCCATAACTCTGGTCACCACAAGTGAGGAGAGTTGGGTAAGATGGACTAGTCCAATTATTTTTGAACTATTCAAATCCTAAATGAGTTCTTTAAAAACTCACAGAGTTGTGAGAGATTGTATGGTAGAGAACCAAGTTGGAGCCTCTGATGGATCAAATGAATTGTTGCTCAAGTCCCTGGAGATAAAATCATTTCATTAACAATGAAAAGAAATTAAAGCTGATGCAATTGAAACAATCGATGGCATTGTTTTCTTACACGACATTTAAAGAGGTAATTTCACTCAAGTCAGGCATTGGACCTGAGAGCAAATTGTTCGCTAAATGCCTGAAAGGAAAGAACATATACATTATCCATGTGAATAACCACTTGTCTGAATGGAATTTATATAGTTAGAATTTAAACCAATACTTACAGTTCACTGATCCTTGTGAGGTTAGTAAGACTGCTGGGGACTGAACCACGGAGCAAATTCTTATCAAGGCGACTGTTGAAAAAATGGAGTATTAATCAATGAATTGGAAATTTGGCTGATAGATATAACAATATGGTGTGTGTGGCAGGTCACTTACAGAACTTCAAGGGTCTGCACAGATCCTAGTTGGGGTGGAATCCCTCCATTTAGTTGATTTGCATCTAATAGACTGCAACCAAAAAGAAAAGCATTTAGGATTACAAGTAAGAAAACAGGAGAGTGACAGTAATGCAATCAGTGGCTAGTGTCTTACACGTGTATCAGTACCATACTGGAGTTGAAAAGACTGGCCGGAATTCTACCTGATAATTTATTTTTGCTGAAATGGCTGCCATGTTGAACAATTATGAGAGGTGTTTGTAAGTACTTTTACATTCTAATGAGGCTTGTCAGATAGAATTTTCTACTGATTTGAGGGCAGCAAGGGGAATAGAACACTCACAAATGCTTTGCATTCAAAAGCTGGTCCAAGCCAGGGGTGGTGGATGTTGAAACAGGGATGGATCCAGTCAACTGATTGTCGGCGAGATCCAACCAGTAAAGGTTCGAAAGTTGACCCAAGGAAGCAGGGATCGAACCAATGAATTTGTTTGAATTTAGGGCCCTGTGTGAAGCAGATTGAACAGAGGAAAACTCGTTAGACATTATTTGGAAAAAAAATTCTCCCCCATTGATTTTATCCATAAGCATGGACCTTACTAATACAAAATTTCGAAGTCTTACACGAAGGAGAGCACTGGTAGATTTCCTAATTCATCTGGGATTTTTCCACTGAAGCTGCAACCAATCAAGATCCTAACAGAAACAGAAGAAGAAGTGTTAAAATTTATGCCAGTTTCAGTAATTCATTAATTGCATAAAATTTATGTTTAGTATTTTAATTTAATGGTTTATTGGATCTTACAGGATGGTTAGCTTCTTCAGATTCCCAATGGATGGAGGGAGAGATCCAGTAAGGCCTGTATTGAAAGATAGGTCCCTGCATGGTAGCAAGTGAATCAAGGGAACACCAGATGTGTGCATTCTAGATCAGTAGTGGATAGCAAAACGAGCAGAATTAAAAGAAAAACTTTCAGTATGGGTTCTGTTAACTAAAATTTAGACGTATGATATTTAAATCTCATGTTTTACAATTCGAATTCCATATAAACTGTTCAACTTAAAACTTATGATATATGAATTTTATTAGAATTAAAGCGATTAAATTAAGATTTTGTTCATCATCATCTTCAAAGCCATTTATCCTAACAATCTAGGGTGACTTTTATATTTAGATTTGGCAAATTATTTTCATGTACTGACTATCCTATTTGATGCCCATGGGACTTGAACGTACAACCTCCAGGCTGTAACCATGAGCCTTAACCAGTTGTGTGGTTCGTGTCCATTAAATTAAGATTTCGTTCCAACATCATTTCTTTTATGTTCACTGTTGTGTTGAATTCCATCGAATGTTGCTAACTAACTACAATTGTCACAGAAAGATTCTTCTTTTTTCAAATTTCCCTTTTTGTCATGTTTTAGGAATCATCTAATGAAGTTTTGTGAACATAAATTTTCTTTAGTTCTTGAATAATGATAGTTTGTGCCATCTATAGAGGCAGAATACTTCTCATGATCATAACTTCTTTTCAGAAAGCCTACATTTTGCAGGAGGAAACCTGCTCCAAGACAAAACTTTCTACTTCCACAAAGGTTCCCTCACAAGTAAGTACACTCTCATTTTGCAAGCAGAGCCTTATGTCCCCTCTGTAATTAAAGGAAAAGAGGGGAAAAAAACTCTTGTAAGATTTTAAAACAAATCAATCAATCCTTTCAATGGATTCTACACATTTCTTTTCCTTGTCATTGCATTGGGTTCACTAATTTTTTGCCTATTATTGCTGATTTAAAATTATCGAAGCAACTACGACCAACAGTAATACATGGGCTCATTGCAAATACACAAGTATGGAGGAAAGAAAACTCACAAGGACAACAATTCATCAAGTTCACCAATGTCACCACTGAGTGTACCTTTGAGACCCATATTCGACAATCGCCTGAAAACATGGAATGGATGCTCTACTTAAGGTGGGAAAAAAGTTAAGCCAGGAAAAAGACACATTTAATAAATGATTGTAGACCAACAAAACTAAGACTTACAATGAGGTCACCCTGGAATTGTTGCAGGCAACCCCATCCCACAGTGAATCACAAGGGTCAGCAGAGTTCCAACTTGGAGGTGTGTTCTGCCATCCATCCTTCAGAGAATGAAGTGCGGCAGCTGCAGAATACATCTATTTATCCGTTACATGTACAAGAGAGCTCATTTAGTACAAGGCCCAGCAATTCAAATGGGGCTGAATAGTTTTCTCTAGTGATAGTATTACGAGATACGAATAACCGGTTGAATTTTTTTTCTTATTTGTTGGTGGTACCATTGAGGGCCATCTTTGATGATATTCTAGTGAACATGACTAGAACCCCATCTAATGAATTGTCCAGATCTTGAAGAATTTTTCCTAGAAAGTCTCATTCAGACATCTTTGTACATTATTTCCGCGTTTGTCTCTAACAAGTGATTGAATGGGAGACACCAACAGCTGATGTTCAATGCATATCAGCCAGAAACTTTCTAATTAAGGATATATTCAATATACATTCTTGGCGATGAAATTACCCCGAAAAGAATGGTTTATAGGAAGTGAGACTCAGAAGTCCAAGAACCAGTATTCGTGTTTCACAACTACCAGTCAAATTGGGAAATTCCTCCAATTAATATCCAGTAGGTTTGGCCTCAGCATCGAAATCTTACAAAAAATATGACTAGGAAAAGTTCATCTGGATGACTTTTACGGTTGCTCGAATCTACCCTGTAGGGCTGCAGTCATGAGTTTCACAATCTACAGGTGTCTCAGGTTCTAAAATAACTTGATACAGATACTTTGTAATTTCCATCCTACTTGTTAAGCAGCAACTTAACCAGCTAAAGAAACAAATCTGGAATTTAAAGTTTCCTATTAAATGGTATTTAGATTTCCTCCAACAAAGATCATGTAATACTAAATTGAGAATTAATCAACAACAGAACAAGAAGATGGGAAGACCCAATTCAGGAAATTTAGTGAACAAGATGTGCACGTTACCGTCTGGTGTAACACCGGCGATGAAGTGAAGATTAGTGACACACAGGAGAAGCAACGTAGGCACCCATAGGATGGCCATCGCCGGAGAAGAAGGTTTTCAAAAACAGAAGCTGTGTGGTGGGGTGAAAAGAGCTTCTTCCTGTCTGATTAAATTAAACCAGTGACGAATTCCATCGGGTTATCGCAGCTCAAAGCAACCTTCACTTTCAAATCCTAATGATGATTGTACCCAAGTCCTCTTCAACCACCTCCTCACGACTAATCCTACTAATACAAATGTATGCTTGTCATGGAGATGAATATCATTGCACTATCATCATGACTTGAAACAGAGTGGGAGTCTCTGTTTCCTTTGGCTTTGCCTTGTCTTTGAAGACAATCTATGTATCATTTGATCAATGTATCATCATAACAATTGAATTTACAATATAAACTCTCTGTTTTCTTTTTTCTTTTTTCTTCTTGAATATAGAAAGATGAGAAGAATTGGGTTGACTTGGCCCCGCAGTTGCTACTGTTCTGTATTGCCGGCCAAACATCATGGTATGATTAACATGAAATGGAACATAATGGAGTTTGAAAACTTCATGTTTGCCGGATTAAATTAATATTTTAATGAAGCCATTGAATTCATCGTTTGCCAGATAGAATTGGTATTAGGAACAGTGAGGTTGATTAAAATAGACTCGGTAGAAAAAATTGGTGGTTGGATGAGGACCCACGGCTAGCTTTCTCTATTACATACTCAAGCAAGAAAACCAAACTAAACTGTAGCGTGGGCTGTGAGTGCACCGAAGTAGTTGGTCTCGAGTCTTAGATTTCTTTTGTATTGTATAAGTATATGCATAATTTTCTTTGCAATTAATGTGCATGCCAATCAAAATACGTCGCAACATCATTTGTATTTTATTCTACACATAGGGGTGAAACTTGGGTTGGGTTAAAATCGAGAAATTAAGTAGGTTGGGTTTACATTTTTAAAATTAGGGTGTTGAAGAAAAAAACCTAAATTAAATTCGGGTCTGGTTGGATCAATTTTTTTAAAAATTGACCTGACCCAACCTGAATTGACTCGATCCGACCCACTCAAAAAATTTAATATAGCAATCGGATTGAATCAGGCTAGAAATTTGGGCCACCACTCGGATTGAGTTGGGTTGAGCAATTTGGGTCAACAATTAGAGTCGAGTTGAGTTAAATTTAATATTTTTTTATATGAATTGAGTTGGATTTATAAAAAGTCAATCTGACCTACCCTAATTTCAGCTCTATCTACACATTACTTTTTTAAAGCGTAGAGCAAAATGAAGGAAAATGCAAATAAGTATAATCTATAGAGAAAAGTTCAAAATTTAAATCAATGTGCTAATCAAGATGTAACATACAAAACAATATGTGTAAAAGAATGTAAAATATTATTCCATGCTTGTATGTATGAAATTCAGACTCGGGTCTATAAACCTTCACGTAAGCATACATATATATTTCATACTATAAGATTGAAATATTCAAATTTTGGATGGACTTTTGGCACATGATCACCTTTGAAATAGACAGCAGTGGGTGATGTTGCCCATCGATGATGGTCCCATTTGGACCTCTATATGGGACCCATTGAGATTTAAATCAAATTCTTTAGTTTTTCACAACTATCTACTTTCTATGTTGTGCATCTCTATTCAATTTAAATTCATTTGAAGTTGATTTGACTGTTAAATAAAAATCTATTCAAAACTAATTTTATTTTTATCATAGATCTTTGAATCCTTCAAAGTCATGTAGACAAGTCAATGGATGAGAAATTCGAATATTGAATTTTAAGCTGATGCTAATATATTGTATTTTTGTATTGACTATTGACTCTTAGGAAAGAAAAAAAAATTCTAAAACTTGTTGGGACTGCTGCGAATGAGTGTCATATTGGAAGTGTAGAGGGAGATCTAAGAGTTTATAAAAAACTTGGGTCACTCCACCTAACAGGCTAGTCTTTTGAGTTAGAATCTCAGGTCCTAACAAGTAGTATCAAAATCAAGTCCCAGACTACTTTATATGGGATCAGGTGATTCCTCATGCGGGAGTCCTACATTGAAAGTATAGAGAGAGATCTAGAAATTTATAGGTCACTCCACTTAACATGTTACTCTTTTAGATTGGAAACTCAGTCCTGACAAAACTTTCTTAATAGGTGTAGTCCAAACGACTGAAGAGACCGTCGACAAATAAACCTCCCACAAAGGCTTGCATCCAAGCCTGTTTTGAATGCTAAGTGGCCCATCACTGGATTTCATGAGGTTGTAAAAATCCCAATCCCACAAGTCTAAAATTATGAAAATAGATTTCAAAAATAATTTGAAATTTCTAAAAAATGTTGAGTTAAAAAATTCAGAACTTGTAGATAAATATGGACTAAAAACATTTTAAACTTTCAATCATGTTTTGATAAAATTGCCAGATTCTCACTCTTGCCAATAATTGCAATTTCAACTATATTATTATATACTTTCATTTTATGTTAGTCAGTATCTGAAAAGTCAAAACTTGAATTCGAAATGAATTCTATTTAGTAGGAAAATTTGACTCAATTTTTTTTTTTAAATATAAAAAATTTGATGAACTTATTTGAATCAAAATTTTATCAAATTGAATGACTTTAGTCTAACTCTTTCAAGTATTTTCTCATCTTTAATACAATGTTTAACTCCAAGGGATTGGCCAGATGGACCAGATGATATAGATGCCTGTCTCATGAAGTAGAGTCTAAGTTTGATTCATCCTCAATTTTAACGGATCACTCTCTATAGACTCAACCGTTGTATGTCAATTGTGAAATTTACACATACTTGTGAGATTACTCTCACCTCCAATATAAAGTACGAATACGAGATACCTATGTTATTAAAAAAAATAATGTTCTCACCTCCAATATAAAGTACTAATACGAGATACCTATCTTATTAAAAAAAAAAAAAACAATGTTTTTGAGACAGGGAAAGATATTTGTGAGTGGGGATATGAATGCAGGCCGTGCTCCCAATATCCCACCAGTCCTAACAACAGCATGTCATCAACTTTGGCGTGACAATTAAGTTATTTACTGTACCACCCTCAATACTTCAATGCATGGCATGACTTTTTTAAATCATGTTCATACATAATTACATATTTAAATCCCATTTGGATTAGTGGACTTTTTATCCTCTGCACTCAACATTATTTCTATGTTCTATCAATTTTAATTTCACTAATGGACGGCTAAGATGCTCTAGCTAATTGGGTTTTCTTAATATGCACTAAAGTGATATTTTTCCTTTATAATAATGAGAAAATGATTTAATTAACCATACTTCACATGCCCATATTTAAAAAATCTATTCTTTCCTTCAATGGTCATGCTTATTACATAACATTAGATGCACATCATGGCTATGTCATGGTTGATTTGTATTTTCCAAAGTCAATTTAGGTAGGATACGATATCGGTATTTAAAATTTATTTTATTTAAAAAAAAACAAAAATCGATACAGTTTTTTCACGATTTTTAACTTTTTTTTTACGGTTTTTTGCAATTTTTCACGGTTTTGAATACCGAAGGAGAGAGAAATGTAAATATCAGAGGAGAGAGAAACTTATCGGCCGATATGCATATTGGCTGGGCCATTTTTTTGACCCCTGGTTGATATCGTATCGACCGATATGGTTAATATCACTCAAAACTAATATTATTACCTCTGAATTTAAGAATACCTATCATAGGAATTCATTCAACAGTTTGCTTCCATGAAAGCTGCATCTATTTTATAGTTTTTACACTAATAAAAATTGGTCGAACGACGGTTGGATTTATGAAATACCATGTTGTTGTTATCATTATAATAGTGGTAACATTTTTATTCATTTTGAATCAAGTTTTAAATATTTTATCTAGTTTATGTTATTGTGTATGTCTTTTATTATCTCCTTTTTTTTTTTCTAAAGTTTTGAAAATCTATTTTATTTATATTTTTGGCTTATAACCATACGATGAGATAAATAATCAATTATTACTCTATGATCTTTTTATTTATCAAGTTCTTAAATATATGAGAGTGAAAGAGAGAGTCCATCATAAATAACATAGTGACCCAAGATGAACTTTGAAATTGAATTTATTTATTTGAAAAAAAACATATGGTTACCCATATGGGTGTAGCTCAACTGATTGTCCTCCCACTTCAGAAAGTGAGAGGTTATGGTTCGAACCCCAAGGGATTTAAGAGTAGTAGACTCATCCATATATTTTAATAGATTGTGTCTCCCACACGTTAATCGAAAAAAAAAACCCATATGATTAGGTACCAAAGCCTAGACTGAAAACATTAAAAAAAAAAAGACGTCCACAATGAATATGTCAAGGCCGTCAATGACAAATAAGAACTGATAGTACATGTAGTGACAAGAGTTTATTCTATTTGCTTAAATTCAATCATAAATAAGAAAATGGGAAGATAAAGATGTGAATACATTTATTTTTATTATTAAGTTTTCTAAATTTTGTGTCTTACGGGTAGTGGGCTTATCGGCAGAGGTTCTAGTAGCATTATATCTGAGTTTCTCACACGTTAATCAAAAAAAAAAAAAATTCTAAATTTAGGACATGCGCAAGCCTCCCTATCTTTGCACACTGGACAATTCTATGGAAATGGCCCTTTAAGATAAAGTGAAAATCGAACTCAAGACTCCAGTTTTGAATTCTTAAACATCAATCCAACCCCTTTTGGTTGATAACATGTGAATATCTAAATCCCCAATTTTTAAATATTGACTTCGAACATCTAATAATTGAGAGTTATCGAGTACATAGTAAAATTAAATTGGAGCTAATAAAAAGAAGACTTAATGATAAACAAAATCTAACATAAATAATACATACCATCATATATATTTTATACTCATGCTGTGTATTAGTTAAGCACACACACATATATTATTATTATATGATTAAAGATTATTTTATGATTTATTGTCATGATCGAAGTTTGTCCAATCTATTTGAGTAAATTCATTACAAAAGTTAAACAAAGATTTACAACCAACACTCTGTACTGTCCAACTCATCTTCCCTTTCGAATTTGCTATTTGTTTATGTATCTTAATTTAATTTATTTAAATCTGTAGCCAGCCACTTGGTAATTGGTATTAACCCTAATTCAAATTTGTCCATTTATATATAGGCATTATTAAATGGGTCTGATACTGCCGATTGTGGATCTTTTGGTAAAAGATACCCAGTACCCGACATGCATACAATGCCTGTTTACAGCTTTAATCTCAGATTTGTTCTAGTGTTTTGTGTCTTATATTAGCTTGGAATTAAAGGACAGACCCACCAATGAAATTGGAGTTTACTAGTAAAATGTTGTCTATGCCTTGTTAGATTCAATATTAAATATTAATTCTGTCCTTCAAAACTTTAATTGGTCTTGACCTTGGAAGTTTTGTCATTTTATCTTTTATTTTTAATTTAAAAAACCAATATTGCTTGAAATTTAAAATGTCAAGTCACATTTTTTAAGATAAACGCCTGATAGTATCCATCGCTTTAATTGTTTGAGTGGTTGGATATTCTCATCTTGTGTGGGAGTGTAGCCCTCAAACCCTTTGAGTATCTAATCTGATCCATGGTATTTGTGGGTGGTGTCATGGATCAGGATTTTACCTATGATCACCACAAAATGGGTCGACGGATTTCCACGTATTAAAAAAAAAAAAAATTAATACACATGTCATAATCTCTCAAGCCCTTTTTTATACCGTTTTTACTTTGAATCTTGCATTGTCTATGGTTTAGGAAGGTTTATAAGCAAATTTTTTATTTTTGAAATGGATTTTACTTTCTGATTTTCCTTTAGATTTCTCTGTTTTGAGTTATTCTTTATCATTTTTTAAAATTTATATTATAAGATAATCTCCATTTTAAAGTATTTTTTGGAAAATTAATGACATGATATTGGGTGTTTTGTAGAGTTGAATTAAGATGTCTTAGTGTGATTGATATACTTTTAAGATGTTTGAATGTTTTTTTTTTAATTTTTCAACATTTTCATTAAGTTAAGGTTTTTATGAAAAAGTCATGGAAAACGATCTTAATGAACATACTCCAATGAGTTAGTCAATAATAACATATATATTAAATTATAAAGTATGAACTCAAATATAAATTAGTCAAATTGTGAATTAGATAATTATGCTTGACAATTCTGAAATTTTAACTATAAGTGATTTTGATTTTAAAATTTAAATTTTGATTTCTTGATTTAGTAGTTAGTAGAATACTGCATAATATGTTGAAAAAAATAGTAGATTCTCCATTAAAAGCATCCCATACAAAGGTTGTGATGGAATTAGGAGCAATGTTGTCAAACCCCCCGTCCGACTGAAACACGGTTTGGATCATTTAAAAACTCGTCTGAGTTAAAACCCTCTGTGATCCATAGTTCAACCCAGTTTATCTAATAAATGTGTGACCTGTGAGTTATAACCTTTATAAACCCGTGACCCATTTGGGAATCATGATCACTTTAGAATTTAAATTTTATTTTTTTGGATGTTAACTAAGAATTCTTGATTTGCTTTGGATATTAATTAGCAATGAGTTGTTGATGATGTTATGGATTATGAAACTTATTATTTTTTATGGTATTATTGGAGGATGGATATTTAATTGGGTTGTTGGGTTAGATTGTTAGCTGAGGAGATTATAGATTATGAAACCTTTTTGTTAGAATGATATTAGAACATGGATTTTGCATTATTAATTTTTTGTATTTACAATTGTACTTGTGAGAGCAAGAATATATTTTTATGAAATATAATCTTAGTTAATAATTTAATATTAGATTAATGTCATGGGTTTGACCGAGTTTGACTATGGGTCAACCCAATTGAACATTTAACCCACCATTTCTTTAAGACCACGGGCCGGCTTTTAAAACAATATTAGGAGAACAGGAGATTCTTCTCATTTTCGATGTACCATTTTTTCATTCTAGAAATATTGACCTCTCTCCTTCGGTAACCAAAAAATTCAACTTCAAGTAAATTTCTTCATGCTTAAAATCTCCGTATTTATTTATTTTTTTAATTACCAAACACTATCATCTTTATGAAAATTGTACAATACAATTTCCATAAAATATCATTATTATTTTATTTATTCTTTTGGTATTTTCTTAATTTAATTAGTAATTACTAATTTTGACAAGTCTGGTCATCCTTGGGGCATCCCAATCCATTTTGTGTTGGGACTTAGTAGGTGACGGTTCTCGTTGGACCAGTCGATTAAGCGTAGAATTTTGAATATAATTTATGTATAATTTACATTTAGTTAATTTTGTCTTCACTTAATCTCATAATTGCCAACTTTTTTTTCTCAAATTATTTTTAGTTATTTTTTTAATTACATTTAGTTTATCTAACGTAAGACGGACTTTTATCATTGGAAATCTAACTATAATAAAATATACTATTAAAATGGAAAATAAATTTTAAAAATATTTAAATAATATAAGTATTTACATGATCCAAAGGAGTTGAAGTGATGGCCAGATCTTTGCTTCAGAAAAAGGGTTCTGGCCATCAATCCAAATTATTACTAAGAGTCGTCCTTTGAGATAAATATTTATATAAAATGTAGAAAACAATTTATCATAATTTCACGATATTCTCATTTATCTTTCTTAATTTTTTCAATTTCTTAGCAATAATTTGGATTGCTATCCTTTTAATATCCTTATTGCCATGAAAGAGGTAAAAGTTATTCTTCCGTTTATATACTGTTACTCCGTATATATACATTTAATATAAGTGAAGAGTCAAATCTACTCCAACTTTTGTTCCTTCAAATTTTCATTAAACTTGTTTAAAAACCCAATATAGGGATTGAAGTTAAACTTGATGTGCTATAAATATATTAAATTTCAAAAAAAAAATCATTTTAAAGAAATTTAATTTTAATGGACAAAATCATCTAATGTTCTTTCACTACTACTTTAGTGTATACACTTAACCGGTGCGACGAGTTACACTTGATCCATTTTCTTTTTTCTTTTAATTTTTTGTTAGACCCATTAAAAGAACAACTATATAGATTAAAATTATACCTGATACAAGTATACCAATTTTTAAATCAAAATTTCATTTCAAGCCTTGATCATAGTGGTCAACATCTATAATTTTTTTTAATAACGGTTGATTTCAACCACTAAAATTAAGTGGCTGAAAATTGAATTTTAGACTGAAATTTAGATATTTTATAGTGCATCAAGTATACTTTCAATATGTATAGTTTTTTAATTTATTTTATGAAGAAAGAAAAAAGAAAAGTACATGTCTAACTCATGCAATTGATCATAGCCTTTCTTTTTTATGCACTTAAACCTTTTACTTTATTCTAGAGATATTTTGAAAGAAGCTCCAATATTTAATATTTCTGTTTAATCTAAAAAAACCCCATTTTTTAAAATTCCTCAAACTTTTTATAATTTTTTTTAAGCGCTTTTTTTCCACAATTTAACACATATTATACAATTTAAATTTATCACCTTCAACAGTAAACATTGGGCATAATTGTTAACCCCATCTGAATAGAAGTAACTAATCTAGAAATCTAGATTAGTTAAAATACAAAATTCAACTACAATAAAAAATTTAATCATCTAATCTAAGATCATAAAATTATTTATTGAAGTTAAAATATCAAATGGCTAGAAAAAAGCAAATGACTTTGAATTTTTGTATTTTGGCAAATATAAGGTTTTACTTCACTTTATACTCCATGAAGAATGTGTTTATTTATAATATTGTCTAAGCTATTGCTTCAAATTTATTTTTTCTATTTTTAATGAAAATATAAATAATTAATTTGACTGTTAATACATTTAGTGTATCAATTATATGTCTGATATAATATATATTGACCAATATATAATTCCATTGCAGTAAATACAAAATAATATATCATTTTTTCTAAAAACGACCTCCCAACGACGTAAAGTCTAACAAGAAAAAAATCAACAGTTTCTTTGAGGGGGTTTTTGTCATTTTCTATACATTGAAAATGAAGAGTCTAGAAGAAGAGACTATTCTCTTTCTTTTTTCATAAAAGGAGGGCTCTTTAACCAGAAAATAAAGAATTAGATTTTTTTTTTTTTAATTTACTTGTAGAAAACTGTAAGAAATCCAGTGTGGCCTTTAAGGCACATTAGGTGATGTTATGATAGTTTGAATCTGACATCTTCCACTTTCTAAAATGAGAAATTATCAATTAAACTACACTTATTTTAAAGAATTAGATATTTTTATCTCCTTCCAAAAATTCATTTCCAATAAAGATAGAAAATTTAATAAGGAAAAGGAGAAGGCTCTCCAGTATCCATCAAGACAATATTTTATTTATTTTCAACGAAAACAAAAACATTTTGCATTAATTTCCAAAGTCTACAAAAAGTCACATTCGACAGCACCAGTTGTCTGATATAATAGACAAAACAGCAGGGACTTTATACTTCATCTTTTATACACCATCCTAACTAATTTATCTTATGAATTTGAACTTAGGTTTATATTTGAATTTGACAAATTATTTTTATAGACGAACTTCCTACCTAAATTCATAAGATTTAAATTCACCATCTTTGGATAATAAACCCTTACCAATTACTAGGGCTGCAACTCGAGTCTAGTTTTGGCCCAACCCTCATGACCTGGCCCGAGAAATGATGCGGGTCAGGTTGGGTTGAGAAGATAAAAATCCGCATGAAATTCAGTTCGAGTCAAGTTGAGAATTTTATAAGTTAACCAGATCTGATCCGGCTCAAATTAGACTAAAATGAGTTCAAAATCTGAGTAGGATCAGAATTCGGGTCGGATTGAGTTCTAAAGTTCGGGTTGAGAATTCGGGTCTGGTCGGGTCGGACTCTATATATTTCAACTCAGATCAAGTTGAATTTTAAGAAACTCAACCCCGTCCAACCCGAATTGCAACCCTACCAATTCCCATAATTTATCATCACTGTTTATCTTGGAGGAATCCATCATTAATGATCCCCCAATACAAACTGAGTGGTGTCTCAGTGACTGCAATGTATGATTCACATCCTACAAGTTGGGTAGGATCCTATCTTATCATTCTAGCTCCTATGATTTAGCCTTAAAATTGACCCACAAATCATTAAAATTTTCATAGCTGATTTGATAAGCTTGAATGGTTGGAGAAAGGAAGATTCTCCATTTCCTATTTATATGGTTTCTAGCTTTTAGGTTTTCTTGCAATAGGGCAGTTGCATTTACGCCATCTCCTCGGACTCTCAAAGGTTCCAAACATCCTTATTTTTCTCAAATCTTTAATATATAAAGTTATTAGAGAGGTTCACCTGTGCGAGGTCATGCATGAGCGATATTGGACAAGCGCAGGTAGGTAGGGTTCAAGGGATAGAGTTAGGCCCATTCTAAATGTACGATGTTATTTGTGAAATATCAAGTCGATTAGATACCAAAAGTCATGATTTTTAAAAATTCTAAAATTAACGGTAGAAATAGAGACGGTTTTACATTAAATTTAATCCAATGTTGAGATTAAGTTAGAATGATTTCAAATTAGATAAAAGATCTAAGTCACGAAATAGAATAGGGTTTGAAGGGGAGGTTAAATGAGCCCCATATAGAAGTATAAAAATTTCTTCCCCCATAAGTAATGTCGAGTGGGCGAATCTGGATATCTATAGTTTTAACAAAGATTAACTCAGAATGAATTCAAATTAGGTAGAGATCTAATTCACGAAATAGATTAGAGTGGAGAAGGGGGTAAAGGGTTAAATGGGGCCCATTTAAGCCCCATATAGAAGTCAAAAAATTTCTCCCCTATTAGTAATGTCGAGTGGGCCAATTTGGGTATCTATAGTTTTAACTCAGGGTTTTAGTTTGCTTGTGGAGGAATAGACATCATACCACGTAGAGATAGAACTAGTAATGGAGAAATTTGGTGAGGATATTCATGACAGACCATTTTCTACTTATAGGTTAGCTTGAAGTTGAAGGGTGGAGACAAAGGTTGTAAGTGAACTTCCACTAGAAATATTTCCTTGCTGTATGTAACAAAACTAGCATTCTATTCAACTAAATCTATTCACCATTCCATTTGTAGGTAGGATATATGAAATGATTTTTCTTATATTTATGTGGAGTTCGTATGGTAAAAATAAATTGGTTGAAAAGGTTTATATTTTATTACATCATTTTAAGTGTTGGCTTAAAGATTACAAAGTTTTGATTCACTTTCTATAAATTTTAAATAGATGAAAATCCAATAAAAAAAGGGTGTATCTACCCTTCCATTTTACACTGAATGATGGGGTCCACTTATATACCCTTTTACATGAATTATCCTTTTTTTTTCATTTCTATTCTGTTTCTGCAGGAATGTGTCATTCTGAAGGGTAAATCAGAATAGATCAATAAATATTTTAAAGTACTCTCCATTTTACCTTATTCTTAGTAGGGGTTTAAAATTCGGTTATATCGACCGATAGCTCATTATCAGCGAATATATCAGCCGATAGTTTTCTCTCTCTCTTTTTTTTTTTTTTTAAACAAAAATGGCCGATATGATTACGGCCGAGATATCGGCATATCGGCCGATATTCGGACCCCTGATTCTTAGTCTTTTTCATTCAACTCATTCCACCTATGTATTAAATACTATTTTTTAGACCATGTTAGTCATTTTTTGTAACGATCCTGCCCATCTAGCACAATACTGTCCGCTTTAGTTCCTATACATCTGCACGGCTTTACATTGGTATATATACGCCTAAAAGGCCTCATCCTGAGAGGGGTGTGACCGTTATCTTATATCCAAGGTTCGGACACTCTTCTCAGGCGATGTGGGATAATTTGGGGTTTCCCCCTTCCTCCATCTAGTGCATCGCATGGAGTTTCTCCCCCTCCTCCATCTAAAGTGTCCATCACAATATCTAGCACTATCACATCCATCACAATCTAGCGCGCTCCACACAATCCCCACCTAAGAACTAGAGCCGTCATCTGCTCTAATACCATTTGTAACGACCCGACCTACCAAGCTCAATATTATCTGCTTTGGATGACCATACACCTGCATGGTTTTGCATTGATACATGTGCATCAGACACACACGACGACCCAGCCCACTCAACACGATATTGTCCGCTTTGGGTGCCCATACACTTGCACAACTTCGCATTGATACGTGTGCATAACATACATGCCCAAAAGACCTCATGTTAAGAGAGGGGAGGCCATTATCTTATATCTAGGATCCAGACGCTTCCCAAGCGATGTGAAACAATTTGGAGTTTCTCCCCCTCCTCCATCTAGCGCATCGCATGGAGTTTCTCCCCATTCTCCATCTAGCGCATCCATCACAATATCTAACGCTAGCACGTCCATTACAATCTAGCACAGTCCTCACACTCCCTACCTGGGAACTAGAGCCTTCCTCGACTCTCTAATACTATTTGTAACGACCCAGCCTACTCAGCGTGATATTGTACGCTTTGGATGCCCATACACCTGCACATCTTTGCATTGGTATATGTGCATTACACACGACCAAAAGGCCTCATGCTGAGAGGGGCGTGACCGTTATCTTATATCGAGGATCTGGACACTCTTCCCAGACGATGTAGGACAATTTGGAGTCCCTCCCCGCCCCCCCTTTTCTCTCTCTCTCTCTCTCTCTCTCTCTCCCAATGTCGACTGCTAGCACATCCATCACAATCTAGCGCTGTCCTCACATTTTTTTCTATTAGTATTAAATAGTAAAATTATAATTTCAGTATTATTTTAAATTTAATATTTCTATAATTTTTTTATTTAAAAATGCTCATGTTGTACTTTTCAAAAAATGAAAAATTGGAATTTTTCATTATAGAAACAAACCAAAATAGCTACCAAAATGGATTCTTTGTATATGATCCAATTTTGACACCCATAAGAATATTAGATTAATTAGAACATGTCCCTTCAAATATTCTTAAACTTAGGGTGCTTAAGTCATATTTTAAAATCATTTCTGAGGATATTATTTGCACAACTAATATCCTTATTAATATCATTCTATCCCTACCTTTCCCATGCCTAACATCCACCCAAGTTTATTGGTATTAATATTGATGTGATGAACTCAGAACTACAACATCCAAGTAAAAGAAAAATATAGATAGAAAGGAAATCAACAATAACTACATTGCACAAGCTTGACATAGATTAAAGGTGTTGTAGAATGGAGGTTTTGTAAGATACAGAGTTCACAAGGCATTTCAAACACTTTCAAAGACTTGTAGCAAAGATGTAAGAAACCCATACTAGTTACAGAAACAGAGAAAAATGTATGTATAGTACTGCTACTTGGGTTCGATTTCTGCAGAATAATTATACCCACCACTGTATTCAAAGGAATTACTATTGTCATCTGCTTTTGGAGGAGGATCAATGCAAGGATGGAGAGGATCAACCTCTGCAAGTCCCAACTCTGTGGTAGATGAAGCTACTGACATTGAGGTTTTACTAATGCCATCATTTCTCAATATGTCCTCGATTTCTTTCACCACCTCGTACATTGTGGGGCGATCTTCACCGAATTCTTCAATACATTTCAATGCTACCTCCAAAAACCTCTCGAATCCAACAAGGTTCTTCGTGTCCCGGATGGCTGGATCCAAAATCTCCTTCAAACCACAACATTCTTCATTTTTATTCATTGCCGCCTTCACTTGACGAACAATATAGTTGCCCTTCTGTATCGGTTGCTTAGCAGTTACCAACTCAAGCATAACAATACCAAAGCTATACACATCACTCTTCGTTGTCAATAGTTGAGTTGTAAAATACTCAGGATCCATATAACCCTGAAACATGGTGGCCGTAATGATGCCAGTGTTTAGAAACATGATCAAATGCTTGAAAATGTTACGATACTAATACTGTTGAGATCGGAGAACTTAAATGGACAGTCTAGTTATTTATAGATCAATATGAAAATAAATTAAGAAAATTCTAACCAGCAGTCCAAAAAACTCTGAAGTACATAGTGATCAAAGTACTTGATCAAGTACTATGGAAGCTCAATTGATACTAAGAAGCCTCTCACTACTTCAAAAACCAATTTCAAATATAAGACTAGCATTTCGTCATCAAAGACGAAAACTCAGTTTAGTGCTTGAAAGAAAATTCTCTTGGAACTAAAGAAACCAATGGTGAGGTATGATGTTGAAGCTAAAAAATCATGGTAGGCCATCAAGTTACTAGTATATCCATCATCATCATCAATACCATTTATCCCATCAATCTAGAGTTGTCATTTTAATTTGGATTTGATATATTTCTTCTTTCTATGAATGGACTGCATATCTGATGCTGCTCATAAGACTTCAACCCACACTGGAGGCTCTTGTCATCAAATTACTAGTAAATTGTTGGGTTTTAAATTGTGATCTAACAACTTAAACTCAAAAATGCATGACAGAATATAAATTTAGCAACAACTAGAGTTGTAATAAATTATTGAATTATAAATCTAAATGATGACTATGATCCCCCTAAGAACAATGTCGTTCGGAAGTAAAGCTTTAGACTACTCTCATAGAAGAATTTAAATTAGCAAAATTTCGTGCCACCTCTGAATAACATAGTGCGTGTTGTGATGTACTGGAAATGATTACCGGTGTTCCTTTAACTTGAGTGGAAACATGTCCCTTTGCACTATCTGCTACAAACTTTGATAGGCCAAAATCTGCAACTTTGGCCATTAAATTTTCATCAAGAAGAATATTGGCAGACTTGACATCTCTATGTATTATGGGAGGATTGGCGAGCTCGTGAAGATAAGACAATCCTTGTGCTGATCCTAGAGCAATCCAAAGTCTCCTATTCCAGTCTAGATAAATGCCACTTTTCCCTACAATTGATGATTATCAGCATTGACAAAGGACAAAAATAAAAGGAGAGTCGAAAAGGAAGTACTTTGTTTGAAATTTTGCTGTGGAACTCACCTGTCAATCCTTCCTTAAGGGTACCATTTGGAACATATTCGTAGACCAACATTTGCTCCCCTTCCTCGAGACAGAAGCCTATGAGGGCAACAAGGTTCCTGTGATGAACCCTAGAAAGTAACTCTATTTCAGTCTTGAATTCAAGTTCACCCTGTTTAGATCCTTGTGCTGCTCTTTTGATTGCCACCATTTTCCCATCTTTAAGTATACCTTTGTAAACCTGAATTAGAAACAACACAAAGATTAGAAAGATGGAGGATATTAAAAGCATTTTACAAGTAGTTGTCAAGGAATGGATCACCTTGCCATAGCCTCCTGATCCAATCTCATAGTGTTCTGAGAAATTTTTAGTGGCCTTTCTGATTTCATCAAAAGGAAACCATCGGGCTCCTTTTAATTGGGGTACACCACTACCATAATCACCACTTGCACGCAAAGATGCTGGATTACAGAAAACAATAGTTTAAGTTGGTGTTCAGAAGCTTGATTAGGTACTTGAGCTCATGACTAGAGTTGGATTAAAAAAACAAGAAATTTTGAATCTATAAAAACATCTGATGAATCAAACTGCAGTGGAAGTTTTCATTCAAATACAATTCAAGGAAATGGACTTTGTGAAGTTTGTGTTTTCCATTCAACAAGTACCACATTCTGTGCTTGTTTTTACTTGATTAATGGTATAAGATTCCATTGAACACTTGAGAGTTTCAGTAAAAACTTTTTCTGAGCTATACCGAAAGGTTTGCTCGACTCAATTGCTCTCTCTGCACGTTTCTTTTGTAGGAGAGCATAAATCCCCATTCCTGCAAGCGTAAGGACTACAACGACACAACCAGCTGCTATTGCAATAGTCATATTCTTTCTTCTAGAAGTCCTGCCAGTTCCAGTTCCATCTGAAACAAAAATCAGTTAGAAGACGAGAACCACTCAAAATCTCTTTCCAGGAAGAAGTGATTGGCTAGCTACCTGGGAAAACATATTTTGACGCTTCAAATACGTAAGGTCCAAACTCTTCTGGAGCCTCATATCCCAAGGTCAATTCAAACCCAAATGTCTGAACTTCTGAACGGTGAAAGTACATTCGCTCAGGTGGGAAGATTTCCAACTGGAGCTGAAGATATCCAGCCACATTGAAAAAGAGTTCATAGAAATAAACTGAACCATTTGTTAGATTAAGTTTTTTCTCCATATCTATTTCCAACTCATTAAATCTGCTTCTATTGGAGAGGTCGCTAAATGAAGGTGCCCTGAAATACATAGTTCCCCCATATGGGTACGCACAACTGCAGGTTCGCGGATTGCTTACTTGATTGTCTTGGCACAATTTTGAGTCACAATGATCCACAATGCTTGAATTTAGGTTTTGTGGCGACAGCTGAGATTGGCAATACGTAGGATTTTCAACTTGATATTGAGCACACACTGGGTTTCCGAAGAGTCTACATTACATCCATTGAAGAAACACGGCATGAGATGAGGAACAAGAAGAGAAAGCATTTCTGTGAAAGATAATTAAATAAGATTTGCTTGAAGTTTGCCCTCACCCTATGCTGTTTGAGTATCTTTTGATAGTATCCTCTGTTACTTCGTAGATATTGTTGTCCCTTAAATCAACAAGATTTAACTGTTGACTAACAGTACCATCCATGTCAAGAGTGCCATTGAATGCATTTTTCTTCAGTTTCCTATGACAAAGTTAAAGAATCAAACTAGCATGATATTGTACGACAAGAGTGCATAGCATATACAAAGGTAGTGTTTGGAATCATGTTACCAATCCAATAGGGGAAAAAGATCATATCAAGCAAGAATTATCACACTTACACTTGTTGTAGTCGTGGAAGATTGAACAAACTTTCTGGTATTCGTCCTTTAAGTGATCCTCTTTCCATTACTCTGGTCATCACCATAAGGAGGTAGTCTCGAGTAAGACAAGTTAGTCGATGAAATGCTTCTTATTTGGAATTCTAGACTAGAACTCAAAACTCACAGAGTGGTTAGAGTTTCTATCGTAGTGAACCATGTTGGAGCTTCTGATGGATCAAATGAATTGTTGCTCAAGTCCCTTGAAAGCAAATAAATGCATTAGCAATTAGAAGCAATCGACATGGATACCAATAAAACCATCTGTTGCACTATGTTTGTGGTGTCTCAGTTCCAGACTTCTTACACATAACGGAGGGATTCCATTGCACTTAGGTCAGGTATTGGCCCTGTGAGCTGATTATTTGATAAATACCTGACAGAAGAAACGAATGGAATTTGTACAATTCATGTCAACATCCACCTCTTGCTGTACAGCTAGTTTTAATAAAAAAAAAAAAAAACGAATACGTACAGTTCATTAATTTTAGTAAGGTTGCTGAATTCAGGAGGAACTGTGCCACTGAGATTATTCCTGTCAAGGCGACTATTGCAAAGGAGAAATATCAAACGCATAATTCCATTTGGAATAGGAAAAGTAATTCAAATAGAGCTTTTGGTAGAAGCCACTTACAGAACTGTAATATTTTTCACAAGCCCCAGTTGGGATGGAATGAACCCATTTAGTTTGTTTCCATCAATGAGACTGCTAACAAAGAGACAAAAGCATTAAGGATGAGAACAGAGACAGGGAAATAGGGAGAGAGTGATCAAGTAGCAAGTATTCTCTTACACATGTACCAGTGCCATTTTGGAGTTGAAAAGGCGCGATGGAATCGGACCTGTTAATTGGTTATTGCTGAAATGGCTGCCAAGTACAATGATTGGAAAAATCATTCATATAGCATGAGTAAAATAATTCCTTCACTCCACAATTTAATTCGGGATTTCTATAGTTAGGCTCAGATAACATTCTCTACATTTTGAGACTGATGGAGGGATATGGCAAACTTACAAATGTTGAGCATTTGAAAGCTGGTCCAAGCCTGGGGTGGTGGGTGTGGACACAGGGAAAGATCCAGTGAGTCGATTGTCAGCAATATCAAACCAAAAAAGTTTGGAAAGTTTGCCCAAGGAACAAGGAATTTCACCAATGAAGTAATTTGAATTAAGTGCCCTGTATAAATGGATTGAATAGAACATAATCAATGGGTTTGTTGAGAACAATTTCTTATGTTCATAGTGATGCAAATCATTAACAAAAAATTTCCAACTTCAAGGTGATCATACAAGTACTCGAGACTCTCTAGATTCCCTAATTCATCGGGTATCTTTCCATCGAAACTGCAGTTATTCAGGAGCCTAAAGAAAGCAAAGAAATGGAGATTAGATTGCACTAGTTTCATCATCAATATAATCTACTATAGGGATGTAAACTGGTTATAAACCATTAAAATTACTAGTTTGTTAGATATTACAGAGTCGTTAGCTTCTTCAATTTCCCAATAGCTGGAGGGAGAGGACCAGTAAGATCTTTATTGAAAGACAAGACCCTGTAGATAGAAAGGTATAGTCAGCATAAATCATATAGTTTACGTGTTTGGTGTTGATGAAATTATAAGAGCAACTAGGTTTTTTTTGAGGACCAAGGTGTCAAGACTCTTAGAGAATCCAACTAATCCTCGTGGCATGACATGTGCAAGCCTCCGTACCCACACACAACGTAACTCTACCGGGAGTGGCCTTTCAGGGTGGAATGGGAATCGAACTCAAGACTCCCGCTTCCCTTCCAGAGTTGATAGCTTATTAACCATTGATCTTACTATTCACCCTCTTCTTTCCTTGTTATTTTTAAGGTAATTATAAACTAATGAAATTAGCAGTAATACAGTATTTTCATTGCCAATTAGCCAACTGAAAACAGGACTCACAAGGAATCCAATTCTTCAAGTTGCCCGAGATTACTAGTCATAACCCCTTTGAGTCCCATGCTGGATAATCGCCTGAAACATCGAAACATGGATTTCTTATGAGAGAAAAACAAGTGTAGAATGGAGAATGGCACATGAATGAATAATTAGGTTTCAACAAGACCAAGACTCACAATTTGGTGACCCTGGAATTCTGGCATTCGACCCCTTCCCACTTTGAATCACATGGATCATCTGAATCTTTCCAACTTGTAGGCGTATTCTGCCATTGCTCCCTTAGAGCAAGGAGAACAGTAACTGCAAAATTTGTCTGTGTGAGCAATAACCTCTGTTTACACTTAAAGTTCACCTGAAATACAAACTTGCTACACAAAAAAAGGTTGAAGAGTTGATTCTGCTATTATTGAAATGAATATGAAGATCAAACTCTATTCTTTGTTTAATTGCTAGCAATATGCCTTGCACCTCTTCCCTCCCTATGGGAAGGGTCTCAATGGGTGTTATTTTTTATTTTAATTTTTTTTTTGAAGGGTTAATATATTAAAAAAGAGAAAGGCACCAGAGGTGCAAGTACAAGAGGAGGGAAAACACCAATAAGACAAAGGATAAAAATAACCCCGAAGTAACCATGGAACAACCAATCTCTGGAAAGGAAAAACTAAGCTAAGTCAATACATTTTTCTAAGCACAGAGGATTTCATTCGCAGACATGTTCCTGAATTCATCAAGAGGAGTCACCTAAGAGACGCACATGGAAAAGATTCTTTTCGAAACTGCTTCACCCTACTACCAAAGGTGTCAAGGCATCTTAACTCACGGGACTTAACCCGATTAATCTTTTGGGACATGCACACATACCAAGTTCAAGCGATGAGGAGTTACCCTACAAGGACTGAGAAGTGGCGTAGAGGGTTTTAGCGTGAATCGAACTCAAGACCTCCCTGTCTGAGGGTGGCACCAAGACCCTCAACCCAACCCATCTCAGATTCAGTTTGGGTCGAGTAAGATTGGGTTTGTAGATCGGGTCACAAAATGCAACCATTAATTATCACAAAATTGAATCTAAAGTTTGATGTATTCTCTGGGATTGGAGGAAAAGATGGGACTAAGATAAAAGTAAGAGAGAGAAAAATGAGACATTTTTCTTCATAGCTCCATCCAAACATTCAAAACACCCTCCTTTTTAGTTTTTTATTTGCCATCATAATGATTTAGATATTATCGTAGAGGGTGACACTTTGGAATAGAATTTATTTTTCTTTATAAAAAAAAAATTGTATATGAGATGAATATGGTTTTAAGGCATCAAGAGATACCCTTTGTATCTCTTTCATTTTTTATAATTTTTCAAGTTTGGATATAACTTGAGATACAAATATTATACTCACTTCATTATTATTAATCGATTCTTTCCTGAATTTTCCCTATGGTTTTCCCTTCTTATTAGAGGGTTTTTCTACATGATTCAAGATCCTCTAGTGTTGAAATACCATACAATTTATGCTGCCACCAATCATTGATTGACTGAAGATTATAAAATCGACCAATATGTTGCCCATTGGCCAACTTTTTCGATTTTCAGTATATCGATATGTATTAGCTGATGCGTAGTGTATCTCCTTATAATGTCCATTGCGGTTGATACAGCCAATAATTCAATCAAATCATCGTCAGCAATATTGGTCGATACGGCATAGTATCAGTCGCATTCAATTCTTTAAAAATAAACTATTTCGACTGATTTTCAAATTGGATCTTGCATTGGGTATATTTTTAAAAAGGTTTAAAAGCAACTTTTAAGTTATTTTTATCATTTTTTTTATTTTTTACACGAATATAATCCCAATTTTGGGATTTTGGTGAAAATATTTTAATGAAATAATATTGAGTACTTATAGAATTATATGGATATGTCTAAATGTAATTGATATTGTTTGTAGGGTCTCTCTGATTTTTCAAGTTTTTCTTTTGAAAAAATTATGAAAATCTGTTTTCTAAGATAACTCTCATTTTGAAGTTTTTTGTAGAAAAAATTAATGAAACAATATACAAATATTTTAAGAAATACATTAAGAGCCCTTAATGTGATTGATATAGTTTTGGGATGTTTGTATGATTTTTCTAGTATTCCAATAATTTTATGAAATTCAGTTTTTTTATTTGAAAAAAATCTATGAATTGGAATGGAAGATATATGTCACTATGGGATAATTCCATATTAGGTGCTCCACATATTGGCCTCCTATTCTCTAAAATTTTTAGATGTTTTTCAATTTTTAAAGACATACTCTACTCGTATTGGAATTTCTAATCTCAAGAGTTTACTACTCTATAAAAAATATTTTTTTTAACAAAATTATGCTCACACTAAGGTTTCCATTTTTTTTTTTCTATTTGTCTCATACTTTGGTGTTATAATCTACAACGATATGTATCGGTGAAACGTCTGACATTTAGCGTATTTCTCTAAAATAACTCATTAAAAATCAAATTCCAAAAAAAAAAAAAAAAATTATCACAACTACACTGAGAGTTCAAACCTTAAATTGGCATCTCATAGTGTAGAGACACTTCCAAGATATCTGAATTTCTAAGTTTCAACATCTCTCATCTTTAATCTTGTTTATATATATATATATATATTTTTAAATGATTCATTTATTAATAGAAAAAGAATACCAAAAGTGCAAATATAGAAAACGAAAATAATCAAACAACAATAAGCGAACTGCTCGTACAAAACAGAAAAAGATCAAGTGAGATCCGCATACTCTTTTTAGTCATGCAAAATGCCAGACATAGAGAAGTTCCTGAATTCCTAGAGAAAGGCAGCCCACGAAACACACTTTCTTAATTTTGTTTATATTTCTTTCTAGTTTGTTTATATTTCTTTCTAGTTTTGATAGTACTGATGTTGGGATCTTATGATCCCTCAGTGTACAGAGATATATAAATTTCACTCCTTTCATACAGAAAAGAAAAGACATAAGACTAGCGCAGAAGAGGAGGAAAACAAAGGAAGAAAAGACCCAACTCAACACAGAGAGAGAGAGAAGGGAGTGTAGAGTACCATCTTGTGGGTTTGTAGCGCCAGCAGCATAGTAGAGATTGGTGGAATACAGGAGCAGTAGCATCACCACCCACGGCGTCACCATCGCCGGAGAAGAAAGATGAATTAACCAAGCTGTGTGATGATGATTATATGAATAAGCAGCTCCTCTGCTTGTCTGATTATACTGAACTAGCCGTAAACTCAACTGATTTTCTTAACACCACTGATGATCGTATCCATTCTTCCTTTATTATTATTATTTTTTTCTTGAATGAGAAACATTTTGGGTCATTCCATGATCATGGGCATAAGCAATTTATCAAAAAATGGTCCAGTACAAGTCTATTACATCCACATCTTGGAAGAAAAATCAACCTACAAACCCATGTGGAGCCTCTTAAAATAGGTCTAAATCATGGGGTAGAGTAAGATGTATACAGATTATTTGTTCATTTATGTGCGATTAGATTTACTCTCTTCTTATAATCTAAATCCTATGTATTGTGGCCTCTAAATTCACATTCAATTTATGAAAAAAGTTGAGTTATTATAACTTTTAGGTAACAAAAAGACGTGTAAACAGTTGAAAATGCGAAGAAAAAATATGTTGGATAGGGAAGTACATCGACTGTATGATTTATAACAAGGTGAAATGAAGAAGTAAAACTTCAAAAGTTGGATGTATCATAAGTGGTCTTTGGCACGGGGTTTGCTCCCTCATGTCCTGGGATCAAACCTTGGTGCTAGTGTGCTACCACCTGACTTATTCGTACTGACTGTGTGGGCAATAGCTGTGTAGGCTCCAGTGGATTAGTTTTGTTGGGTCAATACCTCAGAGATACTATTGTTATAAAAAAAAAAAAAATGTAGATGGAAGGTGAAAAATAGTTTATAACAAATTTAATTTAAAAAGAGTAAAACCCAAAATCATAAAAATGAAACACATTACGTATAAAAGCGTCGGTTTGAATTGTTCATCATAATTTATGACTTTGCATTATGCAACGACAACAGTTTAGACTTTCAAATCTGTCTTACTGTGTATGTGGGACGAGAATTCAATAAGATTTGAATGGAATGGACTGAAGGTGTAATTTTGGACCACTGCATCGCGAGCGGTGACTAACAAGATAGACTTGAATAATGAAGACCAATGATACTTCTGGAAAAAATTGGGTCACTCTCAAATAATACATCTTGCTTCTTTTTTATGATCATTAATTTTTGAGGTACGTGTAATCTTCTTGATTCACACACCAATAATTTTAGTTAATATTTGGCCTTTATATATTATTTTTAAATATTAACTGGTAATTTTAGTTTGTACAGTTTCTATATCATAAAACATGACTCAATGTGATGAAACTAGTTGGTCCTATTAACATGAAATATATATTATTGACAAATTGTAACGACCCATCCCTCCAGGGTGTGCACCGCCTCCACTCGACTCAGTAGAATATTGTCCGCTTTGAGCCCATGCATAGACGTGAGCCCGTACGGATTTATCTTTGGACGTGACCCACCAGGTAGGCCCACAACGCATTCTACTGTACGAAGGGGCTTAAGGGCTTATAAACGCCCTCCATTTTCTTTCAATTTCCGATGTGAGACTCCAATAAGTCCTCCCACCGCTCGATACATCGCTTTGGCCTATACATCGACTGCCCGACACATCGCCTGGGTCAACACATCGTGGCGCTCTGGCTTCTTGGGCCGGGTTCTAATGGTAAGATTGACACGTCCACCTCTTAAAAATCTATATTGTTTATTAATTTTTGTGTATACATATATATATATTAACATTTTGTGAAACTACTGGACTCATCATTATATAGAATCAATAAAAAGTACTGTAGCTTCATAAAATTTTAAAAATGCAAATATATCAATACATTATGAAATTAATATATAGTTTATTTTTTATGCAATTTCTCATACATAAATTTATTTTTAAAAAAAAAGTAGGACCTGAAATATTTTTAAATAATATCATTTGTTGTTATTCTGGTCGTAAAGATGACAACGTAAGGCCATTCTTCTATAATTTATTTTATTTATTAATGTTTCCAACTTCCAAATTTGCACATCCCCTTGACTCTTCCATGTATGAGATATTATCTGTATTAAATTGGTAATTGACCAGGAGAGGAGTAGACTGTTACTTTCCTTTCCTAAACAGAAGGCAACTGGGGGATGATGGAAATATGCAAAATAACAATATTCATCTATATAAATGTAAAAAATGATATTTAAAATTGTACTTTATTCATCTGATGTAATGTATGATTGAATCCATGTACAAATTTTAAAGTTTTTTTTTTAAATTACGTGTGGAAAAATTCAACACAGTCTTACTAAAATCTCTATGTGTGAGCTCACTACCCTTAAGACACACCACAATAAAGCGAGACTCAAACTCGTAACCTCTCGCTTCCTGAGACGGGAGGCAACTAGTTGAACTAAAAGTTAAAAAGTTTTGCTTTATTAGTATTCTGTTTCTCTGTAAACTTATATCAAATACATAAAATATCTTAAAAATAAAATTTTAAATTTAAATAAATCTAATGTGCATATATATATATTTCATATAGTCTCCCCTCATGAAGGGAGATCGTGTTCGATTCACACTCAACACCTATCTTAGCCACTCCCCGTACTTGCTTACTTTTTATGTGTGAGATTGAGAGGTTTCCACATACCTCAAAAACTAGTTGAGTTCAAATGTCCATTATCTAAATACAGGTGAGACCCTTGGTCCAAAAAAAAAAAAATAGGCTCAATAAAAGACCTACATTTTACCAAATCCATTCTCCATTAGATAATTTGCTAGAGCCCATATCTTTTTCCTCAATTGCAAAAAAGTACTCATCTAATTTAAACAATTGTAAAAGTTACTCCTGTGTCTTTTTTCATCCATTATAAACTCCCTTACATGTCCAAAATACCTTCGATATTTAAATAATTACACAAATAAAAAAATTTAGCAAGACAGTCCACCCTAATAACATACAAAATGTGCACGTACCCATGCAAGAGATAATTTAGATGGAAGATGAGTGAATGTTTTACTTCTATTTCAATGAAATGGGCTATAAAAAATTTACGACTTATTAAAGTCAATTTTAAAATAAAAATAAATAAATATCCTCTTAAATTTATTGGATTTAGACTATTACTTCAAAACTCGAAATTCAAATCAGGAGTCAACATGTTACGAAGTTAAATAATTTAGACGAATTTTTCAATTCACTTGATTTAAAATATCCACGAGATTAGTTTCACTGAATGTGGGATGAAAATATTCATATTATAAAAAAAATATTTGATGAGTACAGACCATCATAATTTTTTTATTTTTATATTATAATTTAGATATTTTTAGTGAAAAATCAAGTTACTTTTGAATGCAGGAAATGTCTACTATCAATATCAGGCTATTATGACAGGTCTTGTCTTGTTTTCTACACACCATGACAAGATTGAGCCCTCTTAAAGACAAAAGGATCCATTGGATTTACTGTGGCCCCCATCATGAATGCGGGCGGACTTGGACACAAGTGTGGGCCCTCACACTCATCTTCAACATCAAAAATAGAAAAGGACAAAAGGGTGCCAAGCTAAGATGACTTTGACGTTAAATTTATCTTTTTAAGCAAAGACCCAACATTTAAATTAAAAAAGCCAGCAAATGGACTTGACCATGCATATGTCAAATTCACATTGGATTGACCCATTGTCAACTATAATTGTGAGTACAAAAAGATAAATAGGAATTTAAACTTTAAAATTCACTTAATTTAAACTAAATTAACAAATAGGTTGAATTTAAAACTAATCAACTTTATTAGATTTGTCCTCACTTACATTTTCATAATGTCTTATCAAATACATCTTTCAAAATTCTAAAAATAACAGAATTTTATGAATTCTATTTTCTAATCTCCTAAGAAAAAGGAAAAAGTTGTAGTAAAATTTCTTTTAACTTTTAGAATTTTGAATATATTAAAATTTTAAAGAGAATTTCTAATAGACGCAACCTAAATTAAAGAATTACTTTTGCTAATAAGGAGTATAAATATATCTTTCCATCAATCAAGTGATGGCAAATGGATAAATTTAGTGTCTCTTGTTATCAAAATACCGATCCGTGTGATTTTCTTTAAAATATAAGAGGGTATATCTATCACTCAACCTATGACCTAACATTTAACCCAACCATAACCTATAATTAGATCCATGACCAATCATCCAACTTATGGTCCAATTAACTTGGTCTATTATCCAATTCATGATCTAATCAACCCAACCCATGATCAATAGTTACCCTAACCTAACCTGTGATCCAACCCATAACTTAATACATGGCCCATGGTCCGACTTACCAAACATGATATCTATAATTTATTGCTCGAGCCATGACCCATCCAATTATTATCTCATATCTAAACACTACGCAACTTATGAATTATCCTAATTTGACTTAACTTATGAATTTTTAGATCAGATCAAGATAGGTCAAACCATATTTGAACCACTTGTGCTCTTTAGTACATAATATTACAATTTTTAAATAAAATATAAGTTGAATTAATTATATTATGTATTTGGTTGTTATTATTTTGATTATTATATTTTTTTTAATTATTAAAAAAATCAATTTCTATGAAAAACGATTATGCTGTGTGGACAAACATGGTCTAAGAGAACTCAGGTGAATAAATGTTATTCATATTTTTATGAAATGGACTTGCAATTAATCACATATATTTAAACTCTAAACTTAATTTAAACAAAAGTTCATATTTTATTAAATGAATATAATAAAATACGTTTACTTATAGACTTATTATAGTGGTCAAAATGCTGGCCACGTGAAAGTCGTCAAAAGTAAAAAGAGCGTGGCTGTAATTGGAAGAGGGGGACCATCTGACTTGGTTTGATAGGTTTTCAAACTAAATAAATAGATTTTTTATTTATTTTTCAATTTGTATTAAAAAAATCCGTCCCAACACAAGATGTATCATTCAATACTTATTCTATTAGTTTGAACCAGGGGTTTAAAAATCGGTATCGGCCGATACGATATGTCGACCGATATATCGGCCGATATTTTTCTCTTTCTTCCTCGTTTTTTTAAATATCGGCCGATATAATACGACCAATATCAAGGCCGATATTTCAACCCCTGAGCTGAACAATCACCTATCGGCCGATATTTCAACCCCTGAGCTGAACAATCACCTATCGTCCGATAAGGATAATAGTAGGTCTCTTCTTTCTTTTGAAAAAAAAATATTTATTTTAAATTTTTTTAGGTTGGATCTTACTTTGTGTACCATTTTAAGAAGGTTTAAAAGCAAATTTATCAAGTGCGAATAGTATTAATCAATTTCCAATTTGTTTCTTAAACTTTATCTATTTTGAGTTATATTCATCATTTTTTGAACTTTTGCTTTAAGATAATCTCGATTTTGGAACTTTTTGCAAAAAAAAATCTATGAAATAATATTAAGTGCTTATGAAATTGAACGGAGATGTCTTGATGTGATTTATATAGTTTATAAAGTGTCTGTGTGATTTTTTTTTAATTTTTTTAAATATTGATGAAATCTGGATTTTTTAGGATAATTTCAATTTTGGAGTTTCTCCGTGGAAAATATTAGTCAAATGATTTACATATTTTTATAGACTTAAATGAAGAGCCGTAATAATTTAGAGGTGAAACTCGGGTCACGAGGGGTGACTAACAAGATAGAGAAGTGTAATTTTGAATAAGGTTTGAATGGCATGGACTGAAAGAGAAGTGTAATTTTGGACCACGATGGGTGACTAACAAGATAGACTTGAATCAATGAAGACCAATGCTACTTCGGGACAAAATTGGGTCACTCTCAAATAACACATCTTCGCTTCTTTTTCTTGATTGAGTTCGCAACTGATTAATTTTTTTAGGTACGTGTAATCTTCTTTATTCACACACCAAAGTTAATATTTGGCCGTAATTTTAGTTTGTACAGTTTCTATATCATAAAACATGACTCAATGTGATGAAACAAGTTGGTCCTATTAACATGAAATATATATAATTGAGAAATTGTAAAGACCCCCCCTCCAGGGCGTGCACCGCTTCAACTTGACTTGACTCGACTCAGTAGAATATTATCCGCTTTAAGTCCACGCAGACACTTGAGCCTGCCCGAATTTGTCTTTGGGCCTGGCCCACCATGTAGGCCCAAAAAGCATTCTAATGTATGGAGGGGCTTAAGGGCTTATAAATTCCCTCTCTTTTTTTTTCTCAATTTCCAATGTGGGATTCCAAAAAGCCTCCCCCCACCCCACCGCTTGACACATCGCTTTGGCCGATACATCGGCTACCCGACACATTGTCGCGCTTTGGCTTCTCGGGCCGGGTTCTACATAAATAATCTATGTTAGTGGTTCTAATGGTAAGATTGACAAGTCCACCTCTTAAAAATCTCTATTTTTTATTAATTTTTGTGTACAACGATATATATATATATATTCACATTTTGTGAACTACTAGACTCATCATTATATAGAATCAATAAAAAGTACTGTAGTTTCATAAAATTTTAAAAATGCAAATATATCAATACATTATGAAATTAATATATAGTATATTTTTTACGCGATTTCTCACAGGTAAAAAAAAAAAAAAAATAGAACCTCATATATTTTAAATAATATCATTTGTTGTTATCT
Source organism: Chimonanthus praecox (assembly GCA_022113865.1). NCBI lineage: Eukaryota > Viridiplantae > Streptophyta > Magnoliopsida > Laurales > Calycanthaceae > Chimonanthus > Chimonanthus praecox. Next base: position 51,004,977 of record CM039093.1, on the reverse strand, counting down.
CACTGATAAAGATGACAACATAACATCATTCTTTTATAGTTTATATTATTTATTAATGTTTCCAACTTCCAAATTTGCACATCCCCTTGACTCTTCCATGTATGAGATTTTTTCTGTATTAAATTGGTAATTGACCGGGAGAGGAGACTGTTACTTTTCCTTTCCTAAACAGACAAATGGGGGATAATGGAAATATGCAAAATAACAATATTCATCTATATAAATGTAAAAATTGATATTTAAATTTGTACTTTATTCATCTGATGTAATGTCATAAAATGGATGATTGAATCCGTGTAAAAATTTTAAAGATTTTTTCTTTTTAGATTTACGTATGGAAAATTCAGACACAGTCCTACTAAAATACCCACGGGTGAGTCCACTTCCCTAGGACACACCAAAGTTAGGTCCATGGGGGCTCGAACCTGCAACCTCCGGCTTCCTGAGGTGGGAGGCAACCAGTTGAGCTACATTTTTAAGTTAAAAAGTTCTGTTTTTGCAAACTTATATCAAATACATAAAATATCTTAAAAATTAAATTTTAAATTTAAATAAATCTAATATATATATATATATATATATATATATATATATATATATATATATATAAATAGTCTCCCCTTATAAATGGAGATCTTGTATTCAATTGACGCTCAACACCCATCTGAATCACTCCCTGTACTTGTTTACCTTTTATGTGTGGGATTGAGAGGCTTGCACATGTCCCAAAAACTAGTCTGGTTAAAATGTCCACTATCTTAATACAGGTGAGATCCCTTGGTCAAAAAAAAATAGGCCAATAAAAGACCTACATTTTACCAAATCCATTCCCCATTAGATAATTTCCAAAGAGCCTATATCGTTTTCCTCAATTGCAAAAAAGTACTCATATTGTAATACCCCGCCCCAAGGAGGTATACAATATAGAACGTGCCTATGGAGAAAAAAGTCTCACATTGCTAGTTGAATTGAAAATTCTCCAGATAGCCTTCCTCCTTCTAGCATGAGGTCTTTTGGGAGCAACAGTGGGTTGGCTCACCAATTGAAAGCCATGTCGGGCCGTATGTGAGGCCCAGAGCGAACAATATCATGCTAGCGGGACAAGTCGTTACAAATAGTGAGTGTGGGAGTGTTTGTGGACAGAGTCGGGGACGGCTCCGGTCTTCAGGGGGGTGGATTGTAATACCCCGTGTGGGAGAAAAAAAAGTAGCCAGATTGGGTGCTACTTGTCCCACATTGCTTATGATGAGAGTTATTATATGAGATATAAGTTGGAATCCCTCCTCCCTCTAGCACAAGGCTTTTTGGGAGCAACAGTGGGTTGCCTCGCCAAAGCAAAGCCATGCGGACCTGTGTATGTGTGGGCCCAAAGCGAACAATATTGTGCTAACGGGACGGGTCATTACAAATGGTACCCCGTGTTTGCGTACATTGCTTATTATTCTATGAGATATAAGTTGGAATCCCTCATCCTTCTAGCACAAGACCTTTTGAAAGCAAACATTGGATTGGCTCGCCAAAGCAAAATCGTTCGGGCCCGTGTGCATGGGCCTAAAGCGGACAATATTGTGCTAGCGGGACAGATCATTACAAATGGTATCAGAAAATGGTTTAACTCTCTGCCTAAGAGTGTGGGATTGGTTGTTGTGTGTGCAGGGGTAGCTTGTAATATCCCGCCTTAGAGGGGGTCTATAGTGTAGAGCGTGTGTATGGAGAAAAAAGTCTCACATTACTAATTGCATTGAAAATTCTCCAAATAGCCTTCCTCCTTTTAGCACAAGGCATTTTGGAGTAACATTGGGTTGACTCACCACAGAGCAGACAATATCATATTAGTAGGACGGGTCGTTATATATATAATTTTAATAATTGTAAAAGTTACTCGTCTTTTTTTCATCCATTGTAAACTCCCCTTTTTAGTATCTTACATGTCCAAAATACCTTCGATACTTAAATAGTTACACTAATAAAATATTTTAGCAAGACAATCTACCATAATAACATATAAAAAGTACACATACCCATGCAAGAGATTATTTAGATGGAAGATGAGTGAATGTTTTACTTCTATTCAATGAAATGGGCTATAAAAAATATACGACTTATTAAAGTCAATTTTTCAAAAAAAAAAATCAAATATCTTCTTAAATTTATTGGATTAAGACTATTACTTCAAAACTCGAAATTCAAATCAGGAGTTAAAATCTTATGAAGTTAAATAATTTAGACGATTTTTTCAATTCAACTTAAAAATATTCATTATGCTTTGTTGATTCACTTGCTTTAAAATATTCATAAGAATAGTTTCACTTTGGATGTGGGATGAAGATACTCATATTATAAAAAAAATATTTGATGAATTGTGCGCCATCATAATTTTTTAGTTTTATATTATAATTTAGATATTTTTAGTGAAAAATCATGCAGTTACCTTTGAAGTTTGAATGCAGGAAATGTCTACTATCAATATCAGGCTATTATGACAGGTCTTGTTTTCTACACACCATGACAAGATTGAGCCCTCTTAAAGACAAAAGGATCCATTGGATCTACTGTGGGCCCCCATCATGAATGCGGGCGGACTTGGACACAAGTGTGGGCCCTCACACTCATCTTCAACATCAAAAATAGAAAAGGACAAAAGGGTGCCAAGCTAAGATGACTTTGACCTTAAATTTATCTTTTTAAGCAAAGACCCAACATTTAAATTAAAAAAGCCAGCAAATGGACTTGACCATGCATATGTCAAATTCACATTGGATTGACCCATTTTAAACTATAATTGTGAGTACAAAAAGATAAATAGGAATTTAAAATTTAAAATTCACTTAATTTAAACTAAATTAACAAATAGGTTGAATTTAAAACTAATCAACTTTATTAGATTTGTCCTCACTTACATTTTCATAATATCTTATCAAATACATCTTTCAAAATTCTAAAAATAACATAATTTTATGAATTCTATTTTCTAATCTCCTAAGAAAAAGAAAAAGTTGTAGTAAAATTTCTTTTAACTTTTAGAATTTTGAAGATATTAAAATTTTAAAGAGAATTTCTAATAGACGCAACCTAAATTAAAGAATTACCTTTGGTAATGAGGAGTATAAATATATCTTTCCATCAATCAAGTGATGGCAAATGGATAAATTTAGTATATCTTGTTATCAAGATACCGGTGCATGTCATTTTCTTTAAAATATAAGAGGGTATATCTATCACTCAACCTATGACCTAACATTTAACCCAACCATAACCTATAATTAGATCCATGACCAATCATCCAACTTATGGTCCAATTAACTTGATCTATTATCCAATTCATGATCTAATCAACCCAACCCATGATCAATAGTTACCCTAACCTAACCTTTGATCCAACCTATAACTTAATACATGGCCATGGTCCGACCTACCAAACATGATATCTATAATTTATTGTTCGAGCCATACCCATCCAATTGTTATCTCATATCTAAACACTACGCAACTCATGAATTAACCTAATTTGACTTAGTTTATGAATTTTTAGATCAGATTAAAGGGGTTTAAAATTTGGTATCAGATGAGGATTTTTCTCTCTCCTCTTTTTTTTTTTACAAAAACGACCGATGTCAGTTGATATTCCGACCCCTGGGTCAGACCATATTTGAATTACTTGTGCTCCTTAGTACATAATATTACTATTTTTAAATAAAATATAAGTTGAATTAATTATATTATGTATTTGGTTGTTATTATTTTGATTATTATAATAATAATAATCTCTATAGTGATTTTTTAATTATTAAAAAAATTAATTTCTATGACAAACGATTATGCAGTGTGGACAAACATGGTCTAAGAGAACTCAGGTGAATAAATGTTATTCAGATTTTTATGAAATGGTCTAATATAAACAAAGGTTCATATTTTATTAAATGAATATAAAATACGTTTACTTATAGACTTATAGTTGTCAAAATGCCGGCCACGTGAAAGTCGTCAAAAGTAAAAGGGCGTGGTTGGAATTGGAAGACGGGGACCATCTGACTTGGTTTGACAGGTTTTCAAACTAAATAAATCAATAATTTTTTTTAATTTTTCAATTTTTATTCAAAAAATCCGCCTCAACACAATATGTATTACTCAATATTTATTCTATTAGCTAATAATTGGTCATTTCCTTATTTTTGAAAAAAAAAATTATTTTGAATTTTAAGGATAGATCTTGCTTTTTGTATGATTTCAAGAAGGTTTAGAAAGCAAAATTATCAAGTGTGAGAGATATTTATCAATTTCAAATTTCTCTCCTAAATGTTTTCTATTTTTGTTATATTCATCATTTTTTTTTTGCTTTAAGATAATCTCGATTTTGGGGGGTTTTGCAAAAATAATTTTATGAAACATTATTAAGTGTTTATGAAATTGAACGGATGTGTCTTGATGTGATTTTTCATTTTTTTTAAATATTGATGAAATCTGGATTTTTTACGATAATATCGATTTTGGAGTTTCTCTGTGGAAAATATTAATCAAATTATTTACATATTTTTATAGAATTAAATGAAGAGTCGTTAATATTAGAGGTGAAACTCGGGTCGGGTTTTGACCCGACTGAAGAAATCATGCGGGTCGGATCATATGAGTCTGGTCAGCGGGTCAGGTCAGGTTGAGAAGACAAAAACCCACATTAAATTCTGGTCGGGTTGGGAAATTTTCAAGTTAATCCGACCCGATCGTGCTAAAATTAGGCTAAAATAGGTTCAGAAGGCGGGTCGGGTTAGAATTCGAGTTGAGTTGGGTCGAGAATTTCGGGTCAATAATTCGGGACAAGTCGGGTTCTATAAATGTTAACTAGGGTCGGGTTGGGTTTTAAGAAACCTGAGTTCACTCGACCTGATTTCAACCCTTGTTAATATGATTGCTATAATTTTTTGGGTGTTTATGTGATTTTGTTAAAATTCCAATATTTTTACGAAACTCAACTATGACAAAAAATTTATGAATAATAATAGAAGATACATGCCACTATAAACTATAGAATACTAAAGAATATAAATTTCGTATTTCTTGTACTGATTTTCTATTTTCTAAAATTTTTAGACATTAACTTTTGAGTCACAAGGGCTTAACTATCTATAGAAAGGATCAACTTTTAACAAAGATAAGCACAAATTAGATTTTATATTTTTCTACCCACTCCTCAGTGAGTACCTTCTTGTATTCTCGTGGAAATGCCACAAGGGACACATGAAAGGATTCTGCATCCCCTTTCTACAGAAAGTCAAAGGGCCTTTCATTGGACAGAAAGTCAAAGCTTCAAATGATATAAATAATATTTACTTTAAAACAGTGATTAATTTTAAAAGTATTCCCACATGTGAAAAAGCTCCCTTTACAATTTGAATTTTTTTTTTTTTAATTTACGTGTGGAAAACCATGGGATACCCAGCCTAAAACCCTCATGCATAAGCCCACTACTCTTAGGGTACACAAAGATTAGGCTACGGGGGCTCGAACTCGTAATCTCCTGCTTCCTGAGATGAGAGGTAACCAGTTGAGCTACACCATATACTCCTTCTTTTTTCAAATTCTTCTCACAATACTACTTAAATACTGTTCAAAATTTGGCAAAATCAAGTGTTTTATATAGGGTGAAACGTTTGTCAGTTTTGATCCGACCCACAGACCCAAATTTGTAAATTTAGGGTCAAGTTGAATTGACAAAAAAAAATGGGCAAAAATTTTGGATTGGATTAAGCTCAAAAATTTAAAATCAATCCACCTCCATTGTTTCTATACTCTATGTATTTGTTTGTCATTTTAATAACATAGATTTGTTTAGATTGTAAAAATACAAAGGGAAAGGAGTGAAAACTGCTTCCATCAAACATTTTTAATAGAAAGAAAAAATTATTAGATGTTATCATTTTATCCATGTTATCATTTTACCCTCAATTTAAAGCACTATGATTTTTAAAATATTTGTTTACAAGGCTTACTCTCCTTCAACTTCTAGAATCTAGACCCTAGTATAACAGGCAACGAGACTTTTCAATCCAGAGAATCTCCAGTATTATTTTAATTTCCTAGAAGTTTTTGTTTTTTTTTTTTGGGACAAAAGTCTCTATCTTTAAAGTTTATTTTTGAAAAAACACTTCTATTTCCTATAAATTAAAAATCCTTAATCTTTATTAAAGGTCTAAAAAATACCTTTGACCATAATGAGTAATGATCTATTAATGTTTGGCTTCGATATTTTTAGATGTATATTATGGATTCCAATTTAAGCCCAACACTATTTAAGAGAATTAGTTGATAAAAAATTATTTTTACTTTTTTTTTGGTTAGTAATTCTAAAAAAACAATTAAATATATAGATTTGCCTTTAAATATTAAAAAAATCAATACCTTTGGCCATCACTTGTTGACGAAAGAAAACAGAATCGTGTTTCAAATAAGATGGTGGCTCGATTAATGGGATGAAATCTAGTCTCAATTAAGCAATAAATATTCGGAAGTGATCCTCCTGTGGGAGGTTTGTGTAACCAGATACGGAAATTAATAGATTTTCGATTTTACCCTTCGTATGAATCGTAAAATTTCGGCTATCCAATTTACTGTTCATGTGAATTTTTGGCGAGCCGATTTACTGTTCATGTGAATTTCTGGCTAGTTGATTTACTGTTCATGTGAATTTCGGCGTGCAGATTTACTGTTCATGGAAATTTCAGCGAGCCGATATTACTGTTCATGTAAATTTCCTGAGCCAATTTATTATTCATGTGAATTTCAGCAAATCGATTTACTGTTCATGTGAATTTCGATGAGCCGATTTAATGTTCATGCGAAGGGTTGGTGAGATTTTACTCTTCATGCGAAAGGTAAAATCGAGAATCCACTAATTTTCATGTCTTGTTACACAAAAAGTCCATGAGAAGGTCGCTACCCTAAATATTACTCTCATTGTGATCAAATTAGAGAAGGGTGCAAAAAGTAAGACAAAAGGGCCCTCGAGGGCTTCATAAATCACAAATTGTGAATTATTGCTTAGAAGCACAAGTACTTTTTATATAAAAGTTTATTTTAATTAATATGGTCAAAGATTTCATTGCGAATAGTAGGATCAAAATGATATATTACATATCAATTCTATCATTTTCTTCATTTTAATTCAATGACAAAAGTAAGAAATAAAAGGGCAATTTTTAAGAATCCTATCAGTCTATCACTATATTAAACAAAAAATAAGCTTATAGACCTTTTTAAATATGAAAGCTAAATGTTGACTCTTGTGAAATTAAAGTTAGCTACATTTGATAACAGCTCCAACACAAATGATAAATACTTATGAATTAACCTGAAATATTTTGGCTTCAAGCCAAATTACAATATTTCTTTTTTTAACAAAATAAAAAAAGAGATTTCTAGCACCATTTTTGGACTAATGTTCATTAACATTCATGTGATGAACTTAGAAATGCAACGTCCCATTGAAAAAAGATACAATTACAAAAGAAATCAAGCGTGATACAAAGATGGTGTATCTTAGAAATCTATATTTTACCTCGCATAAGGTAGCTCAACTGTTAGACACTTTGACTCAAGAACCAAAGGTCCCAAGTTCTAGTCTCGTAGTCACCTGATGTAATGGCTTGCAGGGGGCTGCATGCATCTGGAGTTTTACACAATGCCCTTATACTCGGAAAGAGATAGGGGTCTTAGGTGTTGAAGCATTGAGATATTGTGCAGTACAGAGGTCATTGGACAAAATACATTTGAAACATCTTCAACAAACACACAGCAAATGCATACTAAACTCATACTAATTATAGAAAGAAAAGAATTTTGTGTGCTACTGCTACTTGGGTTCAATTTTGTCTGAAAAACTGTACCTACCACTGTAATGGAAGGAATTACTATTTACATCATCTTCTGGAAGCGGATCAATGTAGGGATGGCGAGGAACAACCTTTTCAAGTCCAAAGTCTGTGCCAGATGAAGCTGCTGATGCTGATGTTGTAATAATGTCATCATTTTTCAATATAGTTTCAATTTCTATCACCACCTCACTCATTGTTGGGCGATCTGCACCCATTTCTTCAACACATTGCATAGCTAACTCCACAAACCTCTCAAAACCGACTAGGTTGTTTGTGTCTTGGATGGCTGGATCCATTATCTCCTTCAAACCATAGCATTCTTTATTTTTGTTCATCGCCATTCGCACCTCACGAACAATATGCTTTCCCATCACTATCGGTTTCTTAGCGGTTACCAACTCAAGCATGACAACACCAAAGCCATAGACATCACTCTTCTCTGTCAAATGTTGAGTCATGTAATACTCAGGATCCAAATAACCCTGAAAATTTATAGCCAGGATGACACCAACGCTCAGCAACATGATCAAATGCATGAAAAATGTTGCAATAATTTTACTTTGTCGAGTCGAAGTCAGCTAAAGTGGATATCTAAAATGATCAATGAAAATACAAATAAATCTAACAAGTAGTTCGAAAAAATCAAGGTACATAGCGATCAAAACACCGGATCAAATAGTATGGAAGCTCAATTGATTACTTAAAAAGTCTCCCAATACTTTAGGAACTAATTTCAGATAAAATATTCCTATTTGATCATGAAAAAGCAAAACTTAATTTAGTTCTTGAGAAAATCACTATGTGATTGAGAAGACAACTATGAGGTATAACATTGAAGCTCAAAAAACTTGGAAGGCCTTGACAAGATTTAAGTTATTGCAGAGCTGCGTTCTAATCAAGTTTTCTAGCCTTAAACTATGGTCATTTAGCACTTATGCCCAAAATGCATAACAAGACAGAAAAATAGCAATGACTTGGACGATAAATAATCGATTTACTAATCTAAATGCTGCTAAAAACAAAGAGCATGGATTGGGAGTAAAGCCTCACACTACATCATAAAAGAATTATAAATAAGAAAAATTGTATGCCATATCTAAATTACACAGCGCGAACTATAGTGAGTGTAATGGAAATGATTACCATTGTTCCTTTACTTGAGTGGAAACATGACCCTTTTTAGCGTCTGCTACAAGCTTTGATAGGCCAAAATCTGCAACTTTGGCCATTAAATTTTGATCAAGAAGAATATTGGCAGACTTGACGTCTCTGTGAATTATAGGAGGATTGGCGAGCTCATGAAGATAAGACAGTCCTCTTGCTGATCCTAAAGCAATCCAGAGTCTCCTTTCCCAGTCTAGATAAACGTCACTTTTACCTATAATTGATGATCTCGTAAGCATTGCCCAGTAACTGAAGATGACACTAGAAAGAGAGCTAAAAGGAGATTCTTTGCTTCAAATTTTGATGTAGAGTTTACCTGTCAATCCTTCCCTAAGTGTTCCATTCAGAACGTATTCATAGACCAACAATTGCTCCCCTTGCTCAAAGCAGAAGCCAATGAGGCTGACAAGGTTCTTGTGATGAACCCTAGAAAGCAACTCTATTTCAGTCTTGAACTCAAGTCCACCCTGCATAGATCCTTGTGCTGCTCTTTTGATTGCCACCATTTGTCCATCTTGAAGTATACCTTTATAGACCTAAATTATAAGCAACACAAGATTAGAATGTTTCAGGATTTTAAAACTATTGATAAATAGTTTCGAGGATGGATCACCTTGCCATAACCTCCTGATCCAATCTCAAAGCTTTCTGAGAAATTGCTTGTGGCCATTTTGATTTCATCAAAAGAAAACCATCGGGCTCCTTTTAATTGGGGTGCGCTACTACCACCACTATCACTTGTACGCCAAGATGCTGCGATACAGAAAACAATAGTTTAAACTGATGTTCAGAAGTTTTGTTTTGGTGATTGAACTCATCTAGTCAATTGTTTCACTCATGACTTGGGTTGCAGAAAACAAAAAAAAAAATATTTATATACATTTCAAGAATACTATCGAATGAGATGGATTTTGAGCCTTCAAATGTCAGTTGAAAATTGCAACTAAGAAACTTCGTGAAAGTGTTTTCAGTTCAATGTAAAACCAAAATTTGTTATTGTTTATACTTGATTAATGGTATAAAATTCCATTATCTCTGGTACCATTGAAAATTTAAAATTTCCTTAAGAAAGTTTTGAGGGCTATACCAAAAGGTTTGCTTGATTCAATTGCTCTGTCTGCACGTTTCTTTTGCCAGAAAGCATAGATCCCCAATACTACAAGCACTAAGACCAAAACGGCAGAACCAACTGCTATAGCAATAATCACACCTATACTTATAGAAGTCCTGCTAGTTCCATCTGAAACATTTTAAATCAGTTAGAAAAGGAGAATTATTCTAAATCTCTTAAGAGGTGATTGGGTAGGTACCTGAGAAAGCATACTCTGATGCTTCAAATACATAAGGTCCAAACTCATGTGGAGGCTTAGAAGTTTGAATTCAAACCCAAACCTCTGAACTTCTGAACGATTAAAATGTAATCCTTGAGATGGGAACATTTGCAACTCAAGCTGAAGATATCCATCAATATTGAAGTGAAGTTCATGAAAGCAAACCGAACCAGGAGTTAGATCAAGCTTCACCTCCAAACTTGTTTCCAATAGCTTGAATCTAGTACCATTGGAAAGGTCGCTGAATGAAGGTGCTCTGAAATACATGGTTCCTTCATATGGGTAGGAACAAACACAGGTCCGAGGATCGCGCACTTGATTTTCATGACATGATACTGAGCCACAATGACCCACACAGCTGGAATATAGGTTTCGTGGTGGCAGCTGAAATTGGCAGTATGCAAGATTTTCGACTTGAGCTTGAATGCACACTGGGTTTCCAGAGAGTCTACATTAGATCAATTAAAAGAAACAGAGCATGAGATGAAGAAGGAGAAAACATTTTTGCCAAAGATTATAAAGAAAAGTTGGTTTGAATGCACTCACCCTAGACTGTTTGAGTGTGCTCTGGAACTAATTGTTATGCCATCAATATAATTGTTCCTTAAGTCAACAAGTTGCAATTGCTGACTAACACTAGTACCCATGTCAAGAGTGCCATTGAATGCGTTGTTCTTCAGTTTCCTGTGACCAAGTTAAAAGAATCTAAGGAACGTGAATGTATATAAAATAACATAAGACCATTGCGTAGCAAGTGCTGACTGTTGCAACCTTAAAAGGTGTGGTTGACTCGAATAGGAAAGAAGGTAACAATAGGGACACCAGTATACTTTTTCTCCTCATAGATGCTAACACATGTACAAAAAGACAAGGCCAATGTCTCCAATGAGTAAAAAAACTAGTATCCTTATCATTACAGAAAAAAAAAAAAGGATTGCACCAAGAATGAAAGGTTACACTTACACTTTCTGTAGTTGTGGAAGACTAAACAACTCTTTTGGTAATCGCCCTTGAAGTGATCCATTTTCCATTACTCTGGTCATCACCAAAAAAAGACAGTCATGGGAAGATGGGTTAGTCAAAGGAAATAGTCTTGTTTGAAATTCCAAACCAGAACTCAAAAAACTCACAGAGTAGTGACAGATTCTATGCTATTGAACCACGTTGGAGCTTCTGATGGATCAAACGAATTGTTACTCAAGTCCCTGGAAAACAAAATAATGCATTAGCGAAAAATGAAATTGACAAAGATACCATTCAAACCATCTATTGTATTACTTGAATGATGTTCTAGTAGCAGGCTGCTTACACATAATGTAGGGAGCTCATTGCACTCAGGTCAGGTATTGGCCCTGTGAGCTGATTATTTGATAAATACCTGACAAATAAGAGGGAATTTGTAGAATTCATATCAACATCCATCGTTTGGTGTACACCTAGTTTCAGAATTTTTATTTAAATCAGACGTACAGTTCATTAATTTCTGTGAGGTTGCTAAGCTCGGAAGGAACTTTGCCACTGAGAAAATTTCTGTCAAGGCGACTGTTGCAAAGAAGAAATATCAGACAAATAACTCCACCTACACTAGGAAAGGTAAATTAAGCAAAGCTTGGGTAAAAGCCACTTACAGAACTTGAATGCTTTTCACAAGTCCCAATTGAGATGGAATGCTCCCAGTTAGTTTGTTTCCATCAAAGAGACTGAAAAAACCGAAACAAAAGCATCAAGGATGAGAACAAAGAAAGGGAAACAAGGGAGAGTAATCAATTCGCAAGTAGAGTCTTACACGTGTATCAGTGACATATTGGAGTTGAAAAGACTGGAGGGAATTGAACCAGACAATTGGTTTTTGCTGAAATGGCTGCAAGGTACAAAGATTGGAAAAATCATTTATATACTCAGAAGTAACATAGTTCCTTGAATCCACATTCTAATAAGAAAAACTCCACAGTAAATCTTAGATGACACAAGATATTAAGAGTGGGGAGGGAGAAGGAACACTTACAAATGCTGTGCTTTTAAAAGTTGGTCCAAGCCAGGGGTAGTGGCTGTGGACACTGGGAGAGATCCAGTGAACTGGTTGTCAGTGATATCAAACAAAAAAAGGTTGGAAAGCTTGCCTAAGGAAGGAGGAATTTCACCAAAGAATTTGTTTGAATTAAGTGCCCTGTGTCAAAAGATTTTATAGAACAAAATCATTGGATTTGTTCAGAACAACTGTATGTTCATAATGATGCAAATCATTAAAATGAAGTTGGCAACTTCGAGAGGCCATACAAGAAGGAGAGATTCTCAAGATTCCCTAATTCATCAGGTATCTTTCCATTGAAGCTGCAGCTAGCCAAGATCCTAAAGAAACAGAAGAAATGGCATTTAGTTTGCAACACCTTCATCACATCATCTATATAATGTACAGCAGTTATGTTCACTATTTAAATAGCATTATGATTACTAGTTCATTAGATATTACAAGATGGTTAGGTTCCTCAGATTCCCAATAGCTGGAGAGATGGGACCGGTAAGTTCTTTATTAAGAGAAAGGTCCCTGCACGATAGAAAGACATAGTTAGCATAAATCATATAAATAGTATCAGTTTGAGTAGTCAGTAAACATGAAATTATAAGAGTCACTAGGTTTACTGGCTCCACTATTATAATTGCATAGAGTGGTGTCTAAGTTTCCTAGTTAACAGTTCAAATTCCCCAATACCTTTCATGGTTCAACTCGTGGATTATGTGATTAAAAATGTCCATAATTCAGAAGATTTTTTCAAGAACGAGATGAAATAGTTTTCCAAGATTTTGAGTGGATTTAGTTTATTTGCACAGACTGAAGGGGTAACAAATGGAAATAGACGTAGTACAGATCACCGAATGATCTCTTGAAAGTGAACTCAATCTGCAACAACTTTCATAGTTATAAATCTTTAGTAGGGTGCAACATGTAGTGAATCATTTGATGATTTCAGTGGGCCAAATATCATATTATATACACCCTAACCTTTCATTATCATATTTGAATCACATGAAACATTACCAACTACTATATAGGATTATATTCATTTTTTCTCTATTCACTCTCATTTTGCAGTAACATACTTTACTTGTTATGTCCTTCGTTGTTGTTATCGTTCTTTTTTCTAAGCATTGTATCAATAAAAGATCACTTTTAGTTAGAAGAATTATAGTACATGAGAAACTTTTTACACTTGACAAAATGACACAGTGATTTTTAGGAATGAAGTTTTTCGTTTCTATTTGCACTCTCATTTTGCAAAGTGGGACTAAGCTATAAAAATTTGGGGAGAGAGAGAGAGAGAGATCTAGTGATTTATTGAAAATTTGGAAGATAAAGAACTGACTTATTACTCAGTGGAGTTCCTTACCTTAGATAACTTCTAGTCTAATGAGATTTGCATTAAATTTTTCTTTATTTTTTAATAAGATTCAGAACAATTCACCCATTACTTCTAAACTTTGTACCATTTAGATTCCATTGTCAAAGCTTTGGGTTCTCAAAAGTTTTAGTTTGGTGCACATCATGTTTTGCATTCGTGCATTAATAGCTTTTTACCATTAATGTTACTGTTCACCCTCCTCTTTCCATGTTATTTTTTAGGTAATTAAGCTAATAAAATTAGCAATAATACACCATGATCATTGTTGTAATGACATTGTCCCACCAGCACAATATTGTCCACTTTGGGCATGACACGCCCTCATGGCTTTGCTTTGGGATGTGCGCCCATACACACACTCCAAAAGGCCTTGTGCTAGGGAAGGGAAGAGCACTACTTAAATCCCAAGGATCAGAACAGCCCCCATGTGATGTGGGATTGCTCCTAGCTCCATTTACTAGCTATTTTTTCTCCACTTATTCACTCCACATTGATGGGTCTCTCCTCCTCCTCCATTAGATGATTTCTCTTCTCTGTCTCTCCTGGAGCATTCTCCCTCGCTCTCCAATGCCACAAAGGCTGAATCCTCAATCTGAATCATCCACGGACCTGGAGTATTCTCCCCCACTCTCCATCTGCCGCTGGTCATCACAATTGCGTACTAGTGAAATGATAAATAAATATATAAAAAAAACTCACAAGGACTGCAATTCATCAAGTAGCCCAATCTCACTAGTCATAAAACCTTTGAGACCCATGTTTGATAAATGCCTGAAACATCAAAGAAACGGATTTCTTTATGGGAAGAAGAAAAGTGAAGCCTAGAGAATTTTTCAAAAGAAAAAGAGCAAATAATTAGACTGTGACAAGAAAAGAACTCACAATGAGGTAATCCTGGAATTTTTGCATTTGACCCCTTCCCAGTGTGAATCACATGGATCATTTGAACCTCTCCAATTTGGAGGTGTATTCTGCCATTCCTCCCTCAAAGAAAGAAGCACATTAACTGCAAAATGTCGTATTCCTCAAGAATCATTTATGTAACTACAGCTCATTTTGTTTATAAAAAAATGTAACTAGAGTTTATTTGATATCGAGCATTTCAAAACAAATAAGGTTGTCAAGTTGATTCTATTATTAAATGAATATGAAAATCAAACTCCATTTTGTTATTCTTTGTTTGATTTCCAATAATATCATGCACTTCTGTCTTCCATGTAGAGCAGTGTTTAAAACTCAAAATTCAAACTTGACTCGCAACCCCATCAAGTCGAGAAACTCAGCCAAATTTGTGAAAAAAAAAAAATTGAAACCTCTCAAAAAAAAATCACTGACTCATAGTCAACTCAAACTGATTTGTCTGACTCATTTCGAGCTTTTAAACAATGCTATAAAGAATGAAAATCATCGTAGAGCCTTGATGAGGATATTCATGCAAAATTGACTTGAATTAGATCACTGCAGAAAAGTGAAAATGTGCCAAGACTAGGTCTAGAGTGGGATCAATGTGATCATGGCCTTGCATTACAAGGATGATTTGTGCATTGAAGTCATTTGTAGTCTTTGCCCATGGTCATCTTGTACTTTTTAAATAAAACAACTTGAACATGAAGTAAACCTGAATCTCCATTTAATAAGACTCAAAATAAATTTGAATCGAATAAGATCCAATCCAGCCCGTGAGGCCTACTGGATTGTATACCGCGGAGTAAAAAACAAGGGCATTGAGTCTAGCGACATATAGCACTGTGTTAGCTCACTTTCTCATCTTCAACATTTTTTCCAACTTATTCTTATTTTCTTCAACATGTCTAACATGATGAATTTGGCCAGATTCTCCTTTACTTTTTTACAATGAAAAACCCTTCAAATCATCTTCATACAAACATCTTTCCTGTTTTCTTCAATTTTCTGTGCAGTAGGTGACACCACAAGCTAAATTCGATGTTTATCAATCAACATTTTTTTCTGATTTAAGGGCACATTTGGCAAAAATACCAATAACCAGTTATAAAAGCACACCATCAACGCCACAGATATTATCCTTGTATGTTCATGAACTTAACTGCAAAGATTGAAATAATTAAAGATAGCCAGTTGGAAGTTAATCTGTACAATTTTCAGAAATTTCCAACTAGAACTCCATGAAATTTCTCCCATGGGCTGCCACGCAGGCAAGCATGCGCTCCCTCCGGTGACCGAAAATTCACATAGTAGACGGTGAAAAATAATCTGGATTTGAACATCCCATGTCTTCAATCTCCTCTCTCCTCTCTCCTATATGTTTCTTTCCCTTACAAAACTACTACTGCTAGTGCTACCAGCAACCAACATCATAATGAAAACATGGAAAGACAAAGCACTGGCTGAAGAGACAGAGAGAGAGAGAGAGAGAGCTCGAAGGGCGTCTAATTACCATCTTGGTGATTTGTAGTGCAAGCCACTGAATAGAGATTGGTGGAAAACAAGAGCAGCAGCATAGACACCCATGTGATCGCCATTGTCAGAGAAGAAAAATAAATTGACCAAGGTATGTGATGTGATGAAATCAGCTCCTTCTTGTGTGATTAACTTGAACTAGTTGTGAACTCCATTGATTTTTTGCACAGTATTGATGATTGTATCCATTTCTTCTCTACCTCTTCTGCTACTGCAGCTGCTACTGAAACTACTGAATGCTTTCATGGAGATGAAAATCACTGTATCCTTGTCCAAGGCTTGAACAAGTGAGTGCCTCCTATTTCAGCTTGGAAGAAAGTTCATGATCATAGTCAATGCCCATGCTCAGCAACAAGTAAATAAGAAAAAGGTCTCTTGCATCTACCTCTTGAAAGAAAAATCAAACAAAAGTAGCCACGCTGTACTTTCCTACATGTAATAAAGTATCCAGTCATTTGATTCTTAATCATTATCAAATATCAAAATTCATTTGTCTTTCTTAAATTTTTCAAGTTTTATATCTTTATTTTGGTATAAATATAGAATGCAAACCACAAATCAAATCACACAATCAACACACAGAGACGAGATTTTTACGTAGTTCACCCGAAGGCTACGTCCACGGAGCCTGCTCAATTCACTATGAAGAAGATGAAACTGGGTGCTACACTTCATAGTCTCTCCTCCTCTCTTGAGAAAAAACCCAACATGAGAAAACCCTAGAGAGAAAATAACTCTTATAAGTTTGGGCTTACAGGAAGACTTGGGCCTATTGGGCCCAACTTAATGCCTTGGCGAAAAATGTCGACCCTTGAAGAATGTTAAAATGGTTTTGCGATGTTTCTGGCCTCAAATCCGAACCTTTGCCCTGATACCAAGTATTATAAATATAGAATGCAAACCACAAATCAAATCACACAATCAAAACACAGAGACACGAGATTTTTACGTGGTTCACCCAAAGGCTACGTCCACGGAGCAATCTGCTCAATTCACTATGAAGAAGATGAAAACTAGGTGCTACACCTTCATAGTCTCTCCTCCTCTCTCTGAGAAAAAACCCCCAACATGAGAAAATACTAGAGAGAAAATAAGCCTTATAGTTTGGGCTTACAAGAAGACTTGGGCCTGTTGGGCCCAACTTAATGTTGGCCTTTTGAGCCAAACCCAACATATTTGACCTTATCCCACATCATTATAGAACACTTAAATTAGATTATAAAAGAAAATGCTAAATTTATCCTTGAATTATACTCTTTTTATATCATTTGTGTTGGGGTACGAACGAGTCCCACATAAATGAGAGGGAGAAAAATATAAGGACTTATATGGAGCTGGATATCTCCACCTATCATGCTAGTCTTTTAGGATGGAAACCCATTCCTAAAAGTGATATTAGAGCCAGGTTCTCATGCCACAGCATGTGGGCTCAGGGATCCCCTAGCCGAATGGGATGGTTGGCGACGTCCTATCCGTCGGAGAGCCTCGTTTGAGAGAGGGTTGTTGAGGTACGAATGAGTTTCACATCAGGCGAGAGAAAAATATGCGGACTTACATGGGGCTAGATATCTCCACCTATCATACTAGTCTTTGGGGCTGAAAGCCCAGTCCTAATAATTTGATGATATAGTAAGTTATTTTATTGACTTTATAATTAATTTTTAAAAATTCAACTAATTATGTTTTGTCATTTCAACTTAAGAATACAAATAGATATAATTTAAAAGTGAATATAACCATCTTTTGAATGTAAATAAATCTTTCTATCTATCGTAAGATTGACTGAGATACTGACCGTACAAAAGTATTAGGTAGGGCTCAATATGACTTCTCTTTCTGGTTACCCTATGCCCCATGAAGCCATGGGCAAGGAGAAAAAGTCTCCCAAGCCAAAGCATAAGCAGAAACCCTGAAAAGGACCCTAAATATAAAGCAGAGATACTATAAAAAACGATCCTATCCGAGTTTTGGTCAGATGACATGAAGATTGGTGCCCTCACTAAAGCCATCTGGAAGGGAATTGAACTACCTCTGGCAGCACCAGAGAATCTGATTCAGCTAGCAAAAAGAAAAAATCATGTCTAAAAGGAAAGATAGGTTCAAAAAGGAAGCTTTCAAATTGCAAAGATGATGAAGAGAAGATCGGGCTTGTTGCAAGCAAAATCTGTGGCAAGAAAAGGGAAGCCATCTCAGACTCAATTCCTCCAAGATTCTAGCAGAGGGAGCAAACAAAGCTTCCCTGTACATGAATTATACTTCATCCGAATTCCTTCTGGGTGAGATGTCTGGGGAAAACCACTACATTTTCGACCTTGAAGCTTTCTACTCAGCAAGTAGGGAAGTGAAAGTGCAGATGATATCCTGCAATTGCATCTGCAAATGGTGCCAAATATTGTTGGGGCTGGCTGTGAAGAGTCCCACATTGAAGTATAGAGGGAGATTTAAGGATATATAAATGGCTTAGGACACTCCACCCAAGAGGCTAGTTTTTTGGATTTGATATTCAGGTCCTACCAAGTTTTATTAGACACAGGTCTCAGATTATCTCATGTGGATCAAGAGATCCCATATGGGGACGAGATGTCTGGCCTAGTTCGAGGGGGATTGTTGGGACCGGTTTGCGAAGGAGTCACACATTGAAAATGTAGAGGGAAATCTTGGGATTTATAAAGTACTTGAGTCACTCAACATAACATGCTAGTATTTTGGCCTGGATACCCTGGTCCTAATAAATTTCTTATCTTGACTGTTGTGGGACCCACTACGAGGGCACAATTGATTGTGGGACCCACTTCTCGAATAGTTGACCGGAATCCTCTAAGTTTGAAAGTTGACTTAGAAGATATTGTAAGCTATCTAATTTAGTGTAATTGATTATTCTTCTAGTTTTTTCCTTTTCCAGCCAATGTAATTAGCTCCTTATATATATATTCTCCTTTGATTATTTATACAATTCACGATAGAATTTTTTCTTCTCTATTATTCTCCTTATTACGTGATCTGAGCCATAACGAATTTCCGCGCTTTAAAGAGGATTCTTCTTCCGTTTTACTGTTCTTCTACTAAGTTACTATTCATCACCGGAGTTACTGTTCATCATCGGACTCTGGCATCTTCTTCGACTCTTTGAGGACTTTTGTGGCAGATTCTACTTCTTTCTTTCTTCTTCTACAGACCTGAGTTTTTCTTTTTCAAGTCTTCATGTGGATTTAAGTGTCCTTCTCTTCTACAGCAATCACTTCTTGGTCTTCGATCCGTTCACCGGAGAGGCTTCTGACAACGGGGCTCCTCACTTTCCTTGCTGTTTTTTGTTGGTGTATGGGACACAGAAACCTTCGTTTTTGGTGTTTTTGGGTCATGACAATGTCTATTGGCCCTTTTGACTGTTTTGGCTTGGAATCAGACCTGTTACTGTCGCCACTAACTCAAAAGAGGAGAAAAACAAAGGAAGAAAAGACCCAACTCAACACAGAGATAGAGAGAGAGAGAGATACAAGGAGTGTAGAGTACCATCTTGTGTATTTGTAGCGCCAGCAACACCACAGAGATTCGTGGAATACAGGAGCAGTAGCATCACCACCCACGGGATCGCCATCGCCAGAGAAGAAAGATGAATTAACCAAGCTGTGTGATGATGATGATTGAAAAACAGCTCCTCTGCTTGTCTGATTAAATTGAACTACCCGTAAACTCAACTGATTTTCTTAATACCACTGATGATTGTATCCATTCTTTCTTTACACCTATGATACTCCTACTGCTGCCAATACAAATCTATGCTTTTCAAGTATAAGAATATTGCTGTGATCAAGTGAGAACCTCTTGCTTTTGCAGCTTGGCAGGAAAACTTAATTATTGTTTTTTTCTTGAATGAGAAACATTTTGGGTCATTCCATGATCATAGGGTATAAGCAATTTATCAAACAATGGTCAAGTAGAAGTCTATTACATCCACATCTTGGAAGAAAAATCAACTACAAAGTGCCTGCCTTCCAGGGTATACTTCTGTATGAGTTCACATCCCAATGGGGCCCTCTTAAAATAGGTCTAAATCATGGGGTAGAGCAACATGTATACAGATGGCCTCTAAATTCACATTCAGTTTATGAAAAAGTTGAGTGATTATAACTTGTAGGTACCAGATAGACAGGTAACTCGTGCCATCTAAATTCACATTCAGTTTATGAAAAAGTTGAGTGATTATAACTTGTAGGTACCAGAAAGACAGGTAAATAGTTGAAAACGAGAAGAAAAAAGATAAAAGAAAAAACATGTTGGATAAGAAAGTGCATCGATTGTGTATGATTTAACAAGGTGAAATGAAGAAGTAAAACTTCAAAAGCTGGTCATAGATGAATGAGGTATTAACTTAACAAAGGTGAAAAATAGTTTATAAAATAGCGTAAAACAAATTTAAATTAACAAGAGTAAAACCCGAAATCATAAAAATGAATCACACTATATAAAAGCGTCGGTTTGGATTGTCGATCATAATTTATGACTTAGCATTATACAACAACAACAGTTTAGACTTTCAATTCTGTCTTACTGTGTATGTGGGACGAGAATTCAATGAGATTTGTGAATGGAATGGACTGAAAGGGAAGTGTAAATTTTGGACTACTCGAACACGCGGGGTGACTAACAAGATAAACTTGAATTAATGAAGACTGAATGATATTTTTGGAGAAAATAGGGTCACTTTGGAATAAGACATCTGGCTTCTTGATGGAGTTTATTGTTTCATTCAGGGGTTTAAAAATCGGTATCGGCCGATAAGATATGTTCTCTACAGCCGATATCGGCCAATATACTACGGTCGATATTTCAGCAGATATTGTGAATATCGGTCGATATTTACTCCTTCAAAATCGGTACATATCGGCCGATATTTGTACCCCTGGTTTCATTAGTAAGTTTGAATATGTATTTAACTGATTGTCTCCCGTCTTAGGAAATGGGAGTTGCATTCGAGCCCTCATGGCCTAATCTTAGTGTGTCTCATCCGTGAGGGTTTTAGTAGGACTGTCTATGAGTTTTTCACACATAAATCAAAAAAAAAAAATAAACTATCAAGTAAGAGATTTGAGTTTGAGATTTAAATATCAACCGAGTTAATACTTTGCTTTTATATATTATTTTTAAAATATTAACTGGTAATTTTAGTTTGTACAGTTTTTATATCATAAAACATGATTGAATGTGATGAAACTACTTGGTCCTATTAACATGAAATATATATTATTGAGAAATAATCTTTGTGGTTCTAACAGTTTTTATATCATAAAATCAATTTAGAGTAATTTCAAAAATTCAGAGTACAAATCTACTTAAAATGGGAAAAGTTCCAGTTTTCCAAAATACAGCAGAACCTCCATTTTCTTTCTTTTAAACTCTAAATTCTTGGTTAAAACCAGTTTTTAACTATTTAATTAAGCTTAAAGGATTAAAAGGAGAGGGAAAAATGCACCTTTCTTCAAGGTTTTAAGGTGTCCAAGGGTCACAGAGAGAGAGAAGGCTTTACTGCCTTCGCTCGTAAGGTGGTTGCCTACTTGCCTCAACGAAGCCCATGCTTCGAAACTTGGCAGGAAATTTTCTGCAGGTTCAAATCTTGGTTCGATAGATTTTGAAAAAGGGTTTACTTGGGCTCGGCATTTAGACACCTCCCGTGAGCAGACACCGCATTCCAATTTTTAAGTGAAAATTATATTTCTGCCCTTCTGCGTGGAATCATCTAATTGAACAGACACTTCATTTTCACTTCGATCGATCAATCCCTTCCACGTAAAATCGTGCGATTGATTACATGGGATCGTGCGATTGATCCCTCGAATACGATGGAAGATGCGGTAAACATAAATCAATCGCACGATTTCATAAGTTAGCTGGAGAAATCGACCGATTAAAATATATACATGCGATTGAGTACTACACTAATGCATAGTATATTATTTAAATAATAAAATTTCTTTTAAACCTTTAAAGTTATTTTTTAATTACTATGTATTTTTAAAATTTCTCAAATTAAATATCTAGACTAATTACGATAACCTGATAAAAATACTTTAACACTTTAAGGTCTCTTGACACTCCCAAATGCTTAAAACAGAGTGTTTTACAAATAAGGGTATTCCTCTGTTGTGCTGAAAATACATTTGGAAGTGTCAAAAGACCTTAAAATTTTAAAGTATTTTTATTAGGTTATCGTAATTAGTCTGGATATTCAATTTGAGAAATTTTAGAAATACATAATACTTAAAAAATTACGTTAAAGATTTAAAGGTAATGCACTATACATTACTATACCATCGGCAACACAGAACGTTATTTTTCAAGCATTGTCTATTTTCAAAATTTCTCAAATTGAATATCCGGACTAATTACGATAACTTGAAAAAAATACTTTAAGACTTTAAGGTCTTTTGACACTCTCAAATGTGTTTTTGGCTCACCCGAGGGATACCTTTATTTGTAAAATACTCTCTTTTAAGTATTTGGAAGTGTCAAAAGACCTTAAAGTCTTAAAGTATTTTTATCAGGTTATCGTAATTAGTCCGGATATTCAAGTGCATTAGTTAAATAATAAAATCTCCTTTAAAACTTTAGCGTTATTTTTTAAGCACCATGTATTTTCAAAATTTCTCAAATTGAATATCGAAACTAATTACGATAACATGATAAAAATACTTTAAGGCTTTAAGGTATTTTGACACTCCCAAATGTGTTTTTGGCACATCCGAGGGATACCCTTATTTGTAAAATACTTTGTTTTAAGTATTTGGAAGTGTCAAAAGACCTTAAAGTCTTAATGGATTTTTATCAGGTTATCGTAATTAGTCCGGATATTCAATTTGAGAAATTTTGAAAATACACAGTGCTTAAAAAATAACTTTAAAATTTTAAAGGAAATTTTATTATTTAAATAATATATTATGCGTAATGTAGCATAAATAAAAATGAATCAATAGCAAATATGAATTTCAATCGGTCGATTTCTCCAGCTAGCTTATAAAATCGTGGAATTGATTCATGTTTATCATATTTTTCATTCATGTTCGAGGGATCAATCGCATGATCTCATAAAATTAATCGCACAATTTTACGCAGAAGGAATCGATCGATCGAACTGAAAATAAATTATGTGTTCAATCGGTCGATTACCGATTTCGAGGCCTTTACTTGGCGTGCCCGGAAAGAGGACTTGGAGGGACCCACTCTGCGATCCAGAACAAGCGGTATAGGCTAAGAAATAATTTTGGTTGAAAACTGAAATAAAAAATCATTTAAATCAAAAATACTATTTTGAAACTTAAATGGGTAAACGGATTACAAGGCTTAAATTGAACACGAAACATGATGTCTAGAAGTCTCCGACATCGAAATATCGACCCGTCATTTTGAAAGTCTGTGTAGTTTTTAAAAATTAAACAGTCTCTTAAAATAGTTCTTTTTCACCACAGTTCGAAGATATTTTAAATAGGAGTTTTGTAAAATAGTTCTTTTTCAAAATAGAAGATATTTGTTTTTTTTAATAAAAAATAAAAATGGTTTAGATCTCGACTGTATCGACTGAATTTTTTTTATCACTTGCCAATACTATGTGTATCGGCCGAGATATCTCAGTCGTAAAAATCTCGAGATATCTCGGCCGATACAAACAGTATCGACTGAGATTTCGATCCCTTAATAAGAGTCCTTAAAACTTCTCAAAATGAATAATTCAGGCCATTACAACATATGTTGAGTTAATTATATTATATATTTAGTTGTTATTATTTTGATTATTATAATTATAAAAATCTGTATATTTTTTAAAAAATTATTAAAAAAATCAATTTCCATGATAAACATGCTCTAAGAGAACTCCCGTGAATCAATGTTATTCAGATTTTTATAAAATGGACTTGCAATTAATCATATATATATTTAAACTCTAAATCTAATTCAAATATGTTTACTTTTAGTGGTCAAAATTGTGGGACCATCTCCCACTCGAGCCAACTCGGCCAGGTGAAAGTCGTCGGAAGTAAAAGGGCGTGGTTGGAATTGGAAGGGGGGACCATCTCCCACTCAACCCAACTTAGCCACTTACTACCCTACTACTTGACTTCCAGTGCTGTCAATTCCAAGCATTCCAAGTGCCTTTGATCACTCGGTTTAAATTGACTTGGTTTGATAGGTTTTCAAGTTAAATAAATAAGTAATTTTTTTCATTTTTTTTTTTTCAAAATTCCGTCTCAAGAAAATATCTACCATTCAATACACTCTATTAGTTGAACAATCACCTATCGTCTTTTATAAAAGAAAATATTGATTAGACTATTTTTTAGGTTGGATCTTGCTTTGTGTATGATTTTAAGAAAGTTAAGAAACAAATTTATTAAGTGCAAGAGATATTTATCAATTTCAAATTTCTCTCTTAAACTTTATCTATTTTGAGTTATATTGGTCATTTTTTTAAAAAACTTTTGTTCTAAGATAATCTCGATTTTGAGTTACATTCATCTATTTTTAAAAAACTTTTTTTGGAAGGACACCCGGTTGGGGGACCACCCTCTTAAGGACAAATTTCTCAGGTTATTCAAGATTGCGCCGCCTTCGTCCAATACTGTTATGGACTCAACGACCATCTTTGGTCTTGGAATGTGGAGTTCAAGCAACAGTTAAGGTCTTCTAAGTTAGAAAGCAAGGATGAATTTTTTCCCCAAATAGGTGAATGTCCGTCATCTCCTACAGAAATGGATGAGCATGTGTGGATAGGGGACTTGTCAGGCATCTTTTCTGTCAAATCCATGGGGGATTTGGCCCTCTATAAGCATGATTCTAGGGCCGCAACCCCATCTTTGATTGGAAAGGCATTGCCCCTCCTAGGGTTCAATCCTTTATATGGTGTGTTCTCAAAGGCAAAGTGTTAACAAGAATGAATCTAAAAAGGCAAAGCCTTCTAAGGTTGGAGGAAGCACTTAGTTGCCCCCTTTGTGGCCACCCAGAGGAGGACATCGACCACCTCTTTGTTAATTGTCCCTACGCTAAACACTTATGGCTCAACTTTCTTAACCTATTTCAGACATCATGGATTTTTGATAGAACATGCATTGGGGTAGTAGGGTCGTGGTTTTCGTCAAGGCTTAGTCCAAGAAGAAAATTGGCCTAGTACTAGCTCCCCCAGCGATTGTTTCGACCATTTGGAAATAAATAAACTCCAGAATATTTGAAGGAAAATCCACTGAGTTGAATAATCTCTTCCAAAGAGCTAAATGAAGACTTAGTATGTGGTTGCTAGCGGGCAAGGAATTCAAAGAGCTCAAACCATCTGACTTTTTGATCTCTTGGGAGGGGTTCTTAAGTGGTGGATCTAGGAAAAGCAAACCCATTGTTTCTTGGTGCCCACCCCAAGCATTAGAAACCATAGCGGTATTTCATCGTTGGTTTTCACGGAATCGGTAGGAGTGAGGGATTCAAATGAAGCGGAACTACTTAGTATTAGGAGAACACTAACCCTTTGACGAGCCTCTGGACATAGCTCACTAATGATTGAAGGGGACTCGGCAAATGCGATTTTGTGGGCCAAGGGTCTTAAACAACCTCCTTGGAGAATGATCGCCATTGCAAGGGAAATTAGGGGCCTTATTGCCGGACTGGATGTTTCCTTCCCTTGTGTCAACCGTTCTACTAATGGCATGGCTGATTTCCTTGTCAAAAATGGGATCTTCAACACTGGTTCAAGGGTGTACTATTTTTAAGGGTTGGACCCTTCCTCCTATTTTTTTTATTATTATTTTTGTTTGATTGTTCTTTTTCTGTTTTTGCTGCTTTTGGTCTAGCTCTTTTAGGACATGGCTGTTGTTTTTTTTTCCCCCTTCCTTTTAATGAAATTTTTTTAACCTTTCAAAAAAAAAGGAAAGATAATCTCAATTTTGAGGGTTTTTGCAAATATCATTTTATGAAATAATATTAAGTGTTTATAAAATTGAACTTAATGTGATTCATATAGTTTATAAGGTGTCTGTGTGATTTTTCAAAAGTTTTTTTTCAAAATATTGATGAAATCTAAGTTTTCTACGATAATTTCGATTTTGGAGTTTCTCGTGGAAAATATTAATCAAATGATATAGATATTTTTATAGAATTAAATGAAGAGCCCTTAATACCTGAGGTGAATAAATACATTTTTAATATCAAAGCTAAATGTCAACTCCTGTGAAATAAAAGTTAGCTCCAATTAGTAACAACTCCAACACAAATGATAAGTACTTATCAAGCAACCCGTTATGTTTCGGCTTCAAGCCAAATTACAGTATTTCTTCTTCTTCTTTTTTGGAAAAAAAAAAGATTTCTAACACCACTTTTGGACCAAAGTTTATCAACATTCATGTGATGAACTTAGAAATGCAACATCCCATTGAAAAAAGATACAATTAAAAAGAAATCAAGTGTGATATATAGATGGTGTTGTTGGAACTGACTGCGAATGAATGCCACATTAGAAGTGTAGAGAGAGATTTAGAGATTTATAAAGGACCTGGGTCACTGCATCTCATAGGGTAGTCTTTTGGGCTGGATACTCAGGTCTTAACAGGTGGTATCAAAGCTATGCCTTAAACTACTTTATGTGGATCAAGGAGATCCTCCATGCAGATGGGATGGTTGGCCTCATTCGAGGGGGAGACTGTTGGAGTTGACTGCGAATAAATCTCTACATTGGAAATGTAGAGGGAGATATAGGGATTTATAAAGAACTTAAGTCACTCCACCTAATAGGCAGGTACTCTGAGAGAGATGGGGGTCTAGGATTTCTTCATCATAAAAAAGGAGAGATCGTGTATCTTATATTTAAGGTGTTGAAGCATTGAGACATTGTGCAGTTCAAAGGTCATTGGACAAAATACATTTCAAACTTCTTCAACAAAAACACAGCAAATGCGTAATAAACTCATACTAATTATAGAAAGAAAATAGTTTTGTGTGCTACTGCTACTTGGGTTCAATTTTGTCTGAAAAACTGTACCCACCGCTGTAATGGAAGGAATTACTATTTACACCATCTTTTGGAAGAGGATCAATGTAGGGATGGCGAGGAACAGCCTTTTCAAGTCCAAAGTCTGTGGCAGATGAAGCTGCTGATGCTGATGTTGTATTAATACCATCATTTTTCAATATAGTCTCAATTTCTTTCACCACCTCACTCATTGTTGGGCGATCTGCACCCATTTCTTCAACACATTGCACGGCTAACTCCACAAACCTCTCAAAACCAACGAGCTTGTTCGTGTCTCGGATGGCTGGATCCATTATCTCCTTCAAACCATAGCATTCCTCATTTTTGTTCATCGCCATTCGCACCTCACGAACAATATACTTTCCCATCACTATCGGTTGCTTAGCTGTTACCAACTCAAGCATGACAACACCAAAGCCATAGACATCACTCTTCTCTGTCAATTGTTGAGTCATATAATACTCAGGATCCAAATAACCCTGAAAATGTATAGCCAGGATGGCACCAACGCTTAGCAACATGATCAAATGCATGAAAAATGTCGTGATAATTTTACTTTGTCGAGTCAAAGTCAACTAAAGTGGAAATCTAAAATGATCAATGAAAACTACAAAAAAATCTAACAAGTAGTTCGAAAAAATCTAGGTACATAGAGATCAAAACACCTGATCAAATACTATGGAAGCTCAATTGATTACTTAAGAAGTCTCCCAATACTTTAGGAACCAATTTCAGATTCAAGATTCCTATTTGATCATGAAAGAGCAAAACTTAGTTTAGTTCTTGAGAAAATCACTATGTGATTGAGAAGACAACTATGAGGTATAACATTGAAGTTCAAAAAACTTGGAAGGCTTTGACAAGATTTAAGTTATTGCAGAGCTTGGTTCTAATCAAGTTTAGAGTATATTTTCGAGCCTTAAACTATGGTCTAGTTTCATTTCCAGGCAATAATATTTAGCACTTCTGCCAAAAATGCATAACAAGACAGAAAAATAGCAATGACTTGGACGATAAATAATCGATTTACTAATCTAAATGCTGACTATGACCTCCATGAAAACAAAGAACATGGATTGGGAGTAAAGCCTCACACTACATCATAAAAGAATTATAAATAAGAAAAATTGTATGCCATATCTAAATTACACAGTGCGAGCTATAGTGAGTGTAATGGAAATGATTACCATTGTTCCTTTAACTTGAGTGGAAACATGTCCCTTTTTAGAGTCTGCTACAAGCTTTGATAGGCCAAAATCTGCAACTTTGGCCATTAAATTTTGATCAAGAAGAATATTGGCAGACTTGACGTCTCTGTGAATTATAGGAGGATTGGCGAGCTCATGAAGATAAGACAGTCCTCTTGCTGATCCTAAAGCAATCCGGAGTCTCCTTTCCCAGTCT
Source organism: Chimonanthus praecox (assembly GCA_022113865.1). Taxonomy (NCBI): domain Eukaryota; kingdom Viridiplantae; phylum Streptophyta; class Magnoliopsida; order Laurales; family Calycanthaceae; genus Chimonanthus; species Chimonanthus praecox. Next base: position 50,976,377 of record CM039093.1, on the reverse strand, counting down.
AGATAAACGTCACTTTTACCTATGATTGATGATCTCGTAAGCATTGCCCAGTAACTGAAGATCACAGTAGAAAGAGAGCTAAAATGAGATTCTTTGCTTCAAATTTTGATGTAGAGTTTACCTGTCAGTCCTTCCCTAAGTGTTCCATTCGGAATGTATTCATAGACCAACAATTGCTCCCCTTGCTCAAAGCAGTAGCCAATGAGGCTGACAAGGTTCTTGTGATGAACCCTAGAAAGCAACTCTATTTCAGTCTTGAACTCAAGTCCACCCTGCATAGATCCTTGTGATGCTCTTTTGATTGCCACCATTTGTCCATCTTGAAGTATACCTTTATAGACCTAAATTATAAGCAACACAAGATTAGAAAGTTTCAGGATTTTAAAACTACTGATAAATAGTTTTCAAGGATGGATCACCTTGCCATAACCTCCTGATCCAATCTCATAGCTTTCTGCGAAATTTCTTGTGGAAATTTTGATTTCATCAAAAGAAAACCATCGGGCTCCTTTTAATTGAGGTGCGCTACTACCATCATTACTACTTCTACGCCAAGATGCTGCGATTCAGAAAACAGTAGTTTAAACTGATGTTCAGAAGCTTTGTTTAGGTGCTTGAACTCATCTAGTCACTTGTTTCGATAATGACTTGGGTTGGATTAAAAATATACAGATTTTTTATCATGTACTAGAACATTTGATGAATCAAACTAAAACAAAAGTTTTTATTTATATACATTTCAAGAATACCATCCAATGAGATGGATTTTGAGCCTTCAAAAGTCAGTTGAAAATATCAACTAAGAAACTTCGTGAAAGTGTTTTCCCTTCAATGTAAAACCAAAATTTGTTATTGTTTATACTTGATTAATGATATAAAATTCCACTATCTCTGGTCCTATTAAAAATTAAAAATTTCCCTTAAGAAAGTTTTGCGAGCTATACCAAAAGGTTTGCTTGATTCAATTGCTCTGTCTGCACGTTTCTTTTGCCTGAAAGCATAGATCCCCACTACTACAAGCACTAAGACCAAAACGGCAGAACCAACTGCTATAGCAATAATCACACCTATACTTATAGAAGTCCTGCTAGTTCCATCTGAAACATTTTAAATCAGTTAGAAAAGGAGAATTATTCTAAATCTCTTAAGAGGTGATTGGGTAGGTACCTGAGAAAGCATACTCTGATGCTTCAAATACATAAGGTCCAAACTCATGTGGAGGCTTATAAGTTTGATTGGTCATATCAAACCCAAACCTCTGAACTTCAGAACGATTAAAATGTAATCCTTGAGATGGGAACATTTGCAACTCAACCTGAAGATACCCATCAATATTGAAGTGAAGTTCATGAAAACAAACCGAACCAGGAGATAGATCAAGCTTCTCCTCCAAACTTGTTTCCAATAGCTTGAATCTAGTACCATTGGAAAGGTCGCTGAATGAAGGTGCTCTGAAATACACGGTTCCTTCATATGGGTAGGAACAAACACAGGTCCGAGGATCGCGCTCTTGATTTTCATGACATGATTTTGAGCCACAATGACCCACACAGCTGGAATATAGTTTTCGTGGTGGCAACTGAAATTGGCAGTATGCAAGATTTTTAAGTTGAGCTTGAATGCACACTGGGTTTCCAGAGAGTCTACATTCGATCAATTGAAACAAACAGAGCATCAGATGAAGAAGAAGAGAACATTTTTTGTCAAAGATTATAAAGAAAAATTGGTTTGAATGCACTCACCCTAGACTGTTTGAGTGTGCTGTGGAACTAATTGTTATGTCATCAATAAGATTGTTCCTTAAATCAACAAGTTGCAATTGCTGACTAACACTAGTACCCATGTCAAGAGTGCCATTGAATGCGTTGTTCTTCAGTATCCTGTGACCAAGTTAAAAGAATCTAAGGAACATGAATGTATATAAAATAACATAAGACCATTGCGTAGCAAGTGCTGACTGTTGCAACCTTAAAAGGTGTGGTGACTCCAATAGGAAAACATGGTAACAATAGGGACACCAGTTCTTATCATTACAGAAAAAAAAAAAAAAAAAGACAAGGCCAATGTCTCCAATGAGTAAAAAAACTAGTATCCTTGTCATTACAGAAAAAAAAAAGGATTGCACCAAGAATGAAAGGTTACACTTACACTTTCTGTAGTTGTGGAAGACTAAACAACTCTTTTGGTATTCGCCCTTGAAGTGATCCATTTTCCATTACTCTGGTCATCACCAAAAAAAGACAGTCATGGGAAGATGGGTTAGTCAAAGGAAATAGTCTTGTTTGAAATTCCAAACCAGAACTCAAAAAACTCACAGAGTAGTGACAGATTCTATGCTATTGAACCACGTTGGAGCTTCTGATGGATCAAACGAATTGTTACTCAAGTCCCTGGAAAACAAAATAATGCATTAGCGAAAAATGAAATTGACAAAGATACCATTCAAACCATCTATTGTATTACTTGAATGATGTTCGAGTAGCAGGCTGCTTACACATAATGTAGGGAGCTCATTGCACTCAGGTCAGGTATTGGCCCTGTGAGCTGATTATTTGATAAATACCTGACAAATAAGAGGGAATTTGTAGAATTCATATCAACATCCATCGTTTGGTGTACACCTAGTTTCAGAATTTATATTTAAATCAGACGTACAGTTCATTAATTTCTGTGAGGTTGCTAAGCTCGGAAGGAACTTTGCCACGTAGATAATTTCTGTCAAGGCGACTGTTGCAAAGAAGAAATATCAGACAAATGACTCCACCTACACTTGGAAAAGTAAATTAAGCAAAGCTTGGGGCAAAGTCACTTACAGAACTTGAAGGCTTTTCACAAGTCCCAATTGAGATGGAATGCTCCCAGTTAGTTTGTTTCCATCAAAGAGACTGAAAAAACAGAAACAAAAGCATCAAGGATGAGAACAAAGAAAGGGAAACAAGGGAGAGTAATCAATTAGCGAGTAGAGTCTTACACGTGTATCAGTGACATATTGGAGTTGAAAAGACTGGGGGGAATTGAACCAGACAATTGGTTTTTGCTGAAATGGCTGCCAGGTACGAAGATTGGAAAATTCATTTATATACTCAGAAGTAACAGAGTTCCTTGAATCCACATTCTAATAAGAAAAACTCCACAGTAAATCTTAGATGACACTAGATATTAAGAGTGGGGAGGGAGAAGGAACACTTACAAATGCTTAGCTTTTAAAAGTTGGTCCAAGCCAGGGGTAGTGGCTGTGGACACTGGGAGAGATCCAGTGAACTGGTTGTCAGCGATATCAAACCAAAAAAGGTTGGAAAGCTTGCCCAAGGAAGGAGGAATTTCACCAAAGAATTTGTTTGAATTAAGTGCCCTGTGTCAAAAGATTTTATAGAACAAAATCAATGGATTTGTTCAGAACAACTGTATGTTCATAATGATGCAAATCATTAAAATGAAGTCTACAACTTCGAGAGACCATACAAGAAGGAGAGATTCTCAAGATTCCCTAATTCATCAGGTATCTTTCCATTGAAGCTGCAGCTAGCCAAGATCCTATAGAAACAGAAGAAATGGCATTTAGTTTGCAACACCTTCATCACATCATCAATATAATGTACTGCAGTTATGTTCACTATTTAAATAGCATTATGATTACTAGTTCATTAGATCTTACAAGATGGTTAGGTTCTTCAGATTCCCAATAGCTGGAGAGATGGGACCAGTAAGTTCTTTATTAAAAGAAAGGTCCCTGCAGGATAGAAAGACATGGTTAGCATAAATCATATAATTAGTATCAGTTTGAGTAGTCGGTAAAAATGAAATTATAAGAGTCACTAGGTTTACTGGCGCCACTATTATAATTGCATAGAGTGGTGTCTCAGTTTCCTAGTTAACAGTTCAAATTCCCCAATAGCTTTCATGGTTCAACTCGTGGATTACGTGATTAAAAATGTCCATAATTCAGAAGATTTTTTCAAGAACGAGATTAAATAGTTTTCCAAGATTTCGAGTGGATTTAGTTTATTTGCTGACGCAGCGGGGATTGGGTTAAAGAAGTTTAGATGTGGCTAAATGGATTAGAAAAGAAATAAGGAACCTAATTTAAATGAAAGAACAAAGGTAATGTTTGATGGGTTACTGTGAACTGTAACTGGTAATAGAAGATGGAAGCTTGGATCGTTGGCTGGCTGGATGGCAGCAAGTAATTGGGGAAAAATAAGAGGGATGGGCTGGTTGAAGGTGGGCACGGAAGGTATTGGGACAGAGGCGAGCAAACCTGAACTGAAACAGCAACAATACACGATCTGAGGACAGATCTGGCTGCCGTATAAACACAGAACAGCAGTAGAAGATGGCCTATGGGTTGTCCTCGCTGACTGGTCTGGAAAGGGGGGGCTCTATCTTCTGCCTGCAAGCAGAAGATGGAAGAAATCGAAGACTCCGGGACTATCTTCAAACGCCGGTGAAGATCAAAATCCAAGAGGAACAAACAACCATTCAAGAACAAAGATCTTGAAACGAAAACTCAATCTATTTTATTCATTCAATCAATCATATTCGTGTCCTTACAAAACCCCAAAGGAGAGGTATTTATATACAATCTGAGCACTGAAAAGTAGGAAAGAAAATACATAAGGAAAGAAAGAAGAAAAACAAGGAAAGGAGGTGCCTGATTCGTAGCCGTCTCCGTCGATTTCAGCATCGTCGGTGCGGTGCTAGCTTGTTTGGAACAGCTGCGAAGAAGAAGAAGGGAAAGAAGGGGAAGAAAAAAAGGAAAGTAGGAAACGGGAGAAGGAAAAGGGAAAGTAGGGAGAGATGGGTTAGGATAAGGAGAAGGAGTTTGACTCCTTCTTTTGTTAGGACTTAGGGCTCCCACGTGCTGCATCAGTCTTTCCCGGTTGAAAAGGACTCATCCTTGAGTCTATGACCATTAACGCGGACATCGGAGGATGATATTCAAACAAGTCTTTAACATTGAAGGTCTTCGATATGCCATAACTGTCTGGAAGATCGATCACATAGGCATTATCATTGATCTTGCGAAGAACTTTGAAGGGTCCAATCTTCTTTGGATTCAGCTTGCTATAAGTACCTGTAGGAACCCTTTCTTTGCGTAGATGCACCATGACCATATCACCTTCTTTGTAGACTTTCAATCGTCGACTCTTATCTGCAGCTTTCATGTATTTCACATTGGCATTCTCTAAATGTTGTTTTACCTCTTTATGAAATTGCTCCATGCGAGTAACCATATTATCTGCTGCTTGACTAGGACCAGGCACTTTGGGCAGCTTTACAAGGTCCACCGGATGAGTTGGGGACCTTCCCATGACAACTTCAAAAGGTGATTTACGAGTAGATGTATTCTTTACACTGTTGTATGCAAACTCGGCTTGAGCAAGAGCCAAGTCCCATTGTTTTGGACGATCACTGGAGAGGCTGCGAATAAGATTTCCAAGTGTTCTATTGACAACCTCGGTTTGCCCATCGGTTTGTGGATGGAATGTACTGCTAAACTGGAGAGAAGTATCGTACCGTGACCATAGGATGCGCCAAAAGTGACTGAGAAACTTGGTGTCACGATTCGATGTGATGGTCTTTGGAACTCCGTGCAAACGAACAACCTCTTTGAAGAATAGGTGAGCAACACTAGAGGCATCTGCTGTCTTCTTGCACGCTACGAAGTAAGCCATTTTAGAAAATCTATCCACAATCACGAAAACTGAGTCAAATCCACGTTGTGTGAGCGGAAGGCCTAAGATGAAATCCATCAATAGATCCTCCCACGGAGCATTAGGAACTGGCAGTGGAGTGTATAGACCCGTGTTCTGCGCCTGCCCCTTCGATGCTTGACAGGTGTAACATCTTTGGACGAATTTTGTAACATCACGCTTTAGCTGGGGCCAATAGTAGCATTCTTCAACCTGAGTAATGCTTTTATCTTTTCCAAAGTGACCTCCAAAGCCACCTCCATGCAATTCCCGTATGAGGTGCTCTCGAAGTGAACTGCGTGGGATACATAGCTGAGTACCTTTAAAGAGGAACCCGTCATGGAGTTGAAATTCCCCTTTATAAGGCTTTTCTTCATGGAGACACTTCCACTCATTTGCAAAATCTTCATCATCTGCATATAAGTCTTTAAGAAAATCAAAGCCAATTATCTCACCTCGTGCTATATTGAGTAAAGCTGTTTTCCGACTTAAAACATCGGCAACTTTATTTTGTTGTCCGGCTTTATGTTTAAGCGCAAAGGTGAACCCTTGAATCATAGCAATCCATCTGGCATGGTTGCGGTTTGGAGTGATTGAACCATTTAGATACTTGAGAGCTTGATGATCTGTGTAAAGAATGAACTCTCGCTGTATCAAATAGTGTCTCCAATGCTTCAAAGCTTGAACTACCGCATACATCTCTTGCTCATAGGTAGACCATTTCTTTTGTGCATCGCTTAGCTTTTCACTGAAATAAGCCACAGGTCTGCCTTCTTGAGATAAAACTGCTCCAATGCCAACTCCAGAGGCATCACAATTGACTTCGAACAACTTCTCAAAGCTTGGCAAGGCTAAGACAGGAGCAATGGTGAGTTTCTCTTTAATCAAGTTGAAGCTCTTTTCAGCAGCTTCGGTCCATGTGAATTGTTTCTTCTTTAGGCATTCAGTGAGAGGAGCGGCAACACTGCTGAAATTCTTCACAAACCGTCGATAGAAGGTTGCAAGGCCATGGAAACTCCTAACATCACTAACCGTTTGTGGACTGGGCCACTCACGGATAGCACGGACCTTCTCTTCATCGACTTGTATTCCAGAGGATCCAACAACGTACCCCAGGAAGACAAGCTTATCTGCAAGAAAAGTACACTTCTTTTTATGAACATATAAACTATTGTCCTTGAGTACCTGGAATACTTCACGTAGATGCTGTAGGTGATCCTCTTTAGAACGGTTGTAGATGAGAATGTCGTCGAAGTAGACAACGACAAACTTCCCAATGAAAGGCTTCAATACTTGATTCATCAGCCGCATGAATGTACTTGGCGCGTTGGAGAGTCCAAACGGCCTCACCATCCATTCATAAAGTCCTTCTTTGGTCTTGAAGGAAGTCTTCCATTCATCTCCGGGCCGGATACGGATTTGATGATAACCGCTTCTGAGATCCAGTTTGGAGAAGACTTTGGCCCCTTCAAGCATATCTAGCATATCATCCAAGCGAGGAATGGGAAACCGGTACTTGACAGTGATTTTGTTGATGGCACGACTGTCAATGCACATTCGCCAACTTCCGTCCTTCTTGGGTGTCAACAATGCTGGAACGGCACATGGGCTCATGCTGGTGCGAATCACGCTCTTGTGCAATAAGTCCTCCACTTGGCCCTGTAAGATAACATACTCCTTAGGGCTCATCCTGTAGTGGGGCAGGTGTGGCAAACTGGCTCCAGGGACAAGATCTATGTGATGCTGGATGTCCCGAGTCGGAGGCAAGCCATCTGGAAGCTCATCTGGCATCAAGTCTTGGAACTCATCCAGAATTGGGGTTACCTCTGGTGGGGCCGGTACCGCTACTGTGTCTTGTTCCTGGACTACCAATGCAACGATTTCACCTGTTTCACGTGACTCACGCTCAATGTCGTTGACTAGGAGAAAAGACTTTTTTTTCTCAGGTGGTGGTGGATGATAGCTTTTTCCTGACTTAGTGCCAAGGGTGACCGTTACTCCATCTTTGCAAAAGGTGAAGATATTTGCACGTCCCCAATGGTGGGAATCAACGTCGTACTGCCACGGGCGGCCCAAAATCATGTGGCTGACATCCATATCAACAACGTCGCAGAGGGCTTTATCTTTGTATCTCTTACCAAGGGAGAAAGAGACGAGGCACTGCTTCGTTACTCGAGTATCTTCCACATTCTTGATCCATCCGACCAAGTAGGGAGAGGGATGTGGTTGGGTCGGCAAGCCCACCTTGTCTACCATCAACTGGGAGATCATATTCTCGCAGCTACCGCCATCAATGATAACATCACAGACTTTATCGTTGACGGTGCATCGAGTCCTGAAGATCTTGTGACGTTGTGATGGGAGGTCCTTCCTCGGTGTGCATAGCAATCTGCGAACCACCAAAGAGGATCCTTCGTCTCCATAGTCGACATAGTCTTCTTCATTATCAACAACATCTTCTTCTTGTCCTTCAATGTACTCATCTTCTTCATCCTGGGCTTCATTAGTGGTAATTGCAACTGGATGACGAGTAGGACAATTATTTGAACGGTGTCCTAGCTGACCACAACGAAAGCAATTGCCTGCCATAGGTCGGGCATACGGGTTGTCTCGTCATGTGTCTTGGCCAGCGGCAGACCTCGGTGGGGCAACTGGTTGGTTCCGTGGTGGAACTTGTCGAGGAGGTACTGTCTGTTGAGAAGTACGTCCTGAGGCTGGTGGGGGAGTCGAAGAAGTTGATGGAAGGGTGTGCCTAGCCATCTGTGTATTCCTTCCTCCCGAGCAATCATTCTGACTTTTAGCTGTTGTGGCTAACTGAACTGCCTCGCTCAAAGTGTGAACAGACTGATACCTGAAGCAGTCATGAAGTGAAACGCGAAGACCACCTAAGAATCGTGAGACTTGTTGGGTCTCAGTCTCAGGCAAATCGGCTCTGGCAGAAAGGCGATAGAACTCTTCTGCATAGTCACAAACTGCACGATTACCCTGACGGCAATTCTGGTACTGCTCGAAAAGTACTTGTTCATAATTAGCAGGAAGGAAGCGAGTCCGCAGTAATTCTCTCATTCGCATCCATGGATAGGACGCTTCCCCTGTCGCCTTCGGGCGGCTTCTAGCTGTTGCCACCATGCGGTTGCTCCGGCCTTGAGTTGGCTGGCTACCAGCTTTACTTTCTGTGCCTCATCGATTTCCATGCAATCGAAGAAGAGTTCGACCTCAGAGAGCCAGTCAAAGAAGCCTTCGACATGAAGTTGACCGTTGAAAGATGGTAAATCCATCTTTGGACGGTATTTTCGATTATTCTTCTTGTCCGGTGGCTCACGGTTGTCTTCTGACTCCTCATCGCTAGAGTCATACTCGGGTCGAACTGGGCGTCTCCTACCATGATTGTCACGATCACGTCGATTGTCGCGGTTAAGGAGTTGTTGCATCATCACTCGCAAATCTTCAATGGAATGTTGAACTGCATTCATCTCAGCCCTTGTGACAGCTTGATTGTCTTCAAGATTGGGAGTGGCAGCCATGGATTTTTTTTTTTTTTTTTTGAATCTAGGCTCTGAATACCACTTGACGCAGCGGGGATCGGGTTAAAGAAGTTTAGATGTGGCTAAATGGATTAGAAAAGAAATAAGGAACCTAATTTAAATGAAAGAACAAAGGTAATGTTTGATGGGTTACTGTGAACAGTAACTGGTAATAGAAGATGGAAGCTTGGATCGTTGGCTGGCTGGATGGCAGCAAGTAATTGGGGAAAAATAAGAGGGATGGGTTGGTTGAAGGTGGGCACGGAAGGTATTGGGACAGAGGCGAGCAAACCTGAACTGAAACAGCAACAATACACGATCTGAGGACAGATCTGGCTGCCGTATAAACACAGAACAGCAGTAGAAGATGGCCTATGGGTTGTCCTCACTGACTGGTCTGGAAAGGGGGGGCTCTATCTTCTGCTTGCAGGCAGAAGATGGAAGAAATCGAAGACTCCGGGACTATCTTCAAACGCCGGTGAAGATCAAAATCCAAGAGGAACAAACAACCATTCAAGAACAAAGATCTTGAAACGAAAACTCAATCTATTTTATTCATTCAATCAATCATATTCGTGTCCTTACAAAACCCCAAAGGAGAGGTATTTATATACAATCTGAGCACTGAAAAGTAGGAAAGAAAATACATAAGGAAAGAAAGAAGAAAAACAAGGAAAGGAGGTGCCTGATTCGTAGCCGTCTCTGTCGATTTCAGCATCGTCGGTGCAGTGCTAGCTTGTTTGGAACAGCTGCTGCGAAGAAGAAGGGAAAGAAGGGGAAGAAAAAAAGGAAAGTAGGAAACGGGAGAAGGAAAAGGGAAAGTAGGGAGAGATGGGTTAGGATAAGGAGGAGTTTGACTCCTTTTGTTAGGACTTAGGGCTCCCACGTGTTGCATCATTTGCACAGATTGAAGGGATAATAAATGGAAATAGAGAGGTAGTACAGATCACTGAATGTCTCTTAAAAGTGAACTCAATCTGCAACGACAACTTTTATAGTTATAAATCTTACAAGAGTGCTGTAACACTCCGGATTTTCAATTCATGAATATATATCTATATATTTACATATATATATATATATATATATATATATATGAAAATTGTCCATTTAATTTGTGAATTAATGAAGATAGACCTTAGATGGGTAAGGTGTTGGGTCAATTGCCCAATTAAGACCCAACGGATTATGGATAAGGTTCAATTGAAATAAATAGGTAAGTTTTATTTAATTTGGTCAAGGCTGTCAATTGGGTCAAATGCCCAATTGGGACCCAATGGGTCATGGTTGACTTGGTCGACCACCAAGTGAGTTCAAACTTAATTAAATTGTGGCTAAATTAAATTGGAAATAGATTCAAGTAATTGAGTTGATTTTAAGTTAGTTAAATGAGTTGAATTAAAGATATGAGTTGAGTTAAAGAGATGAATTGAATGGGAAGTTAATGGGACTTTCAAGTGAGTGGAGTGGGAAGATGGAGAGTTGCATCTCATAAGACCAAACTCAAAGTGTACACACGTTGGGGAGATGGGAGTTTCATCTCACGGGATGAAACTCCAAAGGAAGCATTAAATGAGGGAGGTGAAAGGTGGTTGTTGTTACACAAGGATATCCAAGAGCACACGTTGGGAGATGGAGGTTTCCATCATGGGGCATACGGTTGGGAGTTTCATCTCATGGAATGAAACCCCCAAAGGAAGTATTAATGAGGAGGTGATGAGTCATAGGAGTTACAAAAGGGCATCAACCAAAAGACACCACCCTTGGCCGACCACTCTCATTGAACAAGGCTTGGAGTTTCATTTCACTCTCTCCCTCTCTCTCTTGGCCGAACCCCTCTCAAGACAAGAAACACTTGGAATATTTTCTATCTCAAGCTCCTCTCCCTCTCACTCAAGGCCGACCCTCTCTCAAAGACAAAGGAGAAAGGACTTAGAGTTCTCTATCTCAAGCTCCTCTCCCTCTCTCAAACCTACACTTTTTGGCCGAACCCTCTCCTTGGGTTTTCATCTCAAGACCTCTCAAGCTCACTCTCGGCCAAGGATCAAAGAGGAAGAAAGAAGAAAGACTAAGGAAGGAAAAGAGCGGAGGAGCAAGTCAGAACAAAGGAAACCGGAGGAGTCGCGGAATCGGTAAGTACTTGATGAGATTTTAATAAGTAAGAAAAGAATGGGCAAGGATCATGGTTCGGCCCTTAAATGGCTGAACCCTAATTGTTATGTATGTATGGAAAAGATTTCATGCATGTCTAAGATAAGGTATTATGATCAAAGATCATGGGTTGGCCTTGCATGGCCCAACCCTAAGGTTGATATGCATGGACCATTAAAGACAAAGGAAGGGTTAGATAAGGTTCGGCCATGATGTATGGTCGAACCCCATCAAAGGATATAAACATGGTTATATGATTTAAAGAAAAGATGATGAACCATAGGGTTCGGCCATGGTGTATGGCCGAACCCCATAGAGGTATATTAATGATTTTTAAAAGGGTTTTTAAAGGTGAGAATGATGGAAGAATATTAGCAATGTAAATGGTCTCAAATGTTGTAAAGGGTGGAGAACCATGGACCATGGGTTCGGCCATGGTGTATGGCCGAACCCCATGGAGAGATATTAATGGACTTAGATGTTTGGACCATGAAAATGATGGGGGAATGTTGGTAATGTTAATAGGTTTTAAATATGGTTAATGATGATCTAAAAAGATGAACCTAAGTGTATGATTAAACCCCCCATGGAGGGACTTGGGTTATGGATCTAATATTAAGTGATTTAAGAAAGATGATGAAAAATGACATCATGGGTTAGGCCATGTTGTATGGCCGAACCCCATGAACTATTTTATGGACATTATGGATCTATGCATGCATGTTTAAATGAATGGATGATTAAGCTAGGAAATGGAGGATTTAATTATATATCTATGTTTACGGATCAGTTATGGACTTAGGTATGTGTAAATAAAAGGAGTGATTACCTATGGAAGGAAAGAATGGCCAAATGGTGAAATTAAAGGACCATGGGTTCGGCCATGGTGTATGGCCAAACCCCATGGATTATGTTTTTGGATCTAGGTATGTATAAGTGACCTAAGTGTATGTTGGAATCATGGAAATATGGTGTATGGCCGAACCCCATGGAGAAGGTTTTGTGGACTTAGGTCTTATTAATGCTAAATGACTAACTCGTGTATAATTGGTTAATGAATCAAAAGAGGGACCCAAACCAAGTGAGTGAGGTTCGGCCATGTTGTATGGCCGAACCCCACTAAGGTATGTTTATGGACTTAAACATAGTTGGAAATTAAATGGAATGTTGGTTTGACTTATTGATATGTAATAAGGTAACAGGACCTCACAAGCGGGTACGATCGGTGAGCGGTTTTCAGACGAAAACGCAAGGACACATTAGTTGGTCATTGGTAGGATTCCTACCTCATTGAAACCATAGATTATATGTATATGTGAATGTTTTACTTGAATTATTTTGTATCAAATGTTATATCTTAATGATGGGATTTTAATGTTACGATTTGTATTATTACATAACATGTTGGCATTTGCATCTCATGCATGGCATGGGAGGGATGAAATGTAACCGGAGACCACGCTCCGTCAGAGCGTCCGTAAGGCATTCGTGAGGATACCTTGATGAGGAGTTTTCCATCAAGAGGGATGTATGATTGAGTTGTAACCGGAGACCACGCTCCGTCGGGGTGTCCGTAAGGCATTCATGAGGATACCTTGATGAGGAGTTTTCCATCAAGAGGATACTATGTGATGGGTGGGACTCATTGCATATGACAACCATGGCATGGCATTGTTTTACATAGTTTTGATATTATGTTATATATGTGATATTTATACTAACCCATGTGTTGACCCTACTTGAAGTACCTACTGGACGCGTTGTCTAACGCCCTACTTCCACCCTAGTTGATGACACAGGGAATGGACGGAACGAGGAACGAGGAACGTGATTGGAGCCAAGCTTAGGAGCTTGGATGTCTAAGTTTCGTTTTATTTAAGTTATTCTTGGACAATGTAATTTGAGTAACTAGCATTCGGGACTGTAATAACGTAGATATATTTGCTATGGTTTGGAATGTTAATTTTGGAAATTTTAACTTAAGATAATTAGTATTAAGTGATGGACCTTCTTACTATCTAAAATGGAATAGAATTATTATTCTATTATATTTCTGCATCTATGATTTATTCCGCATGTTTAACTTGAATACGTGTGAACCGTTTTAGTGGACTTGGTCCACGCACACGTATGGTTGGCCAGTTAAGGGTCGGGCTTTGGAAGCTCGGACTTAACTCGCGTCGTGACGTCCCCTCTCTCTCGCACTCTTTTATTTTAAAAAAAAAATAGACTCTGATTTTCGGCGAGTGAAAAAGGGCGGGGCGTTACAAGTGCAACATGTAGTGAATCATTTGATGATTTCAGTGAGCCAAATATCATACTGTATAATCATCCAAACCCTTCATTTTGTGATCCCTAAGTTATTGGTCAATACCAAATGTTTTGAGAAGACTAATTTAATGTTGACTTTGTATGGGTTTTCAACTTTATACCCAAAAGACTAGCCTGTTAGGTGGAATGACCCAAGCCTTTATAAATCTCTAGATCTCCCTCTACACTTCCAACGTGGGACTCATTCGCAGCCCCAACACGTGTATTATAATTTACAGAGAGTAGGGTTTATCAGGGGTTTGGGTTAAGTGGGATGCACAATGAAAAGGAGAGTACACTTACGGGCGTTCTATAGATAAACACATCAAGCGAGTAGAGTAGACTAACTAAAATGTTTGGTCAACATTGATGCCCTTCATTATTATATTTGAATCACATGAAACATTACAAAGTACTATATAGGATTATATTCATTTTTTTCCTCTATTCACTCTCATTTTACTGTAACATGCTTTATTTTTCATGTCCTTTGTTGTTGTTATTGTTCTTTTTTCTAAGTGTTGTGTCAATGAAACATCACCTTTAGTTAGAAGAAATAAAGTACATGAGAAACTTTTTACACTTGACAAGAGGAATGAAGTTTTTCTTTTCTGTTTGTACTTTCATTTTTCAAAGTGGAACTAAGTTATAAAAATTTGGGGAGAGAGAGAGATCTAGTGATTTATTGAAAGTTTGGAAGATAAAGAACAGACTTATTAGACAGTGGAGTTCCTTACCTTAGATAATTTCTAGTCTAATGAGATTTGCATTACATTTTTCTTTTCCTTTTAATAAGATTCAGCACAATTCACCTATTCCTTCTGAACTTTGTACCACTTAGATTCCATTGTTAAAGCTTTGGGTTCTCAAAAGTTTTAGTTTGGTGCACATCATGTTTTGCATTCGTGCATTAATAGCTTTTTACCATTAATGTTACTGTTCACCCTCTTCTTTCCATGTTATTTTTTAGGTAATTAAGCTAATAAAATTAGCAAGAGTACACCATGATCATTGCATACTAGCATAATAAATAAATAATATAAAAAAAACCTCACAAGGACTGCAATTCATCAAGTAGCCCAATCTCACTAGTCATGGAACCTTTGAGACCCATGTTTGATAAACGCCTGAAACATCAAAGAAATGGATTTCTTTAAGGGAAGAAGAAAAGTGAAGCCTAGAGAATTTTTCAAAAAAATAAAAAATAAAGAGCAAATAGTTAAGACTCCAGCAAGAAAAGAACTCACAGTGAAGTAATCCTGGAATTTTCACATTTTACCCCGTCCCAATGAGAATCGCATGGATCATTTGAACCCTTCCAATTTGGTGGTGTATTCTGCCATTGCTCCCTCAAAGAAAGAAGCACATTAACTGCAAATAAGGTTGCCAAGTTGATTCTGCTTATTAAATGAATATGAAGATCAAACTCTATTGTGCTATTCTTTGTTTAATTTCCAATAAATCATGCACTTCTGCCTTCCATGTAGAGCACTGTTTGAAACTCAAAATTCGGACTTGACTTGCAACCCCATCAAGTCGAGAAACTCAGCCAAATTTTTGAAAAAAAAAAATTGAAAACTCTCAATAAAACTCACTGACTCAGAGTCAACTCAGACTGATTTGTCCGAGTCATTTCGAGTTTATAAACAATGCTGTAAAGAATGAAGATCGTCGTAGAGCCTTGACGAGGATATTCATGCAAAATTGACTTGAATTAGATCACTGCACAACAGTGAAAATGAGCCAATATGAGGTCTAGATTGTGAGGTGGCAAAATCTGTAGTCTATCTTTCGTTTCAAAATCTGTAGACCATCAATTTCTTCTTTCATTTTGCCCTACTCTGTAGTCTTGGTATTTACTTTTTTTGGAGTGTGAGGTGGCAAAATCTGATCCAATTTGATTATTCAACTTGTGTTAACTCGAACATATTTATAAATAAGTAGATCTGATTGACTCGAATATTATTACATCTATATGTAATGCATCTAATTATATGAGGCCTACAGTTTTTTCAAAGGATAGTGTTAGTATATATCTCACTAAAAAGATCTCTTCAGTCATACAAATGATTAAACTTGACTTAAACTCAACTCAACTTGAACACGAAGTAAACCAGAATCTCCATTTAATAAGACTCAAAATAAACTCGAATCATAGAAGATTCAACCCGACCCGTCAGGCCTGCTGGAGTGTATACGGCGGAGTAAAAATCAAGGGCATTGAATCTAGCCAGTTGAATTTGGCTAACATGTCTAACATGATGAATTTGGCCAGATTCTCTCCCATACTTTTACAATGAAAAACCCTTCAAATCATCTTCATACAAACATCTTTCCTGTTTTCTTCAATTTACAGTGCAGTAGGTGACACCACAAGCTAAATTAGATGTTTATTAATCAACAAAATTTCTGATTTAAGGGAACATTAGCAAAAATACCAGTTATATAAACACACAAGCAACACCACAGATATTATCCTTGTATATTCATGAACTTAACTGCTAAGATTGAAATAACTAAAGATAGCCAGTTGGAAGTTAATCTGGTACGACTTTCAGAAATTTCCCAACTAGAACTCCACGAGATTTCTCCCATGGGCTGCCAAGCAGGCAGCATGCCCTCCCTCCGGTGACCGAAAAATCACATAGTAGAAAGTGAAAAAAAAAATTGGATCTGAACATCCCATGTCTTCAATCTCCTATCTGCTATATGTTTCTTTCCTTTACAGAACTACTACGACTAGTACTACTACCAAAAAAAGAGTAGCGTTCTTGGGTAGAGTTCCTTTTATAAATTCCTAGATCTTCTAATATACTTTTAATGTGGGACTTTGTTCCAGCCAACCCCAACAATCCTCTCTCAAACGAGGCCAGTCAGCCTAGGGAATCTTCCGAGTCTACTTGTGAGGACCTGGGTATCCAACCCAAAAGAATAACATATTAGGTGAAGTGACCCAAGTCATTTATAAATCTCTAGCTCTACTTCTACACTTCTAACGTGGACTCGTTCGCAGCTAGCCCCAACACCAACATCATATTAAAAGAGAGAGAGAGAGAGGGGGGGTGACGGGCGTATAAATTACCATCTTGTGGATCTGTAGTGCAAGCCACTAAGTAGAGATTGGTGGCAAACAAGAGCAGCAGCATAGACACACGTGTGATTGCCATTGTGTGATGTGATGAAAGCAGCTCCTTCCTTCTTGTGTGATTAAATTGAACTAGTTATGAACTCCATTGATTTTTTGCAGAGTATTGATGATTTTATCCATTTCTTCTCTACCTCTTCTGCACTACTGCAGCTGCTACTCGAACTACTGTATGCTTTTCATGGAGATGAAGATCACTGTATCCTTGTCCAAGGCTTGAACAAGTGAGTGCCTCCTGGCTTTTCAGCTTGGAAGAAAGTTCATGATCACGGTCACAAGTCAAGCCTTGCATTTTGGAAGCTGACCCACATTTATTCAATCCTCAACAATCAAAGAAGAAAAAGATCTCTTCCATCTACCTCTCGAAAGAAAAATCAAACAAAAGCTGTCTTTCCTACAAGTAATAAAGAATCCCGCGTGTAAACCTCTCTATCTTGTGCAAGCAAAGAGAGTGGTCCCTTTTATGTTCAGAGGGATTTGACCTTTTACAAATAATTATAAAAATAGACTATCAAACAAACTCCATCAATTATAAAATATTTAATTAGATTATTAAGAAAAATGTTAAATTTATCTTTGAATTATACCTTTTTATATTCTTTTATGATATACTAAGTCATTTCATTGACTTTATAATAGATTCTTAAAAATTTTAATTATAATATAAAAGAAAATATACTTGTATTTAGAACATAAATAAATCTTGCTATCTATCATAAGATTGACTGAGACACTAGTCTCTTGTAGACTTGTCTATCATCATAATTCAACTACTAGTCTCTAAATTCTGTCTTCTTGTGTTAGTTGTGGGAGAAAAAAAGGAATTGAAATGAAGTGAGAGAAGGAAAGAAATTTTGGAACCGCAGCCACGGTTGACTTAGAAACCACAGTTGACTTAGAAAAGGGCAGACTCTAGTTAAAGTGAGCTATTAAAAATTTAAAACTATCTTAATATTTATTAACATTAAAATAAACTATTAAATAAATATATTTTTTACTCATTCAGTTATTCGTAATGATAACATGAATTCGTTAAAAGTGATTTTACATA
Organism: Chimonanthus praecox; assembly: GCA_022113865.1. Lineage (NCBI taxonomy): Eukaryota > Viridiplantae > Streptophyta > Magnoliopsida > Laurales > Calycanthaceae > Chimonanthus > Chimonanthus praecox. The sequence continues at coordinate 50,958,503 of CM039093.1, read as the reverse complement.
TATATATATATATATATATTTAAATTTATAATGTAGGAAATTGTAGAAAATCCACACAAGTGATACATACTGCTTTTAGAGTCAGGGTTGGCTTGACACAATTTAAGACCTAAGGCAGAATTTCTAAAAGAAGCTTTTTTTTATATTTAGCATATTATTAAAAGTAGTATTTAGTTAAAATATTAATTATATATAATAAAAGAAATTTATCTAAAATTTATTTTCTTGCTTTTTGAAATACAAAATTATAAATTAAATTTTTGTATCAAGTTTTATTAAATTAACAATTAAATCTACAAAAATCTGTGCAAATATGAATAAAATGCCTTTTTATTCAATAAAACAAAAAAAAAATTCCTAAATTTTGGGCTCCTTAAGTTGGAGGCCTAAGGCAAACAGCCTTTCTTGCTACACCTTGAGCTGGCCATGTTTAGATCACACCAAGTGAGGTCATGAAGATTCAAATCTGACACTTCTCATTTCTTGAGGAAGAAGATTACCGGTTGAACTATATATATATAGCCGTAATCAATAATTAATCTCACACTTAAAACATAATTTTGATAAATTTAAGTGATTTCAAACGTAACTAAAATGAAGCCCTTGCCATTGGATCTATTAAAGGTCTACTTTCAGTTCCTAGATATAATTCAAAGAAGAGATCATGGAAAGATGTGAAGTTATCTTAGATTATACTTCATAAGTTGTATGATATTTTATAGGGTATAAAAAAAATGGTAGATAACGTTTTATATGATTTACTCTCAAATAATTTTTATTTTAGAATTTATTGTAGAAATAATTTTATAAAATGATATTGAGTGTTTATAGAATTAAAAAAAAAAAATGCTTATGGATTTTGAAATCGATTAATTTGGGTTCTAAGTATGAATTGGTGGTACCCAGTATCGTTTTTAAGAACAAATCGTCCGAGACAAAATATTGCATGATATTTTAAAAATATCGGTCAATTTTTAAATTTACAATTTTCCACCACCAAACCGAAGTTCTTCACTGTCTTTCAATTTTTCCCATTCTTTCCACCATTTTTTCCTAGGGTTTCCTTTCCTTTCCTTATATACCTTATTTTGTGCTTTTAAGAGATTAGAAGCCAAAAATACTAGATTTGAAGAAGATTTTCAATTTTCAAAGGTGTATGGGCGAGGGTCTTGATCCCAAATATTTTAAAGATCGATTCATATCAGTCGATACGATATGTATAGATTGGATATGGCCGATATATCGCTGATATAAAAAATTAAAAAAAAAAACTCAATGCTTCTTCCCCCGGTATATTGGCCAATATCGGCAATAATATTGACCGATATTGATCGTCCAATATCAAAAGATATCAACCAATTTTTTTTTTCCAGTCTTTTTAAATAAAAAAACTAAAAATAAAAAACAATCAATATCTAAAGAGAGAGAGAATGATATCAACATATCCGAGACATCAGCCGATATAGCCGATATCATTAAAATCCGATATTTACACCCTTGCATGTATGTAAGATTTGGGACCAAAGAACAAATTTGATTGTTAATTATTCTTCAATTCTTTCGTTTTTCACAAATTTTGGCTACTTTCTCAAAAATTCGAATAAAATAACATAAAATGGTTTAAGAAAGTTTCTAATTTTATATGTAGATATGATGGCTTACACAACATATCCTACTTAGATCTAAGAATTTCTTTTCAAATTCACTTTCAAATTTTTTATATTTTTGTTATTTTTCCAAAAAAAAAAGATAAAAATGCTTTAAAATCATGTATTGCATGTAGATTTAATCACTAGCAACATATCTTGTTTAGACCAAAATAGATATTAGAATGAGTAGAAAGAAAAATCATCAAGTTATAGACATACTTGATTTAAGGGAGTGGTATTTTTCATATCTTGAGTGAGACTAAAAACAAAGTTCAAAATCCATGATTTTTCAATATTTTATATTTTTTTTACATTTTGTCAGAATCTTTTATGGGGTTTTGAAAATTCACACTAATTTAGACCCATTCAAAATATCATTGTGTTCGTAATTTGAACCGTTACGGACCGGTACAACCGCCCGTTCCTATTGTTCTGAACCATGAAGACGTCTTTAATGTGATCCATATATTTGACATATATTTGTAGAATGTTTGTGTGAATTTTTAGATTTTCAAATTTTTTATAAAATTAAAGTTTTTGTTAAAATATAAAATTATGAATTGTAATGAAAGACGTACAGAGAATATGAATTCATGTCAAGTGTTTCTTCATATTAGGTTTTCTATTTTTATAAAATAATTGAAAATTTTCAATCCTTTAGGACATATTTTATTCATATCTAAATCTTAGTGCTCAATAGTCTAATACACTATGAAAATGACCATTTTTAAACCAAAATATGCTCACAATATATTTTCCATTTTTCTATATTTCTCAAAAAAAAAAAAGGAAAAATGTGACACGTATTGGTTGTACATTGGCTGATATATTGTAATTGCTGATACGCTGACGAATTTATACCCATGTGCCGAGTTAGCCCAAGTTGACTCGACTCAGTGAAAAATTTAGTCAAATGAGTGGGTGGATTTTTCTAAATTTTTTTTTTTAATTCTTCAACAACTCATTTGATTGTGTTCGACTAAAATTGGTTTTTGAGCTGAATTCGAAAGTTTCAAGTTTTTGGAAACTGGGAGATAATTGGAATTTGAAAAGGCCGAGCATCCTAATACTGAAGTTTTCTGTCAATTGACACGTGTTTTCAAAAATTGGAGTGAAAATTATACTTTACAACTGCTCAGCAGTACCTCCTTTTAAACGGAGCGGTATACGGGTAATTTCGAATGTTGTACCACTCAGCGTTTTACTGTATAAAAGTTAATTTTAAAGTAATTTTTTAAACATGGTGTATTTTCAAAAAAAATTAAATTGAGCATTCAAACTAATTATAATAACTTGGTAAAAATACTGTAAGATTTTAAGATTTTTTGACACTCCTATGTGTATTTTTAGCATAGTCTAAGGATACCTTATTTATGAAACACTGTGTTTTAAGCATTTGAAAGTGTTAAAAGATCTTGAAGTTTTAACCTATTTTTATTAGATTATCGTTATTAGTCTGGATATCCAATTTGACAAATTTTAGAAATGCACAGTGCTTAAAAAATAATAGTGTGCCTTGCAAATGCTATAGTAATTCATAGTAAATTAGTTAAATAATAAAATCTGTTTTAAAATTTTAAAGTTATTTTTTAACCAATATGTATTTTCAAAATTTATTAAATTAAATATCCGGACTAATTATGATAAGCTGATAAAAATATTTTAAAACTTCAATATTTTTGACACTTTCAAATGTATTTTTGGTACACTCTAAAAATATTCTTATTTATAAACAGTGTGTTTTAAATGTTTGGAAGTGTAAAAAGACTTTTAAATTTTAAAGTATTTTTATTAAATTATTGTAATTAGTCTAAATATTTAATTTAAATTTTTTTTAAAATACATAATATTTAAAATATAATTTAAAATTAACTTTTGTTCAGTAAAAAGCGGTTCACCACTCGATTTAAAAAACAGAAACATCGCTGAGCTGTTGCTTTTTAAAGAGAGAATAAATTTTTGAAAACACGTGTCACTGACAGAAAACTGCCGTGTTAGGATCGGCTGCCATTTTAAAAAGCTAACATTACCTACATCATTTACTAACATTAATTTAAATTTTAAATAGGATAGCGACATGCTGCCCAAGCAAGTAGCAAGTTGCCCAGTGGGCTAAGTTGTGGATCAAGTCATAAGGGGTGGTGGGTATAATTAAATGCACCTGAAAATAGTTGCTGAATGAGATTGGGACCATAAATAGGCCGTCTATGGGAGCTTATTTAGCTTGATACAAGGTTTATCGACTTAATTTCACAAATTAAATTAATGTAAACTCAAAATGAGTTCAAAACCATCCCATCATAATCCAACACTGCCAAATTAGGGTGGGAATTGACTTATTAGAAAGGTCATTCTTCACTAAAAAGCATTTTTTTAAGCTTTAAAAAATATAATTAATTTAAAGTAATTTTTAAATTGTGCACTTCAAAAATATGATTTTATTGATCAAAATAGGTTGGAAATGGACTAATACTTAGTTAAAAAAAAAAGAAAAAAAGGTTTTTCAAAAGATTCATTAATACCTCATTTTATAGCTTTTATGCTTAAGTGTATGTAATAATACGTTTCACATCATATCTCTAGTGTAATCCTAAAAATTTACAAGAACTTAACTATATGTGAAGTTAATTTTTTTCTCATTAATTATTTTTTTTTTAATTCTATTAGTTAATTTTAAAGTACATGAAAACAGAAAAGGCCTGACCTCAACTTTGGAGTTTAGACTACATAATCAAGGGTGTAAATCCCGCCAAAAAGAGAGATCACCCAAGATATGCTGCCCTGTTTCTGTCCTATTTTAATTATCGTATTTTAAAATTTTAATTTTTTTAAAGGACTCAAAGTGCTTATAAACTTCTCTCTAAGAGTAGATAAATAGAGAGAATCAAAATAAAACAACTATTTTAGGACAATGTCAAAATGTATATCAAACAATTAAATTAAAACAGAGAAAATATATGATAAAAATAGAAGTGATTCCACAGCGAAGAAGTATGAGAATACTACAGAAAAATAGACGTAGACCACATGGTATGCAATCTTCTTGAATATTCATTATCAAAGTCTAAATCATTTTCTCAACCTTCTTGAATATTCATTATCATCGTATAAGTTATTTCTCAACCTTCTTGAATATTCATTATCATCGTATAAGTTATTTCTCAACCTTCTTAAATATTCATTATCAACGTCTAAGTCATTTTCTCTCCTTATTATCCATCTTTCCAAAAGACATTTCTTTCGATAAAGCCGTGAAGGAACAACTACTGTAGTAATCAAACTGCTGCTTTTTTTAAACGTCATTCAAACTGCTCCTTTCACCTCGAGATAAAACCCAAATCCAGGCGAGAGTACAACTGGGTTAAACAGGTCTTTAAAAATAAAAAATAAACACAAATGAAGACAAATAACTGTGTACAAGACAATAGTAAATTGATGGTTTGAAACAAATACAAGATAATATTGGGAAAAACTAAAGATAAATCTTGTAAAAAATCATGCCCTGGTCAAGATTTGTTCAGCCACTATATCATTTCCCAATAATCTCATCAAGGAATTCAGCTCCATGGGCAAGAGAAGAGGAGGGAGCCGAGAGTAGCTTTCCCACACACAGAAATTTGGCATTCATATGCTTCAAATGGTTCGAATAACTAGTAGTGCAAATGAGTTGTTGATACTAAACCATCAGTTGTTTGTTTAGTAATTGATAAGTGTTATTTTGTGGGTTATTTCCTTCAAATTGTATATACATCAGACAGAAATTTGCTTTACAAACAAGTCGTGCAATTGTCTTCAGGTTTTAGGAATAGATTGGAGGTCTCAAGTTCAACTCTAATCCGATACACAAAGCTTGCAGGAGGCTTCATGTATCCATTGAATTAATCTCACCTCCACGTGGGGTGGGGATAACCATGTTGTTCAAAAAGGAAAAAACATTAATAGTGATGATGATATGACTACAAGAATTGTAGTAATCATGAAAAAATGAATTAAATGTCAAGTCTTTTAATAAAACCATGCTCTACCTCTCCCTTTCTACTCAAGCTACTCAGTAGTTAACAGAAGTAGCCAATATACACTCTCGAGTAAGAATAACATAGAGTGGAACTAATTAGTCTTTGACATAGCCAAGCTGCCTGTTAGAACATGTTGAGGAACAAAATATGGAATGATGAATGAAAAGCCCATGCAAAGAAATACAAGGATTCCAACGCACCAAGCTTTATGTGGAATCCCAAGAGACAGTTCATCACAGACTGCATATCGAAGAAAAACGAATTAGAACTAGAAACTAAAAACTGCTACTGAAATATTCAAAAAAAAATGAAAAAAGGAAAGAAGTTGATAACAAAAGAATATTGTGTCAGACTCATTTTACTCTTTCTCAATCTCCAATGCCTTATCTTAGCCCAAAAGATTGATACCCAGGCAACATTTTAGACAAATATAAGAAAAAAATATATATAAATAAAACGATGAATGATCCAGCATACAAAGATATTCCTCTACAGCTATTCAATTTTTTTCATAAGTTGTTTAGCATTTAACTGCAGTGCCATTTTTGCTACTGATCAAAGTAAAAACATTTAACTGCACTGCAGATCTAGTGAAATTAATGTAAACAGTACAGTTGAAAATAAAGCTGTTTCACTAATACATAAAACAGTAAATTGTTTTAATGCTTAAATGATTACATACAGTTTTTTTGAAGCAGCAATTGCAAAATCTAACCATGCTTACACGAGTGTTACTCATAACACCAGCCATCCTTTCTATCTAAAATATAAAAATCCATTTAGGCAACTAGAAGATCGCTACGAGTTGCCATAAGTTTGCTTGGTGTGGCTTCTCTTTTGGACTTTTTTTTTTCCACTTCAAACTTGAGATGCAATGGTATAGGTGCAAGTGTCAAGAGTCCAACATGGGTGCAAGTTCCAAAGTGCGACTATAGGAGTCCAACATAGGTGCAGGATGTCAGGTTCGAGAAACCAAAAATAAATAGGAATCAAGGAGACGGGACTACATTTAAATGAATTAAATTTAAATTAATTTCAAATGAAAATAAGGTGTGAAAATAACATCAGAAGAAAATGATTAACTAGTTTACTCTAAACAATCAAGTGACAAGCATATTAATATTTTAATTAGGTTTCAAAAGGTGAAAGGTGTGGAAATATTTTTGTTATCTCAGAAAACAATGTCAAAAGTACTAGAAATATCCTACGTTTCAAAAGAAGAAAAGTGTCGCAATATTTTTGTCATCTTAGAAAACAATATCAGAAAGTACAAGAAAATCCATGAAGAACCCATGAAAAGTCCAATATAGATGCATCATACATATTGGAGAGTCTAAGGAACATCTGTAATCTTGGAAAACAATGTTAAGAAGTACTAGAAATACCCATGAAGAACAAACATGGCAATATTTTAATTAGGTTTCAAAATGAGAAAGGTTCTTCAAAAACAATGTTAAAAAGTACAAGAAATATCCATGAAGAACAAACATACAAAAGGAGAAAGGTGTGCAATATTTTGTCATAATAGAAAACAATGTAAAAAAGTACTAAGAGTCTAATACAAAAGCATGACACATTAATCCATGGATATCAAGAAATGATGTTGCTATACCAAAATTATTCTGAGAAAAACAAATCTATGGATTTACATCCCATTATCTAGCAATCATCACAGAAGACATTGCTAAAAAACATTCCTTCACTAAAATGTAGCCGTAAGTTTTCATGTCTATGATTTATGACAAGAAAAATTATGGAATAGGCGTGCAAAATCCATAACCAGGAGCTACCAAAAATAACAGATCTTTTTTTCATTTTGTAAGGCAAGTGGTGACTCGAACCTGGCTCTACCATATCTTCATGATTTTACAAAAAGATTTGATTATACTTAAAGCAGTGCTTCTATATATTTTTCTAAATGCTTAAAGCAGTGGTTCTATAGATGATCGTGTGTGTGTGTAAATAGGGTTGCCATATGATAAGTGCCACGGATAAAAGCAACTACCATCCATGAGAGATTAAGATGTAGTCCTTGGAGACAATAAGAATGTTGGTACATGACTGTTTATCTCCATCTCATTTGGCTCATCAGTGCAGAAATACTGGATAATCAAGAAGAGAGGGTCAACAAACACGCATACAGAATTACCACTAAAAAAACATACATTCAGAAGATCTACAGCTACTTACTTGACAATAAGGAAAAGGTATTTTACTTGCCAATGTTAAACATGACAAACTGTAATGATCTACAACTACTTGACAATAAGGAAAAGGAATTTAAATTACCAATATTAAACATGATATATGGTCTTTCCTGCACATGTGGCTTTGCAACAATCCCTTCAGGCTTTGCACTCACGAGAACATGAACTTCATTATAACTGGAGAGCTGAAATAAAAACTTCTCAGGACATGAAAATGCTTTATTGGTTAAACATCATATACAAACCTAAAGAGTGAAGACTAACCATGTCAGAATCAGCCTTGAAAATTAGCTTCTCAGTATTGAGCAGTCTCCTTCTCATGTTTGAAACAAGATCTACTTTCCCACGTTTTAGTTCGATTGAGAAGCTGGTAGGTATCTGTTGCAGCCTTGAGTAAGCTTCTATGATGAGACAGAGAGAACAAAAAAGGTAATAGAAAGAGAACACATACAGAAGCCGGGTATGATATCTTTACTTCATACCACATGGATGCTTTGAGTCCACGTAGCTGATAAAGGCGTTGCCCCATTTGTAATGGTAAAGTTTCTTGCCATAGCTCCTCCCCAACATTCAGCACTTTGGTATCAACACTATCAAATAACCGAACATCAAAATTATTCCTAGTATTAGAACCAGAAGTATACCACTAGCGATGAACAAAAGATTCTTGATTTCATGAACAAAATGCTTCAATCTGTAAAGTTTAGACAACTTACATATTTTCATCTTCATATGACAGGCACCCAATGATAAAGACATTAAGGTAGAGCAGAATACACCCATAAAACATCAGTAAATAAGTCATCATAAAAGTCTGGTGTTGATCAGTAAACAATGTCTTGGTCCACTTCCTCTCTTGATCCAGATATGCTTAAATCATCATGCATTCATATTGAATGTCTTTAATCAACGGCTACCATGATAATTGATGATCTTAGGTTCTCATGCAGGCACAGACTGAGACCAGAGATCAGGGTGAGAATGAAGCACTTGGACAGATGGATAAATAGATAAAAATAAGCCATTTTTATGATAATTCATGTCTACCAAGTACATATGGAAAACAACATCACAGCACTATTCCCGTGAATTTATAATTACAAGCAATCAGCTTCATTCTTCTTCTTTTTCTGAAAGATGGTCTATTTTGTATTTACGTATCTTAATTCTTCCCTTGAGGCCATGCTTCGAGTTCTAACATCATTATGAATTAGAATTTTATTGGGAGACAATTATTAAATACAGTTATTTGAGAAAAATATAATTCTGCACGTGCAATATATTAATACGTTATTATTTGAATTAAAGTTGCAGAAAGTAGTTCTCTTCTATGCTAGCTTATTAGGCAACATTATTTTTATGATTTATTTTTTATTTTATAATTAGGCACCATTTATACTTTTTTGAATAGGTAATGATGGATACTTCAGTAATTGGAAAATGTCAAATACGAAAGTAAAAGTGACCAAGACAGGCACAAGTTAGAAAGAAGATACAAATGAAACATAAGGCCAACAATAAAAAGGAAAAAAAAAATCTGAAGTATAAATACAAAGTAGAACCCCCCTGTGCTTTGCCAAGAAGTATGCTACTTTGTAGGCCAATCTACAAATATGCACAAAGAGACATCCAAGGATGTACACAGATGTCTGATCTCTCTTGGCAAAGGGATAAATATCCAGAGGTTTCTTCTTTCCCTGAGCCCATCCAACAGCACTAAGTCAATTTTCCACAACGAGTTTACCCTAAAAGTGATCCTGGAAAAACACCAAGGATTCTCTAATAGCTTTAATCGAACCCTTCACCCCAACTTGGCCCAAAAAGAGGAAAGTACTACTATGTAAGTTATGCAAGATGTTTCCCAACCTACTAGACCCAGTTTACCTCTTGCTGCACCATCCATATTAAATTTTGATATCCTAGGACTCTGTTGGTTCCACCTCTCCTTCATCATTTTTTCCCCGTCTTCCAATCCCTAGATAAAGTTGATGATGATGTATTGTAAAAATCTGGTTTGCATCTCACCCAGGATGTTGCTCTTGCCTTGCTTAATGCAAAGGTATCTTCAACAAAACACTCATTGCCACCAAAAATTCTGTTGTGTCTCTCCTTCCAAACTGACCAACAGACAGTTGCAGGAATGACCTTCCCTAGAGACTTTCCTTTGGCCCCAAATAGACTCTTTTCCCAACCCCAAAAAAATAAAAAGATCTTCAACACTTGAATTAGGAGTCAAGAGACCAAACAAAGGGCTAGGAATGAGTTCCACATGAAAAAGGTGACGAAGCACTCAAGAAATAAATGATCTATAAACTCCTACTCCATACCACCCAAAAAACAAAAAGTATGTGGGTCTGAAGAAATTATTCTTCTGCTGAGAATGTGATATCTTGTGAAATCTTTGCCATGAAGAATGGCCTACAAAAGACTTCCACCTTGGTAGGACCGCGCCCTACCAAGCTAATAAGAAACTATGAGAAGGTTACATGGTAGGCGTTCCCCCGAGGAGTTTATAGGGGGGCCCTTGCCTCGTGGTTCCCCTCGGTTAAAAAAATAAAATAAAACAAGAGACTGACATACTCAACAGACTCTCATAAACCAAAACTCTAGACACTAAACCACCACCACCCCCCCACCTCGTGGTTCCCCTCGGTTTAAAAAAAAAAAAATAAGACAAGAGACTGACATACTCAACAGACTCTCATAACCCCCCAACAGACTCTCACTCCCTCCCCCCCCCCCCCAAAATATTAGTAGCACTCACTCACTTTAGCATTACACAAACAACAAACCTGAAATAAATGACAAAAAGACTTTAAATTTCTGGGCTTTTCAGGTCCAACTCGTTTCCAAATGGGCTAAGGTCTAACACGGATGCAAGTGGGATCTGTTCCTGTTGTAAGCGGGTCCATTGGTTCATGCTCAGGCTCCCACTTTCGTCCATCAATCCAAGCGTAAATTCAGAGAGTCAATTCATCAATCTGATCTAGTCGGGTCGGCTCGTCTTCGATCGGGCTCTCGTCGGGTTCAATGTCCGCATCACATTTGAACTATAAGTATACTAAATTTTAGTAAAAAATTCAGCTTTTAGTCACTTAATCTTAGTGATCAAAATCACTAAACATCTTTAAGGAGTTGTTTGTCATTTTTAAGCTATGGCAAATGAAGAGCATCGAAAATGAGACTATTTTTTTCTACCATGAAACAGGGCTTTTTTTTTTTAAGAACATATGTGTCACGCCCCGAACCCCGAGACATGTGACTAAAATTTTGTCTTTCTTTTCTAATTCGTCTAGTTAGACGCCTTCCAAGGATGTGAAAGTCTACTGAAATTTCAACAAAGTTCCGTCTGTATTTCGAGCTTTCCAAGAGTTTCTACCACCTGTTTGACATGTAGGCAAAACTTCCATAATTCATAATTCACATACATTCATCCCCGAACTACTTATGAGACCTCATTTCCCCTCCTACTCATCCACCATTTATTTCATTCAAATCAATATTCTCGTGCCATCCATTCATACGCATCATTAAATCTAAATGAGACCTCAGGCTCCCACTAACATCCAAAACAACGTATTACAAACATAAAGTACGATTAATCTTGCCGTTTAAATTACACAATGTCAAGAGGACATTCACAATGACACGTGTTAAACATCACAAGAAGAAAAGGCTCTATCTAAATACAACACTTCAAGATATCTTAGGGAGATCAAAGTCATTTCCCCAGATTCGGTCCTGAAATGTTAAAAAGGGGTGAGACCTTTACAAGCCCAGTAGGGAGAATAAAATTCCAACTCAGTTATGCATTTAAAAAATAATCACATGCATTTCAATTCAAATTTTGCATTTGAAATGACATGTGCATATATATGTATATGTGTACATATGTATATGTGTACATATGTATATGTGTATGTATATGTATATGTGTACATATGTATATGTGTATGTATATGTATACATATATACATATACATATACACTTGTATATGTGTATATATATATATATATATATGCGCATAGAATTCCAACTCAAAAAGTAAACACGTGCAATATACATTCACCCTAAAAAACTTTAAATTAAAACTCACGAAACCCTTTTATTTAAAAGACTAAACCGATTTTCAGAAATAACTTGGTTAACCAAAACCTTTTTCCAAAAACCCACATTTTCAAAACACATTTTCAAAGATCACCTTTTTCACTAAGATATTCTTTTTCCAAAACCACCATTTTCAAAAGACCTTTTCCAAAACCATCCGTCAGTTTCCAAGACCTTCTAGTTAGGACCCAACGCCATATTATAGTACCAAATTTCCCCCTCCTCACATACCGCGCACGTCTCACATATGGAATTTCCCCCCTCCTCATATGCCTCACGCCTCGCATATGGAATCCCCCCGCCTCATATGCCACACACGCTTCACATATGGAATCCCTCCTCTTCATATGCCACACGCGCTTCGCATATGGAATCCCCCCTCCTCATATGCCACACACGCCTTACATATACAGGTACATCCGCATATACAACCCTCGGATTATGGAGACCGAGCACACCCCGTATGTACAACATCTCCGATTTTGGGAACTGAGGACACCTCACATATACGAGTATGCTCGCATATGCAACCCTCGGACTATGGGGCCTAGTATCCCTCGCATATACGGAGCCGGCCTTGCCCTGCATATACAACGTCTTGGATTTTGGGAACCGAGAACACCTCACATAGACAAGTTCGCTCACGTATGTGACCCTTGGACTATGGTGCCGAGTACCCCTCGTACATACAACCTTATTAGGCTCAGGGTCTTTGACATAAAGGAAATTCAGTCCCTACTTATTTATCTTCCCAGGTCTAACAAGTCTTGAAATCTTTTGACAATTCCAATACTTTATACTCAAATCACATTATAATTGCAACACGGGGAAAACTCAAGTGGTTGTAAAACATGTTTCAACTCATAAACATACATCGACTTTATGTGGTGACACATGGAACACTTAGCAAACCACATTTAACCTTAAAACTAAGATAATTATTAAACAGAATAAACAGAAATGCACATGCTAAATCGTAATAAAGATTCATATCCCCCTACATAATAATAGTAAAGGGTTCAAACTAGGTGCCTATGCCACTCAGAGTTTAAATCACATTACAACCTACACACTGATCTAAATTAAAGCAATGCATATTTCATCATAATTCATACTAAATTAATTAAGCTACAATTCAATTTACAATCAACATTTGTATCTCCTTACAATAATCATTAAAACAGTAGAAGCATTCAAACTAAATGCATAAACTAAGTCAGGTTTAATTCATAATTAATATTTCAAATCCCCCTACATTATACTCATCATAATGCATATCAAAATTTTTTTTAAAAAACATGTACTAAGGTAGAATTTTAATCATAATTATCATCAAAATAGTAAAACGATTCGAATTAAATGCATATACTGAGTCGGAATTTGAGCCATAATTACCATTTCAAGCCCCCCACCTCAAAATTGAGATTTTCAACTGAGTTCGGCTTCTTGGGGACTGAGTCGGTCCGAGTCAGCACCGACTCGCTGTCTGAGAGTAGGGAATCCTCAATCGGCTGAAGTCCGAGTCAAAAGACCCGGTGGTCCAACTCAGATTGGGCCGAGCAGCGTCCAGACGTTTCTGAGAGAGAAAAAAACGAGATCTGATAATGGTCTGGAATTGAGGAATGAGAAAAAGGGAAATCAGAGGGAAATCAGAGGGAAAGGGTAGAGAAAATCGAGTCAGAAAAAGAACTGAAAAATGAAACAGAGAAGAGAGAGAGCGAAGGAAGAGAAGAAGGAGAGAGAGGGTTTAGCGTGAGGAAAAGATGGTTGGAGAATCGAGAGAGGGATCCCTTCGGGTCGGCAGCAAGGGTAGCATCAGTGGCCGAGCGTCGGCGAGCCGGAGATGGTGTTTTTGGGACTTGATGGTCGGGTTTTGGGAGAGGGTTTTGAGAGAGTTTTGGGAGAGTTTTGGGAGAGGTATGAGCTGGTGACAGGGAACTGAGGGATGGGCTGCTGCTGCGGCTGCGACAGAGAGGAGGTGAGGGAGAAGAGAGGGGGGAACGGTCGAGAGGATCGGGTCTGAGAGTAGGGTTCGACTCTGGGAAAGTAAGGTTAGGGACGGGTCGGAAGTGGTTCGGGTTGTGGGTTAGGTTTTGTTTTATTTATTCATTTATTTTTATTTCATATTCATTTATCATTTATTGAATATATTTAAATTTATTACTAATCTAAGTTTAATTATTTGTCTCTAAAAATGGAACATTTGAGTTAAATTTAAAATTGATTTATTATTTTAATATGTATTTAACTGAAGTATTCATTTATTAACTTATCATCTCATACCTAATTTATTTATATTGGTGATGTCTTAGTAAGATCAGGGCAAGTCTCCGTAAAAGCGGAGTGAGTTCGAGTGAAAATCAAGATGAGTTTTGGTGGGAAAAAGGGTATGAGTGGATGAGTTAGTTTCGTCGAGGGTTTCTATTTTATCTTATTATTTTATTTAAATTAAGTTAATTTACCCATTTATAATTCTATTATTTATTTATTTATTGCTTATTTATTTTAACTGAATAAATGGCTGAGGAATATTTTTAATATCATTATTATTTATTATTCCTATTTATTTAATCACTCTCCGTCATTATTTTTTAATATATTCAATTTGTTTATAAAAGATTGATTAAATTAAATGTTCAAACTATATTGTTGAATAACCTTCTTGATTATAGATAAATCAATTTAGATTTAATTAGAAACTCGGTCATTACAATAAGAAATGAGACATTTTCCCCTTATTCCAAAGAATTTATTTCACATAAAGGAGGGGAGGTTTTCCTGAATCATTAATTAAATCTACCTAAACTTGCTTTATTTTTAAATAGACACACTGCCTCGCAAGTGGTAACTGAGACATCAGAGGCCACTATCTCATTTCAGTAAGATAATGCTTCGCACATTTTTAATGAACATGAAAGACTTTAACCGAAACAATAAAAACATTTCATAGAACTCGTTGGATGCGATGAAATCTGACATAATTTTTTCATGGAATTGTTTTCCTCGAAGAATAGATAAATGACAACAAAATTTTATAAATGTCAGGCAATTTCAAGTTTTCAACCAGTAAAATTAAATGACTACAAATTAGAATTTGCTTCACTTCTATTTCATTAGATATACTTTTAATCAGTATAATTAGTATATTAATGTATGTTACCAATGTAATAACTTGACCCTTAATTTAAAAAATGACAAATTTTTAGAACCATTAACTCGGCTTTGTGACCGATTAATATGATAAAGTACAGAAAGAGCTTCCCAAAAATGTATTATGAGCTCGTTTGCTTAGTGATCAGCCCGACAAAGTTCGAAGGGCATTTTGGACATTACTTAATGTCTTTTGTTTTATATATAAATCATGAATAGTCTTTTGTAAATTTCTTGAGTGTGAGTTACCACTTTTCTGATATATTCAGACCTTAAAATTCACACACAGATTAAGCTTTTGAGTACGCTACTTAGTGGTATTTCTGGAATTTCACGAGTATTCCTCGAAACGTGTATTTTATACATGCTTTTATCTAAAAGTCCAGATTTTCAAGATACCCCGTATTCCGAAAATTGACAAACTCAGATCACAATCGATCTGCATATTTTATCAAACTCTTTGACATTTTTAAAATATCGAAATAAGTATTTTAAACACTCGTTTTGAAGTATCAAAATCACAGTGATTATAAGCCGTTTATTTTATTAAAACATTGACTTTGTGAAAAATATCTCATTTTCGGTGTTAAAATAAAAAGTGAATGTTCCACCGTAAGTAAACCTCGTGTTCTCAACACATCTGCGATATCGGATTTTCACGAGTTAAAGCCTAATACAGTCAAATAAAAAGATGTTAAAGTAACAGTAAATATTTACTGTTGGTAAAAGATAGAATTTCATCTACCGACGGTCAGCAGCTGAGATACGGCCGACAGATCTAAGAGACAGGATTCATACAACCAATCTCAAATAGTAGTTTTTAAACCCCAATAAATAGATCCAATCGTTTACATTCAAAATCACAAATTCACAGATTTTTTTCTCAGATTTTCTCTTCCGTTGTGGTGTTTACTATTACTCTATAACTGCTCTCTTTATTTTTCGGAGGATTTCTGTAAGTATTTATTTTGAGTTAATATTTTTAATTTTTACACCTCATTAAGAGGAAACTAGATATTCAATTTCATTAGAAAATGCCTCACAGTTTGCTCCATAAAAACTGGAGAAGAAAATACCAAACAAAAAAATCAACCGTTGTATTACACTACTCATACTATTCATACTGTGCAAATAGTCAATTAAATTTTCCGAAAATTTTGAATAGTAAAAGACATTTATGAATAGTGGCCAAGGTATTTTAGTTATTTTCTCGAAATTGCATTTTTGTAATATTTATAAATAGTACGAGATGGCATTTTCGTAAGTTTAGCAAACAGTACCAGTGGCATTTTCGTAAAATCTCATAAATAGTATCTAGGGGCATTTTGGTAATTCTGAATATTTTTTGGGAAAAAAACGTAATTTTTGGAAAGGTTTCAAAAATAGATTTTATGTTGTTTTAGCTTAAAAATACTTATTTTAGATCACTTATGGGTTTATTTTTAGTCCGTATTAAATTCAGGGGCAAAATCGTAATTTTATAGTGTTCGTTTGAAACACTGTACGATGTAATAAAGTCTACTTCGTTTCTGATGTTAATGGGATTGATTGATAGTGAATGTTAGGTAGATTATGTGTGACATGTTCAACTTAGACTTTCCTAAGAGATTAAGTTATATATTACATATTGGTTAGTAGTGTATCCATATACTATGCGTCGAGGTGGAATCTGTTGAGATTTTGGGTCTTAAGCGAGCCTATGGTGACCCATCCATCTGCCTGGGATTCTTACCATCTAGGTATGGTTGGGTCCGAGGCTGTCAAATGTCAGATCTAAACTTGATCACATAAAATGTTAAGTCCATGTATTAAAATGATTTTCCGCAAATGTTCAATATTGTGTTAGGAAAAAAAAAATCTCACGTCAGTGGGCCCAGAGCGTCGGGCGTGACAACCAAAGTTAAAATAAAATAAAATGGAGTAAATACGATGCATGTGATCATCATACCTGATCTAGTCCATTATTTTAAGAATCGTTTTGGTTTTACAAATATACAAAAAATAGTTCTTTGGCTGAATTTAGATAAGGGGTAAATTTTACAGTGGTTATCTGGAAATATTTTTTTATCAGGGATATCCTGAGCAGTGTTATCACAAGACCGAGCCACGGTCACACTTGAGGTTCGACTGCAATCGCTTCCTCCACGGTCCGGTTCAGTAGAAAAACCTTCCCCAACATTAAACCGTATAAAACTGTAGTGAACCGAGCTTCGACACGATTTTATAATATAAAGCTTGAATCGTAAACCGCAGTTCACAGCTTTGAGAATATTTTTTTAACCCAATTTTAGAAACAATCGACGAAAAAAAAAATCAAGAGAGAAATGAAGAAAAAAAAAACAATATATAGAGAAAAGATGAAAGGAAAACTCAAAGTGCCTCATGCCCAACACCGATTTTCGTCTTTTTCTATTTTTCCTCTGCTTCTTTTACCGTTTTGCTTGAGAAGAAGAGTTGAGACTTGAGACTCTAGAAGGGGACGTTCCCTCTTATATTTCCCATTAAAATCATGTTCCTGGGGGATGTGGAACTTTTCCCACGGAAGCACTTGTCCGTTGTCGGTTGAACCGATGGGACCCACTATCTCAATTTTTTTCAGCTTTTTTGGGCTTCTAGGACGAGACCATCACAATCCACCCTCCCCACCTTAAGCCCAGGGCCGCCCTCGACTAGATCCAGCCGCCTAACGGGAAGCCCTATCCTTAGCTCCGCTCAATAACTCAACTCAGTCTACTGCCTAGGAGAAACCCTCGTCCTTAGCTCGGCTCGACTACAGCATAGTGGAGTGGCATGGTATCCATATAGTCCGAAAGGGTTGAACCTTGTGTTGTGATACCATTTGAAACGGCCCTCACCTGATTACTCGCACAATATTGTCCACTTTGAGACCACCTGGGCATACGACCTTGCATTGGGTCTACTTAAAGAGACACCCCAAAATGCATTGTGTTAGGTGAAAGAAGCATTCCCTCTTATATTTGTAATACCCTGCCCCAGATTAGGAGTGTTTTAACTCGTTAATCTTGTTTAACCTACTGATCTCGAGGTTATGGAAAGCCCAAGTGTGGCCCGATCCGAGCTCGTGAGCTCAGAGATCCAGCCCGTCAAGCTGGATGGGTATTTTGGTAATTTGCCGCTTGTTGTGCATATTTTTATAAGTTGTGTGATTTGGTGATTATTATTGGTGAATAATATCCTCCTTAATGAAGGATTTGCATTTATTATTTTAAAATGATTTAATTTTCAGAAAATGATATTTAAATTCTGCCGTTTAAACCTCGAAAGGGAGTTTTAATTATTTTAAATAATTTCGGAAAAGAGATAAATTTTGAAACGGAATCTGGTGTTAGACCATTTTAAGAATAATCTAGATATTTCATTTCACTTGAAAATGTGGCTTTTAAATTGGTTATTTTAACAATTCTTTATTTAAGTAAATATTGAGAAATTATGGTTTTACTTAAATAAATGACTTTTATTATGATTTAAAATCTAAATTTTTTATGGTGACCAAGATTTTCAAAACCCAACCCATCTGTAAGGTTGGATCAAGTTTTTAAGTTTTTAAATCAGAACTTCTAGTTCAAAAATCAATTTTTATTAAAACCGGGGTCTTTCTACAATTTATAAACTGTTTGGGGACTGATCTGCAAACCGCAGGAAAAAACTGCACACGCCATGCAGGCGTGCTCTGGCCGTCGGCCAATTTTTCGGCTGATCATTTCCTCCCGTTGTACCGTCCCATCCCCGGATTTCCGGCTGAATTCCTATAAATTCAGTCGTTCCCCATCGGTTGAACTCCCACAATTTATTTTCTTATCTTTCCCTCTCTGTAAAATCCAAACCGGCCAACTGTTTGCAAACCGAAGCTTAGGAAGATTTTTCAAAAATCAGATTTACAGACCAGAAATCGAAACCGAGGTATCCAATGTATTCCTTTTGAAATTTTAATCAGTTTGGAATCCAGAAAATCAGTTTTTGACCCTGTTTTCAATCAGAAAAACCATTTTAAAGTTTTAAGGAAAACCATGGGTTTCATGTACCCGTGAGGATCTACCCTTAAGATCGAATGACCCTTTGAGCTTCTGAGCTCTAAATCCAATCCCTGTAGAAAGAAGACTCCCGGAGGAATCCATCAGACCAGACCGATGTGCAAACCGAATCCGGGAAGCCCTCCCTTTTCGGAATCGTATTTCACTGTTCATCCGCCGTCACTGTCTGCTGGTGCAGACAGTTGAGGAAGATGACCCTCGAAAGGTCCGAGAGCCGTTCTTCGGAAGGTCCGAACCTTCGGACGTTCCGACAGCCGTGACCTTCGGACTTTCCGAGCTTCACTCTGAAGCCCAGTACGCCCGAGGCGAGCCTGACCCTTCGGATGCACCGAGCCGAGCTCGGAAGGACCGAACCTTCGGACGTTCCGAGCTTCACCCGAAGCCCAGAACGCCCGAGGCGAGCCAAACCTCTTTCGGACGGACAGAGCCCAGCTCGGAAGGACGGACCCTCTCGGACGTTCCGAACCCTGTCTTCGGACGTTCCGAGCTTTGCAGACCCACCGAGACTTAGTGCTTTCGGATTTTTTCTGTTTCGGATGGACTTCGAAAGATCCGAGACCCAGTCTTCGGACGATCCGAAGTTAGGCCCCAAGTTCCGAGGCAAGTGACTTAGTTTAAAGTGGTTCGAATGATCCGAATCCACTGTACCCTGTTCCGAGGTGATGTTCCAAGGAACACAGTTTTAAGTGATAAAATATTGTTTGATTACTGTTTTAATCTTGATTATTATTTATTCAATGTGTTTGATTATTTGTGTTGATTTATACCCCCCTGTTAATTAAAATTATATTAACCCTTCCTCTTATTATTTATAGTGTAAATACTATTGTATCCGCTTTCAGTCCGACCCTATTGGTCGGGAACTGAGTGATTCACTTTCAGGCCAACACTATAGTCGGGCACTGAGTGACCTCGAGGCCTACTCAAAATGTCAGCTCTGGTCCATATTCAAAAGACAACCGAAAAGTGACCCGAGGATCTAAACCTAACTCAATAAGTCAATCTAGTCAATGCCCAGAAGACAATACGAGTTTTGGACTGAGCACCTTTTTATTATATTATTATCTTGTGGATAATTTAAAAATGATAGAAACCAAGTAGGAGACTCATTTCCATATACCTCAGATATTTTGTGGAAAACGTATGATTTCGAAATATTACGTATAAATACGTATTTGTTATGTATATTGATTGAGCACTTGTGTGTTGTTTGACAGAGACCGCGTAAACCACATGAAACGGTGAGGGAACTTAACTCTGCAGATTTTGTAAACAGGTGTTATGATGAGATGAGTATTGAGCAATGAGTGGTTTCGATTTTGATGAACCCACTCATGTGCCTATACAATGCACTATGATAAGAGTGCTGTGATGATTATGATGTTACGATGTTGATCGTATGTGTATAAGACTCCTTCCACGTACCTGGGCTATTGAACCAATATCGGCTATATGAGAGATGGTTTATGTCTACTGGACCATGGGCGGACCATGCTGTCGTCAGTTGCTGACTTGAGGGTGTCAGTATCGGCTAAGTTAGAGTCGGAGATGTACTTGCAAGGATGTATTTTGACCATGTCGGGACTTAATATTGGTCTCAGTGTAGTCGGCAGGCGTTACGGTGGATAATGGCAGTGGTTTAATGATGTTGTCATATTATTTGAGATTATGCTTATTGTTATCAAGCATATGCTATTGAACTATTGCTAACCTGTTTTATTATTTACTTAATGTGCATTGTTAATTATCCTTCACTGGGCTAGTTAGCTCACACCACTCACCTTTCAGACAATGAACCCGAGGAGGAGGACCCTCTTTATCAGGCTTAGGTTGAATAAGTTGAAGCAGTGCTTTGGGATTCCCCCGGAGGGGAATGCCCTGATCTTTTCCTGTTGGTTATTGGAACCGTTGTCTTTTATTAAGTACCGGATGTGGTACTAAATTTATGTTAATTTGATGTACTAGGCTATGTTGCCTTTGCAATGGTTGAGACAATGTTTTGGTTTGTAATAATCAATGTTGGTTGATTTTGATTATGATGTATGTTATGGGTAGGCATATGGTACATGTTTGAGTCCACATGATGGGATCATGTGTGACTTCTGGGCCTAACTGTTGATCATGCCCAGTGAGAATGCTTGTGGTTTAGTTTACTTATTAAAAAAAAAAGCAGTCGCGTTCTGGCCCCACCTGTCGGGTCGGGGCGTGACAATATTCTTCCTCAAATCAATGCTCATAGGCGATGTGAGACTTTTTCCCGCATCATACCGCGGAAGCACTCGTCCATTGTCGGTCGGACCGATATGACCCATTATCTCAAATTTTTTTAGCCTTTTTGGGCCACTGCGCCGGGGCCATCACATTTTCCCTTTCTCAACTCTTGCCACCACCATGGAATTTTTGTGTGATTTTTTTATGAGTTTTTTCAATTTTTAATAATTCTTATTTTAGTGTTACAAAACTATTAGATACTTTTCATTAATTGGCTAAATTTGGATATTTCCTCACTAAAGTTGGTTGCCTATTTTAATTTATTTTTATTTAAACTAAAAATTCTGAAATTTTGATATAATTTGTATTATAAATTCTACGCATAGAAAATTTATATTATCAGCTATGAAATTCCAAGTACCATTTCTATTCACAACTTAGTGGCTTACAAGTATCAACGTTGTAACTCTCACGACATTGCCGATCTACTTCCCCTTAGAGTGACCTAATTGAAATTAAAATTTAAATAGTAATTAATAATTAAAATATTATTTAACATTGATTAAATTTTCAATAGAAGAGGAAATGACACATAATTAGTTAAAATTTTCATCTATTATACTACAAGTTTATTATATCAATTATATCTCCAATGATATAAATTTTATAAAATAATTTACAAACAAAATATCAACCAATACATTTGAAATATCAGCTTAGTACATGTTAAGTTTTTTAGATGTGAAAAAAATGTTTTTTTGTTTAAAATTGACTTCAATTTATCAATTAAACTTTAATTAATAATTCAATATTATTTATAATATTTTATATTAATAGCACGGATTTGACCAAGTTTGCCCATGGTTGTACCCAGTTGAACCTTATTTAACCCAACACAACATACACTTACAATGTAATAGATTTTTTTTTTGTCTCAGTTCATATAAATAGTAGAAAAGGGTAACTCAACAAGTTGTGTGTTGTGAATCTATTGTACGCTGCTACGCTCTATCCTTCCTTCTAAGAGCCTCTCAACTTCAATCATCTTGTCTGCCTTCCCAAAAGCATCAAATGCAACTTCAGGGACAGCAGACTGGCAACAACCTCATTCATTGCCAAGCAAACTTAGACTTTGGTCCAACATACCTTCCTTGCAGAGCCCTCTAAGGAGAATCTCATAACTCCTCATATCTGGCTTCACTTCTTTCTCAGCCATCTTTCCTCAAATCTCCATTGCGTATTCTACCCTACCATTTACGACCAAACCATTAAACACCTTATCGTAAAAGCCCACGTCAGCTTTCAAACCTGTTTCGCCTACCATCCTGCCAAACAACCGCAACACATTATCCAATCTCCATATCCTTAGATATCCGTCAACCAAGAAGCCATAGGTCACCACATCTGGATTCACTGACTTCCTAGGGATTTAATCAAACAACTTCTCTGCCTCTAAAACCCATCCATCCTTCATATAGAGCTTCCCAATATTATTATTTTAACATCCAACATCCATTTCACAAGGCTTTGTCCCCATTTTCTTGAACACTGCAATTGCCTCTATAATACCCCATCTCGCCACGAGTATGTTACCACCGACATTGCACCGAAATAATAGTGTAACTAGAAAAAACAAGTTTTTTTTTTCTAAACTATCAACAACAATCATAAGGGAGAAATTAAAGTACCACAAAACCAACCAACAGAGCAGTGTAATCTAGCAGTTATTACAGTTCTCTATAACATCAAACAACATCTGCAAGACTGGCAACAATCCTATTCCTTACCATCTGTTCAAGCAAACTTAGAGTTTGGTCCAACCTACCTTCCTTGCAGAGCCCTCGAATGAGAATCTCACAACTCCTCAAATCTTACTTCACTTCTCTTTGGCCATCTTTCACCAAATCTCCATTGCATCTTCTACCCTACCATTTACAACCAAACCATCAAACACCTTATGGTAAAAGCTCACTGCGTCACAAGTCTCCATTGGTATTCCTCTAGTCATTACTCAACTCATGAATATTTTTATTTTCAGGCTTACATTAATATGGCTGTGTAAAGATTTTTCAAGCATAAATTCCATAAAATTCAATTGAAAAAGCATGATATAAAAAAATTTATCCACATATTAATGCTAAAAAATCAAAGAGTTTTGAAAAAAAAATCAAATTTTTTATTGACCGACTGATCCCACGTGTTGATGGAATTTGCGGGGAGGGAGTTCAACCATGATTTCACTTTTTCTTTGAGAGAAAAAAGAAAGAGGCGAAATTTAATGGATTCATCAGTGACATTTTGAAGTTTGATAGTGCCGCAAATCTCTAAAAATTCATTCACATGTAAGTAGGGATCCTCACGATCATGGCCATGGAAAGCGGGGAGGAGATGTAAAAGGCCTGGTTTTAGCTCATAGGTGAAATTGGTGGGTTGGATGACTATACTGGAGGGTGTGATGAAAAATAATCTCGAAGAGTTTTCTTCTGTTCTCCGGCCATTTTGGGTGATGACGGTGGACTATCTAAATCTATGAGTGGGCCTGACTAAGCCCTGGACGCAATGATCGGTGGTATGACGGACAGTGTAACTTGAATCAAGCGATTGGTGGAGTCACAAGACCAATGATGTATACAAAAACAAGAACAACCTGTTCAAATAAATCCACAGAAAATATGCCCTAAAACTATACTGACACACAAATCCTAAACTTTAGACTGCCCCTAATCTCCTTTCCAGAAAATTTAAGTCTCCGAGAAGAGTTTAACCACAAGCACAGCCAGGTAAGTGAAGGAGCACAATGCAATCGACTTAAGCGTCCACTTATCCTTTCGGCTATTTACACCTTGGTGACAAAACTAGCCTAGACACCGTGCTTGAAGCAAAACTATTCACCTGGGAACTTAAAATAATTGAATTAAAGATGGTTATATTGAGTATGAACAACCCTAAACGATGGTTCTATATTATTTTTAACATACAATGCATGAACCAATTTTTACTAATCTTTTTGGATTTTTCTATTTTTTTTTTTTTGAATGCAGGTCTAATCTAACAGTGTAAGATTTAAAGCAAATATGCAAACAATAATCAAACAATTTTAATCTAATGTATGAACTAACACCCTAAATGCATGAGCAAATTAAATATGTAATTTTTTTATTTTTTATGCAAAATAAATGCAAGACAACCTGGTAAAAATTATATGAATGCGTGAAAAATTGAAAATTTAAAGAAAGTGGTTTAGGCACTTACCTTGGCCTGTAGTCGCTGTTGCAAAAAAAAAAAAAATTTGTGCGTGCTATTCAAAATTCCTGCAAAAACAAAACCTAAGTGAAGACACTAAATCACATAAAAATATGCATGAAACATATATCTAGATGCAAAATTCCTAAATCTACAACTAGTAGAAAAAATAAACTAATAGAATTTTTAATTTTATTTTTCCTTTTCAATTCCAAGTCCCCAGCAACGGCGCCAAAAACTTGTTATACAAATTTTAAATTTATAATTACTTGCAAGCGCAAAAATCAAATTGGAGTATAGATATATGCAAGTGCGAGGTCGAACCTACATGGACTTGATTTAGAATGAACGGGAAAACAAATTAAAAAATCTAATATTTTAACCTTAACCTAGTTAACAATTTTTCAGGAAAATGATTGAATTAAACGTGCAAAATTAAAATAAAGCAACTAAAATAGAGATTGAATAAAGTGAGAGAAATTACTAAGGTATCGGATTCCACCACCATTAAATCCATAATCTTCTAATTATTTATTTATTAATTTCCAATTTTAAGAGATTTAAACATTTAAGTTCATTAATATGGTTTTTAAAAATTTATTTTCCTTCGCTTAAAAATGTAAATTCTAAGTATTCAATGTATCCAATCTTAACTCAAAAGACAATGAATCAAATGGATTAATCTAAACATCCAACATATTTAAATTAAAATAAAATAAAATAAAACAATGAATCAAAGGGTTTTACTTTTAAATTAATTTAAACGCCAAGCAATGATGAATCAAATATTAATATTAACTACCACAAATATATGATATTAGTTGTGAAAATAATTAACATCTAATTAATCAAACGAAGCACAAATCATAAATAATTGAACACACATATTTAGAAATTAAATAAATAAATAAAAGAATATTATTTTATTAATGAAGTTTCATCTTTAACCTTAGTAAAAGAAATTAACTGGACATTATAAAATTAAAATAAAAAGACATGAAAAATACAATTCGTCGTCGGAGCTCCGGAGCCTTAGCCCTAATCTCTCATTCCCAATCTTTCCTTCTCCACCCCCTGTCAAATTCGATACTCTTCGGTTTATGTAGACCCTTACAGCCGACTCTCCTCTGAACAATTTAGATTTTCTGCTTAATAATGAGATAGAAGGATCGTGTACCATGTGAAACCCACCTATTTTACAACCTTCTTATTTCTTCACTGCTTCCGTACTTGATTTTACTGTAGAATAAATATAGCAACAACTTCTTGTTTACATGAATCGGCCACATATTGTTCCTTTTATTTCCACCGTCCCAACTTTCCTCCTCTTTTATTTTCTATTTTCTTTCTTTCCTTCTTTTATAATTCTTATTTCAGCTGCTTCTTCTATTGTCCATCTGCTTGCTTTGCACGCTTATTGCTTTTTATTTTTTGTTTCATGTGTTTCAGCCATTTGCAATTACAGTACATGTTTTCCACCTGATTTCTTAGTAGACCCATGTGTCCACGTGCAACTGAGATGTCCATGATTTAAAAGTTAAAATGGATCCTTTGCGATAACAAAATTGATGATGTCAAAATAAATGAGACCCACAATTGTGATTACATGGCATTCAAAATGAGTTCTCTCTTCCCATTATGCATAAATTTGGAGAGCAAACTTGTCCACTTTTTCTAATTGGGCTCTCCATCTTCAATTGGGCCCTATTTTTTTATGTTTCTTTCGTTTTCATTTCTTTTCTTTAAAATCTCCATTTTTTCTGCAAAATTCAAAAATCCTATTAATTATATAATACATACAAAATTCAAGAGCTAACTAATTTAAATATCAAGGGTAAAATAGTTATTTTACTGTGTTTTTCATAGGCCATCTTATAAATATCGATGGTATTTTCAAATTTACTACTTTTTTATCGGTAAAATATGATTACTGCATTAATAATGCGTATTTACCGACACGGCGGTAAATTACCAATAACCTCGATACAATCACGTTTAAAACACAATAAATGATAATATCGCAATAATATTCGATAATTTTTTCAGTAAATTCTCTATCAAGATTTTTATTTTATTAATATTTTATTTATTCTATTTTATTAATATTATATTTTTAGCAAAAAATTTCCATTAATATCTCGATAAAAATCTATAAATATAAAAATATCACAATATTACCAAGTACAGTAAATATCCTGAAAACAGTATTTGCGACCATGCATGTAACCAAGGTTTCTTTGCTTGCAAGGGAACAACAATGTAGACTTAGATTACACTTTAACTTTACCAAAGAAAAATAAGTAAGACGGCATTAATAGTTGCAGAGAGAGAGAGGGGGGGGTAAGGTAAGAGAGACGAGATGGATGTGACATTTCACCGTTCGAATCATGTGAGTAGTAAGGAAGGAAGGAGAAAGAGCTTCAGCTACAATTCAAAGATAACGTCTCTCTGCTGCCCTTACTGGGCCCCACTGCCCTTCCTCCTCTTCTCCTGCCGACACCCACCGTATTATTGCTTAATTTCTCGTGTGTATAATAAATTAATAATACTGTATACAGCTTGGACTTGACGTCACCCACCTGAATCAAGTCAAAAATCGTCCCAAGCCGTCACTAAATAGTAGATTTGAAGCATACTTAATTTGCACGCTTTTACAACAAGGCTATGAAAGCGTGACGAAATTTTCTGTCAGTTTAACCATTATATATATTAATAAATCTGACTTATCTATAAATATGAACTAGAGTTTAAATTAAATATAAATAAACTCTCTATTTTTTAAAAAATTATTTATATTTTTTAAAATAATTTTTATAACAACTATATTTATTAGTGAAGTTGGATGAAGAGGGTCTAAATGGGATGAGGTGTTGTTCTTAGTTTACTTTTTTTAATAATTAAAAGTAAAGATAAAAAAAAATTAATTTCACTATTATTAATCTCTCCACTTTTATTTTTGAAAAAAAATATTTATAATTAATTACTCATCTCTACAAAATTTATCTTTCATCCAAACGTAACTCTAATTACATAGGTGCGCACATAATCTAATTTAACTTTGACATAAAATGGTTGACTATATTAAAAATGAGTTGAAGACTTGAAGTTTTAAAAATGAATTAGAATATTGAATTGTGAATAGATTGAAAGAGGTCAATATATTAATTAAATTAAAATATATAATTCTAATTAAAAATAAATAAATAAAAATTTAACACTCAATCTGACTCCTCAATGAAATTGCACGTCATCCTTTGTGAGGTTCATAAATGGACGTGGATGATTAGGGGTAAAAATATCGAGATTAAATGATATCGAATATCGACAGAGATAATAGCCAATATCATTCTCTCTCTACTTTTAGAAATATTGGTTTAAATAAATAAAAAATTAAAAACAGCACTTTTTAAAAAAAATCTAAAAATTTAAATATCAATTGAGATATCGCTCGGGCTCTTAGTGAAATTTAATTTTATTTTAATCATCAATATTCATTCATATTGATAATATCATGGTAAATATATCACCGATATAAATAATGTACACTCGATATCATATCTATTGGTAGAGATTTCATCCCGGCGGTGATCATTTGTGGTGGCTGGTTGGCCGTTGAAACGATGGACCACAGCAGCGAATCAGAGACTACTGTAGCGTGTAAGAAAAGGATTAAATAAAGAATGCAAAGGAAAGGGAATTGATTCTTGTTTTGAATATGATTTTGTGAATATTTTATTTTCTCAAGGGGAAAGGGCGAAGAATACCGACAGACCGACAGACGGCAACGTGAGTCCACCGACAGTCTACCAATAGTCAGTTTTTTATTGTATTTGATTTAAATAATTTAATGTATATACGAAGAAATACAAAAAAAAAAAAAAAAAATATTCCCCTTACGAAGCTTCTCCAATGATGGATCTGCAAATATTCGATAATGTAAGGGACTAAAATGTAAGAAAACTGTACATGAATCTAAAGTCTTTATTTACATTAATAATTGAATTAAATACTTGAGATGGGTCACATTTTTTTATATAGAGAAAATAATAAGAATATTAAATATATAAAATTTGATGATTTTGTGATTTTAAATTTTAAAAATTTAATTGCTACAGAACTGTTGATTTTTTACACTTTATCTCACAAAATTATAATAATTAAATTAAAGAGATTCTCTTAAATTATTTTCTTATAGAATCCCCTGCTCTTCTGAGTGTCTATATAATATATACTCTAGGGAAACAAATCTCGGCCGATACAATATGTATCAGCCATATATTCTTGATATTGGTGAGATATTCTCATTTATCAGTTTTTTTTTTAAAAATCTGATATCGGCTGTAGGTCAAAACCGATATTTGTCCATATTGACTAAATAATGGCCGATAGTTGTGTTTTAAAAAAAAAACTTTAAAAAATTGGGCTGTTTTTTGTTTTATTTTTATTCAGAAAAAAATTGATATTTTGAAAAGAAAAAAAAAATGAAAGAAAGATATTGGACGAGATTTCAACTCCTGTATTTCGTAAAATATACATTCTCTTTGTTGAAAATGAATACACAGTCTTCCTAAAAGCTACTTAAGCTTTTAATTCATTTGAGACCTTACAAATTATTTATAATATATTCCAACTAAATCTTATTATGTCTTATACCTAAAGGCTATGATGATGACTATGATTTATTTGTTTATATTTTTATTGCACCATGAATTTTTATTTTTAATCTTAGTACATTGTTAAATTGATAATTATCCACATGGGTGTAGCTCAGTTGGTTACCTCCCGCCTCAGGAAGCGGGAGGTCACGGGTTCGAGTCCCCATGGCCTAACCTTGGTGTGCCCTAGGGGTAGGCGTCCACCCGTGGGGGTTTTACACTGGGTATCCCACAGTTTCACACACGTAAATTCAAAAAAAAAAAAATGATAATTAAAATGTTATATTGGTTATTCATTAATTACTTAACGGCGGGATTGACATTTTAATTAGATAGCTAAAAAAATTTAAATGAGATAAAATTTTGATATTTTAACTTATTTAGTGGTCCCATTTAGTTTATTATATTTTGACAAGGTAAAAAACAATATCAAACTTCAATTTTAAAGAAAGTTTTCTTTATTTTTATTCAAAATATCTTTTTTTTTTTATTATTTTCAACATTTGTCATTAGATATGACTCTAGACTCTATTTTACTATACAAAATAAAAGAAAACCTCTAAATTTACCAACATATAAAATTTAAAGGCATACATTATTTTTAACCATTTGATTTTTCAAAACTTCAATTGTTGATTTTGTAGCCATCAATTATAAAGCTAAAGATTGTCTAAATGTTTACTTAATTTTTTATATTTATATGGAGTTCACTATTATGCATATTAAATTGGGATAAATAAAATGTTTCATGTAAAACCTACTTTTTAAAGTAATAGTGTTTGAAAATATATTATGAAAAATAATTAAATACAATTTCTATAAAAGTAAAAGTAGGATTACAAGAAGTTGATAGGATAATATTGATATATTGTTCATCCATCTAATTAGTAAGAATATGACATGAACTTGGATTAATCATCTTTAAAAATTGATTGATATAATCACACAAATAAAATGATCTTAACCTACCATTTATTGCCATCTAAAATATTCATCAGTTGACCCACCTTGAAATTAGTCACGATTATAATAATTACTTAAATCATATGAACCTGACTGCTTCATTTCTGGCATTAAATGTATGATTTTATATTAGAATGAGCCAACAATTATCATATCTAATTAATTATGACTCACTGCCTAGGAACTGTGTCACAAACTCACAACCAACAAAAATTGATGCTTTTAATGAACATGAGATCAACTAGGATAATTCAATTTTAATAAATAATTATAAATTTGAGAGGACAAAATTTGTGGAGATATTTAAAATAGATCTGGCAAAATCCGATCTGATCCGATTCGAGCTTTCTTGGTAAATGATTTGACTCGATCTAATGAGCCGACATGCTAAGAACTCATTTATAAATGAGTAGAACTGGCCAAATTCAAAATAAATGAATAGACGCCAGGCTACGTACAAACAATCATATGAGATTTACACTCATCTAAAGAGTAGTTTTAATAAGTGTCTTACTAGAAAAATATTATTAGATAAATGGATAAATCCGACTATAACCAAATCTAAAATAAAGTCGAACCTTCGTGACCCATTTAACAAAGCCCAAAAATAGACTCAAAATCAAATAGATCTAAAGTCTAAACTGAATTAAACCATAGTCAAAATCCAATTCAACCCAATCACACATTTTTTATTTTTAGAAATAAAAAAATCAAACATTTTTTAATTTTTCCTACTTTAAGAAACGGGAGATGCCAAGTTCGAGCCCCTATACCCTAACTTGGTGTACCATAAGGGTAATGGATATGCCCGTGGGAATTTTATACTGATTTTTTCACGATTTTTTACGTGTAAATTTAAAATAAAATAAAATAATAATAATAAAAAGGAACTACCCATATTTTAAAAAAAAGAAGTGAGAGAAATATCACGACATGTCAGCCGATATCCGATATGGCCTCCCGATTTTATACACCTAGGCACACTAAAAAAAAGGTTTGAACTGTGTTCTTCCTCGACATACGGTCACAGATTCAAATACACTCGACATGCCTTCCAGCCATATCCCGTCTGTAAAGCTGAAAGAAGGGATAATATACTTAAATTACTAATACAACCTCTACTATTTTCTCATTTGCAACGAGACACCACAGGTTCTAATTTTAATATATACAAAGTCCCTTGTGTTTGAGTTTTGTACAGTTTTAATATATTTATTATCTCTATCTCTCAAAAATATATAACAGAAAAATATGCTAAAGTGACAACTAATAAAGAGCAGTCTTAGTTTAAAGTAATAGAGTGTTTTCTTATCTATAACATGTAATGAATTAACGAATCTCATTATATTAAGGTCAAAATTATGAAATAATTGGAATAAATATTAAAGAAATTTTTTTCATTATCATCCAATCAAAATGTATTAAAATTATGTACTTTCAATTTTTGATAACTTTAATAAAGGATCACTGTTTGTGAAATATATAAAGGTGTGCACATCTTCCGAAGAACTAACTACCTGAATACCTCTTATAAAAAAATATATATAAATAATTCAGACAAACTTTGTAAAATTTAAACCATAGTGGCTACTTTTGCAGTTAAAAGACTAGTAGAGGGGTTACTTGTAAATTAATTCACGGGTAAAAAGGAGGAGAAGAGTCACCATCAACAACCCATATGTGAAAAGGGCCACCCCAACCTCCCTCCATTTAGGTGGGCCCCACGCACTGACCCAAACCACATATGATGATGCTTTTCTTCTTACCCTTTTTCTCTTCTGATCCAAAGCAACCACTGCACACTAGAGTGAGGGGAAAGAGGAGCCAAAGAACAAAGGCTTCCATTTCCAAAAATCCAGTACCAGATTTTCATCAGTGAAGTTGTCAGCTCTGATACATTGATTGCGGGCCGTCGATCAGGGAGGTCAAGATGAGTATGTACGGCCGAGACCCGTGGGGTGGGCCGCTGGAGATCAATGCAGACTCGGCCACGGACGACGACCGGAGCCGGAATCTGAATGACCTGGACCGGGCGGCTCTGTCGAGGCCGCTGGATGAGACGCAGCAGAGCTGGCTGCTGGGGCCTGGGGAGCAGAAGAAGAAGAAGTATGTGGATCTGGGCTGCATCATTGTTAGCCGTAAGATCTTTGTATGGACGGTTGGATCTATTCTGGCCTGTGGGTTCCTGGCTGGGCTCATAACTCTCATCGTCAAGACGGTGCCACGTCACCACCACCCGCCTCCTCCTCCGGACAACTACACTCAAGCACTGCACAAGGCCCTGATGTTCTTCAATGCCCAGAGATGTATGTCTTTTCCCCTATTTTTTGTTTTTCTTTCTCCTTCACTTACATTTAAATCTGTCTCTCTCTGCTTTGATTTTTGTGTGGGTTGTTTTATGGAATGCGGGATCTGAATTTTCCTTGAAATTAAGTTTTTTTTTTTCCTTAAAAAAATTGTGGGCTTGGAGCGATGGAAAAGGAAGTGCTTTCTTGGAAAATGACTATTTCTGTACCAAGAAAGGTTAAAATTTGGTTCTTTTTAATTAAAAGTGTATTTGTTTCCCTCCTCCTCAGTTCTCTCTCGCTCTCTATCTCGCTCGCTCATTTTGATTTTGGTTATGATGGAATAACGGGATTTGGATTTCCATGAAATGAAGGATTTTTTTCAAAATTATTGTGGACTCTGTTTTACTGCATGGAAAAGAAAGTGCTTTGTTGGAAATAACTTTTTTTAACCAAAAAATATTTACAATTTATAACAAATAATTGTTAGCAATTTCTTCTTTTTAGCTTAGAGACGTCGGCTTTTCTCCTTTTCTGATCTCTCTATGTTTCGATTTTTGTTTTTCATGTAATGTGAGCTATGGCCTTTCCTCTCTCTCTCTCTCTCTCTCTCTCTCTCTCTCTCTCTATCTCTATTTTCCTTTGAATGGAATTTTTTTATTTATAATTGGAGGACACTTTTGGAATTTTGGATCCATGGAAAGGAAAGTGTTTTAACTGCAAAATAAACAAGTATGGCTGAAAATTATGTTTTTGGCTAAAAGACTTGAAACTGGTTAAAATGCTTTTCTGATTCTGAGATCTTCGATTTTGAGTTTTCATAAAATGTGGAATCTTACTTCTTTTAAAAGTGAAAATACATGTATTTTAATTTATTCGAATAATGGAAGGGAGGGTGCTTTCCTTAAAAAAATAAAAAATCTAGTTTTTAACTGTTAATGATTCCATTTGAATGCATGGAAAGATTTCGTGGAAAATATCATTTTTTTTTACTAGAAATGGTGAATAATTGGTTGTTTTCTTGGAAGCATCCTCCATTCCATGTGTCCAGAGAGGTTTTATGAATTTGAGCATTTAGGCTCTTTTATTTACATGAAAATAAATTGAGGGATTTGGATCTGGGTATTGGTCATTTAGGTTACTATTTTTATGCTAGAAAGATGGTTTACCCTTTTTATGATTTCCTAGAAATGGAAAATTCTATCTGGGATCTGGGCATTTTCATTTTCTCTTTTATTTACATGAAACAGAAGTCTGGATCTAGGTGTTCAAAGTTAACCAAAATGATATGGGCCTAGACATTTGTATCTCTTATATTTTTTTTTTTCCTCTCATTTGTTTGAGTTTCTTCTTGAATTGATGGAAAAATATATTGGGATCTAATAATGGAGGGCTTTGAGATTTCTCTATTTTGGTATGGGATTTTGGCTGAAAGAATGGTTGGAACTGTTCGGTGGGGATAGATTGGAAATAAAAATGAAAACTTGATGCATCAGGATTACATGTTTCAGCAAAACTGGACCATAAATTGACAGGATTTCTACTGAATGGAGATGCTTTATAAATATTCCAGATGATTCTGATATCCCTAACCTTGTCCTTAAAAAGATGGCTGGTGAGCCAAAGGTCACCTGGTTATGATATTCTAATGAAAAAACATACCAAGGGTTCTAAATGCACATCAAAAGGAAATTAGGAAAAATGTCGGTTGAATGAAACATGCATTCATTATCTCTCAAAGAACAGCAAAAATGAAACATGGGTCCATAAGGTTTCGTATGCATATTACATGAACTAATGCATCGAGACAGAGAAGGGGAAAATAAGCACATATTAAGTTCTTCATGTAATTGAGTGAAAAGGATTTATAAAGGTCTGGATGAAGTGAAAATAAGTAGAACAGGTTCCTCATGCGATTGAGTGAAATTCATGTATAAAGGTGTAGATGAAGTGTTTGATCCTCTTCTCCATATGTTTGGTTGCTTTAGTTATTATGATCACAATAGTTATCTCTAATCTCAAAGGATGCCTTGTGAACAGCAGGGTGTGGCCTTTTTGGTAGCCCGGAATTCCTCTTCTCCATGTGTTTGGTTGCTTTAGTTATTATGATCACAATATAATCGCAAATCTCAAAGGATGCCTTGTGAACAGCAGGGTGTGGCCTGTTTGGTAGCCCGGAATTCTCAGGTGGAATTGGAATAAAAAAATC
The DNA here is from genome assembly GCA_022113865.1 of Chimonanthus praecox. Lineage (NCBI taxonomy): Eukaryota > Viridiplantae > Streptophyta > Magnoliopsida > Laurales > Calycanthaceae > Chimonanthus > Chimonanthus praecox. Next base: position 50,923,755 of record CM039093.1, on the reverse strand, counting down.
TGGAAGACTTTCGTGTTTGGTGACACTGAAATTCTGGAGTTGGAATTATGAAATCCAACAGCCTTCTAATTCTACGGGGTTTTTTAAATTCCAGTCTGAGTGTTATTTTCGATATTGATTGGTTCATTTTAATGGTCATTGAAATTAAATGTTTGTATGTTGTGCCTATATTTGTCAAAATTTTGTAGAACTCAAAAGCCAATTCCCAGTATATGGGATAATGGCAAATGATGACTATGATGATTTGTCAAAATTTTGCAGCTGGGCCACTTCCAAAGCATAACAATGTATCGTGGAGGGGTAATTCTGGCATGAGAGATGGCCTTTCTGATACAGGTGTCAAAAAGAATCTGGTAGGGGGTTTCTATGATGCTGGAGATGCCATCAAGTTCAACTTTCCAATGGCTTATTCCATGACCATGTTGAGCTGGAGTGTTATTGAGTACAGTGCGAAATATGAAGCTGCTGGCGAGCTCAACCATGTCAAGGAGATCATCAAATGGGGCAGTGATTACTTTCTCAAAACCTTCAACAACTCTGCTGACACAATAGACAAAGTTGCTGCACAGGTATCTTCATTTATATTTCTCCTTGTGTTTCATGAAACGATCTATTTCTATGTTTGTTTATTTGAAAGAGGAAAAACTTTATTGGATCACCTCATGATGAGGATGCTCTGAAAATGTCAAAATGAATTTTCTTATGTGCCTTCCATTTGTTTCATCTAATCTTTCATTTCCTCTCTGTCTGGCAGGTTGGTTTAGGTGATACTTCAGGTGGAAGTACTACTCCCAATGACCATTACTGTTGGATGAGGCCAGAGGATATTGATTACCCACGGTCTGTCTATGAATGCTCCAGCTGCTCTGACCTTGCTGCTGAAATGGCCGCTGCTTTAGCTTCTGCATCTATAGTCTTCAAGGACAGCAAGACATATTCTCAAAAGCTTGTACATGGTGCAAGGACACTATTCCAGTTTGCAAGGAAGCAGCGAGGCAGATACAGTCCTGGCGGTTCTGATCCTTCACTTTTCTATAATTCCACTAGTTACTGGGATGAGTTTGTTTGGGGTGCATCATGGTTGTACTATGCCACTGGAAATAATACCTACCTTCAACTGGCTACTCACCCAAAACTTGCCAAACATGCTGGTGCCTTCTGGGGTGGACCGGATTATGGAGTGTTTAGCTGGGACAACAAGCTTGCTGGTGCTCAAGTAAGTGATGGCACATTAGTTCTTGGATGTATGTGGTGACCATGTGTGATGATCTCTCTCTCTCTCTCCCCCCCCACTAAATAAGTAAATCATGGCACATACTGGTGCTTTCTTGTAACATATAATAGTATTAGAGCATAGGCCCTTTTTAGGGATAGAGATAGTTCTCAATTGTTCGGTCATTTTATTTACTTCCTCTACATAGGCTTTATAATCTTGTACTATTCTTTATGGGAAGTTGGATCCCTTCTGGTTCATTGCTCTACATTGGGCTACACTTAGTGCTTAGGTGGATATTGCCTCAATTTCCACTGTGTTAGTGTTAGTCTTGTGGAGTTTCTGGCAGTAACTGACCTTAATAGAGCCATTGAAATTTATGACTAATCCATCTCTGGCACAGAAATCCAAAGGGGGTGAGCTTTTATTTGGTACTGATAAATTCCCTTCTTGTAAGAATTGAATGAATGTCTTGATGGTCTTTCAATTCCATGTATTTGATAGATACTTCTAATTTTCTAGTCTTATAAGTTGATGCATTGATTTTCTTAGAAGTCAATGTAGATTTTCCAATAGACAAGAAAATGAATGAATGCCATCTTCAGTGTTTTAATGATATAGGCATATCCCTAGATGACCAGAGATAGCCCCTCTTTGAAAATTGTATCTTCTGAGGTTAATATATTGGGAGAAGGGGGTGGCAAGTAGGGACTTGGATGTAATAAAGAGTTGATGTGTAGGCTACAGAATAGCAGAACTTGGCCTAAGGGGAATGAATTAAGTAGAAATCACAAGCCAAGCCCAGCTCTGGGATAAGGCTTCAATGATGATGATGATTTTATTTTTTATAATGTCACCCATCAAATGTTATCAGCCTGGAACATTTTCAAAATGATGACAATCATGTGTCATAATTCTAGTAATTTTGTGGGAAGAAGTGAAACACAATAACTAATCTGATCCTGCAGAGCAACATCTGTATGGGAGCACCTTTCTTCTCTCTCCCTCCCTCCTTTTTAATGGCATGATTTAAAACACAATCTTTGTCTCATTGAATATGTATGTCTTATATATTGCTTCCATTTACAGGTTCTCCTCAGCAGACTAAGACTGTACTTGAGTCCTGGATATCCCTATGAAGAAATGTTAAGGACTTTCCACAACCAGACAAACATTATAATGTGTTCATTTTTACCAGATTTCAAAAGTTTCAACAGAACAAGAGGTTTGTTCAATTGACTTCACACAATGGCTCTTCTCTTCTACTCATGAATATAGAATCTAAATATTGAATTTGCAGGTGGTCTGATACAACTAAACCACGGAAGGCCTCAGCCTCTTCAGTATGTGGTCAATGCAGCATTCCTTGCTTCTGTTTACAGCGATTATCTTGAAGCTGCAGACACACCAGGATGGTATTGTGGACCAAACTTCTTCTCTGTGGACCATCTGCGCAATTTTGCCAAGACTCAGGTATGTTGCTCATGTGTATAAACCCAAAGAAGTCAGCTTAGTGGTTTGAAAGTCATATCCTTAATGGGAAAACATTGTCATGTTAACTTGATATCCATTTGGCAAAGTATCAGTCTTGGATGAATGATCAACCTCACAAACATTGGCCACCTTGGTTGAGACTATTTATCTAATTAAATTTGAGAGACAAATGACTGTTGAGCTACACACCAATTTATCTGAAACTCCCAACCTTTTGATCAACAGCCTCAAAATTGATTGTCAAATAGGAAAGATAGCAACATTCTGCATGATATGTAAAAATGTGTAGGATTTGAATAGTAAAGTATTCCAACCCGTGTTTTCTACTTCTCTTGGACAGTCATGCTAATGTGGTATGGCTTTCAAGTGGTCAGAGTTGTGTTTGCATGTATAAACTCAAGGTTTTCTGGGTACTGGCACTAACTTGGGTTGACGACTTTGTAATAGCTCTCTTTATCTTCAAAATTGAAGGTTGATAAAAATGAATATACAAGAGAAATACTGAAGTTTATTTTAATTAAAATGGCTGAAAGGCTGCGTGATTTGTTGATACTTGTGTGGGCTAATTTGTTGCATCCTGGTTATATGGTGAGGAATTAGGTTGGGGAGAAAGAGGATGATGAGATCTATTTATCATCCATCTTTTATTTTTCCTACGTGCTCTTTGGAACAACTATTGAAGGCCTGTTTAATTTTTGACAGCTCGATTACATTCTTGGCAAGAATCCACAGAAGATGAGCTATGTTGTGGGTTATGGCCATAAATACCCGAAACAAGTTCATCATCGTGGAGCATCAATTCCCAAGAATAGGGTCAAGTACACCTGCAAAGGAGGATGGAAGTGGAGAGATAGTAAGAAGTCAAATCCCAACACCGTTGTTGGAGCTATGGTCGCTGGCCCTGATAAGCACGATGGTTTCCACGATGTTCGTATGAACTACAATTACACAGAACCAACGCTTGCAGGCAATGCTGGTTTAGTTGCAGCATTGGTGTCTTTGTCAGGAGAGAGGTCTGGGATCGACAAGAACACCATATTCTCTGCTATCCCACCTATGTTTCCAACTCCTCCACCGCCTCCTGCGCCTTGGAAACCATGAAGAATGAACTCCTGTTGTTGAAGTCCTGTGGCCTTTACACTTCTGCTAGATGGATTGGTTTCTTCAGTTCTGTTGTGAATTCTAGCAGTTATGAGAGAGAGAGAGAGCAAAGACAACGATTCCACGTCGTCTCACGACCCCATTCAAACACCAATATTTACAAACTTCAGTGCATTTTGTATGGTATTTCTTTGGGTTTGGATCATTTCCTCTTCCCATTTCCACATTGAAAGTGTATGTTTAATATATATGTGTACTAGAAAGGTGAATATATTCTTTTTAATGTTGTAGTTTCTTGATCCTAATCTTCGATGCTGTACCACAAGAAAGTTTTATGTCTAATAATGATATTTTTGCTTTGTAAGTTCAGTGAAGGAGATTTCATCAAAAGAAGTGTGTTCTTGTTTATCATGTGTACTTGAATGACTTTCGGGCAACATCCTTCACTTCAACACATGATAATGTTCTGCACACTAGATCCATGGCCATCAATTAGGGTGGTGGTAGGCTTTTTGTAAAATGTTTATGTTTAAGGTGGTCTACTAAACATCATTTTAATTATATCAATCAAAATATGTTTTAAGTTTTACAAAAATTATCCTTTTAAATTACTTTTTATCCCTAAACATTTGTGTCCTTTGTAAACATGACATGTTTGATTGAGTGATTTTGATGATCTACATATTCAAACATAATAAGCTTTTCAACATCTCTCTTATCAACCTCAGGGCCGGCTGAAGGGTAGGCAACTAAAGCCGTTGCTTTAGGCCCCATTTAGTAAGGCCTCAAATTTTGGATAACCACCGCCTTCTCCTACTCTTCTGCTGCTGCTGCTGCTGCTGCTGCTCTACTACTTCTGCACCTTCTTCTCTCGTCTCTTCTAAGAACCAACAACTGCTGCCCTCCCCTCTCTCTCAACGTTTCTCTTCTGTCTCTTTCGTTTTCTGCAGAACTGCTGCTACCGGAATTCCCAGATTGCTGCCTCTGTCTGCTGCAGACCTCTTGCAACCACCCTGTTGCTGTTTGAGCGCCGACATCACCAGGTTTAGTGGCCCAGCCGGGGTCCACCTTATGCCCAGCCTTCATCACCGCTGGTCGATTCTCAGTATCGCCTTGCTGTCCAGACTGCCATTGTTTCTGTCAGCAACCCGCTGCTCCTCTCTGCCATCGCTACAATGCCAGAATAGCTTCCTCTCTTCACCCCTTCACCCGATCCATTGACCCATTTAAAATATATTTATTAATCACATTTAATCTCACTTATTTCCCTTTAATCAAGTCATTCCCATTTAACCCGTTCAACTCAAACCCATCCGCGCTATGTCAAGCAAATGTCGAAATATCGGTCGATACATATCGTATCGGCCGTACATAAATATTATCGGCCGATATTCGGTCCGAAATATCGGTCACAATATCGGCCGATATTCATAAATATCAGTATTTAAAATTTATTTTTTTTATTTTTTATTTTTAAAAACACCGATACGGTTTTTCCACGGTTTTACACGGTTTTTTGCGGTTTTTAACGGTTTTTTGCGGTTTTTCACGGTTCGTCCGAGACGGCTTTCACTTTTTTTTGTGGTTTTTTACTGTTCGTCACGGTTTTTTGCAGTTTTTTCATGGTTCCGATATCGGGGGAGAGAGAAATACCGATATCGGAGGAGAGATAAAATTATCGGCCGGGGCGTTTTTTAAACCCCTGATGTCAAGTACAAAGTATGAAACGACCCATATTGAGCAATGAAGGATTTAGTGATATCGTTAAGTAATTAGCACTTCTTTGAAGTATAATTAATCAAATTCTAAATTTTTAAAAAGCAAGAAAAATAGATTTTAGATAAATTCTTTTTATTATATATAATTTTAATTTTAATTAAATATTACTTATAATAATAGGTTCAATACTAAGAAAACTCATTTAAATTTTTTGTTTTAGGCTTGAACTTGTGTCAAGATGGCCTAGATCAACCTAATTGGTCGACCCAACAAAGGTGTCCAAGATGACACCTAGCAACCTAATGCATGAGTGGGCATCATATTTTAAACATTAGCTGATGATTTTCATATTGGTGATAAATGTTGGACTTCATAAAAATTTATATACAACATTGTAATTTATTAGCCTCATATATAAGGGTCATAAAAATGGTCGATATTAGCTGATACATATGGGTTTTAAGAATGTGATATGTATTGGTTGATATGTGGATACGGGTCATTAAACGAATGAATCATATCGGTCAATTTTGACCATTTACAATTGTTTAAAAATTTTTAAATGACTATTTCGACCATTTTTCAATTTGAATCTTATATTGGATATGACTTTAGTGTAAAAGGTATTTGTTTATTCTAAACTTTTTTTGTGTAATATTTTCATTTTCAGTTATTTTCATCATTGTTTTTTGAATTTTTACTATTAAGATTATCCTGGTTTTTGGGCTTTTGGTAAAAATAATTTGATGAAATGATATTGTGTGTTCATGGAATTGAATAGTGACGCCTTAATTTGATTGAAATAGTTTGTACTTTGTAGGGTGTGTAATTGTTTTTTTTTTTTTTTTAAATCAGTTTCTAGTGGAAAAATTTATTGAAATGATGTACAAATATTTATGGAATTAAATAAAGATCCCTTCATTTGATGGTTATAGTTTGGAGGATCTTTGTGTGATTTTTTTAATTTTCCAACATTTTCATGAAATTAAGATTTTTTATTAAAAAATATATGAATTGTAATAAAAATATGTACATTTAAGAAAAACAAAATATATTGTATAAAGGTAGATGGCAAAGTAAATAGAATTAATATATTAAAAAAATATAAAGTCATTAAATTCGATGACTACAATGTTGTGTCAATAAATTCAATTCACATGCGAAGTATTTATATAACAAAAGTCACATTTTAGAAAATCCACTTTTATTAAATTTTCAGAAAAATTTGGAAAAAATCAGTCACACGCCCTACAGATTATGTCAATGACATTAACATCACTGAATTACATAAATACTGAATTCTATTTTATTAAATTATTTTTAGAAAAAAATCATAATTTGAGATTATTATAGAGCTGACATTAAAAAGAATTAATGAAAATAATTCAAAATAGTCAAATTTTAGATAAAAATATTTGAATTGACAAAAATACCCTCAATAATTTACTTCTAAAACTTTTTAAAATCATACATAATGTAAGATTTAATTAAAAAACTATTGAAACTATTTAAAAATAAATAAATTACATTACCTTGTTTATATCGGCCACAGCGTATGCAGCTGGTGTACAAGAGATACGATAGATATAGACCTATCATTTTACCGTGTCAATTTCATTAACTGATATCACGTAAATTAATGCACGATCGAGTAAAATCGCTTCATAAGCGTTCGAATCAATTTGAAGTTTTAAGTTTTAACCATTGGATGACTTGGATCTTTTACTTTTTAGTAGTGTTGAAATTCAGATCAGATTGGGTTTTAATAAACCCAATCTATCTCATACCAAAATTTATTGAATCCGATTTAATTTGACTCGAATTACTAGCTTGACCCGATTTAAATTTTTGACTTAAGTCAATCTGAGTGTTATTTTATAACTTGGTGCACTTAAGTCGAGTTAAGTCACATTTGATCTAGTTGAGTTGATTTTAAAATTCGCAGCTCAACTTAATTTAAATTTGATACAAATTTTTATTTTCTCAATCTGATCTGAATGAAATATACAAATATATAATTTAAAGGATAATGATTCTCCCATAAACATTTTGTTTAACCTAATACGAATTTTACTGTAGTACCTATTTTGCCCTTTGAATTGACTCATTGAATCCTTTGAATCGTCTCGCTTGATAACTGATCGAATACTGGCCCTTTAAGTGCAATATAAATCGGTTCACTGACCGATTTATTAAAATTTATCTAAATAAATCTATTTTTTTATATAGAATAATAAATTGAATTACTGAAATCGAATTATTAATCGGCTCACTAATTGAATTACTGATTTTTTTTAAATGCTTTCGAACCACAGTAAAAGAATAAAAATGTGCAGTATCCCAAATTGCATGTCTCACTGCACACAACAGTGGTGGGAGAATTGCTCCCAACTTAAATGATTGATATCGGACCTAAGTTTCATCTCTACTTTTGACTTTGTAGTGATTACGGGCCCGCCTGACACCAAATCTTACCTGGTTTTTTGATGAGTGAAGATCCTGTATGTGTGGCTATCAAACTAACTCTATAATTTCCTATCTTATCGTCTGTGTAGCATGCTGGCCAGCTTCAGTGTAACACAGTTCGTCAGTAAATTTTGAATGTAAATAAGATAAAACTTTTCTCATCTATAGTGAAAGAAATCTTTATAATTTACTCATGCACTAGAATTGATCTTGTATAATTTTTTTAATCTAAATAATAGAAAATTATAGAAATGTATGATAGAATTTAAAAGCTAAAAGCTTTATATAACCATCTATTTTTTAAAACCTTTATCTAATAAATAGAAAAATAAATTAAGAATAAAATAAAATATTTTAGGAAAATCAATGTTTTTTTTTTTCATTTCATAAAGTTTTAGATGCCACAACTGTAAAATATAAAATATTTAAATAATGCCAAAGGGTCAGATAGTTACAGAGAGGACCCAACCGTATATGCTACAACAGATTGAGATAAACAGAAGCGGCAGACGCCATACGAGTGTCCCCGAACCCTTTTTGAGATAAGGATTTGAGATCCATCAATCCGGACCGTTCGTTTTGTAATTAGGGTTCCAGAACTCTGTCCGAGAGTAGCATTTGGGCGAAATTTCGTCGAAATCGTCTCCCATTTTTGCAGAGCATCTCAATCCCAAGCCATCAATGGCCGGTAAAGAAGGTTTGATTTCTCCTTCCCCTTTCTCCCAATTTTACTGGGGAATCGCTGGTGAAACAAAGCCTTCAGTAGTTCAGTCCTTATTTAATCTTCTCTTAAGAATCGAGTTGAAGATTTTGCTGTTTTCATCCGTTTGAAGTGATATCTACGAGTCTTAAAGAGTACTATGTTCAGTAATTTGTTCCGTCGATACCGATGGCTTCACCGTCAGGTGGTCCATCTGATAATTACAGGGGGCCTACTTGCTGTTATTTGTATTCTTTTTTCCCCTTCTCTTCGCCGTCGATTTTCTGATGTAGGTGCAAGTTCTGATTGGTCGGGACTTCTTCGTTGGTCTGGAATTCATTACCAGTATAGGGTGTTTGGGTTTTTTCTAATAACTGTGTATAGCCCGACTTTAATGTTTTGAGTAATGAAAGATTCAATTGTTTGGTGGATTTTTTTTTTTTTTTTTGAATTTATAAACTTATCCAGAAAACGATCTTTGGTGAAACTAAAATTTTGAGAGTGGGAATTGGGAAATCCCCAGAAATTCCAATTTTGGGGATTTACAAATGCATGCATAAATCTAGATTATGGAATTATTTGATTCCTACCGGTAATTATGTGTACTAACACAAATATTCTATTTCACGAAATCTACAACTTTGAGAATTTGCCCAATTTGCGAATTCTGGAACTTGACGAATTATAAATTCTGTTGGAAGTTTTTAGCAAGCAAGCAATTTTGATATTCTCTAAATGTGTTGTTCTTGTTGATGTCTGAATTGTGGGCCCTCTTCTAGTAGCTTAGAAAGTGAGGAGATGGAACCTACTATTGGTAGATGAATTGAGGGAGATTGAAATGAATTCTTTGGGACTGATGGTTGGCCCAATTGACTCAGTTGATTGTTGTGCCTTCTCTGAGTGGTTCTTGAGGTATGCTTTTATGGTGGGGATCAACATAAAGGAATTTGCTGGATATCTTCGCATATATGGTTGAGCAATTGGGACTATTATCAAAGACTAGAAAATTGTTCTAAACAAAGCTGACTGATTTCATTGTCCCTGAGAGAATTGAGACAATCAAATGAGATCACCTAGCCCTAAGCTAGGTGCAATGATTATTGTTAATTTTTGTGTATCTGTCAGCTATTTTATAATTTCAATGAAGTCACCTGAAATGTATGCTTTATTGGTGCATCATTTTCTTGTGATTGACATTTTGTAGTTATGAGGTTTCCTCTCATGCTTTTGGCGTTACAATGTAGTCTTCTTCTCTTACCTTCACCTAATGTGTTCCAGATGAGAAGTCACTTTCGGAGAACAAGAGCTCCAAAACTGAGGAGACTTCGGCTGAGGCACAAGCTGGGCAGAGAAGAACTACTTCTGGTGCAGGGGCTGAAATTCCTCAAAATCCTTTCGACTTTTCTGCCATGACTGGTCTACTTAATGTAGTCTTTCTCCTTTTGTCTTATATATTCTTTTATACGTGCCACATGTTACTGATGGATAGAAACTTTCTAAACTTGTTACATTTTACACAATAATGTTAGATAATATAATTTATTTAGAAAATGCCTATTTTAGGGTGTTAGGGCAGTTAATTTGAAACATTTAAAAGAGAATGCATACCTAATGTACATGTGTAGAATATTGGCAATAGCCTCATTATAATGAATTGAAGGGTTACAACTCACAAGTTCAGAAGGTGCAGGGGCTGGAATTCCTCCAAATCCTTTTGACTTTTCTGCCGTGACCGATCTACTTAATGTAGTGTTTCTCCTTTTGTCTTATATATTCTTTTATGCGTGCCGCATGCTACTGATGCATACAAACTTTCTAATCTTGTTGCATTTTACCCGATAATGTTACATAATATAATTGATTTAAAAATGCCCATTATAGGTTGTTAGGGCAGTTAATTTGAAACCTTTAAAAGAGAATGCATACTGAATGTACATGTGTAGAATATTGGAAATAGCCTCATTATAATGAATTGAAGGGTTACAACTCACAGGTTTAGAAGGTGACCAGGGGGGGGGGGTGGTGGTTTGCATTCTTCTTCTTTCCTTAATTTCCTTAATTTTAACTTTTTTTTTTTGAAAAGTGTGAACCAATGGAGGCTGGTGATATAGTAGCAAAAGATATCATATTAGAGCATCGATTGGATTTTTTTAAATAGGGTTTACCAGAGGAAAAGGGTGGGGGCATTCTTCTTTTAATTTTTAATTTTTACTTTTTTGAAAAGTGTGAACCAATGGAGGCTGGGGTTGTGGTAGCAAAAAGATATCATATTAGAGCATCGATTGAATTATTATAAATAGGGATTAGGGATTACTGGATGTTAAACAGTGTGGAATGAGTTGAAACCTTGTTGGAAAGGATTTCACGTGTATCTTAGGAATGTAAAGGGCATGATGTAAAGATGAAGGGATAAATTACAGGAGGCTGGCTAATCTTTTGACGCTGCTCTTTTTTTTTTTTTAAAAAAGAAAGGTTGTTTTGGGGTGAAATTCAACTATTGGATCTGGATGAGGAGGCAATTGCTAGTGCTTGGACAAAGAATAATAGGACTTTGTATTTGCACATCTGGTGCCTCTTTTTCTTCTAATATATTAACCTTTTCAAAAAAAAAAAAAAGAATAATAGGATTGAGGCGTGCGGATTAATGATGTGCCAGTCAAGGATAGTGATACCATTTTTCTCATTTTTATATCAATGATTTGGCTATTAGACTTTGACCGCAGAACCTCCCTTTCAAACAGTTAGATGGGTTGTGCCACCTCTTTGGAGGTGAGTTCCGTGGGAAAGGAAGTTTCAACACTATCAACCACTACTGAATGATAGGTCTTTTGGTTCAGATGAGGGTGTCAGCATGCATGAGCATGTGTTTGTGTCACGCCCTGCCCCAATGTGGGACCGGAACGCGATTGATTTTTTGTTTTCATATATAACACTTAGGAATAGTCTATGGGCCTTTACTATGTTTTCATATGAAGGTCCAATTATAAAATGTCACGTGTTTTTCACACGTGGACTCAAACATCGCAAAGTTATCCATAACATAGTTATACAATCATCAAATATCCGTATAATCATCAGAATAGCACAATGAAAACAAAATGGTTTTATTACATGTTTAATTTTATGCCTCAGGTGGCATAATTACTAGTACAACATTAGAAGCATGGAAATAAACATAATAGATATATTCCCCATCAGCAGGAAATATCATGGACGTCATCTCTATGGCAGCAGCTGGGGTTCCTCAGTCCCCTGCTCAGGCATAATTCCTGTAACGTAAGGGATATGAGCTAATAGTCCAGTGAAGAGAAATCAACAGTGTATAACATATATTATCACCAAAGCATGTTATCAAACAATTATCATGCATTTTCTATCAAGTTGGGTCACTACCCTAATATGGTTAATCTTTACCATTTTACATGCATGCGCTCTGTCAATTGACATGTAGTCTACACTAGTTTCACATCACAAACCAGTGCTTCACCCAGCCCGTAATACGTTCTACATTGCGATCTGACACGGTCCAATGCTTCACCCAGGACGTATGTACGCTCTAGATTGCGGCTATTCACGACCCAATGCTTCACACAGTGCGTGAAGGCAATCCGTCCGACATACAAGGTTATAGCATTTTATGCATATCTTTTCACATAGGTTAAATTACCTTATTAACCCATCATAATATTCCCAATACACTCAGTATAATTTCCCTCACTCAGTCTATCATGCATTTCTAACGCATACCCTCATGGAATTGCATATAATACATCATGAATATCACATTCAGCATACATATTACTATGGATAAGTAAAGTGCTGAAATTAAAATTATTGAAGTAGGTAAATGCCCCACATTCTGGGGTTTATCAAATCGGTGCTAGATAACAATATCCACGTAAAGTAAAGCACGTGAAAGAACAACAACACCTGTTTTCTTCCTTTATCATTCATCTATAGCTTAGCATGCCCTTGGTTAGGGTTACACATAAGAAGAGACCATATTCAAGTCTGGTCACAAAACCATTTGTATTTTTGCAATTCCGATTTCAAGATTGACAAAAGCTGATTTTACACAAGCTCTGCACGAAGATATACAACAAGTACAAAAATACACAATACTGCATCTTACACCTTAATTTGAATTGATTACTAACTTCTACACGTTTTCATCTAACTCAATTAACCTATAAATCTCTAGACACATAACTGGGCCCCATACTGCGTTTATAGACTGCTAGGCCTCGCCCGACACCATTATATGGTCACGTTCTATTAGTTAGAACTTTATTATATCCCTTACGTGTAATCAATGTTAGGTCTCACATTCTGGTCTTGTTCAAATCTTTTTTTTTTATGACCGAAGGTGTCCAGGTGTCTCGCCCTACTAGTCCTTTGGGACATGTACACGCCTCATTATACACACATGCCGGGGTCAAACAGTGGACCTTGCTCTGTACAAATCCCATGGAGAGTGGCCCTTCATTGGAGTCACTAGGGATTGAACCCAAGACTTCAATCCTGAAGTCTTGTGTCTCAACCGCTAGGCCAACCCCTTGGGGTGGTGTCCCGTCTAAGTCTTTTCCATAATATTATATCCATGGGTCCCATTTTTATTAGAGTTAAAGTTTTTCAGTTGTAGAGTTAAATGCAAATTTGCAATGCATTTCCAAAATAAAAGAGAGTGGTTGAATCTCCTTACTGTCATCCGACGAGTTTTCCGAAAGAAACTAAAAAGAATAAGAACGTGTAAATAATTTCTTGAAAACTTCTGCGTGTGGAAATGTACGTGTAAATAAATCTAAGAAGTAAAGCGTAATTCATTACAAAAACACACAAGAAAGAAAATAATACGTAAGACATGGTGTTTTAAAGTTGAAAGTAAATAAAAGTACTCAGTGCCTGGTCTCGAGTATATTCGAGCACGCTCGAAGCCTCATGGTGGATTCTGAGAGTTCAGCCCAGAGGGAACATAAAAAGATAAAAAGCCTTGGGACAGTCCGAACAGAAAGTTAGTGTTAGCGAGTAAGTCGGTCAGCGGGTTAGAAAGTTAATTGGTTAGTAATGTCCGGACTAAGAAGGCAACAAAAGATAAAAAGCCAGAATTTAAAGTAAAAAGATCGAGGACTAGTCCAAGCAGAAGTTAGTCTTGTTAGTCATACTTGGACTGAGATGAACGAAAAAGAAAATGAAAGTAGTAAAAACACAAATCACACAAATTAGTTTTGATTAGAAAAAGTCTGAAATTTCAGAAATCCAAATTCTCTGCAGAAAGTCAGAAGAGGTATCGGACTTACGACGTTTACATTATCAGACGTTCGATATACAAGCTATCGGACTTCCGATGCATCAATTGGTGGTCGTTCGATATTCCAGTATCGGCCGTCCGATGAACAATGTATCAGAAGTTCGATGCACAGTATCGAACTTTCAATGCTCTGTTTGCAGAAACAATATGTAGCGGAAATTTTGAATTTCCAACTCCCAAGTGGTATGATTTTTGTTCCTTAATTTAAAAACTAACCTTACAAATGTTTTCTAATGATCAAATACAATAATTTTGATGAAAACTTGCTTTGATCCTTTGGCTCGAAGTTTTGGAGAGGAATAGTAAATTTTTTCTAAACTCAAAATTTTCTTCCAATTTTACTTGAAAATTCAAACAAAGTTTTCGATTGAAAACAAGATTGATCCTTCGGCTCGATGTTTTGGAGAGGAGTAAAATTTTTCAAAGCTCAAAATTTTCTTCCAATTTTACTCCTAACCGATTCTAAATCTCTTAATTAAGTTAAAGGAAGAGTGTGGGTACCTTAGAATGTGATCTGGGTGTGTTTGGAAGTTTCCCTTAAAAAATTCTTCAATGAAGAAGAACGGAAGAAGAAGAAGAAGTTGAAGTTGCAGAAGAGCTTCTCTTGTAGAAGATGAAGATGTAGAAGAAGAGAGCATAGAGGGAGAGTACAAAGGTGAAATGAGGTACAACAGTCCTCTGCTCTTCTTTTATAATGAACGTCCGTAGGCATGCAGCGGGAGAGGGAAAATGCATGTCGCCTACTGCCAGGAAGCACAGGATTGATGAGTCATTAATTCCTTTAATTAAAATTTGAGCCCCTTAAATGGATCAGGCATGAAAGGGGGTCCCACTAAGTAAATCTGACTCCATGGATGGATTCAGAGCACTTGATTTAGGCTAGCTCCAATTGTTTGAAAACAATTTGAAGAGAAGTCAATCGATTCGTGGGAAAACGTCGTTTTTATGAAATCAATGATTCACATTTCGATGCTCGGATTGAGTGAGTAGAACATCAAAACAGAAATTCGGAAGTATGAAATGGTTGGTCAAAACATAGATTAAACACCTAATATGTTTTTTGTAAATTTTTGACTTTCGGAGGTATTTTAAAATGATGATTTTGTAAAGTGGATCCTTTAAGGGGTTAAAATATTTGAAAATCGGGTAATCGTTAAAACGAATGGTGAAGTCTATAGAATTCGTCATTTGAAAATACTGAGTGTGTGCGTAAATCTGAAAACCAAATTATCTCAAATGAGTGATTTCACAGTGAAATGGGTTTATGATCATTTTTCAAAAATAATAAATGAAATATAAATATTTATGATTTTGCCCTTCCAAGTTCAACGAGTCGGATCGATGAGCTATCGAGCTCTGATTGGGCCAAACTTGGACTTTCCAAAAAGCCCAGTAGCTAATCTTCACGATTAGCTGCTCACAAAGTGTATTTAACGGTACAAAACACACAATTAAGCCAAATTAAGGGTCGGGGTATTACAGTTTGTGGAATTTCTTGGCAGATTTTTGAAGAATTAGACATCCTTTCTTGGAAGAATTACAAATTTCATTGTGTTAATATCGAACCTTCATTTGTTGACGACAGAGAACGTGTAGGGGAGCTGAATGACTTAAAGGTCAATTGGTTTGATTAGATGTGTGTACAAAATCCTAGCGAAGGTTGACGTGCTCCTTTGATAATTAGTAATGCTCAGGGAGCATTTATTGGAGGAAGGCAGATCCTTCATTAGGTACTGGTGGTTCATTAAAGCGTCAATTCTACTTTCACTTCTTGCAATCTAGCGTGGTGGGTTTCTAGAAGGTGCTTGTTATAGAGTAGACTGTGTGTCCTTGACAAGTTGGGAGTAGGGATAAATTAAGGGTATGTATGAAACATTTTTTTTTTCAACTTACATGTGGTGTTAAATAATGATATAGAGGAGTTCTTTTGTGTGTTATCCCTCCTTTCTGTTTGGCCCAGTCATCGAAAGCGTTAGTGTAACGACTCGACCCAAACACAGGGTTAGGGTCCAACGCAGTGTGATATTGTCCGCTTTGGGCCTCGCACACAAGCGAGCCCGCACGGTTTTGTTCTTGAACCTGGCCCACATGGCCAGGCCCAAAAGGCCTCACACTAGAGTAGAGGTGGGTGGCCTCAAATAAACCCACCATCCTCTTTCTTCTAAACCGATGTGGGACTTCCCACATTAGTTTGGTGTGTTTCACAAGGGGCAGGGGTATCACAGTTAGTCCAACAATTTCCACCCGGTGTAAATTGTGGGCTGAATACAGGTTTTGTATCGAGTACCCTAACTTGCCAAGTACCCATGATCAGCATGTTAGGGATTGCATCTTGTTTTCGTGATACTAATTTGAAGCAAATTTAGGTTGTTTCATAGTGGTTTGAAATTTGTTTTGTTTTTTTTTTGAAAGTTATTTGAAATATGTTTGTGTTAAAGGTAATTTTTTTGAAATGCAAGTTATTGTATAAGGTGAGGATTATCTGCTTTGGAGTTTGGACTGCATGGACTTGTTCTTTGTTGTTATTATTTGAATGCTATTTTTGTTATTGTCATTGTTGTCACCATCGCTTGGTCAAATTTTTAATGTGTTTGGTGTCTGTAGGTGAGTTTGTGATTGTTTTCTTGGCTATTTGGTCAGTTGAGGTTCCTTATAGAGTAATTGCTTTCATTTGATTGATACTTGGTAGGAACTAGTCCACAAACAAAATGTCCTCCTCACTTTTTGCAGATTTGACTGGAAGAAATCTAGCTTCCAAGGCTGCACCTCAAGCTACCATTGACCAAAAAAAGATCCACTATTAAAAAAAATTTGACAAAAGGCTGCAGTTAGCTGCATCTTTGTGGTGGTTTTAGAATTCGAAGCATTCACTATAGATGTTCAGTTAAAGACCATTAATGTCTGGATCATTAATGTGGATACATGGAAGGACTATTCCCTTTTCACTGTTAGGTGTTAAATTGCAAATAGTTAAACATGATTTTCATCTTATATAAAAGTGTGCCTTTTCTTCTTTTTCCTTTTCGATGACATGATCATTGGAATGATTGCTTTTTTTTTTTTTTAAATGATTTTGATTTGTTATTACTTGATTTTTATATATTAGGTTTTTGTTATTAGCTTCTTATATTGTGCAATTACGTTTCTACATTTCATGTGTTTTTCTTATGGTGTATATATTGCATTGTTTAGTTAATAGTGGGTTGAAAAGTAATGCATTTGTTATTAATACTTAAAAATAGTTGTAAACAATTGTATTGTATTTATATTGGTGTAAAAAATATACATAATTAAATAAATAACATATATTTGAACATAAAAAAAGAGCACTAGAATAAAAAGGCCTGAGCTTAGAAGTGCGGTTTGTGCCTTTTCTACCATGATGATGAAGGGCCTCTCAAAAAAATAATAAAAGTGATAGAAGGGAAGGACTTCTATTGGGTTTAACAGTGAATTGACTTCATCTTTGGTGCATGGAGTGACTGGCCTCC
This sequence comes from Chimonanthus praecox, assembly GCA_022113865.1. NCBI lineage: Eukaryota > Viridiplantae > Streptophyta > Magnoliopsida > Laurales > Calycanthaceae > Chimonanthus > Chimonanthus praecox. The sequence continues at coordinate 50,906,263 of CM039093.1, read as the reverse complement.
ACCCATATCTGCCATATCTGCAATTCCATTTCTGCCAAAAAAAATTGTTCTAATGTTTGAAGAGTGAGAACCTCATATGGCTATATTTATCACATGTCACCATATGGCTTATTTTGTAGTTTGGATCTGTTGAATGCAGATCTTATTGCTCATATTCGGTCAAGTTTGTTGGTATTACTGGATATGAAGTTATTAATTTTTTAACAAATATTTATTTCCTTACAAAAACAGGATCCCACCATAAAGGATTTAGCAGAACAGATAGCAAGAGATCCAGCATTCAATCAAATGGCTGAGCAGCTTCAGAAGAGTGTTCAAGGTGCTGGTCAAGAAGGCATTCCTCAGTTCGATTCACAACAATATCTCTCAACGATGCAACAGGTTATGCAAAATCCTCAGTTCATGACCATGGCTGAACGTCTTGGCAATGCCCTCATGCAGGTAATTTCAGTTTTAATTGATGAGCCCCATAGTATGCAATAAGTGTTGATTTTGATTAAGATTTGATGAAAATTTAATTGTCTATCTTTGCAGGATCCTTCCATGTCAACTATGCTGGACAGTTTAACCAATCCATCTCAAAAAGAACATCTTGAAGAACGGATGGCACGCATCAAGGAAGATCCATCCCTGAAGCCTATCCTAGATGAGATTGAAACTGGTGGTCCAACTGCAATGATGAAGTAAATATCTTGATATCATATATAAGTAGATAACCTACACTAAAAAAGTATATTACCTACTCTGCATTTTACTTGTCACATTGCTACACCTTTGTTTTGCTTTCCCATTTCACATCGTGATTTTGTCTACTCTTGTTTATCACCACCTTCCTCTTTTCGTTGGATTTAGGTACTGGAATGATCCTGATGTTCTAAAAAAGCTTGGTCAAGCCATGGGTCTTGGGGATGCAGGAGAGGCAGCGACTTCAGCTGAGCGTTCTGGTCCAGAAGCAGAAGATGAAGAAGAAGAAACAGGGTATGAGGATGAATCTTCAGTTCATCACACTGCTAGTGTTGGGGATGTAGAGGTATTTTTTGTGCCTATTTTAGAATTTCAGAGAATCTTCTAATTTTGTGTCTTTAAGTTTATATGTTGATACTGCTTGTTCAAATAAATTATGTCATTTTACATTTGGTTGTTTGTGTTATACGGGCTGTATTATGCATGTTTATCTTATGCCTCTGGTTGTCTTAAGATTTGCAATGATCAGAAACAGGATTTTAACCCCATCGGAAAGATGCTAAGTGTTCACTTGTGACCATAATGGTTGGAGGTTCATGTCATGTGACATGTCGCCCTTTTTTTCAAAAGAAAATAAGGATTTGGACTTCAAAATGCAACACACTAAAAATATATATTTTTATCTGATTTTCGTTTTAAGTATTAAAAATTTACTGAATTTATTCTTAAGTTTGTTGTCTATGGCTTTTCCAAACAAAATGTATAAACTAAATGTTAGCAGTTTATGGTGTTTCGCTTGAACTTTACATAACAAATATGTTTTTCTTTCTGGCTTCTGTTTGAAGTTTCAACAGATTCCTCATTTTGCTATTGAAGTTTGTCTTCTATGGTTTGTTCAAACAGAATGTCTAACTAAAAATCTGCAGTTTGTGGTGTTCAGATTGAGCCTTTTTTTAAATGGTTTCGGATTTAGCTTTATATTTCTTTCTGACCTCTATTTAGAGTTTCAAAAGATCACTTATTTTGGTCTTGAAGTTTGTCCGCTATGGCTTCTCCTAAAAAAATAGCCTCTTCCTCACATTGATTATTTTGCTGTATTAGTTAGACCTAAATTATTAAATACATGTATCATCTGATACATACCAGATTTATATGTGTGATACGTATCGGTTGATGCGTACAATATTGGTTGTACTAAACATAAGATGACCTATACATGCCGTTAAACGACCGACATGCATCGGCCAATATGGTAAAGTATCGACGCTTTTAATTTTTTTATTTATTTCCAGAAAAATTGCTGTTTCAATTATTTTTTGGTTTGAATCTTGCATTGGGTATGATTTTAAGAAGGTTTAGAAATTTGTTCTTCAACTGTGAAAGCTATTTTCGTCAATCCTTCTTTTAATTTGGATTTGTCCATTTTGAGTCATTTTTGTCAATTTTTTATTCAAATTCTCTCTGTGATAATCTTTATTTTGGGTTTTTGTGAAATTAATTTAATTGAATGATATTGAGTTTTTATAGAATTAAATAGAGATGCCTTAATGTGATTAATATAGTTTGTATGATGTTTGTGTGACTTTTCAATATTTTTTCAAAAAAATTATGAAATCCGTGTTTTCTTAGATAATTCTCATTTTGGGGTTTCTTGTAAAAAAATTGAATAAAGTTAATACAAATGTTTATGGAGTTAAATGAAGAGACTTTAATGTGATTGATATAGTTTTTGGGTGTTTTTGTGATTTTTCTAATATTTCAAGTTTCCAACATTTTAATGAAATTTATAGTTTTTACAAAAAAAATAGTGAATTATCCTAGAAGATATATGTCATGGAAAAGTAGAGAATATGAATTTCATATCATATGTTTCCTCATATTGATTTTCCATTTTTTTTAAAATTTTGATTATTTTTTCAATTATTTGAGATATGCTTTATTCGTATTGAAATTTTGGCTCTCAAGGGTCCAATATTCTATGGAAAGGACTGCTTTTTAATCAAAATATGCTTACACTAGTTTTTCTATTTTTCTCCATTTTCTTATTATTTTTCTGATTTTTTCTTAAAAAATAAAAAAAATTGATGAAAGGGGGCCTCATATTGGTGATGTCTTATCGGCCAATACAATATGGGGGCTGAATTTTTAACACCTGCATTGGACTATTTAAACATTGAGTCTGCTAATTTTGTAGTTTGGTTAAAGAGTGTTTATAACATTGTTCTAGATTTTAAATTGTTAACTGTGGTATTATTATAGCTAGCTAGAGATTGTCCTGGTTTTATTGTTTGTCTTGGCATTAAACTGGAAACGACTCCATTTAGTTTCCATTTGCATATCAACTTGCAGATGGTGGTTGAGCCAAATTCTCTGGGGAGTATTTGTTGGATTTGATGCAGTTTTGAGCAGAATTTCATTCTATGGTGGCGAGGTCCTACATATTTTTCAAATGAAGCAGCAATTTTTTTTTCTTTAGACAGTAGCATTGTTGCATATGACCAATGACTGGGGATTAATATCCTTGCTCTGCATCATTGTCTTGGGAATTTTTTGTAATCTCCCTGTGAGAAGTACTCATTGGTCCTAAATATGCATTTTTTTTTTGTTAATCTCTTTTCGAAAAATAATTTTCCTTTACCTTGAGATTGTCAGTGTTTCACCCCGTTTTTTAATTGGTATTTTTATTATGTGACACATATATCTCAATGGTTTAAATTATGAAATAGTGTTGCTTTCCTTCCAGAACTCTCTCTCTCTCTCTAGTTTATGATTCCCAATCAGTTCAACATCTGAAGTTCATTTTCATAATAGGGTTTGAAGAAAGCACTGGCTGCTGGAGCTGACAAAAATGATGAAGATTCAGAGGGAAGGACAGCTTTACATTTTGCATGTGGTTATGGGGAGGTATACAGTTTCTCTAAGACAAACCAATTTATGTTTTTCATCAAGTTGACTCTTCTTGAAGGACCCATGTTATAAATGGATGACACAATTGGGGAAGTCCAATGAATAACAATATGAAATCATCTCCATAAAAATGTTCCAAGTTGATAACTATCTTAGAAAGTGAATGCCTTTTCAATGTGCGTCTCTTGACACATGGTTCAAGTAGATATTAAAAATAAAAAAACAAAAATTGATGAGAGCTTATACCACTTCACAGCTGGAAGTAGCATAGTGCTCTGCTTTGAGTTAGTTTACCTTTCAAAAAGGAAGAAGGGAGGAAAATCATATGAAGATTGAAAGAAAGATGTTAGCTTCTCTTTGAAGAAGAGAATAGATGATGTTAGCTTCCATTTAAATTAAAATGTAGGCTTATTCAACACCATTGGTTGTTAAAGATTAACATTTTTGAACTACAATTTGGAAAAGAAAAATTAACTACTTAGAAATTGTTACCAAGTAACCTACACATTCCTTTTTTTTTTTTAAAAAAAAAAAGAAACCTTAAAACCGTTCTGGAAATTTTCTGGATATTTCACTTGTTAGATCGATATGGAAACTGTGGACAAGATTGTTTACTTCATGAGAGATTGTCAAATGAATATTTTTGAAGTATGTTCAGATTGTAAAATGATTTTTTTTGAAGTATGTTCAGTTTTAGAAAGAAATAAGTTTATTTTTCAAATGAATTTTTTTGAAGCATGTTCAATTTTAGATGTTTCATGGTAGGTTTCATTGACTTGCAGGATATTCATATTACACTCTATTAAGAATTTCCCTCATCAGGTTGGACATTCTGATATCTGGGGAACTTGAAACCAGATTAATGATGGGTTTTAGGCTTCAATTTATTTTTCTTAGTGTTTGGTCCTATTTGTTGGTTTTATGTGCATCTCACTGATCAAGGGAAGCACGTGCATTCATGGAATGATGTTTAGAAGTAGAATAAGCTCTCATCAAGAGGGAACTCTATGTTGCTCACTCTCTCATGAAGAGAAGACTAGTAATTGGCACACTTACCATCTCATTACCTTAGGGGCTCTTTTTCATGCTGTTATCACTTAACAAACTTGTTTGTCTTGAGCTTATAGGATTCTTTTTTTGGATCACAGAGAGAAAGACTTCTAAATAATAACAATTTCAGAAGGTGAGATTAAGTTAAAGAGCAAAATGGTCAAGAAGCCTGATGTAAGACAAGGGAATAGGGTAATCGTAAATGACGACTGTGGTTATGAAAATATTAAAAAGCATGAAATTAATGCACCTTAAATCTAAAGTGGGCTGAATTTAATCAATCAATTAATATTTTGCAATTCAATAATATAAACAGGGTACAAACAATCACATGAGTCTGGGAAATTAATGTAAACAATTATATCATGATCTAGGCCTTAGTTACCAAATGCGGCGGGATCCCTCAAAACAAAGGGGCTGCGTCAGTTACCACAAATATGTAGGCCTAACACAAAAAGGGGATTAATTCAGACTGTTTGGCAGCAATAGGGGCTTAAGGCAGCAACAGGGAATATTGTAGGCTAAGGTTAAATGCCAGATAGCTAAATTTAGGGCTAGATGGGGGCTAAAGTTGGGTTTTAAGGATCTGGCTGGTATATGAGAAGGTAAGGAATGGCTAAAGTGGCGATTTGGGAGATATAGGCGGTGGTCAAAGGGAAAGCAGTAAGGGAAGGATGGAATTGCTGTATGGGTTAAGGAAGGGGGCAGCAGTGAGATGGGAGGTTGTTGGGGTGAGGGCAATGGCTAGGGGAAGGCAAGAGAGGCGAGATCTGGTGACCTAGCTCTGTTTGGGAGGTCTGCAGGGTGGGGCGGAAACAAGGGAGGTCTCTGGAAGGGGGTGGAAGCCAGGGGCTGGGTTTGTGGCTCTGTTTGGGAGGTCTGCAGGGTGGGGCGGAAAAAGGGATGTAGCAGGTGGTCACGGAAATTGGGGAAACCCTAAAGGAGGCTGCGGCAGCCAGATCTGGGTAGGTCTGGGCTCCAAACAGGGGTGGCGGAAACGGAGGGGCTCCAAACAGGGGTGGCGGAACTAGGGGAAGGCCTAATAGAGGTAGCAGAGAGGGAGATGGGATAATGACGGGATCGGTGAAGGCTAAGGAAGAAAAATGAAAATAGAGAAGGGAAAGAATGAAGAAGAAGAATACATGGATGAGGAGGGCTTCTCACTCTTCTCCTTGCCTCTCACCGAATCGGCGGCTGCTTCTTTCCTTCGTTTCCTTCTTTTCTTTCTTCAATTGTTGAATGTCTTTGAGACTTCTGCTTCAACACTTTCCTCTTTAAAACACTTAAGTTGTGGCTGGGCTGGACCGGGCTCGAGACTGGGCCAAGGCCCAGTTGGGCTGCTCTGCATCAAACCCCATCCTCGATTGCCTGAGATTGATGGGGGAAAAAAGAGAACAATGGTTGGAATAACTAAAGATGCAAGGGATAGTATAAAAAATGGTCCTTTTTTTTCCTTTTCAAGTAAAGAAATACAAAGGAAACTGGTAAGATACAAGGTATTGGGACATTATTTCTTACCATCCTACCACCAACATTAGGATTGAAAAAATGACCCATTTAGAGCTTTTATGGTTATCATCAACGGGATTGTGTTGTTGAAGACAAGTCACCTATTTTTCTATGCATTCATAGCAAAGAATCCTTATCATTGTGTGTGGACCAAGGTTCAAATTTGTGGCCTTTGTAATGAGAATCCTTTTCTACTTTTCCTTCTTTTTGAATAGGCTCTTAATTGAATCTTAGTTCAGGTGATTTTAAAATGAGTACCATATACATTTCATCTTTGAGCCATGGATTTAGTCAGGGAAGAAATCTTAAGTGCACTTTTTGTGTATGTCTGAGTTGGAAAAGTTTAATCATTGATTGGGAACAATGGATTCAAGTTCTGGAATGTAGACTTGATACTAGTTACTATTTGTATGTGATTAAAGGTTATTTGTCTTTAGTAAGGTATTTCCTTTGGGCATTTCCTGATTCTTCTTGCACTATTTTATTGTTGTTATTATTTTAAAATCTTAGGGGAACTAGGACAGACTTTAAAGGTGTCAAAATAAGTTCCTTTTGGGAAGAAAGAGGAATATTCTTGTTTTCGAGTTGTTGATATCAAGTTTAAATTTTATAACATGATGATGATTTGTTCAGGTTGGCTTGATCTTTGAGGAATATACTAGAGGTCTTGAGTTCGATCCTCCCTATATATACCCGAGCCTTATTGGTGGTTTCATGTATTTGTGGGATTAATTGCACCTCCAATGTAGTGTGAGGGGATACCCATGTTATCCAAAAATATGATGATGAGTTGATTAACCACATTTTCTCAGCATGAGTGACAACATGGATTTGACAGTTCAATCCTCAACCTTTTCATGCCAAGTGGGTTTCCAAAGAACCATCTAGTTGCTTGTATGTAGTTTTTGAGTTGGAGGCAGTTTTTTAAATGAGAATTGATTTGTTTTTGGCAATCATGGAGGCCCCTTTTAGGGAGAAGTTTTAAGGGGCGAGAAAGAGATGAATTTGGTTGAGAAATGGTACTTGTTCATGGAAAAATAGTTCAAAAGTTATAAATGAACTGCCTTTCAATATTTGGAAACTAGGGTTTATTAATAAAAAAATGGAAGAGACCCTAAACTGGTCTATCCCAGAAACAACGTATAGGTATCATTGCTAAAAAGGGAGGAAGAATGTCACATAGGTTGCCATACTTGATACTCTTGCTATTCAATGCCTTTAGATACACATGTTTTTAATTGCTTGTATAGCTGTGCATACTTGTTCATACTATGACTGTTCCTAATGATGGTATGATCCTATTGGCTTTGTTGATTTTGTCTGCTTTCTCAATTTTGCATATGGAAAATTTTGATTGTATGTCTGTGGCTTTGGTAGCAACATATCGATTAGAAATGGTTGACACACCCGTAAGGCATAACCAGAGCTGCATTTTTATGGTGTGTCAATGTGCTTTGTGCTTTCTCTCAATCTTGGCAATTTTGTAACTGTGGAGAATCTTGCTGATATATGTGATAGGGACTCAAGGCTAAAAACTGTCATAAAAAATTGAGGTGCAACATCTCTTTCATTATCAAGGACTATACGTGAGAGTGCATATCACTAATATAATGTGGCAAACATCATTTATTAATTATCATGATGGTTTGAAATGTAGATTCATGTTCTCATTTCTTAGGCTAATTGTGTTGTGCCTTTTTACAAGAAAAGGCAGCATGTTATTTTGATGTGCAAGTTTCGTGAGCCCTTCTGTGTCACCCCTCTTTACACACTAGCATTGTACACTTCTTTGGTCGTTGTAGATGGAACCTAGCCCATCTCTCCAAAATGAAATGAATGAATAAATAAATAGTAGAAAAGGTATGTGGAACTAACCTAGTTTGATGTCAACTCTCAGGTGAAATGTGCTCAGGTTCTCCTTGAGGCTGGAGCAGCTGTTGATGCTTTGGATAAGAACAAAAACACTGCTCTGCATTATGCTGCTGGGTATGGAAGGAAAGAGTGTGTGGCTCTCCTATTGGACAATGGTGCAGCTGTGTAAGTTTCTGACCTAGCAATTAGAGTTACTCTTAGGGACTGATGCAATAGGATGTGTTATGATATCGTCCTTTGTGTATCATTTGTCACATGATTTCTTAGGAACTCTTGGGTAGTGATGTACTGGAATGCATCTGTTTTGCATTCATTCATTGTATTGAGGCCCATGTTTTGACTAAGACTGTTGATACGATGGAATTTTGTTGACGGAGATCTGCAGAAAAAATTGAGATTGGAAGATTACAACCGTTCAGTCAATAGTCAAAAACAAAGAAAATAGAGCCATGATCTGAGAACGAGGAAAGTATGGTTATAACATTCTACCATGCATTACTTTTTGGGTGCTCATTCACAATGAAGCACAACCAGAATGATGCCTGTGTTGATGAAAGATGGAACCCACTTCAAGGGATGAATGGTCCCTATGCATCATGTCCTGATTCAATAATTCCTCTCGATCTCACTCCGGTTGCCATTTCCAACTCATCATCCATCTTTATTTGTGCAGTACTCTCCAAAACTTGGATGGGAAGACCCCCATTGATGTTGCCAAGCTGAACAACCAGCAGGAGGTACTGAAGCTACTTGAGAAGGATGCATTCCTGTAATTTGCAGTTGTTGACAGTTTGGATGGATGAACTACTGGGTATTGCTTATCCAGCATCATTGCCGCAGTTCTGGTTCGTTGCTGCTGGTGCTTATTTTCATTTTTTTTTGGGTAAATGATGTTTCTTTTCTATATTTTTGTGCAATCAACGACTCGTTATGCTTGGGTCTTGGTTAGCTTCTGTTGCATAAGATTTCCTTGTTTTTGGATTGGAGTACAGTATTGAACACTTATAAGAATTTGGTGCTTCTTTACACCATACCTCAGTAAATTGTTTAGTTCACCTTGCACAGTCAGTAGCTTTGTTAAAGTATTAAAATGGGTCAGTCTGGCTAACTAATATGTCATTCAAATGTGCAGCTTCTGACAAATTTTGTTTGGCAATATCCTTGCTGGTCTCTTTTCCCCCCCTTCATTTTTGTTAAAGAATTACTAAATTCAGCATCTCAAGATGTTTTGATAACTTCGATGAACCAAATGTCAAGTGGTTATTGATCTATAGTGTCTGTATGGTTTGAATTCAGACTTCGGTCCTACAAATACAACTTGGTTTGGGATCAAGTTTGAATAATTCAAGTTAACTCGGGCCGAGTTAAGGCCCTTTAATTTCAATTCGGATCTGGGTTCAAGTAGACTGAAAACCTAGCCCGGGTTCCTGGAGTTGGAGCCCTAGTAGTAGAATAGGTTAAAGGGTGGATAAAGGTTATCTAGACTCAACCGGCCCAATCCATTGGCAAGGTAAACTTTCCAACCATTTTTCTTGCATTGCACAAGCAAATGATGATTTTTTTCAAATGAAAAATAAACAAAAATTTGATAGGATTTCATCTCCAAACACAATGGAGGAAAATTGCATGACACGGAAAAAGTGATTGACTATTTTTCTAAAAGTTCTTTTTCATAAAAAAAATATTTTTATGCAAGATCATAAACACAAACATCCCATAAAAAAATTAAATGGATCCACGTACTTCGCCCGTCCATTTTCATGTGTGAATTTTTTTCACTTGAACTTTATCCCCCATATCCCAATTCTCAAGTGCCCACACTTATGTGACTTGGATAATTCTTAGTTGAACATTGTTGAATTGGAACTAATGGTGTCTATTTAAGTATTTTTTAGACATTTTTTTTTTAATTTACGTGTGGGAAACTGAAGGATATCCAGTATAAAACTCCCACAAATGAGTCCACTGCCTCTAGACACAAGCACACAATGACCTTATCACAAATGTCAAAAAGCAAATGATAAATGCATACCTCTATCATATAACAACAACAATAAGAAGAAGAAGAAACACTTAATAACCACCATGTCCTCAAAATTCAAAATAGATGCAATTCTAATTGTATGTCAAGTCAAAAAGTCCTAAACAACATAATTCAAGGGGGTTAGAGGTGATGGTCAAAAACTCGTCTTTCTGTAGAGCTCGTAAGAAGGTTTGTACTAGTTCAAGGATTATTCGAATGCTCTAAGAGATCTCGACATCTTGGTCATTCTAAAAAACAAAACAAAACATTGGATGTGGGTGGACGTATTTGTGTCACTAATATGTGAAAATAATTTATTTCAATGTATCAAAAACCAACTCGAGTCAATATCATTAACAGTTTAATTAAATTATAAGAAATGACTCCCATGATAGGATGGTTGCCCAAATGAACGTAAGTCCTCACAAATTATTTTCATGCATTAAGAACTTTAAAAATAAAAAATGGATTCCACCAATATGCTAATATTTTTATAGTGACAAAGATTACATGTGTGCATAGGATGTCCTTCCATACGTAGATTTGGTGTCGTGTAGTTTTTCAGACGTAAATTTAAAAAAAAAGAAGTTTAGAACAATCCTATTCAACCATTCATATTTATATATTTTTGACATAATTATGAGCATAAGATAAACCTCAACTTAATTTAGGCCATATTCAATCAACCTTGGATTTTCTAATTTATCTGTCAGAAATGGAGAATTCAACGTATCTATTGATGACAATATAAATACAAGAATTCACATGCTGTTCATTGTATGAGAGTAGTGCATGCATTCACACGACTAAATAGGAGATATTGGACGTGAAAAAAAAGGAAAGGAAATTGATTTGGGGACTATACTTTTACTAATCGAGTATTTTATAATGATAAATTAACATTTTATTATTTTATTCTTCATTTTATCATGATAAAATGAAAATTCATTTTAAATTAAAAAAAATTCACAAGGCGGTTTTTTTTTTCTTAGCATGATATTGAGTGTCTTTTTATTCACTTATCATTAATTAAGTGGTAAAAAGGTTAAATGATGTCTCTTGTTATAAAAAATACGGGTCTTATCTACACGGGTGTAGGTCAATTGGTTGCCTCCCGCCTTAGTTAGCCCCTTAGCGGGAGGTTGCGGGTTCGAGCCCCAATAGCTTAATCTTGATTTGTCTTAGAGGTAGTGGGCTCACCCGTGATGGGTTTTAGCAGGACTGTATAATTAAATTGTTGAATAACTATTACAAGTTTCCAAAGTTAGATGATTCTGATCATGAAATTAATTTTTTTTTCATGTTAATCAATTGTAGAAGATACTAGACTAGGGTTTTTTTTTTATCAATTTAATGACCTAAAAGTTAAATTTTAAAATAATATTTAATGACGTGACCCTTTTAATAGAATCCACTACAAAATGTCTTCATTCTTGAACTCTCAATTTTTCTCAAACCAATATTCAAATGTCAATATTATCAATGGAATTTTCATTTGACCATATATAAATCTGCTATAAAATATTGTAAATATACTTTTGAAGAGTTAAATCTCAGCTAATGTATTTGAAATATTAACCTTCAATTATTAGGGTGTTTGAAAATCTATATTTTAATATAGCCGACACTTTGAATTTATTTTCATGATCGCCAATTCTTCAACAATAGAAAAAAGTAATATATCCCACAAGTGTGCCAAGTCAAACGATGTGATGAGAAACTATATTTTTTTTTATGAAAAAGAAACTCAAGAGTCCACTTCTCCCCGAGTACATGAGCGGGAATTTGTTTGGATGCACGCAACCTCTTGGAAACCATGGGCCGATATGACTAGACTCAAATCTAAGACATCTGGTTCCTTTGACCGCCAATTGAACTACTTGGATAGTCGAACGAATCCCACTTCAATTAGTGAAGAGAAGAATTTGGGATATATATTGGACTTGGTCATGCCACCTAATTGTCTTATAAGCTGGATACCCAGTTATAACAATGGGTATCAAAGCCTCATTTGAGTGTTGGACAGCCGAACGAGTCCTGCATCGGATAGTTTAAACCATTCTTCCTCTTTAATATCATCAAGGTATAAGATTCATCAAATAGAGTGGTGATAAGCACGTCAAATAAATCATTTTTTTGAATGTATAACTCATAAAAAGTTATCTTAATTGAAACAATTAAATTATTTTTTAAGATCGTAAAATTTAAAGATTATTTTTTAAAAAAAAAAATTGATCAATTTTAAATTAATATATGGCTTCATTGATTCAAATAAAATAATTTTTAAATATTATATATTCAAAAAATTACCTTTATGATACATTTATCACCATTCTATTTGATAAGTTTTATACCTAAGTGCAACTTATTAACACCAAACCCTAAACTTCGGGTGTACCTGTGGTGGTACTAAGTAAGAGAGAGAGAGAGAGGAAAGAAATCAGAAAAAAGATCATGATTTCTCACATTGCTGGCAGATCACAAATAAATTTAAAATGAGATTGCTATTGCTTTAATTACATTGCAGTTCACTATATATTTGGGAAGAACAGAACAGAACAGAGGAACTCCACAATCTCACCATCAATTGCTCCATTCAAATCTTAATCTAAATCTGTTTGAATTTCACTGAACAATGGCGGGCATTGTTCACCGACAGCCGGTCGTATTCGACGCTGCTCGCCTTCGCCGTGAGTCGAGCATACCGGCCCAGTTTGTCTGCACTGAAGAAGACATGCCATGCACCCATGCAGAAGAGCTCGACCTCCCGGTGGTGGACCTGCATGGGTTTTTCTCCGGCGACCCAGATGCGACACGGGCTTCGGCGAGGCTCATTGCCGATGCTTGTGAGAAGTATGGTGTGTTCCAGATCAAAAACCATGGCGTCGACTTTCGGATTCTCGAGCAGGCTCACTGCTACCTGGAGGCCTTCTTTGAAATGCCTTTAGAGGAGAAGGAGAGAGCAAAGAGGAAGGTGGGAGAGAGCTACGGGTATTCGAGCAGCTTTACAGGGAGGTTTGCCTCTAACCTTCCATGGAAGGAGACTCTGTCCATTAGATATTCTTCTTCTTCTTCCTCTGCTACTAGTAATGGAGACGCGGAGGTGGAGGAGTATTTTGTGAGTGTCATGGGGGAAGGTTTCCGGCAGTTTGGGTAAGGAACAGAACTTGTCCTTCATTTCTTCCTTTCTTAATTTTGGATATTAGAACAGCCAATGGACCACACAAGTGATAGATAGATCAACACCATCCATTTGGTTCCGTCCACTTCTTTGGAGCCAAGTGGCAAAGTCATACTAGTGAGATTATTTTAGGCCACTTGATATATTTTATGTGAAGAAAAAGTACATTTCTACATTTTTAAGATGGGTATTCTACCTTATTGGAGGTGAGACTAATCCTCCGAGCACATGTAAATCTCAGAATCCACACACACTTAAGTCGATGGAGAGTAACTTCATGGGAAGTGGCCTGAAGGGGTTTAGCGTGAATCAAGCGAAGTTTGACTTCGCTTCAAAAGACGAATGTCTTGACCTCAAGCCAACTCTTCTAAGTTTTTTCTACGCTTCTACCTTACATGTTGCAAAATACAATTCAGAAAAAAATAATTGCATAATACAATTTTTATTAAAAAATACTTCTTTTTTTTTTAATTTATGGGAAACTGCAGGATACCCAACTTAAAAAATTACATTTTGTAATATATGAAGTGCAAAAGAAGTGTAGTTTCTTTGTTATTGTCATAAATACGCATAACATGCACAAAGCAATTGGTTTCTTTATTTGTAATCAATTTTTTTTTTTAAGATGAGTATCTCTATCTCATATTGGAGGTGAGACTAATCTCACAAGTATATCCAAACCTCCCAATCCACACACACTTGTTTAGTAGATGGGGAGTGATGTAGAGGTGTTGAGCATGAATCGAACTCAAGACCTCGCTTCATGAAGCAGGCGCCTTGACGGTTAGGCTAACCCGATTAAAAAAAAAACCCAAATTGAAAGCGTGGTCTAATCTATTATAATTTTTATTTATATCATTTTTTCTCTTTCTTATTTTCACTGAGAATACCATTTTCCATTGTTGTTATAATACTACTACAGTTGCAATGTAGTTTCAATTTTATTTTATTTTATTTTTTATTATAGTGATGTATCATTTTATCATGATATTATTCTAATATCAAAGTTCACAATGGTTTACAGGAGTCTAGCCCAATAACTAAACACAATTAATTTAAGCAGTAACATAAAAATAGATTATTAATTAATGAGTCTATCTCTAAAACATTGATTATAAATTGTTGCTTGATTGATCTGTATTCCAAAAAATTTAACTTTATGTGTTGGAGATAATTATCATCGTTGAATTGATTAAATGTATAAAAATTATTAGTTTCAAAAATTAAAAATAAACTAATAAAGTGTTTTGCAAATGATTTGTATTCATCATTCATACAGTGTGGGTGACTAGAAACCAAGTTGGAGGTAATTGGGTTATTCACATGGAGGGTTAATATACAACATGTTTAATCATATAATAATTTAATTTTAAACAACAAAATAACATCTAAAATAAATAACACATAATTAAAGTGCCGCGGAGGCTATTGTTTATTTGATTAGTTATGTTGATAATTTGTTACGTGTCTCACATTAAGGTAAAGAGCTTCATTTTTCACATTTTATCAATATTGAAGCTTTTGATGTATTAGCCTAGTGCCCAATCATCATCCATTACGAAAGATAGGGGTGAAACTCGGGTCAGGTTTTGACCCGACCCAAGAAATTATGCAGGTCGGGTCATGCGAGTCGGGTCGGGTTGAGAAGATGGAAACTTGCATGGAATTCAGGTTGGGTCGGGTTGAGGGATTTTCAAGTTAACCTGACCCGACCCAGCCCGGCTAAAACTAGAATAAAATGGGTTCAAAATGAGGGCCGTGTCAAAATTCGGTTTGAGTTGGGTTAGAATTCGGGTCAGGTTGGGTTGAGATTTTTTAGTCAGAAGTTCGAGTCGGATTGAGTTCCATATTTTATTAAGTCGGGTCGGGTTGGATTGGATTTTATTTCAACCCTAACGAATGATGGTAAATAGTCCACAAAAGCTTTTGCCTAAATTTTGAAATAAATAACTTGTAATAAATCACATGGGAATATTTGTGTAGAGTCCAAGTCTTTGATTCTTTTTTTGTAATTTTGACTTGAATATATTGTGTCTTTTATTTTTCTTTCTCTGCCATCATTAAATGATTTGGACATTAGTGTTTTTATTAATACAAGACATAGCCTCTTTTTTATTTCAATAAATTGATAATATTTATATTTGTTGATGTTTATATCTTTGAATTTCTTTAATGGGGATGGAACTATGTCTTGAGATGATAATTGAAACTAAATGCATGGACAATTTGCAATAAAGATATCCAACATGCATGTATGTATGTTATTAATGGTAATAATTCAAATTAAAGTTATTTGTTTGCTTTAAACTGATTTTGCGCTATGGAATCTAATTTTAAATTGGGTTTGTAGGGTTAAAAAAATGTATTTTGTTGGTTTTAATTTGGGATGCTTGAGTTAGAATCTGAGTTGATAGAGGCTGGGATGGATTGCGATTCAACTTAACCTAAGTCAATTGGACATGAATTGCTTTCCTAAATTCAAAAATGCAATTCAAGAGTTCATTTTAGAAAAAAAAAAGATTTTTTAAAATCAAAATATTTAAGCGTTTCAGTTGAGTAATTCTCAGAATATCTGGGAAACCCGTAAAACCTCCACCGATGATACCCATTGCCCTAAGGTACACCAGGTTAGACTTGACACCTCCTGCTTCCTGAGGTGGGAGGTTAACTAGTTGACCTACACTCATGTGGGCAATGAAAGAATGCTACATTTAAAAACTTTCACGGGTAAGCCTACTACTCCTAGGGCACAACAAGCTTAGACCATGAGAGTTCGAACTCACAACTTTCCACTTCATAAAGTAAGAGGCAACCGGTTGAATTATACTTATATGTGACTTTTTCCGTATTGAGTACACTTGATACCAAGATTTTCCGTATCCAACTTAATAGTTAACAATTTCTTCAATGAATACGGAACATTAATGAGTGTTGGTGATGCAGGACGGTGTACCAGGAGTACTGCAAAGCGATGTGTAGCCTATCTCTGTCTATCATGGAACTTCTGGGCTTGGGCCTTGAAGTGGGCCAGAAGACCTTCAGAGACTTCTTCGAGGCCAATGATTCATATTAAGACTCAACTACTACCCGGCATGCCCTCAGCCAGATCTTACACTGGGAACTGGGGCCACTGCGACCCCACATCCTTAACCATCTTACATCAAGACCAGATCAGCGGCTTGCAGGTCTTCGTCGACGACAAGTGGCGCTCGATCAGGCCCAATCCAAACACTTTGGTCGTCAACATTGGAGACATTTTCATGGTAAGACACAACATTTGATCATGCAAACAAGTCATTTTAGCCGATATAAAGACGGTAAAATATGGGTAAAATTTCGGTGAGGTTTTAACTTAACTTGTATGATCCGACTCGAGAAATCAATGAGTTTGGGTTATATATTTGTATATTTAGGGTCGGGTCGGGTTGGAAAAATAAAAACCCATATGAAATTTGGGTCGGATTGGGTTGAGAAATTTAAAATTAACCCTACTTAACCCGACATATTCTGACTTGACCTGCATGCATCAAGTTATAAAATACCACTCGGGTTGACTTGGGTCAGCAATTTGGATCGGGTTGGATTGAGTAATTCAGGTCAAATCGAATCGAGTTCAATAAATTTTGGACATGAGTTGGGTAAACCAATGTGACCCAACTCGAGTTTCAACCCTATGTAAAAATTTGTAAGGTGCGGACTTGACCCCGACCAACTGTTGGTTGGACTTGGGCCTAACAATTATTTTTATTTTAAAAAAAAAAGCTTCAAACAACAGTAGTTTTGGGTGTGTGGGTCATTCATTCATCCAATTCAAATGAAATTTGAAACAGGGAATGTGTTGGTTTATTTGGGTGCAGGCCCTGAGCAATGGTAGGTTCAAGAGCTGCCTGCACCGAGCAGTGGTGAACAGCGAGAAGGCGAGGAAGTCTCTGGCTTTCTTCCTTTGCCCGGAGATGGAGAAGTGGTGACCCCACCACCGGAGCTGGTTGACGCGGATCATCCAAGAAAGTATCCAGACATCACCTGGTCCATGTTTCTGGGCTTTACGCAGAAGCATTACAGGGCCGACACAGAGACTCTCCAAGCATTTTCAAAATGGCTCCTTCAAAACAGATCCTGTGCTCCTGATAACTGAGGCCCAAGCCCACTGAAAACGTTGGATGGTTGAATAAAAATGAGAAATAAAAGGTGGCACAAAATGAAAGGAATACTTAGAAGGAGGATTTTAGAGTAACTAGATTATCATGAAATAAATTTTGAAAAATGATATTGATATTTTGAAGCAGTCTAGTTTAGATTATAGTTTATATATTGTTGGAATATATTTACAGTTCTAATATTAATAAAATTATTGTGTGACGGTAGTGGCCGTAAGATAATTTTCCGAGCCTCTTTCTTTATTTCAGGCAGCCATTGGTGTTCGCCTCTTGTCGTTTTGCAGCCAATCAACGCTGCCACATAAACACATATTTGAAGTCAGTTAACGCTGCCACTTCAACAAGTATTGTAGCCAATCAGTGTGCTGCTTCAACACGTTCCAAGCTTCGCGTCATCCACGCTTCAGCTTGCGGGAGCGTGTTGGAATATATTTACAGTTCTAATATTAATAGAATTATGGTGTGATTAGGAGTTTAACTTGGGTTTATCTCTACTTAAGAGATGTATTTGATTTATAATTAGTTAAGAGTTACCATTTGAGTGTGATAACCCTAAGGTCGGCTAGAGGTTATAAATACATATAATAGCATAGGATATCGAATATAATACACATTATAATCATTTCTACAATATTAATAAATAATGGTATTCGATTTTGAAAAGAGTAACATTAAAAAGATTTTACATTATTATCTTTTTCCTTTTCAATAAAATAATTTACCGACTGCGCATTTGATGTTCGTTGCGAACACACGTACTCTCTCTCACATATGCTCTTTCATTGCATTTTTTGCATTAATATGTTTTTAGACGGTAATAAAGAAGATTTCATTAATAAAAAATGCAAATTAAAAAATGATCAATATATCAATTGAGAGTGGTCTTGAAGAATTAGATCAAATAAGAAAAAACATTAGAAGCTATAAAAATAAAAATTGTAAAAAAAGATATGCTAAATTGTTCGAACACTACCTTGTTCAAAGAAATAACACCCTTAATACTGAATTATAACTTGATACTTGATATTGTAGTAGAGAAAATATTGATGAAGGGGATGAAAAAGTGAAAGAAGAGAAGGTTTAATCTATTGAAATCAAACTTCATCATTTTTGGGTTATTCAGCCAAAACTTATCAGGATCGTGTAGGGTAATAAATCAAAATTGCTCAGCTAATAATAATTATATTCATTGTTGAATTGAAATACGTAATAAATAAGCTTAGCTAATTCCATATGCCTAATAAAAAATCTTTTTTACTAGGAAACCCAACAGTTTCTGCATTTTAGTAATACGAAGGTCGACTCTCCATCATTGGATGTTGTAAAGCTTAAAATTTAAAAATTGAACCGTGAGTCGGTGGTGCTGCAACGTATTCTGAAATACTTTTTCCGTCTCATTTTAGTTGTCCAATTTTAAAATTTTAAATTTTTCCAACATTCTTTAACTCTTCCAATAAATAAGAGATAGATAGTCAGAGTATATAAATAGAAAGAGAATCAAAATGACATATCATACAATTATTTTGGGATAGTCTCAAAATATATCTCAGACAACTAAATTAGAATAGAGGAAGTAGGAAGTAAGAATGAAGTATCAAAATCTAAAAGTCAAAAAATAATTTGAGGTTATTTTGTTTGAATCTTGAATAAGGAAAAATTTAATGCAAATTATCCAATCAATTTGAAAATAAATGTATATACTTTTGAAGTGATTTTGATTTTTCTTGAAAAGAAGTCTTGAATCACATTAAATAGGGAAAAGTCTCCTCTAAAACATATAAAATTACTCTCCCTATCATGGGTTTAAAAATTGGTATCGTATCGGCCGATATTTGCATCTCCAAAACCGATATTTCAACCCTTGATTCGGACCCCTGCTCCCTATGGTGCAGAAAGCATTATATGTCTTTGGTACTAAATGGGCTGAGTGATAAATATTTCTTTTAATGACTCAAGGTGTTTATGCATCTCATTTGACTAATTTTTCGGTGCATGTGAAACCCTTTTAATTTCCACGAGGTAAAACTATGAAGGAAGACCTTTTGAAGTTAAGCGTGAATAGAACACATGACTGTCACTTCTTAAGATGGGTTTTTGACCATTGAGCCAACTCCTCTGGTTGTTGAGTGAGAAACATTTGGCCCCACATGTACAAATTTTAAAGGGCAATGCATTATTTTTTAATTGAGCCAAAGACGTGTAATAGAAATATATATTACGGCTTCAGTCATTCTAATTTTGTCATTTTAAATTTTAATAGTAATAACTATTATTTTTTAATCTCTTTTTAACAAAGTTATCACAATTAGATGGAGATTTTTCCATCCTATCACTCTAACTTTATAATTTTGAATTTAAAATATTAATTGTTATAAATCATAAATTTTAAGGATTTTCTTTGTAAAATTAGAGTATTAGTTTGGACATTGTACTTTTTTAACAAGAGCACTGAATGATGTAAAATCAAGGTGTTTTCTCATCCTATCTTTCTATTTTTAATTTATCAATAACAAAATTATAGGTAAAATAAGACAACAATCTAATTTGACATCATCTAGTGCTTCCATTGGTAAAAGTCTTGGTCTTTAAATCAATTTCCTAAAATTAATAAAATTAATTAATTTTTTTTAATAATGACTTATTTGTATAGTCATTTAAGTCCATCTCATATTAAATCATCATTATCATAATCATTTAAATCATTTATCACATCAATCTCGAATTTACTTTTATATTCATACAACAAATTATGTTTATAGACTAATTGCCTATAAAACTTGAATCCACAAACTTTAGTGATAAGCATGATCTCTTACCAATTGTGCTAGATGTTCTTGTCTCAACCTCATGTCAAATGCCTAATCAAACCTCTTAGACTCTATATATATATATATATTATGATAAAGATATCTAAGTCTCTTAGAGCATTCGACTAATTTTTAATGCATGTATAACTCTTTCTATCCATACAGATAGAGTAATTTTATAGAAAATGATCATTTGAGGTGGAGGTGAAAATTGAAGTGAGGCCTCGTGGCGGATTAGTGACTATCACTCCAACGTCTTGCAATTAAAGAGAGAAAGCATAAGAAATGAGAGAATACTCTACAATGAAAGAAAAACAGGTATTTTTTTCTCTTTTATCTTTATTCTTTTCTTTTTTATGTTTTCTTATAATTACTAAATATAATAGGAAAATAATCTTTTAACAAATAAATCCTTTACTCTCTTTAAAAACTTTCTTTCAAATGCTGACAGCTAGTTTGGTGCTCAAATGTGCGTTGCAAATTGAACGATCGAGGACAATGTAATCGTGGGTCTTCTAAATCGGACAAGAAAGAAGCAGAAGCCGACCAGGCGACGACAAGAAACAAGGAGAAGAAGGGGAAGGTATTTCTCCCGTTTCTCTTTCTCAATTAAATTTTCAGCATACTTAATCCCCTGTTTCGCTCTTGGTTGCTGCGGATTCACTTTTCTAAAAAAAAAGGCAAATCCTCAGTTGGGTCAGATTGGATCTAGGAATTGGACCGATCAATGCTAACCCCGCGCCAAACTGACATTTGGGATTTCACTATTCTCTATTAACTTTCATTTTGAACCATTGGTTTCAATAGTAGTGTCCCAATTTGACTCTCTCTCTCTCTCTCTCTCTCTCTCTAAAATTGTTAGTGAAAATGCTTCAAGATTATTATGTTTAAGTGTTTTGATCTGTGACAAATCCTTGCTGTTGTTATATTGCCATAATTTGGCACTTATTTATCTACTAATCTGATGAAATGATGAGAATTTAGCGCTCATGCTATCTGGTGTATGTCATCACTGTGTTGCGTATCTTCAGTTGGAAATTGGTGTCCCTTCTGATTATTTTCCTTACTAGCAATTATACAGGGATGGATTGTTTTTTATTTTTATTGTTTTACTCTTTTGTTTGGGTAAGATCCCCACATGGATAGTTGTCTAAGCCTCTAGGATTATACTAGAGGTCTTATGTTCGATTCTTCTCAGGCTTTCCTAATACACGAGACCTGCGAGTGGTTTTATTTATCTGTGGGATGAGTCTCACTTCCAACGTGTGTTAGGAATAAATATAACACGATAATAGAAATAAACAAATCAAGCACACCATAACTCAGAGATTTACGTGGTTCAGCAAAGCCTACGTCCACAGAGCGTTAATATCACTATGAGAGTAAAGAGAATACCTGTACAATAATGAATGACTCCATGAGTTTAAAGCCCAAACCAAATACCCGAGTCCCTTGTACACCCATCTCTTTTACCACCCTCAAACCCAGAAGAATTAAACCTATCTTCTATCCCACTCTCTCTGGCGTGCTTCCTATGCTCCTCCATGTGCCTAAACCTCTTGGTCTCGAAGCGTAGACCCATAAGCACTGATACGCGGCCATTCCCGTCACCACCTTTCTCATTGGCTGTGTATACAGCCATGCTCTATGCATGAAGCCATGCATTAATGTCAGCACACCTCTCTCTCTTGAGGTGTCTACCGTGGTGGCCCAAGAAGGCACTCGTCCAAGAGGCCCTACTCTAACGAATATAGGAGTCTCCAACGCATTACACATGTTGGCTTCTTGATTTTCTCCTAATTTTTCTCTCTTCTTCTTCTCTTAGTGCCGTGTATAGATATGAGAGATTTTCTCCACTTTGTCGTGTACCAACTTGCATGTACATGCAGCCCATGTGGGCCCCACACGCCATCCAGATCTTGTTTGTAGATGTCGTGTGAATTCTTGATCTTTAGGAAAGAGAATACGGTGGAATTGAGCCACCGCCTAACAACGTGGGTGGGGATACATAGGTTTTTTCTAAGTCATAAATACCATGTATAAGTTCTTCCTCTTCTCCCTAAATTTCTCTTAGAGTTGTCTTAAAACAAAGATTGCTTCAGTTGTTGACCTACCTGGCATAAACCCAAATTGATTTTTGAGATGCTTGACTCTGTCATAGATGCATATCTATTACCCTCAAAAAATTTCATAGAATGACTCATGAGTTGAATCGCACAGTAGTTTGCGCAACTTTGAACATCCCCTTTATTTTATAAAAAGGTACTATCGTACTTTTGGGCCACTCATTGGACATTCGTAAAGATCAAAATCTTGTTAAATAATCAAGTCAACCATGAAACTCCAACATCACCTGTTACAGTCCAAGCTCCGATGAGGATACCATTCGGTCATAGCACTCTATTCTTTTCATCTTCTTCAAAGCAATGTTTACTTAAAATGACACTATTTTGATGACCACCCCTACATTTGCTGCTCCTTCCATAGTAATTTCCCTTACAAATTTTGCATTCAAAAGATCCTTAAAATAAGTCTCCCATCTATTCTTTATCTAAAACCCTTTGGTTTTCATCCCTAATACACCTCACGTGATCAATATCCCTACTTCTCCTCTCCCTTACCTTATACAGCTTATAAATACGTTTCTCACCTTTATTTGTCCCTAGCTTTATATACAAGTCATCGTAGGCTTCGTATTTAGCTTTACTAACTGCTTTGTTCATGGCCATTTGTGCTACCTTGTAATTCTCCCAATCTTCCGTCTTTCTTGTTCTTTACCATATGTTGTATTGGGTTTTCTTCTCACTGATAGCCCAGCCCTTTGCGCATCCATATTCCACCACCATGTGTCTTTACGTGGACCTATCTTAGTCCTTTTTGTTTCACTTAATACCTCTTTCACTATTTCTTTAAAAACCTTAGATATTTTAACCCACAATTATTAGGTTCTAGTCATCATCCCACACTGTACTTCTTAGAACCTTTTCTCTAAACATTTCAGCTTCACATTCCACCACCTAATTTTGGGCGAATCCTTTGATGTTCTCCTTCGTGATTTACTCTTGATATAAATATCCAACACTAGGAGTCTATCTTGAGTTGTGTGGTTTTCCCAGGAATGACCTTTCAATCCTTAAAAAAGATATGCCTATAAAAATCACCTTGATTGATATAATTGATGTTGTGTTTTAAGGTCCCAAGTGTTCAGTTTTATCCAACAATGGGAATTTATATGATTTGATCAATGCATTTTGCGCTCATATTAGTGTCAAATTGGTTAAGGATCCAAGTCACGAGGGATAGTAGGTGGGTGTAAGAGTGTAAGGGGAAAGGGTGTGATTAGGGCATGTAAGTGGTTGTGTGGGGCCCACCTAGGACCATAGGGATGGGTTCATTGAAATGATCTAGACTTGGCTATTGAGCCTATAACCATAAACGTGATCATATCAACAGAGCATTTTTTTCAAGCTCCCAAATGGCAACAGTGTCATAGAGCATGAGTTGAATCAACAATAAATGCAACTCTCAATGTGTTCAAATTGGGTAGGAATCTTTCATGGGGTTTGGTGGGTTTCAAAGGAGAAATGGTGTAAATGGGGCCATGATGGGCCCCATTTGGTCAGGACACAAGTTTGTTGCTTGCAGTCTTGACCTTAAGAGAAAATTTCTAATGTATAAATAAGGCAATGATCCCAGCATCTAACCTTAAATTGCACCCTTCTCATCCCACCTATGTAAAGCCCAACAATGGTGACGGTGATGCGTCCATTGGAAAGGTCTATGCTTTAACATGGGAGCACCAAAATGTTCTCTTAATTGGTTCAATCAAACCCATGATTTTTAAGCACATAAACTTTTGGCTATAGGATGAACCTAGATACATGCTAATCACTTCGTAGCAGACAAATAGGAAGGTCATTACCTGGATACAGCTGGTCAAAACTTCAGTTTTGATGGGCGAAGATGGGTGTGCAGCTTCCTGAGGAGTCCCTTTAGTTTCTGCGTTGTTAAGGTTTCAGGTTTGGTTGGTGGGCAAAGGATGATTGTATAGCAGTTTCCTTTGTTTTTGAGGGTGTCTGTTTGGTCATGTTGGTAGAGGGTTTTTCTATAGCAGTTTCTTTGTAGCCCATCGGCAGGCTTCTGTTTTGTTATGCGACCTTTGCTTCTGCTTGTGCCTGTATCTTTGTGCTTTGAGTAGTAAAATTGATTCTTTCAAAAAGGCAAAAAAAAAACCCTTCAGTTTCGATCCCTTATCATGGCATAAATATAAGGGATAAAAAATTAGTGGTTTTATAGGGCTTGGATAAATGTGATCTTTTGCCTAGAAAATTCAACTATGTTTGGAAAGGTGATGAGTGCCAGAGTCAGAGTTGGGATATATACCCATTTACTGGGGATAGGTTAGTCTGTAACAGTTTACATTGATCATAGGAGGGCACCATATGGTGGTCTCTATTTCAGAAGCATTATATTACATTCTCATAAAAAAAGAAGACAATTATAGATTGTAAGATCATAGTGACCATTGTTTTCCTTTTTTCTTTGTTTGTTGAATATGTATGATTATTGTATTATTGTGTGTTCTGGTTCTTGATTTTCGTTGACAATTATGCAATTAACCTCAATGGAGGCCCACTTCTTGTTTTGTTTTCTTCTTCTTGTACATGCTTGCGAGACTGAATCTGTTCTGTGTTGCCCCCCCTTTCCTCCTCTCTTATTGGGAGCACAGCTTCTACCGCTTTTTTTTTCTTTCTTTCTACCTGGGTCCTTTTGCTTTGGTTTGGCATATTGCCATCTTCTTGTTCTTGGCGATAGCCTTTGAGCGAGCCTGCATAACCAATTGTTGTTCATGTTCATTTTTTTTTTTCCATCTTTTATTTGAATGGATGGAACCCCTAAAAACATGTCATATTTTCAAATACTTGTATTCAAATGTTAGAATTTGAAAGAAAAGAAATATTGTACGTCAGTTAAAATCAACATATCACACCAAAGGCAACCCAAAAAATATATTATATGTTTTCCATTTTTAATTATTTTTATGATTTTTTTTTTTGTTTCAAATTGGATGGATGGGTGCATGGATATCATTATTGAAATTCTTAAAATGAGACTTATTGAGATTTTTCTATAGACCACCTTAGACTATAAAAATGGATAGAGAGCTTAAGTGATCTTGAATTGATCACTCTAACAATGGTTGTATAGGCCACAAAGACTTAACAATCCATAAGATTTGGATTCACAATTTGAGTCGACCCAGAAACCATCCAAACAGGGCAATTTGTTAAGCAAGATAACTTCAATGGGATTTCTCCAGGGAAACTCAAAAGATGATTGTTCTCTTGGGCCTTGAGAGTCCTCCCTTGTTGAGAGTTCTCATCTGCACATTGTCAATATTCATCCTGTGGATTTGGCAAGTTTATCTTACACGTTTTCATTTCTCCCATTACCTTTTGTACTTGCAAGTCTTCCTTTATTTTTTCCTTCAATTTCAAATTTCAGGTATGAATGGAACATGGGAGTTATAGGACAAATATTTCATGCAATTTAGTAAACTGTAGCACCTAAACAAGTAGATACTTGTGCAGTATCCACTGAACCTGGTGAAGGCTTCAGCTGATGGAAT
Organism: Chimonanthus praecox; assembly: GCA_022113865.1. Lineage (NCBI taxonomy): Eukaryota > Viridiplantae > Streptophyta > Magnoliopsida > Laurales > Calycanthaceae > Chimonanthus > Chimonanthus praecox. The sequence goes on along the minus strand of CM039093.1, from coordinate 50,880,444 downwards.
CAGAAGCAACCACAGATATTGAAATGATGATGGAGAGAAGCTTGCCACACATGCAAATTGATCCAAAAAGGGCCCGTTTCCCATGCTGCATAGTGTGGACACCTCTCCCAATAATTTCTTGGTTGGTACCTTTCATTGGTCATGTTGGCATATGCCGAGAGGATGGAGTTATCTTGGACTTTGCAGGGCCCAATTTTGTATGCGTCGACAACTTTACGTTTGGAGCAGTAGCCCGATATATCCAATTGACTAAAGAGAAGGTAGATTGTTCTTTCTACAATTTGTCTGGCTCTTTAATAATTGTCACTCGTGTTTGGCTTTTGTTTGTGTGTTTTCCACCCCCCTCCCGATTGCATTTCAGTGTTTTTTTCCTTGATATAAGCAGATTGAAAATGAGAAGGAGATAACATGGGATGATGCCTTGCGGATGGGCACTCAGGAGTTTCAACATAGATCTTACAACCTCTTTACATGCAACTGCCACTCTTACGTTGCAAACAATCTGAACAGGATGTCTTGTGGTGGGCATGATAGGTGGAATGTTGTCAACTTGGCAGCCTTGATGTTCCTCAAGGGTCGTTGGGTGAATAAAGCATCAATTGTCAGATCCTTCTTACCGTTTGTCATCGTACTTTCTCTAGGGCTTTTATTGGGTGGGTGGACATTCTGTATTGGCTTGGCTTCCTTTTCCTTCATCCTCGTCGGTTGGTTTCTCATTGGTACATACTGCTTCAAGAATCTTATAGAATTGTAGTCATCAGAAACTCTGGTTTTGAGGTTTGTAAACAGTTATTGTTAATTTTATAACATTGATGATCTCTTCGATTAGGCAATCACCAACTTATGATACTGCTTCAAGAATCTTATAGAATTGTAGTCATCAGAAACTCTGGTTTCGAGGTTTGTAAACAGTTATTGTTAATTTTATAACATTGATGATCTCTTCGATGAGGCAATCACCAACTAAACCAAAAACTGTATTTGATCTGGCAAATTTAACATTGCATACATGAATGCCAAAGTGCTAATTCAGGGCATTCAAGTCTCCTAATTGTGATTAAGAAGAAATTGTGCTGATTAGATGGTTGTAACCATCCAATTCAATGTCATCAAGATACCGTAATAAAGAAAATGGCCAATCGTCCAAAGTCCATTAGAAATTCAATGGTAATAATTAACCCATCAGTTTTTAACCAAGTCCTCAATGGGTTGGGAATTCGGATGTTCTTCTTTGGTGCATGTCATGTCTATGGTCGTCCAGTTGTGACATATTTCTGCTTGATGCAAGACTAATTTAGGAGTCTCTGCTGGTTGGATTGCTACAGGTAAGGAATCAATGACACATGCCTCATTGTCTCCTTTAGAGATTTACTAAGACTTTTTGATGCTCAGACACAATGTGTGTACTTTAGCTGTTACAGATTTTTTTTTTAAGTGTTGTTCTAAATACAATCTCCCATTTTAAATTCTTTATGCAATTGTAAGGTATCTTGACCATCTAGGCATTTTATTTGGCTTTAACCTTTGCAGGCACAAGTCTGATTGGTTCAATAAAGATCCATAGCAACAAAGTCAGACAGATCCTTTTCAACCCTAAGCTGGCCAATAAATCATCCAAAGCAAGTCTTTCCTGTCTAACCTTCCAAGTTTTTGCTCTTGACTTGATGGCTACAACCATAAAAGCAAACTGAAATTTATTTATGTCAGCATAAATCCAAAACAGGTATTAGCAATCTAAGCCTAAGGGGCTGTTTTCTCATTTTCCTCTTCTTCCAAGGAATTGATTTTCACACGGGGAGATAGGAGAATCTAATGAGGAAAATAGGGAGATTTTCCTTGGTCATCAATACGATGCATCGTTTATTTTCAATGAAAATAAAGATTTTAACACAAATGATAAAAAAAATTGAATTTTCATACCCGACATGATGTCAAATTTCATAGCACCCACCTATTGAATAAAATGGGTGGAACTTAAATATAAATTTTTCCATGAAATTGCTTTCTTCAAATAAATAAACAAATAATCTCTACATGAGCCCTGCCTGCTCTACAAAATGAGTTGGATATAACCATTCGTTTTGAATTTACATGTGGAAAACCGTGGAATACCCAGCGTAAAACCCCCATGGGTGAGCTCACTACTCCTAGAACACATCAAGGTTAGGCCACGGGACTCGAATCTGCAACCTCCTGCTTTCTAAAGTAGGAGGCAACCAATTGAACTACACCCATGTGGGTTGGATATAACCATTTCCTACTCGGTTGTCCCCCTTTTTCTCTGGACCTCAAGAACCCAAGTAGCAGTTGTTGTGTACCATTTAATTTGTGTGTGAAGCTCAAAGTTTGGTGAGAACGGTCTCAACCATGTTATAAATAAAGCCCTATAATAACTCTTCAATGCTGGCCAAACAACATGAAACTGCTGCGAAACTTCATCTCTTTCTTTTAATTATTAATATAGTATGATAGGAAATGACAAAGGGAAATGTTGGGAAAGCTTATCTCTTTAGCTTTTGATGTTCCCTTCTTTGCAGGGAAGAGCTCACTTAGTCTGTAGAGGGCCACCAGTTTTGTTAAACATTGATTCCGACAATTCAATCAAGACTTTGATGGAGATGTTTCCTTGTGGAAAGTCCTGTGTCTACATGTGGGTTCCACCAAAATAAATTAATGGTAAAAAAGTACTAAATTTTTAATCGAATGGTGAAGGTTGACACAAGAGCTTTTGGGCTCTAGAAGTGGGGCCAGACCGGCTACAACTCGTGAGAATTCAATTTAATTTAATGTACAAGAAATAGGAATTGATGACAAACAGTGATCATTTTACAATTTTAACTGCACCCTTGGTCAGAGCAATGTCATAGATAACTTTCTCGGGATATTAACGGTAACTGATCATAACAAGATGTTTTCAAATTCTTAGATTTTTACTGGAAATTTAATGAGAAATTGGAATGATGGCCAACGGGAATCCTCAATTTGAATTCCACTCCACCTTGCTCCCGCAGAGTTACTCGGTGTGTATAAAAGGAGAGGCTTGCACATGCCTCAGGGATTAATCGAGTGACGTAAGATGCAGGAAAACCTTGGCAAAAAAAAATGGCTAGTGCTTTCATGAGAGATTCTGTTGCTCAATCCTGAGTCAAGTAACACTATTTTTAATTCCAAAAGATTGTAAAAACCCATATTGAAAATACAATTCTATAAAATGTGAAATTGACTAATTCTGACAACTCTGAATTTCAGGAATTCCTGCAAGTCATTTTATGTTTGATAAGCTTAGAAAACCATTAACTTGGAATAAACTGAAATTTTATAGGATCTCATGATTCACACTAATGTTCCCCTTCAACCAAACATCGAATTTCTAAGGTGAGAATCATAAGATCCCACAAAATTCTAATTACATCCAAAAAACCAAGATTAATAAAAAAGCACTAAATGTGCTTTACTGCTTCTCATTGGTTACTGCATGAGCATGACAATTGCCAATGAAGATTTAACCCCTTAACAGGACTTAGTCTAATTAGTACCCATCCATCCATACAAATGAATGAATCACATGAAGTAGGCCTCCAAATTCACAGGAACAGTGACATATCATTTCTTTCAATCATGGGCTTCTCAAATAATACAACGCAATAATCACATTCATTATTCCTCACAGAAAAAAAAAAAGAAGAAGAGATAAATAAATAAAAGCAAATGAGAAACACTTGTCTTCTCCAATTGCCTTTATCTGCTTCACGTTCTGCACTCCGTTTCGGTTAAAAGTCGGAGGGGACCAAGATTGGATGAAATCTCAAGATCTACAGCCACTGTGCCAAGAAGCATCACGCGAACACAAATTGCCAGCTCTGAAGTAACTCTGCCAATCTATATGCGTGAATGTTGGACACCACAACTAATTAAAACATCTCCTATACTTATCTAGCTTCGACGACGACAATGATAATGACAGTCATGATAATTTATCTGGCTAGTACTATACAGTTTGCAAACCACACCACATGAAGAATGGAAAGTTTGATTCCTTCTATATCAACCTCTTGAATTCGGTTCTGCATTGCTGGTACAAATAGCTTCTACAGCTACTCGTTTCAGTATATTTGGGCATGGATCCCCACCAAAATTAGTCATAGATATCGCTACTGAGCATCTCTGTTGCCCGATGCACTTCTGCAAAATCACATAAAGATTTCCTTGTTCTGTTAGTCCACATAAAGATGAGAAAACACTCCAAAAATGTCTAAATGGATATCACATGGCTTCTAACATCACTCGGATATAAACAAATGCACAATTGCCAAATAACAACATATATGATATATACAATATGCACGACTGTGTGACCAACTTTATTAATTGGAGGATGACTTTTGTATGTATAAGTGAACTAGTGTAGGCATGCAATAATGAGTAGCTTTAACTTGTGATAAGTGCGCAGGGTACGGCACGGGGAATTTGCAGAGGTATTACTGTTCACACTTAATAGAGAAGTGCAGGACAGAGGGTGACACTCATTTTAAGCATCTGGTATCATATTAGGACAATACTTGAATACCTAAATACACAAATATGTAATTAGCGAAAGAAAAGAAGGAATACATGAATATTTAAGAGTTACAAGTGAATGCATATAGTTAAACATGCCTACTTTGATTGCTTGTGCATATATAGAATAATCTTCACCTGCAGTACAAGTATGACAAATTGTGTGGCCCACCTGTATACATAGCAATGCACAGAAACACATGATATTGAAAGGTCTAGGCATAGGAGGGGAGTCCACCAAAAACCATCTTGATCATATAAGTTCTAACAGTGGCTTTCAAGTTCCCAAATGAACATGAAATTAAGATTTTAATGTAACTGCAGGTGTGTAATGTAATGGGACCATACTGGACATAGATCCAATTCGAAGACAGTGGGATTAGAGGAGGAGAGCAGAGTGAGATAAGCGCTCTCTCACCTGAGCAATATGTAAGGGATGAGTAATTACAGGCCAACCCCAGATAGTCTCTGCACATACGCAATTACATGCATTGATGGAGCCAAGATTTCTCATGGGGAATTGTGCATTAGAATACAGCACTTCCCTTTACAATATTGGGGCATGAACTCCACTAACATCTTAAATCTTTCAGCATATAGGTTGTTCTCTATGGTCATTTACCATATTTTTCTCCATGGCATCAGGACTCATGGTAAGGGATTAAATACGGAAGGTTGGCAGGCATAAAGTCCAGTATAAAACCCAAAAAGGGACCGGATGCTGCATGGGAACCAATATTTAACTCTTCGTGGTCCCTCATTTTCTTTTGAAACATAAAAGCGACCAATTGATCTTTATGCATGTATAGAAGCAATTGGATAAAAGCTAAGTCACATAGGTATGGGTACATGACAGAATTTGACACAGGTATTAAGTGTCTGAATCGAACAAATCCAAAAACATCAAATTGTGGGTTCAGAAAAACGTTTAAATAAATATAATCCACAAAGAATCATTGGCAGAGATGTTGCATGATTAAAAAATCCATGTAACATATAGGATAAAATATCAGACTTTTAATTGAGTTAGAATGGTTACTTTTTTGTCCATCGAGTAACAATGCATAAAGAGGTTAACTAAGGAATTGAGCAGCAATGGCACCGACATTACTCTCCTAGGGTGTCTGGATGTGAGGAGGTGGTATTGGGAATCCACTATGAGGTTTCTCTCATCATTAATTTCCCATTGAAGCAACTCTCCAGAAATTTAGTTTTACATAGGCCTGCCTATAGGGAATTGCACAAATTGTCTTAATTGCAAATAAGAACAATGCATCTAAGTTTCTGTACAGACACACACAAAAAAAAAAGAAACTGATTAATGCATCTAAGTTGATAACAAAAATGTGTTATCAGTTGAGTACCTTCTCTAAGATGGCATGTGAGTTTGGAGAATGGCATGATCCTTGTTGAAAACTCCCACATGTTCCCAAGGGAGTCCCAAAGCTTGCAAATTTGATGGCTGAGATGGATTGTCCTATTGCACAACGCAAATGCACCTTTGGCTTGCGCGGTTCTTCTGATCTGCCATAACTCTCAATATGCCAATTCTTTATCATTGGATGCCATTCTGAAACATCAGCACAAACACTTGACACTGATCTTTTTGCTAGTGAAATTCCTGATGCATCACCACCGATTTCTTCAAAAACAACCAACAAATTTTTGGTTGGTTGTAACCAAGAGCGAGGGACATGATACCTACAAATTGAATGTTGAACAAGATAATTGCTATGAAATCGTGGAATCCAAGAAATTAGTTGATGTCCCAGTAAATCAAAAGGCAGTCATTTTAATTGCAGACCGAGGAAATAATAGATCCAAATGAACCAATAGAACAATGAAAGTTCATGTTTCTGTCATTCTTACCAGCGTTGGGTTGGTTGGCCACAACCAGCCTGACATTTTGGCGCACGGAATGTCCCAGCATAACTACAGTCATGACAATCCCCATTTGCAGTAGCAGTCCAATACCTTCCAATACTCTGTCCATTAACCCATACTTGACCCTTACCCATGCTTCCCATGTCCAAAGCCAATGGCTCATTTCCATCAGGTGCATTAAAATAGGCCTGTCAGTAAAGAAAGCAATCAAAGAAAGAAAAAAAAAATCTTATTATTGAATGATAGCAATCAGAAAAAATTATTACCTCAATAATATTAACAACCATTGTTTTTAAAACCAAACCGGCCCACGGTTGAACCATTGATCGGCTTACAGATGGGTTGGGTTTCTAAAAAAACCGTCAAGAGAAGGGTTTGACCGGTTTTTTAATAAAACCCGTGACCCATAACCTTAAAAACCCGTTTTATAATTAAAAAAAAAAATTACTTTTAAATTTTTTCAAAAAAGGCGACGCATGTCCCTGTGGGCCTCACATTATCCAACGTCCCAACCCAAGAGGGCCAAGGAACTGCACATATTCCCTTTCTCAACTTCCCTTTTATAAAGCTCAGCTCTCCTACTCCAATTACTCCCTTCTGATGTGGGACCAGTAAACACAAAGTCACAGTCACCTTGCTGCTGACTGTAGAGAGCACCGTTTGGCCTGCATTTATTTCCCAGTCCCAAATCTCCCTTGTTGGAAACAGTAACTGTGGTAAAACTTGTGGGGATTAAAAAATTGGACCTTGGGAAACGTAAATCATGTGAAGCCTTGCTGGAAATGGTAACCAATGAGTTCTTTCTTAGAGTCTCTATAATAAGATCATTTAAGTGGGGCTGCTTATATCTTAGCCTTTTGGGTCGGTTTTTAATGGTGGGTTCCATATAAGCTTCATAAAACATATACAAGTGGTCCCATGTTAATAAGATCATTTAAATTTTTAAATAATCGCAAGATGTAAGCTTTGATTTTATTTTAGAAAGAAAAATTACAATACTTTTAGATTATTAATTAAAAATAAAGACCAATTGTGTCGTTTAAAGATTGATTTTGATTTAAAATTGTAATAATTAATTTTTGAAGCTATGGATGGGTTTTTATTATTTTTTACAAAAAGCATCTTGAGTAATCTTTAGAATCATTAATCTAGTGAACTTAGAGTTTTATTCACTATGTATCCATTTGTTAATAATTTAATATTATTTATAATATAATCTTTATGACGAGGCTTTGACCAGATTTGACCACAGTTGAACCTTATTTAACCCGACCTTCCATCGAGATGGATCGGTTTTAAAACATTGCTAACAACAACAACAACAATCGGAATTAAAATTTCTATTCCCTCCATTCCCTACCTTATACCATGTTAGTGGCTGCTGCCTTTGAGCAGCCAATGATGCTTGCATCCATTCCACAGACGAAATCCCATCTGGAGAGACAAGATTCATGGCTTCCCCTTTCAGGCCAACCTGTTAATCAAAACTATTGTAAGAACAAAAGTTTCCCAAATGTACCCAATATCAAATATCAGAAATCAGAAAGAAGGAAAACTGATATTTATGATTTTTCTTTGTTGGCGGCTAGACTTAAAGATTCTGACCTGATAAGACCACTTCTGCCAGGACAAGTCCCTATGGCCCTGGTCAAGGCCATGTAGTACAACAGGTCCAAGGACTCCAGTGTTCCATGACTCATAATGTGTTCCAACATTCTTCACCACAGGAGAAAAGTCAGTGCAATTAACAGAGAGACAATATCATACAAAATTAACAAATATTGCTGACTTGTACTTCAAGGGGAAAAAACACAAGCATAAGTGAACGAACCGGCAAACCAACAGCTATGCTTAAGAGTGCGATTCTGTTAATTCCAGCATGCATGTTGACATTACCGGTAAACATGAATCTCCTATTCTCTCTGCTCCCAAAGGCAGACCCTATTATTGAAACACAAATACACCAGGTTGGTTTTTCAATTCTAGATTTAAGTAATTGTACAATTTTATTCATCACGCGAAGACAAGTGATTGAACAAAAACAACTGTACCTGAAAGTTGTCCATTGATGAAGACATGGATAGCATGACCTGCTGACTGAACGGTGAGAACAGGAGGCTTACCTCCATGCAAAAACGACTCAGACTGACTAATATCAACACTGGAAACAGAATGCAGCAGGTAAGTAACAGCAAATATATGACAAAAACTTCATACTATAAAGAGAATTGAATCATTGCAATTTTGAAGCAATCAGTAACTTATCCTTGTTATGGGAAATGAACCTGCCATCAACTGAGATTTACTCAGACAGGCCAGAGAAATTCTCAATTAGATGTAAAGTCCTAAATCGCCATCTTCTACACTACCATGGAAAAAAGTGTAAAGAGAATACACCGCAGCAAACAAATAGAAAGATAACACCTCTGAGTTCCTAAAGGAGACTATTTTTGCTCGTTGAGATTCCAACTTTCACCAATAAAATGGATAAGTTTGTAATAACAATGTGATTTAAGATACGGCATATCCAAGGTCAGGCCTCCATATGATTGGCATGAATCTTTCAAATATTTTCATGTCTAGGAAATGCAAGTCTCTGACAACTTAAGGGGAAAAGCATGTAACACCATTATCTTCTTCTTTTGAATATGGTTATATGACTGTACAAAGGGAAAGAGAGGAATTTAGTCTGTTCTCACCTGGTCATGTACCATAGATAGTCACTGGTATCCCTAGTGACATTTATCTGCTCCAACAAACCAACTGCAGTGATCATTGAATTGTCCCCCAATGAATCAGTATCTTCATCATACATCTCCCATGACAGCAACTCAGAGGCACCAGCAGACATTACATTTGCATCTGTGATGTTTGAACTCCAACCTGTGATGGAGGGCAGTGGTTGGAAACAGTAAACAATTTGCAATGACTTCCCAGAAATTATAGTTCAGACTGATCATGGTAACAGTCAGAGCTCACTTATTGGATGCTCAAAGATACTGATCCACAAATCCAAGTTTCAACATTTGCATCCATGAAGAAATGAGAATCAATAAATGAGGCAATCGATAACAGAAGATAGAATGGCACTAGACTTTCAAATTAGTAAAGCCTTTCAAAGCTTTGCTTCACTTACCTTTGCCGTGTTAAATACTGCATTTCTGCAATCAGGAAGGATGCTGATTGACCAAGGTGGCAGATTGTAGTGCATGTTATTGAACATGACTCTTGCAACAGAGTTAGGGTTGTAATTTGCAAGGAAAGCTGCACAGCCACCGTGCTCGGAAGAGAAAACATGAGACTGGAACCAAACAATAGAACCAGAAAAGAATTAAGATTTGATTGCTAGGCTGGAAGAAGGATGCAAAACCAAAAAAAGCAAAAGAACGGAAAAGAAAAACCTGCTCATAAGTTCCTAGAGAGGTAACAATTGGATCAGATGACACTAAAGCTGGTTCACATAGTTTAATAGCCTTGTGGAGTTCTTTCAAGTGTCCATATTTAGGTTGCCTGATCAAACCTGCCAATTTTTCACGATGGAAGCTAGACTCAATAAACTGTCATGAAATAAAACTCAGCATAAAACAATTGAAAACATTTACAGTTAGTCAAAAATCCATCTACTATGTTGAAACATCTTGAGCAAAATTATCATCACAAAAATCCATCATAATTAATAATTAATAAAAAAGGGAAATCATAAGGTACATAATTTTAAAACTGACATTCTCAAACAAGAATTGACACCGAAACAATCATTCTTTCATTATCAAACACCAATTAAACTCTCCATGCTTACAATTACCACATGTTTAGAAAGAGAAAGCTAATAACTATTAAAATTACTAATCCAGTACTAATTGAAGTAGATCGAAATGCAGACCAGATGACCCATGATTTGTTCCTTTTGAAGTAGTAAAAGATGAAAGAAGAGAATTCTTTCTTACCATATTCATCAATTGGAGCATCATAATCATAGCTGGTTGTTATAAAAGGACCCCCAGCAGTGCGCCCAAAATTGGTTCCACCATGGTACTGTTGACAACAAAAAGCTCAAGTCCATATTACAATGCTAAGAAACCAGAAATTTTGTGTCATTGGCTAAGTTGAACAATAAAAATTATTACCATGTAATAGTTAATAAAGGAGCCTCCCTTTTGTATAAAGCGTGCAACGGCAAATGCTAAATCTTGAACAGGTCTCTTGGGAACTGTACCCCCAAATTCTGTAAACCTTTTTGATGGAATAAAAGATGAATCAGACGAAACTTGCATTTGCCATTTCATTCTGAAACACTAAACTCTTTCTAACACAGTAAATAATCAATCTAATTAAGTCTCTAGAATTAATGTAAAAACCATCATTATTCCGTGCTGTTTCAGGTGCAATTTTCCAGAGAATCCAAAGCAAGCTTCTATAACTTTCAAAATCTTAAGCATCAAATAGAACTTCAAAAGTAAACGTAGATTACCAGCCACTCCAAGCCTCAGTCCACATTGTAGGCTTATAAGGCTTGTTGGGAGTAAAAGCATCACAGTAGAAACCATTGCAAGCATTTATCTGCCATCAAATTTAGGAAAGTGATTCAGAACATATATTGAAAAATTGTTTACATCCTCCTGAAGAGTCAAAAATTGAGAATACAGGGCCAAGGGAATTCCCTCCATGGCTAAAAATAGAGAATTGAAAATTCATGTAGACACATCCAAATGGGGCCCACAAGAAACCAACATTTCATATGCACGAGGCCCACACTTTGGTGACTCAGGTTGCTTAGATGGAACAAACCATTGCATGCATCGACGGTTCACCACTGATTAATGATGCAGAAAAGTACTACCTAAGAATTTTTCACCATCGACGTATAGCCAAATATAAATATATTGCCAATAGACCATATTCAAAAGTCAAATGAGTGGGGTTTGTCTAAATGAGGTCACTTTTGTGCCGGTGCCTATCCGAGATGGGGTTATGGCACTATGTGATGAATGAAATTGACACACCTACTTGTAAAGAGTTATATGTTACTTTGCATGAACAATTGTCATTAGACAGTTCATTATATGATCTCTCCTAAGGCCTTTTTCACATTGGATGCTTACAAAATATAATCGCTCTAGTAGGACTATTTTAACACAATGACAGAATGCAGGTGAGAAAGGAATCTAAACTAACAATGAAAGTATCTCAGCAGCGTATGAAATTAACAATAGCAAAGTAATGTGAATACAGAATAAAAAATTCAGGTGCCAAAGTGCAAGAAAGAGTGCATTTTACAACCTAGTATATGAAAATTTAAGAACATAAAACTGCCATGAGACATTCACCGATTTTGGGCAAGACACAAGGGGCAAATGAAACACAGGTTTGCATACAAACATGGATATAATATAAGAGCATGAATCCAATTTCTAATGATTTGTCTGCAACCACAGTAAAAAAAACACAAAACTAAGACTCATCTTGGACATTCTTTGCGTCGAGCTTTTTGAGCCCAAATTCAAGGTTAAATCTCTTGACTTGGTACCCATTGAGTCTAGGGTGCGAACTAGGTCCAAGTTGAATCTGAAGAGCTTTTAAACTATGAACGCAACTACGGACAATGGTTTCAATGGAGCAAATTCAATTCATTAAGCAAATAAATGCATAACAAAGGAAATAAAAAACATACCACTGGATCAGGGGCGTCATCTTCCTTGCACATCACCCATGGTACACCAGTGCCTAGACCAACTGCCATTTTTGCAGCCCACGTCATGTATGAATAACCCGGAGCCCCTAATGCCTTGCTTTCGGCTCCATACTCATTTTCAATCTATGAAAACAAAATGGAATAATCAAGTTCACAATACTAACTACAAATTAGCAACATGTAGACATGTCATGTTTTATGCAAAAACATTTTTTATGTCCAGAATAGCAATCCATTCACGATATTTTAGGTTTCACTTCTTAACAATTTTGCCACTCCTCTCCAATCTTAAATAATTTGGACATGTATGACAAAACAGACAATTGAACTGGATTTAAAAAATAAACCCAAAAACAAAAGTTTTACTTAAACCAGAAACAAAAATTTATTAAATAAACAGAACGAATAGCTTAATAAATCAGAACTAACACCTTCAAATGGTGATGTCAATTTATAGAGATAAATAATAACAATTCAATGCACAATCAGAACTAATACCTGAGAAAGAATGATGGGGCCACCCTGAGATTCAAAGAGTGATTCACTCTTCATCATCTGCACAATCTTTTGGACGAAACCTTGCATTGCATTCTGCAATAAGGAACCCAATTTTAAAAAAAATGAATAAATTAATAAAATAATAATGATGATCATGATGATAAAAATATAAAACACCATTTATCAAATGAAGGATTAAAAAGCATACAGACCATACTTCAAAACATCCAAAAATTGACTCAAAAAATATAATTAAGACGAATAACTCAACCTGAAATTTCCAATTTTTAAGAAAAAACTTAAAATCAAATCCAGTGGAGTGGCTGGACTGAGTTTTTTTTTTTTTTTACATTTTTCCAGTTTTCAAAAAGAGATACCGACATATAACAAATACCTTATATCAACATAAATAATTTCATACATTATCCCTTTCTTCTTTTGTTCTGTTAGGATAATTTGGGGATAATCAAGCAAGTGGTATCTCCCAAAGTGTCCTAATATTTTATTCTCTACTGTTATCTTTTCTCTTTCTTTCTTCTTCTGCTTTTTTTTTATTTGCGCTAACATAAACAAGAGAAGAATCGTCCTTTATCCACTTTCTAACACTACATGAAAAGCTTTGAGAATATGAGAAAATGGAAAAAAAAAAAAAAAGAGGGAGAGAAGAAGGAACCTTGAAAGGCTCATTATCAGTCCTGAAACTGATGCCCGGAACATACTTCAGCCAAACGGGGAAACCTCTACAGAAACGAAAAACACAAAATCAAATATATAAAACACCCAAACAAGCAGATCTGGGAAAAAAAAAAAAAAAAAATGGTGGGTACCCAAAGTTCCATTCTGCACAAACATAAGGCCCAATGCGCAAATGCATATATAGCCCTGCCTTCTGCACTGTCTTCACGAACCGAACCAGATCGTAATTCCCCTCAAAATTATACTGAAGCCCCCAAACCAAAATAAAAAAGGTTAATAAATACAAAAATAACCAGTCACATACACACACAAGCATACTGATTGAAGCATCCATATTTATGCAACAAGAGGCACATTTCTTCTGAATCTTTTTACAAGCTAAAACCGCTCCATTTTATGAAAAATATGGATGATCAAATCAGTATAACAACAATAATAAAGAAGCAAATCCATCAAGGAAAAATGGGGTACATTGCCAGGGGAAGGCTCGTGAACATTCCAGAAAACATAGGTCTGAACAACATCCAACCCTCCATCTTTAGCCTTCTGTATGAGACCTTCCCACATCTACAAAACCCAAAAACCGTCAGCATTATACCTTTCAAAAAAACCCAAAAAAAAAAAAACAGAGTGTGAGAGAGAGACGAAGAATTACATCAGGGGTGCTTCTTGGGTAGTGAATAGACCCAGAAATGAGAATTCTCCTTTGGCCATTGATGACAACAGCCTTTCTGTCATATGTCACACCACACTGAATGAACTGAAGATGCAACAACAAGGACAAACAGAAGACGGAGAAGAAGAAGGAAAACGATGAGATTTTGGTGTCCATCTTCATTGAGAGATGTCTCTCTGTGATGGGAATTTTGAAGACTAAAAATGCTGCTGCTACTGTGAAAGAATGAAAATGGAGATCAGATTTTCAGACAGAGAGAGAGAGAGAGAGAGGGTTTTGGAGTGTATGCAAATGTGCAGCTACTACCAAATGGTCTCTCATTCACTATTATATATACACTCACTCGGAGAAAATGTATTCAGTAACTCAGTAAGAAAAAATAAAATTGTACTCTGGACTAAGACCCGCAGAATCTAATTTGACCCAATTATCCAACTCATAGATTAGACCCGAATACATTTAAAAATTGATAAACACAATTAATTTTACTATTGTGAAATCTTTATGCCATATATTTAATTATGAAAAATATACATTTATTTAAATAATAATCTTAATTAAATCTCATTTTATCTAAATTTGAAATTTTTTTTTTTTTTTTTTGCATTTACACGTGGAAAACTCAGACATATACCTACTAAAACCTCTACAGGTGAACTCACTATCTTTAAGGCACACCAAAGTTATGTCATAGGAGTTTAAATCCACAATCTTCCACTTCTTAAAAGGGGAGGCAACCAGTTAAACCACACTGCATGTAAATGACCTGTTTAACTTTGAAGGTAAAAGTTGCAAGACAAACCTAAAAATGTTTTATTCATGTCAACTCTTCTATTTATATTTATTATTATTATTATTTGTTTACTGATGAGTGGCCCTGTTGAATGGCCAAGTGTGTGAGGTGGATTTAATTATTTAAATCTACTAATTTTGACTGCCAAATCTTTTGTGTTGGTAAGTAAATCTAGACCTTTCAAAGCAATTCAGTGATAAAAAAAAGTGCTTACCTGGATATGCCTGGCGCCGCTTGTCACGCCATAAATATGTTTTTATTTCACATTCTAAAAATATAAAAATATTTTTTATAAATGGAAAGCATGTCTCGATCAGCACAGTAATTCAATAAATTCATAAATGTGCTAATTATAACTAATAAAAGTATGTTTCATATCTGTAGATTAAATTGGGTAGATTAGTGAATTTAGATTTAATGTTGCAGATGTTTTTTATTTTTTATTACTAAAAATATTTCTTAAAAATAATAAAAACAATAATATTTGATTTATTTATTTTTTAATATAATGTAGGAAATTGTGGAAAACCCACCGTAAAACTTCTACCAGTGATATACATTACCCTTAGAACACATCACGTGAAGCCATGGGACTCGAACCTAACACCTCTGCTTCGTGTGACAGAAGATACCACTTCTTTGAAGATAAATGCATTATTGACTTTTTCTCATTTTAAATAGTAAATGTTTTGAACATGAAAATAAAATATAAAACTATCAATATTTAATTTTAATATGAAATTAATCTTTGAAAAGTTTATTTCATCATACAATGTACCTCTTAATTATCAATTCTTAGCTTTAGTTGTGCCATGCACCTAATTACTTGATTAGGCATATTTATTTAATATCGGTGCTCGTGGATTAATGGCGGGGATTCAAACTTGATTCAAAGTTAGTATTTAATCATCTTCTAATCTCCGAATTTATATCCATTTATTAGAGATATATCTTTCTATTAAATGTCATAAATTTGTACACAGAATCATCCAATGTCATTCTTGTAATGAGGTCCAATATATTTATTTGGATTTGAAATGTATTTTAAGATGATATTTCTTATAAAAAATCAAGTTCATTAGATTTGAAATTTAATAATTTTCAAAATTCAAAGATTAATGATAGATCAAGACCAGATCAATTTTAAATAGATTTTAATCTAACAGTGAGATCTAACTCAAGATAAATAACACAAATATAAATCAAATAACCCAAGTGATCTTTATAAAATAGTTATAAAGATATATATTTATTTTATAGAAATAACATATATGAATATAATTATATGTAGTCCTTTGTTAAGGTAGGAAGCATTACATAAATTTAATATATTTATTTAATTTGTTAAATATCAATGTATAATTATGTATACACGAATTTGAAGAAATTAAAGTCTCTAGATAGGAATGAAATCATTCTTAAGCAAAAGATAATCCTACTTTATTTAAAGATCATATATATTAATAGATAATAATAATGGAACACAAATTTGACTTCATAAAATAAGAATGCCAATAATCCTAATTTCTTCTGGTAAATATTAAATATGTTATTTTATTAAATAGTAATAAGTTAAATATAAGTATTTGCAATTATTGTATACAATTTTTTTATCTTAATAAAGAAAATGAAAATATATTAAAATATAAATTATTATTTTAGTTATAACGGTTAGGATCATGATCCGCCTCTTACCAATTCACAGTTTACTAGAATCACTAGATCATGGGATATGGGGAGTTCAATGGAGACTGGATTTCCCACACGTACATAGATTTTCTTTTTTACTTCGGGCTCATCAAGTTAGAAATCACTTTTTTTTTATTTCTCATTCATCTATTTTTTTATAAATTATACTTATATATTTTTTATTTTTTTTAAATTGATCTTAAAAAATTATTTTATTTTTTTAAATTTACATATGGAAAACCGCAGGATACCCAACATAAAACCTCCACAGGTGAGCCCACTACCCCGCCAGTGAGCACCACATTAGGGACACATAGGGCTCAAATCCGCAACATTTCACTTCTGAGGGGAGTCAACCAATTGAACTACACCCATGTTTATTTAAAATTGACTGTCAACTTTTAATTCAAACTACATCGTCAATTGCATCGGTTCAACTTTGATAATTATGATGATATCATCATTATCTAAGTCATTTATTGTCAATCTAAAACTAATTTTCTTAAGAATAAAAACATTTGAAATTCTTCCCCAATGCCTAAAAAGACTATGGTTGCAATTGCATGAGGATAAATTTTACAGGGTTACCTAAGGTTGCCTTTAAGTAGGGATACCTTTGAACCTAATTACTCTTATACAGGTGTTATCCTTATCTTATTTTATAATTATAGAGGTAAAATTAAAACTTACTTTGAGAGAAAAAAAAAATCTTCTAGTGACTAAAAGGAATCAAGATACTCGCCTTGAGCTCAATATCCTATCTATTATATATTATCACTAAATTGATAGTTAAATGGAAATTGCATTGGTAATATTTTACCATGTAAAATTAATTATTTTTGTTCTGATTCTTAAATTTTATTATTATAAAAATTCATTAATTTCTCATTATTTATTTTGCAAGCCTTTTAACAATTAGATTGGATAATGGATACTTAACCTATTAGTCCTCATAAATTCTTGTACAATTTCAAATCATCATTATCAAAATGAATTTATAATAATTAATTAAAATTAACACTAAAAATTAAATTCAATAAATTATTTTCATAATCAACTATGTATGGAATGCTGTGACACTTAAACTCGACTTTTATTGAATTCCCATGTTATTAATGTCTTAATCAAATTATACAAAAAACTTTTCCGTACTTCCTTTTATCCTATGAAGTAAAACTAAGTCACCCCCCATGATAAAAAGTGAAATTGCCACCAATTAGTTTTTATTTATTTATTATTATTTCCGTCGGTAGTGGGCCAACTTTGGACACAAAATTAGTACAGAAATAGAGGACTAATTTGTATTATGCATGACAGATCCAATCTAACAAACCTTCTCTTTGTACTATCACACCATTAATCTGGTGGGCCCCACTGTTGACGTGCCAATGACGTGATCTGATCG
Organism: Chimonanthus praecox; assembly: GCA_022113865.1. Lineage (NCBI taxonomy): Eukaryota > Viridiplantae > Streptophyta > Magnoliopsida > Laurales > Calycanthaceae > Chimonanthus > Chimonanthus praecox. The sequence goes on along the minus strand of CM039093.1, from coordinate 50,862,554 downwards.
TTGGATTTAGGCTTCGCTGCCTCAGCTTGAAGCAAGAGAAACACTAACTTTGACACGTGGCTTGAAACAGGCCATCAGGTCTATCTTTAAAAAATATTTAATGATTGCAGTGTCCAATCCTCTTCGATTACCACTAATTTTTTTTTATGGTCCAAGGTCTCTAGATGTCTAGACATGTACACGTAGCAGATGTTCGGTTCAAACGATGGATCTTACCACATATATTAGGAAGTGTGACCATTTATTGAACTCATCACGGATTGAACCTGAGATATCTAATATATAACGATGATATCGGCTGATAAAAATATTTAAAAAAAAAAAAAATATATATATATATATATATGATATTTTATAAGAAATTTCAGTAATTGAAGTCCGAAGATAATGAAAATTGAAATTAACTATAGTTCTCAAAAAAATTGATATGTAATTGACGGTGAAAGTAAGAAATGGGATCTAACTCAAGTGGGGTAAAAAAATTCTGAAACTAATAATGCATATCAATATATGTTGGCACAATAAGAGTTGGTCCGACGATCAAGAACTATCTCACGAACTAGAGATCTTCTATTTGATTTGCGATTAATTTTAAAAGGCTACTCTCCGTAATTTAATCCAGTGTATGCAAATTAAGAGGTTTTCACATGCCAAAAATATTGGACGGATGAGACTCTTGAAGACTTTCAACAGTAAAAGAACAAGATCAATATATATATTACCGTGTTGGTTAATGTGGGCCTACAATGTCCAATATTACATATTGGCCCACATAGATAGTTACCAAAATATTACGTATTGGCCCCATATTGAAGTAGCCAAATCAATATATGATCACGTGAAAGGAATGGACTACTTTAAAATGCTTAATAAATGGTGAACAATCCAATGGTGTTAGTTACTCTATTTTGGGTTCAACCATCATCAAAATATCAAATATCAGATATATTTGAAGATTATAAAAAGTATTGGGTGATAATTAAAATATTAAAAATTGGTTATTTAGCTATATGTCATTAATTTATGAATGGTATAAAATCTTTTAGAATGAAGAATTAGTCAATATATTCAAAATATGAACTCAACTCATTAAATGTTGAACTTTGAAATTAATTTTATGGTATCAATTAAATTAAAATTATTGATATCAAGGTCATATGCATGTTGTAGAGATGCTTTATAAATTGAATTTTGCCAAAAAAAAAAAAAAAAATTCAACCCATAAGCCAAAAGATATCTATCTCAGCAAATGTTTCCAAGGTAGTAAAGAATAAGTGGTGGTTTATATGTCTTATTCAATTGATTTAAGGACTTTAAATTACACATGGCAAATCTAATCCGACTTGATTACCTCACTCAATTCATTGATAAATGGATAAATACAACATAATTCTATTTAATGGGTAGACCCAATAAGAACTAGATTATAAATGTGTAGACTCGTCTGACTCAATTCTTGCACATCTTAAAGAACACATTGTTAGGCTTTGTGGGGCCTGGTCATCAGAGATCTCCAGTTGATTCGACCCCGAAAGTTTTGATGGACAATTTCATAATTTCACATGACGTTTTATGTAAACCTAAGTAGGATATATATATATTCATTTTGTAAAAGAGAGGGAGATGAACAATTGTATTCAGAGTCATTTCTTCTTTATTTTATGCCTTTGAGCACAGTGGACCGGCGTGAACCCATGGATGTACTAAAAGGAAACTACGTAAATCTCTATATTATGTTTTGCTTCTCATTTTTTTTTTCCTTTTATTTTTTCAATATTACTAAGTGTTTGGTCGAGAGAGCAATTTCTCTCATCACACATCCAATCATATGAAATCTATATTCATTTAACATGTCAACCTCTATAAATTGTTTTTAATCAGATATACACATTAGTCAACCTGAGTTGACATAATCCGAATTGTAAACATATCTAAACCAACCAACTCATTTAAATAAAATCCAAATCAAATAAGACTCACTTCCAATCTAACATAATCCAATTCATTCCCAAGTCCAATTTAAAATGTAAAAACTTTAATAAGCAATGGGTGCTCATCCTAACACGGGAACAATTTTTTAGGAGACACGGATTTTTCGGACTTCCAATTTGCCCCAATCCATCTGCACTAATTTTTTTAAAAATCAGACATTCAGAAATCGGTGCACCAACCGGATCACTTTTCAATGAATCAATGCACTGATTTGGACTCTTTCACGTCTCTAGAAAATCGGTGCATCGATCGAAACACTATTGGAAAGTGAACCGATTTCTGAATGTTTGATTTTTTTAACTTTTCTGTTAGGACGGATAAAGATAAAATGAAAAGTTTACTAAAACTCGTGTCGATTAAAAGAGTTTTTCTGTATTAAGATGACCACCGTGAACAATTCTTAGATGATAATAGTAATAACAACATTGATGAGAGAGAGGAGACTATTGAATACAATCTAGTTAGTGAAATGGTGGGTGGCTTTTTTATCTTTATGTAAGTGGGTGTTAATAAATAGAGGGTGTTGGTAAGCAACCCAAAAAGTAGAGAGTGAGTGTGTGCATTGGACCATTGGATGCTTGTTTTGCTGCTTTTGTTTCGGGCCTTTTTCTTTTTCTTTCTCTTTCATATTCTTTCATGTTCACATGTAGAGAGAGAGAGAGATTCTTGGTTCCTGCCATGTGCAGCCACCAAACAAACCCATCTTTTTCCATCTGCTGCTGTCTCCCTTCTCTCTCTCTCTTCACAATTCAACAACAGTCCTTGCCCATCTCCTTCAGATCTAACATAGATTATATCAGATCATATTAATTATTTATATATAAAAAAAAAGGCCCAAGCTGTCAAAAAGAATAATTAATTATATTTTCAACTCATATTCTAAGTTAAGAAAATGGGGTTTTGGTTGGAGACAATGGTCAAAGTGCTTGATAAGCGCAATCACCGGCACACATATCATTCATTCTTCACATAGAGACCATTAGATTCAACTAGATTATACTCACCCAACTCAGCAAATTTATTTGACTTTGTCCATAGTTTACGAGTTTCTTTTAATATCAAAGTATTCAGCTGTCTCACCTGATTAAATATTAGACATGGGTAAATCTCTTAATCCGTATACTGAATAAAAAAATAATTTTATTCAACGAAAGAATGTGAAAATCTTCCAAAAATTACATACGAATTTATACCATACAAAATAATTTTATTCAATGATAAAAGATGATACAGAAACCATAATACCATACAAATTTATACAAATTTCCTATCGATCCATACAGTCAATCAAGACTGAAACAAAACCCAGATGGCATATGGTTGTTCTTCACTTTTTAGACAATCCTTTTCTCAAAACAAATTTTCTTTCCAGTCTTGTAGCTTCCTCTAGAATTGATCTCAATGAAATCGACCATTTTTGTGTTGAGAAACTTGATAAGATTTTCTACAAACAATGACGAGTTTTGATCAAACTTATAATTTACGAGTTTAGGGTTAACAACTTAAATTTCAAACTAATTGAAAATGAAAAGATTTGGACATGCATATTTGACAAGTAAATTGAGATTGAATTCATATGTTTAACCCTTTTAATAATTGGGCATACGCCATATTTTAAGTGGAGCTCATAAATCTTTACGGATTATGACTTTTTTGTCAAATATTAACAATTTACATATATTATTATTATTATTTATTATATCAAAACAGAATCCATCTCGTTGAAAATCAAAATTGAGTTTTAATGTAGTTCTTACAAATTATTCAATTGAAATGTGAAATTGCCCTTCAAATTGGGCTTTATATTCACTTTTCCAAATATGCCAATCTACAAATAAATTCTAAAATTTGAAAATAATAATAGAAATCTAAGACCTAATCATCTCTAATTATGAATAACTGAATAATCTCTCTCTTTTTAATAATATAGACTTAATTCATATCCATCAACTTGTGGGCCACCATTCAACCGTTAGAATCATCATCCAAAATGACAACTTTTTTAAGAAATCCCCAATCAACGGCATAGAGTTCATGATATCAGTGGTGTAGATTGAATGATAGTAGGCCCCAATGTACTTCCACTGATGCCCAGATCCGATACCAACGGGCAGAGGCCCAACACTAATGAATAATGATGTTGACTCTCAATCCTTAATCTCCGAGGCTTATGGTCCATACTTTAATGATGGAAGTTCAGAAATTGGGATTGTGATGGATTTATTAGGAAAGTTCATTAAAATTATTTTTATTATAATAATTGTATCATATTTTTTATTTTTTTAAAAACTTGATTGTATATTTATTTTTTAAAACTTTATCATAATTAAAAATATGTGTTGATAAGTCACAGATTTAATATAGAGATACACTGATAAATACTTTAGATCCCTGTAGATGAGAAAATCTCCAATTTCTTTTGTATTTGATATTTATAATCACGAATACACAAATCTTTAAAAACAAAATTTTGAAATCCATTCATTTGAATAATTTTTTTAATTCAACTAAAAAACTTAATAAAAATTAATGAGTTCCCTAAGAATTTTCCATCCTAAGTATGAGCAACCATGTCACTGAATGAAGCACTGATCTAGAAAAAACAAATTAATCATGAAAATTTTAATATCTATTAAAATTAATATTTTTTTTACAAATTTTAACTGATACTTTTGCATGTGGATGAATATTTTCATTAGTATAATAATTGAGATGTAATTTACATTGACAATTTTTTTATGCTTAATTGATTGTTTAGATTTGATGGTAAGTAAGGATTAGGAAAAAAAAAAAATCTAAGAAATAAAAAAGTTGGCTGCATTTGTAGAGAGAAAAGGGTTTACTTCAAATTCTTGTTGATATATTGGGTGAGATTAAGTTTTGAAATCAAGATAGCAGACTCAAAACCTTAAAAAATAAGGCAGATTTTTTTTTTTCAAGAAATTTCCATACCCACACTACAAAGACAGTTTAGGAATCTATGAATTCGTTGATTGTATTTGAAATTGCCTTTTTTTTTTTTTATAGATAATTCCAACAATTTTATTTATAGATTAAAGTTCTTTTTAGATCTCGATAAAAACATTTTCGATGAATTCATAATTATTCTATTTAGTGGGCTCGATACCTAAGTGTACACGAAAATACTATACACTACAATGGATGATCATTCTTTAATCATCAATACCATTTATGTACATTATATATTTTTTATCCTATAATATACTCCCTCTCATTTTAGTTGTCTCGTTTGAAATATTTGTATTTTTTAATGAGCTCTTTATATAAGACTAGCACTCCATGTGATCTCATCCATTTTCAGCACACTTTATACTACTCCAATATAAATGATACAACTATTTTTGGATAATTCCAAAATCCATATAAGACAACTAATTTGAGACAGAGGGAGTGTACCACAAGCTCAATTCTAATGAAGCTTTTACCAATAGTGCAGTGAGCTTCACTTGAACTGCGTAAGTGAGTGGATTTGAAAGGTCTTGATCTATACATAATGCTTATAAATTTTCTTCTTGATCAAATAAGTGATGTCGTATCTTTTAAAACTCTCAAAATTTCAACTTTATTTAACGATAGAAATTTATCGAGTTAAATAAATGAACGTTAAAGATCAGAAATTATCCATCACCTTAAACAGTACAAATCAAAGTTTACATGAAAGTTTGTCAAAAACTAATCTTACAAAAATATTAATAAATATTTTTGAAATAACGTCGCATAAGGATGAAAGTGTTTACACCCTTCGGAAGACTAGTCGAATGTGATGCATGAAGTCCATATTGACTAAGTGTACAAACAAAACAACTTATTAACCACACACAATTGAGACGTGGAATTTATTTTGGATTTTTGCTTATAAATAGAGGACACATGCCGTCCATGTGTCCATACAATCAAATTTCAAAGATATAATCATTGAAACAATTGGATCCAAAGTGAGATGCCACCACCTTTTCACATTTGTGAGTCAACTTCTCACCTATATGATTCCTCCTTTGATTTTAAAAAATAAAAAAATAAAAATCTCAAATGGGTCCTACCACCCTCTCATGGTGGACCACCACCATTGAGTTTTGGCCGTGGGCCCACCCACAAATAGTGTTTATTTTGTACTTCATTGTGGACTAATGTCTCTTCTTTAAAAAAGAAAAGAAAAGGCTAATGGCAAACCTTCCTCATTATAATAAATTATAACATCACTAGCCTAAATATGCTGCCACTTTGTTGTGAATTGTGATGTCTCACCAAACATTTGTACAAGAATTCCGGATCTAAACCAAACAAAGTTGGGATGAATTTGTTTATGAGGATGGTCGATAGGATTGTCTACTGTGGTGGTCACACTGCTTAATGCATTAATTATTTTCATTATATTTCCATTGACTGAGCTACTTGATTAAGTCTTGGGCCTCTTATAGATGTAACAACTCATATGTAATAATTGTCAAAGAACAAGAAATATTCAAGGGAATTTTAGAAATTCTTATTTTTCGATACACAATGCAAACATACAGATATTACATAATTCTATTTAAATTATATTCGAAACTAATTTAAAAATATTGGAGTGATGGATATGGTTGTTCTTTAGGAAATGAGAGTTTTGAATGGTTACTTCTTGTAAAAGTACTCGATCTATTTGAGTAGATAAATTTGTATATGTTCTGAAAATTGTCAGATACTCTAAAAAGCCTGACTATCCTGATCATAAAGAAAAAGTTATATAGAATTAATGGATAATTTACAGACTCAAAGGACATATTGTGGCACATATACAAGATTGGATTCCAAACCTCCATAAGCCACATCTTATCTTATCCAATGGAAACAAAAATGTAAAGGTAATCTTGGCATGCGTATTGTAGTTCAAAGGCAAAGAGAGGTGTCACAACTCACAACTCTCATTGCAGCCAAGTAGTGAGCTAACCTGTTCTATTCTCTTCAAATCCAAAACAGGCCCACTCTTTGAAGATTGTATTTATCGAAGAAAACTTCAAACCAGCCAAAAAGGTAACAAAGTGCAATATAAGATCATTGGGGGTTGATTAAGAGTCGGTAGCAGCCTCTATGGTCTCATGTATACAACTAGTTAGGTCCGGCAAGAGTTAATCTGATTCGAATTGATCTGTTTTGATAAATGATTTGAATTGAACTTATACATTTAATAGATGACCCGACTCTAATTGAACCTTTTTATAAACGGGCATACCTAATTTGAACCAACAAATAAATGGGTAGACTTCGTTGATTTGATTATTGTCACATACATACAACCGTATAAGGGCTACTCCTATTTAAAGAGTAGTCTTGATGATGGATAAATTTGACGAACCCAAACTTTATCCGAACTGAACTTGCAACAAACCCAAATCAACACCCGATTAAGAAGGACCAAAAATAGATTTGAACCTGAATATATTAGAACCAAGACGGACCTGACCTGATCCATTGCCAGATCTTAGAGCAAAGATTAATCAATAAGTAATCTTAAAAGTTCTACATATGGATAATTGATTTGAAACAACTTAAAGGAGTAAATAAAAATTGAATTTGAATCATAGATAATCTGATGTAACTAATCATCTTATGTCATGTGGATAATGCATAGGCAAATTGATAAATAATTAAATATAATTTTTTTTAAGAAACTTTCTATATAACTAAAATGATAAAATTACTTTTGAATTGGTTTGCATGACAATTGATGTTTGATGGTACTGTAAAAGGTCTAATGCTACAACACTAAATAATTCAGATTCTAAAAGGTCAAGTGATAATAGTATGGTTTGCTTCTTGTATCAATTTTTGTAATCAAGATGATGGATACTTTATATTTTGGAGGGTCAATACATACAAATATTTTATAAACATTTGTTAAAAAAAAAAATTAATAAATTGTTGTCAACATCTAAAAATTTGTTGGATATTTAAAACCATGATAAAGATTTCTTATCAGTCACTCTCTCTCTCTTATATAAAGAAAGAAATAAAAAACCTATTTAAATCATGTTTCTGATGTTGGCCAATAAGTTGCAGACTCATAGCCCAAATATGACATGGTTGGATGGGCACACCAAAGGCCACTATTGCCTAATAGGAAAAAATAAAAATAAAATTATATTTTATAATAATAATATTAAAGAAAGAAAGAAGAAGGGTTAAAAAACTCAAAGATACTCTTTTTTATAGATTAGTATATATCTCAAATTAGCCCTCATTCTCTTTTTATACATAGTCGAATTTTGAAGTAAAAAATATATATTTTTCTAAAGTCTAAATGTTGAATTCTTATATTTTTTTATCATAATAATGAAACATAGTTAATTTTTTATTTAATTCTAATTCACCTAATGATCTTCATCTATTCTCTAGAGATCAACATAAATCTAAGTGATTTAACTCTAAAGGGTTAGTTTAATGGTCAATTCTCACTTTTGTTTGTGGGAGGTCATGGGATCATGCTCCCTTAACACAAAAAGGATCACTCTTCTTAATTCTATACCTGACGTGTGTGGATTGTGAGATTTACATATGTCTCAAGGATTAATCAGATGGGACGCTTTAATACCTTGGTCTTTAAAAAAAAGAATATTTTGTGAAATAAAGACTGATTTCACTTAAATATTATCCTCTACATCGAAATATTAGAATCTCTATTTTGTGAAATAGAGGTCCACCTCACTTAAACATTATCAAGAAATTTTCTAAATTAAGTAAAAAAACTCAATCGAGTTGTTTGATAAAATTTCAAATTGAGTCCAAATTTCAATTAAAAATTAAAAATAATTATTGACTTTTTAATATATTTTATCAATCATCTATGATTTATTTCAATTTTAGGAATATTTTCAACACTTCATTCCATTTCTACCATGTAATACAAATCTATTTTTCATCTTAATAAATTATAATTAGGCTGTTCCCATTCCTCTACTTTTGTTGGTAAAGTAGTCATTCTTTGTTAATTTAATTAATTAAATGTATGTAAGTGTAATTGTTGAGAAAAGGGTATCCAAAGTTTGCCACTTTCTCTGACCCTTTTACGAAATATATCTGACAAGCACAGCCACACAATCTCGTACTGCAGGCCACAAGTCCAGAACTGGTGTCACATGAGATCAAGAGCAACGATAATTTTTTTGCCACGAACTGACGACTTAACTCTTTTGTGTTTCCCCTTTTGACTTAACCTGGCGACGGGGCAGACCGAGTCGAGTCGGGTTGGACTCAGTCCGATTACTCATTATCTAATTAAGAAGATTTTGTCCAATAAGACATATGTCAAAATTACTCTTTAAACGGGCGTAGACAATAATTTTTTTATAATAAAATATATTACATATAACATGTGACAATAATAGAGTCACTTAAATAAAAATGTAAACAGGTTAGAATAGAATCGAATATAGGTAATATATGCATATGCATCTATTTAATATTGTAGATTCAAATTTGGATTTGGACATGTAGGATTTTAAGATATAAGATCCATATCTGCATCTACTTTATATTGTTGGGTCGTATTCGAATTTATATATCCACAAAATTAAAAAAAAAATTGACATTTTCTTTGATAAAAGAAAAAAATTATTTCAAAAGTTAAGCTAAAAGAAAACATTAAAAAAAATAATTTCAGAAACTACTTTAATACCAAAAAGAAAGAAAGAAATGTAAAAAAAAAAAAAAAAGAACAAAAAATATTAGAATAGATTATAAAATCTATAATTTAAATGGTAGAATGTATATCTCATATGCAATACTATCTCTTGATTTCAAATTTGATAGGTAATATGAGAATGAGATGTTATGGTAAATTTAAAGGTTTTTTTTTTTTTCAAATTCATGTTGCAAAATACATGATATGCATATTAATAATAAATATGTTATTTACATTATTTGTTATTTGAGTTAGCGGCTTATTGGATTTAGATAAATTATAAGGGTGAAGAACAATTCAAAAGAAATTTTCTAAAGTAAAAAAAACTCGGTCAACTTACTCAATAAAAGTTCAAATCAAGTCCAAATTTCAATTAAAAATTAACAATTATTATTGGCTATTTTTTATATATTTATAATCATCTGTGATTTATTTCACATTTTATGTATATTTTCAATACTTAATTCCATTTTCCACCATGTAATTGATGTAGTCCAATCTACCGTTTATAAAATTTTTGGTTTTTTTAATATTTTGATGGATAGATTTTAGACTCGGAGTTTTAAGCCGAATCAATGTCTCAATCATAAAACTCAGAAGGACTTTTCTCACAATTCACTCAATCACACGGTAAAACTTTTAAATTGTGAGGTGCTTTGGCAAGAATGGAGTTTTGGAAATATGTGGGGTTAGTGACAACACATGGAGAGCTAATTCCTGCAGGCGTCCCTACTGACTTTTGAGTGGGACCCATATGGGATTGATGTGAGTGTTGAGATGGCACACAAGGTGTGGTCCTCTCTTTCTGCCATCGATCCGATCATAAATTTGAATAGTCAATTTCTCAATCTTGTCTAATCGGATATTGATCAGGCCATCTTCTGATTCATTGAGTTCAATCCCTACATCAGTAATACAAATCCATTTTTTTATCTTAATAAATTATAATTAGGCTGTTTCCCATTCCTCTACTTTTGTTGGTAAAAGTAGGTATTCTTAGTTAATTAAATGCATGTAAGTGTCATTGTTGAAATAGGGTACCCACTCACATAACTTTGCCATGAACTGATGAAAGGGAAAAGAAAGAAAAAGAAAATGAGAGGGAGAGATGGGTGAGGTCAGGTGGTGGGCCCGGTGAAGACGTCTCTGGCCAACTTCATCCAATCATCCGTGATTGTAGGCGCCAGATCAGCTATGCTCGCTTTCTCGCTTCTCTCTCTCTTAAAAAAGAATAATTTATATTTCCTTACTGAAAGACTCTGTTGTTAGTGAGATATTTAATAAAAAAAATGAAATTTAGATCCATTTTGTTGGGTCTGATATAAATAAAATTACATGATTAATTCTTTTATGAAGTTTCATCTTTATACGGTTATTTATACTCATCAAAATTTAAATGTTAAAAATATATATCTTTGATCATCAATTAATAGTGAAAATTTATATATTTTATATTTATATAATCATCTATAAAAAAATATAAATTTATAGAATTATAATTGATCTAATTGTGTGTCTAATTAATGTTTCTCGTTAGTGTAAATCTTTAATTAATAACAACGGAATGTAATCCGTTACCGTTGCTTTTACGGCGCGGGAAGCGAAGTTTCCGAGGCGGAGTGGACGAGTCAGCAACTCACTAGTGTTAGTGTCTTCCCTCCCATTTTGACTGCTTTGGCGCCATTTTATTTCCCGTACAAAATGTAATCAGTTACCGTTGCTTGTACGGAGGGAAGCGAAGTTACCGAGGCGGAGTGGACGAGTCAGTAACTCACTAGTCAGTACTCAGTAGGATTAATGTTGTTTTCCACTTTTCAGTTAAAAAGAGTTTTTCACCTCCTATCATCTTCCCTCCCGTTTTGGCTGTCTTGGCGCCATTTTCATTTCACAGTAAAAAAATGAAAATAGAAGTAGAAATAAAAAAACAGTAGAAACGACACAAAATCACATCTTACAATCGGGTCTAAGTCTCAGACCTGTCGCTGACCAACCATTTACCGACTATGCCCATGATCAGCTGGATTTACAATTTTACATTGCAGTCGATGATTGAATCTTGGACTTTCATTCAATTATTTTTTTTTCTGTATGTTTAATATGAATGTAATTCAACTGCTAATCTTCTGTTTTAAGAAGTGGGAGGTGATAGATTCGAACTCCTATGGCTTCACCTGCTGTATTTTAAGGACAGTGAATATTACACGTGGGAATTTTACACGAGATTTTTTATGGTTTCTCACATATAAATTAAAAAAAAGAAATTTGAATAGATAATTGAAATAGAGTTTATAGTGATGAAAATTTTAATGTAGTCAGTCTAATTTAATTGATCATTTTCACAAAAAATTTGGAAACATAACTCATTACCACGACTCCATTTGGGCTATAATGTGAAGTTTATTAGAGTTTGAAATCACAATTTCTCCTTTTTTCACGTACATCTTCATTATTTTATTCATATTTAATTCAAATTGTTTTTGAGTTGATCTTACTAGTGAATTAAAAATTAATTTCTTTTCAACAGCTGTTTTTTTTTAATATTTGAAAATTATTTTTAAAATCCAATGAATTTGATTTCCTACGAGAATATCATCTTAAACATATCATTCAAACTTATTCATCTCTATATATTAGAGCCCACCCGGATAAACTCTGTTAAGTTCAAGAGTGATTGTTGCTTTGTGTAGGGGTGAAACATGGGTTTTAACTCAATCCGCATGACCCGAGTTGAGAAATCAGTGGGTTGGGTTGGGTATTTGTAAATTAAAGGTTGGGTCAGATTGGGAAAAAAAACTTGTATGGAATTTAAGTTGAGGTGGGTTCAGAAATTTAAAATCAACTTCACTTGACCTAAATTGACCTGAACTAACCCGAGTTTCAAGAAATATAAAAAATCTTATGCTGGTTTTTTTTTTTTCAAATCTGACAGTCAAGTCGAGTTGAACAATTTGAGCAAATAACTAGAGTTAGATAGAACCCAATAATGTTTTATATAAGTTAGATTGAATTTTTAAAACGTGGATTAACCGGACCGAGTTTCAACCCTACTCGTGTGGGTGTCACTCCACTGAAAAAGGACTAATATACTCAGTATCCATCACCTACGGTATCGCAGGAAGAATATAAGATTTTGATGTGTAACATTTGATTGTCTCATACTTTAAACCATAATTTTTTATCAACCTTAAGACAAGGGTCCCATTGTCCAATTGAGACACATGATCATACCTGTTAATGATTAAAAAAAAAACTATTTATTCCCAACATGCTACTCGTGAAGTGTGGATCAATTTAATTTCTTGACTCTTGATTATTGGGACAGCAACAACAAACGAATGATTTTAAAAAGAATGAGACAAAGCAAATCCAAGTGTAATTATTTACATCTATTGTAACATGTTATTCATAGTTTAAAATGTTTTTCATATAAAAAATGCTACTCGTTACGATCTTTCCATTTTGAGGTTCAGCAAATGAAGATTAACTTACTAGGTAATATCACTATTATAATTTTTTTGAATTAACACGTAAGAAACTTAGAAACAGTTTTATTAAAATTCTCACTGATGAGTCCACTATCTGTAAGGCACACCAAGATTAGACCATAAGAGCTTGAATCTACAACCTCCTGATTCCAAAGTCCAAACCATTAACCTCACTTTATGATATTCTATTGGCTAGTAAGTAAAAATAAAATAAAGAAAAAATATTTAACTAATTTAATTGGATTGCACCTTTATGAGATTGTAGTAGTAATTCTATTGGCTTGAAATTATCCACATTTGTTAAGAACTTGAATTAAGCATTACTTTAAACTCATACTTTTCACCATGTCATGTCAGAAAATGAATTTAGCTGTTTAATATAGACAAAGTGGTGAATGCATGATTCCCTGCATTTGGATATTTTTGTTCGCTAACTAATAGGTAAGGGTAAAAAATTATTTTTTTATTTTTTTTCCTTTTACTTTTAAAACCTCTTTCCAAGCAAGTGTATTCAGGGTAGCGATCTTCTCACGGACATTTTGTGTAATCTGACACGAATTTTACTGTGTTGCCCATTTTACCTTTCGAATTGACTTTCAACAGTAAAGGGTTCGGCGAGCCGATTCGAAGGGTAAAATGGACAATACAGTAAAACTCGTGTCGTTCATAATACCCATGCTGCATTTAGAGGAGAGGTAAATTTTACAAGAGTTATCCTTGACGAGGTATTACCCTCGATATTATGAATACTCCTTGTTCGGAAAGAGTTTTCAGAAACGGAAGAGAATGAGTAAAAAATTGATTTTTTACCTCTACATCTTAGTTATCAAATAAGATATCCAAACGCAGCTCCAGGGTAATTCCAAGTCAAGGATAATCTTGAATAACCCCTGTAAAATTTATTCCTTATCCAAACACAGTATATAATATTATAATATAAAGTATTGCTTCTCATTTTGACTCACGTGGAAGAGTTTTTTTTTCTTTTTCCCCGTAGAAGGAAGAATTTTTTAATTTATAACTAAGTGACAACGAATCACTCTACTTTCTTGTTTATTTTTCACAAATCTATATTTTTTAAAAAGAGTCTCTCCTTCCTTCTCATATAATCCAAGATTGTTCACTGTTGAATATTCTCTTTCTCACAATAATGCAGTTCTATGGTGATGTATCAGTTTCATACAAGTAAATTTGTTTAATGAGAGTTAGGTCAATGAGACTTTATTAACTAAATATGTTACTAAATAGATATTACATTATGTAAATTTAAGTTTATTTGATAGATAAAGTTTCATTATCAATAGATGATTCTAAACTATATAATCTTAGTTTTTAAATTTTAATAAGTATAAATCATTAATTTTTAAAGATTTAAAATTATTAGATTGAATTATTGTAATTCTCTTTATTTCGAAACCAATTTTGTAGGGTCTAAAACCTATTGTTGTTAATCTATTTTATTTTAAAATGTCTCAATAGATTTTTTTTTTTAAGAATTAAGAAAGAAGAAGACAAAATTGCTTGGAGTAAAGGAGAAGTGATCCAGATTCAATAGATTCTCATAAAGAAAAGTTTGATGGGTCCCTCCAATCAATCAAAGCTGGCTACTTAACATGTAAAATATGTCAAACTTAGAATTTTATACAACCAAAGTTGATTTAGAATTCCTTCTTCTGCTTCTAAATAGAGATACAGTCCATTCATCCATCAAATCAATCAAAACCCTAAAAAGAAAAATCAAAGGAAAAAATGGGTTGATGCACTTCTTTTATTGGAAGCAATTGGGCCCACTGAATGCAAACAGTGGGTCCCACTCATCAAACAAAAAGTGGGACCCACTCACAGCGAAGACCAACCGACCGACACTACAGAAGCTGCTCCCAAGATGAGGAGATGATATAATAAGGCCTTTGCGTCTGTTTCGAATCTTTCCATGACTCGCCCATGCATTTGCATGATTTTCTTTTGCATGCGTACCTTCTTCTCCAATAAAAAAGAAAAATAATAAAATAAAATAAACACTTATATGTAGTTAGGTGAGATGTTTCTGATTCTTAAATCATGATATAATTATAATATTTCTCAATAATTTTTATTTTAATCATTTTTTAAAAGAAAATATTAATGACAAAATTTTAAAATTTAAGTATCAATTAGTACTAATATCTTACTGATTTACCAAATTATCTTTTTTATACAAAAGTTATGAAAATAAAATATAAATCAATACAATATTAAATGAGAAGCTTGAATAATGGTATTGATATCAAAGATAAAAAATGTGTCCGATATGTTGTAGGACAATAAAGGCTGCAATATATCAGTGTATTACAGTTGAGGTTTGAACCCATGACAGACAGATGCACATGAAGCTGTTTCTAGTGTGACATTGTGTCTATACAGATGTAACACTATCATGTATTAATAAATTTTAACATATTTTTTACTCTATAATGATATATATAAAAATTCTCGTAGTCCAATTTTACAAAATAAAGATGGGAGAGATGAGTTCTCCGATCATTTTTCAATTTTTTTTTCTACAATAATGGGTTACCTTAAATTCAAATAAAAATTAATTCAGAAAATATCATTAGAATTGGTTTTATTATTTAAATTTATTTAGAGAATTCAAGTTAATAATAGTAGGAGTGTAAAAAAGAAAAAGAACAAGAAAAAGGTCATTTTCTATACCATTGATGGGTTCGGTTTCCTACTGTTGTCACCGACACTCGTTCCTGCCACGTCTCTATAAAATATTGAAATATGGAAATGGGCAGTCGTCATTCGTCGGGTAGAAAGTGATGAGACAGACGGAAAATATAATTCATGATTCACGACCACACGTCTTCTTCTGCTTTTTCTTGCTTTTGGCTAACCCTAATTATTATACAAGTTTCAATCCACTCCCTCATGTGGCCCCACCATTAATTCATCTGGACCATTAATTTTTGTCATGACTGATGTGTTAAAACCTGGACCCATTTTCAGGAAAGTGAAGGCTTGATGTAACTGGATTTAATTTGGATTGAATAGGAACATTAATTTTTTCTTTAATCGGGATATTCAAAGTTCTTATCTGAATTTTCAGATGTTTTATCTAACTAATCCTTAGAATATGTGTAAACCTTTTAATCTGCACATGCCGAGTAAAATTCTCATAAACAAAGGTGTGAATTGACAATCAAACTAACCTCTTATACTTGACAATATAAATAGATTCAATCGAATTTTATATTTTATTTTATTTAATATTTTTAGAATAGTCGTGCAGTTAATATAGATTAAAAATTACTGTAGATTATGCTAGTAATTTTTTTTTATTTTTTATAAATCGACTATAAGAAATCACTGAAAAAGTTGTAGAATAATTGGTAGGAATGCATTGTTAAAATCTAATAATTTATTCTTTTAATTCGTATGGGTTTAGATTGGTAGGTAATTTATATAAATAATTTATCAGATGCGATAAATGACTTATATGACATTAATTGTAATATTTTCTTTTTTATTTATAAATTTATAGGATGGCCTACTAAACTTCGAGATTATCTCTTTTTGTTATAGTAAACATGAATTTTAAAAAAAAACTATTGAATTTAATATTTCAAATATAGTGACAATCATACCATAAATTGCCCATATGTTATACTTCAACAGGTAATCTCCTGCCTCAAGAAGCGGGATGTGTCAAGTTCGAGCCCTCATGACCTCACTTGGTGTGCCCTAAGGGCAATGGATATCACCCGTGAGAATTTTACGCTGAGTTTCCTACGATTTTCCATACGTAAATTTTTTTAAAAAAAAAATCATACCATAAATTGTTATTAAAAGATATTATTATATCTATCAGTAATTCAATAATCTGAAGAATATCTATCAGTTTCAAATGCCAAGTGGTATCTTAATTTAAAATAAAACTCTTATTAAATGATAATAGAAAATTTCCTTAATAAAAAAATACCATTATGTTGAAGTATTGCCATATTCTCTCTTATTATTATTCTTCCATTTTTTTAGGCTACTGAAACAGGACTTAGACATCCTCATTTAGCTAATTGATTTTATGGAACATCTTCCATCCATGGTGGGGTTGCATACTTGTTGCAACTTCAACATTTATATAACTGAGTGGGCCCACATATCACTATCAACTTAATAAATTTCACATTTTGAATCTTTATGGGCTCTATAATTCCTATAAAAAGATTTTCTTTTTCTTTGTTCTTTAGCTATGGACCCTATAATCCAATCCTCTTGAGAAAATTTTATTTATTAAAGTAATAGATAGAAGAGTTTAGGGGATGCTTCTTACATAATATTTTATATTCTCTACATTACTTTCTTGGATATAATTAATCACTGTCTCACCATAATCTCTATTAGGCAAAGTGATTATTCTGTTAACTTTATGCTCATGTATGGTCCATGCTCACAAGCATGATTAATCATTAAATTAGTACATAGTTTAGCCGTATACGTCATAGATTGTTTTTCGGGTAGAAGCTCCATGTGGAGTTCATCTATGTTCATAGGGTTAGATGAATTTGAAAGATTCATGTGTGTATATAAGGCTATAAAAAATCAACTTAATTAAACAACTCTAGACATGATTTTAAAAGATTTAAAAATCAATGATTGAACAATTTTATTAACTTTGATTCTATGATTAGAGTCATTCAAGTAAGTGAGTTTTTTGCAAGCATTAGATACATATATAGATCTTTCAAACGGACTCAACCCATGATCATAGGTAGGCTCCACATGAAGCTCCCACAATGGGAGCAATTTTATGGGGTGTGCGGTTGATCATTTTTCTATATGTATGTAGTTGGATATCTACCTATTTGAACTCACTCTGAGTTGATCTCACATTTGGATTTAAATCAATTCAAAATTGTCCTCATTTTTTTCCCATTGATTTTAGGACTTTTTAAAATCACGTCTTTTGAAATTCAATGAACTTGATTTTTTATGAGTATCTTCATCTGAAAAATATCTTTCAAATATTAAGTATTTGATATCTTAATATGGATGATCTAGAAACTCGAAGGCTTAGAAAACATTCAGCTTTAATTTTATTTTTATGAGACTTTAGTCAAGACTCTAAAAATCATGTCAACACCATTTAATCATCGTATCTCTTGATATTGACTAGAAAAATAAACACTCATTGATATCAAAGTTTAAAGGTTTAAAAGCCAATGTTATAATGATCAAATATATAGGTTAAAACAAGAAGGTTGGTGGGGTTAGATCCCAAATTTACAAAACCCCCTTTGGTGTTATAAAATAAGAAGCTTTTTACATTAACTCTCTAAAAATTGTAATTTATGAAATGATTTTTATTTTTTATTTTTTGACTCTAATTAATTATATGATATCAAAATTTACTCTCACATGCAAGGGCTACTTCCTCAGTGACATAGCCTTGCTAGAAAAGTCTTCATCTTTGGATCACTCATGCAAGTTAAGTAGACAGTTGAGTTGCTTAAAGAAGAAGAAACCTTTCTATGAGTTCTGTTGCTTGAGTCTGGTAAAGTTGAGTAACCCCAATAAGTTTGAAAGTTATTAATACACATAGACAGGAAAGAATGTGGGCCCCAAATGGGCCCCACATGTAATGAGATAGACACGTCAGTAATGCAGGAAAGAGGAACACTCTTAAATTTATTCACTGCAACACTGTAAAAATGTCATTGAATGCACTTTTTTTTTTCCTTTTTCTTTTTTTCTTTTTGACTTGTACATTTTAATTTGGTGGGCCAGATATAACTGAAATGACAGGCCTTTGTACGACAAACGTTCCAACTTCTAACTGTCTCTTAAGATATTCTCTTCTCATTTAGAAGCTTTGGGCTTTGGGCTATGGGCTATGGGCTTTAGGCTTTTCTTATAATCCTTTAAGGGGACACCTCTTAGGCGGGCTGCAATTCTCCTATTGATATTTTGTATAATTTGATATAAATTTTATTATATTGTCCATTTTATCATTCGAATCAGTTCGTTAAATCTTTTGAATCGGCTCACCGGATCACTGATCCTTTCACTGTGGTATAAATAGGCTCACGCACCGGTTCATTAAATCACTGACCAGTTTATTGAAATCTATTTAAGTGAGACTGATTTTTTCATACAGAAAGCAAATCGAATCACTAAAATAGGATCACTGATCAGCTCATTGATTGGATCATTGATTTTTTTTTTAAATGTTTTTATACGACAGTGGAAGAGTAAAATGGGTAATATCCTAAATCCCGTGTCTCGTTACACAAAATGCCTGTTGGAGGATCCTAGCCCTCTAAGACTCTAATGATAATAAATATTTCAAGTCACATCCTTTAGATAATAAATTTTATTTAAAAAAAATGGTAATTAAAAAAATACTCCAATATTAATCTCCACAAAAAAAACGCGAAGTTATTCATGAATCTCATGTATAAAAGTAAGTCTTAAAGAAGTTGAACTCAAAACCCCTAATTTAATTTCAGATTTCAATCCAATTGAAGTGCATGTTGATATTTGAGATTCTGAATTTAAGAGATTGGGAAAAAAATCTACTCATATTATTTATTTTTTTCATTTGATTCTCATTAGATGATGGAGAGATCGATCGTTGTTGGAATGAGAAAGGTTTGAGAGAGTTTTTAACAGAATATTTATTTTTTAGAGATGAAGATTGATTTATGCATGGTAACCCTATCTTAGAGCTTCAGATTCTCCTATTTTTCTACAAATTTGTTTATAATCTCATCTGTTGTTTATTTTTCAACAAATTTATTTTATAATCTTATCTATTGCTCATGTAGATTGAAATCTCTAATTTTTTAGGAATTGAAAATTCTAATAATTGAAGAATTAGAATTGCCAAACCCACTTCCACAAATTTTGAAAGTTGGAAACATGCACAAATGAGACAAAAATCAAAGGGCGAAGGTCACAATCGGGTCACAATCGGGTCACATGGGGCAATTGGAGACTGTCTACCACATGTCATGTTGATGAAAGGAAAAGATTTTGATGCTACACTTCAACAAAATCATGAATTTTTAACCTTTTTGATTACCTTGGATAACAAGGTTTTATTTATTTGAATAGCCATTAGCATAGGGTAATTAATTTCCTATTACCCTAAACTGCAAACAAGTGATTAAGGGCCTGAATATATGGACTGACCCAGTGTCTTTTTCTGACCAACTGGGACTACAATCATACCAATTGGCCGGCCATGGCTTGACTTCAAGTTCAAGGATCATTATTCCATCACATGGACCACTTTAGATTTTAGATGTGACCATATTATTATTAATTATTGAATGTCATAAGATAATGTTCAACAAAAGTCAAACTCATACAAAGGGTTTAAAATTCTTGATTTCAGTCGGATTTGAAATTTTGTACTCGCACTAAACATATTGAACTTGACTATCCCTGTTTGCGAACGAGTTGATGCTAGAACTCATCAGATTCAGTTTGTGCATTCAGTTGATAAGCAAGTTGACATTTTTACCAAAGGACTACCAAAGCCACGCTTCTCACAGATTAGTTCCAAACTTGTCTCTTCTCCGATGTTGAGTTTGCAGGAGAGTATTAAAGAAAAGTCTTCTTTCGATTGATTCTCCACCAACAACTTTCTATTCATGTATATTCCCTTAATTGTCAGCATCCCTAATTACGGGAATACAGATTGATTTGATTTATTCTTTGATTGATTATTTTCCTTCTTTTGATACTGTATCTATATATATATATATAGGGTTTTAGTGAACTTTCCATTTTGCCCCTCATCCATACGCAGAAATCAGTTCACTTGTTGATGCACCGACTGGATCACTTGGAAATCGGTGCACCGATTTCTTGAAACTCTAAATCGGTGCACCGACCGAACCATTTTACACATAAATTGTTTCACTTTTCAGTGAATTGTTTCACTCATCGGTGCACCGGACAGTGTACCGATGAGTGAACCGATTCACTGAAAAAGTGAGCCGATTTCTGCGGATGTGGGCAAAGTCGGAAATCCAAAAAACCCTTGTCTACTGAAAGAGTATGCCCGTGTTAGGATGAGCACCTTCTATATATATGGGTGTTCTACACTTATCATTATGTACTGATTATGTTCTTAGAGTGCAACTCGAGTTAAATTGGGTTGGGCTGAACTCAACCTAACTGGACCGAACTCAGTCTAGACTTGTGCTTGTCTTTGATGGACAGGTTGCAAAACATGGTTACACGAATTCTACGGATGCAAACAGGTTGAGAATGGGGCCAAGTTAGATCAACTTTTTGTACTCGGAACAAACACAGGCATGAGCCCAAGATGAATCAATATTTCTCAAGACCTGCCCTAGCCCATTTAATGGTTTACCATGAAGTGACATTTTCAGGTCCATAACGATTGGTCGGCCGAGGCACCTGCTTGTCCCCAATATATAAATTTCCATATTTGAATCGCAAAATGAAGTTTAAGAACCTTGATGTGCCAGGTAAGGACCTCTAGGGTCAGCTCCTTTACAGCCCAATATTTCACGCTCAAAACCATCTAGGCCACTCTCCAAAGAATTACTCCTCGTCGACTTACCAGTGTGTGTGGATTGAGAGGATTACATATGCTCGTGAGATTAGTCTCATATCTACTGTAAAAACATTTATGGTGTTATTAATGCCCTGGCGCTGGATTACCTGGCTCAACTAGGTAGATGAATGAATCGGCCCAAGACCAATTCAGTCAATAAAAGCCTGAGCTTTTATGACCCAACTTGAGCCATTGAATTGAGATTATATTGATCTAGGCCCAAATTGGTTTAAGTTACAAGTGTGAAGGTCATATGGGCCAGCACGACTCCCTATATTAAAATTTTGTTTGCCCCAAAATCCTCCCACCGATCCGAATTGTGGCCCAAGATTTGACGTGCCACATTATACCCAGAAGCTTCTCTAACTAGTATTTATTTTATCCTAAGGTGGTAGACATAAAACTGGTAATTGGATTCAATTTGGATTAAAAAATCCAGGGCCTGCTTTGTTTGAGATCCTCACTGACCTGCAAACCTACTCAGATTTCTTACTTCCATACAAATATACAATGAGCACATGAGCAAGACTAGCTGCAAATCAGTGAGGCCCACCATATATAGATCCTGGCCCAAGAAATGTCAGGCCCACCATTGAAGTCATAGCAAATTAGATACAAACTAATGTAGGTTTTAAGTAAAATTCTCGTCTCAAATCAAAGGCAATCGAATTACAACTTTTCATATAAATACAGATGCAGCAAAGTAATAACCATTTCATGAAGATGGTAAAATGGAAAGGGCGAGACGTCTTCGATCTTCATAGAAGATCTTCTGTGTTTCTACTTTTACATGGGTTTTTTAGATAAGAAGGAAAGGAATCTATACTTTTTTAACTTGTTGGTTTTTGGATTTTTTAGATAAGAAGGAAAGGAATCTATACTTTTGTAACTTCTTGTTGTTGGTTTCCTTCTCTCCTAAAATTTGCTGCATATGTACTCCAATGGCATCCAAATACAGTCCACTCCTACCATAGAATCCAATCACCTTCCCTTTTGCATTTGTAGAAGTGAAAAATGTTCCCATCTCCTCTCCATATGGGCCATAAGTTCCTTTGTTGGTATGGAACGTAAGAGACCTGATCACTGTGGACCTCCCATCTCTGTCAATGGAG
Source organism: Chimonanthus praecox (assembly GCA_022113865.1). Classification (NCBI taxonomy): domain Eukaryota; kingdom Viridiplantae; phylum Streptophyta; class Magnoliopsida; order Laurales; family Calycanthaceae; genus Chimonanthus; species Chimonanthus praecox. The sequence continues at coordinate 50,839,712 of CM039093.1, read as the reverse complement.
CCGTAGCGACCACTGATGCCTGTGAGGATCTCATTTGGGTATCCCAATCTGATCTGCAAAGAACAAGACAGCATTCTGTTAACAATTTAAGTTGATGGTGGGACAAATGTAGAGAGAAATGAATACTTAGAAGCCAGACTTCTACTACCTTATGTGTGAAATCTCCGGCACCAGCTCCATGTTTAGAAGACCACACTGGTTTCCCATATCCATCATACTCAATTTGAATTGAACTAATCGCTTGTCCTCGCGAAAGAAAAATCTGCTTTACACCTGAGAATTTGCCATCATCCCACAGTCTGCCTCCATCGCCACCCCATGGCACTGGTCCACTTAGCACTGGTTCTTCTACCGCAACATTAACATCCTGAAACTGTTTTCCATTGGAAAAGGTTTTGACTTTGAATTAGAAGCTATCATAAAGTTGATTTATATTACTATGTCTATGCCATGTTTAGGCATTCTAGAGTGTTGAATGAGAAACCTCATCGAGTCCTTTGTTTGCTAGGTCTAGTTTTCTAGGCCATCTGAGATTTATCCACCCCTCATATTGCAGAATAACTAGGAGTAATGGCCTTATGAAAAGTGGTTCTAGCGATGAACATTTCCTGTCAATGTGGGAATTCCAATAATAGGTATCGATTTCGCAGTTTGTAAGTGCAAGTTACATGGATGTTAGACAAGCTTTTGAATTATGAAAAACATATTTGTCAAATCCAATTATGAGTGCCAACTGTGAACACCGATAAATTAATTACATGGCACTGTAATTAGTAAGTAAACATAAGAAAAAAAAAAGAGACTATTTACCTTGTGTTTTGATTCCCCATCACTGAGCTCATGGGTTTTAGAAGGCTGCCTCAAGGTCTGTGGTGCAATTAAAGCAGTAGATGGAGTTGGCTGTGGAAGAGGCTTTAGATAAACACCAATTGAATCAAGATACCAACCACAGCGGCCATGAAATCCAACGATCAACCCTCCAGCATTTGACAGTGAGAAGTTTGTTCCTTGTTCACATCCAAAAGGGCCATATTTTCTTTTATTGCTTTCAAATGTAAGAGAGCGAACAACAGTTGGACCCCCAGAAAAGAATGAACCCAAGTGTCCACTGATTGAAGTAAGAACCTCGTCTGGAAATTCTAGCTTTATCTGCAACATGTTCAAGCATGAATGAGAAGATTAGTCTTCTACAATTTGCACCCTGAAATTGTCAATTTCTTCATGTTCTACCATTATCTACAGCAATGTTTGAAAACTTAAAACTTGGTCTCGATTCAAAATTCATCGATACGAGAAATTCAACCAAGTTTTTGAAAAGAAATTGAAAACAATATCTTGTTTATGAGTCAACTTAAACAGATTTACCTGAGTCATTTTTTCTGAGCTTTTAACAGTGAATTCCACAGTAAATTCTCTCCACTTGGACAGAATAGTTTTGAAAATTAAGCAATTCATTAGCAGCCTGAATTAAAATCTCAACTTGGGACTCAGTCAATTTTTTTTTTGGGGGGTGGGGAGGACATGCTGACCTGATTGTAATATGGCTGGTACATTATGTATTGACATTTTGTGGTCTACACATGGCAGTATGGGCAATTTTTTTTTTTTCAAAAAATGCAGAAAAATATAGAAAAGAGAAAATTAGGAAATCCAATTTGAAAATTTTCTGGGTTAAAAAATGAACCTTTCTATACCGCATTAGATCGTTGAAGGCTAGGAAGTTGATACAAAAAAGAACGTCAAAAGATTATGAAAAATACCCAAAAAAATTTAAGAATAGAAAATCAATATTAGCAAACACCTTATATAAGATTCATGTTCTTTAGTGTCCATAATGATCCATATCATCTATTATAATTCATGATTTTCTTAAATAAAAAACCTTAATTTGATGTTAATGTCAAAAAATTAGAAAAATAACTCAAATACCACAAAAAGTTTATTAATCACGCGAAGGCATCTCCATTCAATTTCATATTCATTCCATGTCATTTCACTAATATTTTTACAAAAACCCCAAATGGGGTTATCTGAGAGAAAATATTAAAAAATATGGCAAAAATGGCTCTAAATGAACAAATCTAAAGGGAAATGTTGTTGGAATGGAAAATACCTTTCACATGTGAAGAGCTTACTTCTAAACCTTCTTAAAATCATAGGCAATGCAAGATACAAAGTAAAAACAGTTAACGGAGCTATTTATATAAATTAAAAAATTGATTGTAAGAGAAAAAATGGCTGTCTAAGCAGTTTTTAACTACCTATAGAACGAAGTCATGGCATCATAACGGTAATATGTGGCAAATATGCACAATATGTATTGGTCGATAGATACACATTGTTTAAAAAATTAAAACCTATTGTTTTTTTTTTATGACCAAGGTGTTCAGGCGTCTCACCCGAAGGGGACTTCACCTGACTAATCCTTGGAGCATGTGAAGACCTCCCGATTCTGCACACACCGGGTAAGCAATTACGGGGAGTGGCCCGTTGGGGTTGAACGTGAATTGAACTCAAGACTCCACTTCTTGAGGAGGGCTTCTTGACCGTTAGGCCAACTCCTTGGCGTTAAAACTAAAACTCATCTTTGATACAACATTTACCAGTTAGATTTTTTTGTTTTAGTTGTTAGATGTTTTTTACTACTGAAATTTAAATACTTATTCCTTTTAAAATGCCAAAATTTCGAATTACAGCTGATTTCCTCTGTCAATACATGGTCAAGTCAATCACAGCTTTGAGTTTGGTTTAGAAATTGATTACAAATATGAAGTTGATAATAGAAGGAAACTGGACTGACCTTGTCAGTTTTGGAGCCACCACTTCCACCATGCTTACTTGACCACAATGAGGTTCCTTTGTCATCATACTCTATTTGTATGGAGTCAATTGCACTTCCATGGACCAGAACCAATTGCCTTGTTGTTGTGTAAACCCCATCATCAAACAAAATTCCTCCATAGCCTCCCCATGGCCCAACTGGTATTGCTTGCACCACATTTGTCTCATGCTTCTGTTCCACCCACAATATTCACTTCAATCACCAATTTATCAAACTGGCATGCAAAATAATACTTGTACTGTAATAAAAGAAGATTCACTAATTTAAGCTCTGACAAAATAAAAAAAAAGGAAAAACTCATAATCAAAGATAATTTGCTAATTTTAAAAGGAGAATTGTAGGACTCATGGTCTGGTGAATCTTCTTTGGCCATTCAGTTTCCACCTTGTTCAGAATCATTTCCTCTTCACATTCTCTTGTTATAGATTGAATTGAGCTTGTGGGGAGGTCACATTTTTACTGGCTATCACTTTTGTGAAACTTGTTGGACTATAAAATCAATGGCTAGCTTTTGAGAGTGAGTTTTACCTCAAGATTGTTTTAACACTTCAGACTCTTTTCTTTAAATCCTTTTCTCTGTGGACCTCTCATTGTCCTAATCCCATCTTTGGACCCATTTTTTTTTTTTTTTTGGTTTTTAAAGAACCATCTTGAGTCAATGCTTTTAGTTGGGATAGCTAGCCTTGAAAGGATCTTGACAGGTGATAATATCTAGAAGAGGAATTTTGCTATGGAAAGTGGGTGCCCCTTGTCTTCGCCTTGCGAAAGAGGTGGATGTTTTGCTTGGTCATTGCTCCTACTCATTCAAAGTTTGGAGTTCCATCCTGAAGCTCTTTGATACTCACTGGATCATGCCAACACCTTTAGCCCACTTACCCTTTGCTTGGATGTCCCATCATGAGTAGTCCAGATTTACTATCCTCCGGCATCTTCCTTCGTTTGCTGTCGCTTGGGACCTATGGTATGCAAGGTCAATCGAATCTTTAAGGATAAGGCCAAGTCTCATCATCATGTGTTTCTTCAAGCTAAAGCCAAACACATCTTTGGGCCTTCTCTCTCAAAGAGTTCCATGGCATCTCTAAATCAGGTCTATTTCGAGCTTGAAAGGAGTGAATCAGTGTTGGTTTTCTGTAGTTTCATTCTTGTCCTTTTCAAGCAGGTGATGTTGCTCCTGTCCCCCTGTTTTATCTTTGTTTTTGTGTGTCGTGTGTTTCTCTCTTTGTACTCTAATGCAATTCTTTTGTTATCTTTCACAATTTCAGTTACCACTTCAGAAAAATAGGTATGCCATTCTAAAAAAAATTATCATTCAACGGTCAACTTGGCAACAAATATACATGAGGAAGGTCCTTTTTTATAAAAATATATTGTGTTATCTAGCAAGAAAGTAAATGGTAAGATAGGCCTTGGAGACAGGCTTTAATATTGAAAATAAGCAGAAAGAAAATTAGGTTGCAAGTTTAGTAGTTTTGACAGTAGGATGGTGATTTAAGGAAAATAAAACCACTTAGCACCTCAATGTCATGGACTCTTCAATTGAATGATGAACAGTTTGCTTACCATGGTTTTTGTTTCCCCAACACCGAGTTCATCAGTCTTAGAAGCTTGCCTTTGGCTTGGAGAAGGAACCAATGCACTTGCTGGATTCTGTTTTTGAATAGGCTTAAGATAAACACCAATAGAATCAAGATACCAACCACATCGGCCATGAAATCCAACAATCTGTCCACTGGAGTTCGACAATGAGAAGACTGTCCCTTGTGTGCTTCCAAAAGGGCCATATATTGCTCTATTGCTTTCAAAAGTGAGAGATCGTATAACAATTGGACCACCAGGAAAGAATGAACCGAAGTGGCCACTGATGGATGTAAGAACCTCATTGGGATAATCAAGCTTTATCTACAACAAAAGAAGGAAGGTGAAAGAAGGTTAATTATCCACAAATTCACCTTCAAATACCAAATCAATTCATCCTACGATCATCTCTTTAATGTAAATGGAAGCCCAGTTGGAGAATCTGAACTGTCAATTTGAACATCCAGTGTTCTAATAATCACCTCAAATAAGTAGGCTAGGTAGGATGAAACCAATACAAACAGCACGCCTTAAACAGTTGAACCAAACTGAAGTGTCCAATTTAGCGATTGACTTTGTTTAAAAGACTGGTAATAAAAGGGCAATGGACTGACCTTATCAGTTTTGGTGCCACCACTTCCTCCGTGCTTAACCGACCAGATCGAGCTCCCTTTGCTGTCATACTCAATTTGTATGGAGTCGATTACAGTTCCATGGACTACAATCAATTGTCTTATTGCTGTGTACACCCCATCATCGAACTGACTTCCACCAATGCCTCCCCATGGACCAGCTGGTACAATCTTCATCGCGTTTACATCATTTCTCTGGTCCAGACGTGAAACCAACTAATTTCAATCACCAATGAAACAAGAATGCATACCAGATACTACAGTAAAATCGAACACAGTATTCTGCTCAGAATGGGCAAAGGTGAAAACGAAGAATCCCTTTCTAAGCGCCAACATCTAGGGAATAAGTATGTGAGGAGTCAGGTTGGGCCTGCAGAAGCTAGTGCTTTGTGAAGCAGGGAATTCAAAGGATGAAATTGTGCATGTAGAAGGTTTTACAGAAAAGATGTTCTTAAGCAGTCTGTTGTTATTATTACCAGTTGCCAGCCAACTACACTTTTTCTAGCCGTTTTGAGGACTCATGACATGGTTTTACAGAAAAGATGTGCTTAAGCAGTAAAGAAAAGAGAGTATAATAAATTGTAAGTCTACATTCAATACGAAATATTAGAATTTTGTTAAAAAACCAAGCACAAGCTTAACACCAATTGCCTGGGTTAGGTTTTAGACTGTCATTTAAGGTCTTCGGTGTCAAATTTTGCATAAGGTAGATGTCTTAATCTAAACAGGCTAGATTTATAATCAAGTTTGCCAACAGAACCTTGCCATGCAGATGCTTGAATGAATTACATGGTTCCGTAATTAAACATGATCAGCATTCTAGTTACCATATAACAAAAACATGTTACTTACATTATTTTTTGTTTCCACCTCACTGGACTCGCGACTATAAGAAAATTGCCTTTGAATGGGATTCAAATTATTGGATGAATTTAGTCTCTGCAGAGGCTGTAGATGAACGCCAATGGAATCAAGATACCAACCACACTGGCCATGAAATCCAACGATCATGCCAACAGTGTTGGTAAATGAGAAGTGTGTTCCCTGTTGACATCCAAAAGGGCCATACTTTGCTCGGTTGCTTTCAAATGTAAGGGATCGGACAACAACTGGGTACCCAGAATAGATTGAACCATAGTGCCCACTGATTGAAGTAAGAAATTCGTTCGGAAAATCAAGCGTTATCTGCAATATGTAGAAGAAGGATGTCAAAGTCATTAGGTACTACATTATAGATCTGAAAGACTTCCAGACTCCAGAGTACCTGGCTGTACAGATGGAGAACTTCTAATGGCTTGCCACAAACTGGTCCATGAACCTATATCAACTATGGTTTTAAAACTCGTTTCCAAATTCTGTTAGTGAAGGGGCCAAGACCTTTTTGCAAGGTACTGGCTGATATATCCATCACTGACTTCAAACTCGGATTTTCAACTTTTTTTATCATTTTAAAAATTTAACAGTCACAAAAATCCAGTTCTATTGGCTAGCGCAGAATATAAATAAAACATTAAATAAGAACGTCGAGGTGCTAAAAATGGAGTTCTAACACATTTAAGGTTTCACACTTGAATTACTAAAGTTAGTATCAATCAACACCAAAACCACAACAAAACCACACAAACCTTTTTCTTGGCATTGAAAATTAATGAATGACTCACATAATCTTCTTAATTGGAAATCCTACTATAATAATAATAGTAATAAGGAGAAGAAGAAGTATTGGATTGATGTTAGAAGTTAGTTATTAGGATGAGATTAGTTGGTTGGTTAGTTAGGTCTTATTTAAATTTAAATCCATGTTAACTGCAGTAATAACTTCTGTTGTTTTCATTATAAATATAAGGACTCACTCCATCATGGGTATGGCGGTGAGGTTTCATTTCAACAAGAAGAAGAAGAAGAAGAAAAAGGAGGAGGAGAAGAAGAAGAAAAAGGAGGAGGAAAAGAAGAAGAAGAAAAAGGAGGAGGAAAAGAAGAAGAAAAAGGAGGAGGAAAAGAAGAAGAAGAAAAAGGAGGAGGAAAAGAAGAAGAAAAAGGAGGAGGAAAAGAAGAAGAAGAAAGTGGTCTAGCTGAACAATTTTGTCTATTTAGGAGCAACTTGGGCTGGTCTAACACTCCAATGGTTCAACCCAAGGCAACATGAAATGAAGAGGGCTGGAGCTGACTGGCTCAGATTGGGCTCTTTTTTCACATAAATTACAGGTTCAAATTGAAAGTCAGGCCAGGTAGAGCCCATTACATGAAAGTTCAAACCAGGTCTCAAAGCCTGAATTTGAGCCTATATTCATAAAATTCCCAACTCCGAGCTTTCTGACAATATTATGAATAAATATATATAATTAAAATATTTTAATCCAATCTACCCATCTTGGGCCCAAAACAGAAGCCAAGATGAACCAATCAGCATCTGCAACGCAGTTTTAAAATCAGGCTCGGACCTTACATATACAAATTAGCTAACGGCTCAGGGCTCAGGTTTGACCAAATCAGGTCAATTTGTGCTCGGGTTCATGCCATGCCGCGATCCCCTCCAAGTTAGATTTTAAAAAAATAGTAGGAGATACAATCAACAGCAGTAAGCAGGTAATATAGGTGAAATGGACTGACTTTATCTGTTTTTGTGCCTCCAGTTCCACCATGCTTGGTTGACCACGCAGAGCTCCCTTTGTTGTCATACTCTATTTGTATGGAGTCGATTGCAAGAGCATGGACCACCACCACTTGCCTCACTGCTGTGAAAATTCCGTCGTCGAACTGACTTCCTCCAAGCCCTCCCCAAGGCCCTACTGGTACTGCCTTCATCATATTTAATGCTTCCTTACTCTGCACTCATTCATTTATTGTTTCAATCACTACCAACAATAAATTTAATAAACATCCAATAACTCTTTCATAAATCATGCCATCTCGCTTGATATTGCTCCTGAATTTCATTCGATCCATGGTTAAAATTTTCCGGAAATGAAAAACCCACTATTAAATGAGTTAGAAAGTTATGCTGAATTCCATTTGAAAACTTGCCTAGTTATTCTCAATTGGATTTTGAATGAAAAAGGAGTATTGAGTTTCTTGATGAAATCAAGTGGGTTTTACTGATGGATTGATCACAGTGCAAAACATGTCATTTACATTGAAATAAAGTGGGATAAATCTGCCCACTTCAATTGAAATGAAGTTTTGGAGCAATACTATGCAAACGAGGTGACCTTCTTTTAACTGCTTGAGGTTGTTGAACTCTGTTGCAATAAGATCCAGCACAAGCTAGAAACAAAACTCCCTATAGTAGTAAAATCAAAGAAAAAATACATGAGCATAAGAAAACACATAAAAAATCTCCTAACATTATTACCATTTCTCAGAGTCTGGTGTGCAGAAGTAAGTGCTTGTCCAAGACTGCAAGGTTGAGGGAGTTCTTAAATATTTATAGTGGGAAAAGAACACTGCTGCTTCTTTGAATTCTAAAAAGGGTCCCAAGAAATAAAGCTTATTCCATGTAATATTCTTCTGGATAGAAAGGTTTCCATTCCGCATAAGTACAGCACCTGAGAAGTGATTCTCCTTTCTAAAATTCCACTAAGGATTGTGTAGATTTCAAGTATTCTTTCCCCATTTTCATGGTATCGATGCTGAAAGAGCATTTGATACTTCTTTCTGAGGGTGGAAACATATTCAACAGGACAATAAAAATGCATTTAGCTATTACATACTTGCTATATACGTAATCATATATGTTTTTTATGACATCACTGATGCCCAAGGTTTTATTCCTTATGCAAGCCCCCAGTCATTGAAACATAAGATTGATTGGATGGCCGAAACCTCATTATTTGATGCCCGTTTATGGGCAGGACTGTGAGACACCAGGGCTGGAATTCTCGAGTGTTCTGATGGGCTACGTCAAGAGGGTGGATCCTATCATATGATCAAAAGATTTGATGGGATTGAACCTGGAACTTAGATCATTGTTCTACTTTTTCTTATATCGGGTCCAAGTGTTGTACCAACGCTGATTCCGTCACGCCTCAACCCTCGAGCACGTGATAATTTTTTTCCCTCTCTATACCCACAATTACCCACCAAACTCATAAAGGTATCATGGTTTGTTTCTTCACATACTACTGTTCATTGGGCAACTATCCTTTGTATTTTACGATATATTCGTAGCACTTTATATCAAAGTCTATTACTTCCCTCTTCCTTTGGTTTAGAGCTTCGAGCATTTTCTAATGGTGACTGGGCAGGTGATCCTTCTGATAGTAATTTTACTACTGGCTTTTATACTTTTCTCAACGACTCTCTCATTTCCTGGCGAAGCAAAAAAAAACAGTCTGTTGTTGTTCGCTCATCTGTTGAAGCTGAGTATCGTGCTATGACTTCTACCACCGCTGAGATAGTTTGGCTTTATTGATTACTTGCCGATCTGGAAGTCACATTTTCTGCCTCTACTCCTCTGTATTGTGATAACATGAGAGCTATTCAAAGTGAACATAACACTGTTTTTCATGAGCGCACCAAACATATTGAGCTTGATTGTCACTTTGTGCGACATCATCTACAATTTGACATGATTTCTCTCCCATTTATCTCTCCTTTGATGCAACTAACTAACTTCTTCACAAAGTCACACACCGTTACACGCTTCCAAAATCATCTTGTTAAACTCTCAATGCTTAACACTGCAACATCGCGAGTTTTAAGACAGGTGTTAGACATGTATTTTCCTTGTATTTTGTATTAGGGTATTTTAGTCTTTTCATTAGTTATATTCTTTTGTTAAGTAATTCAATCTGCAGATGTTTAACATAGACCATTTAATGGTTTGCCATGAAGTGACATTTTCAGGTCCATAAAGATAGGTCGGACTAGGATCGTGCTTGGGCGCAATATATAAATTGTAATATGTAAATCGCAAAATGAAATTTAAGAACCTTGATGTGCCAGGTAAGGACCTCTAGGGTTTGCTACTTTAAGGCCCCAAAACAGAATTTTGCCTGAGCATCTTTTGCTGTTAAATATGTTCAAGCCTGAACTGATGAGAATTTACTGTTTAAAAATATTTACAGTGTTATTAATTCCTTGGGGCTGATTACCTGGCCCAACTGGATAGACAAATGACTTGACCCAAGACCAAACTTGAGCCATTGAATTGAAATTATACCGATCTAAAGCCCAAATTGGCTCAAGTTGCAAGGTGTGAAGGCCATTTAGACCAGAATGACTCCCTATATCCTTGAATTTCATTTGCCCCAAAATCCTCCCACCGATCTGAATTGTGAGGCAACCTTTGACGTGCCACATTATGCCCAGAAGCTTCACTAACTAGTATTTATTTTATCCTAAGGTGGTAGACATCAAACTGGTAATTGGGTACAATTTGGATATGAAAATTGATGGCCTGTTTTAAGTTGAGACCCTCACTACCTGCAAACCAACACAGATTTCCTACTTGCGTAAAACAAGCACATGAGCAAAACAAGCTGCAAATAAGTGAGGTCCACCATATGCAGATCCGGGTCCAAGAAATGTCAGGACCACCATTGAAGTTATAGCAAATTAGATACAAACTAATGTGGGTTCAAGTAAAATTCTCGTTTCAAATCAAAGCCAATCGAAAAACAGCTTTTCATATGAATACAGATGCAGCAAACTAATAGTCATTTTATGAAGATGGTAAAATGGAAAGAGCGTGACGTCTTCGATCTTCATAGAAGATACTCTGTGTTTCTACTTTTCCATGGGTGAATTAGATAAGAAGGAAAGGAATCTTGTTGGTTTTCTTCTCTCCTAAACTTTGCAGCATATGTACTCGAATGGCAACCAAACATAGTCCACTCCTACCCTAGAATCCAACCATCTTCTAAACTATGCTGGATGTGGACACCAATGGCATCCAAATACAAGCCACTCCTACCATAGAATCCAACCACCTTCCCTTGTGCATTTGTAGAAGTGAAAAATGTTCCCATCTCCTCTCCATATGGGCCATAAGTCCATTTGTTGGTATGGAATGTAAGGACCTGATCACTGTGGACCTCACATCACTGTCAATGGAGCCGTAGTGACCACTGATGCCTGTGAGGACCTCATTTGGGTATCTCAATCTGATCTGCAAAGAACAACACAGCATTCTATTAACAATTTAAGTTGATGGTGAGACAAATGTAAAGAGAAATGAATACTTAGAAGCCAGACTTCTACTACCTTACGTGTGAAATCTCCGGCACCAGCTCCATGTTTAGAAGACCACACGGGTTGCCCGCATTGATCATACTCAATTTGAATTGAGTTTATTGCTTGTCCTGCTAGAAGAAAAATCTGCTTTACACCTAATTTGCCATCATCCCACGGTCTGCCTCCATCGCCACCCTATGGCACTGGTCCACTTAGCACTGGTTCTTCTACCGCAACATTAACATCCTGAAATTGTTTTCCATTTGAGTTTGGATTAGAAGCTTTCAAAGTTGATTTATATTATTATGTTTATGCCATTTTTAGGCATTGTAGAAAGTCGAATCTGTAATTCAATTAAAAAAGTAAAATGTAGCTGCAGAAACCTCAGTGAATCCTCTCTTTGCTAGGTCTAGTTATCTACTCCATCTGAGAATTATCCACCCCTCACATTGCAGAATAACTAAGAGTAATGTCTTTGTGAGAAGTGGTTCTAGCGATGAACATTTTCCGTCAATGTGGGAGTCCCAATAACAGGTATCGATTTCGTAGTTTGTAAGTGCTCATTATTGTAATAATAACAGCTGCAAGTGCAAGTCATATGGATGTTAGACAAGCACTTGATTTATGAACAATACATTTGTCAAATCCAATTATGAGTATCAACTTTAGGTAAATAACTTTGAGAATGATAACGAACACAAACTCCAACCCCATATGCCCCAACCCTTCCCCCATTAAACGGAACAAACATTCCTTTAGATATTCTTTTAATTTTTATTCTCATTTTTATAAATTCATTAGCTCATGCCAGGTCAAGAAAATCAAGCATGTCTTCTTAAGTAGATAAACTCTAGTTAGATTTGTATATATATTTAGAGAGAATTTGATAAGTAAATGTTTTCTATTCTCATTTTGCTGCCTCGTTTTCTATGATGCATGGGGTAGGCCATAGTGCCATATTGGACAATAGAGTCTAGTTAGCAAGGGCGCAGTGGGGGCAGTCCTTCAGTAGGGAGTTATGTTTGGGGAAGTGGGGTCTTTGACCTTGTCTCATAAAGGTATTTTATAATTTGGTATTATTCATATATTGTATCCTTAAAGAATTTCTAAGTTTTCTCGAATTCATGTACATTGAGAGAGATGTGAGGTAGAAAGTATTGAAATCCCATTCTCTAATATACTGAAATTGCTCCTATCTAACAGTGGACATACAAATATTATTAAACCATGTAAATCTCAGATATTTTTGTATGATTGCTTATGTTTTCACTGTAATTTAAAATTATTATTTTCAATACTTTTGATAAGTAATTAAGAAACACACGCAACATTTCTATTTTTTTTCTTCAGTTTTTTTATTTTGAAAAAAATTCTTTATAGAATATGCTTAAGATTTGAACTTTTATATTTGAACAAAAAGAACTTCTATATTTGGATTGATTAATAGCAAGATCCTTAGAGAACACCGACTCACCTATCTGGTTGAAGCTCAAAGAAAAGATACAATCCCTAGAGCTCCAAATCTTCCCCTACAAGTGTAAGAAGTGCGAGACACCCACTTTTATCCCTTTCAGAGATCTTTTACTTGCCTTCTCATGTCTTATCTATTAGAGTTAAAAATCAGGTAAAAGATTACCCTTAACTGCTGATGAAGTCTCCTTTTTAAGTTTTCCACATCCAAAAAAACCAAATTTATTTGTAAGGGCAAGTTGTGGCTAACATTTGCGCCCGAAATGTAGGGTTGGGCCTGATGTTGGTCATCCTGTATCTGGCTGTTAACATTCGTCTCATCTCATCCCAACCAATTATCTTATTTATTTGGAGTCGACACTTATTATTAGAGTATTAGGGATATATTTGAATTCGATAAATTATCTTTCAACTTGCAACTGTGAACATGGCCCTGTAATTAGTAACTAAACATCAGAAAAAAAAAAGAGACTGTTTACCATGTGTTTTGATTCCCCATCACTGAGCTCATGGGTTTTAGAAGGTTGCCTCAAGGTCTGTGGTGCAATTAAGCAGTAAATGGAGTAGGAGTTGGCTGTGGAAGAGGCTTTAGATAAACACCAATTGAATCAAGATACCTACCACAGCGGCCATGAAATCCAACGATCATCCCTACAGCATTTGACAATGAGAAGTGTGTCCTTTCTTCATGTTCTAACATTATTTTAAAACTTGAAACTTGGCCTCGACTCAAAATTCATTGAATCGAGAAATTCAGCCAAGTTTTCGAAAACAAAATAGAAGAAACTCAGAAGAAAACTAACACACTAATTCGACTCATTCTTGTTGAATCGAGTCAACTTAAACTGACTCACCTGAGTCATTTGTCTGTGTTTTTAACAGTGAATTCCACAGTTAGTTGCTCTCCACTTGGACAAAATAGTTTTGAAAATTAGACAATTCATTAGCAGCCTGAATTAAAATGTCATGTTGGGACTGGGTCAAAGTTTGGGGGGACATGCTGACCTGATAGTAATATGCATGCCACATGCATAATCTTTATATGAACTTGAGCTTTATATCCAGTGTTTTATAAACACTGGCTGGTACAATATTTTTTTATGACCAAGGTGTCCAGGCCTCTTAGAGCACCTGAGTAATCCTCTGAGTATGTGCAAACCTCCCTACCCACACATACCAGTAACTCTATGGGAGTGGCCCTTTAGGGTGGATTGGGAATTGAACTTAGTATTCCTGTTTCGTGAGTCGGGTTCCTAGTAGGTACAATATGTATTGACATTTTGTAGTATACATGTGGCAGTGTCGGAATTTTTTGAAATTTATTTCAAAAAATAAGAAAATAATAGGAAAGAGAAAATTAGGAAATCCATTTTGTGAATTTTCTGGGTTAAAAAATGAACTTTTTATATCGTATTAGATCGTTGAAGGCTAGGAAGTTGAATAAGAAAAGAATGTCAAAAGATTATGAGAACTACCCAAAAATTTCTAAAAAGAGAAAATCAATATTAGCAAACATCTTATATAAGATACATGTTCTTTAGTGTCCATAATGATCCATATCTTCTATTATAATTCATGATTTTTTAAACAAAAAACCTTAATTTGATGTTTATGTCAAAAAAATAGAAAAATAACACAAATGCCATAAAAATTATATTGAACACATTAAGCCATCTCCATTCAATTCCATATTCATTCAATGTTATTTCACTACAATTTTCATAAAAACCACAAATGGGGTTGTTATCTGAGAGCAAATATTAAAAAATATGGTAAAAATAACTCTAAATGAACAAATCTAAAGGAAAATTCTGTTGGAATGGAAAACACCTTTCAAAAGTGAAGAACTTACTTCTAATCTTTCAAAAAAAAAACTTTCTTCTAAATCTTCCTAAAATCACAGCCAATGCAAGATACAAAGTGAAAACAGTTTTACTGAACTATTTTTTTTAAATTAAAAAATTGATCTTATGAGGCAAAATGGCTGTATTGATAGTATTTTTACTAAATATCAAACCAGGTTAGGGGGACCGTAACAGTAATATGTGTCAAATATGCTCAATATGTATTGGTCAATAGGATATTGCCCAAGATCTGTGTCATATGGATTAGCCCAATATATATTTTTCGATACGCGTGGCCCAAACAGTCAAATTTCATACAATTGCTCTTTTTTTTTTTTTTTTAAGTTTTTAGTTGTTAAGATGTTTTTATACTACTAATGAAATTTGAAATCGCTTACGTATTCCTCAAAATGCTAAAGTTTAGAATTACATTTGATTTCTCATACTAAGACCTCTGTCAATATATGATCAAGTCAATGACAGATTTGAGTTTGGTTTAGAAAATTGATAATAAATATGAAGTTGATAATAGAAGGAAAGTGGATTGACCTTGTCAGTTTTGGTGCCACCACTTCCACCATGCTTACTTGACCACACTGAGGTTCCTTTGTCATCATACTACATTTGTATGGAGTCGATTGCACTTGCATGGACCAGAACCAATTGCCTTGCAGATGTGTAAACCCCATCATCAAACAAAATTCCTCCAGGGCCTCCCCATGGCCGAACTGGTATTGCTTGCACCCCATTTGCCTCATGCTTCTGTTCCACACACAATACACACTTCAATAACCACCATATCAAACTGGCATGAAAAACAATACTTACTGTAATAAAAAAAGATATACTAACTTAAGCTCTGACAAAATAACAAAAAAGAAAAAATCGTAATCAAAGATAATTTGCTAAGTTTAAAAGGATAAGTGTAGGACTCATGGTCTGGTGAATCTTATTTGGCTGTTTAGTTTCCACCTTGTTCAGAATCATTACCTCCTCACATTTTCTTCTTATAGATTGAATTGAGCTTGTGGGGAGGTTATATTTTTACGGGATATCACTTTTGCAGGAACTTGTTGGAGCATAAAATCAATGCCTCCGTCCAGCTTCTTGTTGGTTAGATAGAACCTTAATCTCAATGGATGAGGAACACTCCAGGATATGAAACAAAACTCCTCCAGGCTCTTTTCTGTTGAATCCTTTTCTGGGTGGACCTCTCCTTGTCCCAATTCCATCCTTGGACTCATTTTTTTTTTTGGGGTTTTTAAAGAACCTTCTTGAGTCAATGCTCTTAGTTGGGGTAGCTAGCCTTGAGATCTTGACAGGTGATTGGATATTTTAATTGTTCATTGCTCCCACTCATTCAAAGTTTGGCGTTCCATCCTGAAGCTCTTTGATACTCACTGGATCATGCCAACACCTTTTGATGCAGACTGAGTAGGATAGGACACCCAACTCAATTGCTTGGCGGAAGCTCTTATGTAAAATAAGAACCAATGCGGGTTTAACGCAACCCGTTGGATTAAATAATAAAACCCAACTCAAATAAGCCGTGGAATTAATTGAATCAATAAATTTAAAATGTTCATAATTCAAGTCCAATTAGTTCTTTAAAACCTCCCACAACCACAAATCAATTTTGAAATCCAATTTGAAATAGTTGAAAAAATTGGTTGGTTTTAAATCAAAACACCCCCAACACCTAATTGGGTCTAATTGGCTCAAGCTCGGGTCAGAACACCCTAAACGTGCCTGCTAACAATTTCTCAAGTCTGTACCGAATCAGTTCCAAACAGAATTTCTGAAACCAGTTTTTTATTCTTTCAACAGTCCAAAACAATGTTTCAAAAGCTCCCCACACACGGTTCAGATTTCTAGCTCAAACAAGTTTTAAACTGGGATTAAATCCTGCAAGGTTGGCCCAAAACTGACGTCAAACAGGTGGTAGAAAACTGATCTTTTTTAATGTCAAAAATCAGCACAGACGCTGTTGCAAAAGCCCCAATAAAGTCAATTCAAAAATATCTGAAATTGGGTTTTGTTTCTTTTAAATCAAACCAGAATTACTGTTTCAAAAAAAACAAAAAAAAAAACTTGGAAATTCCTCAGTTAATCAACCCAGTCAGCAGTTTGGCTGGTTTGATGGGCTTAATTAACTCTTAAAATCTGATTCAACGACCCCAAAATTTGAATAAGTTTAAGATTTACCTGGGTCTCAAAGTGATGGTGCAGATCAGCGTTAAACACCTTGATTTGGGTCTGGGTTCAGCAATGTTTTGCTGGGTTAAGGAGAAATAATCTCCAATCACCACCCCGGTCCTTGGTTCAGTCTAGAATCAAGGAGTACTCTGCAGAATTTACTCTGCCTTCAGCGCACTTGGCTGGAATTAAAGCAGTTTGGGTTGCTGCAATTGGGCACTCAACAAGCACCATGTAGGATATGGCCTTCAATGAAAAACCTTGGAAAATAATATGTAATTTCATAATCGTCTGCCTCTATTGGCTACATACCATCCTTTTATAACAAGGAAAAACAGAAACGGCCATACATGATTTTAATTCAAAGAAACGAAACTGTCCTATTTTAATTCAAAGCTACAAAACTGTCCTAAAATTAAACACACTAATGTTGTAGCTGATCCTAGCACTTAAATAAGAACGGTGCAATTTTTTTATTGGGTTGCAACGTCTACTGTGTTGGACTTTAGACCTGGATAAAAAAAACGATTTTCTTCACCATCACAGATGCTTGCATCACCTTTAGCCCACTCACCCTTTGCTTGGATGTCCCGTCATTAGTAGTCCAGATTATCCTCCAGCATCATTTGTTTGCCTCTGCTTGGGACCTATGATTGGCAAGGTCTATCGAATCTTTAAGGATAAGGCAGGGGTTAGAAAAATCGGCCGGAGGACACATTGGACGATTTTTTTGTATCTGTCGATATCTCGACTTGGTCAATATATCGGTCGCACTTTTTCTCTCTCCTATTTTTTTTTAAATTTAAATAAATTAGAGTAAATATAGATAATTATGGACTTATTGAATATGTAATTTTTCCATAAAATATCGGACATTTACATCTTTTAATATATTTTTGAAGTTATGATATCGGGAAATTATTACTAAATAGTGAAAATTATAAGGAAAAACAGATAAATAAGGAAAATTTGAATAAATAATTTCATAATTTATTTTTTTAGTCAATGAGTGTTATTTTAAGTTATGAATTATAGAACTAAAAAAATACATAATAAAATGATTGAAGATTACATAATAATGTAGAAAAAATATTAGAAAATGAAACTAATGAGGTTCTAATCACTTGAATTGATAACCACACAAATGTCATGTATAATAATATAATGTTTTCTTTCATTTGAGAAGATAGATTTTATTTTTCATTAATAATAATTAGATAAATAAAATTATTAGATAAAATTATGAGCTATAGTTAATTATGTTAAATTGATATAATAAAAATAAAGAATACCTTCTAATAATAATGACAATGGTAAAAATATTAGATGGTAAATATAATATTAAATTATTACAATAAGATAAATAAAAGAAAACATTATACTTTTTACTTTCAACATAAGTAAATATTGTATTTAAAATAAAAAAATTATTGCTTTCACATTAAAAACAACTTTTTGATAAAATATAAGAGTATACACATGAGTTTTCAAGTGAGGTCTTTAGGAAGCTCAGGTGAGCTCTTTACTTCTTTTCATAAAGATAAAGATGGATTTTCACTTAGAAACCCTAACGCACATCTTTTAATACCCTTCTTCTCTTTCACTCTCTCTATTAAACCCTAGAGGCCGGCGCCGCTCTCTTTATTTTTCCCATCAACAAAGAAGAAAAAGAAGAGAAAGGAAAGCTGTGAAAGGTGTAGCGATTTTTTTTCTTCAATCTTTTCTCTATATTTTCTTTTTTCTCTTACTATTCTTTTTCATCCCATATTTCTAAAAAAAAAGGGGCTATCTTTTAAAAACAAAACAACAAACAACTGAATTTTTAAAATTCGGCCTATATCATGGCCGAATTATCGGTAAAAAATTCAGTCATATGAGCTGATTTTTTTCCGGTACGGCCAATACTATATGTATCGGCCGATATACATCGGCCTTTGAAAGCCCGATATATATCGGCTAATACACATAGTATCCACTGATATTTTGACCCCTGGCATAAGGCCAAGTCTCGTCATCATATGTTTCTTCAAGCTAAAGCTAAACTCATCTTTTGGGCTTTCTCTCTCAAAGAGTTTCATGGCATCTCTAAATCAGGTCTATTTCGAGCTTGGAAGGATTGTATCGGTGTGGATTTTCGGCAGTTTCTTTCCTGTCCTTTTCAAGCATGTGTTGTTGCTCCTTTGCACTTGTTTTCTCTTGATTTTTGGGCGTCATGTGTGTTTCTCCCTTTGTAGTCTAATGCAATTCTTTTTGTTCTCTTTTTGTGAAGCAGGGAATTCAAAGGATGAAATTGTGCATGTGGAGTTTTTTACGGAAAAGATGTGCTTATCCAGTCTCTTGTTATTATTACAGTTGCTAGCCAACTACACCTTTTTCTATTTGTTTTGAGGACTCTTGACATGGCTTGTTGGCTTGCTAACAATTCTATTCTTATGGATTGCGTGGTTAGAAATGACAATTAAGACTGCAGAACTTAGGTGAAATTATCGGGTGAGATGAATTGATCCTATCAAAATGCCGCATTCAGACCTTCACATGGCACATGGGATTCACCCAAAAAAAAAAAAAATCACTTTAGGATTTGATTGTTGGTGTTTCTTAACCCAGAAAAAGACAGTAGAAAGAAGAGAGAATATAATAATTTGTAACACTACATTCAATACAAAATATTAGAAATTTGTTAAAAAGAGAGTAAAAAACCAAGCCCAAGCTTAACACCAATTATATGGGTCGGGTTTTGGACTGTCATTAAGCCTTCAGTGTCAAATTTTGCCCAAGCTAGATGTCTTAATCTAAACAGGCTAGATTTATAATCAATTTTGCCAACAGAAACCTCGCCATGCAGATGCCTGAATAAATTACATGGTTCTGTAATTAACCATGATAAGCATTCTACTTATCATTCTAGTTATCCAATGCAATGAATGGGAATCAAAGCATTGGATGAATTTAGTCTCTGCAGAGGCTGTAGATGAATGCCAATGGGATCAAGATACCAGCCACACCGGCCATGAAATCCAACGATCATGGCACCAGTGTTGGTTAATGAGAAGTGGGTTCCCTGTTGACATCCAAAAGGGCCATACTTTGCTCGGTTGCTTTCAAACGTAATGGATTGGAGAAGAACTGGGTGCAAAAAAGAGAATTTTCCATAGTGCCCACTGATTGAAGTAAGAAATTCGTTCGGAAAATCAAGTGTTATCTGCAATATGTAGAAGAAGGATGTCAGATTCATTAGGTACTACATTGTAGGTCTGAAAGACTTCCAGACTCCAGAGTACATGGCTGGACAGATAGAGAACTTCTAATGGGTCTGCTATAAACTGGTCTATGAACCTATATCAACTATGGTTTTTTGTTTTTGAAAGAAATATCAACTATGGTTTTAAAACTCATTTCCAGATTCTGTTAGTGAAGGCCAAGACCTACCATTGACTTCAAACTCGGATTTTAAAGTTTTTTTATCATTTTAAAAATTCAAAAAATTTAACAAGTCACAAAACTCCAGTTTTATTGGCCAGCGCAGAATCTAAATAAAACATTAAATAAGAACGTTGAGGTGCTAAAAATGGAGTACTAATACATTTAAGGTGTCACATTGAATGAGTAAAAGTTAGTATCAATCTACACCAAAACCACAACAGAACCACATAAACTTCTTCTTGGCATTGAAAATTATAGGCAAAATACAAATTAATGAATGACTTACATAATATTCCTAATTGGAAGTCCTACTTGAATAATAATAATAATGAGGAGTAGAAGGAGAAAAAGAAAGAAGGATGTTGAAAAATAAAATAAAATAATAGTAAGATACAAAAATTTACGTGGAAAACCTTGAAGGGAAAAACTACGGAAAAAGAGAGAGTTCTTAATCATTGTGTCTCAGTAGAGATTACACCCACAATATAAATATTTACAATGAGCATAAGATGCCAGTAATGGAGCACACTATTTTAGCAACTACAAGTTAGGAAAGTCCCAATGCAGAAACTACTAAAACTTTGGTCAATCATATCAACCCACGAATAGCAACAAATCTTCCTTAAATCTCTCTTCTCCACCAACAACGGAGGAGGAGAAGAAAAAGTATTGGTGTATTGACGTATTGGATTGAAGAAGTATTGGTGTATTGTGTTATTTAAATTTAAATCCAAGTTAACTGCAGTAATAACTGCTGCTGTTATTTCATTATAAATATAAGGACTCACTCATAATGGGTATGGTGGTGAGGTTTGATTTCAACAACAACAACAACAAGAAGAAGAAAGTGGTCTAGCTGAACAACTTTGTCTATTTAGGTGCAACTTGGGCTGGTCTAACACTCCAACGGTTCAACCCAAGGCCACATGAAAAGAACTTGAAGAGGGCTGGAGTTAACCTGGCTCAGAAATCAGGCCAGGTAGAGCCCATTGCAATGAAAGTTCAAACCAGGTCTCAAAGCCTGAATTTGAGCCTATATTCATAAAATTCCCAACTCCGATCTTTCTTACTTAATATTATGAATAAATATAAAATTTATAAATGATATTTCTATAAAATTAAATTATGTAATCCAATCTACCCATCCAGGGCCCAAGACAAAACCCAAGATGAACCAATCGGCATCTGCAACGCAGGTATAAAATCAGGCTCGAACCTTACATATACAAATTAGCTAAGGGCCTAGGCTCATGTTTGACCAAATCAGGTCAATTTGTGCTCGGGTTCATGCCCTGCCGCGATCCCCTCCGAGTTAGATTTACAAAAATAGTTGGAGATTACAATCAACAGCAGTAGGCAGGTAATATAGTTGAAATGGACTGACTTTATCTGTTTTTTTGCCACCAGTTCCACCGTGCTTGGTTGACCACACAGAGCTTCCTTTGTTGTCGTACTCTATTTGTATGGAGTCAATTGCAAGAGCATGGACCACCACCACTTTCCTCACCGCTGTGTAAACTCCGTCGTCGAACTGACTTCCTCCTGGTCCTCCCCAAGGCCCTTCTGGTACAGCCCTCATCATATTTAATGCTTCCTTACTCTGCATTCATTCATTTATTGTTTCAATCACTACCAACAATATTTAATAAACGTCCAATATCTTTTTCATCAATCATGCCATCTTGCCAGATATTGCTCCTAAATTTCATTCAAGCCATGGTTAAACTTTTCAGAAAACGAAAAACCCACTAACTCAGCTCATCTAGATTTCAAGGTTTGAATGAGTTAGCAAGTTATGATGAATTCCATTGAAAACTTGCCTAGTCATTCTCAATTGGCTTTTGAATGAAAAAGGAGTATTGAGTTTTTGATGAAATCAAGTGGGTTTTACTGATGGATTGATCACAGTGCAAAACATGTCATTGACATTGAAATAAAGTAAACTTTACGTTACAACCTCATATTAAAGTATGATCAATTTGCCCACTTCGATTGAAATAACGTTTTGGAGCAATACTATGCAAACGAGGTGACCTTCTTTAAACTGCTTGTGGTTATTGAACTCTATTGCAATGAGAACCAGCCCAAACTAGCAATTGTACTACCTATGGTAGTAAAATCAAAGAAAAAATACATGAGCATAAGAAAACCCAGAAAAAATCGCCTGACATTATTACCATTTCTCAGAGTTTGGTGTGCAGAAAAGTTCTTGTCCAAGACTGCAAGGTAGCAGGAGTTCTTAAAGATTTATAGTGGGAAAAGAAGTCTACTGCTTCTTTGAATTCTATACTAAGGGTCCTAAGAAACCCAAAGGGATTGGAGTGATGGCCAGGAACCCACGTACGGAACCGGGAGTCCTGAGTGGCTGAGTTCAATTCTCACTTTACTTCAAAGGATCACTCCCCGTAGAGTTATGCAGTGTCTACAGGTAAGGAGGTTTGGACATGTTCCGAGGATTAGTCGAGTGCTCTAAGAGGACCTGGGCAGCTTGGTCGTAAAAAAAATAAAAGGGTCCAAGAAATAAAGCTTATTCCATGTTCTATTCTTCTGGATAGAAAGTATTCCATTCTGCGGAAGTACAGAACCAGAGAGAAGTAATTCTCCTTTCTAAAATTCCACTATGGATGGTGTAGATTTCAAGTATTCTTTCCCTATTCTCCTTCTATCTCTGCTGAAAGAGCATTTGATACTTCTTTTTGGGGCTGGAAACATATTCAACAGGACAATAGACATGCATTTAGCTATTGCATACCAGCTTATACGTAATCATATATGATTTTTATGACATCATTGATGCACAAGGTTTTATTCCTTCTATTTCGGAACATTATAATACACATCATCCAAATGCAAGCCTCGTCATTGAAACATAAGATTGATTGGAGGGCTGAAACCTCATTATTTGATGCCCGTTTATGGACAGGTCTGTGAGACACCAGAGCAGAAATTCTCAAGTGTTCTGATGGGCTACATCAAGAGGGTGGATCCTATCATATGATCAAAAGATTTGATGGAAATATTATAAAGGAGAACTTGTATTGTGATTCTTGCATAGAAATAATAATGTTAAAATATTTTCTAAATTTGATCTAAAATCTGAATTTTGACAAATTCAAATCAAAGAAGAAGATAAATATAAAACTGGTTTTGTTGTGCCTTTTGTTCACTATAAATGCAATATAATGCCTTTTGGTTTAAAAAATGCTCATTTTGAATTTCAAAAAATAATGACAGAAATATTTAATCCTTTTAGTCAATTTATGCTAGTTTATATTGACGATATCCTAATATATTTTGAATCAATATCCCAACATTGGAAACATTTAGAAATCTTTAAGAAAACTGTAATAAGAAATGGCCTTGTTTTAAGTCAAAGAAAAATGAAATTGTTTCAAATTGAAATAACTTTTGTAGGATTTAAATTCAAAAACAATACAGTAGAACCTGTCAATAGAGTTATTGAATTTAGTGATAAATTTTCTGATGAGATAAAATATGTAAAACAATTGCAGAGATTTTTAGGATGTTTAAATTATGTCTCAAATTTCTATAAAAATCTAGCTGATGATAGAAAAATTCTACAACAAAGGTTAAAAAAGAATCCTCCTGCTTGGAATGAATCACACACTAAAGTTGTTCAAAGGATTAAATAAAAGATTAAAAATCTTCCTTGTTTAAATTTAGCAAATCCAGATGCTTTTAAAATTGTTCAAACAGATGCTTCTGAAATAGGTTATGGTGGAATCTTGTTACAAAAAGAAGATAATCAAGAAAAAATTGTTAGATTTATTTCTGGAACTTGGAATCCAACACAAGCTAATTATTAAACAATTAAAAAGGAACTTTTAGCAATTATTTTAAACATTCAGAAATTTCAACTTGATCTTCTAAATAATTTTTTTTGGTTAAAAATAGATTGCAAATCTTCCAAAGAAATTATTGAAAAAGATGTTAAAAATCTAACAAATAAACAGATATTTGCTAGATGGCAAACCATCCTTAGCGTGTTCGATTTTGATATTGAATATGTTAATGAAATTAATAATTCCCTTGCTGACTTCCTATCAAGAGATTTTCTGCAGAAAATGCCAAAAAAATCTTCAACGAAGGACAAAGAATAACAAGATTATATCTCTACTTTGTAGGGATTGTTTTTTTCCTACTCTTCCTAAATTTCCTAGTCAAACACCTGATTATCCTAGTTAAATTCTTCTTCTGAAAATGCAGCTTCATCAAAGGCCTTTAAGGCCCTCTTCTCCTTTCTAAAAAGCCCAACAATTGTAACAGATAATGAATACTAGTTCTCCTTTTGCTCCTCGTCCATCAAGACCCAACATTTATGAAAGACATGCTCTTTAGAGAAATCCTTCTTCTCCCCAATTTCACCCTTCAACAACTGCCCCTATTGCTCGACCATCTGGTCCAACATCTGAACTTCAAACAACATTCAACCGTTATAATCAACTAATTTATACTTTGCCTGATGCCTTTCATCCTGAATCTGCTACCTTTAAAGAAATCATTCCTTTCTGTTTTTCTCCTGCAAATTATGTCCGCACTTCTCATCCTTATCATTTTCATCTAGCCATCCTAATTGAAACCAACAGCTGTGCTCTTGATCACTTTGTTAAGGATCAAGGTCAAAATCGTTTTGAAGGTTACTTTCCAAACAACTGTGAAATTGTTTATTCAAAGTTGAAAATTTTGAAAATTATTACTGAAGAACAATGGGAATCTCCCTTATTTCAACATAAGACTATTTCAAAACCTGGTTTTCATGATTTACTTTTTAATTATTGGGATTATATGAATGCTTGGAAAAATGTTTTATTTTATCAAAACTCTGCCTTTCTATATTCTTGGTTTATTCGGATAAAAGTTGAAAAAATTGACGAAATCCCTTTATGGTGGTTTTCAAAATTCTGGACTCCTTGGAGCTCAAAAACATGTTCTCCAACATCTGTTAAGCCAACGTTTGAGAAATATGTTTCTCTCTTAAAAATTGAAAACAAAAGTCTTTTTGATTCAATAAATCTTGCTTTTGATGACTGGTCAACCATGATGTTTTATGCATATTTTAATATCCCTTAGATTTGCAAATGAGTATTCGAAAAAAGAATGGATTTAGCCCCTCCTGTTTTATCAAGAAAAATTGAAGTTAAAAATTGAGAAAAAATTTCATTTGATGAAATTGTAGCCTTCGGGGCTGAAATCTGTGAAACAACTACAACAACTGCAACAAATGTCATTAGATCTAGTGGTAGTTTCTTAGGGATCATTTGGACGTCATAAGAATTGTCTTTTCAGAATCTGTGGGGTCAAAGGAATCTAATAAGGCGGAACTTTTTGGTATACGGAGAACTTTAATCTTATGATCTGAATTAGGGGGGGTTAAATTAGTGATTGAGAGTGACTCATCCAACGCTATTAAATGGGCCAAAGGAGAGAAGCATCTGCCATGGAGGCTGACTACTTTGATAAGGGAAATTAAAGGGTTGGTAGCAAGAATGGATGTCTCATTCTACCTTGTCAGCCGCTCTGCTAATGCGATGGCGGATTTTTTTACAAAAAATGGTGTAGATGGAACTGTGAGTGTTTTAATGTTGGGTTAATGGGGTGTAAGTTTTTTGGCTATTTTGAGGCCTATATCTCTTAGGCCTCATTTTTGTTTTCTTACATGTGTATCTTTGTTCTATTAATGAAATTTTTCACCGTTCAAAAAGAAAAAGTACTTAATGCTTTTACAACAAATGTAACAAATGCAACACCTGCTAGGATAGTTTCCCATTTTTCAAAAAAGTCTTTAACATCTCCCGCTTCTTCTTCTATCCCTTCTACAAAAATTTCGAAAGAATCTCTCATCACTGCTGCTGACATGCTGAAACTCAAAGAAGACTCGATGAAAGAAGTCCTTACTCAAATCGAAAAATCTGAGCAATCTGAAAAATCTGAAGAATCATTTGCAACAAAAGCCCAAGTCTTCCTTGCTGAAAATTAATTTGCTGCTCTTCAACGACTGCCTGAAGATGACATCAAAGATGAAGAAAAGTCAACACCTGCTAAAGCAAATCCATTCATCACGGTCAAAGGAAAGAAAAAGAAGTAGAATACTTGTATAAATACAACATATGTATTTTATACTGTATTCCAACAAAAGACCCCGACCAACAGACAACAGATGACATCAGCATTTGAAAAATGAATGCACTCTTTTCCAAACTGACTTTAGAAATAAAGCTATAATTCCACATAGGCCAACACCTGATAAAATTGAAATAGTTAGAGATTGGAAATTGTCTGAATTATATTTACCAACTCCAAAAATGGAATCAAAAGCTAGTAGTATATTACAATTTGAAGATGGAACTGTACAAATAAAATTTGAAGAAGATGAAAATGAAGAAACACCTTTATTAAATAAACCTATTCCTCCCATTTATAATACTTATCCAAATTTTAATTTTCCTAACAATCAAGATTATGAACAAGCAAATATAGCGCAACCTGTCTATAGAAGAGCAGAATCTCAAAAATCAGAAACTGTTAACTTATCTCCTGAAGACATGATAGGAGTAATAACTGATAATATAGAACAAGAACAAGAAGAATTTAAAATCGATGAAAATGTTTTAAAAGCTGAAATGATGTTTGATCCAAGAATAGATGAATTACTCAAAAAATTTGATATTGAGAAAATTAAAAAATTCCAAGAAGCTTTTATAAAAGACTTAAAAATACTAAAAAGACAAATGACTTTTTTCGAATGGTATGATTTTAAATTAAATAAAAATAATCAACAAGAACAAAAATATCTAAAGGTACTAAAAGAAAAAATGAATGTTTGGACAACAGCTAAAGGAGAAATAAAAAACAGCATTCACCCCCCTCAAGAAAATATTAGAATATCTCAAAGTGTAATAACAACCCCTTATAAAGATGTTTCTGTTATAAAACAAAAGACACAAATAGACCCTGAATTCTTTGCTCATATAATGAATCAAAATAATTTTACAAACACTTATTTACAAACAATTGCTGAACAAACTTCTCGAATAGAAGAAAATCTAAATAAAAACGAAATACTTAAAATTAAAGAAAAAACAAATGAAGATGAGTTAGTAATAGAAAAAGATTTTTAAATACTGCTAAAATAAATCCCAACATTATTCTAAAAAAGGAACCCATTAAAATAACTCCAACTAAAAATCCAAATACTTCGGAAGAAGAATTAATAATACACTTAACTAAAAAATTGAAAAGTCTAAATCAAAATCCAACTGTATCAATGGTAACAATTGAAAATTTAGAAGAAATCGAAGATAAAAATAGTGAAATAAATATTAATAAATTAAGATTCAATAACACTCATAATAGAAGACCTAATTTTCTAAAATTCAACGAACCTCAAACAATAAGTCCTAATTCTTTTGATGGAAGTAGTATATATGAATGGAATCTAGATGGTTTATCTGAAGGACAAAAAATGCAAATTTTACAAAAAATGCAAATGTATGCTAATATATTAAGAACATCTGGAAATAATGAATTAGATATAAGCGAATTAATTATATCAGGATTTACTGGACAACTACATGATTTGTGGACAAATTATCTAAATGATGAACAAGTAAGACTAATAAAAGAAAACGTTAAAAAAGATGAAAACGGAGAAATATTATTTTTAGCAAATGGAGAACCAATAAATGATAGTGTTACTTGTTTACTTTCTAACATAGGAAGACAATTTGTAGGAAGATACCCAAGACTTGAACATAATATGAGAGATTACTTGATTAATTTAAGATGCCGTTCTATGTCTCAATTTTCAGAATATCATGACTATTTCACTAATACTGTTTACAAAATGACATATTCATCCAATGTTTTTTAAAAAGAAAAATATATTGCTGGTTTGCCTACATTATTTGGTAAAAAGATAAAAAATCCAATAGGAGAAATAGATTATAGAAAATACACCTTAGGAGACTTACATCAAGTAGTAAATCAAGTAGGATTAGAAATATGTAACAATTTAAAATTAGAAAAGAAAATAAAGAAAGAACAATATTTTAGTAAAAAAGAGATGAGTGATTTCTGTGATCAGTTTGACCCTTTTAAAGAAAGTAAAAGAAGAAAAATAAAAAAGAATATTAAAAGAAATAATAATTTTCAACAAGATAAAGGTAAAAAACACTATAACAAAAATTACAAGAAACCTCAAAATAAAAGAAATAAAAAACAAGACAAACTTGAGTCTAGTAAAAGAAAACCAACCTCTAAAGATAAATGTTATAAATGCGGAAAAACAGGTCATTTTGCAAACACATGCTATAAAAATAAAAATCGAAATTATAAAAAAGGAGTTAAAGCTATATTAGAACAATTAAATGAATTAGTTCTATCTTCTACCGATAGTGAAAATGAATCTGAATATTCCAACTCAACCTCCGAATCAGAAAGTGAAAATAATCTAATAAATAATCTAATGGATCAATTTGACACAAATAAAACAAAAAAAATGTAAAGAAGACCCAAATTGTAATTGTAATATTTGTTTAATAAGAAATTATGAAGATTTAGATGGTTGTGATGATATAAATAATTTAGAAGATTCTGACTCTCCTTTAATAAATGTTTTAAATAGAAAAGATCAACTAACCCTTGATACTATTATGGAAATAAAAGATCCTGGCAAACAGAAAGAAATGATCTCTAGAATTATAGAAATACAAAATGAAAACACAAGTAAACAAAAAACAGCAACTCAAAGCATAATAAGACCTATACACATGAATAATATATACAAAATGTTAGATAATTTTGAAGAAGAATGTCAACCCATAACTATAACAGCTTTACAAAAGGAAGTGAAAATCTTAAATAAGGAAATAAAAGACTTAAAAAGAAATCTAGATCAACATAAAATGAGATTAGAAATATTAGAAATTAATGCGGATGTTCCTTTCCAAGACAAAATTAAAAGCTCAAATCCTCAAAACATAGGCAATATAGAAGATATATTATTAAGTGAATTAACAATAATAACTTATAGAGAATGGCATGTAAAAATAAATCTAAAACTTGAAGATGGATATAGTAAAAAATTAATAGCTTTAATAGATACTGGAGCCGATATAAATTGCATAAAAGAAGGAATATTACCTTTAAAATATTTTGAAGAAATAAAATATAGTGTCAATTCTACGAATGGAAAAGAAATAAAATTAACTTACAAAATTCCTAATGTGATAATCTGCAAAAAAGAAAAATGTATACTAAAAATATTACTTTTTCAAATGAAAGGAATGTCTGAAGATTTAATTTTTCAAATTATTATTTTATAATCTTTAGTAAATATAAAACGGTGAATTATATAAAAAGAAAAGATTTATGTTGCTATTATTATTAAGAAATCAAATCATCTATACCATTGATGATGAGATTGTTACACCATAAATAACGACATTTTCAATTTGCAGCACTGTTTTAAAAACTAGGCCGGGATATGTGCCGGTTTTCTCAAAAACATTCTATATAATAAACCCTAAAAACCCAGTCAAACTCGCAAATTCAAACCCATAAAAAACTGTTTAAAAAATTATAAAAAAACCACCTGTCACGTTCTATATTTGCCCCATATTCCAGCTCCCACTGAACCATTTTATCAAATAGTTGGAGAAAGGGATTAGTGATATGGTGATTTTACCACTTAAATTGCACCAGCTAGTAGGGTACTGGTCTCTACCTTTTTACATTTGATAAACTGGGAAAAAGAAAGGGATTTCTTACCCTGAACTCCATCGATGCCGTAAGAAGAGCAAAAACAGAGAGCTGTTAGGATTTTGGGGGTTCTAAGGAGAAATGAGTGAAATGAGATTTTAGGGTTGTGAGGCTCTGTGTTGGTGTTGGGATTTTGATGCTTCGTTTGGGGAATTGGGGACTGGGAATGCGGAGGCTCGAGAATCTTCGATTGGGGAACTGGAGAGTCGGGAAAACGGGACGGCGTTGGGACTTCCCACACATACTATCAAAAAGTCTCTGAGTAATTGACTGGGCCATGTATAAGCATGAACCTGCAGCAATAAAGGTTGCATGTTGCTGTTATTTCGTTCATCAACAATTTGTTTCTTCCATTCAGCAACAATTGCTTCAGCATATCTGACAGCCATCACTAATATTAACTCGCTTCAGAGCAACAAGGTCTTGAATAAAAGTTGGAATCTTGTGTCTTAAACTTAGACTGCACATAGGAACATCATTGAAATTCTGCCATTTTTAGGAAATGCAGTCCAACCATGATCAAAGACAATTAAGATCAGTTCTGTTTTAGGGAATAGCTTCTCAAACCTTTCTTTTTCTCACAAATGAGAGAGGAAAATTCGATAGCAGAGCCCTATTATCATCACTATCTTAGTGATAAAAAGACAGATAATAGGGAATTGGCAAAATATATTATTTAAAAGTATCAGATATGAGACATACAAGATAAAGAACTAAGAGGCACAATCATTGAGAGACAAAAATGCTAGTATTGAGCATTGAGCATTGAGACTGTTGGGAATTTCCCCCCGATAATCAGTGGAAACCACACAAGATCTACACGAATTTAACGTGGTTCGGCCGAAGCCTATGTCCACAGTCAACAATTGAGTTAGTTCTACTAATCAAACGGGAGATACACCTTACAAATTTCAAACCCACAATCGAATCTCTCTCACACACAAATACAAAACAAATTCCCAAATCAAGCCTCTTTGATTTGCTCTCTTTCTCTCTCAAACTCTCGGTGCCACACGAGGCCAAACACCCATCAACGAGAGGGGCAGCCAGCCAAGCCCACTCATGAGATTCTCTCTAGTTTTATAAATAGTAATTAGTGTTGAGTTTCACTCAGATGGCCAATTTTAAGTTGGGCCCAATAGGTCCAAGTCTTCTTGTAAGCCCAAACTTATAAGGGTTATTTCCTCTAGGGTTTCCTTATGCAAGGTGAGTGTTCGCTTTCTTAGAGAGAACAGAGATGAATAGAGGAGAGACTATGGAGATCTTTTTAGCACCCTGTTTATATTCATCTTCATAGTGAGTTGAGCAAAATGTTCCATGGACGTAGCCTTCGGGTGAACCACGTAAAATCCTTGTGTCTCTTGTGGTTTGATTGTGTGTTTTGCATCATTTTCATTGCAATATAGAGGCCTAATACAAAGAGGTTTTCTAAACCAACAAAATAGAAGTAGAGAAGAAGTAGGAAAGATGACATATAGAAACTCCTATTTCAAACAGGACTTCAAATCGAGCCACACTAAAATTCCTAAGAGAGACACCAATAGATAGAACTGTTAAGTGTCTAATAAAACAATTTTATTTGATTTTACTGCCGAAAGAGGCAATTTGAAAGAAACCAGAGGTCTATTAAACCAAGCTATGATTAGTCTCACATCCAATATAAAATTAGAATACCCTTGATTACAATTCATTTTCAAGATCTAGATAACCTTGCCTTAGAATGAACTTTTCAAAGAAGACTAATGAGATCATGGAATTTTTTAGAAAGAGTGAATACAGTTTAAGTAACCACAGAGCTCGCCCCAAATATATGAAATACAACTAAGCTCATTCAATATGATCATTCCTCATGCATTCGTGTTTGCAACATTTCATACATTAATAACAAAATTAATTTATTTACCATGTAATAAGATCTCTAACTTGAAGTACATATTAGTTGTCTGTAATTATGGTGTGACTTGCTAAAATTTCCTTATTGTCCATGGGTGATTTGGGGCATCAAGCAAAGAATTTTGAGATGATGGACTTGGTGGCCTTTCGTTCTCCTAGCCAGTGTTGCATATGGACTCCAATAGCATCCAAATACAGTCCACTCCTGCCATGGAATCCGACCACCTTTCCTTCTGTAACTGTGGAAGTGAAAAAGGTCCCTATCTCCTCTCCAAAAGGGCCATACTTCCCTCTACTGGTATAGAATGTAAGAGACTTGATCACTTTAGGCTTCTCATCTCTGCTCATGGGACCATAATAACCACTGATGCAGTTAAGCACTTCATTCGGGTACACGAACCTTACCTGTATTGAACACAAGCAACAATTGTCTGTATCAAATTATCAATATAAGATGGCAATGATGCAAACAGAGGACATGGAATTTGTACCAAACATACCCTATGTGTGGCCTCTCCACCTCCAGCTCCATGTTTGGTAGACCAAACAGATTGCCCGTTCCGATCATACTCTATTTGTATGGAGGTTATCGCCTGTCCTCGTGTCATAAAAACCTGCTTTATCCCCGAAAATACACCATCGTCCCATGGTCTACCTCCATCGCCACCCCATGGACCTGGTCCACTTGGCACTGGTTCTTTTACCACACCATAAGCAACCTGAAATTGTGACTCATCAATGTGTGTAACTCATATGGATCTATCTGTGCCTAACAATGGAATAAAAATAGATGAAATGACAACTGAATTGGGTGGATATTAGTTGATACCTCCTCTCCGATTCCTCTCTTTGCAAGGACCAGTTTGTTAGACCATTGAGGATTATCCACCTCTGATATTGGGGTGTCACTCAAAATGAGTGAATTCAGTGGAGGTTCGGGCAACGATAACTTTCCTTCGAGAACATGAACTCCTATGCTATCTATGTACCACCCTTTCCTCCCATGAAATCCGACAATCATTCCTTCTCTCAAACTAGATGAGAAGAAGATCCCCTGTTCTTCTCCAAATGGTCCATACTTCCTTTTTGTAGTGTGAAATGTGAGAGATTTTATTGCCGTCGGTCCCATAAACAATGTAGTTCCATAGTAGCCAGATATGTGGGTCAGGACTTCATATGGATAATTGAACACAACCTGCAAAAGGCTAAAATGTTAAAATTTCCACAATATTGGAATGAAGCAGCAATGACATGTTCACCTTGTCTGATTTTATGCTTCCACTTCCACCGTGCTTGTTTCCCCATATTGCTTGCCCATTTCTATCGTATAGAACTTTAAAGGAGACAATGCCTGCATTGCGTGAAACATTAATTTGTCGAACACCCGTATAAGCTCCATCGTCGAATATGACTCCACCACTGCCACCCCAAGGTCCATATGTCACAGGGCCACCTACGGTTGGAGGTTCTTTCCCAGCATAGCTTGTAGTGGACAAGAGCTGAGGTAACCCAATGTTATTTGTCAACAAAGAAATGATGTTCAAACAAAATGAAAAACTAGCAAATTGCGCGATGCAGTCGTTAGAAAAGATGAACAGATCTCTTACCATGTTTTTTGTTTCTCCATCACTCAAGTTTTGATTATCGAATGATTTTTTCGAGTAGTTGCTCCATGAAACCTTATTGTTGTCTTCCTTTTCTCTTACAGCGAGAACAATATCATAGCCTTTACCAACAGACCCTTGGACAACATTGTATCCGGCTGTTTCCATGCTCCGATTGACGAAAAGCTTTGAGTTGGAACCAATGAATTGAATGGATTTGGTTTCATTATGGGCTTTAGATAAACACCTATTGAATCAAGATACCAACCACACGATCCATAAAATCCAACAATCTTGCCACCATCCATTGGAAATGAGAATTGTGTTCCTTGTTGAAAACCAAATGGGCCATATTTTGCTCGATTGCTTTCTATAGTTAGCGATCGAACAACAGTTGGGCTGCCACTAGTGATTGGACCATAGTAGCCACTGATTGAAGTAAGAATCTCATCTGGAAAATCAAGCTTTATCTGCAACAAATAGATGAAAGTGAGATAGACATGTAAATGTCTACATATTGAATTAGTCTGGTTTGTTATATTGTACATATATACTTGTAATCACTACAGAATATATGTCGATATGGTCGGAGAATCGGAATCGTCATTTACTCAACCAGTGAGTGTCAATCGACTGTTGAACCCATAACAACCTGTTCTCTTTGAGGATTGCTATCAAATTTTTGAAGTTATTATAAATAGCTAAAATGGCTAAGGCCAGAAGTTATTTGGAGTTGAAAATAAGAGCTGTCAAAGGATGGAGAGTTCGGATTTAATCCAAAGCATTTCATGTGAGTTATGGTTTAAGAGAGTTGATAAAGTCATTCATAACCTGACATGAACCAAGAAATATTGTGAAGGTGGTATCTCTCATTATTGCAGTCATCCCTGTTAATGTTCAGACTTCTTCAAATCTTTTTTGAAAAAGTTCCAAATGAATTTTCCTATGTTTATTTCAAGAGTTTTGGGTAGAGTGGTGAATTTGTTTACACTTCTTGCTCACCTGTTTTTACAGAAGATTAAAATGTAATTGGCTACAGTTTGTAGCTCAATTCAAATTATTGGATGATTCAGGTTTTTTTTTTTTTTTTTGAAGACACAAAGTTTAGATCATTTTAAATATTTTTGTAATCTAATGTTTTTTGGGAACCCAAAGGGGTTGGAGTGATGGCCAGATCCCGCTTCCAGAAGTGGGAGTCCTGATTCGATTCTCACTCTTCCTCAAAGGGCCACTCTCTATAGAGTTTCCCAGTGTGTATGGGTGGAAAGGCTTGCACATGTCCCGATGATTAATCTGATGCTTTAAGAGGCTTGGATACTTTGGTCATAAAAAAACACTCGTTGGGGTTACGGGCTGACGTGGTGGTGGTTTTATACAAGGAAGGAGGGAGGTGAGCTACATTTAAGATGATTTGCAGGAATTTTTTTGATTGCATGGACTTAATGGTTCATAATAAGAATTTTTTATGCTTTTGATTTTAGATCAATTGTAGAACAGAATTATGGTTCTAATTTAGATATAGGTAATAAAATAAGCACAAGATGAGGCAAGGGTTAAAAAAATGGGAGGATGATACATATCACTGATATCATGGTATCGGTAATATGCCCCTCTCTCTATTTTTTTATTTTATTTTGTTTTAAAAAAAATTAAAAAAAGAGAGAAAATTAGGAAATAATGGAAAGCATACGGTTACCATATGTTTTAAAAAAAAATAACAAGTAATTTTTATGGAGTTATAGACCTTGAAAGTGGAAATTCCGATACGTCCTAAATTTTTTTAAAAAAAATGTCCTAATTTTTTTGAAAATGTCAAGAAGGAAACCAACAGAAGAAAACACCTAATATGCAATGCATGTTGTCAAGTATCCCTTAATGACATTTATCTTCTATTATAATTCATAAATTTTTGTTATAAAAGTTTTTGAGTTTCATAAAAATGTCCAGAAGATTAAAAAAATTACACACACATACTAAAAAAACTTTACCAATCACATTAAGAGCTCTTCATTTAATTGTAGAAATATTGTATATCATTTCATTCATTTTTTTTCTAAAAAAAAACTCGAAAACGGAAAGTATCTTAGAATTCCTTACTTTTTTTCAAATTTTCACAAAAATCTTGAAAATCACATAGACATCCTATAGACTATATGAATGACATTAACACATTCTTATAAATTCCACAAGCACTAAATATTAGTTCATTAAATTATTTTAAAAAAAACTCAAAATTTGAGATTAATGAAAATAACTCAAAATTGTCAAAATTAATGAAAATAATTCAAAAATTGAATAACTTGCTTTTAAACGTTTTAAAATTGAAAAATTAGTTAAAATAACTCGAAAATCGGTTGAAACCGATTTAAAAAAAAAAAAAAAACTAGTATTGGCAGTCTTATGGAGGTAATAAGATATGACATGATGGAGCCCAAAGTAACTAAGCTAAGAAGATTTTAAAAGTAGAACTCAATAAGCCCATTTCAAATGGATGAACAAAGGTTTTAATGATAATAATTATAATAATAATAATAATAATAATATATCATTTAGAGGTCTATGTTATATAATGGGCTTTTATATACTATAAGCTGACCCATTTAATGAGTGGGCTCCATCTACAAACTCAAGTTCAGCTCCAATCATCATCAAAACCAAATTCTATTTATAGAGTCAGCTTTTTTAATCCAATCTTTCCATTTAATCCATTTGAAGGGAAAATAAAATGAACTGAAACCCGAGGGTTAGTGGTTGAGACACAAGACTTTATGATTGAGGTCTTGGGTTTAATCTCTAGTAACTCAGGTGAAGAGTCA
Source organism: Chimonanthus praecox (assembly GCA_022113865.1). NCBI lineage: Eukaryota > Viridiplantae > Streptophyta > Magnoliopsida > Laurales > Calycanthaceae > Chimonanthus > Chimonanthus praecox. The sequence goes on along the minus strand of CM039093.1, from coordinate 50,803,463 downwards.
GTCCCCGTAAATTTATCTCATGTGTGTGCAGATTGAGTAGATTTTCACACACTCCGAATAACTAATAAGGTGAGACGCTTGAACACCTCCCGACCTTAAAAAAAAATGAACTGACCTGGTGGATCTTCATGCCTTTGTTCCCACCATGTTTATCTGACCAGACGGACTTCCCTTTCCTGTCATACTCTATTTGTATGGAGTCGATTGCAACTGCATGTACCACTACCACTTGCCTTATTGTTGTGTAAACACCATCATCAAATTCACTTCCTCCATTGCCTCCCCATGGCCCTACTGAGATCATCTTCTTCCCACTTCCGTTGTAGCTCTGGTCCACCTACAAAAAGAACAACACTCACTTAATACTGATAAAATTTCACGCTTAAATTTTTCTGGGTCACTCCTCATTACATTTTTTTTTCATCGCTTGAATTCGAGACGTGTGTACAGGAATATGCACACATGCCCGAAAAATTAGTCGATTAAAATCCCATACAGGTGAGACACTCAAAACACTTTTGATCATAAAAGAAATACTAATAAAATCAAATACAATATTTATGAACTGTAAATATCATTCCAATATCAAAATATCAGCTTCAAAACCAAAAAAAAAATTAATGAGCTGATATCCCATTTTTATCATATTTATATATCGAAAACTCGATGAATATCGGCCGATTTTTGAATACTGCTAGACCCAGAAGCCATTTCTCAAAATTATTACCATTTGTCAGATGAATACAAACTACAAAGAGAGGTGAGAGTTGGGTCTGGTCAGGTGTGTTGAAGGTAGAGCTTGAAGAAGACATGTCACTTGTGGGAGCATTTATAGAGGAAAAAAATGGTTGGTGGAGCTTTGGAATTTAGCAAAATAAAAAAGAGAAAGAAAGAAAGCTTTTATTCTCTGATCCATTATATGGAAGGAAGAAGAAATTCGATTCTGCTGAACATCCAATCCTACTCAAAATTCCGACAATAGACGGTGTACCTTTGTTGTTCTGACCAGCTATCGCCAACAATTGAATTTTTTTTTTTTTTAAAAAAAAAAATTCTTTCTGGGTTTAGTGAGACATCAAGTATTGTTATATTAATTATAAAAGGATCAGTTGGTATCGAACATTTTAACTAAATTTATTGGCTCAAATTGAGTCCACCGTCAATATTCTATGAGATGTATTTGATAATCCAAGGCCGGGGTCAAAATATCGGCCGATACATATCGTATCAGCCAATATGTATCGGTTTTTCAGGGCCGAACGATATCGGCCGATACGATATGTATCGGCCAGTCAAAAAGGTTATCGGCCGATATAACCGATATTCGGTCCAGAATATCGGTCACCATATCGGTCGATATGCATAAAAATCGGTATTTAAAATTTATTTGATTTTCTTTTTAAAAAAAAACAAAAATCGATATTACCATTTTGACGGTTTTTTATGGTTTTCACGGTTTTTTAACGGCTTTGAATATCGGAGGAGAGAGAAATGCAATTAAATGCAAATATTAGAGGAGAGAGAAACTTATCAACCGATATTTTGACCCCTGATCCAAGGTGTATACGGCTCTTAAACCACTGAACCAATCTTCTAAGCACGTACAAGCCTCTTTATTTTTACACATCGGATAATTTTTTACGGAGTGCAAATCAAATCAGAATTCCTGCTTCCTGAAATGGGTTCTTGACATCACTTCAACCCTTTCGAATTATTGATTGAGATATAATATTAATACATTAATTTTGCCAATATTTTTAATTATGACATTTTTGCCTGTATTTGCACTCCAGTCCCTATGGGTTAAACTTTGGCATCCAAATAATTGGTCCAGCCATTGATGACACTAATCAGACATTAAATTGGTCCAAAAAATGGTATAAAAACTAAATCAATTAGATGATAATGTGTAAGAACTTAATCAATACACCAAAAGGCTTCACAGCTGATGAATTATATGATTTCATGATAGGTTGGACAACACTTCATGTTGGATCGTATTGAGTATTTGACAAGTCGTCGATTAATCTCAATACTCCCCTTTTAAGTTGAACTCCAAACTAGTTAGCCGTAGTAATGACTTGCACACTGGCACCAAGTGGCCCTTTTCCTAATTTGTTGGCACCACGATTGAGGGGACATGATATATGTTTTGATATCGAATGTTAAGGTCTTTACTAATACATCAAAAGCTTTAAAACTGACAGAATGCATAAAATCAAGTCCTTTAAACTTATCCTATGTTATATTGGCCTGGACGGCAAAATAGACCTCCCTCACCCTTTAAACCTATCCTATGCTACGTTGGCCTACATCTCAGAGTGGACTCTAAAAATCTATTTTTATTGAGTGTCCAATATCTCGTAAAGTTTTTCTTGATTAAAATATTTTTTGGGAAGACATGTCTAGATTTGCTCCATGAATGGGGGAATCTCATTTTTCCTAGATTTGTCTAAGATTATATCTATATATAGTAGGATTCCATAATAATTTTAAGACAAAGCAACTTGTTTTCCATGGTTTCCATACCTTGAAGAATTCTTCCACCCATCTTTCTCCATCATGTTTGTGGCTTTCAAACAATGGTTCTGATCCGAGTTTTGCCCCATGATGATGATAGTTTCCAACTTAACCAGCTCAATTGAACTCGACCTGATGTCACGAGTCTGAAACTACAAATCCGGGTTAGGGAACTAGGGTCTAATTTGATGAATGGAAAGTAGGAGAATATAAGAAATTCTTCTCCTTTTTTTCTTTTTGGTAATTGTTGAACATGAAAAAAGCTTTTCTCATTTTTTTTCTCCAAAGTCAGAATCAATTTTTTCTTTAGAGGAAGAAGAAACCATAATTTTTCATCCTCTTTCTTTGTGCCTCACTTTCATAATTTTTCATCCTCTTTCTTTGTGCCTCACTTTCCTTATTTTCTCCTCTACCTTTTCTGTTGTAATTATTAAATATAGGGCTGAAATTCGAATTGGGTTAGGTCGGATTTTAATAACTCAATTCAACTTATATTAAAATTTATTGAACCTGATGTGACCCGACTCAAATTGTTGACCCGAATTACTCAACCCGACCCGACCCTAATTTCTAACCCAAGTCAATCTAAGTATTGTATTATAACTTGGTGCACGCGGATCAAATCGGGTTACACTGAGTTGGGTCGAGTTGATGTTAAATTTCTTAACCCAATCTGATCCGAATTTCATATGGGTTTTTATTTTTCCAGCCCAACTCGATTCGAAATATACAAATATATAACCCAAATTCGTTGATTTTTTGGGTCGGATTTTTCACCCCTAATCAAATAAAATAGAAGAGAATGTATTAGGAAAAAATCTCTTACTCAAGACAACCAGTTATCTAGAAGAATTCCGTGAAAACCTTTGTCTTCATTTAAACCCAACCTCAGATGAGAGATTACATACTGTAGACACTAAGAGGAGATGTCTACGAAAAATATGGAGAAAATGGATAAAGAATAATATGTTTGATCATAGAGTGACTCGTAGTTTAATTTATGATAGAATTAATTGAAGAAGAAGAGCTTGTAAAATGGATCTTAATTTACGGCCCAATTGGGATGGGCCGGATCCAACGTTAATCGGGCCTTATAGTATCGGGCTGGGATGTGGACTGTCCAATTATCTTAACGGGCGGGCCGGATCTTGACGGGCCGGGTTGGACCTGGGTCCGTTTACACCTGATTTTATTATTTTTCTTAAATATGTGGGGTTCTGGCTAATGACCATGATGATATATTTATCTAGAAGAAATAATATATTAAATAAATATTTTAACATAGAGAAATATTTCAGCCACACGATTAATTGGCTTCAGATGTATATTTGGTTTGCTAAAGTGGGGCCCTCGTTGACTGACCCGATGCCCGTATGGAATAGAATATTATTACATTGCTGGGTAAATGTTTATTGCTGTAACTATAAATATTATAGCTTTGAGTTATATGCGTATTAAATAGATAAAAAATAATGATAAATGATAAAGACATATTCTTTTCTTTTTATTTTAAGAGACAAATATATTAAAATGACAAAGTTACTCATAGTGACTTCTTATATAAAAATAAATAAAATTATAATTAAAGCAATAGTTTTGTCTTTTTTATACAGGGTGCTTCTAAAAATAAAAAAAGTGAGTTGTCTATCATTTGTCAAAATAATTTGTTAAATTTAATTATAAAAATTAACCTTAAGTAGATAAAATAAATAGCAAAATAATAAACATACATGCTCGAGCTATAAGGTTAAAGCTAATCGGGCTTATGTCGATTATGTTGTTTGTTTTATAATTTAATTAATGCATGTTGTTAGTTCACAGGAAGTGGGAAATGTTAGGTTCGAGTCCCCATGGCTTCACCTGCGGTTTTCCACACATGAATTCATAACAAGAATGCATGTTGTTATTAGTAGCATTGTGACAAATACCGTTCTCGAAATATTAACGGCAATTGATAATATAGGGATATTTTTAAATTCTCAGATTTTTATCGAGAATTTAACGGGAAAACCTCACGGAAATTATAATACTTAAAAATAATAAAAATAGAATAAATAAAAATGGTAATAAGGAATTTACCGGAAATTTATCGGGAATTTATCATCGTGGGAATAAAAACGCATTTTTAATGCGGTAATGGTATTTTGTAGATAAAAATGTGGTAAATTTAAAAATAGCGCTGATATTTGTGACAATGGTTAGTAGTATTAGTATTATTTAATATAAATGAATTATATAATTAATTAATTATGGATGGCATATATTATGAATTTATGATAACTGTCTTAAATTAAAAGAGATACAAGTATTTTCAATAATAAGAGAATACTTATTTCTTTGTCTGCTTGTCTGTTTTTTATTTTTAAAGACAGATATATTCATAAGACAACGTCAGTCACGGTGACTTCTTATATAAAAAGATAAATTATAATTGATTCATTATTAGTTTGTACTTTTTTTATGGAAACTGCCTTTAAGAATGAAAAAGAGATTTATATATCATTTATTAAATTCAATTATAAATGTTAACTCTACGTAGATGAGATAAATATTATTTTGATTTTAATATATTTATTGATTCTAATGAGTTAATTTTATAATAAAGAATGGTCCATAACTCCATATAGCTAAAATTTGTTTAGTATTAGCGCGCAAATGTCATAAAGTATTTATTGGTATTTGATAGATTATAGATAGTCATTCGATGGGTACACATTCTCACATGCGAGAATTATGGATAGTCATTCGATGGGTACACATTCTCATATGGGAGAATTTTTTTATTTCACACGGGAATTCAATTTTATTTTTTTTCGAAATTCCAGTTTTACCTTTCTAACCAACACAGAAAGTCGAGGGTAAAATGGAAGTGGAAGGGTAAAACAGGAATTTCCATATTATAGATAGTCATTTGATATGTCGACTTTGCACAGTTTTTAAGGACGCATAACTTGTTTAAATACACACCTAGGGTTCAACTCGGGTCGGGCGGATCGGATTCCTTAAAACCCAACCTGATCCGAGTTGATATTTATGAAACCCGATCCGACCCGACCCGAATTCTAACCCGACCCGCATTCTGAATCTATTTTAGCCGGATTGGGTTGGGTCGGGTCAGGTCAGGTCGGGTCAACTTGTAAAATCCTCAACCCGATCCGACCCGACCCTCATGATTTCTCGGGTCAAGGACCCGGCACGAGTTGCACCCCTATACACACCCAATTATAATTTCATTTCTTTGTTATGACCAGATGTACTAAGCTTATAGTTTAAAAACTTGAAACTTAAATTCTACTCGAAATCTTATTGTTTTCTAAACTCAATTTATTTATTTTTAAATAAAATTCATTAATTCATTTGACTCAAAATTTTATTTAATTAAGTCAATTTGAGTGCCGAGATATCTCGGCCGATACGATAGGTATCGGCTGTACGCTATTCATATCCGCGATATCATGGTCGATCCAATATGAATCAATATCGGCAATTTAAAAAAAAAAATTAATATCGGTGTGGGCCTGGGTGATATCTCGGCCGATATTGAGTGCATATAGGCCAATATTTAGGTTTCCAGATTTTTTCTAAAAAAGGATTGTTTTTTATTTTTTATTTTTTATTTTTTAATTTAAAGAAAATAAATAAAATAAAATAAAAAGCCGATATTTCCAAAAAAAAAAAAAAGGGGAGAGAGATGTCTCTAATGGAGATGTCTTAGTGTGATTGATATAGTTTGTACTTTGTGGAGTATGTGTGATTTTTCAAGTTTTTCTTTTTTTGAAAAATGAATGAAAGTTTAGTTTTCTAAGATAATTTCTATTTTAGAGTTTTTTAGAAAAATTAAAGAAATTGTATAAAAATATTTATAAAATTAAATAAAGAGTCTTGATGTAATTGATAGAGGCTTTAGAGTGTCTATGTGGTTTTTATAGTATTCCAATATTTTTATGAAATTTAGTTACGACATAAGATGGTAGTGAACATAATGTTCATATTAGGTATTTTATCTTATAAGTCTCCTGTTTTCTAAAAAAATTAGATATTAAACAAAATTAGATATTTTTCAAATTTGCAGGACATACTTTATTCGTATTAAAATTTCAACTCTCAAGGATCTAGTACTCATAAGATGACTTTTTTTACAAAAATATGCACACACTATGTTTCTATTTTTTTCATTTATTTCTTTTTGTAAAAAGAAAGAGAAGATGTATCAACAGTGAATCACTAATATGGTACATATCATCACCGTTACATCCCATATCACGTATGTATCGGCCGAGCAAATTTTGAATCGCATTGAACTTAAAGATTTTCTAAGTTAGAAACTTCTAGTTCAAATTTGACTACTCATTTTTTATGATTTTATATAATATGAGTAAAAAAATTGATTAGTGGTGAATTTTGGCATTTGAATTGATTACAGATTTTTATTGTCAGTTAATGAGCTCTAAATTTTTTGGCAACATGAACATTTAAATAGCTTTCGAAAATTATACCAAACTTCGATGTGCTTGGCAATGGACAGATTCAAATATTGAAAAATTCTGAATTTAGAAGATAATGAGAAAAATCTATTCAAATTAAAATTTCATTATTTGGTTATTTAAGGATGGTGACTAGAGAGGAAACATTCAGCGAAGACAGTTTTTAATTGAATATTCAAATTCAAAAGATGGAAACCCCACTAATTCTAAATCTAAGTACTGTATAGGGGTGAAACTCAGGTCCGGTTGTGGCCTGTACCCGCATGACCCGATCTGAAAATCATAACGATCGGGTTTTGAAAGTCGGGTCGGGTCGAGAAGTCTGAAACTCTCATTGAATTTGGGTTGGGTTGAGAGATTTTTAAATTAATCCGACCCAACCTGATCAAACCCGACCGTCCCGGTAAAAAGTAGGCTAAAGTTGGTTCATTATGTGGGTCGGGTCGGGTCGGGTTAGGTCAAGAAGTCCGGGTCAAAAGTTCGGGTCGGGTAGGATCAGGTTCCATATATTAGTAATTTGGGCCGGGTTGAGTTTTAAAAAACCCGACCTGACCTTGCCCGATTTCAGCCCTAATACTCTATAACTCAAAATCTTCTATTTTTTAGATATTTATATATTGAAACCAATGTTATCAAAACCGGACCGAACCGAGGTTCGACCCCGAACCGGTTTCTTCACTGTTCGGTCTGGTTAAAAACCTCCTAAGCAGTCAAACTGCAAAAAACATTGGTAAACCGTGTTGAACTGCGGTTTTTATAGTTGAACCGTGAACCGATGTTCACTATTTTTAAAATTTAATTAAAAAAAATATTCTAATTTTTCACTACATTTGCTGGTGATATTTACAACTTTACAAGATTTGGCCATTTGGGACTTGTAGCAATGTGTTATAAAATTATGATATTAATTATTATGATACCAATATTACCAACCTAATAAATATTAATTAACTAATAATATATAAATAATGATGTTGGTCATTTATGACAATAATCTTAAAGGATATATAAAATTATAATACTATTAAAATGAATGTGTTAATAATATGATTATTTGTATTCATTTTTATGTTATTAATAATGTGAATATTGTTAGGGTATCGGTTTGACCGAGTCTATGTATTGTCAATTCTGTGACCGAGTGTGACCGTGTGTGTTGAACATTGCCTTGGAAGAATGTGAAGATGTCTGAAGATCTACTGTGCATTGAAGAATCTATACCGAACATGTGATTGACACACAGATAAGTGAACCTTAGTGGACCTTAGGTTAAGCCTAAAATTCCTTAGAAGTCAATGGTTAAATATTGGAAAAGTGAAAAATATTTGACTCTCAACTTCAAAGCCTCAAGCATTTTGTCGAGGACTCAAAGACTGTTTATATCTGAGCAAAGATCGAGACAGCTGGACTTTAGTGTGTGATCTAAAGGCCATCTGTCCTTTGACCAAATATCTTACAAAATATGATAAAGAAAATCTGAAAAGGGAAAGACTCCTCATGATTTCGAAACATCTTATGCCACATCATGATTGGAATCTTTGCGGAGATAAAGAGATCTTAGAAGACTATAAAAATCAGTTTGACATCTCATAGTGACAAACAAATCTTTTGAAAATAAGTATCATGGGTGGCAATCTAATACGTTTTTGGAAGGATCCTTAAAAGATTTTTTTTGAGAAATCATGTTTACCACCTCATGACTTTTTAATCAAATATCCCAATTGGAATTAGTGAGCTGGTCTTTGACTGAATATCATTAAAAGTAAAGTTTGAATTCTGAAAATTCAGTGTGCTGTATTACCAAATAAAGGCTCGAGACCTCGAAGAAAACCTTAAGGCCTTGAGACTTAGTTGTTGCAAATCTATATTATAAATACTCGGCTGACTCAATTCAAAGTACAGGACTGAACATTGGAAAATTGAAAACAGTAACCAAATACTTCCCCATCCCTTGTCACCCCATCTTCATCGTCCTTTGACAAGGATATGGTTAAGTATTTAATACTTGGTTTGTGATGAAGATGAGGATGTTTCTGTAGGACCCAAAACCAGTTATACTCATGTCCTAACACCCAAGTTTCTCTAAAAGGAGAACACACATTTTGAAGAATTGTTAAAGTCCAAGTCAAGTGTTACTCTTAGCCTTGTTTCTTTTATTAAAGATGCAAGGTGGATTAGAATATTGTGTTCGAACAACAAAAAAAAATAGGCGTCGAGGATTAGACCATGGGGGTCGAACCTCTATAAAAAATTAGGTTGTACGATCTGGGTGTGAAGCCCATTCATAGTACATTGGGATGACCCGAGAGTTGGGAAGTCTGACAGTAGAGGTAGGTTCAAGTGAACAAAACCACTATATATCATTGTACATGTGTGGTTTGCTTTGATGGTTTGATTCATTTATTTATCACTTGCACACACTTTTATGCCGCTCCAAATATTGGTTAAATTGATTTATTTTAAAAAGGAAAATAAAATCGAATCAGACCTATTTACCCCCCTCTAGGTCTTGCATTATTCTAATAACGAAATTTCAAATATTTATATATTGTTAATGTAAATATTATCTTTCCAATAATATTTACAATTAAGATCAATTCGTAACTAGAATTAATTAAAGATTATTATATGTTGATATCTTATAATTTAAGTGAATGTAATAATTTCATATCTAAGTAATAATTTTTTTGCTTAAAATTTTATTCAACTTATTAATTAAATATTAACTTATATGTCAATATTATTTATAATATTTATATTAATGGTATGGGTTTGACCGCGGTTGAACCTGGTTGAACCTTATTTAACCCAATCTTCTCCAGAGATGGTTCGATAGAGGGTCTGGTTCTGATAACATTGATTGACACATCTTACCTTTCATTAGGGCTGAAACTCGAGTTGGATTAGGTCGGATTTTAATAAACCCAATCCAATTCATGTCAAAATTTATTGACCCGGCCCGACCTGAGTTACCCAACCCGACAAGACCCAAATTGCTGACCCGAATCAATGCGAATGGTATTTTATAACTTGGTGCACGCAGGTTAAGTTGGATTACGTTGGGTCGGGCAGGGTCAATTTTAAATCTCAACCCAACCCAACCCAAATTTCATATGAATTTTATTTTTTTCCAACCTGACCCAACTCGAAATATACAAATACATAATCCAAACCCATTAATTTCTCAAATCGAATCATGCGAGCCAAGTTTCACCCCTACCATGACACGGGTCGAAAATTCAGCCAAACCGAGAATTCGGCTGAATTTTCGTATCGGCTGAGATCTCTCTCTTCAAAATTTGTGTTTTTTTTTTAAATTTCGGTGACTTTTTAAAAATAAAAAAATAAAAAAGGCTGTTTTTAAAAAAAATAAATAAATATCGGCCAATATTCATCCAATATGAATAAATATCGGCCGGGCCCACCACCAATATTCATTTTTATTTATAAAAAAAAAAAGAATCAGTCCATTTTTTTTTTTCTCGGCCTATGGTTAGAAAACTGAGATTTATACCCGTGCTTTCATGTACTGAAATTTTACTCTCTGAACATTCAGAGTTGTGTAATACGCAATAAAGAATCGATACCTACATTTTAAGACGGCTGACATTAGTCTCTAATTATAAACCATAAATACGACAGGGCTTCATAATGGGCGAACACCCTAGTTGAGCGGCCATCATCACTGTTCTCTGGCCATTAATAATACTATTATTGTATAAAGAATCCAAAGAATGGCCAAATTCAAATCAATTGATTGGATTTGAGAAAAAATGTCAATGAATTGCACAAAGTTTAACTTTAAAAAATCATTCAATTATCCACTCATCCAATCACCAAACTATATTTGGCCTCTAATTTTTACAATTTTTTTTAAAAAAAAATAAAAACATTGATCAATGTTATAATTTCCCTACTTGAAAGGGTATCTAGTTTTCATGTCACATTAAATACTTCATTTTTATGTATAAAACATATTATATCGATTGTGTCTCTTTGCCGTGTCATTCATCCTTTTAAATCCTGGCTTGGACGTTAATGTTGCTATAACGACGTTTCTTGCTACGCAATCAATCCTTAATTACTGCTTCCTCTTCATCGGGATTTTTTTTTCCTATTGAGGCATTGTTATCATCTTGTCACCTTTCGCATTTAATACATGTTTACAAATTCTGAAGGTTTTTAATTCTGCAAAGTCAGTGTTGGGTCCTCATAATCGAACTCATCCTTATTTGAAAATAAATCAAGGTCTCCCTCAATGACAAGGAACCACCAATTGATTAAGGAACATTTTCTAAGCAAAAACAGTTTTTTTTTTTTTTTACCAAGGTGTTCAGAAGCCTCACCTGTATTTGAACAGAAGACATTTTATTCTAATCCCACACACACTGAGTAAACAAAGAGTGTCTCAAAAAGGTGTTAAACGTGAATCAAACTCAAGACCTCCTTTCATGAGATGTGCATGTCTCTCAATCCCACACACACCAAGTAAGCAACTACGGAAAGTGGCCTAGCAGGGTGTTGAGCGTGAATCGAATTCAAGACCTCCCTTCATGAGGAGAGCTTCTTAACCGTCAGGTCAACCCGTCTTGGATGTAACCATTTGTATTTTGCCAGGCCATTTATGTGTACTAGATACGACGCAAAACACCTAACATACAAAATACTGAGTGAGATGCAAAAATTGACAAGCACCTGCACAACTGGTTAAAACTCGTGTGGTAGTGTAAAGATTGTGTGCTCAGTTCCATAGGTGTCGTCGTAATACAGTCAGTCCAAAAATGAAAGCCTACTCTAGATTGATGGGAGAAAGGGCTAAATGACGATGATGTGCAAAAAATGCAAAACCATGCAGATAGATCATAAAATAAATCACGAGTGCAAAATAGAATGCAAGTGGTGATGTTTACTTTTTGACTGACTGCATATTTAATGTAGAGAAATCCCTGCATTTCTCCCTGCATGCTTAAACAAAGGAGATAAAGGCTCATTTGTGTGGAGTTTGCATCTCCTGCGTGCAAGCAAACAAACATCTCCCTGCACAATTTGAAGAGTGCCGTCTATGCCAATCGAAATATGCATGTCACCATTTACATTTTGTCATGTACACTGTTTTGGCAAGAAAGTATTGCAGAAGGAAAATACGAAAAATATGCAGTGCATGAAGCAATTTAGAGAGGAAAATGCAAGAAAAATGGTAATGTGGAAAGAGAAGCACAAACTGTGAGACAGTGCAAGCCAAAACGCAAGTAGTGATGTGCCTATTTTGATGGGTACGTATATTACCAAGCACATTGATGCAAGAAATCTCTACATACTTGCATACAAGAGATGCAAAATTGTTGGTATGTTCTCGTATGCAGACATCAAGCGTCCAGAGAGGAGGTAAATCAAATGAAATGATGGATCAAATGAATGATGAATTATATACTTTCTGCTTCCATCCAATGAAGTTTACTCCAAGAATGAATAAAGTGAAACGTTAGAACACAGAAGACTGAATGAAAATCTTGACCTGGAGATAACAAATGCACCATACCTTGCCATTTTGCACATGAGGAAAGGGTTATATAACATCACAGCTCCGTTGATACTGACAAATTAAATGCCCAAATATTTCATACTTGTGCTGGTGGTGTTCACAAAGGGTACTGTTGGGTGTAACCAAGAGTCCTAATTCTGCAGTGAAGCACCGATCTGACCCTTGAGTGTTAAATTTGTTCCAACAAACCACAACAATGATTATGTATGAAAAGTAATGCAACAATGTGATAAAATATTCATTCATCAAAATATATGCTGAAACTTGGGAAAATATCAGAATATCAGCTAGTAAAATTCCTTCAGCAAAGTCTGGCCACCCTACTTAATGGATATGACATCCTCTGGTAAAACAGCACCAAGATGACCTTAATATCAAATTCGACGCAGAAAACCACATCTATCAGCAGAAGGCATCAAAAAGAACTAAGACTAAGAGTGGACATCAGATCCAAAGTGACCCAAAATGGCACATGAGTATAATTCAATTATTGAGTTTCAATATCCAGAACAACTGGCAGATACAGAGCCAAAAACTTCTACTACCCTCAACCACCCTTGCCATATTACCACAACAATAAAAATGACTAGTCCACAATGCAAGTCAATGTCTTGACATACACCTGAAATTCAATACTATTTTTTAACAGGTACAGTACTCATGATTTCTAACAAGGCTTCCTTTGGACACAAGCATAAATTTGGTTTTGTAAAAAAAATTCCCTCTTTTCTGATGTGGATGGAGAACAATGTAATTAAGTAAAACATAAACTGCGGTATCCAGGAAAATAAATAGTTCATGTTGTTTGGCTTTAAATTTCCTGGAGATAATAAAATTCTATAATTTCTGAAAAAGCACTTCGGTTTTAGGTGAAGAGGAAATCTTCTTTCTTGAAGAGTCCAACTATGAAATTTGGAGTGGGAATGACCAAATGGGCTAACTGGCCTGGGTTTCAACCTCTGATTGCTCTTAACAAGAAGAAGAATGTTTCAACAACCAAACCACATTTGCTGGTAAATAAGAATTGCCCACCCAGACAACAAAGGTTGAATTTCAAGAACGGAAAACACAGAAGCCCAAAACTTAAAACACTTCCCTGGATGGTTCCTTCCTCATGTCCTTGCATCAATAAGGCATGAATATGGGTAGAGTTTTAGAATATGGATACCCATAAGATGTGTCTGATTAAATCAATCCTAGAAGATAGGAATCATGGATTCACCACAATATTTCAATTAAGTTTATTACAAAACTTGTTTTTAAATTAAAATAACATGTAAAAACAGCCAATAAATAATACATGAGGTTTACTCTAAACAAAACTAAAAACATTCCAATATTTAAGTTTCAAAAGAAGAAAAATACATCAATTAAGAATCCACAAGATGCTGATCCATGAAACATAACTTGCATCCAAACAGAGCCTAAGGAAAGCTTCAGTTTGTCATCCAATCATAATGGATGGTACAATAACACATGCACCCCTATTACTTAAAAGTTAAAAGTGACTAAAATAATTCTAAAAGTAGACTGAAAGGATAAAATGGATGACAACATGTGTGGGTTGTCTGATGTACTCCAATGGGTTCACTTCAACCATCCATGGGGACCATTGTCTCAGGTTAGCCCCATGCTGGCAAACTTGGTGGAATAAGAACCGTAATACCTGTGATACCCCAAAATGAAGAACTGCCATACCAGAGAGCTAGGGGCACAAACAAGTTTCCAGAAGTCACAAAGCTGGAACAGGTTTTGAAGAAAATACTACCTTAGTCCATCAACTCACTCTTATGCTAATATCTATTATCATCATTGCTAAATCCATTTATCCAATATGAGAATCAGCACTTATAACTGGATTTGACAAACTGTTTCAAATTAAATTTAACTCAAGTCCACAACCTTTATAGTCACAAAAATGAAAACTTAAGTATGCTATGGACCCTTATGGTAACATCTATGGTCTCTGTGACTACTAATATTTCCCAAAGATAAAAAACCACAAGATCTTAAATGTTTTATTCCAAAGACCAAGTTTCATATTAATATGCTCCCAACCCCTTCGGCAAAATCATAAAACAGATAAATAAATAATGAACTTAGCAGTATATTTATAAAACAATTTCTTTCTTTTATTATATCATTGAGGTAAGGGAACGTTCAGGCTAAAATCAATACACCGACACAAATCTCAACTGTCAAAGGCTCATTGCCAAATTTACATAAAATTGCCATTATTTTAGCGTTACTGTTTCAAATCCCTAAAATCTATACATCGACTCAAATCTCAACTTCACATTCTCATAGCCAAATTTAACATAATTTCCATTATTTTAACGTAGCTGTTACAAATCCCTTCCCCTTCAGAGAGAGAGAGAGAGAGAGAGAGAGCACAAGCAGTGCACTGGGTGAGAAACAACAAAGTGAAGAAAAACATAGAACCATCCCACACTCCACTCCTATGAGGCACTGTCTCCAAGCACAATGAAGATTTGCTTTGGCAAATTCCCCAATAATTCTCTTAAGTCACAGCCCAACCATTAACATTAACACTGAGGGCCACCAAACCAGCTGTATGCATCTTTTAATCAAACAACATGCCATTTCCTTCCCTAAGAACATCAAGCATAGGGTTTTAAATGCCCCCCAAATAACAAATCAATCTTTCTTCCATTTTGGACCTTATATTTATTGATTACAATACTTTACCACCAAGCTAAGTCTTCCATGCAGTCTCCGGTCTTTATAAACATTTCACAAGGGGTTCCATCACATCTCCAATAGGCCTCACACCAAGACTCTGTCACCTATAGGGAGACAAATTGCAGTCTATTCTGATTTTTTTTATCAGAAGAGTGTAGCAGAAAAGAGGGGAAAGTGTATGGTTTCCCTTCAAGCACCTTCTCCTTTTTTGGGTGGGGGGTTGGGTTTACTTTGGTTTGGTTTGGTTTACATCACACCGTGTCATAAATTCTTCCTACATTTAAACCACTTAAATATTGCCACGCCTTGATGAAATCTTTGTTCCCCTCCTTTCTAGCCCTAAGAGGAGCACCTAATAAATTAAATTATCCCACAAAGAGATAGAGCCTGCATGGCATGCTGCCAACCAAGAACTCCCAAAAATGCTTCTCTGAAATCCAAATGCTCTCCTGAGCTCAGTTCACCAGGCGATCCTTTATCTCAAGAGTCATACCATATAAAGTCTCTTCAATTTTTCTTCTCTTTGCCACTTACACAATCAACTACACATCAATAGATAATATTAATAAAGATAAGAGGACTTCTTTCAAGAATATATTAATGCCTTTCAAAGAGGCTTGGTGATTTTGAAACCTCTCAACAGCTGGTTTGATAAGGCTTGCTCCAGTTTGCCAATGCAGAGAGGGACTGTTAAAGGAAATAGCACGTCCTGCAACCAACAAGTGTAGCTAGTTGCCCCACCACCTGTTCCACGTGATTCCATAAGCTCACACTGGTTATAGTTAATTCTCAATCCAGAAGCCAACCAAACAACCTAAGAATTACCATGTTACCATGATGGTCATTACTTCGCCTCAGACAGTAGGATTGAATTATCTGAAAACTGTTATAACCCTCTTTATCCACTTCAAAGCCCATGAATAACTGAACCTCCAATGCTGTGCATACAAAATACCAGTTTCAGTAACAATCAAAAACAGCAGACAAAATTAGGAGTTTCCCTTGTGATTCTAAAAACCCTTTAGTCCCACTCACCATCATTGAGAACTAAACTTCAGCAATCCACACTCACCATTTCCCCCTGAATCATGAATTGGAGAAACTCCAATCAGTAATATCATATGCTTTCTCAAAGTCTAGCTTCAGCATGAGGCTTGGCTCTTTGTATTTGTATTTACAAATGACATTCATGATTAATTTAAAATCCAACTTGTAATACAGATATCCTTGTCTCAAGATTCAATAAATGTCTCCAATAAGCCGAATTGACTAGAAGTCCAAGAAACACATTGCTCCCTTTTTTGGAACAAGAACTATAAAGGATACCTCTAACTACTTGAATCATCAAACCCGCTAAGGAATTTGTTAACAAAGGTCAATAAATATTCCTTTACCGTCTTCCAAAATCCCCACTTCCATATTTACTATTTACTTTTCAGATACAAGGACCAGGTTTGTAGAAAATCTGCCTACAAAACCCCCAATCCCTTTAGTTTTACCAGAGTCGCCAGTGGCAGAGTGACACAACCCTTGGATCAGAGACATGAATGCTAAGAGCCACAGTTAAATTGGTGGCCATCCATGGACATACGTCTGAACACAAAGAGCTCATAGAAGCTAGGAGGTTCGAGAGAGGCCCAGCGAGCTAGATTTTAGAAAAAGTCTCCAAAATTATGTATGGTATGTTGACTAGCTTTAAATCAGTACAGAACACATACCCTGCTTCAATTGTCTTGCTATTCTATAAATGACAGCATGTAATATTTATTCAAAGTTATTCAAGGTTTCCCCTGTGATGACCACAGTCTGGCCATTCTCGCTTCATTCTCTGGATCCTCTTCAACTTTGGTTTGTGAAAGGCAGAAAGGTCACACTGCCACAGCCACAGCAAGAAGCCGGGAAATTAGTGGAGAAATATTAGACAATTGAAGCAATCCAGTTTGTAGAATGTTAGGTAGTTGTCAATAAAGTGTTGACGGAATCATTTTACGAGTTGGTAGCAAGATATGATAGATTTTAATTGATTACTAACCCTGATGTTATAGTTAAATGCTAAGCAAAGAGGCCAAACCAGTATGGTTTGCTATTGATAATAGAAATGAATACAGAGAGTATGTTTGGTGCTCCGTAGACATCCAAAATACAAATTTCGAGGATTGAAAGAAACTAAGAAACAAACCAACATCAGAATAAATGTTGTAGAACTGTTGTCTACGCACCAGAGGTGTACACTATGTTACAAAACCAGGATACTTCAAATTCTCCTGAAAATACCTTACCAGTGTATAGATATGGGATCTACCGCGGACATGGTTAAGCAATACCTCAGCATTCTACCATGAGAATAAATTTTACTTCTTCAAAATCAAAGAAACATTTAAAAAAATAAACACAGAAATAGAGCCATATCCCTGTATGCAAAGATTGGGGATTGGGTGACGCAAACTTGGTGTCCCTGTATGTAACCCAACTCCTGTTAAGTTTCTCAAGCAACAAAGGCCTGAAAACCCCAGTTATAGTCACCCCCTCACTCATTCTTTTAAATTTACTTTCTATAAAAAAAGATAATGGCATATCCATAAGATTATACATTTATATAAACTGGCCAAACATAAATTCAGCAATAGCTTGTGAATCTCTTTTTTTTTTCAATAGAAGGTATTGGTTTCTTATTTCAGTGCTAGTCATGTCTAGCACACTTGCAAGAGGATGATAAATAAAATCAGCACTCCCAACATTGTTCCACCGTGAAGAACAAGATCATCTGAAACAATTTGGAATAGAAAGTGGCCAGTTTAACCAATCTCCAAAGGGCTAAAAGCTATCAGTTCCTACAATTAGTATCCATATATAACCACTTTTAACTAAGTCCAGTGCTAGCAAAGTATAGTAAGTAATAGAGGATATGATCAAGATGAGTAGCAATTGCAACACTTTGAAGGTAAACCAACACGAATCATCTGAACCTACTTGGAATAGAAAGTTGGCTAGTTTAGCCAGTCTCAAAGGGGCAGAAAAATCCATATGAACACCATTGAACAAGTCGAGTGCTTGGAAAATATGGTACGTGCAAGATGATAAAATAATGATAAGTAGTAATTTCAACACTATTTCAAAGAAAACAGTTTTACTCAAATCATGTGAACTGACTTGGAAAAGCAATTGGATAGTTTAGCAAGCCAATCTCAAAAGCGCCAAAAACGATCTGTTCCTACAATCAGTATTGGTATAAACACAGAGCACTTGCTATGAATGAAGTGAAACAGAGAAAAGGAGAATATAAACCACATGTACAGAAAGGCAGTGAGTACAATACCCTCCATCCGATCATACCTATCTATCTATATACCGCATTAACATTACATGATCCTCGATCTTGATTTGGGCATTTCTCTGTTTCTTTCTACCAGCAGCGCCTATTGACAAACAAATCCACACTGCAAACTGGGTCAGGAAGAAGGGAACACATCCTTCACTGCAGAAGCAGCAGTCAAGTAATTGAGAGTATTGCGCAGCGTCTCCTTCTCCCGCTTGAGCCGGGTGGCCGTGTCCTCCAACTCAAGCAACGCCTGCTGCTCTCGGGGCGCGCCCTCGAACGTGCTCCCGACGAAGAACGAGAATGGGGTGGGGAAGAGATTCCGGCGCAGGTCCTGCGTTTCTTTCTCCGGCTTCCCGTTGAGCCGGTTGGACAGCCGGATGACATCTTTCATGTAGGATTCCACCTCGGACGCGAGCGACTCAAGGTCCTCATCTCCAGATGGCCGGTCCTCGAGCCAGCTGACCTCGGCGACGAGGTAAGGCTTGGTGCGGACCAGGTCCTTGACGCGAAACCGCTCCTGACCCTTGCAGATGAGGAAGAATCGGTCGTCGACGAGGCGCTCGTGCTTGACGACCTCCCCGACGCAGCCGACATCGGCAGTACCATTGGCGGGGTCGGCGTAGATGACCCCGAATCGCAGGTCGGTCTGAAGGAGGGTGTGCATCATGATCCGGTAGCGGAATTCGAAGATTTGAAGAGGGAGGATGGCGCCGGGGAAGAGGACGAGGGGGAGGGGGAAGAGAGGGAGCTCGGTGAGGTCCATTGAATCGGGTGGCCCGGCGGAGGAGTAGGAGGAGGGGGAAGAGGAGGAGGAGCAGCGGAGTTGGAATCGGCTAGCGCGGGCCACAGTCTTGAGTGGTCCGGCGCGCGGGCAGGTGGGGGGTAAGGAGGGTTTGCATCTGAGAAGAGGAGGAGGAGAGTGGAGGAACTGAGGCAGTGCCATTGAATTGAATGGAAAGCTTGAAATGAGAAATAAAATTCAGGGAAGAAAAGAAGAAAATCTAAAATGAGAGTGCATATTAGCCTCTAGTTTTGGGTTTTGGGTATTGATTGGTAATTAACAGATAATTCTGGAGGAGGAAATGTTCTTGTTTCTGTGGATGGATTTGAATACGACGATATAGAAAGAGAGAGGGAGGGATAAATATGTATGAGATGGGGAGGACTGAGACTGATTGGGCGGGGAGAACTGCTTAGTGCTCTGACTGCTTTGAGAAATGGATTGGGGACTCGGTTTTGGGAACCATTTAATGGTGAAATTTGAGTCAGGTTTTAACTTTGACCCGATGAAAAAGTTTAAATGGGTTAGGGTTTATATTTTTAAAATTAAGATTAAATTGGATTGAATTAAAAAAACTTAAATTAAATTAGAGAATTAAGTCACTCAAAAAATTTAATATAATACTAGGGTTGAGTTGGGCCAACAATTTGATTCGGCACTAGGTTTGAGTCGGGTCAACAATTTAGGTCCAGTTGATTAGAGAAATTTGAGTTGTGTTGAATCGACTTCCATAATTTTTTATATAGGTTGAATTGGGTTTATTAAAACCTGTCTTAACCCGCTCGAGTTTCAGCCCTAAGAATCAAAGACTCAACCATGAGTTATAAATTCCAGTCAAAATTTAAAAATATTAGTCAATATTTTTGGGTAATGATCTATGCACTATGAGTTTTCACCACAGTGCATCACCTTTAAAAGGAAAATACTACTTTGCCATTGTTTTTTTTTTCTTCTCTCTTTGCTTTTTCAAAAAGAGGGCAAAATGGTCTTTTCATTTTAAAGGTGGCGCACTATAGTAAAAACTCATGGTTCACAGATCATTACCCATATTTTTTAGTCCAATCTTTTTAAAATGTTGTTTATTGTGACGCCCCACCCACCCACCAGGGCATGTGGGATGGCTCTGGACGGGTATGGGAGAAGAGTTTAAGAGAGAGGAGACCCTCTCTCCAAGCATGAGGCCTTTTGGGTCTGGTCAAGTGGGCCGAGCTCAAAGCAAAAACTTGAGAGTTGGCTCAGTCAGCATAGTAATGGGCTAGATCAATAGCCCAAAGAGGACAATATCATGTTCGGAGAGTCGGGTCAGGGTTGTTACAAATGTATCAGAGTTGGTTCAACTTGCCTGTATGGGCCCTCTACAGTGTGATGTGTAGCTGAGCAGATGACAGCTCTGAGCCTATGGGGGTGGATTTTGACATCCCACCCACCCACATGGGCGTAAGGGAAAAGTCCTACATCTAGTATCGGCATGGGAGAAAAGTTTAAGAGAGAGGGAAATCCCACTCCAAGCATGAGGCATTTTGGGCCTAGTCAAGTGGGTTGGGCTCAAAGCAAAACTTTGAAGGTTGGCTCGATCAGTAGAGTAATGGGTTGGATCGATGGTCCAAAGAGGACAATATCATACTTGGGAAGTCGGGTCAGGATTGTTACATTTATATTTTTAAATTTTGGTCAAAATTGTTTAATCTATGTAAGCAATTTGGGTTTAGTCGAAAGTTCTATCTTAAATATAGATTCTAAAATCATGTGTTATATAATATGTAACGACCTAACCCGAATACAGGGATTAGAGCTCGACTCAGTGTGATATTATCCACTTTGGGCCAGGGGTAGAAAAATCGGCTGGGCCGATATCCCGGCCAATTTTTCATATCGGCCGAACTTTTTCTCTCTTCTACCCATTTTTTTTTAAAAAAAAAAATCCAAAAAAATTAGAGTAAATGCAGATAATTATGAGCTTATTGAATATGTAATTTTTTCATAAAATATCGGACATTTACATCTTCTAATATATTTTTGAAGTTACGATAGCGGGAAATTATATAATTAGTAATAAAATGGTGAAAATTACAAGGAAATGGATAAAAATGAGGAAAATTTGTAGAAATAATTTCATAATTTATTTTCTTAGTCAATGAGTGTTATTTTAAGTTATCCTTCGAATCCATAGTGCTTAAAAAATAACTTTAAAGTTTTAAAGGAGATATTGACAGGAGGATAAAGTAGTAATTTGCATATAAAATTTGAAAAGGGGTATTCCCTAGTAGAAAAACGGGGTGTCGGGCGCCTAAAAATATTAGATAGTAAATATAATATTAAATTATTACAATAAGATAAAAAAAAATATTATAATTTTTACTTTCAGCCTAAGTAAATATTGTATTTAAAATAAAAATTTATTACTTTCCTTTTAAAAGTAATTTTTTGAAAAAATATTAGGTTACACATGTGAGCTTTTTAGTAAGCTCACGTGAGTTGCTTTTAAAAAAGACATGTTTACTTGCAAACCCTAACGCTCTTCTTTTGATACCCTTCTTCTCTTTCCCTCTCTCTGCTAAACCCTAACCGCCGCCGCTCTCTGTATTTTTCCCATCAACCAAGAAGAAAAAGAAGAGAAAGGTAAGCTGTGAATGGTGTAGCGATTTTTTTTATTCAATCTTTTCTCCATATTTTATTTTTCCTCTTTCCATTTTTTCTAGTCCCATTTTTTCCGATATTTCTAACAAAAAAGGTTAAAAAAAAAATAAACAACCGAATTTTTAAAATTCGGTCGATATCATGACCGGATTATCGGTCAGTATCGGCCGAATTTTTGACCCCTGCTTTGAGCCTTGCATACAGCTCGAACCCGCACGGTTTTGTTCATGGGCCCTGGCCCACATGGCCAAGGCCCAAAAGACCTCACTTGATATAAGAGTACGCAGCTCATAACACGCAGCATTATATTGTCCTCTCTAGAGTCCACCCCCTCAAGGTTTTGTTCCGGCGTGTGACACACAATCACAACCGAAGGCCTCATACTAGAGTTACATGGGGTGGCCTCTTATAACCCCTTAACCCTCCTCCCTCAAAACCGATATGGGTCTCTTCCAACATCACTTGGAGGAGGGCATCACATAATCTGATCCTTCTAAATTACTCGAATTATATATACAAACACATTCATAATTTTTTGTATCATTTTTTATATTTTTATTAGTTCTTTATATTGATTATATTTTAATAGTGAAGACTTATTATAAATGTCTCTTCGCATACAACATATTAATACAATGTATATAAACTTAATTATTTATTCAATAATATAAATTTACATGTGATTCGATTTAAATTGGTTGGTTCAAATTAAAAATAAATTTAATCATACTAAATAAATACTAATTGAAATAAGATAACAAAAACTATTATCTTTGACAACTTAAACTCATCATCCACTGAGATAGTATATTTAGATAGAAAAGTCGTTTCAATGTTTTATAAATTTTACTATAAGTTGATATCACTAAATTAAAAAATTCTATATATTTTTTAATTGGTTCTTAATCAATATAAGATGAACAATTAATATTTTATTTGGTAAATTATAATTAGAAGTAAAGTTAAGATTTTTCAATTTTATTATATTTTATAAATTTTGTTGCAGTTACTACAGAGGATCCTGAATTCTCCTTTTGAGAGAGATTGCAGATTTGCAGCTGCGAGGGGTATGGCTTTAAGGATACCCAGGTGGCTGGGCCTTATCTTTTATATTTGAGCACGTGCTGGTGGTGGACACAAAAGCAAAGAGAGGTGGGGTCACACTCAATATCATATTATAATATTTATGAAAAAATATTTTTGTAACTATAAAATTAAGTTTAAAATAAATTATTAATAAAATTAAATAATTTCATAAGTAGCATATGAATAAAAAATTAATATTTTATTACGATTGTTAACTTTTATAAATGAAAATAATTTAGATAATAACGATGATGATGATTATAAGAGGATAAAAAATTAATAATTGAGAAATGTTAAAATATAATGTCTTTCACTTTTTTTTTTAAATTAAATTGATTTTTCACTACCCGTAGATCTTATATATCATATAAATTTAAAAGGAGTCAAAATCAAGATTTTTAGTCTAATCTTAAAAATTTAAGCTTACGGAGCTACCCCATGTAGATTTTTCTTATATTTACTAATTTACTTATCTATTTTATTTTAAGCAGAGATTTAAAAGTTATTATATTAAATTAATTTCGACTTGTCTCAACTTCTACACTGGGAAATACATTTTTTTTTTATAATTTTAACAATTGAACAATATAAGATAATTCTTATATGGAATGGTGACGGTGAGGATAATAAAAATACAAAATTAGTGATAAAAATGGTTAAAATGTGATGTGATTATGTTTTTCCTATTTTTATTTGCCTGTGACACTCTAACACTAGACATATAAATTTCTATAGCTTTAAAATCATATTTATATAATTTTTTAATATACTAAATTAGTCTAAATCTTTCTAATAAGTTTGGGAATTTCTTGCATATATAGAAACATGACATCAAATATATTTTAACTGAATAAATTTGAAAAAAAGAAGAAGAAAACTATGTAATTGGCTTTCTATCTTATTATGTATGAATTTAAAAAAGAAAATGTATGTGTATTTTTAAAAGACATCACAGGCACTCAACAATAAATTAAAAAGTTTTGATATCATATAACTAAATTTGTTCATTGACTTAAAGATCTTATTTTAATTAAAACTCTAAAGATCTTATTTTAATTAAAACTCACTTAATATTTTAAATTCAATATCCTAAATATATTTAAACTCAAAACTCAATAATATTTACTTCTAATCACCTCATTTGCAATTCACAATCATTTAATACTTTGAACAAGAAAACCACAATAAATAAATTTGTTCATACTAAAACCTTTATTCCTTATTGGCTTATTGCACAGAATGAAAGAACAGTTTAAAAAATAATGATAAAAAGGATATTACTCCGTCTGTACCAAAATAATGATAAATGTTTATGTCATTTTGATCACATTAATACTACTCCCTTTGTCCCAAAATTACTTGTCCTATTCCTTTATTTTTCCATTAAATCAAAGCTATATTTATTTTATTCTTAAAAAATAAAAAATTCTGAAATAAACAAGTATTTTGGGACGGAGAGAATAATATTCATGTGACCAAAATGACATAAACATTTAAAAGCATGTACGAGTATAATTTTCAACCTATTCTCAAAGAATTTTTTATTAGAGGTTGAAAGACTCTTACAAAAACTCTAGGGGTTCTAGGTTTGAACCATGAGAATAAATTTAAATAGAGGTAAATCCGCATGACTCAAGTTGAGAAATCATTGGGTTTGAGTTATGATTTTATTTATTTTGAATTGAGAAAAATAAACCTGCATGAAATTCGGATTTGGTCGGATTGAAAAATTTAAAAGCGACTCGAATAAAACATTATTCAAGTTGAGTCGGGTCATAAATTCAGATCGAATCGGGTTGAATAATTCGGATCAACAATTCGAGTTGAATCGGATTGGATTCAATAATTTTTTATATGAGTTGACTTGGGTTTATTGAAATCCGACCCGACCCGATCCGAACTTCAGCCATAAGTTTAAATTTGATACAAATTTAATTTAAAAAAATTATAAACAAAAAGATAAATAATAGAATTATACGTCCAATCAAAAGTTGGCTAGCTAAGAATGGATAGACACTTCCTATGGGCGCCGAAGGGTGTTTTGTACTTACATTGGAGTGCCATTGGTTTTCCATTGAATTAATTAAATTATATTTTATAATAAGTTAAAATTTTGATTAATTTTAATTATTGTTTAATTTTTAAACTCTGTGCCTTTTAAAAATGTAATTTTATTGATGTAATTATGATAATTTTTTTATGAATCTCATATTCAAACAATAACATTTTCAATAGGTCTATATCATCTCATTTGGTAGATTGTATGCTTAAATATACAAAGTAATACTGCACATAATAATATAGATAAAATTATATATTTTACATTTTATTTATAATATTAGGAAACTATAATTGATTATTGGTTTTAAGAAAAGAAAAAAAATATTGAATTAAAAAAGTTAGCCAATATCAAGTACTACTGATAATACAATTTCAAAATATTTTTAGCATTTTCCATGTTTAAAAACTATTTTAATGAATTTAAGTTTATGTCAAAGAATGGTACTTCAACTACTGGCTATGTTTGGCAGGTTGAAGTGGGAAGACTTTTCTTGGAGAGATTCTACTTTTCTTATTTAAAGGTATTCTTCAAGAAAAAGTAATAATAAAATAAAAGAAAGATAAAAAGGTCTTTAGTTAGAGTCAAAGGAGGGGTCCTAAGTAATGATACATTTTCCATTGAGGAAAACGGAAGCTCTTGAAAAGGGAATTTTATCTGATTAATTTTTAAAGTATATGAAGATCTTTCAATTCTACGTACAGTGGAGGTAAACAACTATGACGTATGATTTATTAAAATTGAGTGTGAATTAAACTCAAAACTTCACTTTTTAAAATAAGTTTCTTGATCGTCAGACCAACTCTTCAAAGTAAATTGCCTCCTGCTGAAAATCGTGATTGAATTTAGCCTTTTGCTAAGCTAAAATTTCTAATCTGAACATGTTATCCCTAGCTGTCTAACATGATTATCCAACTAGAACCAAACATATTTTTGAATGTTAAATTGAAACCTAAAATTAGATTCATCAGGAGCATTTCTTCCATGTTTAAATTCTTGATTATTGTCTCATCCCACACTTGTTTTTGATATCCAGTTTGAAGATTTGTTGCCACTAAAATTTGTTGCTTTGCAAATGCTGTGTCTGTAGTTGTCTTAAGTCTCTGGACTAAATGATGATGATGGGGTATTCAGATTTGGTTCCATGGGTCGATTGAGTTATTAGCCCCAACAACCCAAATGATAAGTGAATTTACAAAAAGTCTTACTTCAATTAATTTGATAAATTAATTATGTAAAAGTGGATGTGAATTGATAAAAAGTCCAACATCAGTTAATTTGAGAAACCAATGACTCCATATAACACTTAAGATACTATTTTCTCAATCACTAACTTTTGAGAGTGAGTTTGTCACACCCCAAACCCAAATGTGGGCCCAGAAGGTGACTAAGTTTTATTTTTTTTTTAAAACAATAAACTCTAATTACCCAACGTCATAACTGGGTTGGATCTTCAAGTTTACCAAAACCCGATCCTAAAAAATGTCACACGTGTCTTTCACACATGGACTCAAACATATACCATATGTCCCCATATACAACTCATATCACACAACAAATATTTTCATTTATCTCATCAGCGTTACGCACGAAACCATAGTAGATATAATGTATACGACATTAAAACTTACAGACATAAGTTTCTTATGCCACAGGAGACATATTTATTACAAATACTCAAACATATTTAAGCAATCAAATGGTTTCCACATGTGGAAAACCTTAGGAACTTCTAAGTTCCGACTTTCAACGAGGCACCACTGGTCCCTCCAATCCCTCCTCTGGTTCAGATCCTGCATTGTAAGGGATGTGAGCAACAACCCAGTGGGGAGAACTCACCATAAAATTCAATGATTGTAATGCAACAATGCATAAGCAATGCATGTCATAAAAAGACATGTTATTAGCGTATCCCATTTTCACCCTATGATCGCCTTCTAAGGTTTTTATTCAAATTGTATTGTTAACACCGGAGTCGGTCCCCAGCCATGTTACAACACCGGGGTCAACCCCCATTTAAAGTTCCAACCAGAACTAATATTAATTCATCAACGGAAATAATATAGCAACTTGCAAGTGCATAAGGTCTCAACGACCCAGTCTACTAGCCCATTCAATACCAACGGCTGATGGCGGTCAACCACAGCCTACTAACAAGTCCAACTCAACGGTTCGCAAATGGTGTTCGGCTAATCTCAGCAATTATAGCCCAACGGCAAATATTAAACTTTACAAAGTTATTATCTTCCACAGATTTAACTTATGAACATAATTATCACATGCAAATGTCAAATGTATGATAATGCATGATTTCCACTGCCGTCCTTACACAGGGACTTATTCTGAGAGAACCACCATATTTCAGCGTTACCATTTGGTGTATCCAATACCAATATAAGAGATCGATAAAATAATCAATATCACACAACATATAAAACTGGATTTAATAACACGAATGCCTTCACCCAATTTTTACCCGACAATTTCCAGACACTCCATGGGTCCATACTGCGTTAGAGACTATAAGTCCTCGACTCTCCGACACCAATTTAACGCATACGTTTTAAACAGTTAGAACATTTACATCCCTTACATGTAGGCAGTGTCAGGTCTCGTATTCTGGACCTATATAGCCTTTTCCATCTTTAATTGACCATGGGTCCCATTTCAGTCTTGTATTAGTGGGTTTAACATATAACATAATACAAGTGTTGGTTCGAGTCTCTTCACCTTCTCCGGTTGAGTTTTTCAAAGAAAATCTGTAAGATAGAGTAAAATGTATAAATTTTCTATTTATCAGTATATACCCATAATAATTTTCCAAACCCCGTGCTATTTTTCCAGAAAATATGATATGTGTAATGAGTCACGTAGGCTCTTTCTACTCCTTTAAATTATGTCAGAAAGTTAGTTGTCAGCCATCCAAAACATTACAATAAAATGAAAAATATAAAGTACTCAATGCCTTCTCTCGTATTGTCTTTTGGAGAAAGGACCATGGAGTCGTATTGTGAGAGGCGCAGAGGGTACAGAGACAATAAAGTAAATAAAAGTACTCAGTGCCCTATCCTCGTATTGTCTTCTGGAAGAAGGACCATGGAGACGTATTGAGAATATGGCCCAGAGGGTACAGTACAGGAATTTAAACACACAAGGCGGAAAAATAAACACACAATAGTAAGCTGGGGTTAATCTTTTCCCCGATTTTACTTAGGGTCAAAAATTATATTTTGAACGTAAAATAATACGAATCTTGAGGGTAAAATTTAAATTTTAAGAGGAAATTTATTTTTCTTCCATTAAAAAAAATCTCATTTTTTGAACCTCAATATTAAGCTATTTTACTCCTAACTTGCTATGGAGTTAATAAAAATAAAAATATAATTATTTTGATACCTTTGGTGGAACATTCTGTGTAAGATTGACTAAATTTGAAAACCCTTAAAAGAATGCGGGAAACTCGAACGTTCGGCTGCTGTTGGTATGGCCAAAGGAAGAGAAAGACGAGGAAAAAAAAAAAACAGAAAGACTTTGAGGGGCTTTGTTTTTTTTTTTTCTTTTTATGTTCTGCCTTCCTCGCCGATTACACCTATTTATAAGCAACCGTATGGATTTTTTTAATCATACAGGTTGCCTAAGCTATTCATTAGTTTTATAGGATTTTGATAACTTATGCATTTATTATTATATATATTAATATTATTATTAGAACTACCACCCACCACATAGGCAGTTTACGGTTTTGTAACCTTTCAGCACGATTACATGCTACCACCGTAGCTTTAAAATCTATCTTTCATCTGTTTTCTGATATTATTTTATAATATAATATTAGTTTATTATTTTTACTATTTACATCTATGTCCTTTCTTTTAGGGGGTATTTCAGGGTCTCACTAAATTGATACAACTAGTTCAGTAGGTCAGGTATTAAAAACTGAGCATGGTATTAAAATTTGGAGCGAAATCTATCTCAAAAACCCAATGTTTTTGCTAAAAATTACTGTTTTAACAAAATTTCTTAATCTTCAAGATTCTTTTTGAAAGTATCCAACCTTACAATTTGATAAAGTAAATTTGTCTGATAAAAACATCATAAGTTTCAAAGTGTTTTGAAATCAAAAACCACATTTTTCAAGTGAAAGAATATTCAACGACCCATATTTCACGGCTTAAAATAAATATAAAAAACTAACTATTTTAGAGTATAAAGAAATAAACAGCTTAGTTATAATACAGATTGAGTACTGACTCTCTCTATATATTTTTAGGACTTCCTCTATTCTGTCAAATTGAGGTTTTACCACTTTAAAACTTAGGGGTAAAATAAATTAGCGAAATTATAATGAGATTGGCATGTCATTAGGTCCGAAATTTAAAAATAATGCATATTCTAAAATTTGAAGTTCAAACTAAGTCAAATGACTGAGTTTATACAGCAGCTAAGGTTTAAGCCTGAAATAATATTATTATTATATTCATAACTTGTCTATATACCTTTGGAATTTAATTAAAAGAGTTATCGGATTCGGATCGAGTCAAATTCAGATCCGTTGAAGAACTTATTTGATACTCTTTCGATTAGAGGAAAATAATTCATAATTAACGGATAAAAAAATATATTTAATTAATCATAATTAATCATAATTAATTCTTAAATTGGGATGGGGTATTACAGAGTTATACCTCATAAATATTATCAACACACTAATTTTAATAATATGAACCATCTCTCTGAACCAAAGTATACAAAGTTTTAAAAATCTTCAGAGTTCAAGTCAACTCAGTTGACTTCACTACATTTGATACGAGTCTACATGAGACTTGTCTCAAAATACTTGTTCCATTTCATAATTTTTTATTTCTTAAGGATCGTTTTCGTGTAGAGTGTGTCAAAAGGCTATTAATAGATTATCTGAGTTAATACAAACCTGATGCAAAAAAAAATGAGGTCTGGACGATGTCTCGTTGTATAGATATTGTCGGTTCATCCACAAAACCTCAATAATGCTTTCCTAACTATGCAGCAATGCATGATTAAGAAGATGAGAGTCGAAAATGAAAATAATTACAGAATATCTTATTTGGACAAGTTAAAACTTATAAAAGAAGGTCGTCTTCTCATATCATATTAGAATACGATTTGGAGCTTATCGAGAAGGTTAAGGCTTTGATTTAATGTGAAAATAAATGAATAAGACAAGTAATTTTGAATAATTTTAAAATGCATATAGGACAAATATTTTGAGACGGAGGGATTACAAGTTAGTCTGAAATTATAAGACTCAGTCTTAAGTTCGAGCTCTAGTGGCTTACTCCTAAACTCGGGCTAGAGAGGCATTTAAAAAAATAAAAATTATTAGACTCAGTCGAGTCTGGTGATCATCGGCCGAGTCAAACGGAAGGGATTTGTTTCACTTGCTTGCACAGTTTTCTCTAAAATCGTAGTTAGTTAACAATAAATGTGAAGGTGCCAGATTGCCACTTAAAGGAATAGAAAATAATTTACATTAACAAAAAATTGTCTAGTATCCAAATAAGCAAAATTGAAATTAAAATATGATTGATGGTCATCTAATCTCAAGCAAGAATTCTAAATGAACTCAGTATTCCCAACTTTTCATTTTGATGAAATTGCTAATTATAATACACAATTATTATTTTACTTATTTAAATAATATACAACTTTTTAATTAATTTAAATTGGTTGATATTTCTATAAGTGGCACATTTCATAAAAGCGCTTAAGCAAGAGTTCAATTAGTTGTCTCCCATTTTAGGAATCGGTAGGTTGCGGGTTCGAACCTTCATAACTTAATTTTAGTGTGCTATAGGGGTAGTGGGTTCACTCATCTGAGTTTTACGCTGGGTATCCCACAGTTTTCCACACGTAAATTTTAAAAAAATAAATTTAATTCATTACAACTACTACTTTACATCTCCAATTAAGTGATTGTTGCCCTTCACACTACAAAATTAAAAAATCTGGTACCTTTCATATTTATTATTAATTAACCACGATTTTAGAGAAAACTGTGCAAGTAAGTGGACCTTTTGACTCAGCTGATTTGCACTAGACTCAATTGATATGAACCAGACTCGGCTGAGTCTTAAAATTTTTCTTTCACCCAAATAGATTCAATGAGTATTAACTACACCATTCGAAAGATATTTCATATGAATCATAGTGTCATGTGTTTTTTTTTTTAATATGAAATTCATTGGAACTATGACTCAATCAATTAAACTATGTTTTTTTTTTAAATAAAATATAAAATATCAAAATTTGATAAATTTAAATAATTTCTTCATAAATTCAATAAAAATAGTTTCAATAAACTCTATATTCAACCCTACTCCTTGTGCACTATAAACCAACGGTCCAAAAAACTTGGTATTGGACTATGTATTGGTTGATACATAGTGTATAGACCATATAATTATAAATTCGGCCGATATAGGTTGTTCAACGATCATTTCGTATTGGTATGTATCAGCCAATATTGCATATTATTAACCTTTTTCACATTACTCATTGGTTCACCCTCATGAATGTCATTGAAGATCGAAAAGAAAATAAAAATTCTATAAACAAAATAGGATAAGGTCTAAAAATTAATTAGAGATTAATATGATTGGATGAAATGTGAGTGTTACGTGAATAGGATATGTATATAATTATATTTCTATTTCCTCATTTTAATCTTATGATAGTAATCTTTAAAATTATAGTGGTCGTCTATCCTAATACAAGCAAAATTTGTTATGAGACATATAATAGAATAAAATTCACATTTTACCCCTATCGATATATCATTCATCAAATATCAGTGTACTGATATGCATAAAATATACATGCAAAGTAGTGTTATTGGTACACCAGTACTTGATATACGGTACACCGATATAGATAAAATGTGAATTTCATTTTATCCCGTGTCTCCTATCTCTCTAATTATAATAACAAGCCATTGATTTCATATAATTTATTTAATGAATTGAGATAAATATGAAATTACACTCACATTCTATCTATATATCATTCAATTATATTCTTCAATAATAATTTATTAAAATTATTCTCTTAAGTATTGTATTTAAATTTATTAAAAAATAAAAAATATTTCACTTTCGAACGAAAGAAAATAAGTCCGTCCATTGTTTGTGACCACTCATACGAACGGTCGTCAACGTACGCCACGTCTTCAGTTGGCGCCAAATATCTTCTGCAACTGCCCACAACCATTAAAGAATCCCACGTGCGTTAATGTACAAACTCATACTTATTGTGTCGTATTCTCAACCACTGAGATCAGTTGATGGATAAAATCTACATAAATGTGTCACGTGTCTCTCTACAAGATTTACGTTTCAATCTAAGATTCAATTATTTAAATTAAATTATATTTTTTAAAGTTATAAATTAAAAAATTAAACTTATCAAATACTGAAAGTATAAAATATAGTGATTCAATTAAAATAATTTCAATGGATCAAATATTAAAAAAAATACATTTTTAACAGGTCTATCAACATCCATTAGTGGATCCCATATTTCATAATCTACATAGGGCTCATTTTATAAATTTAAATTACTTAAAATATATTTTAATATTTGATGTAGGTCAAGTCTCCAAAAAATTACTAACCCAGCATTCAAAAAAAAAAAAGAGTCTTCAAAAAATTGAATTTATAGGCTGTAACTTGATTTATAAAATTTTAAAACCCATCGATAATTGCATCTAAGGATAATTTCAAACTTAAGCTCAAATTGAGAAAATTTCAAATTCGAAATTAACTCGTTGTATAAACGAAATTTTCAAATTTCACATAAATCAAATTCTTTCAATTGAATTTTACTCTTAGGGAACAAATTGAAACTTGAATTGGCGACACCGAAGAGTGGTTCTCTCAATAAATAATTAATCTAAGACTATAATCTCTCTGGATGTAAACTTCAAATCGAAATTGAAAAACACAATGCAAACAACTCATAAACTATAAATAACATCGAATAAAATTAAAATACAAAATTAAAAC
The DNA here is from genome assembly GCA_022113865.1 of Chimonanthus praecox. NCBI lineage: Eukaryota > Viridiplantae > Streptophyta > Magnoliopsida > Laurales > Calycanthaceae > Chimonanthus > Chimonanthus praecox. The sequence goes on along the minus strand of CM039093.1, from coordinate 50,770,293 downwards.
TAGAATATAAATCAAAAGGATAGAACTCACAAAATGGAGATCTACACGAACTCAAAATTCAAATTAATCGAATACTTTGGGTACGCAAGCACTTTTATTTAAAATGTTTGAAATATAAAATCAACAAAAATAGATATTTCTGTCACTTTATGACACATCGCTATAAAACTAGTCATAACTTTGTCTATGCACATTACAATTAAGCAAATTTAAGTGTTTGAATAAGATTTCTAATGAATTTAACTTTGGATAAATCCCACATCATTTGACATATCAATTTGTGTACAAAGTTATGCCTCTTTTTTTGTTAGTATTAAGTGACATCATTATTAAAATAAAAAGTAGAAAAATCTTAATGCAGATGGACCCAACTTTGCTAAAAACAAAAGATTCCTTACTATTTTGGAGACGAATTTAAACCAAGCCCAAAACTTCCACATTAATAAACTTTGTAAGATAAAAATGCTAATTCAATATTTTGATGTGTGTGGATGACCTCATAAGTGTTCAAATTTAATTTTTATTACTAATAATGTAATGCATCCTATTTGTTAAATTAAAAATTTTTATAAGTAAAAATATTTATCTAATTATTTTCTTTTAATTTTAAAAAATCAAGAGTTAAAATGATTTTATATTTCTATTTTATACCATTTAATGGTATCAATGAAAGTCATCCAACCATCTAGTTCTTTAGGTTATAAAGAAATCTCATAATCGGACATTTCATATAAGAGCACCTGATTGTAAAGTCATTGATTAATTTTTTTTATGATATTTTGAATTAATTTAGACTTAAAATCACTATGTATTTAAATAATCTTCACAACTAAATTAAAAAACAAACTATAAAATCTACACAACAATTTAAATTTAATATTTTTTTATTGAAAAGACAATAGATTGATAAAGTTTATTTTCAAAAGCCTAATATTTCATAAATCCTCCATATTTATACTTCTTTTTTTCATTATGTAGCCATAATAAAAATAAATATATTACCAAGAAAATGAAGCACAAACTGTCACACAGAAGCATATTAGATTTAAATGGGAAGTGATCATCAAATTTTAATGAAATGTAAATTTTGCCTTCATTTCTAGAAAGAAGAAAAGAAAGGAAAGGAATGAAGTAGGCTAAAAATGAAAATTTTATTAAAAATTTGGTGCAAAAATCACTTTCCATTTAAACAAGAGTGTTAAAAGTAAGGTTAGATATTCCTAAAGATACATTACGTGCGTAAAGTATTACACCGATAGCTAAGTTGGTCTAAATTTTTGAAATTAAACTAAAGGCATTTGATTAATTTTCGCTCGAACTTTTCTTGTCGGTGCCCTCTAATATAGAGCAGGATATCCATGTTATAAAAAATATATGGGGAGCTATAGAGACACTTGATTTTTCTTTCCCTACACACATTTTTCAATTTTTTTTGGTGAAATGACCCTTTTGCCTTTCCACTTACTATTCAAGCGAAGAACTGCTGAAGAAAGCATTCATTCGGACGAACGATCGGCCAAATGCACAAAAGAGAGGGAAAAAATCGGTGGGCCCCATCGTTGATCGAAACCTAGGGTCTTCCTTAGCTGTAGATAGGTGGACTAGGGGCGATCATGGTGGTGTTGATCCTAGGGTCAGAAGTGCAGGATCCACTTGGATCTAACAAAAAAACCCACAAAATTGATTTTCGGACGCCCCAAGCAGCAACCGAAGAAACTGGCCAGAGGAGGGTCCCACTTTTTCCAGATTAGAGATCTGATGGTACAGATGGATAGACCATCAAAAAATGGAATGGGTATGGTGGGTCCCGCCGGCAGAAACTTTCTCCATCACCTGATCTAAGGCAGAGAATAAGATTTGGGGGCAACAGATCTGTTCTCGCCAGATCTTTTTCTCGGCCTTAGATCAGGTAATGGAGAAAGTTTTTGCCTGCGGAACCACCACATCCATTCCATTTTTTAATGGTCTATCAATCTGTACCATCAGATCTCTGATCTGGGTATGGTGGGACCTTCCTCTGGCCAGTTTCTTAGGCTGCTGTTTGGGGCGTCCGAAAATAAAATTTGTGGGTTTTTTTGTTAGATCCAAGTGGATCTTGCACTTCTGACCCTAGGATCGACATCACCATGATCGCCTCTGGCCCACTTATCTATGACAAAAGAAGATCCTGGGTTTCAATCAACGATGGGGCCCACCGGTTTTTCTCCCCTCTTCTGTGCATTCGATTGATCACTTGCCCTAAGGAATGCTTCTTTCGGTGGTTCTTCGGCTGAATATTAAGTGGAAGGGCAAAATGGTCATTTCACCCAATTTTTTGAAATATATATATATATATATTTATATAAAATATCTATTGAAATACTCCAAAACATTTTTACACTAAATGATGGGCAGTGATTTTTGTACAAATATTTTTTTCCCTCATGTGCACCTTTCAAAACAAAATTCTAATTTTATCTTTATTTTGGATAACAATCTTCTCACAGGAGTTTTGTGTAATTAGATACAAATTTTAGTGTATTACCAATTTTACTTTTATTAAATCACTTACAAGCACTAGAAAATAGAGTAAATCGGCTTGCCAAATGACTAGTGAATGATTCAATTTGCTGTTATTTTTTTTTAATTTTCAATATGATAGGAGTGAAAGTTAAACTTAGCATTTTTTAATTTTTGATACAAAGGCGAAAGTTAAAATTGACAATATAATAAAATGTCTAAAAGCAGTGGTTAGTTACATAAAACTACTGTGGAGGATTACTTGCCCTTTATTTTGTTGAAAAAGAGAAAAAGAAAGAAAATAATAATAAAATTAGAATTTTCTTTTAAAAGTAAATAATGGTGAAAAAATCACTTTCCCGTACCAATTGAAAATAAGAATGGCCTTTTTTTTTCATCCGTTCAGTGTGCAGATCCATTTCAGCCGACCAATTGCAGGCGGGGAGAAATGTACGGAAGTCATCATTAAAGCGTCATTTATGAAGAAACAGACATCCAAACACCTGGACAAGAAAGTCCCACCAGATCAATCCAAACTCGAAAGAAGAATCATGAAGCTGAAAGAGGAGCCAAGCAAGATTCACGTGGGCTTCTATCTCACTTGAAATTGCCAATTCAAGGTGTCTGAAGTTCCTCAGATTCGAAATCTTGCTGCTCAAATGGCTGCTCTGATTTTCTTCATCAAATTCGTCCTGTTTTCCTCATTGCTTCTGCCACTTGCTTCGTCGTTCTCCGATCTGTTTGAGTCTTGGTGTAAGGAGAATGGAAAGATTTACGCTTCAGAAGAAGAGAGGCAATTGAGGTTTAGGATATTTGAGGATAATCTTGCCTTCATTGCCCAACACAACGCCAAGGGAAATTCTACTTATACACTCGCCCCCAACGCCTTTGCCGACCTCACCGACCATGAGTTCAAGGCGTCTCGCCTCGGTCTTAGCTCCTCCTTGCGTCTCCCCTCCGCTGCCCATCGCCCTGTGCTTTCTCGCCCTCTCGTCGATGTGGCCACTTCCGTTGATTGGAGGGAAAAGGGTGCAGTCACTTCCGTCAAAGATCAGGGCAGCTGCGGTGAGCTTCAATGGTTTTTGTTTTTTTGCATCTCCGATTGAATTGAATTGAAATGAACTGAAGGACTGGAGTTCTTTTTTTCCAGTAATTTAGACACTACATATACTATATATATTTTTTTCAATGGAAAATACAATTAACTAATTTCACCACTAAAATGGTGACAGCAACGGTGTGAAAAATAAAATAAAAAAGAAGATAAGGGGTGTCCCTTTATTAAAAGAGAGGTGTTCATTTGAAGAGAACTTCCAATGACTGCATCTTCACATCTCATTTTTTGAATTTTGGTATTTCCAAATATGGAGATTCGAAATGGATAGTGAAGATGTATACTCCAATGATAATTAGTGTAAGGCATCCCGTATAATCATTTTACTTGTTAAAAATGTTGTCCAGGTCATTAACATTTTTTTTAAATTATTATTTTTATATGGATTAGATGATTTGATTCATAACCTAGAAGAAGATGAAGTATCAATGACATAGAAAAAGACCTCACAATCATGCCCATTCTGTTTGAATTGAATTGAAGGGGTATGAGTATGTTGTTGAAATATAATAGCTTGAAATTGAAGTTAATTGAATTGAATGAATGTGGAGATGTTAATAAAATGCTGAAATTTGGTTAACTGTCTCTATTTTAAATCTGAAGTTTGGTTTTACCTGGGAACCCAAATGAGGTTGTGTTTGGATTTTCCAGGATTTTGCATGAGACCCCCCATCACATCCACACCCACACCCACACCCACACCCACACCCACACCCACACCCACAAGCAGATTTTGAGAATGAAATATTTCTAGAATAATCAAACAGAAGATAGTTAAGTTGCAAGAAATTGCTGTCCCAATAACCTAATGAGGGGTACATGCTTCTCCAGTAAATGTTTCTGGGGAAACCCAGTCTTCTGTTTCTTTAATTTTCCTGGAATCATCTGAACTGATTTGATTTGAAATGAATGGGAGTGAAGGTTTTCTTTTTTGAAGTCTTCGTGCTTGTTTGCATACCAGGAACTAAGTTTTTTCTTTTCAAGAGATCAACAAAAAATGATACCAGGAATCAAGTTATGAATATTTTGCAAGAATTCAGTTCCTGATTATGTTTGAATGGGTTGAAATGGAGAATATAGCAATCCAGGAATGTTTATTTTCCTGGATTCTTTCAACCAAGTCCTACATAGATTGCAGAATTCAGAAAAGTGAATTTTCCTGATTTTTTGCTGTCTTTGAGTCATGCCTCTCAATAGAAGGTGTCCCACCCCCTCCAAAAATACATATGGCTCGGCTCCATTTTGGTCTGATTTGTAGTTTCTTGCTTGCTTTGACAAAGTCGCTTTAGATGAAACAAACAAATTGTTGATGTCTTGAGATAGATGATGGTTTTGAACTTTCAGCACAACCAAGGAATGAAGCAATTAGTTAGAATGACAGTGATCCCGGTGGCATGTGAATAATAGATTGGAAGATTCCAAGTAAATTCCTTTGCTAATAGCCTAGAAATAATGGATTCTTGTGAAGAAAACGCAGCAACACCAAAGAAAAAGGTCCACAACAAGCCTCACAATCATACCATTTCAAAAAAAAAAACAAGCCTCACAATCATTCCATCTAGTTGAATGTGTGTTGAGATGTTTTGAGGTCATGTAGATTGAAGGATTGAGGCCCTCTGATCACTAGCCTAGAGATGCAATAGGTTGTTGTCAAGAAAATGCAGCAGTAACAGAAAAAGGCCCGTAACACATTGAAAATCAGATCGGTGATTGGGAACAAAGAACCCTTGTCCTTGAAATGGTATCTGCTATGTTTTGGATCCCAATCATAATGAATCTGATACTAATTTGGGCAGAAACCTGCTCATTGTTAGCTTCTTGTCTTTATCTGGGTGGTGAGGTGCACTGTAAAAATTTTAAATATTAGATGCATAAATGTGATGGAAATTACAATGCTATTGTAATGTGCAGTTGGATTATGCACAGGCATGACCTTGCTCGCAGTTCTTTTAATTCTTATATTTTGGTTAAGTGTCATTCTGAGCTTGGTACTTGGAATAATCAAACACAAGATTTCATGATTAAACATACCCTTGAAACACTTCACAACACTGAAATGAATTAACTTCACCCCCCGTTTGGAATACTTGGGCACAATTTCATAATAATTTTGTCCAGAACATGAAAAAAAAAAACCCTCGGAGCTCCACAATAACTTATATAATGTTTATATGGCTTATAATATATGCCACTTTAGACTACTTAAAGTTTGGTCTGCATTGTGGGTCGACCATAGCCCAAAATTTTTGAGCTGATTTTATAACTACTATTCTGTTCCCACTTGTTAATTTCATGCATACCACGGCAATCTCTACTTAGCATATTTATACCTGTAATTCACCACCACTGCAAACTATGATTTGGACAATCCAGATTGGCATAAATGTGCCAAAAGCAGATTGGTTGTTTTAGTGATCTACTTATTAGTGGTTCAACATGTTAGTACTGAGGTGTACATAGCCGTCTCTAGTCTCTGATGTGGAAGTTCAGTCCATTTTCTTCAACTTCCTGGAGAACTACAGCATAAAAGTTCTGCATGAACTTCAGTATCTTTATCTCAAATCTGAAAATGCTTTCTTCTTCTTCTTCTTCGTCTTCTTAAAGTTGTCCAAGTGATTTCAAGTGCCGCTTAAAATATTATATGGAAACAACCCACACGGCTAGCTCAGTTGGTCTAAGCTCCTAGGATTAGAGTAAAGGTCTTGGGTTCGACTCCTCCCAGGTTTCTCTGATACACAAGGCTCACAGATGGTTTCGTGTATCCGTGGGATTAGTTTTACTCCAATGTGGGGTGGGGATACCCATATTATCCAAAAATTATTGAATGGAAACTCTGAATAATACACTCATGACTGGAGAAATCATTTGTATTTGATCAAACAAGTATATATAAATAGAACCTTTCCTAACAAATGAAGGACCAAGTCTATTTAGTTTAAAACTTTGAGCCCAAAAGCATAATGCTTAATTGGAGGAGGATAATTTTTCAAACTGATCACACACACACACACACACACACACACACACACTGACTGGAAACTCTGAATATTTGATCAAACAAGTATATAAATAGAACCTTTCCTAACACACACACACACTCTATTGTCCCCCTCCTTCTCGAATACCTCTCCTATGGTCCCCCTTTTATCCTCAAAGTTCCTCTCATTTCGTTCTTTCTAAACAGCACACAAGATCTGATCTGATATGGAACCAATCTCCAAGCCATCCTAGATCTACCCCTAAAGGCGCAACCCCCCCCCCCTGCGACCACACCCTCCCCCCCCACCCTCACCCTGCGACCACACCCTCTACACCTCTCCCTAGGACACAAAAGATAAGTAGAAGTCATCCAGAGCAAGTCCAAAGAACTCCTTACAAACCGATAGCCATCCTTTCAAATTCTATTTCGCCTTCTCGAATACCTCTCCTATGGTCCCCCTTTTATCCTCAAAGTTCCTCTCATTTCGTTCTTTCTAAACAGCACACGAGATCTGATATGGAACCAATCTCCAAGCCATCCTAGATCTACCCCTAAAGGTGCCCCCCCCCCCCCCCCCCCCCCCCCCCCCACCCTGCGACCACACCCTCTACACCTCTCCCTAGGACCCACGAGCATCCAAATAGTCTCAAAAAATAAGCCATACACCCCATGTGAATCGACAATCACTCAACAAGTGATCCACTGTCTCATCCTCCTCCCCACACAGAGTACACACTTCTGAACAATTTTCTGGGAGGATACCCCTTCTCTTGAGATTATATCTTACTGAGATCTTCCTCTTTAACGCCCCACAAATGAAGACTTGAAGTCTAGGGGGTACCTTGTTGTTCCAAGTGAGTTTGCACAAGGGCGGTGGACTCGGGTTTGCAACATATGCTGATTGAAGGATTGATTTTACTGAAAAGGATCTAGATGGATCCTTGGACCAAATCCATTTATCATCATCCTGAAACTACAACTTAGTGTCCCCTAAGAGAGTGATCAAGGCCCGGTGGAGGTCCTCTTCAAAATCTCTTAGGGACCTTCTAAAGGGGATAAAGCACAATTGTGCATCATTGACTTCATTATAGTAATCACTAATTAGTGCATCCCGATTCAATGTAACTTTAAACAATCTAGAAAATGACTCCAAAAGTGGTCTCTCCCCCACCCACTTGTCTTTTCGAAACAACACTCTCTTACCATTCCTTGCCAGGAGTCTGATCCCATCCTGAAAAACCTCATCGATCCTTCCCCCGTCATACTCTAATCTTACCAAAGCTTTCACTACCATCGATCCATCCCTAGCCGCCCTAGATCCTAATCTCTAGCCCCCCTAGATCTGCCTCTCCATACCTAGCTACTAAGCCTTCCTCCACAGGGCCTCCTTTTCAATTGAAAATCTCCAAGGCCATTTACATAACAGGGCATTATTCCTATCCCTAATGCAAAATACCCCCGTCCCTCTTTATCCCTAACTTCTCTAGCTTCTTCCCATTTCACTAGGTGGATTTTCCTAACTTGTCCCTTGCCCTCCCATAGAAAGTCCATCTAGATTTTCTCTAATTTCTTTGCCACTCCCTTGGGTATTTAAACAACGATAGGAAGTAGGTGGGTAGATTTGTCAAACTTGATCTGATTAGTCACAACTTCTACAATGTAGGAGGATGTTATCCCTCATGTTCAGTAGATCTTGATATGAAGAAACCACCTGGGGATTCTATCTAATTGTTGTTCATCATCATAATCATCATCATGAAAGCCTTTTATCCTATTTATTTAATTATTCTTCATACCCATAGGGGGTTCTATTTTAATTGTTGGCCTCCCAAAAATTACTAGAATCTTGTTAGGTGGAAAATCTGGTGCATGGTTGGTTATGAGGCTTACTCAATATACGGCCTTCCATATTTTAGTGGAACTATTTTAGCATAGCTTACTCTTTGTGATTGTGTTATGTTGACATTTACAGAAGGGTTTGATGAAATGATGTTGCAAAACCAGACTTCAGAATTGGATACCATTACATGGTTTCCATGCAATTCAACATCTGTTTACATTTAATGATATTAGATGATGGCTTCTTTCCAGGTGACTGTTGGGCTTTCTCAGCCACAGGTGCCATGGAAGGCATAAATAAGATAGTCACAGGAAGTCTTGTAAGCCTCTCTGAACAAGAATTATGTGACTGTGACAAATCTTACAACAATGGCTGTGAAGGTGGACTTATGGACTATTCATTTAAATGGGTTATACAAAATCATGGGATTGATACCGAGGAGGATTACCCATATAGAGGTAGGGACAGTGCCTGCCTCAAGGACAAGGTAATAATTCTAAAGCTTTTATAATTTAAGGATGCCAATATGTTTTTATCTAGATATGCCTTCTTATATATGACTATGTTGTAAGCATGGTTAAATCTGAGCCCCTTCCCTGTCAGTCATGTGGATACATGCAGACACTTTAATGGAAAAGCGGTAATTTGTTCTTCAATCTTTAGCTATGTTGTCTGGATATTGTGTACACTTGAACGAACATGTTGCACACGTGCTACAGATAAAGGACTCAATTCCTGTAGGAACTGTAGCATGTGTTTTAACTGAATCTTGTTGCAGTAAGGAAATTATATTGAAATTTATAATGATTTCACCATATTTTTGTCTTGATAAATACACAATGCTCAAATGCTTATGAACAAATGCACTTGCAAACAAAAAATTTCAATGGAGATTTGAGTCTATCCTAGAGGATATACTTATTTTTCATCATATGTTCAATCCAACCTTGTTGCAACAGGAAATAGGCAAATAAAAAATCAGGTGAAATTAAAGAAAATATCACAAAATTTACATTTTTCATCTTGAAATGTCTCTGCTTGACTAAGAGGAGTATAGAGTTGGTAAACATTATGAAGAGGAGGATAAACATAAGATGTTTGACGGAGACTTATTGGCAGTGAGAAGGCTAGGGATCTAGAGATGATTTAAACTTTTTATATAGGAAAGAGTAATTCTAGAAATGGGGTAGGTCTAGTAGTTTATCGAGATTTAAAGGCAAAAATTAGCTAATAGAAATGTATTAGCTAATGTGTTTTTGGTTGCTCGTTTTATGTTGCTTGTTATGCAAGTCCTTATCTCATTTCGGTTCTTGCTTTTCTACCAACCTTCATTTCCTAATACACTTTAGGTTTCTACCTTTTCTCCCTTTAGGTCCCACCACCTGTTTTTAAGGGAATCCCTCTTACTTCTAATATATACATGTAAACACTCTCTTGGATTAACTTTACAATTTTTACTAAAGATTCCTTTTCCCAACTAGTTAACTAGACTATTTAGCAAATTATTGATTAACAAAAAGATGTATGAAGAATGTTGAAAACCAATTTTGGTTGGAAATATCCAAAATTCTGTTAACTATTGGGCTTTTGAACTGTGCACAATATTATGTTAGGACATCATTGTTTTCATTAAAAAAATAGTAATAATAAAAAACCCTTACATGCCATACCGTGAAAATCTATTGGATTACTGAAGTTAAATGGCATGCTATGAAACTTTAGGAAAAGGTTATAGAGCGCTACCCAAGGCAAGAATCTTGTATATCAAGAACTAGTTTGTCTTTATGCTAGGTAAATAAATAAAAATAAAAAACCCAATTTTCTATTGAAAAACTCAAGGAGAAGTTTAAAGAGAGAGAAAGATTTAGACATTGTTTCTATTGATTTAGAGAGCCTACAATAGGGTGCCAAGGTAATTAGGGAATATAAATGCATCTCAAATGGAAAGGGCAAAAACAAGAGTAAGAACGGTTTATGGAGAGGCAATGAAATTCCCATTGGAGTTGGGTTTCACCAAGGATTTGATCTTAGCTTATTTATTTATTTTTTGGTTATGGATATCTTAGCTATGGAAATCCAAGGTGAAGTTCCTCAATGTATTAGTAGGGTTACACAGTTTGCTAGATGGGATTACTGGCTGATGATGATGACATAGATTGCTAGATCATGGATCGTTATTTGTGGTCTATAGGTCACGTTCTAATGCTAGTGTTGGATTCCTTCAATATATCGAATATTTATTTTATTTTATTAAAAAGTTTGAAATGATGTAATTATATGCTAAATTTCTGTCTTAATTGGAATTTCATGTTTTTTTAACAAAAATAATAGCTACAATATGATATAAATCATTAAGCAGAGTTCCACTTTGGATTGCAGTCCCCACCCAGTATCTAGTTTGTGATTTGCCAGATAACAAAAAACAGGGTGTTTTGCACAACCCCATGTAATCTTGCAAATTGATGAAATAAGAAATCAACTAGATAATAAGTTGAAAAATGTGAAGGCATATGAAGCACATAGTTTGAAAACTAGTAGACACAGATAAAATATGAAGTGTTAAGTTTATTAGATACTGAAGTGAGGATGAAAGGATTAAAATTGAAATTACTTGGCAAACTATAGTTGAAAATGTCAGTAATTAGTGCAACTATAGAAGGAAACAAAGTGTTTGATATGGATATAGCTAGTAGGGTGGGCATGGGGTGGGGAATTGACTAAGAAGGCTAGCTAGTACTATTGTCGTATAGAAGAGTGCAATATTGATTAAAGGGACATTTTCTAACACAACAGTTGACCTACAATGTTATATCGAGCTAAATGTTGGGTGATAAAGAAAAGGCAGATATATAAAGTTCTGGTGACTAAAATGCTCTTGTGAAGATGATTTATGGTGTTACACTAAATGATAGTATTATGGTGAGTGCAACAGTGGAAGTGATGCGGAGCAGTAGATCCACATACGAATGTGGAGTTGGTTTTTTTTTTTTAATTATTTAGTTCTATTTTCGATTTGGTTGTAATTAGAAATTAGGACTTCCTATTTTAAGTGAGTTTATTTTCGTTTTAAGCTATTTTTAAGAGTTTCTTTATTTAAAGATGGTACCTATTATAAAAGCCCTCTCTTGTAAGTATTAGGAGACATGATTGAACGAAAATAAAAGCTTGCCTCTTGCGCATAAAACTTTTGGGTGTGAAGCCTCTGATCTTGGTGTGAAGCCCTCCCCTCCATTGGCGCGAAGCCTCCACTTCCAGGTTCCTATCTTCTTCTTCTTCTTCTTCTTCTTTTTCTCTCTTTTCTTACCCTGTTGCAACAAAACCCAGAATCCCTGAACCTTCGTCCTTTCCCAACACCTTTCCAAGCTTTCGCCCCTTTTGCCCAAATCCCTTCCTGCTGCCTTCATCTCCCTTCAAAACCCTCTTTTACTGCTGTCCCACAGTGTCGCCTCTTCCATATCCCCTCCCTGTGTTTTTCATGACCCCCAAAACCCCTCCAACTGCTATTGCACGTCTCTCTCTCGGAACTAGTTTCACCACGGCTCAAACGGAGCCTTCGCTTCCCTTCACGACAAGTCCACACGATCCTAGTGGCCCTAAATTTTCGCATCTTAAAACTCACGTGCCCATAATCCCTTTCTTTCTTAAATTACCAAATTGCCATTGGACCACCATTGACCCATTTATGCTTATTACACATCCCATTCTTAGTGTTTGCATGTTTCTTTGTAGTAGATTTATATTCTGAGATTGCATTTATTAATTGAATTTTAATTTCAGCTCATGTTAGTTTTAGGGTGCATTATTTTCATCCCTCTTAATATTTAGTAAACCAAATTTAGGCATTTAGGGTCACCTTATGTGATGCCCCTCCCTCCCACACCACGATCAGAGTATTAAAATAAGAATGTTTCCGTGGAAAGGGAGGAGACGCCACGATGCGAGCCGAGTCCATAGACCCAACCCTCGACTGGCCCAACCTAGCACACGCGTGGTACAAGCGCACGTAACATTTTGCACGTGCTAGCACAACCTGCGGAAACTTTGATCATTTAATATATGAATATAATCATTCATACCTTAAGCAAAAAAAACATAAGGATTCCCATAAGTCAATTACTAATAATATCAAGAAGTTAATCAAAATATTACATTTCAACGTTCACACTCGTATGAATTACATCATTTTCCCAAAATATCAAAAATGAAATTATGCTAATCAAATTTTCTTTGTACGCATTCACGCTCATAATTTCTTCTGTTGCATTCATCCTACTCATGCTTGGCTACCATTGGGTCCCATCTCACCTTCTTGCATTTCACTTGTATTCGTACCTAAAGGGGGAAATATGGGCTTAGTCAACGCGCCCAGTAGGAGTTCCGATCAAAGGGAAAAGGGGGTGCACATAGGAGTGTTATAGTAAAATCATGTAATAAGTAAATAACTATCAAATCATCATACTTTCCTAAATGAACTCATAATAGAAAATATCATATCAAAATCATCTCAATCTGCTTATAAAAATATCATATTCAAAATTAAACTTCACATTTAAAATGAAATGTCATGCCATGGGCGTCATGATCGATGTATGCCCTTATCATGCCCCATGCGTGTTTTCGGGACTTCTTTGACCCAGGAGAACTATGGCCCAATATTGTGTTTTCGGGACTTCTTTTTGACCCAGGAGCTTTTCTGCCTAATATTCATGCAATACCCATCCCATGCTACCGTGCATGAGGTAAATGAATGTTTAATGATGTCAAATCTCAATGCATCTCCTATGTTCAAAACTCTCCAAAACATAAACAAAATATCAAATGCTCAAGATATCTTTAAACATGGAAATCATTTCTCATTTTACATATATCATATATTCACATTATCTCAAAACTCCATATTGAAATATCATCAAGACCACATGATTTTAATAGGAAATCATATCATGGTAAAATATTAAATTCACAACTATTGTGCTTCAAAGATGTAGGAAAACCTACTTGATTGGAGATAATCGATGAAGGGAAATGAATTACGAAATGGCACGTTCGACGCCGGGTTTAATCTCGAATCTTCGTTTCGTTCCCGTATATGTCAAATATAAAAAGTATATCATTATCCCACTAATTTAACTTATAAAGTCCTTAAATTAAGGCTTAGAACTTATTTTGGTAAATTTTGGATAAACCTAAAAGACCTAGACAATCAACAGAACAAACTGTCTTTTACTCCTGCCGATCGATCGGAAGTTGTCGATCTGTCGACCTTAAGTACCTCGATCGATCGACAAATGTAAATGAAGCCTACATTCTTTTCGTGTCTTTCCCTTTTTTATATTTCTCCCTACATTCTTAGATTTCTTCATGTTCTTTCCATTCCTTCTACTCATATTCAGGTTACACACCATTTGTAGACATTCTAATAGGTTATTTTAGCATAAACAAGAGTGGATTTCACATACCTCTTGGGGTTTAGGGAATTTGTTGGTGAGTGTGTATTGAGCTCGGATTTTGGGTTTCCTCTTCCGATGGAGAGCTCAAATTCGTAGGGTAAGTGCTTCTCCTTCCTCGGATGCTTGAGAGGGAGAGTGGAAGAGTGGAGTTTGCCCTTTGCTCTAGATTTTTTCCTTCCTCTTATTTCTTACCTTTTTTTTTTCTTCTCTTTCTTGAAGTATCAAGAATGGAAAATGGAAGAAAGAAGAGAGGGTGAACCGATGGAGGAAGAAGGAAAGAGAGGGATGGCACCACCGTATGGAGTAGAGGAAATAAGGGAGGAAAGCTTTAGCTTTTTCTTTCTTTTTTTACTTCTTTCCCTCTTTGGCTGGGGGTCAACAAAAACAAATGAGGTGGAGTGTAGATATGGCCTTGCATTTAATGCAAAGGGATGGAGGGTGGTTGGAGGTCTTGTCATTGCCATGTGGCATGACACCTCACTATGCTTTGCCACATCATCACTTATGGGGCATGTTGCCACATCACCAATAATTTTTTATAATTTAAATTCCACCTCTTTCAAAATTATTTAATTAAATTCCCACTTAATTTAATCTCTCTTAAATCTCACTTAATTACTTTATCGCCTCTCTAATTTCATAACTTAGTTAATTATTCCTTTAATCCCACTCCATTAGGTAATATGTAATTAAATTATCCAATTAACTAAATCGCCATTAATTTCTCTTAATTTGTTAATTATCTCTCTAATTATGTTATTCCACACTAAAATTTCATCCATCTCAAATTTGAATTCAAAACTCTAAATTTTCATTCAAAGAAAATTGAGAAAATTATAGTGGGCCCCAGAGTTAAAACTCTAGGTCGTTACACCCTATACCTTGCCCTGCATCAAATTGATATCAGTAGCCTATGTTAGGAAAGTTTCCTAACTTTCCAAGTTTTAGGTTGCATTTTATTTTTATTTTTTATTTTTAAATTGCATTGCATTTTATTTTTTATGTTTTAAAAAATTGCATTTTTTTATTTAAAAAATAAAAAAATCAAGTCATTACATCACTGCATTTATTGCATTTAGCGTTAAGTCACATCATTTTGTGTGTCTTTGTGTGCATGCCCATACGTAATGGCCGAGAGTATCAACCCAATATGGACCTCACACCGTTTACCAAGATCTTAGACGATATAATTGTCCGCTTAGCCAACATGGAAACCAGAATAGAAGAACAAGCGACCAGAACCAATAACCTCTTCGGTGAACTAGAGCTTTCCCTCAATCAAAACAATGACATGGAAGTTGGTGGTGATAGAGATCGAGGTCAAGGTCGAGTTGGTGACTGAGGGTGTGGTAGAGGAAGAAATGGTTCCCACAACTATTATGCTTTTCATGATCTTCCCGACCTTGAATCTGAAATAGTGAGAACCGTTAAAGTTGAGGCTCCGAGTTTTGATGGTCGACTTGACCCAAAGGCTTTTATTAACTGGTATTCTGGTATGGAACACTACTTTGAATGGTATAACATGTCAGAAGGGCGTCGGGTGAGATTTGCAAAAATGAAATTGTTGGGTCAAGCCAAACTTTTCTGGACCAATGTAGAGCGCCAAATTGAAAGAGCCGAAGGTGAGCCTATTTCTAATTGGGATGAAATGAAAGAAAAACTGAAAAAAAAAATACCTCCCTTTATAGAGAGAGATTATTGGACCAATGGCAAGCACTTTGTCAGGGAAACATGTCTGTCGCCGATTACATCGACAAGTTTGATGAGTAAATGATGAGATGCAATATAAAGGAGGACCTTCTTGTGACTCTTTCTCGTTTTATAATGGGTCTCCGTCCAGATCTCCAAAAGGAGTTGATTCCCCACAGTGTCAACACTTTGGAGGAGATTTATCAGAGAGTTCAAGCACTGGAATGTTACCTAACACCGAACCCTCCTAGCCAGTTTGAGACTACTCCATGGGGTACTGTGAATCAAGCCAAGCCAGCCACCAATGCTCCATTCCAAAACAATGATGGAAGTGCCAAAGGAGTCTCTGGTGCGAGCTCATCCAAGCGTGTCCAAAAATGCTATAATTGCCAAGGTTATGGGCATTTCGCTCACGAATGTCCTACCAAGAATCGGAATAAGGAAAGAGCCCTTGTGTTGGAAAAATAGTCCAATGAAAAGATTGACCAGGACGTTGAAAATGAATTGTTATATGATGGGGTAGATCCCGATAGTGATGAGGGCATTGACAATATGGACGAAAATCCCCTTGGGTTGGTTAGGTGTATTTCCATATCATCCCCATCCATAGACCCTAGTCCAGTGCCAATGCCGCCCAAGTTGTCTGAGTCTGCATCTGCATTTGCACCATACACATGCATTGCATGCTGAAATTAAAGGTGAAATTAATACATGCAATGAACAATATGAGTTTTCTCCAGATTCTTATTGTAAGTTCCAGGATGTCAATGTGGGTGATTCTATGACAATCCACATGTGGCCTGAATGGTTCCCACAAGGAATCATTGTCAAGTTGCACATTTGTGGCGCGGAACCTTTCAAAGTCTTGAGGCAAGTTGGACCCAGTGTGCATTCCCCATCATACCATACACCTTTCTCTGACCCAGCAGACCACTCCGTCCCACTTCATATGAGCCTCATCCTGACCCACATACTGGCCTACCTAGCCCACTTCACAATCCTTGGCCTGAACCTACCAAGCCTTCCCTGTCACCCAAGAGAGAGAAGGTAAAGTTTATACTGGATGAGAAAGTGGTTCACAAGCCTGCCAAAGACAGAATTCATATGGTTGACAACAGATGAACTTCAGCGACAAGATCCGACTTTTCTAGTGAGATACCATGGCTTTGTAGCCCCAGAGAAAAAATCTTCTCATTTAGAGCATGTTGACCACAGTGACAGTTCAGATGATCGAGCATCCAAGCGATGACGGAAGAAAGCCACTCCAGCAACATTGTGGCTTGATGATGACTCCATTGGATGACATTTGAAGACCTCACATGCGCGTGAATGCATATTGAAGACTCCACAATGGGAAGACGCGTACGTGGGAAGATTGATGTCTTTTCATCTGTTTCAACTCGAGGTCAAGTTTTTTTCAGATAGGGAGATTGATGCGGAGCAGCAGATCCACATACGAATGTTGAGTTGTTTTTTTTTTTTTTTAATTATATAGTTCTATTTTCGATTTGGTTGTAATTAGAAATTAGGACTTCCTATTTTAAATGAGTTTATTTTCGTTTTAAGCTATTCTTAGGAGTTTCTTTATTCAAGGGTGATATCCATTATAAAAGCCCTCTCTTGTAAGCTTGCCTCTTGCACATGAAACTTTCTGGTGTGAAGCCTCTGATCTTGGTGTGAAGCCCTCCTCTCCATTGGCGCGAAGCCCGGCATGAAGCCTCCACTGCCAGGTTCCTATCTTCTTCTTCTTCTCTCTTTTCTTACCCTGTTGCAACAAAACCCAGAATCCCTGAACCTTCGTCCTTTCCCAACACCTTTCCAAGCTTTCGTCCCTTGCCCAAATCCCTTCCTGCTGCCTTCATCTCCCCTTCAAAACCTTCTTTTACTGCTGTCCCACAGTGTCGCCTCTTCCATATCCCCTCCCTGTGTTTATCGTGACCCCCAAAACCCCTCCAACTGCTGCCGCACGTCTCTCCCTTGAAACTAGTTTTGCCCTGCTCAAACAGAGCCTTCGTTACCCTTCACAACAAGTCCACATGATGCCAGCAGCCCTAAATTTTCGCATCTTAAAACTCACGTGCCCATTATCCCTTTCTTTCTTAAATTACCAAATTGCCATTGGACCACCATTGACCCATTTATTCTTATTACACATCTCATTCTTAGTGTTTGCATGTTTATTTGTAGTAAATTTATATTATGGGATTGATTTATTAATTGAATTTTAATTTCAACCCATATTAGTTTTATGGTGCATTATTTTCATCTCTCCTAATATTTAGTAAACCAAATTTGGGCATTTAGGGTCACCTTATACCTTGTCCTGCATCAGGATGCCTAAAGATTGCTCCAATAGGAGAAAATATGAAGTATGCTGTTGAACATAGTAACATAGACCAAAAACAATCCCAGTACGAAGAATCAAAGGATTATAAGTGTAAGGTACTAGAAAAGAGAGGTTGTCAAGTGCATATATTGATTTGGTAGGACAGGGTAAGATGGATCATAGTGTGGTGGAGAGCAGATTGATAGTGGAAATGTAGAAGAGAAAAAGGTTACACTAGAGAGTGGGACAAATGGCTTCGATCATGATAGCAATATGATTATCATTAAAAAAAAGACGATATCATCAATTCAACTGTTATCACCCTAAAACCCATGAGTTGGTGTATGTCTCCATTTGACGCCCATTCAACTGATATCTACTGTTGAATTTACACAATTTTTTTAATGAACACACATGTCCTTCACATCACAATTGCAAGTGAATTAAAGATCTGGATAGCATTTTTTGAATGTGATACCTGAAGACGTCCATGAATTGGGAAAGCTGGGTGTTATACCCTATATATTGTATACAATACTGGTGTCCAAATTTGTCCATGTGATTCTTTCTAACATTGATATAGTTTTTTACAACTGAAATGCATTTTAATCATTTTAAGTATTGTAATCACATTTTATGCATTTTTAATTAAAAAAGGCCCCTTAAAAGCTCCTAGTCTTTTTTAGCAGGAAATGGTCCACTTTTTCACCTTTCAGGGGCCTGTGAATGGTTATAACTGCAAAGAAAGACCAGGTGAGCACCTCTTGTTAAAAAAATGGGTTCCAAAATGAGTACCCTTAAAAGACTGTATAACAATATCTTCTAATATCTTTTGTATGCACATAGGGTGTTCAGTTTTCTATGGACCTTTTTTCTGGTGAGATTCTAAAAGGATTTTATTGAGAAAAAAATGAATAGAAAGCTATGATTAAAAAAGAAACTAAATAGAAAGCTTAATTGCTCATAATTAAATGAACTCCTGACAAGGTAGTTCCATCTGCCTCACCATTAGCCAACCTAAGAATTTTCTAAGCTGAAAACTGTGAATGGAAATGAAGATTCAGATTCCTCTATTAGGTTGTCTAGTCTACTGATAAGAACTGTCTCATCACATTATTGTGTGTCTGGAATCACCTTGACATTGAATAAAGGAATTCAATAATTGCCATTCCTGCTGCTGTGATTCCAAATTCAGTTAATTGGCACTGGAACTGACTTTGAATAAGAAGAAATAGTATTGGAACCTGATAGAAATTTTTAGCCCAATGTTTAATACCTTGCCTTGTCCACTAAAATGCACGCCAAGCAATAGTGAACATATATTGTGCAAGAATATCTTTTACATTACGGTAAAATGGTACTCATCGTTGCTCCTTTTTTTTTTCTCCCAGATGAAACGCCGTGTTGTGACAATTGATGGTTATGTTGATGTGCCTCCCAATGATGAGAAACAACTTCTACAGGCTGTAGCAACTCAACCTGTTAGTGTTGGTTTATGTGGCAGCGAGAGAGCATTCCAATTGTACTCAAAGGTGTGTATCATTGTTGACATCATGAAAGAAGTTTCATTGAAAAGGTGAAAGGAATGATCATGAGTTCCTGTTTGTCATTATGGCTCTTGGCAGGGAATCTTTAATGGCCCATGTTCAACTTCGTTAGATCACGCTGGATTGCTTGTTGGATATGGTTCTGAAAACGGAGTTGATTACTGGATTATGAAGAACTCATGGGGTACAAGCTGGGGAATGGGTGGCTACATTCACATGCTCCGTAACAGTGGAAATTCAGAAGGGGTGTGTGGTATCTACAAGCTAGCATCTTACCCAACAAAGACTGGCCCAAATCCTCCACCACCACCGTCCCCAGGACCAAGAAAATGCAGTCTTTTAACCTACTGCCCAGCAGGAAGTACATGTTGTTGCACATGGCATATCCTTGGGCTGTGTTTATCATGGAGTTGTTGTGAATTGGAGTCAGCAGTTTGTTGCAAAGACCACCGTTACTGTTGCCCACATGACTATCCAAATTGTGATACCGAGACAAAGCAGTGCTTTCAGGTTTGTTTTCATTTTCTTTATTGTCTACCACATACTATGTGCTTGGTTGGCTTCAAGAATCTCGATTCTGAATGACCCATTTTGAATCATAGCCAATCATTTGGAAGTTATAGTCTTTCCCTTGCATGGATGGGCAGGAACAGAATTTTTTTCCATCTAATGTCAATCATATTTTAGTTCAATAGAGAAAATTGCACATATTTCCTTTTAGTCCATTTACAAGCCTATTGTGAGATGTTCATAGTAATTTGTTGTGTGGAGAGCACAACTGCATTGCTCATCCAAACCGGGTACCATTGGATGAACCAAGTGATTCTCTTGCATGTTGATGAATAATTTCTGAGCCGCATTTGATGCTGAAAGTGATTTGTACTTGTTGATGATTGATTGGCCATCACTAACTCTCCTGAACTCACGACTCAATAGATCTGTTATTTAGTTGAACTTGAATATCTTTTATTTTGTTCTTCTTTACAATGAATCCCTTAGTTTTAAGAGCAGAGAATGGCCTAATCATTGTGATCCAATAGTGATCTTTCTGCATTTAAGATGGGACCATCTTTGAGCAATGCTTGACCTAAAAATTTCGTCAATTTTTTCAGGTCAAGCATTGTACGTTTGTATACTTTCCTGTAATTTATTTCTTAGGCATTGACTTGAAACATTGGGCTGCACTTGTAGATCCAGATCTGATACTCTGACCAAGTTTTAAGGGGAAAAAACCAAGCTCCTATAAATGCTTTAATGTACTTTTGACTGGAAAAACCTAATATGCTTCCTATTTAGGCTTTGAAGCTTGCCTTTGAGTACTGATGATTATTAGCATGATTCATATCTGCAGGGTACTAAGAATTCCACTAGAGTAAAGGGAATTGAAAGGAAGAGTTCTTTTACAAAGATTGGTGCGTGGAACTCCTTGCTTGAAGCTTGGGATATATGAAATATGGCGTTTGCAGTATGCTTATGTGATGTAGCATGGAGTCTAACTCGACCAGGCGGAATATCGAAAGCCCCGCCCAGTTATTTTATTTTGTATTTTCGTTTTTTAATTTGTTGCTATTTTTAGAATTGGAGTTGAATTAGGATTAGGGTTGGTTTGCCTATAAATACAATCAGCGGATCTAATTTTAGAGATTATTGATGAAATGAAAAATTGAGAGTTTTCTCATCCTCCTCTCTCCCAAGGGTGATTCCCGTTTCTTCTTTTCCCTCCGGTGGACTCGGGCTTCTCTCTCTTCTTCTTCGGGTGTATTCCCATTCTTCTCTTCTCTCCCCCCCACCCCGGTGGATTCCCGTTCATCTTCTTCTCTTTCCCCGTTTGAGTGAGTTCCCAAACAAGCAGAAGTTCGTGTGCTCTGTCTCATACGACAGGTGCTCACCCTTTTGTTGTGCAGCCCAGCAACGCTTGCAACCCAGGCGTCCTTGCTGATTTGGATCAGCAGCTCCACACCTCAGCCCACCGTTGAAGCCTCCCCGCTGCCAGATCTGGCTGCCATCGCCCCAGGGGTCAAAAATTCGGTCGATACTATGCGTATCGGTTGAATTATATCGATTTTTCGACCACCGATTTATATCGTATCGGCCGTACAAAAAAAAATTCGGCCGATATAATTGAATTTCTGACCGATAATTCGGTCATGATATATAGGCTGAATTTTAAAAAATTCGGTTGTTTGTTTTTTTTTTTTTAGAAATATCGGATTAAAAAGAATGGAAAGAGAAAAAATAAAATATGAAGAAAAAAAATCGCTACACAGCTTACCTTTCTCTTCTTCGTTGGTGGGAAAAATAAAGAGAGCGGCGGCGGTTAGGGTTTTGTAGAAAGAGGGAAAGAGAAGAAGGGTATCAAAAGAAGAGCATTAGGGTTAGTAAGTGAACACCCGTCTCTTTTAAAAGTAATTCACGTGAGCTTACTAAAGAACTCACATGTGTAACCTAATCTTTTTACAAAAAATTTAAAATATTTACTTAGGCTGAAAGTAAAAATTATAATGTTTTCTTTTATTTATTTTATTGTAATAATTTAATATTATATTTACCATCTAATATTTTTAGGTGCCCCATTTGGACACTCCATTTTTCTGCCAAGGAACACCCCTATTCAAATTTTATGTACAAATTACTGTTTTGCCCTCCGGCTAAAAAACCTTGGAACGATAATTCAGTCTAATTACGATAGCCTGATAAAAATACTTTAAGAATTTAAGGTCTTTTGACACTCCCAAATGTATTTTCCACACAGCCAAGGGATATCCTTATTTGTAAAATAATGTATTTTAAGAATTTGAGAGTATCAAGAGGCCTTAAATTCTTAAAGTATTTTTATCAGGCTATTGTAATTAGTCTGGATATTTAATTTGAGAAATTTTGAAAATACACAGTGCTTAAAAAATAACTTTAAAATTAAAAAAAAAAAATTACTGTTTAAAATTTTTAAATCGATTTTACTTAGCATCATTCGAAGGATCTTTCTAATCATTTGAATGATTCTATGGTTCGAAGGATAAAAAAATTGTACTAAATTATCGTTCGAAGGTTTTTAAACGGAAGGGTAAAATGGTAATTTGTACATAAAATTTGAAATAGGGTGTTCCCTGGCAGAAAAAGGGGGTGTCCGAATGGGGCGCGTATTTTTACCATTGTCATTATTATTATAAGGTATTCTTTATTTTTATTATATCAATTTAAAATAATTAACTATAGCTCATAATTTTATCTAATAATTTATTTATCTAATTATTATTAATGAAAAATAAAATCTATGTTCTCAAATGAAATAAAACATTATATTATTATGTATGACATTTGTGTAGTTATCGGTTCAAGTGATTAGGACCTCATTAGTTTCATTTTCTAATATTTTTTCTATATTATTATGTAATTTTTAATCATTTTATTATTTATTTATTTTATTTCTATAAATCATAACTTAAAATAACACTCATTGACTAAGAAAATAAATTATGAAATTATTTCTACAAATTTTCTTCATTTATATCTTTTTCCTTGTAATTTTCACCATTTTATTACTAATTATATAATTTCCCGCTATCGTAACTTCAAAAATATATTAGAAGATGTAAATGTCCGATATTTTATGAAAAAATTATATATTCAATAAACCCATAATTATCTGCATTTACTGTAATTTTTTTGAATTCTTTTTTTTAAAAAAATAAACAGAAGAGAGACAAAGTTCGGCCGATATGAAAAATCCCGAGATATTGGCTTGGCCGATTTTTCCAGCCCTGCGTCGCCCAGATCTGTTGCCAACAATCCCATCGGCCACAGCCCATCTCGCCCAGCATCCTGATTCTCATCCTTCGCTCAAACCCTGTTTCAGTCAACACAACCCAGATCTGGTTGCCACGCCATAACCCATCACCATCTCCTTTCTTAGTTACCTTCTCTGCCCAATCAATCACCCACGAACCTTTCTCCCATTCCCCAAATCCTACCTTCACCCATCCAACCAGACCGTACTCGAACTGGGTGTTGCCCAGTTTAAGCCTAACGTTCCTTTGATTTCCTTTCTTTTGTTTTCTTTCCCTTCACATTACCCCCACCATCTTTGTCCTTCTAACATACTTTTGACCACCTCAATCTTTTAAACCAATCCTTAAACCCCATCACCCAAATTCCACTTTGTCCTTCCACCAAGCAACAGCAACACCGTCTCTGACTTTCTTATTTTCGCTCATTCTTTTCTTTCTTTACATTGTTATTCAATTCATATCCCAACACCATTAACATTATATTCATATCCCACTAAGTCACTAACCATATTAAATCCATTGAATCCCTTCCCTACCCAATTATCTCATTCAGAAAATTTAAAAATAAAAAATAAAACCAGTCGATTTTTGAAAAAAAAAAGAGAGAATAAGTTCGGCCGACATCGATGGCGAATTTTGAACTCCTATAGGTAGAATAGATATAATAGGATTGGAAAATGCGGGTGCTAATATTGCTCTATTTTTAGAGTAGGTTCTGTTTGGTAAATGAAATCAGCATGATTAATGTGGTAGAATGACAATTCAACCAATGCTCATTTATTCTTTAATTGTTGTTATTGAAATATTTAAATTGTGGTATTTAGCAGATGACTATTCTCCATAAATTCTACCAAATAATATTTTAAATAAGAATAATGAAATAACTTTATAATTTTTTTTTTCTCTTGTCAATGACATATTGACAATCTCATTCTTTGAATGGAAGAGTTATAGAATATGCTTTTGAGTAGCAAAGGCAAGATTCCTGACTTAACAAAATCTCACTAGAATTTTACCTTCTACTTGCATGGCAAATTGTTGGGTTACTCACATCTTAGTATGTTCAACATGATTGTTTCTCATGTTTGTTTTGCAAAATGTTCTTAGCAAAAGTTTTCTTATGTTTGTGCTTTTCTATGAAAGTGTTTAATCCTTTTCCATATACATAAATGAGAAAATGCTTTTTTAAAAAATATTGTCTTTTTTGAAATATAAATTTCAACGATTGGATATATTTAAACCACTCTGTGGCACTGGTATTTTTTATAACAAAGCACACTTGGTTCGTCCTTTTGTCCTCTTTTCATCATTTAACCGCCGAAAAAGTAAACTATTGTTTATTATTATAAAAAACATCGATACCTCAATGGTTTCCGTATACAAATATGTCACTGAATCAATAACTAAATATGTGCAATGGAAGAAGACCATCTGTAACAATTTAGCAGACCAATCCTACATATTTTTGTTGGCCTTACGTTGGATTATAGATCATATTGTTAATAATATCACAAAATAATTAGGCCTGTAATTCTCCAATTATAAGATTTCCTCTCTATGATTTATTTAAAATAGTCGAATAGGTCTTGCCAATACATGTTGATTCTTTTGATACCTTACTGCGTTGCCAAGTTGGACAATATATTCATTTTTATTTTTAAAATATAAATTAATTTGATAGACAAATACAGCTGTGTATCGAGTGATATGTCAAATATTATCTTATTGATCGATATACTAAATTTTGAATCCCTATTTTCTTTTAAATTGTGAGATTTAATTAAGGTTTTAAATATCAGATTTGGGACTGAGTTTTTGGAATTGAATGAAAATGATAGGAATTAACTTGAATCATATAGAAATCAATTGTATTGTGAGGGATCAAGTCCAAATTGACTAAACTGATACAACCCATCATTGGATTTTTTTTTTTTTTAAAACGATGAATTTAATTATTAGATAAAAAATAATTCATCAACAAAAAATAAATTTGAATTCAAAGGGAGAGGGAAGCCCTAGTGAATACATACCCAAGGCTATTAAGTAGGGATTTAAATATCTGCCGATACATATCATATCGGCCGATATGTATCGGTTTTTAATACTTTTACATGTTAACCGATATTTTAGATATCGGCTGATATCCGATATATATAGCGGCGATATATATCACCGATATCGGCCGATATTGATTTTTAATTTAAGCCCACCATATAGACACCTGGAAAATTTCCTATACACACCCATTTTCTAATTTTTTTGTGAAGTTACCATCCTACCCCCGCGTATAAATTCATTCGAACGAACTTTCTATTCATTTTCAGTTCGTTCGAATGAATATACTCATCCGAACGAACACCTTAGTGTAATTTTCGTTCCTTTGAACGACTGTTCCTTCGTTCGAATGAATTTATACCTGGGTGTAGAATGGTAACTTTATCCAAAAATTCAAAAACGGGTGTGTAAAAGCAGATTTTCCGGGTGTCTATAGGGCTCCCCTAATTTAAAAAAAATAAAAAAAATAAGAGAGAAATATAATGGCCGATACCGTTTTTTAAATCCCTGCTATTAAGGATACAAATTAAGATGCAATAAGCACATGGACACACTTTTTTGACATATATATATATATATATAAGAAGAGATGATTGCATAAACTTTAACTCTGTTCATTATAAAATTTATTCATATAATATGCATAAAAATAACTGATAAACTCAAATTATAACAATCTTATCCTATTAATGAAAAAAGATTATTGGTCTAATGGATATTTTATAGAACTGAAAAAGATTAGAAGTTCAAATTCATCAACAATATGATAAGTTCTTTAATCATCTATTCTTTTCCAATCAAATATCATTTGGCTATACATCTATTTGGATGATTTTATAAATGGAGAGCATAATTCATATTTTTTTTTAATAATATAGATATCTCTATTTTATATGAAAGTGAGACTAATCGAATGGATACACAAAGTTGTCCATAATTGGTATAAGCTAAAAATATGCATATTCTATTTTGCATTTAATAATCATATAAGTATATATATATTGACTGATATTTAAATATATTTTCATATTTATATTGTGAAATGCATAGACTTATAAAGATGATATTATGTTAATATATGACTAATTCAATACATATTGATTGATATTTGAGTTCTTGATTAATATTTTATTCTCAATTCAATATTTGTACTTGTTGCTTTTTGGACATGTCTTTTTTATGACCCTATTTGAATGGAGAAATCATGTTCACAATTATATACGATTATATAGAAGTTATTCAAGATATGTACAATGATGCAATCACTAATGTTAGAATTATTTATAGAAAAAAGTCAAGTTCGGAGTGAAAATGGAACTCTATTAGGGATATGCTTATGGCTGCATCTCTTTTGCATTAATTATGATAACTTAATGTTAAAAATCTAAGACAAAGTGCCATGGTGTGTATTTTTGTAGATAATATAATATTAATTAGTAAGACAAGGCAACAACTCAATTGTAAATTGGAATTTTGAAGGAGAATTTTTGAGACAAATTTAGAACTAAAATGAAATACATATAGTGTAAATTTAGTGGAATAGAAGATTGTAAATGACTTTATAGCGCATTGTAATAGGTTTAAATCTTGGGATACACTGTAGAATCTCTTGGAGGAGACTAAGATATATCCAGTACGATGGAAGAGAGGTGCGCAAAATGGAGAAAAACTAATAGAATATTCTATGATAAGGGAGTCTTGCTTTGTTTTAAGGGACAATTTTTTAATATAATTATCAGATAAGGGAGTCTTGCTTTGTTTTAAGGGACAATTTTTTAATATAATTATCAGACGTGCAATGCTTTATGAAGTAAAGTGTTAGGTAGTGATGAACAGACAAGTGGACAAATTAAAGTAAAAAAGATAGAAATGTTACGTTAAATGAGTGGTTTAACGGTGAATAATACAGTTAGAAGACCATGTTGGGCACAATTTAAAAACAATCTCTGTAGAGGAAAATTTGAGATAAACTTATAATAGGTGGTTTGGACATTTGAGTAAAAATCAAAGATAGTTCCAACACATAAAGTTGAGAGGTTACAAGTTGTATGTACAAAGAGGAAGGATAAACTTATGAATACTTGAAAAGAGGGAACCATTAAAAAACAAAAAACTTGGAAAGAGGGACAAAAAAAGAGACATGAAAAAATTAAATGAGAAGTAAAACTCAAAAAGTCGATCTAAAATAGATAGTATTATAGTTGTAATAATGAAGATGAAAAATCATGCACCCTAAATTTTTAACAAGGAATCACTGAAAATAGAAAGACTAAAACGAGACTTTAAAATAGGGTAGTGATTTTTGCCGCACCATTTTATCTCTTCGTGCAAATTTTCGAAAGGAAATTTTAATTTTACTCTTGTAAAAAGAGATAATAGAAAAAAAAAATAAGGGTAAAATTGAATTTTTTTTCAAAGGGTGCACCATGAGAGAAATTAATCTAAATATTTTAAAATTTATCAAAAGAGAAAACCCAATACTCACATTTATTTTATTATTATTAGCCTTTTTATGTCTTCTAATCTATTTGTCAAAGAGATATACGCTTGAACTTAAGCTTAAAATACCATCCTTACCAATTAATTTAGTCAAATTTCTTAAAGGCATAAAGAGTTAAAAATTAAAATTAAAATCTAAAAATACAATAATTAATTCAATTAAAAAAAAAATTCCGTGCAACTTTAATAATTGAAAATTGAAGCCTATCGTGAAGGCACAAGTGCATGACTCTAACATCGATCATCGAAGGCTTGTTTTCCACGGAATCATGTTTACTTTTCTCTACTGTACTCACTACTAGAGGCCATCACGGCAGCGCGTCCTTCCTTCCTCTTCTCCCGAGCCTCGATCACCTGGTATTTATTTTCCTTGGTTTTGGAATTTTCCTCCAATTTCGTGCTTCTTTGATGGGTTTTTTTTGCTGATGCTATGAAATTAGGATTTTAGCTTCTGGGTTTCTCGAATCTGTAATGATTTTGATAGTTGATATCTTTCTGGACTTTACTTTTCTTTCTTTCTTGATTGTCTTGGTGGCGGAATTGTGACTATTATTAATGGTTTTGTTGTTTTGGTGTTGTATGATAATTCGATTTAGGTGATTTCAGCACAAAATTGTTTTTATTTATTTATTTTATTCGTCACATATTCTGTAGACGTTCCCAACGGCGTAGGCTGGAACAAAAGCTTTTTGGTTTGATGTATTTACATATCTACATGTTTTTTGGGTGAAGTTTTCATTTCTTTGCTTCTGATTCATCAGACTTTGGATTCGGTTCTTGATTATTTTGGGTCCTACTTGTTCAGCTGTTTTGTGTAGATTGGAGTGGATGCCATTTCAGTTTAGAGGGTTATGCAGTCTCGTGTGCTTTCCTTTGATTCATAACGTCCTGTAAGAGTCATCAAGAACATGATTTGATTCCACTCAGTTGAGAACGTCCGGAAAAATAATGGTGGCAAGCCGAAAAAATAGAACAGATAATGATGAATTAAAAACAAAATAAGCTAAGATGGGAGAACCTACTGATGTTGCTTAATGTCCTCTTAATTGCAGACTTTGCCCCCACACTTGCCTATCAAATGATGCATAGATTGTTGGCCTAGCAAACTCACTGATAACTAAGTAGCTTTGATGAATTGAACAGAAGAAACAATTATTTTGAGGGATAGAAGAAAATTTTCATATAATTGATTTGCTGTACGATTAGAGAGGCAGGAGCGGAATTAGAAATCATATGTTGGGTTTGGCGGGGAGACCAAGGTAAATATTACCATTACTAACGGTTAAGGCATGGGCTTGGCTGAAGCTTGACTTGACCTGTTTAAAATAATTGATTTGCTTGCGTATTCATAAGGTAAATTTTTTTCAAGTAATAAAAAAGGATAAAGTTAGCATAATATAAATGAAAATATAAAAATCATACTAGGAAATAAAAAACAAGGCTAGCAATTAGATGATTACGTGTGCAAAATTGTGAGAGGAGACTGCAAATAAATATTGGTGACCTATTAGTCAAGGGGTCACTTTGGTAGCCTCAAATATCTTCCACCATCACCAAATAGACAAATTTTGCTATCCCTGTGGGTATGTAACATTCTATTAGCTTTGTTTGTTATCACCATTGATCAGGACTGAAAGAAAGATACAAGAACAACTTGTAATGGTAAAATTTTCTTCCAGATGCATGCTGGTCTTAATACAAAATCATATGACCAACCTGTCTTTTATTAACCAGCCCTAGCCAAGTGCAATCCATGCCCTCAAAATGGGCCAAATGCGAACAGTAAGTTCACCTAAAAACCTTTGTTGTTAGCCCCAAATCCTAATACATCAGCTACCCATAAACACCTTATCTACAAATGACATATAATAACTAACAAAGGATGATTACTTGCACATTGATGTTTGTAGTATTACCCTACTACACACACCTTGATTGGATCAATCAAACTATGCTTTTGAAGGGTGCAAAGTTCAATGATTTAAAAATAATTCAAATTAATCAAATTTTGAAAAGCTTAAAAAATGTGGCTTGATTGATTCAATCAAGGTGATTTTTGGTGGGCCACATATTCAAGGAAAGCCCTTCCAATGAAGCCATCAATGTCCTATTTGGTGGGTCCCATGTCTAGGTGTTTAGGGTAATATCATGTACATCAGTGTGCAGATGATCATTTCACATAACTAAATTACCAATATAGAGCTTGCCTAGGTATGAAAGATTCATTTCAGTTTTGAGTTCTGACAAAGAAAAGAAGCTAGGCACTAGTAGAGACATTGAGCATGCCTAGGCATAAAAGCTGCATCTCAGTTTTGACTTCTGACAAAGAAAAGAAGTTAATGTGCATTGTATCTGCTAGAATGTGAGAGAGAGAGAAACCAGGTTCAACAGTGTTGTTTTCCCAAAATTTTGTGACAGCAAAATAGAGGAAGAGATTGGAGAAATCAAAACTTGAAAGGGAGGTTCTAGTATAAAGTGGGGAGGTCAAAATGAAAGCTGTCAAAAACATATTGGGAGAAAGAGTGAAGAGACATACCAATATTGAAATCAGGTTCGACAGTATTGTTTTCCCAAAATTTTGTGACAGCAAAATAGAGGAAGGGATTGGAGAAGTCGAAACTTGAAAGAGAGGTTCTAGGATATGATGGGGAGGTGAAAACGAAAGCTGTAAAAAACATATTGGGAGAAAGAGTGAATAGACATACCAATATTGAAACCAGGTTCGACAGTGCTTTTTTCCCAAAAAATTTGTAACAGCGAAATAGAGGAAGAGATTGGGGAAAGAGAGATTCTAGGATAGGATGGGGAAGCCAAAATGAAAAATGAACAAAATTGGGAAATAAAATGAAAGTCAACTTTTCTACATATTGTACATTGTGAGAGTGATAATGAGTATTCCTCAACAACTCATTACCCCTTTTTTTTTTTGGAGAGGTAACAGAAGAATTTCATTAAAAGAGAGGAAGACTACAAGAAAATACAAAAAAGCAAAATAAAAGAGAGGGAGGTCTAAAAGAGATAGACCGCCAAAGCAACAAAAGAGAACAAAAGAACAATAAAGGGCTCCCTGCCCCACAACTTAAATACTGAAGACCCCTGGAGTCCTATTGTTGATTCCGTTTTTCGCGAGAAAATCTGCCACGCCATTAGCGGACGGGCGACGCGAGCAAAATAGACAACCCTCCCTGCAGATAAACCCCTAATTTCCCTTGAAATGTTGATCATTCTCTAGGGAGGTCGTTTAAGACCCATGGCCCACTTAATAGCGTTTGCTGAGGTCTCATTCAACAACTCATTTCCCCTGGAATAGCATAGCTCTCCTCTTCAAGTCTAGGCTTGTTCTAGTGCAAAAAAAAAAACCACTCAAACCACAAGCAGCAGTTTTTGACTTGTCCAAACTTGGGAGAACAAAGGTGGAAGAAAAAGGGGAAAAGAGTAAAAGAAAACACACTATTTTCTACGAAAAAATTGCTCAGGTGGTTCTCAAAAATCAATGTTAGTAGAGACCTCTGTACATTTTGTAGATAGAGGTTGTCTACAAAGTTTCGTAGGAAGTAATTTCCAAACGTAAGTATTGTGAATGTGAAGCCAAACCAAGAAAGTGGTAAAAGCTAGATCATAGTTTGATCAAGAAGGCCCATCCACACATGCCT
Source organism: Chimonanthus praecox (assembly GCA_022113865.1). Classification (NCBI taxonomy): domain Eukaryota; kingdom Viridiplantae; phylum Streptophyta; class Magnoliopsida; order Laurales; family Calycanthaceae; genus Chimonanthus; species Chimonanthus praecox. The sequence goes on along the minus strand of CM039093.1, from coordinate 50,738,856 downwards.
AATGGCCCTAACGAAGCCCATTTTGTCTGACCCATCTAAATCTAGCCTTGACCTAGCACAATTCAAACACATACCAATGCCTTGTGCCTGACTTAGATTGAGATGGCCTGACTAGCACTATTTTGGCTAGTATGCTTCTGCTCATCTAGGCACAACAACTACTTGAGACTTTGGCTCAGGAACCAGAGGTTCCAAGTTCGAGTCCTGTAGTAACCCGATGCCCGTTGCTTGTTGGGGGCTGTGTGCATCTGGATTTTTATCCAACACCCTTGTACTCGAGGAGAGGTGGGGGTCTTGGGGTTCTCCGTTGTCAAAAAAAACATGGCACACATGTTGTTCTTGCTCTCTGCACAGATGCATGTGGACTTGTAATCTCATTGTTGGCCTGTAGATTCATTTTTCACAAACCTTGAGGGGAGAAGATTTCATAAGGGGCTTCTCAGTTGAAACTATATGAGACTAAACTTCAATCAAAACATACAAATAAATCACCTTGTAAGTGGTTTTTCCCCTTGTGTGTTAAAAACCCAAAACACATCAAGCAATTTGGAAAAGATTTAGATAAAATATTAAGACAATAGTACCATAGAAGTGACTCTTTCAAGAACTTGTTACAACTATTACAGTCAATAAATCTTGCCTTTGTATTTGAATATAACTTGCCACTTATTTGAATATGGACAGATTACATTTTACTTGCATATGAATTAAAAATTGAAAAGTGAAACTTTTTGGTTCTAAATCCTTATATATATGGGTACAGGTTGGGTATGATCAAATTGAGCCTAGCATCACCTCAGATTGAAACCTAGGGGCTTGTTATGGTCAAATTGAGATTGAAATCCTTTTTTGTAACTTCTACTCTCTCTCTCTCTCCCTCCCTCCCTCCCTCCCTCCCCTCCCCCCCCCCCCCCTCTCCTCTTTTCAATTCTTGATTGTTGATTTGGATTCATGAAAAGACATGTCATGGATATGCCAAGGAAATGGATTTTACAACTAACAGATGTTAGACATGACCCAATATAGAAACATTGCTTACGTTGAATTTTTGGAAGGGGAAGAAATGGTCCACAGTCAGTAGGTGATGGGATATCCTACCACTGCCATTGTTGAATGAAAATCTAAGAACAATTATTTATACCTCTGCTTGAGGATATGCTTATTCTACAGTACGTTTTTTCTTTTTAACTTGTTGGTTGTTCTCTTGATATGTTGTTGTAATTATATCAATCCTATTCTCAAGTGATCCAATCACTTTGTAGATATATGTTGGTTATAATACCATTGGCTACAATATCACTTGTTGCATTTCAAATATTTTGATACCACTTCTTTCCATGGGGATGAATCTTGGTTTAAATGGAGTTGACTTGATTTTGTCACTTGCTGGTTTTACACACCTCATTATGATGAGTAAACTATGTTCAGGGCAATGGTGTCTGACAAAAAAAGTGTGATTTAATATCTTGAATCTTGTGTTCCAATTGCTTGGACTCCAATAGTAGTGAGCTCACGAATATGACCTATTGTGGGGTACTGAGGTGGCCTTGGTTGGACACTATTTGTGGATGGCATGCTTGATACAATCTAGGGTATGTAGTAAGCCCGTGATAGACAACAGAACTAGCAATTTATAGAATCAGAGATGGGAATATGCAAAGCAGCTGGTGAAATGGGCTACATTTGCTTGTCCACCAATTGGAATAGTGTAACCCACCCAAATCTGAATCTCTTTAAAACTAAGCAAAAGTAGCCATAGGATGGGGCGTCCAGATATATTACAAGCTTATATGGGACCCCAGCCTAGCTCTTCCTTAAATACTATCGAGACATTAATCCAAGTTAATGGCTTTGAGGTGTTAATCTCAGCAATTATAAAAAAAATTCAAAAATATGAATCGCTTAGAATCAATTTTAAGAAGCAACTAAAGGGGAAAAAGGAGCGAGCAGAAACTAATCACTATGGAATATCTTCCCTTCTGGGCATAAATCAAGGCATTGTAGCACTACTATAGCACAGCATTGTAGTTTCCAGGCATATATCGAGGCATGCATCTGGGTCATTGCAACTAAACCCACCCAATGTTGTTCTCTTGGCTCTCCTCTTCTCCCACATAGTTGCATGCTTTTATTCTACTGGGTTAAAGATAAATTTATCATCGAGCTTGCTTTCTTGTAGAATTTCCTTTCTGACATGTCACATGCAGAGAAATTCTCTATCTACTAATGTTGCTAGTACTTTGTTTTGGTGATGCAAGGTTCATTTGCAACACGATATTTCTCTAATCAAGAACATGCACCTACTCCATGATGCTTTGATCTCCATTTTGCATTCATTGCCTTCCCAACAAAATGTGGCACACATTCATTGGCACTACGTCAAACTACTATACCTTGATGTGATTGGAATCCATAAGGAAATCTATGGATCCAAAAACTCCATCCAGAAAATAAATCCCAAAATATTCTAAACTTAAGTTCTCAATATAAGATCCACTAACATCTGTCACCAAACATGAAATCATATGTAATTTAGATTTAATTGAATTATTGGAAGTCTGAACCAATTCTCCAATTTCATGAACCACAATAGATCTATCAACAAATTGTAAATCTTTGAATGCATAAAATCTTATGTAGATGAGATCTAATGAAATAATCTAAATCGCACGTTAATGGTGATGATGTAGATCTCCAATCAATAATAGATCACAAATGTCGGGGGTGTATATTTTTCTGGTTTTGTTTTCTTGTTCTTGCACCTCTGGTGCCTCTTTTTTCTAATATATTAACCATTCAAAAAAAATAGAATAATAGATCACAATCCAACTTGAAAAATAATCTAAACCATCTAATAAAGATGAAAAAATTAAGTGTGGATCTTAGGTATATCCCTGAATAATACTTCCACAGCTACGAAGTTAACAAATCAATAATATGTAGCTCCTTGTTTTCAATTATGATGAAAAATAAGATTAATCTCATATATAAAATTCCTTTAAAAATAAAATCAATTGGCGTAAAATTATGTGGAATAAATGGTGTAGATCTAACCTGTCTCAATTTATCCTCCAATATGATGAAGATGTGTTGCAACAAACCAACACCTAGGGTTGTAGAAAAAAACAACAAAGAAGAAGATAGAGGAGCCAATGTCCACCCTCTCTCTCTTTCAATTTTAGAAAACAAAACAAATCCAAGACAAGACTCCAATGAGTTCTACATATATAGATTTTAATGAAATGGATTCCTCTTGCTTCTCACGTTGCTAAATGAAGTTCCTAAAAAATAGTCAGAGAGAGTGGAAATTCATCACCTTAAGCAAGCCTTATTTTCTAGGCCAATGTAGACCAGTCGACCAGGTCTCACTCTCATTTTTGTGAAAATGTCATGTGGACTTATAGCCCAATAGTCTAGGTCAATTTAAATGCACTTTTTACTACTTGATGCCTTTCAAATTAGAAAATTTTGGGGGTATATAATCTTTCATAATAATAAGGGGCTATGCTTAAATTGTGGTGTTTTCTGAATTTGTTTCTTCTAATTTTTATGGTGGGTCCACTGAGCTTGATTTGTTTTTTATTTTGAATTGGATGCCCCATCATTAGACCCCCCTAGGTTTAAAAAATGATCGTTTTCCACCATTCCATGTATGTTCTTCTGTCCATCCTTGATGAAGGTGTATGCATTTTTCTTTGGCTCATGTATTGCACCTCTATCATAGATCCTAGGTATTTCTAAAAGAATGCAAGTAGTGTCCATTTATACCACATAACACCAAGCTTGGTCGTGGTATCTGCTGCCAATTGGATAGTTTACTAAGCATTTATGTTGAACCTGTAACTCATCACCTTTCGGAAGCCACCGAATTTGGTGAGTACGATGATACTTCTATACCTGCAATCCCAATTTATTAATTGCCACCTGCAAGATCAGATTGTAGTACTAACTATCACTATTTTACATACCTTTCCTTGGATCGTATGTCTTGTTAAAAAAAATATTATTTCTAATCTATTTCCTATCCTCGACCTCATACACCTTTTTCTTTGCAACTCACTGATTCACAAGCATGTTGCCCTTAATTTTCTGATTATTGGGCTCACTTTTAATAGGCTCAGATTCACATTTATCTTCAAGACTTCAACTGCCTTTTTTACATCTTCTATGGGCTTCATTTCATACTTATTTTCAACCATTTCTTTTTTTTAACACACTGATTTTATTTCCTAGTAGTCAATGATTTTTTTTAAGCCCCTCATTTTGAAATTTTGGGAACTCAAAGACATTGATCCGTGCCCAAATCCAACTTTTTTTTTGCGATGGGCTATAGTAGGTTCTTCATCTCGGCACTACTTTTCTCATGGTTAAACTCTAACGACACAAATTCAAGTTTTGCTCCATATTGTTCAATCACATTTCAAACTAATCAAGTCTCTTATGGATCAATTGAATAGATTGATTCAATCCTTGAATGCCAATAACAAGAGCAATGGATTTCCAATGCCTTTGAAATGGAAACTTCAAATCTAGTTTTACATATAGGCTGAGTCAATAGGGAATAGTGGTTGGATAGTTTCTAGGTTGTATGTATTTCACTGTTAAAGGCTAAGTTGCATGGGTACAAGTGTAGGTGTTGGTGTATGATATAGGATCGAGGTGTTGGACTCAGCAAAATGAAAAAATGGGACTTGGGACTCGGCGCCATATTTAATTACGTTCATATTTAAATTTATTTTATTTGAAAATAAGGTGTGATAGTACATTGATAGAAAATAATCTACTAGTTTTACACTAAGCAATCAAGTGACAAACATATCAACATTTTAATTTGATTTCAAGTGAAGAAAGGTATGTTAATTTTTAGTTATCTTAGTAAACAATGTTAAAAGTACTAGAAGAGTTTCTTCAACATAGGTTGAAGAACAATGGTCCATCTTCCAGCATGGACAATGCACCTCTTACAAAATAGCGAAGGATATAAGAAACTTCGGGTCTCTAGATGAAGAAACATGAAAAGTTTGCGCGTCGCAGAAAAGAAACTACATTGGTTCTGGAACTGAACATTAGGTGTTTTTCTGCATTTGCCAACATCGATAAACAAAATTGTAAAATGTTTTGCTTGAATTCCTGGTGTTCCCATATATATGAGGACCATCTCTTAGTTACCTAAATTATTCATTTTGTGGATCAATTTAGATAGTTAATTAACAAAAGTTCCTTTTGGATCATCTGAGTTGCAATTGTTTGACTTTTGTAGTTACGTATTGTCCGCTAGCGATATTTTCTTTTTAACCATTCATCTGTGACCAATTATCTAATGGCTATCATCCCAGTTGCGATTGTTTGATTGTTTGTAGTTGCATAATGTCCACTGGCTATGTTTTCTTTTCAACCATTCATCTGTGACTGATTATCTCATGGCTGGGAATGCCAGGTTTTGGGATTATAGGCCTTCCTTGCTGGACCCAGTGTTAGCAGTCTGGATCATTGAAAGGTGGTATTTGATTGCAGACTGCTAACCTGTACGGAACTGTTCGTTGTCCATGACTGAACATCGTGATGGTGTTTCCAGACCGAGACTAACTTTTTCTGCCTGAAATGCACACTTTCTTGTTTGAACAGAATGTAAGAAATGATTCATTAAATTTTTTAAGAAGGGTTCTCATTGAGAACTTTATCTTGGGGCTAACTGCCCACCTTGGACCCATGGGTATGGGTCGAGTTGATTTGGAGGCCAAAAATAAACTTGAATAGATCACTTCAAGTATGGTTTCATAGATAATGCATGTGCATGTGCATGTGCGTGCGTGCTTGCATGTGTGAAGTGTGCAGGCAGGGGTGTGTTTCTGGTTGTAGTTGTGGTGGAGTGGGCCCCTTGAAGTGCTCAACTGGATCTCAATGTATAATTTTTCCCAGAAATTAATCCTTCTGACATGCTTTTCATGATACAAATGTTGCACATCCATATCTAATGCATAGCTCTATTTGCAATTGACAAATATAAGAAAATTTGGAAAACAATCCTTGCAAAATATGTTTAAAGAACACAATGTAAAAAAACAAGTTAAAGAAAATAAGTTTTAAGGGTATTTTCTGATTTGATTATTGAATCCCTCTGTGCAGGATATGGGTTTGTGGACATTGCTTGAAGGTTTTCTGCTTCTTGCAAATGCATTGGCGATATTGAACGAGGACCGTTTCCTTGCTCCCAGAGGGTGGAGCTTCACTGACTACTCAGGTGGGAGGACGAAGTCATTGAAGGGGCAGTTTATTGGCCTCATTTATGCCACGCAGTATATGAGACTTCCCTTGATAGCTCTCAACACCATCACCATAATTGTGAAGTTGATTTCGGGATGAGGCTGAACAGTGGTGATCAATTGAAATTTGCCAAGTTTGTTATTATGCATGTATGTTAAACTTTTGATTAGGTTAAACAAGCATTTAGCGTCGACAAGTGGTATAATCATGTTAAAATCTTGTTTGTATTGTTCTTGTTTGATTACATTAGGAGGACAATCAACCCCATGAATAGATCTGAAACCATGGCATGCAAAATCATCTGATTTTGATATTGGATCCCTGTCAAAGTTATACTCCCTCTGTCCCAAATTAGTTGTCATATATGGATTTCGAAATTGTCCTAAAATAGTTGTCTCATTTATATTAGAGTAGTATAAAGTATGTTGAAAATAGATGAGATCAGATGGAGTGTTAGTCTTATATATAGAGTTCTGTAAAAAATACAAATATTTCAAATGAGACAAAAAAAAAAATGGAACGGAGAGAGTATCATACTACTGTATATTACTTGAGCGAAAATATTTCAACTTTGTAGCATGAAATTAAAACTCGTGTAACCAATGCAACTTGGTTTTGCACCAGGTTATGTGGGCCTACTTGTCCAAGACAGGCCTAACTTGGCCTCACTCAGTTGGCAATTTTTTAAATGAAATTACCTCTTCTATTTTTTAAAGCAATTTATGGTCTCAATCAATGTTATCAGAATCAGAATGTGTATTTGACCGTCTAAATAGAAGGTTGAGTTAAATAAAGTTCAACCGTAGTCAAATCAAGTCAAACTCGTGCAATTAATATAAATATTATAAATAATATTAAATTACTAATTAAGATTGAATTGATGAGTTGAAATAAAATTTTAAATTAAAGATTATTTTAAAAATACCTTAATCAAATCAAACATGTCATTGATTAAAATTTTCAAATTTTAATCTCTTTAAATAATTTTAGTCTCTAATTTTTGTGGCATTAAAATCATATGAAATTTATAAAATTAATTTAACTAAAAATATTTATACTTAATTTCTGGATCAATTCAAAACTATAATTAATTTTTTGTCACTTTAAATTATTTATAAACTCTATACTTATATAGCTGCTATGCAAATGTTGAAATATACTATAAAATATTGTTTTTTTTCTTAAATTTTAAAATTAGCTATGAGAGTTCTCTTAAAAAATATTTTTTTTTAAAAAAAATTGTGTTGGCCTGCAGTCTGCAGTTCACGGTTCTTTAATAAAACCGGTTGGGCACGATTTTTTTTGCGGTTCTTGCGCTTAGAAGACTTTTTCACAAAATCGGACCGGGAAAAAGCTCGTTGCATTTATTAATTGTTCATATTATCGGCTGATAACATTGATTAATTAAAGAAGATAAATTTTAGTTGCTTGCATTTGGGTGGGGTATAAAAGCAATCGGTAGGGCTAAAAATTGGCTAATTGAATTTGGACTTATTTAGTTTGACCAACTTGTTTTATTTAGCAGAAAACCCACATGAGGAGCATAGTCTTGATTTGTCCACCTAAGAACAGAAGAATCCTGCCCCATTTTCTAGCACTGATCATTTATTTATAGCTCAGTCGCTATGTATCGGCGATATTTATCGAGACTACCCTATTTGATGTTGTATACACTTCAGCCAGCAATGTAGGGGGCAATACATGATAAATGAAGTGATATTTTTAGTTTTTACATTTTTGAAAATTAAAAAATAATTTAGTGGGTAGATATAGTCGTCCATCGGTGAAATACAAGTCGAAAAGATAATATCAATTGATATATCAATCTTTGATTTATTAGATAATACGCCATTTTTCATAATATCATACCATGATTAAATAGAAACAATTCAAAGTTTATATGGCCATGGTTCAAGCAAGTCTGAACAGAAATGAGGCCTCTCTTCACTTACTTGTCCTTGAAAAAAACAGCTGAATCCTAGAGACAGACTGCCACAACCTTAGAAGATAAAATCATGGTTGAAAAATTCGGAGTTCTGCCTGCCAAGTGACAACTATGGTCGATCGTGTTATTTGTTTATGTTATTTTGAAATATTTAATACATATAATATGAAGATACCTAACTATCCTAAATTTGACATTTGATTATGCATAAACTACTAATCTATTTCATCCATGATCCATTCAAACTCAAACAAGCTCTCGTTGCCTTTTCATTCCCTGTGAACGTCCACATCAACTTGTCAACTCAATTGTGAAATCTCTTTCAACCAATGTAATAAGAATAAAACCATTTGCCAAACCGTCTCCGAGAGAGGTTGGATTCAACTGAGTTCAACCGTAGTCAAAATCGGTCAAACTCGTGCTCATCAATATAATATTATAAATAATATTAAATATTCATAAAAAAATTTGTCCTCACAAACACAATTATAAATCTAAAAGCTATTAATCCAACATCTATTAAATTTAAGTCACTATCAATCCACCTAAACCACTCACCTTCTCCTTGGAGTTGAAAAAACGGTCTCGGCCGATATTTTTCTCTCCTTATTTTTTTTTTACAAAAATGGCCGATATTGTGATATCAGCATATTGGCCGAATATCGGCCGATACAATTTGTATCGGCCGATATTCGAACCCCTGCCTTCTCCATTGATCTCTTCCCTTCACCAATCATTTACACTCCATTATCTTCCCTGCCTCCAACGAACTCAGAGCTAACCCATCAAATATCCATAAATCCAACCATCTCTATGCAAACCCAACAATATATTCACTCAACCCACCTGCTGCCTTGGGTACAACATTTATGCTAGAAGAATGGTGGGATAGAAAATTCATCCTTATTAATTGAGATTTATTCAAATAACCATGATAAAATGACACCTTTAATTTTTGGTCTCCTTTTTCTTATACAGAAATTACACTATATTATCCTTTTATAGAAAAAGAAAAGTACAATAATAAAATGAATTAACTGCTCAAAGATACAAAAATAAAATAAATAATTGCAGAAAACAAATCATGAAAAACAAATGGGTTTCACAAGAGAACCACAAAAATATAACAAAAATATAACAATAACCCTCTGTGAGCAACATCTGTAACATCGATTAGTTCAAGAAAACCATTTCAAAAAGGGCAAAAAAAAAAAGATAATTTAAAAAATAAATACAATTAAGAGGGGAAAAGCTACCAAAGATGATGGAATAATAGATCTCTAGATTCTGAAAGGAGAGGAAACTCAGGGAAGGCCGAGAGTAGAAACTTGAGAGCCGGAAGGCCGGGAGTAGAAGCTTGAGAGAGACGAGAAGACAGAAACCTGATGCACAAGAAACCTACTTGACTCTACTATTGCACCGTCCCTCCCTACTCCCTAGGAAGTCTTTTCGTTTCTCACATGCCGGCGTCTATTTTTTTTTAAACACAACTTCCCATTTTAAAAGCTGTGACTCGCAGCTCACGGCTCACAGGTGTATTAAGAAAGCCGCAAAAAACCGTGGCCCGAAATGGTTTTTTGCGGTTTAACTCATTAGAAGGTTTTTTAATAAAACCGGACCGATAACATGACGGTTAGTTTAGCTGTGGTTCGGTCCGGTTCTGATAACACTGCTTTCAACCATATGAATTGCCAATTAAAACTGTATTATCCATTTGAAGACAAACCCATATATATTATCAATATAATAATATAATAGAGAGAAAGAGAGAGAGAGAGAGATGTAACTCATAATACCAAAGTCAAAAACATTTGGTTCAACTGAATAGTCAAAAACCTTGCATTATAGCATCAACTCATAACACCTTCCAGTATTTTCACATGAAAATTTGAGATCTAGTAACATATGGATCTCAGCATCTATTACAACAAAAAAAAAGTAAATAAATATGCCTCAAATATTAAAAGGTATCATACTTTTTCAGCTGCATTAACACTATGGTTCTCTTGGCACTTCAGCTTCAGTGCTCTTATCAGCAAACATTTCAAGACCAATTGGAGTCATCTTGAGTATATTTCTTCTTATTTTGGCCACTTAGAACTCCAACAAAGCTTATAAAGGGCTATGCTGCAGCTTCACTTTGTAGAACATTTGTATCTAATAAAAAAAGGAACATAAGTTTATATATAGGTTTACCTTTCTGCCTATAATTTTTCCCACTGAAAAGCATGGATCTAACGATCTTGAAATGATGCATTCATAAGGTTGACAGCCGAATCCATGTACTGCAAAGAAAACCCATCAGTGATATTCTGATACGTTAAAACACAGATTAAACTCTCAGCTTATTAAAGGATAATAGGATATTCAATTAGAACTTTTTTTTTTTCCCAGATGAGTAAAACTTGTTTAAAATAAATGGTGATGATAATGTAGTTTCATTCCAAAAAAAATGTATAGAGAGGAAAAGTTTCATATTTCAACAGGGTGTTCAAAGAAGATAGGAAGAACCAACTAGTAGAATATTTGTTTGCGCAAATTTTTATAAGAAAACTAAATTTTCCCATGAAAGATTTTTCTCATGTGTGTTCTGGCAATTGTTTCATAGGAACTGATTTCACATGTGGGAAAAAGATATCCCCTTTTTGCACATTTCTTAACTCACCTCATTCTCCATGAAAATGTACGATATTGGTAAATGTGAAGCATGACCCAACCCTGCATGGGTGTAGGTACACGTGTTCGAATCTAACACCGGTACAAGGTATCATATAACCAATCTCAATATTTCAATGTATTTGTTAAGTATTAGAATAGAATTGCAATATTATTTCATTTTAAAAAACCGTGTTAAAAAGTACCAAAAGAATCTGCAAAGAATCGTCGAAGAGGTTGACATGGAGATGTGTATGACACAGGTAAGTTGCAAGTTTCAAAGGATTCAAGCAGCATAGCTCCAAACTAACCCAACTAGACCCAATCACATCCACAACCCAAACCTGACCCAACCCGAATCCAAACCTGCAGTTTGACTCATGCCTCAACCCAACCCACAACCCAAATGCAACTCACAATCTAACCCAACTGAACCGAACCCAACCCAACCATGACCCAACCTAACCAGACCCAAATTGGAAAAATAGAATTAGGGCTGAACATCCCAACTTATTTAATAAATAAGACACAATAGCCCTACCCAAGCCAATCCAAACTCAAAATGACCTGGCAATTTTATGAGTACTTGGTGGGCCCTCCCTCTCTAAATCTAATAATACAATGTATTAGTTCATAGTACATTTTATTTTTATTTTTTCCAATCAATGCCTTCTAGTGTTTTAAATAGATTAACAGTCCATTAAGAACCACATGCATGTTCTCCATACACTATATTGGCATTCATAAGGTCCACTCACTCAATCTTAGATGACGACAGATCTAGTATTTCGTTTATTTATGTTTTAGCAGTGATTTCTCATTGCCATTTTTAGCTTTATAAACAAACGAAGAAATAAGATTACAACATAAAAGTCATTTCACCGCCATTTCCAAAGAAACCATTTCTTATGAAGCTACTAATTTCTAAAACCCTAACTTTAAAGCAACAACATTTTTTATTCCAAACATGAGCAAAAAAAAATCACCTGTACTGAAACTATTTCCTTAATCTCATTTATAGACAGAAAATGGCACTCTTCTAATATCTCCCTTGAAAAAAATCTAAACAATTTCAAACTTCCACCTCTCAATACGAATTTCTAATCTCCTCCCCCCAAATCAATTAATAAAAACAAATAAATGACCCAACCTCCACTTGGCAGTAACCTAAATTCACCATCCACATGGAATCCAGTCGTTAAAAGATTCAACAAATGACTGGCTTCATGGGAAAGTCATAGTTATTTTTCGAGGGGCAACATACTTGCATCACACCGATCAAATCCACAAGTCTAAGTAGTGTATCCATTCACTTTCCGTTTCAGGAAGGATGTTTGAATTGGAAGACACATTTATAGGAAAAAGAGAAGGGTAAGGATGGGTTGAACAAATCCTTTGATGCACCTCTTAGAAACAGTAAATATTTCGCTTAAATACTTCAAAACCTTTTTTTTTAAAAAAAAAAAGGTATCTCAGTTTCAGAACCCCATCCTTCTAAAAGGTTATAATGCAAACCACTATGAAGGCTCAGCCACTAAGAGACTTTTTACCTTTTCTTCTTTGATTAGAAATGTAGCATAGGTTAGTTGGACTCCCTTACTCTGATGCACATAACAGGAGAATCATAAAAAGAGTCCAGATAAGAATGTTTTGAGTTCTTGAGGTGGCAATCTGTTGATGAGGAATTACATGATCCTCAAACCTAGGACATGCAATTTATCCTCCTAGTAAATGAAGTTTGGTGAACTATATTATTGATAATAGAAGCTCCAGCTTAATAAATTGTGTCCCTTTTTTTTGAAGGATTTGCCCAGGAATAGTGAGGATTAATCTCTTGGGAGATTCTTGAAGGATTGATGTATGCATGACTGGACCTTTACAGCAATGTAATGGATCACTGAAATGGTCACCATTTTCACATACACAAGGCCCAGGGTAATATGCTGATCTCAGGTTTAAGATCTTATTACTCCTCTCCAGCGCTCAAGTGAAAAATATACAGATCCTCAGGTTTAAGATTGTACAATTTCTTTCTGAGGGAGTTAACATTCATATTGACACAGATTATATGATCCTTGATGATAAATGCCTAAAATTCCATTTATGTCATAATATTATTAAGCGTTATCACCTTTATTTTGTATTTAATTGTTGTATTTACACGTAAAAATCTGAATTTATATGATACAATTTATTACGTGTATTTTCTTTATTTCAGGTAATTAAGTCAGCCAATTTAATAAAAGCCTGAGTACCCCGAGTATTTCGAGTTCAATGCTGAGCCAGATCAAAAAGCTGAATCAAATGTTGAGTCAAATTCAAGTCTCAGCTCGGGAATAAAGAAAACATTGGTTGACCAAATCTCAAAAGAACCATTGGGGATAAGAAAGTAAAATGAGGCTTGAGAAAGGAAAGTTTGGAAAAATGGATCGTTGGCAGGAAGAAAATGATAAGCATGCCGTGGGGGCAGAGATAGCCGTTGGAGAGCTAATGGAAAATCACGAAAGGAAATAAACAATGAGAGAAAAAGGCAGCAAATCACTGAAACATAATTGGAAACCTATAGAAAAGAGCCGTTGCTGTTTTCTCTACAAAAACTGAGCACGGGCAGTGAGAAAGGATATCTCCCTATGGGGAGGGTAAGCATCGAGCAGCAAGCAGGCCGCCGACGAGTGACACGCTGGTGGAAGGGAGGAGGCGGATGCTTTGAAAACTGACTTTCTTCCATCGATTCTTATTGCTGGCCTCTCTTCATCCTCCATTCTTCTTACTGACTGAAGCAAGCAACCAGTAGCTTCAGCACCGGCGTTGAAGGACACTAGACAGGAGCAACTTGCAATTTGCAATTTTGAGTCAACCTTTTCTTTTACATTTCTTAAAGTTGTTTTCCTTTTTATATTTCTATTCTTATATGGATTTAATTATAATTTCCCCATTACTGTTTATGTTTCTCTTGAGTTTTAATTGATTAATTGATGTCATTTTATATTTGATTTGGTTCAGTGATAATTTAGTTGTAAGTATTAACTTTTAATCTAGTTTTCAGTTGTTGTTTAATTTCATTTATCACAATGATTCTAGGCTAATCTCCAACTAAGGTTGAAGGGTGAAGTTTAAGAATTTATAGGATTATTTTAAATCAACAATGGAATTATTAACATGTTTTGTTTAATTGAATGGTTTAACTTAATCAAGTATTTATTGCTAATCTAAATATTTTCCTTGATTCAATGTAATTTTCGAATACATTGAACACTTGGAGAACCCATTTGATATTTGTGATAAATGTTCAAGGACCTGTTCATGTCTATATACTTCTCTTGATTTGCTGTGATTTCCGAATACAGCGAATGCTTGAGGAATCCCTGTGACATGCAATATGTGCTCAATAGATTTTAATCGTCGATTATTGAAACAACTTTGTAAAAACTATTATTAATTTAACTGTCCCATTTTCCGGTTTGTGAGAATCATCATTCACATCAAACTGAAACAAGTTGATGAGAAATAGCCCTATGAATTATTAAATGGATCCCCAACACCTTAGTGCTTGCTTTTTATTGTTTTTAAATTTACCATTTTAATTCTGCTCCATACTTAGTGTGGAACAAATTTTCATTCTTCTCTTTCAAATTTAATGTTCTTAATTCCTTCAGTCCCTGTGGATTCGACCTCGGACTCACCGAGTAATTACTACTTCGCTACCTGCGCTTGGGTTGACACTTTTAAAGTGGTAGCACTTGACCAAAGGGTATACAATTCATCTTCACTAAGTGTTCGTAAATGTGTCCTCAGTTTGGTGATGCTGACAACTAATCTTGACAACCCACCTATGTTTAGACAACATCCATTTGAGGCACTTTCTGTCCATGGTGTGCCATGGGACAATGGGAATCACTTTTACATTAAAGCAGAAACTCTTGAAAGAGCACATAATACTTCCTTAGTGATCTAGCCCATTGACTGGCATATGCAACCACTGAAAATTGAACCGTTTTTTAGAGGTACTACTGATAATTGAACTGTAAAAACAGGAATACTATAAATAAAATGTATCATTCAAAAACATTAAACATAGATGATACCTTTCCAATTGTGCCAAGTTCTCGTCCCACAGGTTCCAAAAATTTCATGTTGACATTTATAGGCCATATCTGAAAAAGGGAAAAAAAAAAGACTTCTCAGACATTCAGAGAGAATCCTTGACAACCTTAAGAGTAAATACTAGAGTACAAAATATTCAGTAGAAAGTCCTGAGAGATTAAAATTCTCCATCTCATCCAATAGACCTGCCCATTCTAGTTAGAAACTGATAAAAAGACCTGAATCAATAAATCTTTTTTTTTTTTTCTTTTATACAGAGGTTGTTTGGAGGTAAGGAGCATTGTTTTATGAGGGAGAAACCCAAGACCCTACCTTTCCCCAAGTACGAGGACATTGGGTAAAACTCCTGATGCACGCGGCACCCCGGCAAGCACTTGCATCGGGTGACTACAGGACTTGAACCTGGGACCTCTGGTTCCTGAGCCAAAGCGTCTGCCAGTTGAGCTACCCCATGCGAGGTCACTCAAGGAGCATATTCAGCTCAAGACAACAGGCAAAACCAAGTACGCGACGGGCCCAAAGTTGGGCTGCGACTTACTTGTTGGACCATCAAGAAAGCAAACATTTTCTTTTATTTTTTCAGATTGATTTAAGATTTCATACTTATTTTATTTCCCAAACCATTTTAAGATTTTATAGCTATTTTGTTTTAAGTGTCATTGACCATAAAAACAGCCCTAGTACGAACTGTTAAGGGTTAAAAGTAGAAGTTACTGGGAGAAGATAAGGCAATTAAAGATGTGGATTGTGGTTGTAAAACGTAATATGATAAAGAGTGTAGGGAAGCAGAGATCATGATTATTGATAGGGTTGATAAGGGAAGCAAAACTCAAAAAGCAAACCGTAGATAGGTGGAACAAAGGCATTGAGATGACAACAACGATGATAACGAAGATATCTAAAGTCCCTTTAGAATTACACAAATCTTTTAGGCTACATTTGTGCACACACAAATCCACGAATTTAAAATTCAAAATCCTTGATGATTTTGTATCAATAGCTTGGTGCAGTACAAATTCAGAATTATAAATCACCAAAGATCTAAAATTCCTGAATATCCCATCCGACTCCCTCCCATGGGATTTGAAAATCTAGATTTATTTATCTGCATAAAATTGTAGTCGATGTACCTTGCAACATTCCGTAACTCAAATAGCCAGAATTCACGCAGGTAGAAGAATGCCACAACTACTTGCCATCCTTTTCTCTTCTTCTCTCACAGCTCTCACTTTGATCACACATTTCTCTCCCCTCCCTGCCATTCTATATATTCACCTCTCTCCCTCAACTCATTCTCAATTTTCTATGATTTGTGTCTCTGACTCTCAGTTCAGTTCTTTTCCTCAATCCACCTCAATTTTGATGAAGGACAAGGTTCAAGTTGGTAAGAAACAAACCTGTGGTCTTCTAATTAAAGGTTTTCGTTGAAGTTTGTGAAAACTAGAAACAGAAAATTGAGTTTAGCTCTAAGGAATGTTGAAAACTTAGGAAATCCAAACAAAAATTTAACGAAGAAAAAGGTTTTGAAATCTAAGGCTTACTAGATCTAAAGAAACTTGAATAAGGTTCTAAGGTAGAATTTAGAGAAAACTCACAACTAAATTACCTAGATTTTGGAAAATCCTCGAATTTTACTGAAACTTGAAAATGACTCCAAAGAATTTTGGCTCCGAAGGTAGAAAGACAAAAGAGAAAATCCAAAATTAATTGGCTAATTTAAGATCTTGTACAAAGCAAATATATCTAAGGCAAAATCAACATTGATATGAAAATTACACACCGGGATTTCTCATACCAATGGCAAATAAATTATGAATTCTAGGAAAATAAAATTGCACAATAATTAAATGCAAAATTAAATTCGACAAGAAACCATACAAAAATAGATAACTCACCTCAAAGGGAGAACTCAACGGATAAAACACAAACCACCATGGCCTATGGTCGTCTATGGCCCTTTATCTATAGTGCTTGAATTACAAAGTTTGTTAATAACAAACTTTTTTTTTTACGACGGAGAACCCCAAGACCCCACCTCTCCCCGAGTACGAGAGCGTTGCTAATAACAAATATTCCCATCACTTTAAGACAACACGTTACAAAATCACCTATAACTTTATCTAGATATGTCAAAATTGCAAAAACTTGAGTTCGTTGAAAAAGCTTCCTAATGTATCTAATTTTGTGTAAATCCGACATTGTTTGATACATCAAATATGTCTACAAAATTACATCTTATTTCAGTCAATCCTAGAATGACAAGTGTCTCATCTAAACTAAGAAAGAAAACACAAAAAAGTAATCTCCAAAGGGAAAGGTCAGCTTTTGGCTAATTTTTCTCCTTTTTTTGCAACTCCTCTTCCTATGAATATGGACCATCTAATAGATATTTGGAGGCCCAAACACCAAAAACAAAGCCGTAGACCCAACATATATGGACTTGTGCCACTGAAAATACAAGCTTGGATCTAAATAACCTTCTAAAATTAGCTTGTTTTTAGTACATAAAAGTTTTGCAAATTTCAAGCAAGGTATGGTCCTTATTCTTGTGAATGTGTCTGTATTAAATTTTCTCTTAGATTTGGGTCTCTCCTTGTCTCTCTCTGCATTGTTCTGTCTCTTCTCATATCTCCCTCAATTGGCACTCGCTTTTTGCTGAGAATTGGGTTTCTCTCTTTACCTCTCTTCACCTCTCCCTGTTCATCTTTCTTCTCAGTTGATCTTTGCATCATCTCTGACCCTACAACTGAATCCTTATTGAGACTATTTCAATCTCCTTTTAATTCCTATTGGACCACATTTCTTTATCTTCACAAATTTTTTGATTTTTTTTTCTAAATCCCAGACATGCCCTCTTTTTCAATCTCTTCAAACGTTTTTCTCTTCATTATTTTAGAGACGGAGCTTTCTTCCATATTTTTGTCTCACATTGCCATTAGGAAAATAGAATTTTGTATTTATAATTAAAAATATTAAAAAAATTATGGCGCCATCCATAATTTTAAAACTCGAAAAAACCTTGTCTGGGTTGTTGACCCAAATTGATTCGACTCGATCTGATTTCGAGTCAAGCACGTAAACGGATCTCACCAAGTTTTTCAAGTCGAATCCGAAATATTATCTAAGTTACTCAACTCAATAGAATTTTGAAATCTGAGTTTGAAATGCACCAAACATGAAAATTTTCAAAGTTGATGACATTAAATCCATGAAGTATACAAGAAGTGAAAATTACTAGAGTATTAAATATTCTTGGATTTTAACCATGCACAAGCATGCCCTTAAAGTTCTTATTAGTAAGTTGTTAAATCCCACATAAGTACTCTAAATTTTGTTTATTAAGTGGGTTTGTCCAAGTTGAATTTTGTTTATTAACAGTCTATTAGTGTGGCACTCATTTACAGACTGAACAGAAAAATTAACAATGTTTATTAAACCGGCATGGCCCATGGTTGAACCCGTGATCTGCTTGGATATGGGCCGGTTTTCTCAAAAACCTTCCCTGGGAAAAACCCGTAAAAAACCCAGGTTTGACCGGTTTTCATAAAAAAACCATGAACCGTGACCCTTAAAAACTGTTTCAAAAATTTTTAATAAAAAAAATCATTTTTTTTCAAAAAATTATCAATTAAACCTTGTTAATAATTTTATAGTATTTATAATATAATATTCGGCACGGGTTTGATCGAATTTGACCCTGATTGAACCTTATTTAAACATTAAAAGTTAGTGCTTGGCAGTACGAAATTCTTTCCAGAGTTCTTGGCAAATTAGTGGAATACAGGGAAAGAAAAGCACGTTTTAGGAAAATAACCATTTTTAAGTAAAATAGTAATGAATTTAAACAGGCTTTGTGATGTCCCAAAAGAATGAAAGATAGCACCTTCAATCCGAGTAACCGAACAGGTGCTATCTGTCCGGGAACGATGCAATCAGGTCCCGCCGCTTCCAATATAGCATCCGTTGCAAAACCTCCGCCTATTGGATCCCGTTGCTGCACACATGAAAGAAAAAATAAATAAAATAAAATTACTATGAAGAACCCACTCATGCTAGAGAAAATATGAAGAAAGGAACCCGGAATAACATAGAACGAAAGACACCCATGAGAAACAGAGCCAGAATAAGATGGAAGAAGGCCAGTTATGAGAAAGAGAATGTGAAGAAAGAAACCCAGAAGGGAAAAAAAAAAAGAACAAAAGCTTATATCGAAATAGAAAGAGGATGAGGAAGAGAGAGAAAGGAGACTGACCCTCATGACAGCAAGACCGTAAGAGGAAGATGGGTTGTCAGGGAGGCGAACGGCGGGAGAGTGGTGGATTTTGGGTATTGGATTTGCAGAAGGAGAAGCCCTCCATGGAACGTCCTGAGCTAGTCCTCCTTTCTTGCCCATCGACATCTCTCACCTTCTGTTTCTATGTTTCCGTTGTGTATCTACCTACTGTGTATGTCAATTTTGAGTAAAACTATCAAAGCTACCAAGTATGAATTCTCCAAAAACTTGTCGATAATTGAGAGTATGCAAATTACAGATGAGAGGAGGGGTGGGGGGGCGGCGGGGGTGGTGGTTTGGGGTGGGTGGTGTGGTGAGATTGGAGATGAGAATTGATGATGAATGGGTGATCGATGGGTTTGGAGAATTGGGGGTGGAGAGAGATATATGAATGGATACGATAAAACTATGGATTGGATTTCATGGATTCGACCCAGATCACCAACTTGTGGCCTTGAGCCCTTAACCTAAAATCCCGAAGTCCCCTTGAGGCCTTGAGAGTTATAGGCTCCAAAAGAAATTGTGTACTTTTTGTTTGAAATTAAAAGGTATTAAAAAAATATATTAAATTATTTTTAGATAATATGGTATTTTCACTCCATAATCAAGGTTAGATAACATGAGTATCCTCACTCCACATTCAAAGAGTCGAACTCGTGACATATAGTTTACTCGTAAAAACTTAGATAAGCTCATTTATTCGTTCAGATAAAACTAAGCTACCAAATTTAATAATGAGATTACTCTTTAATGGACAATTAGTATTGTGCCTAAGATAGTTAGGTATGCATAAAGACCATTTTTGCATTATTATTTTCTCTTATGTTACACCCCTTTAAAATGAAATTTTAATTTTGTCCTTATTTTTGAAAAAATGTAAGAGAGAGAGGAGTAAAGTGAGGTTAAAATTGAAATTTTCTTTCAAAGAAGTACACCATAAATTATATTTGTTTTTTATTGCATATGAAAAGACTTTTGATATATCACCATTTTTGTATTCAGTATTCTTTAATGATCCTTATACCATCAAAATTAGTTAGCGTATACTAACTAGATTTTTTTTTTAAATTCTATTTTACCCTCAAGTTCATTACTTCCTCAATATTTTCTCAGACCTTCCCCAAAATGAAGTTGAAAGTAAAATGAATTTTTTGGAAAAAATTATTTCATTTGGTATACAGTCGACTAATTTTGATGGTGTACACATCACTACCCATATTTTAATATTCAATCATTAAAGTTGTTTTATAACATTCATCTTTGATCATTGAACTTATTTGTAATACCCTGATCCGAATTAGGAGTAGTTTAGCTAAATAAATCTTGTTTGGACCGATTAATCTCAAAGATTACGGTTAGGGCTTTGAGAAAAGCCCAGGTGCGGCCCAATCCGAGCTCGAAAGCTCAGTGATCCAGCTCGTCCAGCTGGAGGGGCAAAATGGTAATTTACCGCTTATTGTTATCAATTTATTAATTGTGTTATTATGTGATTATTATTGAATGAAATTATTCTCCTTAGTGAAGGATTTCTATTTCAAATTTTAAAATAATTTTATTTTCAGAAAATAGTATTTAAAACCGGCCGTCAAAACCCCGAAAGGGAGAAATAAATATTTTTAAATGGTTTCCGAAACGAGATAAATTTTGAAAACAAGTATATTATGTTGGACCATTTTAGTATGATCTAATTTATTCTTTCAAATCCAAAAAATGAGGATTTTAAATTATTTTATTTAACACAAGTTAAAACACGTAAATAGTGTTAAAATGTGATTTTTATTTAAATCTATGATTTTTAGTGAGTTTTAAATCTCCAATTTTTTATGATAATTAGAGTTTTTAAAACCGAACTTATCTATTAGGTTGGATTCAAATTTTTGAGCTTTCAAAAGCATGTTTTAAGTTAAAAATCAGGTTTTTATCAAAAGAGGGTTTATTTGCAAAACTGAAAATACAGGGGGACTTATTTGCAACTGACCCCCAAACAGTGCAGTTACTGTTCGGGACGTCGGCAGAAGCTGCATGCAATAGCATGCAGTGGCCCTATGGCCTCCTCAACCTCTATAAATTTGGCCCTCCTCAGCTAGATTGAACTCCCAAAATCTTCTATCTCTCAGTCTCAGTCTCAGCTGAAACCAAACCAGTCGATCCCTTGTCTCTATTTTCCAAAATTTTAGTTACTGTAAGCTTAAAAGGGAAGAATTTTCAAAAGTCGGATTTTCAGCTTAGGAACTCAAGTGAAGGTAACCATTGTGTTCCTCTTTAAATTTTGAATGGTTTAGAATAAAGAAAAACCAAATTTGGCCAAGTTTTGAGTGTGTAAAACCACTTTGAAGTTTAAGGAAAAACTCGATTTTTATTATATCAATGAGTTTTTGGTACTAAAATCTAATGACCTACTAAGTTTTAAAACTTTAAACCACTCCCTATGGAACAAGGACTTACTAAGGAGTCCATCTAATCGGTTTGATATGAAAATCGAATCTAGGAAATCCACTATTTCTAGATTCGTATTTCATGTAGTGTCTGCCTGTTACTGTCTGCTGTTACAGACAGTGGAGGAAGGCAACTATCGGACGGTCCGAGAGTCGAGTTTCGGACGGTCCGAGGGTCACACCCTGTTTGTACCCCATTGATAAATTAAAAATGTACTAACCCTCTTCTCTTACTACTATAGTGTATATACTATTGTATTCACTTCCAGGTCGATTCTATTTGTTAGGCACTGAGTGACTTCACTTGCAGATCGACGCTATATTTGTCGAGTACTGAGTAACCTTGAGGCCTTACTCAACATGTCAAATCTGGTCCTATTCAGAAGACAACCGAGAAGTGACCTGAGTATCTAGACGTAACTCAATAAATCAATCTGGTCATGCCCAAAAGACAATATGAGTTTTTGGACTGAGCACCTTATTATTTCTATATACTATGGATTATTGTAACTTAAAATGGTTAGAAACCAAGTAGGAGACTCAATTCCATTTACATTGGAGATTTTTGGGAAAACAATATGGTTTTGAAATACTACTAGTGTGTATGCATTTGATGATATTTATGTTAACCTATTAATGATTGTGTACTTGTTTGCTTGTTTAACAGAGATCGCGATACCACACATTTTCGGTGAGGGAACTTAACTTTGTAGTGGGTGTAATCAGGTTTTTATGAGATAAGTCTCGAGCAATGAGTGGTTTCAGATTTGATGAACCCACCAATGTGCTTAGACATGATGCACTGTTGTAAGAAGTGCTTATGGTAATGGTGAATGCTTATGATGTTAATCATATAAGATATGTAATACTGCTTCCATGTGCCCTTGACTATTGAACCAATATCGGCCATGTGTGTGATATGGTTTATGTCTACTGGACCATAGGTGTGGACAGTTGCTAACTTGAGGAATGTCAAGATCGATCATGTGAGGGTCGAAGATGTACTTGGAAGGATATATTTTGACCGTGTTGGGACTTAATACGATGGTCTCAGCGTAGTATGTAGACATTATGTTGGATGACAACAGTAATGGAAAAGATTATGAGAATGGAAATGATGATAAGATTATACTTGAATTTATTGTCAAGCATGAAATATTATAATGTAACTGTTGATTTGTAATACCCCAACCCAATTTAGGGGTTAATTATAATTAATTGTGATTAATAAAATAATTTTTAGTCGTTAATTATGAATTATTTTTCTCTAGTCATGAAGATTATCAAATAAGTTTTCTAATGGATATGAGTTTGACTCGATCCAAATCCGATAGCTTTTTTAATTAAGTTTCAAAGATATATGGGTAAATTATGAATATAATAATAATATTATTTTAGGCTTAAGCTAATAACTGTTGTATAAACTCAGTCATTTGACTTAGTTTGAAATTCAAATTTTAGATTATGCATTATTTTTAAATTCCGAATCTAATGATATGCCAATCTCGTTATAATTTCGCTAATTTATTTTACCTCTAAGTTTTAAAATGGTAAAACTCCAATTTGATAGGGTAGAGAAAGTTCTAAAAATATATGGAAAGAGTAAGTACTCAATATCTATTATAATTAAGCTGTTTATTTCTTTACACTCTAAAATAGTAAGTTTTTTATATTTACTTTAAGCCATGAAATATGGACCGTTGAATATTCTTTCACTTGGACAAAGTAGTTTTTGACTTCAAAACACTTTGAAACTTTAGAATGTTTTTATCGGACAAATTTACTCTATCAAACTATAACGTTGGATACTTTCAGAGAGAACCTTGAAGATTAGGAGATTTTCTTAAAACGGTGATTTTTAGCAAAAACACTGGGTTTTTGAGATAGATTTCACTCTAAATTTTAATACCATGCTTAGTTTTTAATACCTGACCTATTAAACCAATTGTATCAATTTAATGAGACCCTAAAATACCCAGATAAAAGAAATGATATACATGTAAATAGTAAAAAGAATAAAATAATATTATATTATAAAATAATAATAGAAAAAAAAAAGATGTAAGATAAGTTTCAAAGCTACGTTTGTAGCTTATAGTTGTACTGGACGGTTACAACACCGTCAAATGCCTATCTTAGTGGGTGGTAGTTGTAATAATAATTATAATATATATATAATAATAAATGCATGGTTATCCAAATCCTAATGAATAGCTTAGGCAACTTGTATGATTAAAAAAAATCCATACGGTTACTTATAAATGAGAGTAATGGGAGAGGAAGCAAGAAGGTAAAAAAAAAAAAAAAACCTCAAAGTCTTTCTGCCGTTTCGCTCTCTCTCCCTATTTCAAAACAACAAGCACTCTCTCTCCTATTTTTCTTTTTTTCCTCTTCTTTCTCTTGCTTTGGCCTGGCCATACCAGCAGTAGCTGAATTTTGCACTCAAGCAGCCAAACGTTCGGGTTTCCCCGTTCTTTAAAGGGTTTTCAAATTTAGTCAATCTTATACGAAATTTTGCATTCAAGGTGTCAAAATGATTCTATTCTTATTTTTATTAAATCCAAAGCAAGTTAGGAGTAGAATAGTTCAGTATTGGGGTTCAAAAAATGAGATTTTTTTAAATAGAGGGAAAATAGATTTCCTCTTAAAATTTAAATTTCACCCTCAAGATTTGTATTATTTTACGCTTAAAATATAGTTTTCGACCCTAAGTAAAATCGGGGAAAAGATTAACCCCAGCTGACTATTGTGTGTTTATTTTTCCGCCTTATGTGTTTAAATTCTTATACTGTACCCTCTGGGCCAAATTCTCAATACGTTTTCATAATCCTTCTTTCAGAAGACAATATGAGGATAGGACATTGAGTACTTTTATTTACTTTACTGTCTTTGTACCCTCTGGGCCTCTCACAATACGTCTCTATGGTCCTTCCTCTAGAAGACAATACGAGAAAAAGCACTGAGTACTTTACATTTTTCATTTTATTGTAATGTTTTGCATGGCTGACAACTAACTTTCTGACATAATTTAAAGGAATAGAAAGAGCCTAGGTGACTCATTACAAAATACGAGAAAAAGCACTGAGTACTTTACATTTTTCATTTTATTGTAATGTTTTGGATGGCTGACAACTAACTTTCTGACTTAATTTAAATGAATAGAAAGAGCCTAGGTGACTCATTACACATATCATATTTTTTTTGGAGAATAGCACGGGATTTAAGAAATTATTATGTATACATATTGATAAATAGAAAAATTTATACATTTTACTCTATCTTACAAATTTTTTGTGCTCAACCGGAGAAGGTGGGGAGACTCGAACTAACACTTGTATTGTGTTATATGTTAAACCCACTAACACCAGACTGAAATGGAACCTATTGTCACTTAAAGATGGAAAATGCTATATAAGTCTAGAATGCAAGACTTGACACCGCTTACATGTAAGGGATGTAAATGTTCTAACTATATAGAATGTAGGCGTAAAAATGGTGCCGAGGAGCCGATGACTTGTAGCCTCTAACGCAGTATGGACCCATGGAGTGTTTGAGAATTGTCGGGTAAAAACTGGTTGAAGGCATTCGTGTTATTAAATCTAATTTATATGTTTGTGTGAATATTGTTTCTTTATTAATCATTATATATTGGTGTTGGGTAAACTAAATGGTAAGGCTGAAATATGGTGGTTATCTCAGAATAAGTCCCTATGTAAGGAAGACACTAGAAATCATGTATTATCATGCATTTGACATTTGCATATGAAAATTATGATTATAAATTAAATCTGTGGAAGATAATAACTTTATAAAGTCTGACATTGGCCGTTTGGTTATAATTGCTGAGATTAGCCGAACACCGTTTGCGAACCGTTGGGTTGGACGTGTTAGTAGGATATGGTCGATAGCCATCAACCTTTCGTGTTAGATGGGCTAGTAGACCGGGTCGTAGAGACCTTGTGATGTTAGGCCGAACACCGTTTACAAACCGTTGGGTTGGACGTGTTAATAGGCTGTGGTCGACCGCCATTAACCATTGGTATTGAATGGGCTAATAGACGGGGTCGTGGAGACCTTATGCACTTGCAAGTTGCTAAATTGGGGCTGACTCAGGTAAAAATTGATAAAACACCTTAGAAAGTGGTCTTAGGGTGGAAATGAGTTAAGTGGATTAACCGCATTGCATTAATGAAACATGCATTATTTATTATTTCATGTATTATGTTGGAGTTATGGTGAAAATGAGTTAAGTGGACTAATTGCATTTCATTCATGGAACATGCATTGTTATTTATTCCATGAATATTGTATGTTGAATTTTATGGTGAGCTCTTCTCATAGGGCTACTAGCTCACGTCCCTTACAATGCAGGGTATGAGCTGGAAGATTGAATGGAGGAACCAATGGGTGTCTCGTTAGGAGTCGGAACTTGGGAATTATCTGTATTTTTCCGCACATGGAAACTAAGCGTACCTTTGGCTATTTTGTATGTTTTTATTATAAATATGCCTCATGTAGCATAAGAAACTTATGTTTGTAAGTTTCAATGTCGTATATATTATATCCGCTATATTTCGTTCGTAACACTAATGAGATAAATGAAAATATTCGTTATGTGATATGGGTTTGTATATGGGGATATATGGTATATGTTTGAGTCCATGTGTGAATATCACGTGTGACATTTTCTATGATCAAATTTTAGTAAACTTGAAGATCCAGCCCAGTTATGACGTTGGATGATTAGAGTTTATTGTTTTAAAAAAAAAAATTAGTCGCGTTCCGGGCCCACATTTGGGTTCGGAGCGTGATATGATTATCTACTAATCTGATGTTTACTTAAACTGCACTGTTATATTTCCTTCACTGGGTTAGTTAGCTCACTCCACTCACCTTTCAGGAGATGAACTCGAGGAGGAGAACTCTCTATTTAAAGCTTAGGGTGGATAAGCTGCGGCGTTGCCTTGGGATTCCCACTGAGGGGAATTCCCTTATCTTTACTTTCTGGTTCTTGGAACCGTTTGTTTTTCTAAAGTACTGGGTGTGGTACTTGATTTGTGTTAATGTGATGTATTAAACTACCATACGACTGTAGTTATTCTGATGATGTAATAATAATTCAATATTGGAATTATGTGTTTGTGTTTATGTTTATGTTGGGTAGACTTATGGTATGTTTGAGTCCACACGTTGAGACCATGTGTGACCTTTGAGCCTAACTGTTGATCCACCCCATTTAGAATTCTTGAGTTAGTTTAATCTTTAAAAAAAAAAGAAATCAGTCGTATTCCGGGCCTACCTTTTAGGTTGGGGCGTGACAGTATTAGTTATTAGAATTCAAATAATCATCAATATTTTGGAAATTTCTATTGCTATTCAACATTTAGTATTCTATTCATTGTGTAGTTATTTAAAAATATATGCATTTAGCGTGTGACTCTCTTTGGGAATAAAAAAATATATATTTTTTATAAATTCATTATAAAGGTATTTATATAAATATGAGATTAAAAAAACCATTTTAATTCAATTAACCAGGTTATACCTTTTGAACTTTAAAATTTGACTTTTTAAAAATATTTTAAGTTCATAAAATTTTGTTGAATTTAAAATTATAACTTCATTAATCCACTTAAATATTTTTTTGTGAGTCACGTGTTAATACATTTATCTATCCAACATGGCTATTACAGTAGTAATTAGGTGCACCCACGTGTGTGGTGGATGAAGATATCCATTTTATGAGTCATTTGTAAAATATGATGACCAAACTTAAATTTTCTTTTATTATTATTTTAGATAAATGATGTAATAATGATGTCACTCTAGAATTGATTGAAAATATATTATAAATTTACAAGCATATTTGATATATCAAATAATGATGGATTTTCTTCATTAGAAATCTAAAATTAGTACAATTTTGACATATATAGACAAAATTATGAGCAATTTTGTTACCAGGTAGGCTAAAAAGGTCTATTTTTGTTAGTTTTATAATACAAACACTTTGCATGCCCAAAGCATTGTCTTGGTTTGGATTTTGAGTTCATGAACGTCTCCAATTGGTGGGTTTTAGTTACTTTTATTTTTTGAAATTTCTTCAATTTTAATTTTGCATCTTTAAGAATATATTTTAATTCAAACCATTATATTTAAATTAATTGTGTGCAATTTTGATCTTTGAGAGTTTCGATTTTGAAGACTTTTGTTTAATTTCTCCATAGAGAAATCTTGTCCAAAGGTGAGGTTTAAGCCTTTAATGAATTTCTTTGTTAGTGAAATTTGCTTAGGTTTTTCAATTGAAGTTGGACTCCCAAAATTTAAATTGAGTCAGATTTTAGATTGAGTTTGTCACGCCCTGACCCAAAGGGTGGGTCAGGAACGCGACTGATTTTTTTTTTTTTAAAGTTAAACTAACACAAGTATTTTAATTAGGCCGGAACAACAGTTGAGCCCAAGGGTCACACATGATCCCAACATGTGGACTCAAACATGTACCATAAGTCTGATACCAACAAAGCACAACGACAACACAACATAGAATCACATAAATCCAACTTTGATTTATCATTACGAAACATATCAGAGTAACTATAGAAACGTAGTAGTCCTATTACAACACATTAACACATACCAAATACCATACTCGGTACTTTACAAAAGAGGGTAGTTCCAAGAACTAGAAAGCACAAAATACAAGGGTATTCTCCTCAGTGGGAATTCCAAAGCAACGCCGCAGCTAATCCACGCTAAACTTCAAACAGAGGGTTCTCTTCCTCGAGTTCATCTCCTGAAAGGTGAGTGGGGTGAGCTAACTAGCCCAGTGAAGGAAATATAACAGTGCAGTTTAAGTAAGTAACAGGTTAGCACAATAATCAACAGTTGCAATAATATCACATGCTTGATAATAAAATTCACAATATCAAGTAAAGTCTTATCATCATTTCCATCATTCTTCCACTTTTCCATTACTGCTGTTATCCATCGTAACCTCTAGGCACCATATTGACAACAATGGTATTAACTTCCGACACGGTCAAAATACATCCTTACAAGTACATCTCCGGCACTCCCATGGCCGGTACCGACACCCTCAGTAACTGTCACCACCCATGATCAGTAGACGTAAACTGTAACGACCCGTCCCGCTACGGGCACGTTAAAACTGATACGAACTTCTAAAACCGATCCAATACAACTTCGAATACTTTTTTCTTTTAAAAGGGAGACACCGCTCCTGCAACCCACACTAACCATAGCAATCCGCCAAAAAGCCAAAAACCGTAAGCATCAATCAGAATTACAAATTATAGCATCATCACATTATTACATTCATCATCATCACATTATTACATTCATCAACTTAGTGAAATGTACACATATTCCAAATACATTAGCAATTTCTGATTACAAGATAAAACCATGATAAGTACAAAGCTGCAGTTCTACGCCCAAAGTCCGATTGAGGGTCCCGTCGACCATCCCTCTATGGAATACCTGTGAGGCAAGGGGTGAGCTCTACATGCCCAGTGAGGGTAACACACGCATCAAATGTCACCCAGCATACACTATGTATATATATGATCATATGAACATATCAATGTTTATGATGCTTACATGCATGACTATGCAAACGGGTGCCCTACCCCTGACACACAGGCCCACATCAGTCGGGCCACTAGTGCATCCTCTAACCAACTCAATGCATCCGTTGCAGTTCACCCGTCCTCGGGTACTCAGACTGACCTCCAACCGGGTCAGGATCCATCCTCCTCGACCAGACCTATAACCCTCTCATGACAACCAGCACGCATACCACGACCAACCCAAGAATCGGACTCACTAGAGTCATAAACTGACTACCACACAGGAGTAACCACCTCACCAGTCCTCGATGGACTGCCAACCAAAATCATCCATGGTCTCCTCAACCGAGCACCAGAGTCTCGATAATCAAACCCATGACCTTGGACCTTATATGCTGGTCTCCACACGACTGATGTGTCCATCTCTCACAGAATTCTATAGGTCTTCTACGATTGAGCCAGCCGAACTCACTCGTTAAGCACCCATAAATTCCTGGTGAGTCGACACCCACAACACAAGTCTCAATGATGAACCCCAATACCGTAACCACGGGTAAACACACTACCACATCGCACCACAGGCTGTCCCTACCATACAGGTGTCCTAGCTTGGAATATTTCATCACGTCACATCGCACCATCCCTCGATCAATGAGCGGGCGAGCACATCCTCAGCCTACTCGGTCATCCGGGGAATCACAAACCATACCAGCGGGAGCTGTCCCTCACCGCATCGTCCCTCGACCTAGGCGAGCACCTCCTCAGCCTACTCGGTCATCCAGGGAACCACAAACCATGTAAGCGGGAGCTACCCCTCACCGTTCCGTCCCTCGACCTAGGCGAGCACCTCCTCAGCCTATTCGGTCATCCGGGGAATCACAAACCATACCAGCGGGAGCTGCCCCTCATCGCATCGTCCCTCGACTTAGGCGAACACCTCCTCAGCCTATTCGGTCATCCAGGGAATCACAAACCATACCAGCGGGAGCTGCCCCTCACCGCTCCATCCCTCGACCTAGGCGAGCACCTCCTCAGCCTATTCGGTCATCTAGGGATCACAACTATGCCAGCGGGAGCTGTCCCTCACCGCTCCGTCCCTTAGCCTAGGCGAGCACCTCCTCAGCCTATTCGGTCATCCGGGGATCACCTCACCCGTCACACATTCGGGTATCGGAACCGCAAAGGGCTTCCAAGGTTACCTTGGGTGAACCAACATTCAGCCTGATGGCCCATCCAGGGTTAACATAGTTACTTCCCAATTAGTCCTTATCTGGGACTCCTAGACATCTTGGTCTCTAAATCAGATTACAACTCTCTCATAGGTGTGTCTGAGAAACACTAGACGGAGCGACCATTTGATCCATGCAAGGGGGTACAACCATCCATTTCCAGTCACGGAGGAGTTCGAATCCCAACCACGCGTCCACTGTGCGGTCCCACATAACATCCGCACCCTAACTACTCGACAAAGTAGGGGGAGTCTCTAGATCCTGATATGGCCTAATACCCATGCCTCACCTGCATCCCACATATGCTAGCTATATGCATGCACAAATACCGCTACACATACTATTAACATAGTTCATTGTATAATAATCAGATGCATATAGATCATTATCTATCACGGGTTGGCATGTTAACATTCAAGCAAGTTACAATGTCTAACAGTCCAAACTAATCATCATATAGTCATATGGCATTTTAATCACCAGATTACATCACACCATGATCAAACATATACCACCACATATCACATATTCACATGCTGACATCTTAACATATTATCAACCAAAATAAACTCTGATCATGTCGCCACACAATCAACCAATTATGACATCAATTAATCAATTTATATATGCCTCTGCGGGCATTGGATACAAATACACCCGGATGGAGGCCCGCCACATGATGGTATCAACAGTTCCCTTGCCGAGTGGCTCATAACACTGATGACCCCCATTCGCCGTATTCTGTACCCGCACATGTGATAGGGAAGTAAGATGCATAGATGCATACTAAAAGCGATGATGAGTTCCCTCACCTGTGTGTGCCTCAAAGTCCAAAGTAAGAGAGACGGTACGCTAGGTTGAAAGGAGTTCAATCTGTTGAAAAAGAGCAAGGGAATAAGCAATAGGGCAAAAAGGGTCAAACAAAACCTGGAGTGCAAATGGGCCCGACGGGCCCGAAAACCAGGGAACTGGGCCTGGCCAAACAGAACTGGGCCAGGCTGAACTGGGCCGGACCCAAAGCTGGGCCGAGCTGGGCCGAGCCTGAGGCGGGCTGGACTAGCCCTGGCAAACTGGGCCAGATCAGGTCTGGGCCGAACCCGGCAAACCTGGCCGGATCGGGCAAGCAAGGCTGGGTCATTGGGTCCAAGGTTGAACCCGACTGAGTCAACTCGGTAACTCCGAGTGACTCAGCCGAAGGAGAAGGGGAATGAGGGAGATGAGGGAAAGGAAAGGGAAGAGAAGGGAAAACAGGGAAAAGAGGGGAAAACGGAGAAAGGGAAGTACCTCGGATCGGACGGCGGCGATCGGCCTCAAGCAGATCTGAAGGACTAGTGGCTGCTCGGGCCGAGGGGGGAAAGAGATCCGACTCATCGGGGCCGAAGGAGCTCGAACCAACGCTGGAAGAGGAGGAGGGAGGTCGGTAACAGATCCAGAAGAGGAAAAAGAAAGATCGAGAGGGGAAAGAGAGAAGAGGAGAAAGAGGGAGATGAGGACGGCGGCAGCGACGGCGGAATAGGGCTAGAGTTTGACGAAAAAGGGGGAAGAAGATGAAGGGGGAGGAGAAGGGCTCGCGGCACTGTAGCGAGCTGCTACAGTGCGGCGCAGAAAGGGGGTACCACGACTTAGGGTTTTGGGAGGGGTTTTATGATTGGATTTTTCTCTTTTTTTTTTTTTTTTAATAAAAATCTCCAATTTTCGAAATATTTTAAAAAGCTCAAAGAAGTCAAACGACAAACGTCGGGCGAAAACGTGTGATTTTCAAACTTTTAATTATGAAAGAAAATTCAATAATTCAAAATTACTAAATTGCCCTCTGAGTCTCCGAACTCAAAATCGGGCAAACTAGGACCAACCACAGGGCCCACTCACCCCACTGCTACCAAGACCCTAAAACTCCAAAAAAATCGGGTCGGGTCGTTATATAAACCATCTCCCATATGGCCGATATTGATTCAATAATCCAGGTACGTGGAAGCAGTCTTACACATTTCATCTGATCACAACATTTACCAGCATCATAGGCACTCTTACTATAGTGCGTCAAGTCTAGGCATATGAGTGGGTTCATCAAATCTGAAACCACCCATTGCTCAAATATCCATATCAATAAACCTGTTTACATCAAGCTGCAAAGTTAAGTTCCCTCACCATGATTGTATGGTTGCGCGGTCTCTGTTCAAACAAATAGACAAGTGCATAATCAATATACATAATAAATACGTACACACAAGTAGTATTTGGAAATCATACTTTTTTTCCAGAAATATCCAAGGTATATGGAATTTAGTCTCCTACTTGGTTTCTATCCCTTTTAAGTTATAATCATCCACAAGATAATAATATAATAAAAAGGGGGCTCAGTCCAAAACTCATATTGTCTTCTGGACATTGACCAGATTGACTTATTGAGTTAGGTCTAGATCCTCGGGTCACTTCTGGGTTGTCTTCTGGATAGGACCAGATCTGACATTTTGAGTTAGGCCTCGAGGTAACTCAGTGCCCGACTATATAGCGTCAGCCTGAAAGTGAATCACTCAGTACCTCACCAATAGGGTTGTCCTGGAAGCGAATATAATAGTATATACACTATAGTAATAAGAGGAGAGGGTTAGTACACATTTTAATTAACAATGGGGTACTAACATCACATCACATCACATGCATACAAAATAATCAAACAACAATATTTTATACTTCAAAAACTAGGTCCCTCAGAACATACTTCGGAACCAGGTACTGTGGCTTCGGATCATCCGAACCACACCTAAACTAGTCACTGACCTCGGAACGTGAGTCTGACTTCGGATCGTCCGAAGATTGGGTCTCGGATCATTCGAAGTCCATCCGAACCGATAAAGCAGAGAAAACAAGTCTCGGTGGGTCTGTAAGCCTCGGAACATCCGAAGTCAGGCTCGAAACGTCCGAGTGGGTTCGGTCCTTCCGAGATCTGCTCGGAACATCCGGCTGGGTCGAGATAGCCTCAAGCGCTTCCGGGCTTCGGGTGAAGCTCGGAATGTCTGAGGGGTTATCTTCGGAACGTCCGAATGGTGTTACCCACGAAATGTCCGAAGATCGACTCTCGGACCTTCCGAGAGTCGTTTTCCTTCACTTCTGCAACAACAGACAGTGACGATAGTCACTGTATGAAATACGAATCCGAAAACAGAGGGTTTCCCGGATTCGGTTTCCACACCTAGCCGGTCCGATGGACTCCTCTGGGAGTCTTCTTTCCATAGGGAATAGTCTACGGTCTTAAAACTTAGTAGGCTATGAGATCTTAATCCCAAAAGCCCACTGATACACTAAAAACCAAGATTTTCTTAAAACTTTGAAATGGTTTTTCTTGCTCAAATCATAGTCAAATTCGGTTTATTTGATTCTAAACTGATTGAAATTGAAAGACCAACTCAGTGGATACCTTCACTTGGGTTCCTGGGCTGAAATCCGGATTTTTTGAAAGTTTTCCCTCTAACGCTCATGGCTGGTAAAACAGAGAGAAAAACAGTGGCAAGGTAGGGAGTCTCGGCTGGTTTTTATAGAGAGTAGAGAGACTAAGAGAGAAGAGAAGCTTTGGTGTGAGTTCAAACCAGCAGATCAGGGCCGTACTTATAGAGATCTGGTCGGGAAAGGGGGCCATCCGGCCACTGCATGCATCCGCATGCAGTCGATGCTTACGTTTGGAACGGTAGAAGTTTACCGTTGGTTGCTGATCAGCCCCTCCGAAGTCCCACTTTTGCAAATAAGTCCTCTATTTTGGTAAAATCTGATTTTTAACTGAAACCATGATTTAAAACTCACAAATTCTAATCCAACCTTATAGATAAGTTGAGTTTTGAGAACCTTAATCACCATAAAAAATTTGGGATTTATCTCTTACTAAAAACCATTGATTTAAATAAAAACTATAATTTACCAATATTTACTTAAATAAACAAATGTTAAAATAATCAATTTGGAAATCTCATTTTGGGGTGTAGAGAAATAACTAGACCATACTTAAAATGGTCTACTACAAAATACTAGTTTTGGATTTTATCTCATTTCCAAAATCATTTAAAATAATTATTTCTCCCTTTCGGGGTTTTGACGGGCGAATTTAAATATCATTTTCTGAAAATAAAATTATTTTAAAATCAGAAATACAATTCCCTGATTAAGGAGAATATTATCAACCAAATATAATCACATAATCACACCACTTATAAAAATAATGACAAGAAGCAGTAAATTACCAAAATGCCCCTCCAGCTGGACGAGATGGATCACTGAGCTCACGAGCTCGGATTGGGCCACGCTTGGACTTTCCTCAAAGCCCTAACCGTAATCTTCGAGATTAACCGGTTAAACAAAGTTATTAAGCTAACACACGCCTAATCTGGGGCAGGGTTTTACAGAGTTTTGGATGGTGAATTCATTGATTTCCTTTAATTTTAACTTTGAATCCTCGCAGCGAAAAATTTCATATTTAATTGAAAAAATTTTCCTTAAAATTTTTCTTTTAAAATTCTAGTTTTTTGAAGCCTTCGCCGAATTATCCGTGGCCAAAACTTCGTTGTTCTTTTCTAAAGTTGGACTACATCACTTATTAAATAGATGTATCTAAACTCACCGAACACATTTATTAAATAGGTTAATTCAACCTAAACAATCTCAAGTGCGTCAATCCATTGTCTTCTTAACTTAACTCATTTATTAACCAAATTAACTTGCCTCCTAAGGTAGGCCTATATTTCTCTATTTATCTAATAATGTACTAATTCCAACCCATTTAAAGAACAAGAGTCAAGTCAGTCCAGCTCTTTACTAATTGCTTTTCTCCTTCCAGAGATTATAGTAGCAAAGAAAGATAGAAAAAAAAAAATTTAAAACTGCAAAATAAATCCTACCAAATTATTTTCAACAAAATTTTCTATCAGAATTATTTCCTATTGAAATATAGACATAAGGCCTCTATAATTTACTAAAAATTGTATAGGCAGTTGACACTTGTGTATCTATTGTCCACAATCCCCATTCACACATTTTAATTATTGTCCACAAAATTATATCCAATTGGAGAAGCAATACAAATTTAAATAATATTTCAACCAATATTATATTACTCTTATTTTTTACATTTATATATTGCCATTGGATTAATGACTTAATTGGCATTCAAAACCGGAATTTAAACACCAGGAAAAATTGGGATATGGATTTAAACTGGAACATATATATGTTTGAAGTTTATATCTAAATGATTTACTTCAATTTAAGAATATTTTGCAAAATTATTATTTGAATTAAGTCGTAAATGTTTAAAAAAAAATTGACATCTCTATTAAGTGTGCTGACTTTAAGCTCCATCCAATCCGCAATTGACAGGTTGATTCAGAAATTACAAGTATGGATGGATACATATGAACAATTCATGGTTGCAGTATCAGAATTTTTGAATGCTTCATAGTAGATATTGATTAGTACACCAGTATTTTTCTTAAAAGAAGAGGAGATTCTATTTTGTCCTTCAATTTATTATAACAAAATAAAAGGTAAAATGGTCCTAATGCTGTCGTCAAGAAGTACCTGTGCATGAATCAATTCCCTCTAGTCATGTTTGGATAAACTGTTATTCATGGGTCAAGTCATTCAAATCGGGTCTTGGATATCTAAGCCTTCCATCACGAGCACAACTTATTAAGGGCTGCCAAAAAAAATCACCATCTTTGAATACAAAAATTAGCCGTGGCAATGGATTGAGTCGAGTTCGATCAGGTTAACTATAGATAATAATAGATTTTTCATATGATCGAACTCAACCAAATTTAATCTCAATCAAACCAACTAAACCCGATCCAACCTGATAAATTTTTTAAAAAGAATTAGAAAATTGGTAATTAAAATAGATAAAAGATATGAAAATTGAGGCAATAAACTATTTTTTTTTAAACTTGGAAGGATAAATGGGCTTAAGTTAAATGGTAAAAAATAAATAAATTATTCAAATACTATTTTAACTCTATACGCATTCGAGTTCAAGACTACTCTACCTAACCCTATCTAAATTTATTTTGAGTCAAATTAGGCCGGGTCAATTTAATTTTTTTAAGAAAGGCATGACCCAAACCCAACTTCTTTTGGGTCAGGTTGGGCGGGTTCTTGAGTCGGCTAAAAAATTGCCACCCCTAATAATAGTTTTCATCAGATAATTGATAAACATAACAAAAATTAGACCAGCATCAATTGAACCCTTCCTATCATATGCAGTCCACTTTTTCAAACCTCAGGATTCACTTCAATTGAATAATCCTAACCACACCAGTGACCGGGAAAGCAGCTGTAGAAAAAACATGCAGATGGATTCATAACATAATATAGTAATTTTTATGCTAGCCATAGAACTGTTTATGCATGGGCTAATTTATAAAGGGTTAAGTCAGCGCTAGGCAATTGGGAAGTGCAAATTGGTTTGCGGATTATATATCTATTTTTGAGAAATGATCAAGTGCAGGAGATCTAATCATAATATGGTCAGGCCCTACATCACCATCCATTTATAAAATTTGAAAATCTAAACTATGAGATTTTTCGTTTTGGATGGTGATGATATTTCTCTACTTTTTTGAGTTAGTGGACTACCTAATTCAGAATGCAAACTTCAACAAATATATATTCTGTTTTGTGACATTCAGAGCATTAGAGAACATGAGCATGAACTGATACACATTGGGATGATGTGCAGACATGCATTGCTCGTACACATGCAAGCGCGAAAACACACAGAGAGAGAGAGAGAGAGAGAGAGAGAGAGAGAGAGAGAGAGAGAGAGAGAGAGAGAGAGAGAGAGAGAGAGAGAGAGAGAGTAAAAAATCTCATGGCTATGCCTGATCACATATTATTATTAGGAGAGACCATGTATGAAGATGATTAGCTTGTGAGGAATACAACATTTTCTCCTCAGAATAAAAGTAGATAACTCCCCCAAACAAACCGTTCAAAATCTGCAGCAATCACCACCAATGATACAACTAAATTACAATTACTCATTGCTCCATCACGTCTATATTCAATTTTAACAAAAATAACAGACTCACCTAATTGACCATAACCATGTCATCAGCCCTGGCCTTGGCGGCGACATCTTCCAATCTCTTCCATGTCAATTCACGTTGCTCTTCCACCACTTTGGCCTTCTCCATCTTTTCTAAATACCGCTGTTGGCAATCTTCAAATAGCTCATTGTCCATATCAAGAAACATCTTACGGACATTGGCTGTTAGCCCATGAACTGCCTGATTCCAGTGACCCTGTATGTTTTTCTCAAGTGCTTCAAAGATGATGGGGAAAATAACGTTGCGATTTTGGGCAATTAAGCTTACAATATGATCATTGTTCCAAAGGAATAGAGCCCGTTCTGCAACCTGCCATGCAGCTCTATTTTAACTCCAATATCAAAGAGAAATGCATTCAGTTAAAGGTAATATACACAAAAACAAAACGGCTCTATGCAACAATATAGGAGTAGCAAATGATATTGTAAGTTACATTGCTTTCAGCAACAAAGTTTATTGCTTTTGCAAAAAAAAACATTTCAAATGGTCATCAAATTCATATCCTGAAACAACATTGTTCACCAACACTTCATTTTTTTTAAGTTCCTGACTGGTTTTCTCATCGATTTCTAATCTTATAGGTGGTATCTCCACAGTCACAGAAGCTACAGCTACAATTACAAATAAAATGATAATTATTCTGTTATAACTGGGGACATGTGGACGTACGCAGCACACACTGCTAAATGTTTGAAATGATAGAACTGGCCACTGATCCAATTCAAGGGAGGATCAGATCACCATTTCATTTAAGTGCTTTGTGTTTTCAACTATAGTCTGTTTACTATAGATAGACCTATGCAACGGATTGGGTCACTAGGAAGCAAGGGCTTAGGCACTTGATTACCCATGCACATGCAGTCCGCAAGTGTAACCTTGGATGACATGATGGCCTCTATAGAGTACCTGACAATGAGCCTGTGGCTGTGTTCATACTACTGTGCCCATGTGTGGAATGCTTTAAATTTCAAATGTGGAAAATCAAGGAGCTGTTTGTTACTAAGAAAATGCAAATAAAGTGCTACAGAAACAAAATTTCCTTAATGCAAGATTAGAAGGATGATGGTATGTAAAAAATGTTAGGATTTCCATGATTGACCAGTTAGATCCCTTCAGGAAACTGAGCATACTCCGAGCTCGCCAAAGCTTGGAGCTTCATTAACACAGGCCATTGATGAGGGGCTGTGTAGGCAAGTTTTTTCTTTTTCTTTTTTCCAGATTCTACGGGATTTGCTTGCACTCCGACTAAGAGCCAAAAGTCCAAAATCTTACTATTTCAAGTCAGCTTTCAAGTCAGATACCTGGCCAAAATGCCCAGGGTACTTTGACAGTGTGTGTCAGAGGGTAGATCCACCTTATGATTAAATAAAAATGAGACCCATTGAATCATCCTATCCCTTGGTTTTAAGATTAAAATTAAAACAAGGGATAAATATTTTTACCTATCTTGATCAATCCAACAGTAATTATACATCAAATTAACATGACAAAAGATTTGCTAACATTCAACATAAAATGGGCCCCCACATGGGGCCATTGTGTTCAGGACAAAAACGCTTGGGCATTTTGTGGTTCTCCCCATCTATCAGGTTATAATTTTCCCCTCAAGACCAATTCCTACGAAACCTTCATGCAAACTTCGGTTTGTAGGGTCCATACTAGATCCAACGAACCCCCCACCCTCACTTACCCCAGTGAATTGCACATTTATCAAATTTAACACTAATCCAACTTCTGCAACCCGTTGATCTAACCTGATGAATTTCTATTGTTAGACAAAGATGAAATTTAGAAGGCCTTAAAAACATGGTTTCACTTATCTAATAACAATGAAATTTTATTGACAACATACACAAACCAAGACCTTTCAAACCTACTCATTTGTGTGGGCTTAGATAGTTTGAAGTGTCTTAACTTATTGAGGCAGGACAACTAATAGAGTAACCCTAACTGCCTAAATTGGTTTCCTAAAAGTTAAAAAAGGATGAAAATAATGCACTTAAAACTAATATGAACTGGAATTAAAATTCAATTAATAAATTAACAATGAAATAATATGATAAGCTGCAAATAATAAAGAAATCTAGAAATCCAATGTAACTAATTAAATAATAATCCAAACACTTAAATGGGTAATGGGTATGGTTAACTTAGGCACACATGGGAGTAACTTAAAGAGATTGTAGACACGTGGGAAACTTAAGGGAGTTAGGGCAACCATACATGAAGAGAGCAAAAAGGGATTTACGGCAATAAGGGATGGGATGCAAGGGGTAGCGGAAGTCCCAGACAATGAAGATGGTTGCGGCAGCACTGTAGGGGGACTGAATGGGTTGCGGCAGCAACAGAGGCTTGGGAAAGGGTCTGCGACTATAGTAGGAAGGAACATTGTTGATGGCGGTAAAGGAAAAGGGGCTTATGAAAGGTTTGGCTGCAAGAAAATGAGAATAGGGAGAGGGGAAGAGAGAAGAAGGAGAAGAAGACAGAGAAGTACCTGAAGAATAAATAAGGCCTCATGC
The DNA here is from genome assembly GCA_022113865.1 of Chimonanthus praecox. NCBI lineage: Eukaryota > Viridiplantae > Streptophyta > Magnoliopsida > Laurales > Calycanthaceae > Chimonanthus > Chimonanthus praecox. The sequence goes on along the minus strand of CM039093.1, from coordinate 50,698,752 downwards.
CAAGCCTCTCACTCAAGGAATCACTCCCAAAGATCGTCGCACCACTCACAGGTATTTTGCGAAAACTTTCTCACGCTTTTATTCATTCAACTATCTCCCAAAAACGGGATTACATAGGTATTTATAATAATCTCAAAGCAAGAAAATAGTAATACCTAAAATTAGAAACCTCTAAATACTCTCAAAACGAAAATAACTCAATGAAAATAAAAAACCCTATATAAAATAAGGCACGAAAATAGCAACAATCTGAAAATGGAAGGTGCTGAGATGCACCGCATCACTTATATATGGTGTTTATAAAAATTTCATATGTGAAACCATATTTCTTAGCTTATTGGGCTACATCAACAATAATAAAAGTCAAATTGAGCACGAGTGCAATTTGGGCATAGGTGTGAAAAAGAGAGGGGGTATAAAAGTCACATTGGTGTCAAATTGGACATAGGTGCAATTCACAAGAAACATGGTTCTGGAGCATCTTGATTTTACTCCCGAGTTCAGAAGATCCAAACATATACTTGAGTAACAAGAATCATCAAAGAAGTGGGGCCTAAATCCATGATACAGGCTGCAAATGACCTGGCTATGAAGGCCACCAAGGAGAAAAAAAAGAGGTCATTTTCAAATAAAAGCAAGAATAACAACAATTGCTATTAATGCAGCATTTAAACTTAAATTGCAAACTTTCTTTCTTCTTTCTTTATTATTATTATTACTACTACTAATACTACTTGAAATGGTAATGTGACTCAAATTCGGAACCTTTAGAGCTCATTTGCCATTCTCAAATGGAAAATGCATAGTTCAGAAAATAGATCCTTTCCTAGTTTCCACATAAACCATTTCTTATGGAGAAGGGTGAGAAAATTTTAAGACAGAAAATCTCCATATTTTCCGCATTGTGCACATGAAAAAGAGTGTTTTCCACTAAAGGAAGATAAGATGCAATATGAAGAAAAACCAACTTTCCCCATGGCCTGCCATAGTGCCGGGTTTCATTACACCTCTCAGGTGATGTGGACTGCATTCACTGATGGGTTTTCCCATGGATTACCATTCATTGCCTAATAAGACAATGTTAGGACTGTGGACCCCTTTCATTACACCTCTCAAGTGATGTGGACTGCATTCACTGATGGGTTACCATTCATTGCCTAATAAGACAATGTTAGGACTGTGGACCCCTTTCATTACACCTCTCAAGTGATGTGGACTGCATTCACTGATGGGTTACCATTCATTGCCTAATAAGACAATGTTAGGACTGTGGACCCCCCCCTCACACACAACAATATTGTCTGCTTTGCCAACCGTCCAACCGTCCTAGTCCCCTCCACCCCAACAAGGTCTTGGGCACACCGCAGTGTGGGTTCACATCTTTAAAACGCATTGTTGTATGTGAAGGAGGTAACCCCTTCATATAAGAACCCAAGCTTTGCACCTCCTAGGCAATGTGGGACTTTTTCACCTATCCCCCATTGTGGTACAAGTGGCCCTTTATATGAGGTTGTGGCAGTCAGTCCACTAGGGCTCTCATTAAATTAGAATGGAATGCATCATTTGCGTGGATATATCACAAATGTTTGATCCCATCTTACTGCATACTGGGGGTCTGGCTTGCATTAGACTGCTGTGGTAGAAATGCTTATAATCCACATAAAAATTTATATCATCAGGAAAGTGCCGTATCAGGTAATTTATGCAGATACAAGCAACTCAGTCATTTCACTTTACATTTGAAACATGGAAGGACCAAAAGATAAAACAATTTAAAATCCCAAATCAGCATAATGAGTATACCAGAACTTGCCAAGAACCTACTGTTCCAAACAAAGTTTATGACCTTTTAATTCGAAATGAGAACCATAAGTTCCAATCAACAAAAAAGAATCAAATAATCAAAGCAAAAGAAAACTAAATAAAATAGAATGCCACAGGTATAAATGGACATGTGATTGCAGATATTGACAAACAAAACATGTTTACCTTGCAACATTTTAATTTTCTGTCTCACATGGTTCATATTTGAAGAACCAACAAAACATAATCAAGAGCTACAATGTAAATAGTACAGAAAGTGTCCAACCAGATATAAAGATAATGTAACTTTCTGTTTTGTTGAAGATCAAATCTAGGGTATCAAATTATTACCATCATCTCAAAGTCCCTAATCCGATTTATCTTTGGTTGGCAGTCATAATTGGATTTCACAAATTGTTTTCCATAGGCTGACAGCCTATCTGATGCCACAACATCAAAATCTTTAAATACTTTATTCTTCAAAACCCATATGAGCTCTTCCACACTGATCACTATATATAAAACTCATCTAGTATTACAAATATCAAATAAATTATAAAACTTGGCATCAGTCTAGTTCGTGAAATTTGCTGCTGTTGGTCAAAGAAACCACTGCAGAGTAAAAGTGTCTCATGTTACAGGTTCCTCTAATAAGGAAATGGACTTTTGAATAAGTAAAACAGAATTATCAGAATATGCCTTTTAAATCCATGAAACTTGAACCTAAATGGTACCTCGAATAATCTGGAATCATCTCAATACATTCCTTAAGGCACGTCAGTCACGTTGGGCTCTTTTGTTTTGGAAAATGAAATTGGTTTCCTATGATCAAAGTTATTTTCCACGGCTTTTTTGAAATGAGTGTCAAAATGTTGGAATCTTCTCGGTTCTTCTAGTACTACCTTGTTGCTTTTTAAGATGATAAAGGATTAACTAACAAGGTAAAACCTTACCATTTGATCATTTTGGAGTAAATTTCTACATTTTCTTCTATTAATGTGTCTTTCACGATATTTTTATTCTAAATATGTCTTTACGATATATATTAAAAAATTATGTTGAATCCATGAACCTGTGTTTTGGATTTGCTGAATAAGACACCTTGTATCTAACAAGAGCCTATTGTGCAGTAGGTAAGTGTTCATTGTTACAACCAAATGGTTGTGGGCTCAAGTCATATCACCATCTCAGAAGAAAGGGGAAAAGGCATCGGATCTCTCTTTCAGATCCTAACATGCATATACTCGTATCCCTGCAATTTATGTAAAGGGACATGTCTGAAGATCACCAACTGGCCATTGAATTTTTTTTAATATGCTTAGATTCCATTTAACCCATGAGCATTGGCTTGGTGGTCAAGAACCCGCATGACATGCGGGAGGTCTTGGGTTCAAGTCATTCTCAACACAAATGGGGCACTCTCCATAGTGTTACCCAGTGTGTATGGATAGGGAGGTTTGCACATGCCCCAAGAGTAGAAGGTCCGATTACCACCAAGGCTCATCTCGTATGTCCAGGGTACAACGAAGGTAGACATAGTGGATAATGCATTGCGCGCCGGGAGACAATCCTTCAGACATTGAACGAAAACCTAAGGTCCGCTCAACATCGCATGAAGAACTTTGCCAATCGAAGACGAACGGAGCATACTTTTGAAGTTGGCAATTGGGTATTTTTAAGGCTTCAACCATACCGGTAGCCTGTCAATTTACACGCTAATGCCAAACTCGCCCCGAAATTTTACGAGCCATTCAAGATTCTCGAGTGTATCGGCAGCGTGGCATATCTCCTGGAGCTCCCGGTCACATCAAAAGTCCACCCGGTGTTCCACGTGTCCAGTTTGAAGGCACAAATTGGAGATGTGGCTCGGTGGCAATCGGACCTTCTGCCCTTGGATGGTCAATGCGAGGTCGAGTTAGAACCTGAAACGGTGTTGGACAGTAAGATGGTTCAGCAAGGTAACAAAGCGGCTACTAAAGTCTTGGTCAAGTGGCGTGGATTGGGGGCGAGAAGACGCCACCTAGGAGTTTTATCATAAGATCCGAGCCAAATACCCTAGCTTCCTTTGCGAGTACGACGTCAATTTCGGGTCAGGAGGGATGTAACGTACCCAACCAAGTTCCTCTTCCAACGTCTGAGTCATGCGACCGCCACTCTTTCACTTGGAGAAAATCGTGCGAAGGTTATCTTGCATTTGAATAATAAAAGTGGGTTGTATTTTTGGTTTATCCTGTTTGAGTTTAACTCTCAGTTAATTTTAGTGATGGTTGGTGATGTTCCTTCCATTCACCCCTAAAATTTGGGTAGGGGCCTCTCTCCTTAAAGTAAAGATGTTTGGGTGGATTGCAGGTTTGCATAAAATCTTGACTATTGACAATCTACGTCTATAGAAGATGATTATTGTGAATGCTTGTCTATTATGTTTATCGGATGCGGAGTCTGTCAATCATCATCTGCTGCATTATCGATACTCTTATCAGATTTGGGTGCACTTTTTCCAATTGTTGGGTGTTGATCTTTGTACAACAAATTTGTGGGGAGAGTTGTTTAATGAAGAAGTGGTAGTGACTAGAAGTTCTTTTCGTCGAAGTTTGTGGAGGTGACTATCTTGAGCATTGTGTGGTCCATTTGGTTAGAACGTAACCAAATGGTCTTCCATGGCAAGGAAAGTTAAGTGATGTCTCTTCTTGATATTATCAAAATTCAGGCAGCTTGGTTGTTGGACAGGACGTCGAAGTATCGGGGTGTGTCTATCTTTGATCTTTGTTGAAGCTGGGCTTCTGTTGATTCAGTCTCGCAGGTTTCGGTTTCTCGTCTGTAAGTTTCATGGACTCCTCTTGATAGCGACCTTCTTAAATTAAATTTTGATGGAAGTTGTATGCGAAATCTTGGTTTGGCAAGTTATGGAGGGATTATCCGCAATGATTTAGGGTCTACACTGCTTTCTTTTGCAGGTCTGATTCCTAATGAATCAATAATAGAGGTGGAATTGTTTGCCTTATGGCGAGGCATTTTGGAATTGTTTGCCTTGTAGAGAGGCATTTTGGAATTGGAGAAGTTAGGAGGTTATGGGAGCAGTGTAGAAGGTGATTCTCAGGTTGTTGTCGGATGGACTTTGGGTTCCCATTACCCGAAGTATTTTCTGGGACAAAATTGAAAGAATCTGGCATATTATTACTTCCTTTCAGTATAAGGTTACTTGGGTTCCTCGTTCAGCTAATACCGCAGCAGAGGAAATGGCTCTTCAGGGGTTGACTCTAGACATGGAAGTTGTTAATAATTTTTGGTAATTTTTTTGGGGGGGGATTTCTTTTCTTTTGGTAGGCTTCCTATAGCCTACGTTTTGTTCTTTCTTGTATATTTCTTTTTTCTTATTAATGAAGTAATTTTTAAAAAACAAACATCCTTGGCACTAAGAAAAGTATAAATAGTGCCACGGGCATGATCTTCCATGAAGTGGAGTAGACATGACTAGGCCAAGGAGTTATTAGTTTTCCAAGTTTGATATAAGGAATTATTCTAGGTCGGTTCTCTGGTAGTGCCATCAATATAGTTAGACAGTTATTTGGCATCAAGATACATTCTTACGGAGTGAGACCATTGGAAGTAATTGGTCTTATTCAATAAAGTTGTTGTGGTTTTGCCAATCTGAGGGGACCCAGAGGAGGCCATATTGAGAAGAGAAGCAGTAGAAGATGCAAGTTTTAATTAAGTAAAAAAGAGAAAGAACACTTGGTATACCAACAAGTAGGCCGCGCAAAAAAAAAAAAAAAAATTGATCTATGTAGTTGCACAGAATCAAGAAGTGAAAAAACCAAAGATCGAACGAAAAACCAGAAAGCAATGTTCAGGAGTCGCTAGGAGTTGTTTATGAAGTGGATCCAGGAACCATGTCGAGCAAAGGTAACAAGTAGCAAAACCCTTGCAAAAGAGAAGGGTAAATAGGGGTGACACCAGTGAGCAGCAGAAGTCGAGATCGGAAAAACCCAGCCAACAGATCAGATGGGAAACCCAAAAAAATGGGGTTTCGGGGGATGGGATTGTCGTTGGGCTTGTGACTACCAAAGAACCAAGCTCAAGGCCCCAGAGGGCTGATCAAACACCACAGATGGGAAGCCTTGTAAAAAACGACAAGGGCATGGGGGTCCTTGACGCCGAAAACTTCGCTGAAAAAAAAAATGGGAACTGTGTCAAAGGTCTGGGCAGCAAACCATGAATCTGAGACAATAGGGAAAACAATCGAGAAGCCTTGAAAATAAAAACCAGAAACTGAGGAAAGACAGGAGGAGATCCGCAATAGAGACCCTCGGAGATCCGAAGATGATACCGGAGTCTGATGATGAACAGTAATTCTGGTGATGAATAGTAACTCCGGCGAGGAAGAGTAAAACGGATAAGAAGTTTTCTAAAACTCCAAAAATCGGTTCTAGTTGATACCATGTTAGAAAACCATGACATGATAACACTCTTAAGTAAGAACTCACTCTCAAAAGCTAGCCATTGAGAGGATGGTGCCTCAAGTGTTACATGGAGTCATTTTTTATTTTTTCGAAATGGTTAATATATTAGAAGAAAATGGGGCACTAGAGGTGCAAATACAAAGAAGAGAAAGACAATACAGTGGAACAACATGCCCACAAATCAGGAACAACAATAGTAAAACCTCAAATAAAAGAGCTAAGCTAAATCAACACATTCTTTCCAAGCACGCAATATGTTAGTCATGGAGATATTCCTGAATTCCAAGAGAAACGAGGCCCACGAAGTACACTTAGCAAAGACACTAATAGAAACAGCTTCAGATGATTCAACACAATCCCTGAAAATTCTATCGTTACATTCTCCCCACAAACTCCACAGTATGGCAAAGCAAACCAAACGCCACAAGGAAGAGCATTTTGGGGAAACCAATCCAATCTCCCAAGAATAAGATAGATTAGCCACCGTAGAAGGCATGCCCAATGAACTCCAAACTTTTCCAGCACAAAATTCCATACTGCATAAGAGAAAGGGCAATAAATGAGGAGTGTCATATGGAGTCATTGGTTTGTTGAATTAACCGATGTTTGACTTTTGTCACTTCATACTCCTTGAGTATGTGGTCTTTTTTCACCTCTCAAGGTTACTACGTTTCCCCTTTCTTGAAACCTTTAGTCATTTGCAAGGTAGAGACAATCTTCAAACAATTCCTTCTTCAATGATGCTTTATAAGAACCATATATTGAGTCATTTGTCTCGGATGCACAAAACTCCTAGACTTCAGATGGCAGACGCATTGCTCTAACAAAGAAATATATACAAAGTATTACCTTGAAGTTAGCTAGTGAGACGAAGGAGAAACTCATTCGCCCCTTTCCATCCCCCAAGTGAAGTTAGACGTTTTTCACCAAATTGAAGATAGCTTGCACTTCAAAATGGATGGCATTTAGCCTATTTTAATCATTTACTATCTTTCTTTTTTAAGATGAATCTCATTTCTTTCTTGAGGCCTAACCTTTTTTTGAATGGTCAATATATTAAGAGAAAAGGAAGCACCAGAGGTGCAAGATCAGAAAGCTAAAAAAGAAAAAGAAACATACAAACTGCCCACTACCCCAAGATACCCATGAAGAAAAATAAAGCTTGAAAAAAGACACAAAGGAAACCAAGCTAAGTCAATGCATTCTTTTCAAGCTCGCAGGGTATTATTAGAAGATATATTCTTAAAAGTCGCTAGAGTATAGACCCACGAAGCACACTTGGCAAAGACTTTAGTAGAGACAACTTCAGACGACTCAGCACTATCCTTAAAAATTCTATTGTTGCATTCCCACCAAGGACTCCACATAGTGGCGAAGAAAGTCAAGCGCCACAATGAAGAGCATTTTGGGGGAACCGCAACCAAGTTCCAAGCATAGGATAACTCGACCATTGTAGAAGGCATCACCCAATCCACACCAAACTTTTGTAGCACAAAACACCAAACAACATAAGAGAGGGCAATGAATAAGGAGATGATTCGTCTCTTCTGAGGCTTGGATGAAGAAAGGACAAGCACTAACAATGATGCTTCCTCTTTTGCGTAAGTTGTCTTGAGTCAAGATTTTCTCCATACTCGTTGTCCAAAGGAAGCAAATAGCACGGGGAGGAGCTTTTGAAGTCCAAATGTCGGGGTTGACGAAAGCAGGACTAGTCACTCAATTGCTCACTTGAAGAAAGACTTGACAGAGTAGCAACCGGTCGGGCCGGCCACCAAACTGGTAGTCCTCGCTGGAGGCACTGATCCGGTAGGCAAAAATAAGATGAAGAATAGCAGAAAAATCATCAATCTCTGAGTCAGAAAGGTTACGCCGAATGGAGAGATTCGAAATCACCTGATCACTGAAAACCGAGTAAAAATCAGAAATGGCCACGGTCGGAAGCTGAGATAGCTTGTGAAGGGAAGGAAATCAAGACGCCAAAGTAGAATTGTCGCACCAGGGATCGGTCCAAAACTTAACTTTGTTACAACGCCCCACCTTGTATCTGATTCCTTCTTTAAATTTGTCAACACACGTGGCAATTGCTCTCCACTTGCCAGATGCCCTGCAAGGCAAATGATTAACCTCCCAACCCTAATTTCCCACTCTGTATTTTTGTATCAAAATCGTCTTCCAAGGAAAATCACCGTTAGTGCCTAACCGCCAAAGCCACTTGGCTAGAAGAGCAACATTCACGTCATGGATGGGACGCACACCAAGCCCACCCGCTCTAATTGGAAGGCAAACTTGCTGCCAGTTCACAAGGTGATATTTTTTTCCTATCATCTTGGTCACCCCAAAGGAAATTTCTCATGATTTTCTCCATAGATTGAACCACTTTGCTAGGACATCTAAAGGCGGATAGGTAGTGCAAAGAGGACGGCCTTAAGGAGAGCGATCCTACCACCAAAAGATAGATACTTTCCTTTCCACGAAGCAAGACGCTTGCTGAATTTGTGAATGATGGATTCCCATTGGGAGTACCAAGACGAGCCCCAAATATTTAGAAGGGAGAGAAGAAGATACACAACCCAATATCTCAGAAAAACAGTCGATTTCATTGTTGTCCACATTGATGTTGTAAATCTCACTCTTTAGATAGTTGATGTGAAGGGAGGAAGACAACTCAAACTATCTGAGGAGGCGAAGATTCATAATAGCTTCATTGGTAGCTTCACAGAAGATGATTGTGTCATCAACAAACTATAAGTGATTGATCTGCAGCGGAGAGTCACCAATGTTGAAGCCATAAATAAGGGAGAAATCCGCAGGTTTGGTTGGGAGAAGGTTCAAAGACTCAGTCACCATGACAAATAGAACCGGGGAAAGTGGGTCACCCTGCCAAAGACCCCTGGAACTCTTGAAGAAACCCTTAGAAGAACCATTGATGAGGATAGAAAAATAAGCTGAAGAGACACATTCGAAGTTCCATAAACACCATTTTCCACTAAAGCCCATACTCGTAAGAATAAAATGAAGGAAGCGCTAGTCCACCATATCATAAGTTTTTTTCCAAATCAAGTTTGCAAATGATGCCTTTCTGATCGCATCCATTATTTGACGGCCTTCAATAACAACTGACTGGGAAGGAGAAATTAGCTTGGGGAGAAAAAGCTTAAGCCTATTTACAAGAACCTTGGACAAAATTTTGTAGGGGCTACCAAGGAGACTGATAGATCTGTAATCTAATAGGGAAGATGCGCCATCTTTCTTAGGCACCAACACAAGAAAAGATGCCCTAACTCCTTCAGAAGCTGGCTTCTATGATGAAATGCCTCAAAGGCATGACATCAAGCTTAACAATATCCCAGAATACTTAAAGAAAGCGACTGGAAAGCCATCCGGCACAGGCGGTATATCCTCACTAAGGTCCCAAACGCTTTTCTTATCTCAGCTTCAGAAAAGGTCGTTCAATGGAGGAAGCTTCCACAGAAGAAATCGACCTAAAGGGCAAACCAAAGATCGACAATCTGTCAAAAGGGTTGGCTGAATACAACTGCTTCAAGTGATTTAGGATGGCCTCAATGATACCCTCCTTATCTGCCAATGTCTCATCATCAATTGTTAGAGATTTGATTTTATTTACCCCCAACCCATTTGACCTGTTATCCCCCACTCGAAAATATTTTTATGAATGATATAGCAATCAGGTTGTTGAGATTTTTTTAATACATTTTTATATTTAATTGATAACTTCTTTAAATAGTGTATTCTCTTTACTTTTTTTATAGATTTCACAAGACACTGAAGTTTAGTTTCAATTTTTTTTTTTTTTTAAAAAAGGATAAGAAAAATGGCAAAGAGATGTCAATCATACCATTAGTCTCATGCTAAAACCTACCATAGAATCACATATGCTTTGTATTCATACATGTATAGACATAGAAAACATATATACGGACATCTCACATTATATTTCACTAAAAAAGGTTCTCTAATTCATAGAACTGATAACTCCAATATCATACACTATCAGGTCGGGTCGACCCAACCGACTTCTCTTTTCAAATGGGTTGGGTCATCTTTTTTAGGTCCACTTTGTATGGTCAACCTACCCAATTTGTTTACTTAGTGGACTTTGACCATAAACAAGGGAGGCCTGGCCCGAACCCTTCCCGTGGAAAGCCCCAAGTCCAATACAAGAAGAAGACATTGAACAATGACTCCTAGAATAAATGCTACTACAACAACAATTCTTATGCCCATTTAGGGGTGGCCATGGGTCGATTTGCGTCAGATTGCCTATAGATAATTACAGGTTTTATGTCTGACCCGACCTTAATTTTTTTCACTATTTATTCAACACAACATGACTCGGATTTTATTTTATTCAATCTGGCCCGAATTTATATAAAAAATTAAAAAATAGAAAAATGAGAGAATTTTTTTCTTGAAAGGTAACTTTATTAATAAACAAGGAAAAGAATAAGGAAAAAGAAAAAACCCAACAACAGAAACAAAAGCGAAAACCCCCAATTACAAAGGAGGATTACACAAATCCGAATCCAATAATATCCCCTACTTGGCTAACGCATCAGCAGCTGAGTTAGCTGATCTAGGAATCCAAGCAATCTTAAAGTCGAAGAAAGCAATAGAATGCCGGATCCTCTCAACTCTGTCTAGATACTGCTAAGGACAAAGAGATCCCACCATCCAACCCACCACCACTTTCGAGTCGCCTTCCACCAAACTACCTCGAACTCCTAACTTTTCAAGCTCCAAAATACCCCTCCATAAAGCAAACAATTCCGCCTCAATAACCGTCCCATTAGGAAGCGGACTAGCAAAAGAACGCAAGATATTCCCAAACTCATTGGAAATCACCCCACCATACCCAGCACACCCAACTTCACGCATAAAACTACGATCAAAATTGAGCTTTAGCAACCCAATTGGCGGAAGAGACCAAGGAATAGGAGTCCGAGGAATAGCAAGAGACCGACAAGAGTCCACCAAAGCCCACTCCCTGCAAACATCAGACATAGAAATACCTCGAATCTGAGACAAACACACCAACCACCAAGCTACACTAAGCTTAATCAACTCTATAAGATTTACAAGAGAGCCAACATTCCCTTGAAAAATCTTTAGATTTCTTTCCAACCAAATGGATTTAACAATACTTAGGATCGTCCCTTTCCATAAAGACCGCCGAAATGAGCTTCCAAATGATACAATTTCTTCATTAAACAAATCACACCAAGATCAAGGAAGACAAAAAGATACGCCCAACAAATGCAAAAAGTGATCCCAACTGCGACTAGAGAATCTACAATGAAGAAGCAAGTGATCAACCGATTCCTCGTCAGACAAGCATAAAGGACAAGCATTAACAATGAGCATCCTCCACCTACGCAGATTATCAATAGTAAAAAAAAAAATTCAACCCTGCAAGCCAACCAAACACCTTCACTTTGAGTGGAGCAGCCCCCTTCCAAACTTTGGGATTGACATATGGAGATTCACCCTTCCTAATCAAACTACTGCAAAAAGACTTAACAGAGAAGTGACCAAAAGAATCTAAATCCCAGATTCTACGATCCTTTCCACTACCCACTACAAAAACACCTTCCAACAAGTTCATGAGAGAAACCCAATCTTCCACCATCCAATCCTCCAACTGTCTATGGAATTCTGGACCCCAAACAACCTTATGTTGAGTTAAATGAAACCATTCCTTTACATAAGCTTCTTTATTAGCAGCAAAGGAGAAGAGCACTGGAAACTGCAAAGCCAGTGGAACCTCACCCAACCATTTATCTTTCCAAAAAAGAATATCTTCACCTGAATAAGGACGATAACAAATATGACTATCAAAAGCATCAACAACGGAAAAAACACCCTTCCAAAAACCAGAAGCTCTTCTAAAAACATTTCGTATCCGCCATCCACTACCAAGTAACTGATACTTTTTGCCCAGAATATCTTTCCATAAACCTTCCGAAGAATCCCCCAACCGCCATAACCACTTACCCAACAAAGCATCATTAATTTGACAAATAGGACAAATGCCCGAACCACCTTCCTCCTTCAGTTTGCAAACCTGAGCCCAACTGACCAAGTGAAATTTCTGTTTTTCTCTATCATCATTCCAAAGGAATTGCCTTTGAAACCTTCCTAACTTATCCACTACTGCCGCGGAACATTTGAAAGCACTCAAAAAATATACTGAAAGACTCGAGAGAACTGCCTTTAACAAGATGATTCTACCTCCAATAGACAAATATTTATCCTTCCAACTAGATAGTCGTCTTTCCGTTTTTTGACAATCTTATCCCAACAAGGTTTACGAGGTTTACCTTTACAAAGAGGGATCCCAAGATACACAGCAGGGAAGGAAGCAACCTTACAACCCAATACAGAAGCCAACTCCACACATTGAGAATGTGCAATATTCACTCCCATCAATTCACTTTTGTCAAAGTTAATCTTTAACCCTGAACAAATTTGAAACCATCGAAGAATTGCATGGACCACCTTGAAAACATCCTTATCCGCCTTTAAGAATATAGAATAGTATCGTCAGCATATTGTAAATGCGAAACCTCAATATCAAAGTTTGCAATATGAAAACTCTGAAGCCAGCCCTGGGAAGAGACAACATGAAACATGATATGAAGCGCCTCAGCCACAACAACATAAAGATAAGGAGAAAGAGGGTCACCCGCCGAACTTCCTTTTTCCATTCGAAAAAACCCTTTAGGGCTCCCATTCACCAACACTGACATATGAACCGAAGATAAACAAGAGAACATCCACCGACGCCAACTAATACCAAACCCCATTCTATTCAACACAAAATCAAGGAATAACCAATTTACACTATCATAAGCTTTTTGGAAATCCAACTTACAGACCACCCCGGATTCCCTTGATACAAACTTGGAGTCCAAACATTCATGAGCCACGATGACCGAGTCCACAATTTGTCGACCTTGAATAAAAGCACTTTGGGAGGAGGAGATTAGATTAGGGAGCACCAACTTCATACAATTCGCCAGCACTTTAGCCAGAATCTTATACGGGCTACCAAGCAAAGAAATAGGCCGAAAATCATTTAGAGAAGAAGCACCTTGTTTTTTTGGAACAAAAGTAATAAAGTCCGCCCCCAAATCTCTAGAAATAACACCTCTCGTAAAATTCCATGTCAAAAGCAAGTAAATCTGGCTTAACTAGCTCCCAAAAAACTTGAAGAACATTACTGGAAAACCATCAGGACCAGGAGCTTTATCCTCACCTAATTGCCAAACAGCTTCTTTCCCCTCTGCCTCATTAAATTGGTTCTCAAGAGAAAACTTTTGACTCTCGCTAAGTTCCTTGAATGGAAGCAAAGAAGGGATGGGAAAATCTCTACTAGGAGCCTGAAAAAGCCACTTAAAATAATGCACAATCTCCTCACAAATATCTCCCTTTGACTCCCGTCTCTCCCCATCGACTTGAAGAGAATGAATAAAAATCTTCCTCCTAGCACTTGCCAGTTGGTGGAAAAAATTTGTACTCTTATCCCCTTCTTTCAGCCACCGAACATGAGAGCGTTGCTTCCATTTAATCTCTTCTAACAATGCTTTCTTTTTAAGACACTCTTTTAAATCTTTTCGCCTCAACAGCTCATCCGGAGAGAGAGGATTAATCTCTTCTTGCTGATGCAAAAGAAGCAACTCATCTAACCAACATCGTTCCTCAACCGTATCTGCCTCTCTTCGAGATTGGGCCCACTGCTTCAACTTCTCTTTAACAAATTTCAGTTTTTGCAACAAGCAAAAACCCTTCCACCCCACAGGCTGAGACTCCCTCCACCAAAGCTCTACTAACTCCTTCAGATCATCGACCTTAAGCCAAGCCAACTCAAAACGAAAAGGGGTAGGACCCCATGAATCCCGACAGGAGTCCAACAAAATAGAAGTATGATCAGAAACCTGATTGGGAACCGCACGCTGAGAAGTAAGATGAAAACACTCCTCCCACTTAGAATCAATAAAAAATCTATCCAGCCGGGCAAGTCTGGGATTGTCTTGCATACTAGACCAGGTAAACTCTGCACCTCCAAATGGCAAGTCAATCAATTCCAACTCATCAATCCAGTTACTAAACCGATGCATCTGTCTAGAAATCCTACTGCACCCTTTGCGCTCCGACATCCTCCGAACTACATTAAAATCCCCTCCCACACACCAAGGCAAAATGAGAGAAAAATTATTTGTAATAGAAAACGAAAGATGAAAGGGTTTTCCTTTCATGCGAGCACATTAAGATATTGAAAATTGAGGCAATAGGTTAAATATTTTTAACTTAGCAGCGCACATGAGCTAAAATTAATAGGTAAAAATAAATAAATTATTTAAATATTAACTTTAATTCAATTCGGGTCAGGTTGGTGATGCGGAGCATTTTTGAAGCATATTATTCATCATTTTATTTTTATTATTTATTTGGTTTGATGTATTTATTTTTAGTTGAGGGTATTTTTGTCTTTTTATCACTTGAGGGTATCTTGGTCTTTTGTCTATTTAAGTTGTTATAAAACCTCTATGTAGCCTTAGGGCAATTTTCGATTGATAAATGAATAGAAGAAACGAATGTTTGCTGCGGAAGATCATCTCCTGCGCATTATGTTAGTGTGAAGCCCACGGAACCTCGGTGAGAAGCTGAAGAAGGCGAAAAGTCATCGGAACGGGTGCGAAGCCTCTTCCAATCCAGGTACTTACCTATCTATCCCATCTCTCTTCTTCCATCTCTTATCTTCTCTCTCTTCCTCTTCTCTTTTGTTTTCTTTTGGTTACGTGAACCCAAAACACAACCCACCCATACAGTTACCGCGAGTCAACAACCATCCCCAACCTTTCTGTCGTGACCCTTGCTACAAATCCAACACCCCGCCGCCCTTCCTCTGCCTTCTGCCAGCTCTAAAATCCCCTCCCTGATCGTCGCAGCCCTCTCCTAAGCCCTCCTAACCCCTTTCCTTACCTTCATTCTCCCCTTTAGTCCATCCCAAGCTTTCGCCCCTACCTATTGCAGCCATACGACAACCCCTTTTGGCCTTAACCCTCCATCGCGACTTCCAAATCCCATCTCCTTACTTCCGTGACACCCCATCCTCCTTCCCTTGCTTCCGTAACATATAAACCCCTACCTTATTGCTACCGCAAGCCATAACAGTCGATACAGTGCTGCCGTTTCCCCTCCAAGCCATTGCAATGCCTTAACCCAGCCCTCCACTTAATGTGAATCCCTGTATTTCAGCCCCTTTGTCTAGCCGATCCATCCTTCTCCTAATTACTAAACTGCCATTAGCCCATTTAAAGCCTATTTCAAGTTTAATCACATCAGTCCCAATTTGGTGATAGGTTTTCGTAGGTCCCGACAAACCCGTGATTTTGAGAGATCCCCATTTTGAGCATCAATTGGGCTTGGTAAGTTACATAATTATTTACATTTTGATTCTAAATTTTGTTTTGATTATTTGTGGTTTATTTATATAATTTAATTGTGATTATTAATTTAATTCTTGAATTTCAGCCCCATTTTAGATTTAGGATTTATCTTTTAGTCCTCTTATAATTGCATTAGGCATTTAGGGTCACCTTTTTTGTCTTGTCATTCATCAGTTGAACTCGGGACCCCTCTACCCAACCCAACCAAAATTTATTTCATGTCGTGTGAGGTCAATTTAATATATTTTTAAGAAAGGCATGATCCAAACTCAGTTTTTTTCAGATTGGATCAGATGGGTCTTCAGGTCGGGTCAAAAATTGCTAACCCTGTGCCCATTCATTGATCAAAGGATAACAAAAATAAACATAAAACAAAATAGCTTTTTCCATGAATTAAAAATAGAGAAAGTATTCTTTCTTT
This sequence comes from Chimonanthus praecox, assembly GCA_022113865.1. NCBI lineage: Eukaryota > Viridiplantae > Streptophyta > Magnoliopsida > Laurales > Calycanthaceae > Chimonanthus > Chimonanthus praecox. The sequence continues at coordinate 50,682,598 of CM039093.1, read as the reverse complement.
TTCTTTAGTGAGTGAGTTTTTCTTTTCATCATTAATGGCAAATGATAGAGAGGTAAATCCTTTTTCAGAAGACTCTTGCCAAGAAATTCCATCAAATTGATCAAGACATCTTCATGAAAAGAAGGTATAACAACAGACATTGGCATTTTGCAGGAATCAACAACACGAACATGAAAGGTTCACAAACCTTCAAATGATAAACAAAATATGCAGAAAGATATATGGAGAAGATTAGGTTACAAAGGCAAAGTTCCAAACCTGGAAATGAGAGCTATTGAGGCAACGCCCAATCTGTCTAAAGAGAGGAACCATACAGCGCTGGAATTCTGCAGACTGTGTTGCCTCCAATACCTCCTCCAACTCTCCAAGAAAAAGAACCTCCTTCTGACAGTTGGTGACCGGCCAGTACTTCAACAACCCCCTTATGACAGTATCGGCCAGCTTGTAATCTTTCTCAACAAACTGAGTAATGCAGTATGACAGCTGCTGATGATATACCCCAACCGACTTAGGCTTGTGGAGTGGGATCAGTGCCCGAACAAGGAACAGCTTATGCTCCTCCTTCATTGGCAGTGCAAATCCATTAATTATACTCCCAAGAATCTCCAACAGCTCGCCAATCCCACTGTACCTTTCTGTCTCAAAGATAAATCGATAGAAGATGTTGTTGATCGCTTTCCTTATGAATGGGCGGTGCACCATGAATTTCCCATAGATGCGATGGAGGATTGTCTTCAAATACTCACGCTCTCTGGGATCTTCAGAGTCAAATAGATCAAGCAACTTCAATACAAAGGAATGGTCAACGTACCGCTTGGCGATCTTGGTGTCGGTGTCAGAAGAGACAACATAACGAAGGAGGAGCTCATATACAAGTTGCAAGTGGGTCCAGGCGGGATCAAGGTATGGGTCGTCCTCCTCAGGGTCAATACTGTCAACGCCGGTGTTCTCATGGGAGGATGGGGGAAGGCTTCGGAAAATGTTGACAGAAACCATCCGAATAAGCTCTTCCTGGCAGGTCTCATTCATCTTACAGGAACCTGATTGCATACAATCGATGAGCTCAAGCATTGTCTGCCGTTTGGTCTCCTTCTCACGGGCATATTTCAGGGTATCAGAGAAATCAAATACAATGCAACACAACTTCAGCTTGCGGAGAAATAAGGGCTGACGATCGGAGGCAGCGACATCGCGAAAGAGGGGGAGGCATTCGACGATGGCGTCACATGACGAAGAGAAAGTGATCGGGCCAGTGGGACCCGGCCCTGAATTCGAATGTGGGGAACTGACAGAGGATGAAAGGGTGGCACGGGAGGCATGGTTCACGGTAACATTTGATGTCGACACGGACACAGGATTGCGGATTCCAGACGAGCCATAAGGATAGACCACAGGCTCATTCCCTTCCGATTTCGAGAGCTTGCGGCTGCTGCGCTTAATAATCTTATTAAACATCTCTCCCTTCTGAAAAGAATTTAAAAACCCTGACCCAAACACTATCCCTAGATCTGGGTATACACCAAAAAATAAAGATTTCAAGCCCTAGCCATGAACTGGAGATCGCACGCCAACCGTTTGACGAAATGTCTCACCGAAATTAAGGTGTTTTCATCATGCATTGGGGAGTTGGAGGAGAGTAAGTTGATTTCAAAAGGAAAGCCAACGCAAAGGTTATAATTATCGTTGCTGTTGTTATTTCGAGAAAAAGGAGAAAAGAAAGAAGAGATTGGCGATTTTGGAAGAAGACGAGGGGAGATCGGAAACGAGGGGAATCGAAATGGGTGAATCATGAGCGATTCGATCTGGAGAAATTTGGGAAATTGGGGGATTTCCCAGATGAGGGATTGCAGAATGGAGCAAGGAAGGATTTGGGGACCTGGGAATTGGGATGGGGAAGAGAGAGAGAGATGAGGGAGTGAGAGAGGAAAATGTCGTTGAGATATTCGCTCACTCTCCTCGTTTGGATGTTGGGAACAAGCGGAAACAACGGTTGTAGACTAGATTTGTAGTGCCAGACGCGCATTAACAATTTCTAGACAGATTGACGGTTGGGATCGTCCGATCCTGTTGAGGGAGGATCAAGCTATTAATTGAAGTACACATAATTTTAAGTGACGGTTACACCAATTAACATTTGGATCCATTTCCATGGGATTAACCAATTTTCCAAAATACAAAAATTCCATAATTTACAAATCAACTAAATATATATATATATATATATATATTAAAATGAATTATAATAATAAAAATTATATTTTCCTTAGAAATGAACACATTTTTATTGAACAAAAGTCATCGTTGGAATATATTAGGGTGAAACTTGGGTCAAGAAATTTGAAAACAACTTAACCCAATTCAACCCGACTTGAGTGCACCAAGTTATAAAACAACACTCAGGTTAAGTTGGATCAGAAATTCGGATAGAATCAAATTGAGTAACTCAATTCGAGTCGGATCAAGTCGAATTCAATAATTTTTTAATTGAGTTAGATTAGATTTATTGAAATCCGATCTAACTTGACCCGAGTTTCAGCCCTAAAATATATATAACTAAATTGTAAGTCAATAAAATATAATCAAAATTAGAGCCTACAAGAGAGGCGATTGAGTATCAAATCACACGATTCATTTGACATTCAGTTGTATTGAACGTTGAGAGTTTGCTAATCTATTTATTCTATATTTTCAACTATTGAAAATTACAGTAATATTAAATTTTATTATTAAGATTATTTTAGAATTATTTAATACAAAAGATTTGAAGATGGTTTTGTGTATCTATAAAATTAAACTCACCTCCAATACAAGATGAAAACACCTATTTTATTCATAAAAATAGTTAAAATTCTAATTTTCAAGTTCAATTCAGATCAAGCTACTAAAATCATTATAAATTATTCGATTAATTTAAAAAACCTCAACTTAAATAGATTTATTTAGTGGATTTTGTATAAAACCCATTTATGATTATTTGTTCAGTGTATATTAGGATCAGATTTTTCTTTCTTTTTTGGAATTTATTCTATGTATAAATACCATTTATCAAATGGATCAAGATACTCTATTGTATTCCATTCGGAAAACTTGAAATGGGTACTTAATTTTTCCTATCTTAATTTTGATAATTGGAGAGACTTTAAATAAATAAATAAATATATATATATATATAATTATAATTATATTAAATGAAAAGCACATACATGTCTACTTGTCATCATTTAAATAATAAAAATGTGTAGCAGTTTTCCTTATTATAAAAAACATTAGCGACCCTATTCTTTCTCCAGACCTTTTTATATTTATAGTTGTAATTATTTATTGGCAGTTATAAATTTAGTACAAATTTTAAAGCATTAAAGATAATACTTTAGCAATTATTTATACTTAAGTATACAATCTTTATTTTATGTTTTTAAGTAATAGTGGTGTTTTAATAAAATATTAGATTTGGCAATGGGTCGAATTAGGTTGAGTTCAAAAACCTCAACCCATTACTAACTTATTAAAAGGCTCACCTCCTAAACTCAAACCCCTTCAAAAATAATTGGTTCCACTCTACCCAAATTAATCTACCCATTTAATTATCAGGTTAACCTATTTACCCTACGTAAGGCCCATTTAAAGACATTTACTAAGTTAGGCATTTAGTTCAAATTTTTTAAAAGCACAAAAATATAAAATAGCTACCGAGTTGAGTTGGTTTATAATTGTTGGAATCTATAATTGTAACAATGAATTTTATTTTGACATTAAACATATGAAGAAACTAATGTATAATCACTCATTTCATAGGCCATTGGTAATATACAATAATTTGAAACTTCTCATGGTCGAAATTAGAAAACTCTTTCTTATATATGTTATTATTGTTGAGTTATACTAATGTCTCAAAATAAGACTCCATGACACACGACTCATCTAAGATGGTCAAAATTGGTGCCAAAATGAGCATAAGGTAAGGTTTAACTTAGAAAAATGGTTGTCATGGAGAATTTTAGAGGATTCAAGACTAATACGTACTCTTTCTGTCTCATTTTAATTGTCTCATTTGTAGGGTTGCAACTCTGGTCGGACCGCATGACCCGACTCCAGAAATCATGTAGGTCGGGTTGAGAATTTTGGGTCAACGGGTCAAGTCAGGTTAGGTTGAGAAGATAAAAACTCGCATAAAATTCGGGTCGAGTCGCGTTGAGGATTTTACAAATTAATCCAACCCAACCCAGCTAAAATTAGGCTAAATGGGTTCAGAATGCAGGTCGGGTCAGAATTCGAGTTAGAATTCGGGTCAGGTCGGGTTGTTCGGGTTGAGAATTCGGATCGGGTCAGGTTGGATTTTAAGGAACTCGACCCGCCCTACCTGAGTTGCAGCCCTACTCATTTGAAACATTTGTATTATCTAAGAAACTCTCTATATAAAACTAGCACTTTATGTGATCTCATATATTTTCAACACACTTTATGCTACTCTAATTTGAATGAGACAACTAAATTGAAACAATCTCAAAATCGATATAAGACAACTAAATTGAGACATAAGAAGTATTATTTAGAAGAATCATGAAGACTATGGATTGTGGAAGGCTAAAAAATATAGAAGCAAAACCTCCAAGGCGCTAGAGATTGGGAAGTCTTCTAGATTGATGTAGAGTTCTCCAATACTATGTAAAAGTACCTACATAGTTTGGAGTTGTGTAGAATTGTATGAAATTCTCTAAAAGTGTATATAGAATAGAATAACAAAAGAATGTAGAAGAGCTTGAAAGTGTTTTAGAAGCTGTGGACTTGTAATGGAGATTAGAAAGTTTTAGAGAAGGTAGTGATCCCAAATGTAAACTGAGTTATGACTTAATAATTTCAAGGATGAGTTAAGACTTCTTATTCGGACAACAAAACTAGATAGGTACAATGAACTGTATCTTAATGAGATAACAATGTAAACTAATTGAGTGTCTGGAAACTGAGAAATGAGAATGAAACTATCTTGGAATAATATGGCTTGTTTGGAGAAAAGTAGAAAGACTAGAGTAAGAGACAAACTGTCTATGCACGCTAGTTTTGGTCTCCAATGAGTGATGGCTGTCTGCAGGAGTCCCCCTTATATAATCTTCTAATCTGTAACTGTCAAAACTGCTGTTTGATAACCTATCCCAAACTGCTGAGTGTAACTGCTATATGATTTGAATTGAAATTCAAATCCCAAACTACTGTCTGATTTGAAGTAAAATTCAAATTCCAAATTGTCCCAAACTGCTAAGTCCCAACTGCTACTGAGTTAAAAGTTCCAAATCCAACTCAAGTTGTTGAGTTGCTGCCCCACCGATCCATTTACGGATCAAGTAGAGAATCCATAAATGATCTAAAATGAGTTTAGAAATTTATGTATGCAAGATGTTGACAGGTGTCAAGATCCTAACTATCCATGGACAAGTTCAAAAAGTTACCAAGCGTCCAAGCTAAGACTTGCAGTGACGGTCAAGTAGGGCTGAAATTCAAGTCTAGTTGGGGCGGGTTTCAATAAATTCAATCCAATCCATGTCAAAAATTATTGAACTCAATTCGACCCAATTTGAATTGCTGACCCGAGTTACTCAACCCGATCTGATCCAAATTCTGACCCCACTCAACTTGACTCGATCCGAATTTCTAACCCGACTCAATCTGAGTGCTATTTTATAACTTGGTGCACTCGAGTGGGTTCAAGTCTGGTCGGGCCGAGTTAAGTTGCTTTAAAAAAATTTAACCCGACCCAACCCAAATTTCATGAGAGTTTATTTTTTTCCAACCCGAGATATATAAAAACATAACCCAAAACTATTGATTTCTCGGGTCAAGTCATGCGGGTCAAATTAAAATCCAACCCAAGTTTCCCCCCTATTGTCAAGCAATAGAGTGAAGGATCCTCTTTCTTCAACTCGTGTGTACTCTCTCTCTAACTCTTGTATTGTGGAGAGAGTGTGCTTTTAGGGTAAAAGACTTGGTTCAAAGGGTGATCAAAAGGTTAATAAGCTTGACTCTCACGAGTGTGTGCTTTTAGGGTAAAAGACTTGGTTCAAAGGGTGATCAAAAGGTTAATAAGCTTGACTCACTTAGCAAAGGAGGTGCAAGTGAGTGGCACACATGCTAGAATTGGCAGAGGATTTACTAATTCTGTGACTAGAGTATCAAAATGGGGTTCGACACCTTTAGCAATGCAACACTAGACCAAAAAGAGGAGACAACTTTTGAAGATTACACAATGCAATAGAAGTCATTTCTGTTTTAAAAGTGAAATTGCAAAACCAAATCGGCAATGGAAACTACTTAAATTCCTAATAATTTCTCTACAACCTAGTTCAGATACAATTCTGATTCATCATGATTGAAATTATGTTTGTCATTCGATAAAAGAGGACGTGGGATGAAAAAAAAATATGATTTTTGATAGATTAAAGTTAAAATGAGAAACTGAAATACATTGGCTGCATTTGTTTTACGGGTAACGGTGGTAATGGAGTAATTCTCATTTTCTCTCGCTTGATAACCAAAAGGTAAAGGTAAAAAGTGTAAGTTTTACCCCTCCAATCTCACATTTAAAAACCCTTTTACAACAAAAGATATTCCAAATAACAAACTCAAGTTTATGGAGGTTTTTTGGCTGTAGCAACGTCACATATCTAACCATTTTTTGGTCATCAACAGACTCTGGTTCTGCCTCTGATGAAAAATCACCAGCTCCACGCCAACACCGGAACTCTGCTAATTGTGCTACATCGTCCTGCATCACCCAAGTCCTAGTAAATGGTATTAGAGTCACCTTTTGAGGATGGTGTGCCCCATTCACTCGATCAACCACCAAGGATTCCGGGACCTTAGAATACTTTATTTTCTCACATAATTCAGGTTCTGTACAGAAGATTGTGCTGTTGTATACATGTTTCACAGTCCCTTTCTCACCCAAACAATACAAGATCATGAAGTTTATAACTATTCCCTTTCTCATCCTCTGTCAAATACAGCATATGACAACACTCGTCTGACCAATCTTATACTGTTAGATTGGAATAAAAAAAGGAACTTATCAATCCTTTGAGTTCTGAGGCATGAAGATCAAAGCCAAGGATGACCTGATGTGCGCTCTATTTATAGCTCCTGTTCCAATAAGGCAAGGAACTTGTTGGAGAAAACCACCTTGATTACACAAAATGCAATATCGAAAAAATAGAAAAGAGAAATCAATAAAGAGAAGCAAATCACAATGTAGAGCTTTATGTGGTTCCCTCTCAATACGTTTACGGGTTCAATATCAATCCATTGTACTCAAAATCAAAAAGATAAGAGAAAACGCTCTTCGACAAAACGACTATATATACTATGTTAATTAGGGTTTACATCAGATGCCATATGAAATTACAAATAATCAAAAGAGGTATCATCATAGTTTAATAGGGCCAGGGGTTTAAAAAACGTTATCGGCCGATATGATATATCGACCGATATATCTTTATCGGCCGATATATTGGCCAATATTTTTCTCTCTCCTCCTCTTTTTTTAAAAAAAGGGCTGATATCGGCCGATATGGTGAATATCGGCCAAACCGTTTTATATCGGCCGATATTCGGCCTCTCCAAAACCGTTTCATATCAGTCGATATAATATGTATCGGCCGATATTTGTACCTCTGAATAGGGCTATAATAGTTAAGATTAAATTCAAAATATGAACTTTAAATGTAATTGGATTAAGTGAAATCAATAAAAAATAATTTTGAAACTCAATAGTTGAACTAGTTCAAGGTATACTGATAATAGAAAGTATATAAATTGGAAATGACGGGTAGAAAAGTAATATAAGATGCTAAAAATGATTGACATGGGGAAATCTAACAATGAATTTCATCTAAAAACAAAATTGACCCATTAAACAACCCAACCCAATTCCAATTAGACCCACTGAATGGTCCACCCAAATCTAAATGACTCGATCAACTAAATTTTCAACCCAAATTCAAAAGGACCTTTTAAATGGTCCATTCAAATGGATCCACCAAATAATCCACCCAAATCCAATTGAACACATTGAATGGTCCAACCCAACTCCAAAATAACTCATTAAATGGTCTCATCCATTCAAATGAACTAATCTTGGTGTTTCACTAAAATCTAAATGGACCCATTAAATGGTCCAATCTAAATCCATATGCGACCTTACAAGTGGTCTGCCAAACCCCAAATAAACCCATTTAACAGGTCCATCTAAGCTCAAATTGACCAATCCCAATTGTCCTCCCAAATCAAAGTGGTTCCACTAAATGGTACAGTCCAAATAGTAATGGACACACTAAATGGACTCTTCAAACCCAATTGGAACGATCTAAGTGGTGTAGCTAAAACCTAAATGGATCTACAAACCGGTCCATCCTAACCCGAATGGACATGTCCAAATGGTTTGCCCAAATGAAATGGACATGCCCAAACAATCTGTCCAAACCAAAAATGGACCTTCCAAACGGTTCCTTCAAATCCATATGATCACTCAAACCAAATCAAGTGGACCCATCCAAATTGAAATGGACCCACTGAATGCTCTATGCAAATTGTCCACTAAATGGTTTCCCTAAATTTGGACCCACATACTAAATGGTTCAATTAAATCCAAGTGGACCCATTTTTTGTTCCAAGAAGAATCCAATGAACCATGTGGAACGGTTAATTAGCCCACAAAATAGGCAAAACCATAACTTAATAATTTGTTAGTTAGGGATTGCATATCAAATGTTTATTTTAAACTTGATCTTGAAGTAAACCAAGGTCATCCATTGGGCCCATTAAATTAAGCCCACTTTTACCATTTCAAAGGAGGAGGAGTTGGAGAGTCTCCAGTTTGGAACCACAATTGTGTCTCTGGAGAAATTCTTCAATTTCCACCATGATTCACCCTTCAAAATGATCATTAGAGTAAATAATTAAGTGAGATATGTAAACGAATATCGGCCAATATCTCGGCCATCCGGATTTTTTTCCCTAATTGGCACTGGAAAGGATAAAAGATTTGAGAAACTTCTTAATTTTTTGAGCTTTCTACTAGTTTTAAGTTAAATCTAACGTTTTTTTTTTTGTTGTTATCTTTATGTTCTCACAAAGATATTAGATTTGTCTAATTAATATTCTTGATAATTTGATATTAATTTTAAAATAACTTTTTATGTACATCTAGAAGTATCATAATAATACGTACATTTATTAATTAATTTAGAAAAAAGCCATTTTATTAGCTCTGTAATTTGCAAGTTCCGAAAAAAGTTAAAAATAAATGTTATAAATCATGATATAGAGGCCCTTACTTTCAAGATAAATGATTTTTAACTAGTTAAACATTTTTATTTTAAATTTTTATTAGACAATTAAAAGTCTCATGTAATGACAAAACTTCATTCAATATATTTATATGTTTGTTTTAAGTTGAATGATGCCTATTTCTTTTTATGATCGAAGGTGTCTAAACATCTTACCCATGGGAGATTCGACCAAACTAATCCTTCGGACAGATGTGTACACCTCCCTACACACATTTTTCTGTTGACTTTAAGAATTCTAAGTAATTCCACCATTGAAAAAAGTATTTTGATTGATTCAATCCTTTATGTGTGATTTACATTTGATGTGAGTCATGATAAAATTTCTTTCTCCACCACCAAATCAAAATCACACTTGCCCAAGAGGACTTAGATGCGAAAGGGAAAAGGTTGGATTAAGTGGACGTCGTTTCCCACGATTGTGGAGATGCTAGTCAAATTCACTAGCTTCTCATGTAGTGGTGAAAATTTTAATTATTTTAATTCATCCTATCCATGGGAGATTCGACCAGACTAATCCTTCGGACAGATGTGCATACCTCCTTACACACATTTTTCTGTCGACTTTAAGAATTCTAAGTAATTCCACCATTGAAAAAAGTATTTTCATTGATCCAATCCTTTATGTGTGATTCACATTTGATGTGAGTCATGATAAAATTTCTTTCTCCACCACCAAATCAAAATCACACTTGTCCAAGAGGACTTAGATGCGACAGGGAAAAGGTTGGATTAAGTGGATGTCGTTTCCAACGATTGTGGAGATGCTAGTCAAATTCACTACCTTCTCATGTAATGGTGAAAATTTTAATTATTTTAATTCATAGTTAAATTTTTTAAAAAAAATTGAGTTAAGTCAATTAGATAGAATTTTGAGTAAGAAAGTTAATAAATTTATTAATTTTTTTTTAATCAAGTGTAAAAAGAAATAATTTTTTGGAGTCGAATGTAAATTTAACTTTTCAAGTCAGGCAAGTTACTATTTACTAAAAAATTTTAAGTCGGGTCGAAAAACCTACTCAAATTCTCGACTCGATGGAATTTTGAATTGAGTCTTTATTTTGTAAAAAAATTATATTGTAGAGAATTAAAAAGATATTTAAATGTGAAGGTAATTTTTTTTTTTTTAGAATGGAGTCTAGAAATAAAATATAAAAAGTTCGTTCTAATAGATGGTGTGAATCATAAAGATCGATTTTTTTTTTCTTTTTATCTTACTTTAATGCTTTAAGAGGCTAAGAGCTATTGATATGGTCTTTTAATTTCGTTGATTTTTAAAATAATGCTAGATGATGTAAAGTAGGGGTATCAAATTCATTCGACCGACATGTAACGCAGATACGTATCAACTATAGATGCTATATCATTGGTAAATTGGCGATATGGTTTCTATCTTTTTTATTTTTATTTTTATTTTTATTTTTTGAAAAATACATAAATATGAGAAAATTGGAAATTCTAGTGTGATATTTTTATTTATAAAAAAGTGATGGCCCGCACCCTGGTGGAGTGTGTGTGGCGTGGAATACAGAGAGTGAAAGATCCTGGGAGGTTGTCCGTATCTTGGGATATAACTTTCTTCAAATAGCATGAGGCATTTTGGGGTGTGTGTACGGACGCACATCTCAATGCAAAATCGTGAAGGCGTGTGTGAGCTTAAAATGGACAATATCATGTTGGCTGGGGAAGGGTCATTATAAATGGTATCAGAGCCGATGACAACTCTAGTCCCAACTTCCAAGTGGGGGGGTTGTGATGGCCCGCACCCCAGTGGGGTGTGTGAGGCGTGGAACACAGAGAGAGAGAAAGAGCCTGGGAGGTTGTCCGTATCTTGGGACATAACTTCTTTCAACCAGTATGAGGCCTTTTGGGATGTATGTATGGGTGCACATTCTGAAGCAAAGCGGTGAGAGCGTGTGTGAGCCGAAAGCGGACAATATCATACTAGGTGGGGTAGGATCGTTACATAAACTATCATTTTTATATAGTATTTTTTTACTGTTGAGAGTCAAAATTTCGTTATGAATAAAATATCTCATAAAACTTTGAAAAATGTCAAAAAGTTTTAGAAAATAGGAGTTCAATCAATGGGCTTCAACAAATATTATTTATTCATTGGCTTGGGCTTTAAGGCCCGTTTATTTTTTAAATACAAGCCCAACGGCTCTCATCAGGCTTTAAGTAAAGCTTAGGCCCAACCCCGACTTAAATAAACGGATTTGGACAGAGATTTTTGTTTGACACGTAGGGCTTGAACTTTTCAGACCATTTATTTTTAAGCCCGAGCTCGTCGTGTCAAACCAAAACTCTTTGTCAAAACCCGTTTATGTAGGTCGGGGTGGGCTCGAGCTTTTACTTAAAGAACATAGAGGCCCGTTGGACTTGTACTTAAAAAATAAGAGGGCCTAAAAGCCCGAGGCATCGAATAAATAATATTTATTGAAGTCCGTTTATTTAGGTTGAGCTCGGACAAATAAACACCTCTTAGTTTTTATTTATTTTTTCCAAAAAAATGAAAAAAAAAAGGGTTTAAACAAGACCTTCACTTGAAAAATTAATATCTTTACCACAAAGCTACATTTGCTTTCATATTTTTAAAGTTTGTCTTCTTATATACATAGCATTGTACATTGTTATTTGTTAAAGTGCCATCTAATCTAGCGGTTTTGCATGTTTATACGCATTTGTAAAGCTAGTGCCTGTTCTGCAGTCGTAAGTGTTATTTGTCTTACTTTGTTTGTGATTCTAAAAATGTAGAAATGACGTTTTGGATTAATAAAATCTGATTAGGTGTACGAAGCACTCTAACCCAATTTAAAAGTTTATAGGCGTACTCACCCAAATTTACAACTTTTGAGGTATTTTCAGTTAAAAATCCCTATATACTATTGTCATTTCTTAAATTAAGTGCTCACTTAATTTAAATCTATTTTAATATTTATCATTTGCTGATTTCCAAAGTCAGCTAAACTATTTGAAATTTCATAAAAATAATTATTTTATTTATAATGAATAATTTCTTTCCAAATAAAATCAAATCCTTGTCTTTTTTTTTTAATTTACGTGTGAGAAATCCAGTGCAAAACACCCACAGATGATATCCACTGTTCTTAAAGTATACTATATTAGACTATGAGATTCAAACTTAACACATTCCACTTAATGAGACGAGAGATTAACGGGTCTTACTGCACCCGTATGGGTAAAATCCTAGTCTTTGTGGTAAAATCCTAGTCTTTGTGGTCTGTTTCCAGCTTTCATTGTACGAGTGTGACCTCCAACAAATCATTGAATCACTCACATGCAATAAACAACAACAGCTAGGCAGCCAATTCTACATCCAATAATGCAAAAACAAAAGAAGATAAAAACAGATCATTTTCTACCATTTCTCTCTCAATAACTCTCTCCAACCATCAAAACCCTCCCCCCTTTTCATTTTTGATGATATTATAATTGAATTTTACAAATATAATTAATTCTAATTGAACATTTATTAAGTATACTTCAATTTTTTTTGGATAACATTGATATCTTCACCTTCGGAGGTGAGACTAATTGCACATGTACATAAAACCACCACAAGTCGTATATCAAATAAGTCTGAGAATAGTTAAACCCAAAATCTCTAGTCTAATTTTAGAAACTTACACAATTGAACTATCAGTTCTCACACTGATGTGGTTTTAGCTGATGAAATCGCCGACGGTTTCTCGTCGTCAATGGATTCTCTCTTCTCACTAGAATTTCTGGCCACACCCATCTCGGCCACTCCGATCATCGGTGCATCTCGGAATCTTGCATAGATATCTCCCTTGTAGAATTTCCTGGTTCTCATGACAAGAAGCAGTGAAACAAGCGATCCAAAGAAGGTTACTGCTGTAATTATAATAAAAGCCAGTCTATAGCACTGCACACCAATGCATCTCGAGTCTTCACCTTTGTGTGCAGCATCACCCAAGAGGGTCTTCTGCTTCATGGCTTCTAAATCATATAAATGTCCGGCGACTCTGACGTTGAGTATATACAATCCGATCGGGCTAGCGATGGTGCCGATATTGTATAGAGTTGAGTAGTACTTGAGGCCAAAGAGTTCTGATATGATTGCAAAGAGCAGAGGCCATTGAGCTCCGAAGCAGAAGCCAATGATCACCGAAGCGACGTAGAGAGTGCCCGGTATGCCAAATGCGATGAGGAGATGGCCGACGCAGGAGAGAAGAAGGACTAGCGTTAGCATTAACGGGCGAGGGAATCGATACTTGGCGAGGACGATCTCCGATACGAAGCCGGATGCTACTCTTCCAGCAAAATTCCATATGCTGATTAGTGATACAAAGGTGCTGATGCTGCGAGAAGGGTAGCCCAGAGACTCCCCAATCTGACCCATGTTGTCAATTGCAGTGAGAGTCCCACCAAATCCACATATTGTTGCTAGAAACAGGATCAACATATCAATGCTGACAAGGGCTTGAAGAATGTTGTAGTCATCTCCTCTGTTTGGGGACTTGAATAAGGCAATGATCCGAGAACACCCAGATAAAATTGGTTCTGCTGTTTGTGCCTTTTCCTCTTCCACGATTGATACTGCAATCGGCGGAGGAGTAGTCGGGTTGTTTGCAGACTGGAGTTTGAGCCTCCAGAGCCTGGCCTCCTCTCTCAAGACGATCATAATGGGGAGGCAAAGCAAGAGCAGAACGATGGCGGCGCTACCGCCGTATTCAGATTGGGAGAAAGCAAACCTTTTATCAAGGATGATTATAACCATGAGGTACCCAGCAAGTGCGAGAGCGAAGTAGAGAAAGTAGTAGAACAGCTTGAGCTCATTGGGCTGCCGGACAATCTTCATGATCCGAATTGTGTAGAGGAAGATCATCGAAATGGCGGCCGGTAGCCACCCAATGAAGAGGATGAGAGATTTGGTATCATTGTAATAGAAGGCATGGAAGAGCTGAGTTATAATGGCGCCACTGAGGCCAACAAAGCCTTTGAGGAGGCCCAACACGACGCCCCTGCTCTCCGGGAAGTTCTTCACGCAGGTGACAAGTGCGCCTGTGTTGGCGAAAGCCTGCGAAGTTGCACCGACGGATATGTAGATGCACATCTGCCAGACACGGGGTCGGGCGATGCGGCCGGTGACGGCGAGCCACATCATCAAGTAGCCCGAGAAGTTCATGGCGGCGCCGATGGCGAGAACAACCCATGGCGGGGCGATCTCGTTGATTAGACCGGAGACGATGCCGTTGGCTCCGAAGTCCTTGAAGAAGCTGAGAGTGTTGAGGGTCTGCTGACTGTAGCCCAAAGAGGTTTTGATGTCATTGGAGTAGAGACCAAAAATATAGGTTGCTCCGGCAGCTGACATGATGAGAAAGGAAGCATAAACCATGAACCATCGTCCACGAATCACTTCACCTGCTAACCTTATAATCTCTGAATTACAGCCCAGAGCTTGAGCTGCCATTGCGACCACCATCTCTCTTCTCTGCTCCTCTTCTCTGGTATATGAATCAGTACTGTATATGTAGTTATTACAGAGAGAGAAGGGGCTATCTATACGGACTGACTTGATTTGTCTTATAGATTGAGAATTGAAGCGTACAAAAGCAATTAAATAGGGCGTCTAGAGACAAGTTGATATTTACACGGGGCCTGTTAGTATTTAATATATTATTATAAATAATATTTAATTAAAATTTTAATTATATATAATAAAAATATTTTTATCTATAATCTATTCTTTTCTTTTTTTTCTTTTTTTCCTTTGAGATACAAAATTAATAATTAAACACTTTACTATTTCATTTTATTTTAATAAGAGAGTTCAGGACCCAACTAATAACTGGATCAAGGTACCGGGTCGTCTCTTAGGTGAACTTGAACTATTTTGGACAATGAGACGATCAATGATAGGCCTTGGAAGCCAATGATTTTAGCAAGTGAATAGATTAAAGGTCGAAGGTGGGGATACCTTGGCATTAAATTTACACACAAAGACATAAAAATTTATATGATTCACTTTCGATATGCTCACAAATTTAAGTTGGATCTACTATCTTTAAAGACAAGCAAAGAAAAGAAAATCGTGACTCTCTTGCAATTTTAGCTCTCTCTCTAAAAAAAAATTATTATATATTGCCCTTTATATATATTGAAAATTACAAAATTACCATTCATTAAAAAATTTAATTCAAAAACTTTATGACCAGACCACAGTACATGTCTGATAATAACCAAACATTATATACTATCACAAATCAAAAAAAAAAAATGTTAAAAAAAAATATAAAATAATTGGTTCCATGGTCTATCTTCTTTTAATTTCATGTGAAAAGATCAGCCAAAGGCCGTACGTGGGACCTTTGCTTTGTCCAGCAAGGAAACGAGATATTTTAATATGTAGATTGGCTCTATGTTGCAGGGTCACTTTTCCCTAGATTTTTGTGGATAAGAATTGCAAAAATCAATTAATTATTTGAGATTTATCTTTTTAATTTTAAGTTATGAAATATGAGAAATTTCAATAATTTTGCTTTAATATTCATTTTCTGAATTTTAATTTGGTTGTGAATGATTATTTTATTGGTTTATGACAAATTCCAACTCAGCAATGCGTCATTAAGAGATTAAGTATGATTTAAAGCTGGATTTGTTAATGGTTGCAATTTTTTTTTTTTTTTCATTTTCTTTATTTTTGGAGGTTGAGCGATTGAATTTTAAGTTTATAGCAACGAGTGGATGATAGATGATGACAGGGAAAGAAAGGGACTCGTTTGACTTTTTGACTTTTCACAAGAAAACAAATTAGTAAATAGACCATTGTCTCTTATTCCAGATTAAGTTAAATTAAAAATTTAAAATATAATAATTATAAGAAAGATTTGTTTATATTTAAGTATCTTTATTCGTTTGATTTAATTAGATAAAATGGACAATTTTCAAATATTCCAACGAGAAATTTTAATATGTGGACTGGATGTATGTTTATTTGTGGATAAGAATTGCAAAAATTAATTTTTGTTTGAGATTTATCTTTTTAATTTTAAGTTGTGAATAATTTCAATAATTTAGTCGATGGGTGTAGTTCAACTGGTAATCTCCCGTTTCAGAAAGTAAGATGTGTCAGGTTTTTACGCTGGATTTCCTATATGTTAATTCAAAAAAAAAAAAAACAATTTACTTTAATATTCATTTTCTGAATTTTGATTAGGTTGTCAATGATCATTTTATTAGTTTATGATAAATCCCAACTCGGCAATACTTCATTAAAAAATTAATTATGATAAATCTCAAGTCGGTAATTCACATGAATTTCACTTCAATTGTATATTTTATTTAAATCTGATAATCTTATATGTCTAATAAAATAAAATTCCTCTAGTTTTTTATATTAGCAACATAAGATGTATCACATGTCATTTAAAATATTATTGAAATATATACTTTTTAAGTTCATGTATCTAATATCTATCACCCTTTACCTATGGGAGAAAGAGATAAAATTTAAATAAATTTTTTATTTTATAATTAAAGTGTTGAAAATATTTCATTTATTTTAGTAAAATTATTTTTCTAATAAATTAACAAATTTTAAAAATGAAGGTGTTAGATTGAAATTTGATTTGCATTGAGTTCTATTCACCTCTATGAAGTTATCGAGATGAATAAAAAGGGAATGAAAGGCAAGGGTTTTATAAATACCACTAGAGACCAAAGGGTTTTCAATTTGTAAGATTTTTTACCTCTATCCTCTCACTACCAAACAAGGGAATCGAGGGTTACCAGTGTTCCCCCCTCCTTTCACCTCAAACAAACCAGCCATGATCTTCAGTGATGAATTAAAGTAGGGGTCAAGCGGTCTTGTTTTCTGATTTGAATTTTGAATTGGGAGTGATTTTAAAAAGATTTAGAAATAAGTTTTTCAAGTGTGAATGATATTTGTCAATTCCAAACATTTTTCATATTAAAATTTAATCATTTTTAGTTACTTTCATCTCTAACATAATATTGAATTAGGATTTTTTTGTGAAAATAATTTAATGAATTAATATTCAATGCTTATAGAATTCAATGTAGATGACTTAATGTGATCGATATATTTTGTAGAATGTTTGTGTAATTTTTCAAATTTTTTTCTAAAAAATTAATGAAAGCTAGATTTTGTAATATACTTTCATTTTTGAGCTTCTTTTGAAAAAAATTAAATAAATGATATATAAATGTTTGTAACATTAGACGAAGATGATTGATATAGTTCATAGGATGTTCGTGTGATTTTTCTAATATTCCAATATTTTTGTGATTGGTAATCTAAAATTCTTGCTTTTTTTTTTTTTCTTTTTTAATAATGAATCTACCAAAGTTGCATTTTTTTTCCTTTTAATGCTAGATTCATTTTCTAGACTCACTTTACCATTGATTTTTTAATTACATATAAATGAAAGCTTATAAAATTAGATCCTTTTCATCATTGAGTGTAAAAAGTTTTAATTTATTTATTCATTTGATTAAGGGCTGCAAGCTTTTTAGAAAAGTGAAGCTTTCATGTCATAAATAGATAAATATATAAATATATAATCCAAGAATTGTGCCTTCAACAATAAAAAAAGGTTATCGAGAACACTAAAAAAAACAAATACTTAACTTTCCTTGATCATATTTTAATAATGCCCAAATTACTTTAAAATGCTATTAAATTATTTAATGACTGTTCTAGCAAATTCAAGCTTTTGGTTCATATACAAAATTACAAATGAATAAATCATCAAATAACAAGTTTTCTCTCAATGGTGACAATAACTTTATGAAAGATAAATAACGTTAATAATGCAAGACTAATCTTAAAAATATATTAAATCATTTTCACATGACAATTTGATATGTTGGAAGGAATTGATTGAAAAAAATAAGGTGCGGCTTTTGTAAATCACTACGTGTAGTGTCCTGATCCACTCATTGTGACAAATTCCATTATATTTTTAAATTCATAGGGTTTTATAAGAAAATTAATGGGAAAATCTTGTAGAAAATATAATATTTAAAAAATAATGAAAATATTAATAAAATAACAAATTTACTGGAAATTTATCAAGATATTATCACAATATTATTATTTATTTCATTTTTAATACAGTTTATCAAGAATTTACTACAGCACCAATAAATATGCTTTATTAATACGGTAATTGTATTTTCCTGATAAAAATATGGTGAATTTAAAATTATTACCAATATTTGTGACATTTGTACTTCCATTAACATAGAAGTGGTGAGTGTAGATGTCTTAATTTCTTTTTCCAATGTTTTAATTATGTTGGCTTATTCAATTTTGAGAAAATAAATAAATAAATAAAGAGAATGAATGAATTTAGATCCAAGTTGAATCAAAGTACATCAATTTTATTACATTCTATTCACGTTATTCTTAAAATCAAACATAGAGTTTAAATTATGAATGGGAAAAAGATGAATATATCAAATGATATGTTTGAAATATTTAATAATAAATAGCATTTCTTAGGACACCGATCTGATGGGCTTTTTTTTTTTTTCTTCAATTGTAATGGAATAAAAGAAAGATCTCGGCCCGACATCTCGACCCCACCGAATTTTGGACCCTTGGATTGAATGCATGTAATGTCCCTTTGGCCAGGCTCGAGCTAAACTTTTGAGCCTAGTTAAAATTTTGAACCCATTTAGCCAAATGGGTGGGCTCAGGATTTTATAAGAAGTCCACAAAAGCTATCACGCTTTTTGACCTATTTAGCCATTATATATACATGTAGTATGTATATATGATTATTTTCCCATTTTTAAATGATTTTGAAATAATTAATTAGGAAAATAACTATCTGGGTTAGAAGTAGACATGATGAATTACAACTAAATCAAATTTAAGCTAAAAAATCAAATTTCTAACCGCTCAATCTTAGTAGTCAAAGTCACCAACCATTTTTGTCTTGGTGATTTTTAAAAATATTTGCTAACTTCGAGAACCAAGACCAAACGGTATATATTGAGTTTTGAACTTAAATTTGGTTAACTTGTAGTTCTATCATATCTACTTTTAGTCTAAATAGTTGAATATTTTTTATAGTCTCAATAAGACGAGCTCAAGCTTAATACTTTCCACATGAGAGGGCTTGAGCTTTAACTTTGAAAAGCCTAATGACCTGTATGTGGGCTCAGGCCTTTAGCTATTCAAATTGGGCTGATCTAAGATAAAAATCCGTCTACGAATAGGCCTGCTTGTAAACCACTATCAAAACTTTCTTTGTTGATTCCACGGGTCTAGATTTTTCGCTCTCCTCAATTTTTTTTTTGAAAATCTTGGTTGTTTTTTTTTTAAATCATTTTAAAAATAATAAGGGCTATTTTAAAAAAAAAAATTAAAAATATAAATATCGGATGAATATCAGTCGAGATATTGACTGGGCCCACGCCGATATATTTTTTTAAATAAAAAATAAAAATCGACCGATATTCAGGTGAGATCTCAGCCGTATCAATTGAATTTTTTTTATCTCTAGCCGATACTGTGCATATCGGCCGAGATATCTCGGTGGTGAAAATCCCAAGATATCTCGGCCAATATGCTAGGTATCGGCCGAGATTTCAACTCCTGGTTGAATCTCTATGAAGTTCAAGAATCATTCATCCTTAGAAGCCCATCAAGAAATTTAATATGGAGGTGTATATCAGTTCAAGAATCATTCATCCTCTAGAAGCCCATCAAGAAATTTAATATGGAGGTGTATATCAACGTCAAAATTATCAAAGATACTTTTAAAGTTACCATGTTTTTATTGGCAAAAGGCCATTATCATATTCATCACACGTATTTATCGGCACGGCGTTAAATTTTCGGTAAATTTTCGATAAAATTGTGTTAATAACGTAATAAATGGTAATATCACAATAAATTCAAGTAATTTCCTTAATATTTTTATTTTATTAATATTTTCATTTATTATTATTATTATTTTTAAATATTATACTTTTTGCAAGATTTTCCTGTTAATGTTCTGGTAAAAACCTGATAATTTAAAATTATCCCGATATTATCAATCACCATTAATATTTCGAGAACAATATTTGTGACAATAGTGCACATTTAAAAAGAGAGTTTTATGTTGAGTATCCCACGGTTTTCCACATGTAAATTCAAAATAAATAAATAATTAATAATGTGATCTCATTCTTGCCTATAATCTAATATTTTTATTGGCATCATCTAGACAAACACTTTCAATCTTCATCAAATAAAATAAATCATTAGCCAGTGAATCAGTGCATTGAATCTTCGACAAAAGTGGAGAGGACGAGCATTTATAAAAGATTAGAGTTAAATTTCAGATGATGTGGTACAATTTAATAATATTTAAAGTTTTGAAATAATATTAAATGCTTATTATCTTCATAAAAAAATATTAAACAAACTATCAGTATATAGTTGGCACATCATGCGCTTTTATTATATTATATTTAATTGATTAAGTTGCGTTCTCAATGCAACTGCTATTTGATTTCTTCTTCACTGAATCTCAAACTCTGAATTTTGTGTCTATGTTGTATTAAATACTGATAGAGAGGTCTTTCAATTAAATTTATAATTCAATTAAAATTGTTTTAATTTTATTAGTTAAGTAGATTTTTTAAGATTTAAAAAAAATGATCAGATTAAATTATTTTAAATTGTCATTTATTCTCGTTGCTTGTTCCGATTTGATAAAACACGTAGGTAAAACTCATTTTTGAAAACTAGTTTTTAAGGAAAAGGAATATATGTGCTTATAAGCCTATAAGTCCAAGGTCCACAAGCGATTAGATACATGCTAACACTCCCTCTCAGTACCAGGACTGAAGACACTCAGTTCTCTCCCTTCATGCAGGGCTGGAGATACGAACCTGATCGTTCCTTTTACTTTGTTTTGATAAAACATATGAGTAAAACTCATCTTAAAAATCAACTTTTAAGGAGAGAGCTGAGATGAAAATTTGGTATACAATGGTAGATACGCTACATCATGTTAACGGTCATACACTGTTGCGCTGATACACCTTATGACGCGAGTGTTATAGGCTATTACAGGCCGTTACACACCATTATAAAAAAGGAGGAGAGAGAATCTGTAACGGTAGTTACAAATCGTTATGTACTACTGTTCAATGTAACAACTGTAATAGCCGTTACGATACAAAAATGCTTTTTTAACCCGAAAGAGAAAGAGTCGATATGCTTATAAAGCTCATAATCTGAATGCCGACAGTAAATGTGAGATACTCAAATGATTTACATAAAAAATTGAGTGCCAATAAAGTATAGAGATGATGACTCTTTGAGCTAAATCAAGCTGGGGCTTATTGTATTTCAAATTAATAGAGTGTAGGACTTCCCTTTCCCAACCACTTGAACTAATAAACAATTAAAGCTGAACACATTTAAGAATTGCATTATTGACCATGACTATTACCAGCCCAAAGCCCAAGCAGATTTCAGTGACCCTCATCAACCAAAGAGGTAGACTACAATTGAGGACCACAGCTAATGAGAAATATTCGAAGTCTAGAATCAACGTGTCATCATCCTCCCCCAATCAATGAGAAATATTCTTAAGAGGCATCTATTCAGATCTCATAAAAGGGGCCCACATCACACATGCTTTGACTTTTGAAACAAGACCAATCAATTGGGGTCCATTTTCATTAATTGGTAGAACAGGCCTTCGATATATTTTAAAGTAATTTTTAAAAATAATTTAATGTGATGAATTTTAGAGATTTAAAAAAAAAAAATTGTATATGTTTTATGAACTTCATCACTGTAGAAAGACGACACCCTTAAATGCTCAAGAAAATGGAGAATAATTAATAATCAATAATTACTTAATTAAGACCCACGAAGTTGAGGATCAATAATTTTATTTTATTTTGAATTTATCTGCAGAAAATTGTGAGATATCCAGCGTAAAATCTCACGGATGAGTCCACCACCCGTAGAGCACACCAAGATTTGACCATGAAACTCAAACCCTCAATCTTCTATTTTCTAAGACGTGAGGCAATCAGGTGAAGATCATCCTAACCATTAATGGAAAAGACTATTAGAGGCATTTAATCACAGCTCACTTGCTTTGACTTCACCTACCAAACTTCAATCAGTTGACTAGTTAGTATCACACTATTGCTTCTCAATCTTCACTTTGAGTCTTCCAAAAAAAATCACAAACCCAGCTAAGATGGAAATGGTCATACTTTAAAAATTAATGGATTAAACTGAATTGTGAGAGTTGACAAATGGAACTCTACTTCTCTTGTAATTGTTGTAAATTTAGTAAATTATAGAGAAATTATTTATTTTATCATTATAAATATTTTATTTTTTTAAGAATATTCGTATTTCAGACTATTAATCTTTGGGACACTTGTAAATCCCCTATTCTTTATACACTGAGTATAGAATAATGGGAAGTGATATTTTTCGTGTTGAAAGAGAATTGATCCTAAGACTTCTAGAAAGAAGATCACGTTTTGACAAGGAAGTTAACCCTTCTGAGTTATTTTAAATACTTTAATAAAAAAAAGACAATATTAATTTTGTTTTTATTATTAAAAATCATCATAAATTATTTTATTGCTTTAACATAAAGTCTCTTTAAAAATAAGAAAGAGAAATTGTGTTTAACATTTTTATGCAAATTTAATGAGCAATTTTCTTTTAAAATGATGTTAGCTCGACTCTTTCAATAAATATATAATAAAAATTCATTTAAGACCCACTTTAACCTGTCTTTCTCATATATAAAGAAAATAAAAATATGTTAGAATATTCAATATAATTAATTAATTAATTAATTTTACTTGTCAAATCCATTACCCTTTTCTGGTCAGAACGTGAGGCCACAAAATCGGCATAAAAGTCAATCTTATATCTCGTGTTGATGGAGTAAATAGTTTACATTGATATGATGATTATGCTCAAATCAAGACAAAGAAATCCTTTTCTGTCTCTTAAATCTTGTTATTACACTCTATTTGACTGTTCTAATTGGCTGTTTCCGTCCATCGACGTCGTTGTCGTCATCGTTTTAGATGATGATTTCTCTTCACCTTGTTTTCCATCTAAATTACCAGTTTTGGCGGCACCCATCTCGGCCTCTCCGATCACCGGCGCGTCTCGGAATCTTGCATAGATATCACCTTTGTAGAATTTCTTGGTTCTAATCACCAGAATCAGAGAAACAAGAGCGCCGAAGATGGTTGCAGCTGTGATAATTATGAAAGATAATCTAAAACATCGGACACCAATGCAAGTTCGGTCATCTCCGGCCTTGGCGACGCCGCCAGGCAGCTGCTTTAACGCCTCCCTGTCGTAGAGATATCCGGCGACTTTAACATTGAGTACGTAAGATCCAATTGGGCTAGCGACTGAACCAAAATTGTACAAGGTCGAGTAATACTTGAGGCCAAACACTTCGGATATGATGGCAAAGAGCAATGGCCATTGTGCTCCGAAGCAGAATCCGATGATTACCGAAGCGACGTAGAGAGAGCCCGGGACGCCGAATGCAATAAGAAGGTGGCCGACGCAGGAAAGGAGGAGGACGAAGGTTAGCATCAGTGGGCGGGGGAATCTGTATTTGGTGAGCAAGATTTCTGAAAGGAAGCCGGATGCAACTCTTCCGGCGAAGTTCCAAATGCTTATGAGTGACACAAATGTGCTGATGCTTCGAGTAGGATAGCCCAGTGATCGGCCTATCTGACCCATGTTGTCAATTGCAGTGAGAGTGCCGCCGACACCGCAAATTGTTGCGAAGAAGAGAATCAACATATCGATGCTCACAAGCGCTTGGAGGATGGTGTAGTCCTCACCCCTGTCGGGGGACTTAAAGACGGCGATGAACCGAGATAGCCCAGATCGATTTTTCTGCGGTGGCGAGTCCAATTGGGCAGGAATTGGATGAGTCGGTGGTGTTGGAATTGGATGCACTTCTTGTAAGTGCTCTGTTTTGTCGACTGAGATTGTAATTGGGTTTGGATTGCTTTTGCTCTGTTTTTTGAGTCTCCACAGAGCAATCTCCTCTCTGAAGGTGATGGAAAGGGGAAGGATGAGCAAGAGAACAACGACGGCGGCGCTGCCACCGTATTCAGGTTGTGAGAAGTGCAGACTGTTCTCAACAATGATCATGGCCATGAGAAATCCGGCAAGCCCAATGGCTATGTAGAGGATGTTATAGAATACTTTCAGCTCGTTCGCCTGCCGGACTACTTTCATAATCCGAACTGTGTAGAGGAACAACATTGAAATTACAGCAGGCATCCACCCAATAAGCAGTATAAGAGACTTGGAGTCATCACCATAGAAAGCATGGAAGAGCTGAGTAAGAATTGCGCCGCTCAGGCCTACATAGCCCTTGAGCAGGCCCAGCACAACCCCGCGGCTCTCCGGGAAGTTCTTCACGGCAGTAACAAGCGCTCCGGTGTTGGCAAACGACTGTGAATTGGCGCCGATGCATATATACAGACACATCTGCCATACATGGGGGCGGGCGATGCGGCCGGTGACGGCCAGCCAGATCATGAGGTAGCCAGTCAAGTTCATGCCTGAGCCGATGGCGAGGACGACCCACGGTGGGGTGACCTCATTGATAAGGCCGGAGAGAACACCGACGTTGGCACCCAAGTCCTTGAAGAAGCTGAGAGTGTTGAGAGTCTGCTGGTCGTAGCCCAATGACTCTTTTATGTCTTGAGAATAGAGACCAAACATGTATGTAGCACCGGCAGCCGCCATGATCAGGATGGTTGCAAAGATCATGAACCACCGGCCCCGGATAACATGAGCCGTAAGGTCAATCATTTCTCTAGCCATGGCCACCACCATCTTCCTCTCTACTTTTTTGTTTGTCTCTCGCTCTCTTCACTATCTATGTATTTTGTGTGTTCTTATACAGTAATGAGAAGAGCAATCATCTCTGTTATGAGTTACAGGGGAAGAGACTGTTGGGTGGAATTTATAAGAGTAAGGGAAGGAATCCGTGCACTGACTTGATGGGTTTCCAGGAAATGAAGGAAGAGAAGAGAGACAGG
Source organism: Chimonanthus praecox (assembly GCA_022113865.1). Lineage (NCBI taxonomy): Eukaryota > Viridiplantae > Streptophyta > Magnoliopsida > Laurales > Calycanthaceae > Chimonanthus > Chimonanthus praecox. The sequence continues at coordinate 50,657,183 of CM039093.1, read as the reverse complement.
GAAGAGAAGAGATTGGTGTTGAACCACAAGTGGAAAACGAAGATTAAGAGATGAGGATTTCTTCTCTGTGAAAACTAAGTACAGAGCAATGAGAAGAAAACAGAAAGAAGCTGAACTTTTACATGCAATTTAGTATTATTCATTAATTACCGTTGAAAATTCAAATAACAGTCTGACTCTGAGGTTTGTTCAGCATTTAATGTGACTGGATAAGGTCCTTTTTCTCTCGGAAAATTTACAATTTAAGCATTTAAAATTGGATCAAGTTTTAGTTTAAAATATAATTTCTAATAACTTGATTTTAGTTATTAACAATCTTTTAAAACTCGATCTCTGGAGAGACTTGTCTTAGAAGAAGAGTAGGTTAAAAAAGGTTGAATCGGTTCATTCGTAGTCAAATCTTTATTATTAATATAATATTATAATTAATATTAAATTATTAAATAAAATTATATTTCTTAAAAATATATATTTTCTCTCATAAACATAATTATAAATATAAAAATTTAATAATCTAAAAATCATATTATCAAAAGAACCAACATTTTATCTTCATTTTCTTCATTTAAAAAAATTAAGGGTTTTTAAAGGTTAAAGGTCATGGATTTACTAGAAAAACTGAGTTGATCCGTGAGTCACACAGAGTTTTTAATTCAGAAGGATTTTTAAATGATCCGACCTGCATTTTAGGTCATGGTTGACCCGTGGGTCAACCTACAGGTTGGATCAAGTTTGATAAGATTGGTTTTTAAATTCACCTTACTTTGAGATAACAACGTTGATGGCTTTCACTACTAAGAATTAGTAACTATGAATTGGGTTTTAGTTTAAGTCTATCTACTAGCAACACATTATGTCTACTTTCAATTAAAATTGTCGTATTTCTAACTAATTTTAAAATAATTTATGAGAAAAAAGAAAAATTGACCAGATATACATTTACATAAACATATTGGCTGAACAAGCTAAAAAGCCCAATGGGCTTCATTGCTTCTTGTAAAAGCCTAACCTCGACCATTTGGCTCAACTCACTAAAATTTAGTTTCGATAGTGACTCGATATTCTATATATGTGTTCAAAACCATTCATTTACAAGGAATTCAAGCAAGTCTCATGCTGAGTTTGGAGTGAGAAACAAAGATATAAAGATTATAGAATTTTTTTAACTCAAATTTAAGAAATGAGGATACACTTTTATAAAATACAAATCTATCAAGAAAAAAATGGAAAAAATTAAAATGAAAAAAAAAAATCTTATTTTTAATCATAAGAGAGCTCCATCATTTAGAGCTTTTTTATTTTCTTTCGGTGAATTTTGATTCAGTCAAAATTATCCTATTAAAATTAGTGTTATCTGTCTTTTTCTGAGAGTGACCAAGAGAATTTAAAGTTGATTTTCTTAGGGTTTTTATGATTGAAAATTCGAAATCTTTGATCTAGTCTAAAATTTCAAATATGAAATTTGTCTTAGTAAAACTGTCTACGTAAGTAAGAAAAACTGACTTTTTCCTTCATCAATTCTTAATAAATAATAGTTTTTATTTGATACTGTCATGATAGCTTTAGAAAGATTAGTAATTTAATATCGCCAACTTTGTATGCTTTCTCACATAAAATGGCAGCAAATCACTTCAAGTCCAAACAAGTTTATATATTTTTTAAAGTGGACCAGCCGTGAGATCCTGTCTTCATTCTTTTAAATTGTTTCTTATATCTATAATTTCTCAAAAATTGATTGTTTATTTTTGAAAAATTAAATTTCCACTGAAATTTTAATTCATTTTAACCAATGGACATATGTATCTATTGATAGCAAAATTTTTTTTTGCCAAACATAGCCTTCTACTGTTTAAAATTCAATAAAAAATTTGCAAGGACACTTCTGCAGTCACTTATTTTCAGAAGCTTTTTACATATTAAACTATTAAATTGAATCACATATTTTCTAAAAAAAAATTATAATTTGTCATTCATTTTGTTGGCCTAAAAGTTAAATCCGCCTCTCCTAAATCAGATTGAGTTGTCACTTTCGTGACTATGTTCGACTGATTCCTGCGTCTTAACCAACACATTTCATCCAATCATATAAAATTCTTTTCATATAAATATACTCACTTTGTCCTAAAATATTTGTCCTATTTTGAATTTTTTTTATTTTATAAAGATCATTTTTACATGGAGTGTGTCTATCTTAGTCAATACGAATATGATATGATTGATTTGGAGATAGTAAAATTACAAATAACTCTCAATGAACTTAATTTAATATTCAGTGAGCCTTTCTTAACCCTGTAATAATCCATGATTCTAGACGATGAGAATCGATGGTGAAAATAATTTCAGAATGTCACATGTAGACAAGTCAAAGCTTATAAAATAAAGTCGTCTTCCCATCATATTAGAAGGTGATTTGGAGCTCATCGAAAAGATTAAAACTTTGATTTAATATAAAAATAAAAAAAAATATGAGAAGTAATTTGAGACAATTTCTAAATTCAGTCAGAGGGAGTACAACTTTTCCCATAAATATAGTTACCCCACTCTCAATTCAACAGGCTAATGCTTGAATGTTATTGGGCATCAATGGACAGAATTTCTGCCCAAATTCCATCCATGGTGGGACCCAAATCTTAACTGGCTCTGATAATCATATAAATATGACCATATCAATAATCGATCTTGTTTTGACTGAGACCCTTATTACAGATGATGACCAATGGGTCTAGTGTCTACATCACTGCCATCAATGCTATCTGTTTTTCAGTAATTTCTAATATTTTTACATAAAAATAGACTATTTTATTTTGTAATTTTATGATGGTAAAATTATAATAATGTTATGGTAATTATGAAAAATCTCTATAAATATATTTAAAACACTTTTACAGTTTTAATGCATCTTTACTTTAAATTATTTTATTTTCTACCATATATTTTCAATCATATTAGAATACAAAAAATTTAATAAATAAAAATCTATATGAAATACGTAATTGACCAAAAGAACATCCAAATTTAGGTCAAACCGTCAAACCCAAATGCCTACCTAAAATCCAAAATTTAGTCCTAAACTCTCATCCATGGCCTCTCAAAGGTTTGTCTTGTTTATTGACAGGTGCCAATCATCCATAGATATGGGCTGTATCTGAATGAGAGAGAAATATTGTATAAGTTTATTCATGTAAGGGTTTCTTGAAAAGGAACAAGAGGAAAAAAAATTATTTTAAATAGGTAAAAAGATTATTTAAAAGGGTTTTTGGGTTTGTGTGGGAATAGAGAAATTTGAGACTTTCTCGCTCCTCCTGTTCATTGCTAAATAAGGTAAACGACAGCTTTTGGATGATGGGAGGTTATCCTATTACCCCTATTTGGTAATTAATGGAGAGGGTAAAAAATTTTACCCCTCTCAACTTTTGAAAAGTCTTTTTAAAAGAAGAGTTTTCATATTACCTAGAGTAACCTCTGAGAGATAACCTCTCTAAAATTTACTCTCCATCTGCCCTCATTTTCACCCATGTATCTTTTATTCAAATGTAGCCAATGTCTAAAAAACTCAATGGTAAATTAAATACTCTTATATAACTATTTAATTTAATTAAATTCAATAGTTGAAATTAAATCAGTTGAACTATTTTAAACTATGATATTTAATAATATAATGTATTATTAAACTTTAAAAATATAATTACTAGAAAATAAAAATTAAAAATCTCATTATAAGTTTATAACTATGATACTCTAATAAAAAAATTAGTAAAAAGAATATAAATAAATAAAAATAATAATATTTTAGAAACTACTTTAAATTGAATTGAGTGAAAGCGTTAATTTTTAAAATACTGACGTTAGATATCTCGAGACGAAATAGAAGATTCGAGTGTATCTAAGTTGCATGTGAGCATGAGTAAACTATAAGGTCTTCAGTCTTATCTGCCGCCCAAGCAATAAAACCATCAAAAATAATTAGGAAACGCATGACCTAACCTGAACGTGTCGGGTCATGCGAGTCCCGTCAACGGATTGAGTTGGCATGAAATTCGGATCAGGTAGGGATGAAAAACATTTAAGTTAACTTGACTCAACCTGACTTGATCCAATTCAACCAAACTAAAATTAGACTAAAATAAATTCAAAATGCAGGTCGAGTCAGAATTCAGATCGGGTGATCGAGAATTTCAAATCAATAACTCAAGTTGGAGTAGGTTCTATAATATTGATTCGGGTCGGGTTGGATTTTTCCCAATTTCAGCCTAAAACTCATTATCGTGAATATTTGGTTAAATTGAGTTAATTTAACTCAGTGAAATTAAATATTCACAAATTCAACGATTATTTCTATTATAATGAGTTGGATCGTTTCCATTAATTCAATGAGTTATATAAAAACAAGAGACAAAATTAGATATTTTCAAATAATTGATATTAAATTAAAAACTATACGTAGATCATTCCATTGTTAACTTTTAAGACATTGATTGATAGATTTGATTAAAGTAAAATAATCATGAGGTGACATGTTCTTATAACGTAAGGACAATTGATTCTCTTTAAACTTTTTGTAATATATGGGGAGGTAGGTAAGGTAGTGATTAAGATACACACCTTAGGTGCATCTCTAATTAAATCAATAGAGGAGCAATCAAGGCTTAAGAGTAAGCGAGCTTACGAGAAGTGATTATTTAAGATAAAGTGCGAATCAATTCAAAATTTTTATTCTTTTACACAAGTGTGTGAGAATCAACTTAAAAATTTTATTTTTTTATACGAGTTTTGACCATCATTCAATCTCTAACATGTATACACAGAGACTCGTGATTGATATGGTGTCTGCGTAAGTGGAATATTGGCCACAAAGTTGCGTCAATTGCAATTGTGCAGTGAAACCTACCAAAAGGACAATCAAGAGATGAAGGGCAATGAATGGACACGATCAGATGCTGGCAAGTGGAAGTGGTAGAGTCCACATTCACTCATTCACTCATGGCTACAGAAATAGTGGTCCCATTCAGAGAAATAAATTTTGATTTTTAGATCCTTGATATCTCGATTGATATGAGATTTGAAATATATTGTTCATATTGATCGATAAAAGATAATTTAAAAAAATAATTATAAAAAATTTCTTGATTGAGATATCGACTGATATCTGAGATTTAAATCCCTGATCTTACTATATACAGATTGCATATTTTTTTACCCATACACCGAATAATTATATAATAAATAACACTTTAATATAAAGACCAAACTCAAAATTTCTACTTTTAAATCTGAGTTATTGACCTTCACTCAAACACAAACAAAAACACACACGTGTCTATGGACTCTTCAACAAGTGAACTTCTTTTTGCTGAATCTGCACTGTATGTAAGTGGAATACCGGCCACAATGTTGCATCAATTGCGGTTGTGCACTGAAACCTTCCAAAAGGACAATCAAGAGATGTGGGCAAATGGAAGTGGTGGGGTCCACCTTCACTTATTCAGGGTCATGGAAATAGTGGCCCAACATGTACGAACCACCACTTGAAAGCTGCTTTTGATTGCAGCTGTGTGGGTGAAAAGGGAAATCAAAAGACGGGAAAAAAAAAAAATATATATATATATATATATATATATAAGGTTATTGAGATAGCTCATTTCGCTTTTGAATAAGTATGCCACTTTTTTCAATTCTATAATTTTTTTTTTGGTAGTGATCTTACACGAGATTTTTGTATAACCAGACATAAGAATGAGTAGATTTCTCACTTTACTCTTCACCTCTACCGCACGGATCACTCCAAAATGGTGAGCCGTAAGTTTTTCCTACGTTTAGCTTGAATTTTCAAATGAGGCCGTTTCTCGACCGATTTTTATAAAAGTATCAAAATTCATTTACTCTGAATTTTATGTACTCCGAGACTGATTTTAAGTGAAAATGGTATAGTTTTAGGCTTCAAAAAATCGTAGCCAAAGAATTTAGATTTTTAAGCCCAAAACTATACCATTTTCACTTAAAATCAGTCTCGAAGTTCATAAAATTCAGAGTAAATGAATTTTGATACATTGTTTGTAGAAATTGGTTGAAAAACGACCTCGTTTGAAAACCCAAGCGAAAAACCCACAAGTGATGAACGAACTTGGCTCGCCGTCTTGGAGTGATGGGCTCGCCGGTAACACTCGAGCAAGCTGAGTTCCTTCATCAATTGTGAGTTTTTCGCTCGGGTTTCAAATAAGGCTGTTTCTCGACCGATTTTTACAAACAATAAATCAAAATTCATCTACTCTGAATTTTATGAATTCCATGACTTATTTTAAATGAAAAGGGTATAATATTGGACTTAAAAAATCGTACCCAAAGAATTAAGAGGGAAGACCAATTTTCTTAAATTCTTTGGGTACGTTTTTTGAAGCCCAAAAGTATACCCTTTTCTTTTAAAATCAGTCTCGGAGTTCATAAAATTCAGAGTAGACGAATTTTGATACCTTGTTTATAGAAATAGGTCGATGGACGACTTCGTTTGAAAACCCAAGTGAAAAACCTATAGGTGATGAACGAACTCGGCTCGCCGGCAATATTTTTTGGCTAGCCGATTTCTCACTTTGGCGAGCCGATTTCCATTTTGGCCAGCCGGTTTATGACATTCTATTCTTTTTTATTTTCTGGTACATAAAGTGAAGGGCAAAATGAGAAATCTACTAATTCACGTGTCGGGTTACACAGAATGCCCGTGGGAGGATCGCTACCCTTTCTGTAACTTTGAATTTTACAAAGATTCTCAAATTAATATAATATGTATTTCGTATTAATATTAACAAAATTTGACTATAGTGTTTAGGTCTTTTAAAGCATCCGACTAATCCTTGGGACATGTATAGCCCTTTGGAGTAGAGTGGAAATCGAAATTTGGACTCCCATTCTCAGAAGCAAGTTCCTAACCATCTGTAATACCCTACCCCAAATTAGACGTGTTTTAGCTTATGAACTTTGTTTAACCGGTTAATCTCGAAGATTTCGGTTAGGGCTTTAAGGAAAGCCTAAGTGTGGCCCAATCCGAGCTCGTGAGCTCAGTGATCCAGCTCGTTCAGCTGGAGGGGCATTTTGGTAATTTACTGCTTGTTATGTTTATTTTATAAATTATGTTATTATGTGATTATTATTGGATGATATGATTGTCCTTAATCAAGGAATTGTATTTCTGATTTTAAAATAATTTTATTTCAGAAAATAGTATTTAAAATCCGCCCGTCAAAACCCCGAAAGGGAGTATTAATTATTTTAAAGGGTTTTGAAAATGAAATAAATCTTGAAACTAGTATTTTGTAGTAGACCATTTTAAGAATGGTCTAGTTATTCTTTGGCACCCCAAAATGAGATATCTAAATTTTTTATTTTAACATCTGTTTATTTAAGTAAATAAGGTTAAAATATGATTTTTGTTTAAATAAATGATTTTTAGTGAGAGTTAAATTCCAAAATTTTTATGGTAACTAGAGTTTTTAAAACCCAACATATCGGTAAGGTTAGATTAAATTTTTGAGCCCTTGAAATTATGTTTTAAGTTAAAAATCCCGTTTTATAAAAAAGATGGACTAAATTGCAAAAACTGAAAGTTGTGGAGGGCTGATTTGCAAAAACCAAAAAAAAAAAAAATACTGTTGCAAGCATCAGCTGCCGCTGCATGCAGTGGCTGACCGGCCCCTTTTCCCGGCAATTTTTCCTATAAATTGAACTCCTCCGATCAGCTTTCAACTCCCAGCAAAAATCCTCAGCCTCTCTTCTCTCTCTGTTTCTCTCAGCCAGCTGAAACCCAGAGCACCCAACCCGATCTGTTCCTTCTTTCTTTCCCGGTTCAGTACAGTTACCTTAGAAGGGAGATTTTTTTCAAAATCGGATTTCTCAGCCCAGGAGCCCAAGTAAAGGTATCCATTGAATTCCCCTTTCGATTTCAGTTGATTTTGAATCAAGAAAAACCAGTTTTGGCCCTGTTTTCAGTGAGAAAAATCAGTTTAAATTTTAAGGAAAAACCATGGGTTTCTTGTACTCGTGAGCTTTCAAGTTTAAGATCGGATGGTCCGGTGAGCTTCAAAGCTCCAAACCTCTCCCTATGGAAAGAGGACTCCCGGAGGAATCCATCGGTCCGATCAGATATGAAAATCGAATCCGGAAAATCCCCTGTTTCCGGATTCGTTTTTCATGTTTCCGACCGTTCACTGTCTGTTGCAGACAGTGAAGGGAGAAGAAGAAGAAAAAAAAAAAAAAAAAGGAAAAAAAAAAATATTTTTTAGATTATGCTGATACTTGTGTTTGTGATGTTAGTTCCCAAAAAAAAATGAAAGAATAAATAAATATTATTATTTTATTAAAAAAATAATATTTTGTTAGATTATGTGATGTGATGTTAGAACCCCTTCTTATTAATTAAAAATGTATTAACCCCTTTTCTCTTATTACTTAAAGTGTAAATACTATTGTATTCGATTCCAGGCCGATCCTATTGGTCGGGCACTTAGTGATTCACTTTCAGGCCGACATTATATAGTCGGCACTGGGTGACCTCGAGGTCTAATTCAAAATGTCAGATCTGATCCTATGCAGAAGACAACCGAGAAGTGACCCGAGGATCTAGACCTAACTCAATAAGTCAATGCCCAGAAGACAATATGAGTTTTGGACTGAGCCCCTTTTTATTATTATATTATGGATTATGATAATTTAAAAAGGATAGAAACCCAGTATGAGCCTCAATTCTATGAACCCTCGATATTTTTGGAAAACGTATGATTTTCAAATACTGCTTGTGTGTATGTATTTGTTATGTATATTGATTGTGCACTTGTGTGTTGTTTGAACAGAAACCGCGTAAACCACACATCACGGCGAGGGAACTTAACTCTGCAGGATATGTAAACAAGTTTTATTATGAGATGAGTCTTGGGCAATGGGTGGTTTCAGATTTGATGAACCCACTCATGTGCCTAAACACGATGCACTATGGTAAGAGTGCTGATGATGGTTGTAAATATTACGATGTTGATCGTATGAGTATGTAAGACTACTTCTACGTACCTGGACTATTGAACTAATATCGGCCATATGGGAGATGGTTTATGTCTACTGGACCATGGGTGGACCATGATGTCGTCACTTGCTGACTTGAAGATGTCAGTATCGGATAAGTCAGTGCCGGAGATGTACTTGCAAGGATGTATTTTGACCGTGTCGGGACTTAATACTGGTCTCAGCGTAGTCGGCAAGCGTTACGTTGGATGATAGCAGTAATTGATGATGATGATGATTTACATGATATTATGCTTAATTGTTATCAAGCATGTGATATTATAGAACTGTTGCTAACCTGTTATTTTTTACTTAAACTGCATTGTTATATTTCCTTCACTGGGCTAGTTAGCTCACCCCACTCACCTTTCAGGCGATGAACCCGAGGAGGAGGACCCTCTTTATCAAGCTTAGGGTGGATAAGCTGATGTAGTGTTTCGGGATTCTCCTGGAGGGGAATACCCTGATCTTTTCTTGTTGGTTCTTGGAACCATTTGCTTTTATTAAGTACCGGGTGTGGTACTTAATTCGTTTAAATGTGATGTACTAAACTATGATGCCTCTGTAGTGGCTTTGAACGATGTTTTGTAATAATCAATGGTTGGATTTGATTTGATCATGCTATGTGTTGATATTATTATGTTTCTTTTGTGGGGTAGACTTATGGTATATGTTTGAGTCCACATGTTAGGATCATGTGTGACCTTTGGGCCTAACTGTTGATTTGGCCCAGTTAGAATGCTCATGAGTTTGTTAGTTTATCTTTCAAAAAAAAAATTGTCGCTTTCTGGGCCCACCCTTCGGGTCGGGGCGTGACACCATCACTCTAGCCCCTTTGAGTTATTGACACCTTAAAGTTTTAATCGATTAGAAAATAATTGAACCCATAATTAAATATTTATTTATTGATTAGTTTACTAAAAACAGTAAGTTTTGAAGAAGAAATGTTGTTTAACTGCAGAAATGATGGAATGTGGTCCTGAAAATAACGTCAAATTGCTAAGTTAGTTGACATGCAGCCCATCATGCTAATTTCTTAGATATATTGTATAAATGATTTTGAAAATTAGATAGAAAGTAATGATTATTTGTAGTTATATTGTGTATCTAGATTTCTAATTATTTAAGACTTAATTTATATCAAATATAAAGTATTTTTAATCTGCATGAATAGTTCGCTTGACCTAAACTTTCAGGATTATACTAGAGATATCAAGTTCGACTCCCCTAGAGCTAATCTAATAAATGAGATTTGCAAGTGTTTCGTATATTTGTAAAGATTAACCTCATTTCTAACGTAGAATAAAAATATTTAATAATAATTGAACAATATAAAATATTTTTACGCTTTTACATAAAATTTTTAAGTTCAATATCTTTTTCCATTCAAAACAAGCCTAACTGTAACATGAATGCTCAAGTCATGTGGTAAGGTGGTGATGCCCAAAGTCGCCATATTCAATTCAATAGGGACCTGATTGAAACTGTGCACATTCTCATTTGGGTTTGGACCACATTGGAATTCTCAAGTTCTTACTTCTATATATATATATATATATATATATATAAATTTAGGGTTCAGCTCCTCTCGAGCTCACTTAATACAAAAAGCTTGTTAGTGCTTTCGTGTATATGTGGAATTAATCTCACTTGAGGTGATGATATCCATGTTATCTGAAAAAAAAAAAAAAAAAAATCTAAAGCACTAATACAATGCTATGTTTTATATGTGAAAAATTAGAGATACGAGGGTTCGCTTAACGGTCAAAAATCGTCTGAGATACGGTTTAAGTGACTTTCAACTCAAAATGGTACTCTCTATAATGTTACTTAGTGTGTTTAGATAAAGAGATTTGTAAATGTTCAAAGCATTAATTAAGTCCTCTAAAAGGCGTGGATACCTTGATTTAAAAAAAAAATGTTATTTTTGTTAGATTAGGCTTATATTATTTGTACAGGGGTAACTTAGTCTTTTATGTATGTTTCTATTAGGTTTTACTTTGTATATATTATTGTCTTAATCAATGATAAATCCAAGGATTATTGGAATCTAATATGGTATCAAAGAGCTTAAGGTTTTCCTTGGGACAGAGGCGGAAACCAAAGAAGCCCAAGATTGTTCGGTTTGTTTTCTTGGGTGACTCTCATTTCATGGAAAAGCAAAAAACAGGATGTTGTTGCTCGTTCATCCACTGAAGCTGAGTATAGAGCTATGGCTTTTACCACAGCTGAGATCATTTGACTTCGTTGGTTACTTGCAGACATGGGTGTCTCTTTCTCTACACCCACGCCTATGTATTGTGATAATAAGAGTGCTATTCAAATAGCACATAACTCCGTTTTTCATGAGCGCCCCAAACATATTGAGTTGGACTGTCACTTTGTGCGTCATCATCTTCAGCTTGGCTCTATTTCTCTTCCATTTGTCCCTTCTGTATTGCAATTGGCTGACTTCTTCACGAAGTCTCATATCATTTCACGCTTTGTATTTCTTCTTAGCAAATTCGCGATGCTTACCACTATAACTTCGTGAGTTTGAGGGCGGGTGTTAGATTAGACTTATATTGTTTGTATAGAAGTAACTCAGTCTTTTATGTATGTTTCTATTAGGATTTACTTTGTATATATTATTGTCTTAATCAATGACAAATCCAAGGATTACTGGAATCTAATAATTTTATGCTATCTAATAAAAAATATGAGTATTTTGTGCAAGTATCTATTAGAGTCACTGTGGAATTTACAATCACAAGTTACACGAAAGTCTGGTTAAAAGTGACATAAAAAAGACATTTGGTTAAAAAAAATGAATTTCCTAGTTGGAATGTAACTTCATTGAAATATGAATTTGAAACTATATCTATTTTTTCTTAATAATGGACAAGTTACATTAGAAATTTAGGATGAGGTGTTGTAGTGTATTCTATTTGCGCATAAACCCAATTTAAGAATTATGGAAAACAGTCTTTGAAATAAAGAATTAAGATTTAGTGGAGCAAAGGATAGAAGAGAGTAATTAATTAAAATTTAAAATACCTTAACGTTGTATAATAACAGATTTAAAAACATTGGTTCCAAAAGTAGAATCTAATGAAGGATTTGATTTAAACATCACTAGTGAGTTGAAAACAAAGGTTGCGTTTGGATGAGGATTAGAGGAGTGAAAACAAGAGTAACCCTTGTTTACTCTCGTTTGATAACGAAGGAAAAGAGCGAGAAAATCTCAAGTATATCCTTTCCCGCATAAATCTAAAAAGGTCCCTGTTTATACACCCGTTTCATTTTGACATTCGTTCGAACGAATGGACGCATATCCCATCCAATTTGGATTCCTTCGAACGAATCTCCGTTTAAAATCAATTCGTTCGAATAAATCGGGTAAACAATAACGCTCGTTACTTTTCACCCGTGTTACTGTTCACCCTTGAAAGAATTGATTAAATGAATCGATTCTCTTTAAAATTTTAAAGTTATTTTTTAAGCATTGCGTATTTTTAAAATTTTCAAATTAAATATCCGGACTAATTACGATAATTTGATAAAAATACTTTAAGACTTCAAGGTCTTTTGACACTTTTAAATATTTAAAACACAGTATTTTACAAATAAGGGTATCCCTAGGGTGTGCCGAAAACACATTTAGGAGTGTCAAAAGACCTTGAAGTCTTAAATTATATTTATCAGGTTATCGTAATTAGTCCGGATATTCAATTTGAGAAATTTTGAAAATACACGGTGCTTAAAAAAATAATGTGCATAGTGTATTAAATAATAAAATCTCCTTTAAAACTTTAAAGTTATTTTTTAAGCACTGTGTATTTCACTCGTGTTACTGTTTATGTTCACCCGTGTTACTGTTCACTCGTGTTACTGTTCATGTTCACCCGTGAACGAATTGATTGAATGAATCAGTGATTTATTCGAATGAATTGATTCTCTTTAAAATTTTATAGTTATTTTTTAAGCACTGTGTATTTTTAAAATTTCTCAAATTAAATATCCGGACTAATTACGATAATCTGATAAAAATACTTTAAGACTTTAAGGCCTTTTGACACTCCTAAATATTTAAAACACAGTATTTTACAAATAAGGTTATCCCAAGGGTGTGCCGAAAACACATTTAAGAGTGTCAAAAGACCTTAAAGTCTTAAAGTATTTTATCAGGTTATCGTAATTAGTTCGGATATTCAATTTGAGAAATTTTGAAAATACACAGTGCTTAAAAAATAACTTTAAAGTTTTAAAGGAGATTTTATTATTTAATACACTATGCACATTATATTTTTAAGCACCGTGTATTTTCAAAATTTCTCAAATTGAATATCCGGACTAATTACGATAACCTGATAAATATAATTTAAGACTTTAAGGTCTTTTGACACTCTTAAATGTATTTTCGGCACACCCTTGGGATAACCTTATTTGTAAAATACTGTGTTTTAAATATTTAAGAGTGTCAAAAGACCTTAAAGTCTTAAAGTATTTTTATCAGATTATCGTAATTAGTCCGGATATTTAATTTGAGAAATTTTAAAAATACACAGTGCTTAAAAAATAACTATAAAATTTTAAAGAGAATCAATTCATTCGAATGAATCACTGATTCATTCAATCAATTCGTTCACGGGTGAACAGTAACACGGGTGAACATGAACAGTAACACGAGTGAACAGTAACGTGTGTTACTGTTCACCCGATTCATTCGAACGAATTTATTTTAAACGGGGATTCGTTCGAACGAATCCAAATTGGATGGGGTATGCGTCCATGTCTTCGAACGAATGCCGAAATGAACTGGGAATTCGTTCGAACGAATGGAAACGCGGGGTAAAATGATAATTAGCCACCCGCACCTAGAAACGGGTGTGTAGAGGCAGAAAAATGGGGTGTGTAAAGGGAGAGCCATCTAAAATCCCTTCACTGGAAAAGATAATCACTTTACTTCTCTATTAGGGTAAGTTTTTTTTTTTTTACACATTTCTCACTGTAATTACCAAATAAGATAAGAGAAACTCATATTCGATAGAAACCTATGCATAAGGAAAACTCCTATAAAATTTAACTCTCATCCAAATGCATCTAAGATAGAATGAAGGTTAGACAAGTTAGAGTATTATCTGATTAGAGGGCTCCATATTAATTAAGACGTAACTTCATGAAATGGTTATTAGATTGTGATCCTTTATAAATTAAAGCAGGAGTTGTCAGATTCGAGCTCTCAAGATTTAATCTGATGTATCATAAGTGGGAGGTGTCAATTTACGCTGGATTTCCTACGATTTTCTACGTATAAATTCAAAAAGTGGCTGACTCGTTGATTTTGGTGAAATGAGACTTGAATATTACATACAATCTAAAATATCTCTATTAATGATGAATGATGATGGATTTTTCACAATGTCACAAAGTTATTCAAATATGATAGCACATTTTAATCCTATGGAGGCACTTGTTGCCATGTATCATTGAATAAAATTAGAACAAGAAGAATATCATTAAAAATTTAAGGGGAAAATTGAATGAAAATTATGATTTATTAAAAAAAAAAGTTTACTTTAGATAAATGAGATTTAACAATTGATGACGACTACGATGAGAGTTAATAAAACTCACCTGAATTGGGATTCCGATTCCATCCAATAAAATTAATACAGGAAACTTAAGTAAGATTTTTCTATTTTTGAATTTTTTTTAAGAAAAAACAATGAGAACATTCTTTGGGTGACCACAACAAATGTGCCTTAAGGGCATATCAATCTACATTGTTGAAGATGTGGACTTAATTGTAAATGTAGTACTCATGGTAGACCCTGAAGTAACTTATATTGAAAGGACCTAGACATAGTTTGACTCGATGAAATCCAAGATTCAATTCTAAGAGTATCAGTCGATACAGACGAATTATCGGCCACAATGTATTGGAAAATATCAGCCGACATAATTTTTTATTTAAAAAAAAATGTTTTCACTAATTCTTTTGGTTGAATCTGTTCGCTGATACTTTCTGATACATAATTTGTTTGTATCAACCGATATATATTTGTATCAGTCAATTTATATCATTATATATTTTTCCGATATGTATCGATTGGATTTTTTACTTAATTATTTCACATTTTTTTTTTTTATGTATGGAAATCGTAGAATACCTAACGTAAAACTCTCACAAGTGAACCCATTACTCCTAAGATACATCAAGATAAAGCCGGATTCGAACCCGGAACATGTACTTGTAGGAAATTTTCTACTGTCATAGAACTATACAAATTATAGTGTCACCAGTCTAACGTGTGCTAAGTAAGCAAATTCAAGGGTGGCATAATCATTTCATGCCCTTTCAATTTTAAAATATAAAGAAGTAGAAAGGGGTTTATCTGTTTATGTAATCTTTTTATCAGGAGGTCGGCTCTGTCATATTAATTGTCACAAATACTGGATATTAAAATTGATCGGAAAATTAACAGAAAAATCTTACGAAAAATAATAAAAATATAATAAATGAAAATGTTAATAAATAAAATATTATTAATGAATTTATCAGTATTTTACTGAGAATTTATCTAGATATTATTACAATATTATCACTTATCATGATTTTATCAAAAAACTATTACAAATTTACTATAATATCGATAATTTTAAATATTAAAAATGATTGATATTTTATCAATAAAAATATAAGAAATTTAAAAATAGAGCTACAGTTAAGTCGAAGTTGGAAGATCCACTACCACAAGTTGATTAGGTCATCTGGTGGTCAGTAATAATTCCCAGCCATTTCATTTGGATGACTGACGACAATTATGAAGGAGAAAGTCCCAGTGTCCATTTCGACGACCATTTAAATGCTCAAATGCAAGGTCATTTGATAGTCACTACTCACTAATAAACATCCAACGGAGTGTTAGATTAATTAAATTATATTTTAAAAAAATTAGTAAATAATTAATTATATTTTAAAATAAATAAATTTGATCGTTCTAAATTATTCCTAATTTTATATGTTTGTAATATTTAAAAAATATGATTTAATTAATTTATGAATCTCATCCTATGCATAAGCATAAATCTTTATGATGAATTGATGATAATGTAAAGTTAGGCGATATATAAAGGGATAGCAATCCGCACACAAGTGTTTTGTGTATACGTACACGGGTTTTTCTTTGTTTCTCATTTTGTCCTTAAAAATTGACTTGCCGAACCAATGATTCTAATATCGTAAGGGTTTGACGACCTGATTTTTAAGGACAAAATGGAAAACAAAATAAAATTCGTGCATGTATACACAATTCTTCGGTAGGAAGATCATTAGTCTATATAAATTTACGTGATATATTATTCCACAATTATGTGTGCAGATGATCATTTTATTTTATAATAAATATCCAAATAAATGATTGTCTTGAATAGATAAATAAGGACCATCCATTTTGTGGAATCTGATTGATGTTCACTGTCTCCACCCCCGCACCTATGCCACGTGTAGTGATGGAGGAAGACAGAGCAGCCGTTACTTGGATAAACCTACCTTTGGATGAGAGAGCTGCCCAAGTGCCATATGACAGGAGTGAAATTTGGGTTGAGTTTTAAATCGAACTGTATGAGTCGATATAAAAAATCAGTGAGTTTAGATTATGTATTTATATATTTTGAATCACTGAGTTAGAAACATAAAAACCTAACTTTGAATGAGAGAAAGCCTAACATGAAGGAGCTGCACCAAGTGCCAACTTTCCTATATTGGTTAGCTTGTCAAAAGAAGAATTATAGTTTTATTTAAGAGAAATTGTAGAAAGTTTTCGAATTTTTTTATGTTAAGCACAAGAGTCTAATGGAAACTCATTTTATAGTGAGTTAAATTTATTAAAATCATTTTCTTTTAAAATTTAAATTTAATTTTTTATATTTTTTTATTAATATATTTATCATTATATTAATTATAATAAAATAAAATATTTATCTAATAATCCACTTTTATTTTTAAAAAATCATAAGCTGATATGATCTAATGAATTTATTTTTTAACAGTATAATAGCTCGACAGTATCCATTATTTGATATGACCCATTAGAAAATACTAGATATATAATAACTTTAAATATTAGTAAAATATATTATTTTAATAACTATAGTAGATTTTGATTTTGGTATATTTTGGTCAATGTTGTGAACATTATCTATTTGGGTTTCATTTTTATACTGTTCATATCTGTGTCAGCCTACTTGAACATGAATTTAAAATTAAAATATAGATAATATTTGTTCAAGTATTCAACTATTAATACGTTTTGATTATATTACACAATAATATGGATGGAACACCGACCCACATATACAAAATATAAGTCTAATCTATTTAATTTTAAAACTTCAATAATTTAAAATGGACAAAAAAAAAAAAATTTAACTTAAAAGGCCCTGCACCATCATATATGCCACCTAGGCATTAGGTCATCAACACATCAGTAAGAGATCAATAAAATGAATCTACATCCTCTGAAAGTGAACTTTCACCTAGGCATTGTGAAGATAGACTCTCTCTATTACATAGAGAGGTCTCTCTAATCCGATCTGACTCGAATTGTTGATCCGAAATTTTTAATCCGATTCAATCTGAATTTTTGACCGAGTTAATTCGAATGATGTTTTATAACTTGGTACATGCAGGTCAAGTCAAGTTACGTCGGATTGAATAAACTTGATTTTAAATTTCTCAATCTAATCCGACTCAAATTTCATATGAGTTTTATTTTTGCAACCTAACCTGACCTAAAATTTATAAATACATAACTCATACCCGCTGATTTTTCAAGTCAAGTTATACGAGACGGCTTAAAACCCAACCCAAGTTTCACCTCTAATTTTACCTAATCCAAATAAAATAATCCTACTCATCCTATGTATGAATGGAAGGATTGAATAATTAATATATTATTCTGATTTCTACTTCTTAAAAAGAAATAAATTGAAGTAGGAATAAGTTTACTTGGTTCAAACTTCAAACCACCTATCTATCTCTATAAGTCACTATTTTCAAAATTGTAGGAATGGTCGGCAAAGCCAATATAAACGGAGAACGGCATCGACTTTGTGATAAAAAGATGACTGCAAGACTTTGAAATACTTGCCTTCTTCTCCTTCCTTCCTACTTCTTCTATCTCTGTTATCTCATTCTCACTATTCTATCATTTAATAGATATTTTAGGCCACAATAATCGAGATGTGAGACATTGATTGATCAGTTGATCATTCTAAACTATTTCTAAATTCATGGTTTCAATTCAAAGACGAAGACTTAGATTTATACATGAAAACCCAAGTTGGATTAAGAATGGAATAAACCAAAAAGGAGAAAGACAAGTTTGAAGGAATCTCTTGACAAAGAAGGCAACTGGATGGGATCACTCCTGACTTCTCAGCCAGTTTTGGTCAATGCCTGCCTTGCCACGGCAATGTAATATATTAATAAAATGATATTTATAGATAAAGATTAAACAAAATTTTTTTTTTGAATTTACGTATAAGAAATCTCAGAATACCCAGCGTAAAACTCCCACAGATGAGCCCACTACTCCTAGTGCACATCAAGAATAGGCCATGGAGGCTGGAACCCGCAACCTTCCACTTCCTGAGACAGAAGGTAACGAATTGAGCTACACCCATGTGGGTTAAGCAAATATTATTATTAGAACATGCATGCATATATATATATAAAAAAAACTATCATTAAATGATGTCAAAATAATCAATACCTCATCATTTAGGGCATATCGGTTGTGATTTTGACTTAGTTTTTTAGAACATTCAACTAATTCTTTGCAAGCCTTACTACATACGCATTGGATAATTCTATAATGAATGACTTTTTAGAGTAGATTGAGAATTGAACTCAGAATTTCTCTAAACATTATTATCATTTTTAAAGATATTATCTCATTTACTTCTATTAGACTTTCACTTTCATACTCAAGTGAATAGAATGCCTTGTTTTCTTCTGCTTTACAATTCAATACATCCAATTCTAGTCTGTGTAGTTATCATTTCGTCATCGTCATCGTTATCATTATCATTAGTCATCGTTGTTATTAGCAACCACATATTTGGATTGTTAAAGTGGGAATAGTATGAGGAGATATCCACTGTGACGAGTTCACACTTATACCCTTTTGCTCAACTCTTTCAATTGGATGATTATTCAATTTTACATCATTTTACACAAATTATTAGATTTGACCTACATATTAGAATAATTATACAATATCAAATCTTTTAAATTTTAACCTTTAGCCAACTTATCTCAACTTTTTAATGAGAACTAAAAAAAAGGGATCTCAACAAAATCTTGTCTTAAAGATCTCAATTAATAGCAAGATCTCAACAAAATCTTGTATTAAGGGTCTGAATTGATACCACCACATGTATTTAGATTGACTAATGCACAGCACTAGACAGCTCTTAAATCTTGGTACTAGTGCCTTATCATATTTTAAATACTTATCTCAACCTTCATTATCAGAAATGTTACGCAGTCAACTCTAATTAAGAAACTTTGTAGACTCAGTCAACTCATCTCAGCTGCACACTGAGTCAAGTCTTACCCAACTTTTGACACTGACTTCTTTTAAACTACTATTATTGTAGTGTGAAAGGTTAGACTTTAGCTTGGCCGTACTCTTACTTAGAAGCTAATGAAAAAGAATGATAGAGCCTACTAATCTCACCAATTTCAGATGTGAATCAAACCAAATAGTCATGTACAAAAAGTTAGAAACATTTTTTATTTATCAGTCAATGAATGGTTAAACTGAACTTATTGTTATTACTATTTTCTTTTAATATTTATATATTAAATTCTTTTACCCTATCTATATATATAGAGACATTCACTTTATCTATTAAATCAATCTCGACCGTTAATTCATTGAATAATTGTGATTTGCTTCTATGTTAGCAAGAAAAAAATAGACAAAGTTTATAAAAAATTTGCTGGAAACGGAAAAGATATTTTATAATAGAATTTTTTGAGTTGGAAGGATTTGACTTAAGTATTACTATACAAAAATAGATGAAATTCATGCAAAAACTGACTAAAAATAGATAACAGAAATTGTAGATTAAATTTGTGAGTTCGGAGAATATGATAGAGATTTTTTTACATTAGTATTTGGGATGCAACTCGGGTTGGGTTAACTTGAGCCGAGAAATCATGCAGGCCGGGTCGAGAATTTTGGGTCAGCAGATCAGATTGAGAAGATAAAAATCCGTATGAAATTTTGGTCGGGTCGGGTTGAGGATTTTACAAGTTGACCCGACCCGACTAAAATTAGGTTAACATGGATTCAAAATGGGAGTTGGGTCAGAATTCGGGTGGGGTTGTGTAGTTTAGGTTAAGAATTCGGGTCGGGTTCCATATATATGAACTCAGGTCGGGTTGGGTTTTAAGGAATTCGACCCGCCCGACTCGAGGTGAAGCCCTAATTAGTATCTAAACATAAAAAGGGTTTTAAAAAAATTATGTAAATTAAAGAAATAATTATTCATTGTAATTTTTCACTAATCATTTTGTTTTTCAATCAAGAGACGAGATTTGCGACACAATTCCATTCCATACTAGACCTGGCAATGGATTGGCTTAGGTGGGGTTCTAGTCGGGTCTTACTCGGTTCAAGAGATGGAATGTAATTGTGTTGCAAATCTCTCATAATAAGTATTCAAAAGATGTTGCTTACTGTGAATTAGGAATTTAAATATCATATATCTATTGACACATATCATTTTTTGTTTTTCAGTATATTTCAATTAATATGTATTATATTTGCTCTATTAGACGAAATATCAGTTGATACGTATCATAATATCTTATCATCACTTCATATATGTATCGTTTATATTTAAATTAGACGTTGCTTAGATGATATATATCGATGAATCACTAACATCATACAATTTTATCTTTTACTAAAAAATATTTGTCAAGTTAATAAAAATCTAATATTTTCGATATATCGCGAATACAATATGTATTACTCATACACCTATATTTGACTGAAACAATTTATAATCATTGGTCTATTGTCATTTTTTCACTGTCATTGTCTCTTTTTTCTTTTTTTTTTCATATTATGTGTTCGAAAGTCTTCTCTCATGCCCGTAGTTTATTATAATTTTCAAGTTTTTTAAGACATTTATCACAATAAAAAATTAATTAGATTCTTCTTTTTAAAACTCAATCAACAAAGTAATATTGACTGATATTTTTTTAATATTAAAAGTTCCTCACACATTATGTGAGCAGAAAATTACTCCAATTTAATAAGACTAAGAGAATAACTTTCCACATTCGAAGTGACGTGAGTCTCGTGCTATTATTATTATTGATCACTTATCCTTTTGTTAAAATATAAAATTATTAAATAATGATGATGATAGCAACAATTAGTAATAATTAATTGTGAATTTTATAGCAGACGTAACGAACTTCAGCTAAGAATTAATTAGATAATATTAATCATTCAATTGGAATAAATTTGAGAAGAAAACAATTCATTGATTATCTAAATTTTTAGTGTGTTAATCAAATGGATAAGATCAATCCGATGAACATCATTTTTACGCACTTCACATCATTAGTGGTATATCTAATTAAGTGAACGGCTTGGATGATTATGATACTTGATAAAGACATAAATAAGATTGAGGTTTTTATATGTTGTCATAAATGAAAAATTGAAAGAATGTATTATAGTATGAATCAGGGGTGTAAAAAATGGCATGGACGATAAGTTTCTCTCTCCTAATTTTTTTTTTTTTTAAAATATTGGTATTATTTTATTATTTTATTTTTTTCTAAATTAAAAAATATAAAAAAATTGAAAAAGAAACTATTTTTTTTTTAAATTGAAAATGTAAATATCGGCTGATATTTTGATTATCGGCGGATATCTGGACCGATATTGGGACGATATCGGCCGATATATTGACCCGGGCCTATCACCGTTTTTTTTTTTTTTAAATACCGATATTAATCATATCGGCCGATATCGGACCTATATGATTCGGCGATATATCCGCCGATACAATACGTATCAGCTGATATGATAAGGGGCTTAAAATCCGAATCATATCGGCCGATACGTTTTGTATCGGCCGATATATGTACCCCTGGTACTATGAATAGAAAAGATAAAATATTTTTTTTTATGACTAAGGTGTTCGGGCATCTAAGAGCACTGGATTAGTAATCATTGAGGCATGTGCAAGTCTCTCTACCTAAACAAACCGAATAACTTTACGGGAAGTGGTCTTTTATAATGGAGTTAAAATCCAACACAAGATTTTCGGTTCTTAATGTAAGTTTTTGGTCTAACCCCTTTGGATTGGGAAACATAAAGAATATGGTTGGTATATAAGAACCATAATTAATTAAAAATGTGTCACGTTTAAAAAAAATTATTGTCCTTACAATTAGGAGGAGAAAGAAGAACCATTCCATGCTAACTTTAGTTAATA
Organism: Chimonanthus praecox; assembly: GCA_022113865.1. Lineage (NCBI taxonomy): Eukaryota > Viridiplantae > Streptophyta > Magnoliopsida > Laurales > Calycanthaceae > Chimonanthus > Chimonanthus praecox. The sequence continues at coordinate 50,634,626 of CM039093.1, read as the reverse complement.
ATAAAATCACAATCAAATTAAGAAGGATAATTAAATAATAAATAATGAAAAAGTGAATTGTAGCTTTTATTAAAATGGGCTATCTAAACATGTGTAAGCACAAGATTCATTTACAATAAATAAATTAAATTATTTACATTGTGAATCATCAAACCCAGTTTCGATCATATCTAAATTATTGTAACCAAACAAGATTTGAGTTTGACCTAATAAGACTCAACATTTCTTTTTTACCCTGGATTTTCTATATTTTTCCACGTAAATTTAAAAAAAAAAGTTCAAACATTTCTTTTCTTAAAAAATAAAACATAAATGAAGATCATTCACCATAAAGCTTCATATTTTCACCCATTCTCCAACTCTTTTAGGATGAGAATTTTCCATTTTTTTTTTCTTTTTTACACTTTTAAAAAGCAAATTGATATATCCAAATTTTAAAAATTCAATATAAAAATAATAAGCGACGTGTAGAACACAAGTTCAGAGGTGCCCATGTATTTAAGGGCGGCTAAACAGTGAACATTCTCATGCAATGGTAAATTCAAAGATCAACACTAATCATAGTGCAAAATTAGAATCAAACTAGCTTTTTGTGATAAAAATATTCTTCTTTATAGATATTTTTAAAAGGAATCGCATAGTGTTGAATTAAAGTAATTTCATTTCTTCCCGTCTTATTTTACTAAGAATTTCCTCAATCCCTAATCATCGAAAAAAAAACTCACTGTCAATAGTTAGCTATTAAGAGTAGAGTGTCTCAAGTGTTATATAGAGACATTAGTTTTTTTAAGTTTAAGCGATGTGAGACTTTTGTCAACTTCAATCCCCAATAATCAACAAAAAAAAAAATCTTGAAGAAAATCAAATTAACATTTTTGAAATAGTAACTCACTCTCAAAAGTTAGTCATTGAGAGTATAGTGTCACAAGTGTTATATACAAGCATTAGCTTTTTAAGTTTAGGCGATGTGAGACTTTTGTCAACTTCACACCCTCCCTCAGGTGCAGTTGCTCAACCTCCTTTACGTAGAGTGGTTACACACAGAATCTGCTTTGATACGATGAAAAAAATCATGTTAACATTCTTGAGGTATAATGCATTCTCAAATGCTAGTCATGAAAAGATGGTGCCTCAAGTGTTACGTAGACTTATTGGTCTTTTAAAGTCTAGCCGATGTGAGACTTTTGTCAACTTCACAAATATTTTATGATCTACCAACTTCAACACGCTTATTGAGACTTTTGTCAACTTCACAAATCTTTTATGATCTACCAACTTCAACACGCTTATTGATAGAGCGAATAAACCTATCATTTCTTATGTGATGTAATTATTAACTTTGTGGTCGATGGATCACTTTAGCGGATTCACTTGTCAATATGCAATATTTCATAAATTGAGATTTTTATTTTTAATAAAATTTAGGTTATAAATTTTATCAATCTTATTTAAGAAATTAATCTAGTGACAAATCTTTAGGAATATAAGCTATTGTTAAAAGTTATTTATATGAGAAGAAAGAAATTATAACATTATAAATATAGATCCAGCATTCCTTTCTCTACACACAATACAAGTCCTGTTAATTATATCCCATTTACGCATAAAGTTTAGAAGAAGAGAGAGAAAATTCATGGGTCAATTTACCCTTTGTATAAGATATTCCTTTCTTTCGGTCATGAAATAAATTAAATAAAATAAAAAATAATTTGTGCTTTAAAACTATATTACATAAACTCTTATTTTATTTATTTTATTACTGTTTTAAAAGGGGCAGAAAGAAACATCTTGTTATTTCTTAACTATTTCCTCAATGAAATTTCAACTCGAATAAGATAATAAATTCATTGTAATATTTTTCTATGTGTTTATTCCACTGAATCTCTCGTCCAATATTCCAAAAGATAATTGAAGATCCCAATTTCCTAATTGACATATATACATAATCTCTCTAAATCTACTACAATCATAATTTCAATCAATCATAATCTAAATTACGTCTTAACATATCTTAACACACACCCAGCCTCCTCAAACTCTAATGGGACCATCACTGAGTTTGAGCTTATTCAACTTGACAATCCAACAGGCGAGTGATGCCATCAGATGGAGCGGAAGCAAATCAACAGTGAGGATGTGCCGGTGAAGATGAGAGTTGATGTGCCACATGTGTAGAGAAAACTGCGAGTGAGCTGAAGCAGACATAGATCAGCATTCTTGCACATGAGATCGACAAATCCGGATGATCTCAACAGCTCAAATCACGATCGAAAATAGAAACAAACAGATCCAGAACACATGAAATCCAGATATCAGAAGATGATAAATTCAAATCGTAAAGAAGTTGAATGTTTGCCACAACGATCAAATCCAAATTAGGCCACAAATAGATAGAGAGTAACATCGATGACCGTGATAACGACGGCAGCATTAGAGGATGACGGTGAAGATGATGAACCATCATCTTAAGAAAAATAAAATAAAAAATGTAGAACTTTTTATGAATTTTTCTACATTTTCGAATGTTTTTTTTCTTTTAAAGATAAATGATTTAGGATGCATGATATGATTATTGCCAAATATGGAATATGAACAGATGCATAGAACTCGAGAAGGAAAAAGTCATCCACGTGTTTTTTGAGTTGTTGACTTCGTTAACTTCTAAAGAGAATCGCGTCTGTGCTTTTTATGCATGCGGGGAATCATATATCCTTTTCATCCTTACTTTCCTACTTCACTCTTTCTTTTGGAATTTACAACTTCGGAACCTTTCCACAGAATCGGCAAACTTTGAAAATACGGCGGCCTTAGGTCGGTTCCTTTTTCAACTCTCTCTTTTCAAAATTGAATTGGGTCATATGAATAATGTATAGAACTATAAATTCATTGATTGTATAAAATTTGAATTCGATCTGATGATAGTGATTTAGACTTTGAAATTTTAATTACTAGAAAATTATTGATTTTTCGTGTTGTATCTCACAAAATTATGATGATTAGATCAAAAGCAATAATATCAATCGATACATATCGGTTGATAGAGTATGTATCGGTTTAATTAGTGTAATATCGGTGATATTTACGAGATATATCGGTCCAAATTATCGGCCAAACTTTAAAAAAAAAATCAAAATCGGTGTTGGTTCCCATCGGTATATCGGCTGATATTTGGCCGATAATTATGTATTTTTCCAGAATTTAAAAAAAATCTATTTTTTAGTTTTTTAATTCAGATAAAATTAAACCAACCGATATTTGAAAAAAAAAAAAAAAAAAAAAGAGAGGAGAGAATGATCTCGGTCGGACGAATTTTAAACCCCTGGATTAGATTAAGGAATTCTTTTGATTTATATCATCATTAAGTTCTCTATTCATCCCATCTAACCACATGATACTATAGTCTCGTTCAAAATGAGTACTTCAATCTTCTTCTTTTTTTGAATTTACGCTTGAAAAACTGTGGGATACCCAGCTTAAAACCACCACGGGTAGACCCCTACCCCAAGACAGACTAAAATTAAGTCATGGGGACTCGAACTTAATACCTCAATCTTCTTAGAGCTGCTCAAGATTGCTTCGATTCTTCAAATGTTTAACACGTGCTTGTCGCATTATAAAGGTTTCATTTAAACATATCCATATAATGATTCCTATTTTCTGCATAATCAAATTGTCGACTGCAACCACTATTAAGTGAAAGAAAAACATTAATTCAAATCAATGTTGAATAAGATCAATATTTTAGTACTGTTGTTGAATCTGATCATTTTAATATATATAACTCAATTTCTAGTCGCTCACATAATTTTTAGCCACTTGACCTTAATAGATAATCATTAAGAGTTCTTTAATTTTTCAAGAACATCTGTCAAGTTTGATGTATACGATCAAGTGATTCAAAAATGAGTTTTGGCCTGAAATTTTAATAGTGCTAGTTCATAAAATCTACTTTCAATATGTACGGTTAGATTTTTAATATACGACACAAAATCTATCAAGTGCAACTGTGAGAGCAAATTTCTCCACAATTTATTATTTCGGAATTTTAGCAAATTTACAATTTTTTAACTGATAGGGTTAACAACTTTGTTATTTTTTAAATTTAAGATTTCTTTTACTACTCATTTTATGTTTGGTTGTTCTAAAGTATTAAGTAGAAGATGAGAATTCTATTGCCAAAGTAATTTAAGCTTTGAATTTTCATTGAGTTATCAAATAGAGCAAAAGTTGGACACGCAAGAAATATATATTATTAGAATTTAAAAATAATTTAAACAACATTTAGTAACTAAGAAATAAAAATTCATAAAAAATTGTAGAACTTAAGAAACATAATTTCTATAATTAGACTGAGGTAATTTTGTTTAAGTTTCATGTTCAATTGAATATCTTTGCAATGAACCCATTCTAATGGATAGAAATAAGTAAATCATTTAATAAAATAATGGCTAAAATTCATTTGATAAGCACCTAAGAGTGTTATATGAAAAATATTTTAGAAATTTAGTTCTTAAAAAGTGTCACTTTTATATATTATTATTCATAAATAGCTAGGATAAAGTATATAACAAAACGGTCTGAAAACCGTAATTTTTTTTTTAAAAAAGCTAGAATCGACTAAAATTATGTTAAAATTGACAAGTGACACAAATCAATAAATCATATATCTTTGGATGCTTGACCAAATCAAATAATATGGTCAAATATATTTTGTTCATATTCAATAAAAATAAATATTCTAACGCAAACAATAGAAACATCATGTCTTCACACAACTCGATACAAAGTCAAATTTTATAACAGCTATTAAATAATATAAATAGAATCCTAATGTAATTTTTTATAAAATTATTTTCCTCAAATAATCAGACAAGCGAACACATACATGTAAAAAGGACCTTCCAAGTTTTGAATTTATAAGAAGTTTCTGAATTTATATGTGGGAAATTACGATATTCCCAACTTAAAACTCCCAAAAGACACACCGGTTTAGTCCACGGGGTTTAAACATGTCGCATCCCACTTCTTGAAACAGAATGCAACCAGCTGAACTACACCCACACGAGTGAACCATTGATCCATAAAAAGTTAAAGCATAAAACGTGGTTGTGGCCTTGTGGAACCAAGCATCAAACTATCAAAGTGCTGTGGGTCCACACATAAAACTCTGATTTGAAAGGCTTTTCAGCAAAAACACGTGAGGTTACCAAATAAGCTCTAGAAACTTTGAATACACTTTTCCAAGAAACATTTTTCTAGGAATCCAAGCAAAAAGCAACCAGATTTATTCTTTATGACAACTCTCCTCAAAAACCTCCTCAATGCAATGCTGGTCTTCTGAAATTGATGGCACCACTAGAGCTGGATTTCTCTAGCATTTTGGGGGAACATTTTAAAAAGTTCAGTCAGTATTGGGCTTGGATTTTGCCTATAATTCGTGCCTCTTGTATGGAACATGGAATGTGATTTTTCTAGGTCCATTGGGTCTCATTTCCGCCGAAACGTTCGGAGAACTGAGTGGCCTGCTTCCTCTCATTAGGGTTGAGTTTGAGCTTAGTTTTTGCAAGTTCAACATCTTTGACTGATTGGGCCCAGTCCAAACTGATTGGGGTCATGGACTTGATATAACTACAGGTCTCCGCTTGCCAACTAATGTTAGGTAATTTTGGGTCTCAATCTGTATGAATTAGGGTAAGAGCCTAAATCATGTCAACTTTCTGGAAAAAGCCACATGGGCCATTCAACCAGACCTAGGTCTGGTCCACTTGGGGCATGTGACTCCATATTTTTGTAATGTCTATTATTGCCCTCTTGAAGTGACCTCTAAATATGAATGTGCCAATTTCATCACATTAAGAGGGATTTGTGGAAATGAGAAAGTGGGGCAGTCTCTTTCAGATATCCAACCTCATCAAAACGTGTTGTTGTTGCATATGCCTTGAGATCAGTCACGTGCTCTAAGAAGCCTGAACACCTTAGTCATCAAAAAAGCATGTGTTGATGTGGAATTGCGATACCCTTTTCAATAAAAAAGAAAATGAAGGAATGATGCTTCGTCGAAACCCCATCATAAGTTTCTCAACAATCGAGATCTGATCCCACTTTTGATGAATTCAAACTCTTACACACTGAGACTTACATGACCAATGTCCACTTAGGAATCAGTCAAAAATAATAATAAGAAAAATAAAACAAAGGTCCACTTAGGATCGTAACCGTTAAAATGAAAATAAATTTAAGTCATGTGTTAGGATTGCAGTTTATTTGAAAAGAGAAATTCTTGCAGCATCATTTTCCTAACCAATGTTGGAATTGCAGTCACTCAATGGCAGGTAAAACTTGTGCTTTGGGTAGGCTTGCAATTAGGTCATGCCAAGGAGAAAACAAAGAACAAAATGTAACACCTTCACAGGCATTCATTCTAAATAAATGATTATGAAATTGCATTGAACATTCAACAAGATTACAACAACATGAGCATCAGAATTTACATGACTGTACATGAGATGGTACAAACATAAACAGAAGGTTGACGTCTTACAATTGGAGTCCCAGATCCACTACTCAGGTAGAAACGGCAGCCGAGCCACACTAGTACCTCCATCCCCACCAGTTACCGAGTTACAACCTGAGACTGTTGCTCCTTGTCCACTTGAACCAGACAAAGGGTGTTTAACAGAGGGCTGCTTCTTTAATTTATGAGGAAGAATCTGCAACCTGGGATACAACTCAGTACCTGACTGTTCTGCGCTAGCTGATAGCTCTTCACAAGCTCCAGTTGACGAGCAATTATCTCAGAGCATCTTGGCAGGAGTTCCACAGGTTCCCCACCAGGAATTACAATATACTCAATGGCAAGTCGAACCTCCTAAGAGAGCAAGAAGCTTAACATTAGGGTACTTTTTTTCCAAAGTAACATTTTTTTGAGCAGTACTAGGAAAAACTTTTCTTAAAGAGACTTTTTTTCAAAGTAACATTAGATGCAATCAGTGATTTAGATCAACCCAAAAATATGTTTTTGACATAATTTGACAATAATACCTAGTAACTTGGTCATTAAGATAATAAAACCATGCTAAATTGGACACATATGTTAACAAGAATCACAACTGGATGGAAGTCAATGTCAAAACTAGATGCATAGTTACCATTCAAAAGGGGATAACCATAAATAATGCTTATATATAATGCCTGCGAGTGACTTCAGAGTGACTTCATGTATCAATGAGATTAGACTCACCTCCAATGTGGGGTAGGAATATCTATTTTATTATTAAAAAAGTCTTAAATGAAGAGAAAATTTGAAAATATTTTAGAATCTTTCCAATTATTAGTCACCCATTTCACATCAAGCATCCAAAACCCTCTCGAAGAGATGATTTTTCAAAGATTTTTGATGGTTTTATCTATCGAGAAGCAATTTTAGAAAACTTAAAACTTGAACTAGACTTGAAATTCTATTGTATTGAGAAACTTGGTCGAGCTTTAAAAAAATATTGAAAAATTTAGAGAAAAATTCATTGATTCGTTTAATTTGAAATTGTAAGTCCAAAAATTGTTTCGGCCAAGTTTTTTTAAGTTTTTAAACAATGTATAAAAGTTATCTAAAGTAAGTGTGAGCTGATTCACAAAAGTTAAATGTAAAATTTCAGTCCAAACTTTTAAATAAATATCATGATGTTAAATTTTGTTTTTTAAATTTTAACTTTAGTATAATAATTTATCAGAACTTTTAGTTAACATATTTCAATTTCCCGTGCCTCGTACTGTTTGTCTTCCACCAAGAGAGGAGAGAGAAGGAAGTGATACAAGGGGTTTGGCACCAATTAAAAAGCAGACCAACAGTCAGCCTCCCTTCGACTCTCTTTTCTTTTCGAACGTCCAACTCTACCTCTCCTTTGCTTCTTTCGGCCTCCGTCCAACACTTTTTCTCTCCACCTTGAGGAAAGCACTCAGCCCCCTGTAAAAGAAAAGAAAGGCCACTGCTCTGGGCTGAGTCTAAAAAAAACAGTGCAAGTTTTTTTTACAGTGAGCCCAGAGCATTGGCCTTTCTTTTCTTTTATAGGGCTGAGTGCTTTCTTAAAGGTGGAGATAAAAGTTGTTATATGGAGGCCAAAAGAAGCAAAAGGAGAGGTGGAGTGGGACGTTGGAAAAGGAAAGAGAATCAAAGGGACTATAACTATTAGTCAGCTTTTCAATTGGTGTCGAACCCCTTCCTTTATTGGTGGAAGACGAACGGTATGAGGCGCGGGAAATTGAAATATGTTAACAAGAAGTTCTGATAAAATTTATCTAAAATTATTATACAAAAGTTAAAATTTTAAAAAACAAAATTTAACATCACGATATTCATTTAAAGTTTGGATTGAAATTTTACATGTAACTTCTGTGAATCAGCTCACACTTCATAGCAGATAACTTTTAGACATTGTTTAAAAACTTAAAAAAAAATGGCCGAATCAATTTGAAATCGACTAAATTTTTTACAATTTTGAATTAAACGAGTCAATGAATTTTTCTAAATTTCTCAATATTTTTTGAAAACTCAACTAAGTTTCTTAATACAATAGAATTTCAAGTCTAGTTCGAGTTTTGAGTTTTCAAACATTGTTTCTCAATAGATAAAACCATCCAAAATCTTTGAAAAATCATCTCTTTGAGAGGGTTTTGGATGTCTTCATATGAAATGGGTGACTAATAATTGGAAAGATTCTAAAAGATTTTTCTAATTTTCTTTTCATTTAAGAAATGTTCTATAATAAAATAGAAATTCCTACCCGACGTTGGAGGTGAGTCTAATCTCATTGATACATGAAGTCACTTGCAAGCATTATAGTTAATATGATTTCCATCATGTCCAATGTAGACATGTTGGAAACCATATTAGAGAAACATGTCAGATACTATAGAAATGATTATACAAATGATGGACGTATCACATAATTTCCAGGCATAGACAGGGGGACTAAGGTGGGCCAGAGCAGCAAATCAATTTTTTGAAAATCTGCATGTAATATAATGTCCCTCAAGCATGGTGGTCAAGGTGCAAAGTGTAGTCAAGGCATCAAGGGGTCTTAGAGCTTAAGCCGCAAGATGCAAATCTATCTATGAGATTATATTCAGACTTCAAAATATGTGTAGATTTATGGATGTGTCCTTATTGCATCAATGTTAACAACATATAATACTATTCACCAAAGCACCAAAATATACTGGCAACTAAGGTTCCAAGTACAATATATTAGCATGTATTATATAAATGCACATGTCTATTATCTAATAATTAGAGTTTTTAATTAAGTATTCCTAACAATTACTTCATATTAATTATGATATTTACTGCCTATCACAAAAACCTTTAAAAGACATTATAAAAAAGTCTTAAAATGAACTTGTTTATTATAAAAAAAAGTAAAAAAAAAAAGAACTAGGTGAGAGCCTAGCAGCAAAATGGGTCTTGGCCTAGACAAAAATAAGGTGCACTTTTAACTACTATTGTCAAAGCCATTTTATTATGACCCCTTAAAGAAACAACATTTATCTTGCACCCACCAAGGGAAATTTTGTCCAGACCCCTGATTATCTGAGTTAATTTTGGACTTTGGACATGCCTTCCATCCTTACTTTCAGGTTCTCTAATAAAAAGCTTAGTTTGTGTAGTAAATCATAATGATGCAGGAGCATGCCTGCAACTAGGCAGGAAGAAGAAGATATTCATGTAATGTTAAATCAAACTGATAAACCATAACCTCTAATGGTTAATGTTTTAGGTATTCATGTACTCTTATCATTACTTAGAAGCTAAACACACCACACATACACTGACAGCAATCTCAAATATCAAAGGACAAATCCAGAACTAGGTTGAACACATCACAATTTTCGGATAAGGTTAAAAAATAGTGTAGCATTGTTCAGCAAAACATAATTTTATTTAATAACATAGGAAAGACATGGCTCAATCCTTAAAAAAATTAAAAAAAAATAAAACACTACAAGTTTACACTAGCTAAATAACTTGACCTAGTACTTACAGCAAGTCAAAATGAAAGACAAATAAAGATGTAAGGTAAGATACACACCTCCAAGGCATCAATCTCTTCCAATGAGGGCTTTCTTTTTGGTGCATCATCTTCAATTTCAATATCTTCTGCATATTGATTTAGTTGCCCACTCAAAACAGATCCAAGTGTGTTCTTCCCAAGAATCATGCGTATTGCTTTTACCATTTGTGCCATAGTATTTGTCTGCGAATTTTCAGACAGAATGGTGCAAGGATTTATTGATTTGCCAAGTTTTTGCAATTCAGTAGTAAAACAAACTAATGTTCTACCTTTTTTATTTTGGTAAAGAACTAGCATTCTACCTTTATAACAAAGAGTGGCAAATGATGAAATTTAGCGACCCCACGTATCCAAGGATTCTGCTTCAGTTCAGAACCTGATGCAAGAAAGGCATTTGCTATTCCAATGTCATCAGCTACATCTATATCATCCTCCAGCCCCATTACTTGTGCAACTTGCAAGAGATCAGCTTCCAAGATCTGGAGTATAACAATCAAGAAAAAATTATAAGTCTAAATAACATCCATTCTGATTAAAATTCCTTGCAAACCCTTCTGTTGCCTGAATCATTGACATATACAACCTCAGCAATCTATTAGCAAATGCCCTTTTATACTGGTTGTTGTATAGATTTTTGGTACATCTTGTATTTGTTTTTAAATAAAATTTTGGTTACTGTTTAAAAAAATCCTAATAATCATAAACAAGAATGAAATGAGTGCAATTATCAGAGAATTGATGAACAAAAAAATGAACTAGAATGACAATGAAAACACAGAATCAGTATCGACTTTTCAAGTTCAATAGTTGTTACCAATTACCTTGTATGTATAAACACGGACTGGTGAACTCTTGTTGCTACCAGGTCTATTACTTTTCCATTTTTTAGTGCCTTCAGCAGAGAAATTTGCATTTTCTATAGACTCTGCTTCGGCTTCCCTGTAATCATTACTGGCAGCCACAGATCCACCTTTATGATGCTTCTCGGGTACTAGAGTGGGCTTCGTAGTAATGGTAGCATTTGCATCCATTTGACGGACTTCAAACAGAGGAGACTTTCCTATCATTAAAAATAATTTAAAAAAAAAATTGATCACTACAATCAACAGAATTTAGTGGATTAAAATTAACAGGAATCACCTTCACATCTGTAAAAGGCTTCAAAGAAAAGTACCTGCTAGAATAGCATCTACTGTTGCTTCTAATTTGTGATGAACACGACACTCTGTCCTGGATATTATCTCAACAGCACAATTAAATGCAGGAGGCCCTTTCCTCTCAAGTATTGTCTTCTGCACTTTCCTTTTCTTTGCTTCGTCATCACCAAGGGTGACACTCTGAAACCAGACAAAATTAGTAAGAATGGTTCCAAGTCAACATTTGACGTTTAACTTGCATCATACAGAACAAATGTTTAAGTATTGCAAAATCTAACTCCTCTAATGAATTGCAGCTTCGACAAATTATACTTGCATGAGAGATTATGTTGAATAGTATAATCAAAATAAGAAAATATGCAGAAGAAAAGAAGAACTAGAGAAAAGATCAATTGAGAAGAATTCCCTCTTTTCTGTATTGTATTCATTGTAATGTAAACCGTAGCTTTGTACATGTATAAATAGAATATAAGAGAGTCAATCATGTTGGCAAGAAATGAAAAGAATAAACTAAATCTAATTACAATCGATTAGACAACTAATCAAGTTGACTATGCAATATTGTCCCGAGATGGGTCGGACCCATAACACAAGAATGGTACCTGAATTGGGTCCGGTCTCACAACACTCTCCCTCAAGCTTGTTCGAAGATATCGAGTAATCCCAGCTTGTTAATAATTGAATCAAGTTGAGCTCGATGAACCGACTTTGTGAAAATGTCGCCAAGTTGATCAGAGGACTTCAGATGAAGAGTGACAAGCCGACCTTCAGAAATATGTTGGCGAAGGAAGTGGCAATCGACCTCAATATGCCTGGTCCTCTCATAAAAGACCGGATTGGAGGCAATATTGATGGCCGCCTGATTGTCACAGAACATAATAAGGGGGTCAACAGTAGCAGAGCCCAATTCTATAAGAAACTGTCAGATCCAAAATAAACCAGCCGTAGTATTAGCCATGACACTCAGCTTTAGCACTAGAACGAGCAAACAACAGACTGCTTCTTGCTACGCCAGTAGACCAAATGGAAGCCCAAGAAGACGCAATAACCAGTGGTAGAGCGTCGGTCATCAGGAGAGCCAACACAATCTGCGTTGGAATAACCATGAACAGGTAGTGAAGTTTATCTGGCAAAGAACAATCGCCGTTTTGGATGAGATTTAATGTAGCGGAGGATACGAAGACAGCATGAAGATGAGTATCCCGGGAGCCTGCATGAATTGGCTGACCACACCAACAACATACGATAAATCAGGTCGGGTGAAAGTGAGGTAAATCAATTTCCAAACCAGCTTCTGATAAAATGTAAGAGAATCCAGAAGAGTTTCATCGGAAGCAGAGAGCTTGGTGTTAATATCAAGTGGAGTGTCAGCTGGTTGTACCCGGCATCTTGGAGGAAGTCAAGAGCGTACTTGCACTGAGATAAAGTAAGTCCCTAAGAGGAACGAGCAACCTCAATATTAAGAAAGTAACGCAATGGCCCCATATCTTTAATAGTAAATGCGCGGTGAAGGTACGCTTTGAATGTAGAAATGACGGTCACATCATTATCAGTAAGAACAATATCATCCACATATACGACCAAAATCACGACCACATCATGACGGCGATAGATAAAGACCGAGTGATCCATCTGGCATCGAGAGAAACCATAAGGCAATACAGTATTGCTGAACTCCTCAAACCAAGCCCTTAGAGATTGCTTGAAGCCATAAAGAGCTTTTCTGAGTCAACAAACAGAATAAGACTCCCCATGCTTAACAAACCCCGGAGGAGAGAGTATATAAACTTCATCCTGTAAATCACCATGAAGGAAGGCATTTTTCACATCTAACTGATGAAGCGGCCATACATTGGTGGTGGTAATAAAGTTCAAAATTCGAACTTATGTCATCTTGGCCACAAGTGAGAAGGTTTCCTGACAGTCCACCCCATAAGTTAGCGTGAATCTTTTAGCAACCAGATGAGCCTTATAGCGAGCAATGGACCCATCTGGATTATGTTTCAAGGCAAATACCCATTTACAGCCAACTGGAGTCTTTCCTGGAGGAAGAGGAACCATATCCCAAGTATGATTTATTTTCTAATGCCTCTAATTCTTCATCCATGGCTGTTTTCCAGAAGGGGTCTCGAAGTGCAGTATCAACCCTCTTGGGAATCTTAACATTGTCCAGGGTTGTGAGGAAGCTGTGATAGGAAGGAGAAATAGCATGATAGGAAACAAAGTGAGCAAGTGGATGGAGAGTACAAGTACGCTTACCTTTTTGAAGGGGGCTATGGGAAGGTTAGATTCACCAGTGCAGGGTGGATCTGGACCAAGGGCAGATGTGATAGTGGCATTTGTTGGAGGTGGATGCTGGGGTGGCCTGCGTTGATATACCAAGGTAGGCTTGGGAGTGCTAACGGGAGTGGAGCGAGATGGAGTAGTATCGGCAGGAAGGAGAGGCAAAACAGGGGAGGAGGATGAACCAGAGGGCGCAGAAAAATACGGGACTGTCTCAAAGAAGTGACATCCATAGACACATTGGTTTTGCCAGTGGTAGGATCAAGACACTTGTAGCCTTTTGTGAAAGGGTGAGTAACCTAAAAAGATGCAACGCACAGCACGAGGGGAAAGTTTATCGCCAAAGAGCTGGTGAACATAGCACGCACAACAAAAAATATGTAATGGCAAAATGGGAATATGTTTATGGAGTGAGAGAAGTTGAATAGGCGATGGGTCTGACAACACACGGGATGACATGCGATTAATAAGGTAACAATAGGTCAAGACTGCCTCAGGCCAGTATGACTGGAACATGCATGGTAAAGAGGAGAGATCGAGCAACCTCAAGAAGGTGTTTGTTTTTTCTTTCCGCTACACCATTCTGTTGTAGGGTAGATAGACATGACAGTTGTGATTCAATACCATGCTCGTACAAAAAGTAAGAAAGCAATGAGACAAACATTCCTCCCCCCCCCCCCCCCTCTCTCTCTCTCTCTCTCTTCCTCTTCTCTCTCTCTCTATCACTTCTCAGATTTTTAATTTTCAAATCAAGAATGGCAACCCAATTATAAAATGTGCGAAAATGATCAAACACTTTAGACTTCTGTTTCATAAGATAAATCAATGTCATTCGTGAAAAATCGTCAATAAATGGCACAAAATATTGGAAACCAGTGCGAGAGAGAGAAGGTGATTGCCAAACATCAGAATGAATACCAGAAAATAAAGAAGATGCTTGACAAGGTTCACACTCAAAATGCTGAAATAATAAAGAGGAAACAAGCTTCTGTAAAACAAAATCACAAGGATGGCCAAGCCGGCAATGCCACAGCCACACATGAGACGAGGATGAGGTTGAACCGGCTTTAGAAGCACCAGCTGGATGATAAAAAATATAAAGCCCCCAACTTCACGCCCACCACCAATCACCTACCTCGTGGTCAGATCCTGAAAAACACAATGAGAGGGAAAAAAGGTGGTTGAACAATTAAATTGTTTAGTAAGCGCACTAACAGAGAGCAAATTACGAGATAAATGAGGGACATGTAACACAGATGGAAGGTGTATGGTGGAAGAATGAGGAGTTGTCCCTTTACCAGCAATGATAGTAGAGGAACCATTAGCTAATCGAACATTACCATACGAAACATGAGAAATGGACGAGAAAAGAGTGCACATATTAGCCATATCGGTGGCACCGGAATCAATGATTCAAGAATTGGAGGTATGATTGGCTATTGGCCCAGTACCTGAAGAAGAGGAGACAACATTAGAGACCTCTGGATATTGAAGACGATCCAGTCGTTGTAACATGTTAAAGTCCTGAAGAGTCACGGGAGCACCATCACTAACCACATCCGAGGAGGAGGTGACAGGAGTAGCAGCGGGAGATTGGCTTACTTTGGACGCCCATGTAGTTTGTAATAGGAATCCACAAAATGATTTATCATCTTACAATAAATGTAAAATCGAGACCCCTTCTTTTAGGGACCTTTGCCAGGTGGACCAAGAGCCCCCCGTGCTGGAGAAGGCATGAGAGGTCACTAAGGCAGAGCGTTCAACAAGCACAGGAGTTATGACTAAGCGGCGTCAATCATCACGGAGTAAGGCAGAGTAAACCTCTTCCAAAGAAGGAAGAGGGCATTGGCCCAGCAACTGGGCCCGAATAGGCTCAAACTCTTGGTTGAGGCCAGCCAATAACTCAAAAACCCGTCGACGAGAAAGGAGTTGCTGATATAGAACCACATCAGCAGGTAACGCAAACTTAACAGCTTCAAGTTGATCCAACTCGAGCCAACGTGTCTGCATCTTGAAATAGTGCTGATCAGGGAGAGCTCCCCTTGTCGAAGGTGAGAAGCAGTCTGATATAACTTATAGAGGCGGGCAGAATTATCACCGCCTGAATACAAAGCCTTAATGGTGTCCCAGACATCTTTGGCCGTGGGAAGTGTATATACAGTCCCACGAACATGATCCTCCATGGAGTGAAGAAGCCAGGACTGCACCAAGAAATTATTAGTTTTCCATGTACGATAGGAGGAGTTTGTCTTGGCCGGTTCAGAGGCAGTACCATCAATATAATCGGACAACTGTTTGGCAGTAAGAAACATTTGAGCCAAATGAGACCATTGGAAGTAATTGGTCTCATTTAATAACACAATGGTGATATTTCCAATATGTTGAGTGCCAGAAGAAGTCATATCAGGGAAAGAAGATTCCCCAGAGGATGATATCTTCGGTGGTTCCGTAGATGAGGCCATGATCCCAAAGAGAAACCCTCAATTAGTGGATTCCAAAGATAAATAGATGCAGAGAGTGCTGGGGCAGCAAAAAATTGGCAGAAGAGCAACAGTAGAAGCAGATCAGACGAACCACAAGGCCAATAGTGTGGCCCACCGATGATGGATGCAGTAGCAGGCAAGTAGGATGAAAGCAGTAGGAGTAGGCGACACCAGCAGTAGAGAAAACTAGGCCAGATGCAGCAAAAAGGAGCAGATCCAGCGAAAAATGCCCAAGAAATGGTCTTAGGGTGTTCCCAACAGCGGCAAAGAAGACCAAACACGTGGGGCCCACGGTTGACCGAAATCTATGGTCAGCCAGAGGTGAGTGTAGAAGGGTCAGGGGCGACTCCAAAGGAAGAAGTCCGAGGGAAGACAGAGTCCAAATCGAGCAGATCTAAGTAGAATAGCAGGAGCCTGTAGGTGTTGGGACGAAAAATGTTGTAACGGGCGATGATGAAAAACGAGGGGCCCACCAATATCAGATGGGATCGCAATCTGGTATGATGAAAACCAATGGCAGGGGCGAAACCAGTAGCGTCTGTTGCAGGGAGATCAAAGAGCTAACGAAGCAGATCGAAGGTCAGAAACCCAGATCTGAGGTTAGTGCAGGCAGAAGCAGCGTTGTGGAAACAAGGCCGTAAGTATGCTGGAACGGCAACTGGGAGTGAAGCAGGCACAACCAACGTGAAGAATTGGAATAAACGATGGGAATCTAAGAGGGTCCCACCTGCAGATGTGTCGTTGGAAGACTGGAAGTGGCAGGGGAGCAAGGTTGCAACGGCAGACACCAGTTCTTTGAGAAATTGGAAAAAAACTGCCCAAACCTTGGAGAAATTGCAAAAGAAAAGAAGGAGTAGGCCCACGACAAATCCTCAGAGAGCGGGGTCGAAGAAGACACCAAAATCCGACGATATACAGGAACGCCGGTGAGGAATAGTAACAAGTGGAAGAAAGAAACTCCTTAAAACGTCCAGAAGATCTTTTTGGCTAATATTATGTTGAATAGTATAATCAAAATAAGAAAATATGCATAAGAAAAGAATAAATGGAGAAAAGATCAATTGAGAAGAAAGAAGGTCCACCTGGTGACATGGTCAGAAATAATCAAACCAAAATCATTGGGGGGGTTAGGATTAATCCCTCTAAGGTTAAGGAACCAAGCTATACCGTGTAAGTGGGCCTAGAGGTTTGGGAGAGAACGTGAAGCTCTGTGTGTCCGAATCTTGTCAGCCATATATGGTCTAGACTCTGGAGGAGACTAATGGATGGTTCCTAGTGACAATGTGGAAAAGAAAGGGTTAATGATGATTAAATCTTGGTGGAGGTTAGGACAAGGGGAACAGGAGGTAGGAAAGGTATTTAGGGACAACACCAGACTGTTGGTTGGAAAAGGGGATAGAACTTTGTTCTGGAATGATCTTTGGTTAAGAGATGGGCCTTTAAAAAAAAGTTTTCCCAAGACTTATAGGATTTCAAAGAATAAGAGAACATTAGTTCAAGACTGCTATAAAACTGAGGGTAACCTAGTTTCCTGGTATTGGGACTTCAGTAGGGAATTGCAAACTTTTGAAGAAAATAGTAAAAGGGATCTCTTAGGTCAATTAGGGGAGTTTCCCATTTCAGCAAGGGAGGGACAAGGGGAACAGGAGGTAGGAAAGGTATTTTGGGACAACACCAGACTGGGGATTCCTCTGGTAGCTTTTCAGTCAAAGCATTGGTAGATTTGGTTCTACAAAGGTAGTCCAATGAGACACCTACAACCAAACTGGCCTGGAAAGGCATTGCCCCCCTAGGGTCCTAATCTTTGTTTGGTATGTTATAAAAGGGATGATTTTAACCAGAACATAACTAAAAAGGAGAGGTATGATCTACTAGGAAGACGACCCCATTTGTCCAATATGTGAGACGAAGAGAAAGATGTTTATCACCTCTTTATGGGATGTCCATTGGCCGATGCCTCTGGACCAATTTTGCAAATCTACTAAAGGTGCCCTGGGTGCTAGATGGAACTTGTGTTGGGCCTTTGGAATCGTGGTGTATCTCAAGGCTTAGTCCGAGATTTAAACTGGCATGGAACACTATCCCAGCAATCATCCTTTGGACAATTTGGAAAGAGAGAAATTCCAAATTTTTTGAAGGAAAATCAACAGATATAGAGGAATTTTTCCAAATAGCAAAATGGAGACTCTATGTGGCTTCTCTCTAGTACAAAGTTTAGTGGTCGTAGACTCACGGATCTCTTATCATCTTGGGAAGATTGTATGAAAGGGTCTTGAAGGAAAGTGAAGTTTAAAGAACAATGGACACCTCCAGAACGGGATATCATGAAGTTCAATATAGATGGGGCAACAAGAGGGAAATCGGGGTCTGCTGGGATAGGTGGAGTGCTTAGGAACCATGAATGGTCCACATCCAATGTCTTCAATGAGTCGGTAGGAACAATAGACTCCAACGAGGCAGAAATCCTTACCATTAGGAAAGCTTTGAACATCTGGAAAACGTATGGGCAAGGAAACTTCATTATTGAGGGGAATTCGGCAAATGCAATTAAATGGGCAAAGGGACTTAAATGTCAACCCTGGAAATTGATCACTTCGGTTAGGGAGTTAGTTTCAAGGATGGATGTATCCTTTGTCTAGATCGTTCGAGCAGCGAATGGAGTGGCTTATTATTTTGCCAAGCTTGGAGTCACTAAACTATTTTCTGGCATTTTCCTCCTTTCAGCTTGGAGTTCCTGTTTTTGTACTTATTGCTTTTTCTATTTTGGCATGTTTTTCCCTTTCTTTTCTTGTCTCAGTCTAATTCTTTTAGACCTCTTCTTTTTTTTGTATATGTACTCTTTTATTTTTAATAAATTTTATTGGTTACCACTCAGGAAAAAAAAAGAAGTAATTGGCCATGATCTGATCAATTTAGTAGCAATATCCAACAAAAAATAGAAATGGGACTAAACAGTCCAGATTAACAGAAAAATGGATTATCTACATGCGGGGTCAAGCAACCTAATTGTCATCTCCAACCAGAAAAGCACATATCCAATGTGACATCACTGCAAAGGATTTTTGAAGGAAGACATCTGCTTCTATGTTAGCCTTTCATATCCTTGCAAAAGATGATGAAGAAAAGAGGAAGAGGGATGGGAAAGGTCTCTGGTGGCTGTTTTTGATTTACCAATATTCAGCTCTATCTTTTGAATTCAGCCAGCCGTACATTTATAAGACTGTTTTTGGAACAGTTAAGTCTCGAGGCCTCCGGGATTTCTTCGAGGCCTCCAGACTGTATATGGTAATACAGCTCACTGAATTTTTCAGATTTCAAACCATTCTTCTAATCTTATTGAGTCAATGACCAGCTCACTAAATTGACATCTGTCCTTGATTATCAATCAGAATAATAGATCAAATCATGAGATTACCTAAATGATCTTCCAAAAAGATCTTCTATGGTCATGAGGAGCCTCTCAAAGGATTTTTCAAATATAATTGGTCAAAGGCCAGCACAACAATTTTGTCACTTGTCAATCATTATCTCATAAATTCGAATTATGAGATGGCCAAAAAGATTTTCAATAATCTTAAGAGGAGCCTTTCCAAATACGTATGATATAGCCACCCATGATTTTAGTTTTGTTCATGACTTAAGAGATGACAAACAGATTTTACAAAGTCTAAGAAGAACTTTGTAGATTCTCCATATTTCCATAAAAATCCCAATCAAGATAAGACTTAGGATTTTTCGAAATCAAGAGGAGTCTTTCCCTCTTTACAATTTGTCTTACCATATCTTGTAAGATATTTGGGTCAAGGGACACATGGCCTTGTAGTCCCACGCTGAAAATACAACTGTCATATTTTCACTCAGATAAGGACAGTCTTTGAGGCCTCGACAAAATACTTGAAGCCTCGAGGCTGAGAGTCAAACATTTTCCAGTTAACCATTGACTTCTAAGGTATTAAGGCTTAGCCTAAGGTCCACTAAGGTTCACTTACCTGTGTGTCAATCGTTCGGTGTGGATTCTTCAATGCACAGTAGATCTTCTGACATCTTCACATTCTTCCAAGGCAAGGTCTAAGACACACAGTCACGCTCGGTCACGAAATTGACAATACATAAACTCGGTCAAACCGAGGCCCTAACAATCTGAAGAACCCATAATAAAATAGCCAAAAATAAAAAACAACCTTGAAATTAACTTCTTTCCCATCTCGAAAAAGGAAAAAAAAAAACGAAATTGGTAAGTCTTTTAAGAGACTGATGAAAAAATACTTTGCTCATCACTCATGACAGAACATGACTATAGAAACTAAGATCTTTGGTCATCATTATGATAAGGAAATCCAAAGTTAATTTTTGAAGTTTTAAGAAGTTACAAAACAATAATTCACTAAATAAGAAAGCAAAGATATCAATCCAATTGGCAAATGGAAAGGAAGTTGAGGACATCATGAGACACTAGCAAAGAAGGATGCATCAGAATCTAGATTTTACCTCATCATGATTGGATGATGAATTTCTACACAATCCTTAAATATTTGACCATGGATAGAGGCAGATCCAACCATGGATAGCCCAGATTGTACGTTGATCAAGCAGGAGAATTGAAGATTTGGCTTGATCCATCATTTACATCATCTAAGTCATTCATTTATAGATTGAACCGATCTGACTATTGATCCAGTGACATCCATGCATTTGTTTTTATTATCTTTTATTAGTGTCATTGTTTTAGTTTATATGGTTCCAAGATTGTTATAAACTTGTATTTGTTTTTATGGTTTTAGATCAACCATGTGTGCCTTAACTCACATGAATCTAAGGTTTCTAAGAGAATCTTTCTTTTATAAATATTTGTAAAAGACACTCGTTGAAAATGATGATAAATGAATGAAAGAAGAAATTCAAGTTTCTCTCATCTGTAGATCTAGCGTGACTCCTGCTGCCTCCTTGGTGTGAGATCAAGGAACCTTGTGTGACTCGAGGTACAAATCCTTCTTCTCCTCCTCCTCCTTTATCTCTTTTTCTTTCCCTCCCTTTTCTCCTCTCTTTTTCCCCACTTTTTCCCTCTTTCTATACCTTATTTTTGTCTCCTTCTCATTTAAACCCTAACCCAAGCCAAACCAGGACCTAACCCACCATCAGCCACCAAAACCCCGTTGGGACATACAAACATCTAAACATGTCCATACAACTGTACGGGCATGCCCATTTTGCCATATTTTACACTCCAACCTCTGGATCCCTATCTTAAACCTGTAAATCTAACCCTACCTTACTATATGAACCTATTTGAGACCTTGGTTTGTTTGAAAAAAAAAAATTAACAAACCCTAATTCCTTTGGCAAATCCTAGGTAATCCCGTAGCCCTATTTCACTTCTTGAGTGACTGATTTTTAAATCTACAAGATCTATGACAGAGTTTGGTATGATTTAATTAGTCTTTTGAGAGATTTTGCATTGAAAGCTAGCAATACAACCTTGAGAATTTTATACTTTATTTTTTGAAATATTAACGACTTGATTCCATTAAAATTAGAAGAGAGTACAAGAGAGGGATCTAGGTATAGGAGAGATATACCCGGACCAAAATGAAGGAGGATGAGAATTTTATATTTAGGTGTCATTCTTCTTTTTGAATCTCTTTAATTAATCGTGTATGTGAATTTGTATAGTTTTTGTTATATTCTTTATTTATATTAATTTATCTCTCTAAAATCTTATGTGAATTATGGATATACATTGCATGTCATTTTAGGATTCACCGTACACATTTTGCATTCTCATACAGGCTAGCATCTATCATTAGATCTAGGATTTCCAATATTTTGACTTGTCCTACATCAAATTTGGTATCAGAGTTTATCCTACGTCAAGAAGCCATGGTACAAACTTGACTAGAGGAGATGCATAAACAATAAATGTGAGAAGAGAAGCTGAAAGTGAGCATAGACTGCTACAAAATCACCCAGCAGAATCTTGATCGTCCATTTTGCTATTTTCAAACTCCAAATACTTTCACTTTGACAAAAAAAAAATGATTGGGTTACGATTTATTTAGCATGATACTAATGTTGCAAAATAGACAAGTTGAAAATATCAGTTATTCCTTTAATATTAATTGTTTTTTTCCACTGCATCAAACTAATAACTGAGATGGGAGCAAGCTGATCATCAAGGACATTGGCAAGGTGCAAACTCATTGACAAATGAGTAAGCAATAGTATAAAGAGAATTCCAAATGCCAAAATCTTAAAACAAAAAACACCGAAAGAATGAATAAGAAGTGGTTCTGAACCTCTATGCCGCCAATAAGGATCTGCAGAGAAGGATTTTTTATTATGTTTTCAATGGTTATCCCATGTGCTGTTCCAACCAGTTGAACCCCTCTCTGAGCAATTGTACTGGCAGCCATCGCTTCAAGCTCTGTTCCAATTTCATCAATTATTATGGTTTCCGGCATGTGATTTTCAACTGCCTCAATCATAATCTGCATGACCATTGAACAAGGCTCAAATAGCAACAGACAACAAAAAGAAAAGTACAATTAGAATGGTCAAAGGATATCCTATTTTGTGAGAGTTCTATAGAAAGGTATTAGGCTGAAGACTCACGTTGTGCTGCATATTGACATTTGGAACTTGCATTCTCCTTGCACGGCCTATTCCTGAATGAGGAACATCTCCATCACCTCCAATCTCATTTGAAGTATCCACAATGATAACACGTTTCTTGTGTTCATCTGCCAACATTCTAGCTATTTCTCTGCAGCAACATAGGATAAGTGATGTTTATGTTCAGAAAATAGTCTATGAAAACAAGTATATAATGCTAGGAATATGTTAGGGGATATATCAATAATACCAGAGAGATTGCTTAATATATCATCAAGAAATGCAATTGAAATAAAATAACTGGACAAGTTCAGAAATTCAGTTTTTATAATTAGAAAAGAAGGTTAAAAAGAACTTTGAACATCATCGAGGAAAGGAAGTGAAATAAAATGATTGGATCAAGTTCAAAAAACCTAGTTTCTACAAGAGGATGATAAGGCAAAGAAAGAATGTGAAGTATAGTTTGGTGTACTAAAAGTAGGAGGAAATGGCTTTGCCACATGGTGAAAAAATTAATAGTTGGAAGCAACTCTAGAACAAGATGGAGAGTTGGTTCTAGATAAAGCTATGGGATGCACACATGGTGGGCTTAGACAAGCAAGCAAGATTTTATGTGATAGAAGAGTGCCATGTCAACAAAAGGGGCATTTCTATAAAACAGTAGTCAAACCTACAATGCATACGGAGCTACATATCAAAAGGAAAGATGGATAAAGTAATGATGACAGAATACATATCCTAAGTGGACCATGGCTGTCTGGGGTAACACTAAAACATAGAACTAAAAGAGTACATTAGAGGAAGCCTAAAGGTTCCTCCAATAGAAGAAAAGATGAGGGGATGTCTTTTATGATGGTTTATGCACATCTATAGAAGACCAAAGCCACAATACCAAGAGTTAGGATGTGTTTGATTGAGGAGAACTTAAAGTAGGATATTCTCTTGGGGTAGAAAAATCAAAAGAACCTTTACCCTTGAAGTTATCCTAGAGAGCTCCCTTAAAGTCGCCTTATTTGGATGCCAGTTAATGGAGAACTTAATTACTTGGAGGAATCTAATCATTAGGACATATGGGTTGTTTTTAGTATTTTTTATTTTAAGAAAAAATTGAATTCCAAAGAAAAACCAACTATGAGATTGAAAGTCACTTGATGAGTTACACGTAAAACAAATTTCAGCCAAAAACTCGAATAAGAGCAACTTGATCTTACTGATCAAAATCACCAGGCACCTTTAAGAGGAAAAAAATGACGTCAAGTGACTTCTACTACTAAGATCAAGGCGCTAAAGTTTGATTTTTTGTTGAAATTTGGTCCCTAATAGTTCATTAAGTGAATTTTCAATCCTATTGGTTAATTTTAAATTAGACTTGAAAAAAACAAAAAACTAATTAAAAAATAAACATAACCAGGTGCAACCATGTGCTAGGTTGCACCTGCGACCCAAGTTCTCCTCAATTAGAGAAGACGACATCCTCTTGGGACAGATGGAGAATGCCTATCTCCTAGAGGTGGAGAACTATTTATGAGCCCCAATTTATTCTAGAAACATCCAAATAGAACAAGAGAGGTAAAGATAAGGTTCTCTACATCTCTTCCACTCATCCAAACACAGTCTAAAGGATTACAGGTATAAGGTAATAGAAGAAGGGGAAGGAATTAAAACAAGGACTAAGGTGGTAAGGGCAGGATATGATAGAATGTGGGGTGATGGAGAACATAATCGCTAACAATGGGGCAAAGGCTTTGATGATGGCAACAATGATTCAATGAGGTTAGATTGAGCATATGAAACCAAAAAAAAGATCTATCAAGCATAGTCACAAATACCGTTATCAGGATATTAACGCAGATTGATAATATTGGGATATTTTCAAATTCTTGGATTTTTTTTTTACTGAAAAATTAACGGGAAAATCTCGCGGAAAATATAATATTTAAAAAACGATAAAAATATAATAAATAAAATATTAATATGGAATTTATCGGTATTTTACCATGAATTTATCAGAAATATCGAGATATTATCGAGATATTACTATTTATCGAGAATTTACTACAGTACCGATAAATCTCGGGATATTAATGGCAATGGGTATTTTCCCAGTTGGTTCAAGAGTCCTAGATAAGTTTAGAAGTTGTAGATGAGTTGGAAACCACTCACGTGGCCTTCCAAATTCGTTTAGGATAGTCAGTTGTAGAGTCCTATTCTATTTTGAGTGTTAGTTTTCCTATATAAAGCTACGGATGTAACAGAGGAACATACCTCTTTCGAAATTATGAAATAAAATAAGATTTGTTTATCTCTTTTGCCATCGAGCACCGGGTTATCCTCAATCTTCTGCCCAAGTTGCAGACAAGCTATCGTTGGCCCTGTTCCAGTCCTAACACCGTCACTATCGCTGATTTTAGGCTTAATCCCAGAGGAGATACCATAGCGTTGTCCCCATTACTGTGTTGCTTGGGCTTTATCCCAGGAGTATCCCAGTCGTTGCTTTCGCCTACCCAGTTGTGTCGCCACTACTGCTACCAGATCTCTCTCCTCCATCGCTGCAACCAGTCTCATGCTCCTTTTGCCCTCTCTTCCTTACCCAGGTACTGCAACTCTTCTTTCCCTCTCTCCTTCCGCGACTCTTTTCTCTTTCCCTCCTTCCGCCGCCATCGCTATAGCCTTCCTTTGTTCTCCTAACCCACATAAATCCAATCGTATCCTTTACCCTAAGTCAGCTCTACGTGCCAGAAGCCTCCTTTATGTCCTAACCCTTGCACGTGTGAGCTAACTTAGAGTGTGGGGTCTGACATTGGTCGGGACTAACTAGTTTCCTTATTTCCCACACCGCTTACGCTACATTAGTTTTTGTGAAGATTAGAGGCTTTTGTATTAAGTGGTGCTTTTGTGCTCATGTACGAAAGGAAAAGTTATGAATTGTTACGAAAAAATCCAACATGAGTGACTTTTCAAAAAAAAGAATCCAACATGAGTGATGCTCTTGAGATTGTTGTTTCATACATCTCCATGCCCATCAAGTGTTTGTGGATTCAGGGCGATGAATTCAAGCACCAGACAAATTGAGCTAGATTCTCGGCTGGTAGATTTTTTCCTTTAATTTGATCTAAATAAACTAATCTAATCCCTTAACAAATAAAAGAAAAGGATCATTATAACCTTCATGTTGCTATTGTTGTTGTTATTATTATTATTTTTGAATAACATGGGTATCCCCACCCTACTTGGAGGTGAGACTAATGCCACGGATACATGTAACCGCTTGCAAACCTCATGTATTGGGTTACTTTGGGAGGAGTCGAACTCGAGACCTCTAGTTATTTCTCCACCTCCTTTTTTCCCATTTGGTGTTGATGACTTAAATATCATTTAGTCCTTGCAATTTAATAATGCAAGTGGAAGAATGGTTGCCCAAATAGCAAATTATTAAAATAAAACAAGCAAGAGGAATAAATGGTTGTATGGCAGCTATGATACATTAACCCAAATCCGATGACTCTATAACTCACAAGACCAACAATCTAATCATCCGAGACATTCAACTTGTACATGGAGATTGGAAATGAGTTTTGGATCTCACCATGTATTTCTTTCTTACATGGTGTGCCAATGATTAACCAAGTAAATGGGTCCCATTACATATTATTTATTTAGCAAAAAAGATTTTTTTTTATAATTTCCACCATTCTCCTTGGGAATGTCAAGTTCTTCACTATAAATTTCCCAAACAGGTTTTTTTGAATAGTAGGAAAAGTAAAAGTAGGGGGTTCTTCGCTTGTAAGGGAACCCTTTATTTTTCAAGGTCCCTAGGGAACTCCCTACTTTAACTCACATTGATCAAAACACAGCTCAAGTGTTTTCTCTTTTGGTGAGTTGGCACCTATCTTTGAAGTGCTTTTCTATATCTTGGTGAACCCTCAAGTGATTTTGCTTTGTCAATCTTCATTCTTTAAGAATTGGATAGAACTATAGACTAATCTTTATTCCGCTACTTCAATTCTTTCTGTTAGAGATGGGTTTGCATCTCATCTTCAAAACCTAAAGACTCTGGAAGAGGAAAGTTGTTGGATTACCATACAATATGTTTTATCAAAGAGCACAAACCCAAGTTAGCTCAGCTTAACTTATACTCCTGGACTCAATACACTACCATAAAATCTTAGTTGGAGTTGGTGCGCTTTCTTGCAAATTAGAACATAATGTCACCGACCATTGTTTCCTCTATTTGATGTTAAAAAAAACTAATCACATACCTTGGAAGAGCCATTTAGTGGGTGGAGAAGTGGAGGGTGAGGGGAGTTGAGAATGTTGATGGATTCCTCTACCCTTTGATATGGAAGTTACCCTATTTTGAAGTGAGTTTCTTAGGTATGGAATCACGCATTGGCAATCCAAACAAGATGCGCACATTTTGAGGGTGAGTTAACCTCTCCACCTTAACTCACCTTCATCTAAACATAGCCTTAAGGAAAAACAACTATCAAAATTTGAAGATGCAAAGAATGAAGGAATCTTTGTGGTAGTCTTTGCATGTGAGATGTGACAAGGCCAAATCCTAAATACTTGGACTGAGGTTTTGTAGAAGTCATGGCAAAACGAGAGATTTCGAGCAATACCTTGAAAACACATATTTTGACTAAGCCAACTTTCTTTGAAAATGCTCAAGGGGTCAAAGAAAGGTAAATTGCAATGCAAGAAGAGATTATGGTTTCAATGAAGGTGTGACATGGGACCTAATTCCATGTTGAAAAGGTGTGAAACCATGACTTGCAAATGAGTGTACAAGGTGAAAACACGATCAGATGAGCGTGTAGATAGGTAGAAAGCCAATTGATAGAGGATTGATGGCAGTTTAGTGTATGAGCTAAGATTCAACATCAAAAGGGACTATTATAAGTTACAGCTAAAGGCAAGTGTTAAGATTCATTAATGACTTGGTACACACACCGAAGAGGCAAGGCCAGTGAGACCCACCCAATTAGGTGGATCATATCTAATTTATAAAAAGATATTTGTATTATGTTAGAACAGTTAGAATCAAGATTAGATTTGATTGAATTTAGAAAGATTTTCTTGAGACAGATTTGAAAGGTTAAGATTTAGATGTTTCTAAATAAGGCATCAACTCGTGCGGGTGGAGCCAGCTTTGGGCTTGCCTGAGCCCGAGCTCAAATTGAATTTAAGGGCCCAAGCCCTAGCCCGGGTTTGGCTTAACCCAAATTAGCCAAACTGGAGCCCAACCCAAATGATATTTGTAGGGCCCAAGCCTGATTTCAAGCCCTAATTGTATATGCAGGTTTATCCTGGCTCGGGCTTCTTTGGGCCTAAAATGGAATTTATTGTCTATTCTTCTATAAAATATAAATTAAATTCTACAAAATTTTTATATTTATACACAATATCAATTAAAGAAAGCTAGATTATATAAAAACGTGTCACAAATTTAGGCTTTCAGGCCAAACTCAAGCTTTCAACCCAAACCAAATTCAGACTTAATATTTGGGGCCTGAAAATGAGCCCAACCCGAGCCCAAGTCAACCCGAACCAAAATTTTGAGAGTTTTTTCATGCGAGCTCGGGTTATCCCAAACGAAGTTGCACCCCTGTTTCTAATTAGATAGCTTTCATTTATTTTTAGTAAATCTTTTAGAGAAATCTTAGAGTCTAAACTTGTGGATCAAGTCAATGTAATCCTTTGTGTGTGTGTGGTATGTAAAAACATCAGAATACAATCCTAGTTGGTTGGGTTCTCTAAACTCAACTGTCGCTAGTGCATTTTCTCCTTCAGCCTCCCCCACAATACTCAATAGCTTAGAGTTTTCCCTCCTCTCTCATGGTAGTTTGGCTTCCAATAAGCATGAGTCCTGTTTCTCTCTAATCTTCCATATGGTTGTTGTTTCTGACTAGTGTTATTGTGCTCATGCACAAAATACAAATTTATGAATTGTTCAAAAGATCCAACATGGGTGGTGATCTTAAGATGGTTATTTTTTAATCAATCTTATATGCATGAGAACATCAAATGTTTGTTGGATTCTTGGTCATGAATTCAAGCAATAGGCAAAGTTAACATTGGGCCCCATGTTGCTAGTGACATACAATCACGCATGCCACACACAAAGATACTCTAGTCTGCAACGAAAGTGGCCACAAGACATGCACACACGCACAAGCACACGCTCACACCCATACCCAATTCACACTCATCTATACACGTAGACACATCGGCAAAAACACATGCATACAGAATCAAAAAACAGAAGTGGCCATAACATGTGAAAACCCAATCTAATGGTTCCCTATGAAATGGCTTATACAAAAACAAAAATCAACAGAGGTGTTTGGTGCAAGATAACACCCACCAAAGTAGAGGAGCAACCAATTGCGTGACTTCAACTAGTACATTTCAGGTGCAGTAACTAAAGCCAAAATAAATGGAGTGGCATGAAGCTAGGTAGGCAGGCACATGAAGAGAAGTTGAAATAGGGAAATCAACACGTGTATGACCACTCAATACATTTCATATATAGCCATTTGCAGGTGTGAACATTTAGTTTATCATTTCCAGAAGAACTCTAAATCCAATTAATCCATCTTTGCTTACAGCTGGTTTTTAGCAATTTGCAGATAATCTGCTCTCTTACAACAAAAGGCATTGCTTTTCATGCAGTCATTGCAAATGTTTTGAAAATAATGCCAAAATTGACAAGACATATTTTCATGTATAAAGCACACTATAATAGTCATGTTAACAGTTTACATTAGGGAATGGATCAGAATCTTAATACCTTATCAAGGTTGTTTTGCCAACTCCAGGTGGTCCTATGATGAGGATGGAACCTCCACCCTCAATCAAATCCTGTATCATCTCTGCACTCCCAGAAATTGCTCGACCAACTCGACAAGTGAGGCCAACTATTTGTGTCTTGCGGTTTCTAATAGCACTTATACGATGCAAGGAACGATTGATACCAGATCGGTTGTCATCGGAAAATTCACCAACCTGCAGAAATGAAGTGGCTTGGCATAAAAATTAGGGGATTATACTAGCAAAAAACTCATCAGATCTCTAAAAAAATGCCCAAGAAAACATGAAATTCCCTCATGTAATATAGCATAAAAGGAACCAGTGGACTGTAGACTGCTTAACAGATATTTTGGTCAGTTCAGGGACAAGAAACAACAGAGATATATTACAATTGTTAGAGGTTCCATCAAGCAGGAGACGCATCTAGGGCAGACCCAGATCCAAATCCCAAAAATAGCACTAAAGATCCAAAGTTAACATGGATCCCATACACAAGACCCATACGCAATCCAGGTAGGCTTCAAACATCTGGACCCAAATCAAGATCCAGAAGTCACTGTTGAGAAGATGCAGTTCCACATAATCATAATGGTTCATTCAAGGCACTTCCACACAATCATCATTCATACCCTGGGGGCAAGAAAAAGCCTAAAACTCAGAAGTAGATAATCTTAATAGTTTATAAAATTATCTATATTTAAACATCACTATTTTTAATTACAAATAACCATCAGATAGTAAGGTATATAAACAGTACTGTTTTCCAGAAAATTAAAATATACCCAGGAGGACCCAGATCGAAACCAATCAATGAATGGATCAATCATCCATGTATGTGGACAGAACCTGGAAATAATATTAAAGAGACCAAAAATGTTGTAATCCATTCCCAGTTATTTAAGATCAGATTTCAGGTATTCGAGGCTGCCAACAGCCCTAATCATTGTATACATGTGTAATAGATCCTAAAATCAGATGCATCTTTCACGCAGAGTTGATCATGGTGTTATCCATTCTATCAATAGTTTCAATTGTTGAACTGTGGACCCAACTTCTACAAAATAAACTTACAACTTTATGCATTATGTTCTTATTTTATTCATAATCAGTCCAAAGGAAACATAACTTATTTCTTTATCAGGGAAAAGGACTTGGTCCAACGTTTGAGTCGAATTACTTAACTCACTTAAGTATTTAAACCTTACCAAATAGAAACACCTCGTTTACAAACATATTAAATTATTCAACTAAAAGCAATTATTTTTTATTGGAACATCAATCCCACCCCACTAACAGGAAATGAATTTGAATTTTCCTGTAGATGCTTCAGGTCTTGCCATACAACTCTCGTACATTAATATGATAATTCCTACCTTCCTACCATATATTCAAACAACATAATATAATGATTTCACCAAAGTCAAATGCTCAGTATGCATTGTGGAATTCCATTCTCTTTGCACCTATATCTACAATAAGTCAATAACCAATGAATCATAGAAGGGTAGAATTCAAAAACCCGAATACCTTGGAGATCGCATGCCTCAGATCCTCGAGCTTCACGGGCTGTTCGGAAACTACCCAATCGCCAGAAGGGAACCGGGCGAGCGGCTTCCTTCCCAAATCCATCACGAATTCGATCAGCTCACAGAGCTCTTCGTGCCGCAACAGGTCGCTCCGCATCCTGATAGGGACCAGTTCCAGAAGCAGGTCCAGCTCGGACGCGATGGCAGAGTCCGATCTGGACGTGAAATTCGAAGGCGATGGAAGGACTCCATTGCCGCTGGAGAAGCGATCTCCTGGCCTGCGGATGGATGAGGGGGAAAGCGAATAATAAGATGGGGAAGAAGACGCGATTCCCTTGCGGTCGCGAGGTGTTCGTCGAAATGACGAAGAGAGAGAAGAGAGGAGATTGGAGCATTGGAGGAAAGCAACGGCGGAAATGGGAGATATGATAGGAGAATGGGAAGAGGTTTGCAGATCGAGAAGAAGAAAGCGAGAATTCAAGGCACTCATCCTCCTCCTGCAATTGATGATCGATCGATCCTCTGATAAAACTGTTACGTAACAACGTACATATGTCCTAAGAAAGTAGGAAGATAAATTGGTTGAACAATGCAATGCTTGCTTCCAACCGTTGTACTCTGATCAAGTTTTGGATGGAATGAACGGAGGTCGAAAGAGGAATAAAAAAATTTTAAAAATTAAATTAAATTAATAAATAAATAATAAAGTGTTTAGAATTTTTTTTTAAGTGGTTGAAAATCTGATTGATAACATACTTAAAAAGCACACCGAAGAGGGGGAGTTTTGTGTCGGATTCAAGCTCAATCTCAAAGAGTCACTATTCAAGCTCAATCTCAAAGAGTTACTACTGGTGAATGCAGACTGAGAGATTTTCACATTTTTTGAATTGTAAAAAAAATTATTTTTTAAATTTTAATAGAAAAATACTTAATACGAAGATCTTTCATATAAGAGATTATTATGAATTTATTCTTAATGAACAAGTGGCTTCAAAGATTACAATTTTATTTAATTTAAAAAAAATGCATTGATAATACATAATTTTAGAATGATTTGAAGTTACTAATATAAGTGAATAAGTGATAAATTTGGTAATTTTTTATTTTATTATACTTTTTTAAATGTAACGGGTGTGCAAAACCCTCAATAAAGAATTATAAGTTGGTTTAGTTGATAAATTTGAAAAAAAAAATTAAATATTAACTAATTTTTGTATCAATCGTGAACTCAATAACAAATTTTAATTCAATTTAAAATATTAACTAATTTTTTTATCAAAATATTGGTCAAAATATATAAATTTTAGAAAATTTAGGTAATATTTAAATTTTTTGGCAAATTTTAAATGTCGATCAAAAAAAAATTAATTACATTAAGAGGATAGAAAATTCATATTAGACGAAGAATGTAATTTGTGATTTTATGGAGGATGCAAATGCAAATATGCAAT
Source organism: Chimonanthus praecox (assembly GCA_022113865.1). Lineage (NCBI taxonomy): Eukaryota > Viridiplantae > Streptophyta > Magnoliopsida > Laurales > Calycanthaceae > Chimonanthus > Chimonanthus praecox. The sequence goes on along the minus strand of CM039093.1, from coordinate 50,602,240 downwards.
ACGCTGGAAGCGTTGAGAGAAGAGATAAGCGGAGGCGGGAAGTTTTGGGAAGAAGATTCCACAGGATCTTCTGCATAGCGGGGGACCACCAAAGTAGCCAACAACCGCTTTCCCACCATACAAGAAAATCTGTTGCTCACGTAACACATGGTCTGCGGTCCACCTTTGAAGTAGTTTTTTGCGTGTGGTTCTCATTGGCATCAAAGAAGGCATCATTTTATATGCCCAAACCTAGCCAAGTGTGCAAGTTGGACCCGATCTAAATCTAGTCTACATTAAAATTTTCAAATTTGGATTTGAGTTGACTTAGAACTCTCTGTCTATTCATTTCAAAATTGAGATTTGCCTTCACTTGTACTTAGAACTGCAACTCGGGTCGGATTTTGGCCCGACCCGCATGACCCGACCTGATAAATCATGCAGGTCGGGTTGAGAAGATAAAAACCCACATGAAATTCAGATCGGGTCAAGTCGAGGATTTTATAAGTCAAGCCGACCTGACCCGACTCAACCCGATCCGACATGGCTAAAATTAGTTTAAAATGGGTTTAAAATGCAGGTCAGGTTAGAATTCGGGTTAAAATTCGAGTCGGATCGGATTGTGAAATTAGGGTTGAGAATTAGGGTCGGTCGGGTCGGTCGGGTTGGGTTTTAAGGAACCGACCGCCCGACTCAAGTTGCAGCCCTACTTGGACTCTTTGTAAATTTATTTTTAAACTTAAAATATCATACTTAAATAAGAAATTGAGTGAAAGAGTCATCAATGTGCAATAACAGAGCAACCAAAAACAGAAAATCAAAATAGGAAAACAATTGAACACGGAAACTACACATTATTTTCAGGCTCATAATATGTCTAGAACAGAAATATTCTTGAAGTCCGAGAGAGAAGAAGTCCAAAAGGCGCTTCTGGCAAAAACATGTCTAAGCAACTAACTGATCTGACTCATCTACATCCTTAAAGAAACAATTTGAGTGCATTTTGAGTCTAAAATACAAAGTTTGAGTTTAACTCAAAATCTAATTTTGAGCCATAATTTATAAAATATACTTTTTAATTATTGTTATTTATTGATCATCTTCATCATTAAAATTACAATCTTAATTATTTAGGATCAATTTTACAAGTTTTACTTCTCTATCTGATCTTATCATAAGTTATATGGTATGTAATTCTACCATCTATCATATATATTTTTATCCATTCTCTTCATATTTTTATCGATCTACCCCTCTTCATGGTATCTGCAACTTTTATCATCTCAACTCTACATACTAGGTTGTCTTCAATCTTCTATTCACATGCCCAAAACAACTTTAACAAGCTTTATAAAATTTGTCAGAGTTATTTTTAATTGTTTCTAATGCAATTAATTTCTAACAATATCAGGCAATATTTACACATTGGGACTTAACAGAACATTTAAGTAATGCCTTATTGAACTATTGAATGAGAAGTTATAATGGGTTTTCAACATTTGGGCCTTATTGGGTCTCTTAATAATGGTGTTCTGAACAATAGGCCATAGTGAGCCTTGAAGGTATTGGCCATAGTGAGCCTTCAACATTAGGCCACAATGGGTTTTGTAGATTGGGCCTTAATGAATTTACACATTGGTTCACAATGGACCACAGGGATTGAGTCTCAAATGACTTGGAGAAAATAGGTAGAAATGGAGTTTTGGATATTGGCCTTTAATGGCTTTGAAATGATAAGGCTTAGTAGACTTTTCAATTTTGAGGCTTTCATGGGCTTAGGAGACAATAAGCATAATGGGCTTTGATGGAGTTGGTTTCAGGGTTACAAATCTTGGCCTATACTGTGCGTATCGGTTGTACTAGCGAAATATCGGCCATATGGCTGAGATCTCGCCGATATCAGCCGATACACAATTATACAGCTGAGATTTATTGGAAAAAAATTAGGAGAGAGAGAGAGAGATTGGCCAAGATCGGCCGAGACACCAATATCTTCCACTTGGCAATTTTTTGACCCATCGTTGGCATGTTAAGACTTTAACGGCTTTTTTGGGAAATGGATTATTTGAATTCATGTACTTTAATGGACCGTATTGTGAGCCCCAATGACTTTGTGAATAATAGGTTTAGGCATCTGTTTGTATATCTTTAGTAAATAATTCTAGTACTGTTATTAAAAATGTAGAACAAATAATTTTTGAAGATCTTTAAAGATTTATTTCAAGTTGCAAATGACCTTCTATGGTTTTTTTCTAATATTTATATGAATGGAATCGTTTGAACTCCGACAAGATTATGTTATTAAAATTGTAGAACAGATTGGTAGCGTAACTGATATTGAAGATGCAATCCATCTCATAGAAAAGAATGTGCTAACAAGCTATTGGCACAAGTACAGATATGTTCATATTGGTTTGGTCCAAGTGGTTTGAAGACATCTATTCTCCCATAAGGGACACAAGACATAAGAATTTTAATGATTCACAATCCTAATTAAACTTAGATGAATTTTCTTGGAAATCTTATGGTTCTCGTTATGGTCTATATGGTCCTCGTTGCTAAAAAAGAGTATTAAAAAAACCCTAGGGGTGTTGGTCTGACCGTCAAGACACTGGCCTTAGCAAGCTAGGTTTGACCAATACATCTGGGGTACTCTCTATGGGATTTATTCTCCATCGAAGAACCCAGTGTGTGTAATGAAGTGTACACATGTCCTGAAGGTATATTCGAGTGAGATGCCTGGATACCTTTCATAAAAAAAAAAAAAAAAAGGAATATTCAAAAGAAAATAGAAAGGAGGTGGAAGTAAATTTTTTGCATGTGCATTAAGCAAATGGGGTCCTTCCTTGGATTGAATTGAGCTGAAATTCATAGGTTGAAGGCCTAACCCATTATACCAGCCTATGAACCACGGCTCCCCATTTAGACACCGACGATTTCTGCCAGCAGACACCGAATTTCGATTTTCGCTGGAAATTACGATTTTGACCCTTCCGAACGAAATCGATCGCATGAGTCTGCAACGCCATTTCGCGTCGTTCGATCAATCTGAGGCATATACGATCGATCGATCGATCCGACAGTTCATTTTTTAATCGATCGATTGATCATAACACGAGATTCAATCGATCACACGGTTCCATGGGATCGTGCGATCGATTTTAACTGAGAGGTTGACATTTTGATAGTCGACCTCTCATCTCAAGATCGATCGCACGATCCCAATGATCGATCGATCGATTGTGACCCATTCAAAGATCGATCGCACGATCACATAAAATCGTGCGATCGATTTTAACTGAGAGGTCGACAGTTTGACAGTCGGCCTCTCCTATCCAGATCGATCGCACGATTATATGGGATTGATCGATCGATTGTCTGTTTAGGGCAAGATCGATCGATCGATCACATAGAATCGTGCGATCGATCGCAAAACGCAAAACTCAGTATAAGTTCAATCCCGCCGTTCTTCCTTTTCATTCTTCCTTTCCATTTCGCCCCTTTCGAAACCCTACTCCCTCAACCCCAATTTCGAAATCTTCTCCCTCAAAACCTCCCCGATTTCGAAATCTTCTCCCTCAAAGCCCAAAATACACCCCTCTCTCTCAAAATCCTTTCCAAACTATTTTCCCTCAAACTCCAAACCCCCTTTCCAAAACGAACCACTCCACTATTTGAAGATACCCTCTCAAATCTCCTATATTGATTCAAAGGTATTTCTCAAAAGCTACTCTCTCAATCTCCGAATCAAAGGGAGTTTTATCCACATTTGTTGAAAATGATGAGATTGTTGAAAATGATATTGTTGACAATGAGTTTGTTGAGAGGTATTTTTCAAGTCGTGACGATTTAGTGAAGCATGTTAAGGAGGTTTCCATTACGCAAGGATTTGTAGCTACCATTAAGAGGTCATGCAATAAAGCAACGTAGTTATTCTTGGTTGCGATAGAGGGGGTACATATCGTAGCACAGTTAATTTGAAAGATGATGAGAGGAAGAAGAAAGCATATTCTCGCCTTGTTAATTGTTCATTTGAAGTGAGAGGGAAACAAATTGTTGATGGGTTATGGAAGTTGACTATGAAAGATGTGGAGCACAATCATGATCTCACGAGCGTATTAGTAGGTCATCCTAGTATAAGGTGTTTTTCAGATGAAGAGAAGAGAATGATCATTGAAATGCATAACAGCAATGTACCACCCCGGCAAATTATGACTACCCTTCGAAACGAGAATCCAGAGATTGTAGTATCAACTGCTGATTTGTACAATTTTTTGTCTTCGATTCGAAAAGAGCAACTTAGAGGTCGTACTTCAATTGAAACCTTGTTAGAAGATCTTCAAGAAGGTGGTTACCAATATTTTCTCAACTATGACAGTCAAGGTTATTTATCTCATCTTTTATTTGCACATCCACTGTCAGTTGTATTTATGAAGAGCTATAATAATGTATTTCTCATGGATTGCACTTACAAAATCAATAGATATCATATGTCATTGCTTAATATCGTTGGTATCACAAGTTTCAACAAGAATTTCTACTCATGCTTTGCATTTATGAGGAATGAAAAATTTGAAGATTACGTATGGGCGTTACAGATGTTCAAGAAGGTATTAGGAGTCTATCATGATCGACAAGTTTTTTTTATCGATAGAGATTTGAAGTTGAAGAATGCTATTGATTCAGAGTTCCCTAATGCTGTACATATATTATGTATTTGGCACATCAACAAGAATATTCTTGCTTATTGTAAGCCCCTTTTCAAGAAAGTGGAAGAATGGAATGCATTTATGACCCAATGGAAGGTCGAGTCTCCATCCGCAGTTGCATTTAATGAAGCGTTTGAGGCATTGAAACAAGATTTTCTCGATTATTAGGATGCAGTGAATTATATTAGAAGGACATGGATCCCACATAAGAAGTAATTCGTCAAGGCATGGATCGGTTGGAGTTTACATTTTCAAAATGCAGCAACTTCAAGGGTTGAAGGTGCACATTCAGTGTTAAAACGATATATAGCTAACTCCACTAGTGATCTATATGTTGTACGAAGGAAGATATCCCAGGCAATTGAAAATCAGTTTCAAGACTTCAAGATTCAAAAGGAGGATGAAAAAATCCGGTTTGCTCTTACTGTTTCGATTCCTTTCTTTGATGAAGTGAACAGCAGAGTATCACAATTTACATTGTCTAAGGTTTATAAGCAATATGTTATGCTCATGAACAGGTCATTTTTACAGCTTCCATGGGTTTACCTTCTGCTCACAGAATACAATTGATGAACAAGTTATATTTGAATCAGATCCATTCACAATGGAGAATCGATTTGATTTTATTTGACAACTTGAACCTTAAAATGAATCGACCTGGGGATGAATTAGATGTTCACTGGGAAGGCATTAAGAAAAAATGTGGAAATATGTCTACATTTGATCAAGAGGAGTTCTGAGATCATATCCAAGATCTTGACAGTGATGAGATGCATATCAGCCAACCTATTATGCAGTACAACAGAGGACGTCATCCAGGTTCAAAGAATTCAAAGGGTCAAACATCTATAAGACGAGATCCTTCTATATTTGAGATTGTAGAGAATCAATTGACTGGAAGAAGATGTGGGTTATGCAAAAATATTGGTCATACGAAGAGAATATGTCCGAATAGAAGTGCTGCACAGGCATCCTGCAGTGTAGATTTAAATGTTTTGCCTCAACCTCATGATTATTACCCTGAATCGCAAGCAACGAGTTTGTCTCAATTATCTGAAGTAAGTTTCTTTTACATAAGATACATATTTACATTTTCATTCATATAGAATAAGGTCAAAAATACTAACACGTACTCCTTTTTTCCACAACCGACTGGTTCTTATGACTTCTATGACGATTCGACATATACCTTTGTTGATCTTAGAGATCATGGCGAATCACAGCATTGGTGGAATCAATGATGGATGTCTATCATTTTTTTATGTATTCAGTTGCAATAATGTATTTCATTTCCAAAATGTTGTATTAATTTTAATTTCGATGTACTGAAGTATGTATTCAAGTAACAATTTTTATTTTAAATAAATCAAGAATTAAGTGGTTTGTTACTAAATACGAGACGCTTGCGTGGGCCTTTCACTAAATATAGAACCTTAGAGTCGTTTGTCGCTAAACATGGGACATTTGAGTGGTTTGTCCCTAAATATGGGACCTTAGAGTAGATTGTCACTAAACATGAGACCTTTGAGTGGTCAGTCAACAAGTACGGGACCTTAGAAATCAGATGGTCTGGTTAAAGAAGAGTTTTTCCCATTAGTGAGGAGTTTGTCAACGAATGCTGGATTAAACAACCTGTGGTCGTTTTCTCCAGCATTTCTTGACAAACTTCCTCATTAATGGTTAAAACTCTTTTTTAATCACGCCATCTAATTTCTAAGGTCCCATACTCGTTGACTGACCACTCAAAGGTGCCATGTTAAGCGACAAACCACTCTAAGGTCCCATATTTAGGGACAGACCACCACTCAAAGGTGTCATGTTTAGCGACAATCCATGAAACCCATATTTAGTGTCAGACCACTCAAGGGTCCCATATTTAGTGACAGACTATTTAATGCTCCCATATTTACTGACAGACAAAGAGTCCCATGTTCATTCAGTTGTTTACAAACAAACCATTCACCATGTTCATTCAAATAGACGAAATAGTTCATAAAAAGAAACCATTCACTATGTTCATTCGAGATTGACAAACGATGTCATAAAAAGAAAACATTCACTATATTCATATATCAAAATTTTAAAATTACAAAAATTTCAAATACAACGGCTATTCGGAGGCAGGAGTTGGGGTAGATGTAGGAGCAGGTGCAGATGTAGAAGCTAGAGCAGATGCAGTATCAGGAGGTGCTGGTGCCGATGAAGGAGGTGTTGGTGCCAATGGACGACGCCTAGTCGCACTCTGCTTGGGGCCAGTCGAAGGCACCTGACGAGTGGGGCCTGTAGGATGAGGCTGAGTGGGGCTTGTAGGACGAGGATGAATGGGGCCAGACGGAAGAGGCTGAATGGGGCCAGTAGGACGAGGCTGTGGGATGTCAGTCGGGCGAGCCACACTCGTGTCAGTGGACGAAGAGGCTCTCCCCCATAATTGATTTATCATCTTCTCAGCCATCATACATCTGATGATCCCGGATGATGAATCGCGTCCAGGCTGTGTATTTACTCCTTCTTTTTGCAATAAAAGAACAGAGTTTCTCAATACATCTAACACTTGATTATACAAATTATTCAGCCTTCTCATCGTCATTCCAACAAACTCACCATTTTTCTTATCAATTGTGGTATTCATCCTCCCTTCCATCTCAGCCAATTTATCGTCAACCATTCTCTCAAGCCTTCCAATCAGTCTTCCTTCTATCTCACCTAATTTTTCATCAACCATTCCTTCAAGCCTGCCCATAAGCCTTCCTTCAATCTCGGCAAATTTGACATCAATTTTTTCATTCAGTTTTTCTATGCTGTCAAGAATTAGCATAGTACTGACTCCTGTATCATGTGCCTCTGCCCCCCAACTTCAGGTGCCTCTGTCCCCCCAACTTCAGGTATGTCACCCTCCTCCTCAGGTGCCTCAACCTCAATAGCACCATGTTCTACTTTCGGAACCCAACGTGCATTGTCGAGTTTGAATCTCATCTTGCCCAAAGTAGACGCATCGAATATATCGGTTTTCTTCATAGTTATTTTCTCTTCGGGGGGGAGGGTGATTCCTTCTTGTCGAAACAAGTAAGACAGAAATAAATCATATGGAAGGCTAAATTTTCTAATCTTACGAGATGCAACCATGTGCTTTATTATGATGAAGGATATATCAATTTGTTTGCTATTTAAAATGCACCATATTAGGAAACTATCAATACGACACATGATTATTAAGCCCTTTCCTAGGTAAAATATTCTTCCTAATAATGTAATATACAATTCGGGCTTCTAGGGTAAGCTCCATAAGCCCGAGCTTATCTCCTTTGGCACCATCACTTCGCCCACACAATTGGGTCATGGCCCGAGGGACCGAATCCGTCAACATCGGTGGGCCATGAATTTGGTTCATACTTCGAAATAGTGGCACTGGGAAACTGAAACATTCTGTCCAGTGCCGAAGTTGAAATTTCAACTTCTGTCCCCCTAACTTTGGATTTTATGGAGTGTCTCGCCCGATCTTCCGACATATTTGTATAAAATTCCTTCACCAATTTTGGGTAAAATTTTTCTCTTATTCCCAAAAAATCTCCCCATCCAAGTCTGTGAATATACTCATGGATTCTTAATTAAAATGCAGAAAAAAAGCTTAGGTCCATGATTTTACCATAAATCATCGGCCGAGAATACAAATTCTCTCGGTAGAATGTGGCGGCTTCCAAAGAGGTGAAGTGGTTCGGGTCGAAGGTTTCCGTCTCCATAGGTGTCTCCGTCAATCTCGCTCTCTTCCCTCTAAATGAAGCCGACACCTTCATCTTCTCCCTCTCAATGTAGACCCTTTGGATTCCATGTGGGAGGAGAATCGTGGGGAGAAGAAGAAATCTGAGAAGACGAAGAGAAAGAGTATCCGGAGCCGGAGAGGAGAGGGCAAAATCGATCCGGAGCCGGAGAAGAGGGGAGAGGGAAGATCGATCGATTGATTTTGAGAATCGTGAGGTCGATTTGGTGAAGAGGAAAGAGTCGATCGATCGATGGGAGAAGACGAAGAGAAAGGGTTTAGGTTTCGAGGGTTTCGATCACAAAGAAAGGGGAAAGATCGATCAGTTTTATATATAAGTTTGCGATCGATCCCATGATCACAGAAATCGATCGATCGATCTTGCCCTAAACAGACAATCGATCGATCGATCCCATATAATCGTACGATCGATCTTGATAGGAGAGGTCGACTGTCAAACTGTCGACCTCTCAGATAAGATCGATCGCACGATTCTATGTGATCGATCGATCTTGCCCTAAACAGACAATCGATCGATCGATCCCATATAATCGTGCGATCGATCTTGATAGGAGAGGTTGACTGTCAAACTGTCGATCTCTCAGTTAAAATCGATCGCACGATTTTATGTGATCGTGCGATCGATCTTTGAATGGGTCACAATCGATCGATCGATCATTGGGATCGTGCGATCGATCTTGAGAGGAGAGATCGACTGTCAAAATGTCGACCTCTCAGTTAAAATCGATCGCACGATCCCATGGAACCGTGCGATCGATTGAATCTCATGTTATGATCAATCGATTGATTCGAAAATAAACTGTCGGATCGATCGATCGATCGTATATGCCTCAGATCGATCGATCGACGCGAAATGGCGTTGCAGACTCGTGCGATCGATTTCGCGCGGCAGGGACAGAATCGTAATTTCGAGGGAAAAATCGAAATTTGGTGTATCCTGGCAGAAATCGTCGGTGTCTAAATGGGGAGCTATGAACCACTTATTTAAATGATTTGGCCTCAACGGAAGCATCTTGTACCCTTTTTTGACACCAAAAAATCTTACACGATTTAGTGCTAAATCTTTTATTGTCTTGACCTCCCTGATTCTTTTAAAATTTGAAATGAATTTTAAGTTGTTGGATAATGTAGTTTGTGATGTCTACATCATTAATCTAAATAATTAATAAGTGAAATTAAATTAATAAATACGTTTGTTGGATGATGCCAATGCGTTTAATAAATTAATTAAGTGAGATATTTATATAAATAATTTTTCTTAGAAAGTATTTTTGTACAAGTAATTATGAGAACTTTTTTTAACTATTTTCTCATTAGAGTTCAGCCTTAAAAACTTATATTTTTAGATAATTTTATAAAGTAGAGTTACGTGATTCGGGTGAGTCTCGGTGGGAAAACCCTCGTACACCAACTGTTATGGAGTCTTTTGTGGGAAAATTTTCAAATTTCCTTTTACATATAACATCGAAGAAGTAGAGACCGTTTCCGAAGAAGAAGAGAGCCCCTGAAACAGTAACGTTTTCTTTCTTTTTTCTATTAACTATTTCTTTTTTCTTATTTGTCAGCACTTCATCTCTCTTGTTACATTGCATTCTCATCGGTTTTAGGGTTCCCACTAGTGTAAATGGGCATTTAACACTAAGAATGGGAATGGGAGTAACTGTTCTGATGAAAAATGCAGACCCTTTATCACATATATTTTTTTAAAAATTTTTGTTTGGTAGGGGACGTCTTATTCTTTGTGAATGCATAAGAAAGAAACTATTTTCTTTGTAAATAAGCATTTAACACTAAGAATGGAATGGGGAGTAACTGTTTTGATGGAAAATGCGGACCCTTTATCACATATATTTTTTTTTAAAAAAATTGTTTGGTATTGAAAGCTTATTGAAGATGGCTGGGAAGGAAGAGATGCATATATTTGTGGGAGGTTTGTCTTGGAACACGACCAGTCAGCAGCTTGAAGACGCCTTTAGCCGTTATGGCAAAATTCTTGAGGCTCAGGTGACATTCCCTTTACAGATCTCTTAAATCTCCATTTTAACTATCTCACTTACATAAAGAAGGAGAAACCCTACTCCGCCATGCCAACAGAACCCTGCAATTAGAAATATCCCAATATTGCACATTTTTTTCTCAGAAGGGCAATGGTTACACACCAGAACAAAAGTATTACATGGATATAACTAGAGCTCTTAAATTTCTTTTGGTGTTGCAGTTGCCTTAAAAAAATGTCTATGGCAATTTCATATATTTTTTCCTTAGATCCTGAATTCCTGATATACTATCATTTTATCAGTAATTTCATGTTTGATCTGGGGAATGTAGAAGATTTAAAAGAAAAAAAGAGATTTGGGGAATGTAGCAACACTCGAATTTTTCTTTTTAATTGGAGAAGCTGTGTTTTTTCCTGTTATAGTTGTTCACCATTTCAATGCATATGATTCTATTGAGGAATTTTCTATTGCAAACAGTTTGCAAGTAACTTCTCTGGAAGTACGAGGCTTACAGGGGGAACCTCCCGATGGTAGATAGGAGAAGAGAGGAAACAAGTTGATCTGATAATGGGATTTTAAAGCATGAACTGAAAAGAAAACTATTTTGTGCAATTGATGGTGTTACTTTGGTTTTCATCAAAAGGTGAAGATTGTTGGAAAGGGTAGCTTTACAAATTTGTTGTTTGCAAGTGGTAGAAAATCCATTAAAAATTGGATAATGAGTTCGTATGTAGGTACAAATTTTTTTCACATTCTAAGGACAACATTGGCGGGACCGTTTAAGGGTAGGGTGATTGGACATTTCGGTGTTTTGTCTTTTTATACCAGTTTATTTTGATAATATGCTTCTTTTTCACCATTCCTTAAACCCTTGTCTTCATATTCAATGGATAACACACCAACCACAGGCAAGGAGGGATGGCTATTTTGATTGGCAACAAAAACAATTGGGTGAGTTTGTCTCAAAATTATAGGGGTATGGAAGCAATATTAATTTAATAGAAAAGCATGAAATAAACCGGATAGAGTAACAATGTTTGAATGTTTTCATAATTGCAGCAAATGGTTTTGTGACACCCAACACTCCCGCCTCCACACACACACACAAAAAAAAAAAATCTGAGAGAGTACACAACTCCATTTTAATCTAAGCTTTTATCCCCACCTTTCACGGAAACACGTTCACATGCATGCACACAACAGAGAGAGGGGAGGAAATACACAACGTTGTACTAACTTGTAACCTTTTTATCTGCTATAAGCCTATATGTTTTAAGTACAGAATTTTATTTTATTTTATTTTTTTATATTCCTCACATTCCATGTTTGTTGTTATCACCTCTCAATCCTGTGCTTGTGTAGATTATGCTTGAGAGAGATACAAGCAGGCCTCGAGGCTTTGGATTTGTTACCTTTGTAGACCAACGGGCATTGATAAATGCCATTAAGGAGATGCATGGGAGGGAGCTTGGTGGTCGTGTAATTTTGGTGAACAGGGCCCAACCCAAACTTGGGGTGGATGATTCTGGCTATGGATATGGTGGCTTATTGGAGATGTCTGGGAAGGATGAGATGCGTATATTTGTGGGAGGCTTGTCTTGGAACACGACCGATCGGCAGCTTGAAAACGCATTTGGCCACTATGGCAAAATTCTTGAGGTTCAGGTGACAACAAAACCCTGCAATTAGAAATATCCCAATGTTGGTTAGTGACTGGAGATGATAAAATAATGATCTTTAGTGTTTGACCCAGGGTTTCTGAATGAAAAATGTAGCACATTGTTTTCTCAGAAGGGAAATTGGTTTCACACCAGAGCAATAGTATTGCATGGATATAACTGTAGCTCTTAAATTTCTTTTGATGTTGCAGTTGCCTTAAAAAAACCTCTATGGCAATTTGCATATATTTTTTCTTCCTTGGATCCTGATATACTATCATTTGATGGGAAATGTAGCACGTTTTCAAAAAAAAAAAAGCTTTGGGAATGTAGCAACACTCGACTTTTTCTTTGGAGAAGCTGTGTTTTTTGCTGTTATATTTGTTCACCATTTCAATGCATATGATTTTATTGAGGAATTTTCTATTACAAATGATTTGCAAGTAACTTCTCTGGAAGTATGAGTCTTACACGGGGGTACCTCCCAATGGTGGATATGAGAAGAGAGGAAACAAGGGAGCCTCTGAGGGGGGAGAGGGAGGGTTGAGAGGGCTGAACAACAAGTTGAAGTGATAATGGGATTTTAAAGCATCATCAATATGAACTAAAAAGAAAACTACTTTGTGCAATTGCTGGTGTTACTCTGCTTTTAATCAAATTTGTAGTACTACTTGTGTGGGTTGGTACTCGTGTGTAAAGGTGAAGATGGTTGGAAAAGATAGCTCTACAAATGTCACGCCTCGACCCGAAGGGTGGGTCCGGAACGCGACTGATTTTCTTTTTTTGTAAGATAAACTAACTCAAGCATTCTCACTGGGCCGGATCAACAGTTGGGCCCAAAGGTCACACATGATTCCAACATGTGGACTCAAACACATACCATAAGCCTAACCCAACAAATGGACATAAATAATAACATCAATACACATAATATGATCATAAAAAATCCAACCATTGAGTTATCATCTCAAACATCAACGCCATCAGAGTAACTACAGAAATGTAGTAGTTTAATACATGACATTTATGCAAATCAAGTACCACACCCGGTACTTTTACAAAAGTAAATGGTCCAAGAACCAACAAGCAAATATAAGGGTATTCTCCTCAGTGGGAATCCCAAAACAACGCCGCAGCTTATCCACCCTAAGCTTGAAATAGAGGGTTCTCCTCCTCGGGTACATCTCCTGAAAGGTGAATGGGGTGAGCTAACTAGCCCATTGAAGGAAATATAACAATGCAGTTTAAGTAAATAACATGTTAACAATAATCAACAGTTACAATAATATCTCATGTTTGATAATAAAATTCACAATATCAAGTAAAGTCTCAACATCATTTCCATCATTCCATCAATTTTCCATTACTGCTATCATCAAACGTAACGCCTACCGACTACGCTGAGACCATTGTATTAAGTCCCGACACGGTCAAAATATATCCTTTCAAGTACATCTCCGGCTCTCCCATAGCCGATACTGATACCCTCAAGTCAGCAACTGTCGACACCCATGGTCCAGTAGACGTAAACCATCTCTCATATGGCCGATATTGGTTCAATAGTCAAGGGCACGTGGAAGCAGTCTTACACATTTCATATGATCATCATAACATTTACCAGCATCATAAGTACTCTTATCATAGTGCGTCAAGCCTAGGCATATGAATGGGTTCATCAAATCTGAAACCACTCATTGCTCAAGATCCATCTCAAATAACAAAACATGTTTACATTTTAGGTACAAAGTTAAGTTCCCTCACCATATATGTGTGGTTTCGCGATCTCTATTCAAACAACAAACAAGTGCACAATCAATATACATAACATTCATACACATACAAGCAGTATTTCGAAATCATACTTGTTTTTCCCAAAAATATCCAAGGTACATGGAATTGAGTCTCCTATTTGGTTTGTATCCTTTTTAAATTATAATAACCCACAATATAATAAAAAGGGTGCTCAGTCCAAAACTCATATTGTCTTTTGGGCATTGACTAGATTGACTTATTGAGTTAGGTCTAGATCCTCGAGTCACTTCTCGGTTGTCTTCTGGATAGGACCAGATCTGACATTTTGAGTTAAACCTCGAGGTCACTCAGTGCCCGACCAATAGAGTCGGCCTGGAAGTGAATACAATATTATTTACACTATAGTAATAAGAGAAGAGGGTTAGTACAATTTTAATTAACAAAAAGGGGTAATAACGTCACATCACACGCATCAAACATAATCCAACAATTTTTTTTTTCAATAATCCAACAATAATATTTATTTATTTATTTTAATGGGTACTAACATCACAAGCATCAACATAATCTAATAAAAATATATATATATATTTTTTTCTTCTTCTTCCTCCTTCCTTCACGATTTGCAACAGCAGACAGTGAATGAGCGGGATGCATGAAAAACGAATCCGGAAACAGTGGGTTTCCCGGATTCGGTTTTCATATCTGGCCCGTCCGATGGATTCCTCTGGGAGTCCTCTTGTAATACCCTGACCCAGATTAGGCGTGTTTTAGCTTAATAATCTTGGTTAGGCGGTAAATCTCGAAGATTACGGTTAGGGCTTTGAGGAAAGCCCAAGTGTGGTCCACTCCGTGCTCGTGAGCTCATTAATCCAGCTCGTCCAGCTGGAGGGGCATTTTGGTAATTTTACCGCTTATTGTGTTTATTATATAAATTGTGTGATTTTGTGATATTATTGATTGATAATATTCTCTTTAATAAAGGATTTGTATTTCTAATTTTAAATAAGTTTATTTTCAGGAAAATAGTATTTAAAATCCGCCCGTCAAAATACCGAAAGGGAGTATTATTTATTTTAAAAGGGTTTTTGGAATGAAATAAATCTTGAAACAAATGTTTTGTGTTAGACCATTTTAAGAATGGTCTAGTTATTCCATTTCACCCCAAAATGAGATTTCTAAATTGATTATTTTAATATTTGTTTATTTAAGTAAATAAGGTTAAATTATGGTTTTTATTTAAATCAATGATTTGTAGTGAGAGATAAATTCCAAAATTTTTATGGTAATTAAGGTTTTCAAAACCCGACCTATCTGTACGGTTGGATTAATATTTGGAGTTTTTAAATTATTGGTTTTAGTTTAAAACCGGGTTTTATCAAATTGGGGGACTTATCTACAAAATAGACTGTAGGGGGGCTTATTTGCAACCGAAGTTACCGAACAGTGTAACCACTGTTCGGAACGTCAGCTGCTGCTGCATGCAGCATCATGCAGTGGCCAACCGACCCCAATTTCCAGCCAGAGATCTATATATTGGACCTCAGTTCAGCTGTCTGAACTCCCAGCAAACTCTCTTCTCTTCTCCCTTGCTCTCAACTTGAAACCAGATCAGCCGATCCCTTTCTTGCCTCTGTTCTTCTCTGTTTTTGCCAACCGTAAGCTTAGAAGAAAGATTTCCAAATTTTCAGATTTTTTCAACCCAAGAACCCAAGTGAAGGTATCCATTGCATTCCCTTTCAAATTCCAGTCGATTTAGAATCAAGAAAAACCGGATTTGGCCCTATTTTCAGTAAAAAAAATCAGTTTGAAATTTGAGGAAAAACCATGGGTTTCATGTACCCGTGAGGATTTGAGGTTAAAATCTAGTGGTCCAGTGAGCTTCAAGGCTCCAAACTATTCCCTATGGAAAGAGGACTCCCCTAGGAGTCCATCGAACCGGCTATCTGTGAAAAACGAATCCGGGAGACCCTCTGTTTCCCAATTCGTAATTCACTGTTGGTCTACCGTCACTGTCTGCTGGTGCAGACAGTGGAGGAAGACGACTCTCAGACCGTCCGAGAGTCAGTCTTCGGAAGGTCCGAGAGCTTAACCCTCGGACGTTCCGAGTTTCACCCGAAGCCCAGTTAAGCCCGAGGCAAGCCAGACCCCTTCAGACGTACCGAGCCGAGCTCAGAAGGACCGAACCCATTCGGACGTTTCGAACCCAGACTTCGGACGTTTCGAGGTACCCAGACCCACCGAGACTTGTTTTCAGATTTTTATAGGTTAGGATGGACTTCGAAAGGTCCGAGACCCAATCTTCGGACGATCCGAAGTCAGACCGATGTTCCGAGGTCAGTGATTAGATTAGGTGTGGTTCGGATGATCCGAAGCCACTATACCCGATTCGAGGCATGTTCTGAGGGACCCAATTTTTAAGAGTTAGTTAAAATAATGTTGATTGTTCTTATTACCTAATCTTGTTTGATTAATGATGCTTATGATGATTAATACCCCTTGTTAATTAAAAATGTGCTAACCCCTTTTCTCTTACTACTTATAGTGTAAATACTATTGTATTCGCTTCCAGGCCGACTCTATTGGTCGGGCACTGAGTGATTCACTTCCAGGCCGACGCTATATAGTCGGGCACTGAGTGACTTCGAGGCCTAAGTCAAAATGTCAGATCTGGTCCTATCCAGAAGACAAACGAGAAGTGACCCGATGATCTAGACCTAACTCAATAAGTCAATCTGGTCAATGCCCAGAAGACAATATGAGTTTTGGACTGAGCCCCTTTTTATTTATTATTATATTGTGGATTATGATAATTTAAAAATGATAGAAACCAATTAGGAGACTCAATTCATATACTTTGGATATTTTTGGGAAAACGTGAGATTTCAAACTACTACTTATGTGTACGTAGCTGTTATGTATATTGATTGTGCACTTGTCTGTTTGTTTGAACAGAAACCGCGTAACCACATAATCACGGTGAGGGAACTTAACTCTGCAGGATATGTAAACAAGTTTTATTATGAAATGAGTTTTGGGCAATGGATGATTTCAGATTTGATGAACTCACTCATGTGCCTAGACATGATGCACTATGGTAAGAGTGCTGATGATGATTGTGAATATTATGATGTTGATCATATGAATATGTAAGACTTTTCCACGTACCTGGGCTATTGAACTAATATCGGCCATATGGGAGATGGTTTACGTCTACTGGACCACGGGTGTCGACAGTTGCTGACTTCATGGTGTTAGTATCGGCTATGGTAGAGCCGAAGATGTACTTGCAAGGATGTATTTTGACCGTGTTGGGACTTAATACTGGTCTCAGCGTAGTCGGCAGGTGTTACGTTGGATGATAACAGTGATGGAAAGATGATGATGGGACTTTATTGAATATTATGCTTATTTGTTATCAAAGCATGTGATATTATGGAACTGTTACTAATCTATTAATTTACTTAAACTGCATTGTTATATTTCCTTCACTGGGCTAGTTAGCTCACCCCACTCACATTTCAGGCGATGAACCCGAGGAGGAGGACCCTTTTTTTCAAGCTTAGGGTGGATAAGCTGAAGCGGTGTTTCGAAATTCCCCCTGAGGGGAATATCCTTATCTTTTCTTTTGGGTTCTTGGAACCATTTGCTTTTATTAAGTACCGGGTGTGGTACTTAATTTGTTTAAATGTGATGTATTAAACTGTGTTGCCTCTGTAATGACTTTAGATGATATTTTGAATGAAATCAATGGTTGAATTTTATATGTTCATGCTATGTGTTGATGTTGTTATTATATCTATCTTGTGGGATAGACTTATGGTATGTGTTTGAGTCCACATGCCGGGATCATATGTGACCTCTGGGCCCAACTGTTGATCCGGTCCAGTTAGAGTGCTTGAATTAGTTTATCTTCAAAAAAAAAAAAAATCAGTCGCGTTTCGGGCCCACCCTTCAGGTCGGGGTGTGACACCTCTTTCCATAGAAGAGGTTTAGAGCTTTGAAGCTCACTGAGCCAACTGATTTTAACACTGGAAGCTCACGGGTACAAGAAACCCATGGTTTTTCCTTAAACTTTAAAACCATTTTTCTTTCTCAAAACTAAACCAAAATCAGTTTTTCTTGATTCTAAACCACCTAGAATTTGAAAAGGAATACAGTGGTTACCTTTACTAGAGTTCCTGGGTTGAAAATCCGAACTTTGGAAAATTTTCCCTAAAAGCTTACGGTGGAAAACTGGGAAACAGAGAAGGAAAATGGGCTGGTTTTCAGGCAACAGAGACTGAGGGAGAAGAGAAGAGATGCAGTGGGAGTTTGATCAGGCTGACCTGATGTCCATTTTATAGAGAAATGGCCGGAAGAAACGGTCGGGTGGACACTGCATGCAGCATCGGCTGACGTTTACAACAGTGAACTTTTGGTTGGTTGCAAATCAGCCCTCCTCAAGTTCTGGTTTTGCAAAAAGGTCCCTTTTTTTTTTATAAAACGGAATTTTTAACTTAAAACATAATTTCAAAAGCTCAAAAATTTAATCCAACCTTACAGATAAGTTGGGTTTTGAAAATCTTAATCACCATAAAAATTTTGGAATTTAACTCTCACTAAAAACCATTTATTTAAATAAAAATCATAATTTAATACTATTTACTTAATTAAACAAATATTAAATAAAACAATTTAGAGACCTCATTTTGGGGTGACAAAGAATAACTAGACCATTCTTAAAATGGTCTAACAGAAAATACTAGTTTTGAATTTTATCTCATTTCCAAAATCATTTAAAATAATTATTTCTCCCTTTTGGGGTTTTGACGGGCGGTTTTAAATATCATTTTCTAAAAATAAAATTATTTTAAAATCAGAAATACAAATCCTTAACTAAGAAGAACATTATTATCCAATAATAATCACATAACAACATAGTTTATAAAAATAATAATAAGAATCGGTAAAATTACCAAAATGCCCCTCCAGCTGGGTGAGCTGGATCACTAAGTTTTCGAGCTCAGATTGGGCCATACTTGGACTTTCCTCAAAGCCCTAACCATAATCTTCGAGATTAACTGGTTAAAAAAATTATTAAATTAAAACACGCTTAATCTGGGGCAGGGTATTAGAACAAATTTGCTGATTGCAAGTGGTAGAAAATCCATTATTGATTACCTTTAAAAAAAAATCCATTATTGATTGGTTAATGAGGTCATATGTAGGTACACATTTTCTCTGCATTCTAAGGACAACATAGGCGGGACCCTTAATCCATTATTGATTGGTTAATGAGGTCATATGTAGGTACACATTTTCTCTGCATTCTAAGGACAACATAGGCGGGACCCTTTAAGGGTAGGTTGATTGGACATTTCAGTGTTTTGTCCTTTAATACCTGTTTTTTTTTTTTTAAATGAAGGCAAGGGGTTTATTCATCCAAAAGGGAAAAAGAAAACATAAAAACCCAACAGGAAGACACTGAAGCACAAGCCCAGGCGAGGTAAAAAAACAGAACAAGTCCCAAAAATGGACACTAGCTTCAACTAGAAGCCCAAAACTCAAAACCAGAGCCCACAACCTGGGCAAATGAAGTGCCCACCAGCTTCAACTAAAAGCCCAAAAGAATACAATACCATAGCCCACAACCTGGGCTATGGAAATGAATACCAGTTTATTTTGATAATACGCTTCTTTTTCACCATTCCTTAAACCCTTGTCTTCATATTCAATGGATAACACACCAACCAGTGGCAAGGAGGGATGGCTATTTTGATTGGCAACAAAAACAACTGGGTGAGTTTGTCTCAAAATTATAGGGGTATGGAAGCAATATTAATTTAATAGAAAAAGATGAAATAAACCAGATAGAGTGACACAGTTTGAATGTTTTCATAGTTGCAACAAATGGTTCTGTGACAGCCAACACTCCCCCCTCCACACACACACACGAAAAAAAAAAAAAATGAGAGTACACAACTCCATTTTAATCTAATCTTTTATCCTCACCTTTCCCAGAAACACATACACATGCATGCACACAACAGAGAGAGGAGAGGAAATACACAACATTTTTGTTATTACTTCTAGCCTTTTTATCTACTATAAGCCTATATGTTTTAAGTACAGAATTTTATTTTATTTTATTTTTTATATTCCTCACATTCCATGTTTGTTGTCATCACCTGTCAATCCTGTGCTTGTGTAGATTATGCTTGACAGAGATACAGGCAGGCCTCGAGGCTTTGGATTTGTTACCTTTGCAGACCAACGGGCAATGGAAAATGCCATTAAGGAGATGCATGGAAGGGAGCTTGGTGGTCGTGTAATTTCGGTGAACAGGGCCAAACCCAAACTTGGGGGAGACGACTCTGGCTATGGATATGGTGGCTTTCCATCAGGTGGCAGGGGGAGTTATGGGGGTGGAGATCGGTCAGCAGGGCGGACTGATTGCTACAAGTGTGGTCGCCCAGGGCATTGGGCCCGAGAATGCCCTTCAGCTGGTGGTGGTGGGGCCGCTTCTCGTCTCGTTCCAGGTTTGGTGGTGGTGGCGGCGGTCGTGGGGATCGCTTTGGAGATCGTTATGGTGATCGCTATATGGATGATCGGTATGATGGTGGTCGCTATGGGGACAGAGATCGTGTGGACAACAGAGATATGTATGGTGGTCGTGATCGCTATGCCAGCGATAGGTATCCACCTGGTGGTGATCGCTTTCCAAGTGATGGGTATGGCACAGCTGATTGGTACCCACCTAGTGGATCTAGTGGCAAGGACAGGAGTTATGATAGGGAAGTAGGTCCAAGGGGTGGTGGTGACAGGTATGGAAGTGGTGGCCCTGTGCGTTATGTATGTTTTATTTTGGATTTATAAGAATAAGAAATCTTTTGCACTTGTTATTTGAAATCTGATAAAGGTTTGAGATATTTTGATATGGATGGTAGAGGCAAGTCTTCATGAAGGATATGAGGAGTGATAAAATAATTAGGCTCCATGATTTTATTGGTCCATGAATAATTCATATTAATTTGGATGGATCTAGTACATCAGGTATGGGAGACATTGTAAATCTAAAGCTTACATTCATGAAAATTCAAAGAAAGCACAACACTGCAAGCCGATACTTCAGTTCAAAGCAAGAGTTAACATGATCAAATTGGTTTACTGACATTTACTTAAAAAGTGGGAGCCTTCATCCTATGTCTAGTTCTCGTTCATTCGTTCTCTGTCCTCATCAATCAGTTGCTGAAGCAGAAGGGATATGGCATCAATCCAAACCATCGGAACAGGGATCTGATCTTTGCAAGGTAGTTTGTTTTGCTAACCCCCTCTTTACAGTAACTGAATCAATATCTCAGGGGTTTGATTAAGAAGAGTCCTCACTCTGTTCCAGATTGCTAGCATTTAACCATGGAACTTGATGTGAGTCACCTTCTATCACCACTGCCCTCACTTGGAGTTGGACACAAAGCTCTGCATCCTTAAGAATCCGAATAGCTCTGCATGTACAAGGGAAGTCACACTTGGCAAAGGCATAACGTCCACTCATGTTCCAATGGATAGTAGATCCATCAAAGTTTTGTTTAACTTCATTTATCTATGGAGGGCGACACACTTGAAACTTGAAAAGACTCACTGGCGTCATTATCTTCATTCATTCCAACCCGGATTGTGGGATTCAGAGCTTTCTGTTTCGCCAAAAAAAGAAATCACATTCACTGCTCACTAGAGGTCAGAATCCTTTTACTCAGTAAGAACAACATCTCCATCCTTGAATTGTTAATATTGTGGAATCCTCTTAATTAATCCCCAATATCTTTGACCTTGCTTCATTGGATGATTGAATTTTTTAATTAGGATATAGACAGGATATCTCCAACCTTCATTCATTGAAGGGTGAAATCCCTTTGATTAGGACTTGATATTGGAGGGTAGAATCCTTTTAATAGGACCTGATATATAAAAAAATACCTGCAAAATGAGACAAAAAAAGAGAGAACTAAAGAGGGAGAAAGACAATGTTTAAAATGAAATCTATGGCAACCTTTAAACTTTTGTTGATGTATAACGAGTACAGTCTCTTCTTTTGAAGGTTTTTTTTTTTTATCCTCAATGCTTAGCCATTCTCTGTTCTCACTCAAATGGTTGCATCTCCCCTATCTCTTTGTTGTATCTCTCTCACGTCTCTCTTTCTCCATTCTTTTCTTACTTGGTTGATCCTCTCTTGCCATTCATCCATTTCTAACTTTTTATACTACAAATGCTAGGCAGTTCCTATCAGGAGACGTGTTTTTCATGCAAGCCACTCCTACATATCATGGGTAGTTACTACAACCTTGAGAGATTTTTTCACATTGTCAATTTTAGTAACCAAATGTAGAGGAGCCACAATAAGAGCCAGTTTATAATAAAACTTGTTCAAGATATAATATGGCCTTTGTATACAATTGGACAGAATTTTTCAACAAGCAGTGATTGGCACATGTTTTGTGTGCCAGGCAACTGGATTAGGGTAGAATTTGGTGGGAACTAGAGGGTAATATCTGTTGGCTTTGCAAAGTCTTAAAGAAAATTTTAGGAACTTGAAGATGCAAAATACTACACAAAACTATGAAATAGAGATAAACTTATTGCTGGAATTGCATTTCACTTGATTACACAAAATGAACTACATAACATACCTGTATATAGGCTTAGACTAACATGTGAAAAGACACACGACTCTTTAGAAAAGACACACCCCTTTGGTAAAATACATTTCATAAATACTTTGCTTGCGAGAAAACAAATTCATGAATGGGCTCTTTGGTAATCCAATGGTTGTAATGGTTGGCAATTCCATCACACCCTTTCAAATCAAAATAATGAAATTCATTGGAAGACTAAAGGTATTTGGTTTGCACTTCCAACAATATCTAGGGTTTAGATTGTGCCATCAATGATCTGAGATTTAAGTCCTGATTTACCACTTTTACAAATTTATCTTAGACCATTGGCACAATTGTTTGACTCAAGTTATTGGATTAGAGGGTCAGGGTTGTTGGCTAGAAAATTGTTGCCCATCATGCTTAATCTAATGGCTAGAGGTGTTGGCTGGGTAATATGTTCTTGTGAGATTTTGGTTTAAGACCTAATCTAATAAGTTAGGGTTGAATCAAATCATGCTCAACAAATAGGGCCACTCCCCGTATGTTTATCGGTGTGTGAGTAGGGAAACATGTACAAAACTACATATTCCAAAAATATCCGGTGTGTGAGTAGGGAGGTATATACAAAATTACATATTTCAAATATTAGTTAGGCGAGATGTCTGTATACGTTGGTCTTTAAAAAAAAAAGTTAAGGCTGAAGTGTCTTTATCTAGTTGGACTTCTTGCTTAGGTTGTGAGCCTATCATGTTCATGTTGAATCACAAGTATTGGGCTTGGGAGGGTCCATGACTTGAGGTATTTGGGGCAAGCTTAATTATGGTAGCTTGAACAAGTAAGAGGCTTTTTAGCTATATTAGGGATATCAAATATTTGAGTATATAGATATTTTTTTTAGGTCAAATTGGAGTGTCTGCATATGAACACGTATAAAAATAAAGAGGAAGTGATTAATGCACCGACATATTTATCCTTGGTGCATCAAATTTATGTGAATTATCTATTTTACCTAAACAAATGGAAAGAGGGAAGAGAGATTAGAAAAAATTTGAATAAAATGGATATTTTATATAAATTTGGTGCACCAATCACTTTCCAAATAAAATTGTAAAATAAAAAAAATTCGGAAGTTCGAAAGCCCGATGCCTCTTGTGGCACCTCTTTTACCAAATTATCTATGTCAATCTCATGTAGATGGGATAAAAGCCTAATGATAATAATGGATGGTGAAAATTATATAAATTAAAATATTGACCAATATTTTCAATTCCTGAAAGACTAAAATTCCATATCATCCAACCATTTAATCTCAATTCGTCACTCGTTTGTCTGATTTATATAATAAAATATGACGTGTGTTTACTTACCTCAAAAATCAAAGCATGAATTATAAAATTGCAATTAATTAAGATAAATTAATAGTCATTTATTTGCCACCGTTTCATCAAAGGAAATAAAAAATGGGTGCTAAACTCCATTTTAAACTTTTATTTTAATTTCATCGGATTAAATGGATAATAGTATGTGCTAGTTACTTTTCTAAAATGTTCTTATGACTTCCTTTATTAGGCTTTGAGTAAGAAGGTAAGCTATTGAAACCGTAAAGAAAATAGATAAAAGAAGAGATAAAATAGATGGTAGAGTGGCAATTATTATGATTTATGATAGCTTCGAATAAAAAAGTGAAAAATGAAAAATCCAATTCTAAATAGATGAGAAATTGGCAAAGGTGATGATGATATTATGGCTAATTTTGGTACAGCTATTGGTTTTCACATGTTGTGTAACAGCCCAGCCCATAAAAAGGGTTTGGGGCTCGGCCCAACAAGATATTGTCCGCTTTGGGCCCACACGCACACACACGTGCACACGCGCGAGCCCGCACGGTTTTTGGATCGGACCCGGACTCGCATCTTGCTGATTTGCGGGAGCAAAGCTACTTATAAACTCCCTCTCAAACTCCTCAACTTCCGATGTAGGACTTTCCACAACTCTCACCCACAGTTGGGCTGTTAGATCCGACCGGCCAACTCTGTTGGTCCGTCTGACAGGGCCCAGTTTCACTTGGATCAGCCATTCTAGGGCCTGGCCTCTGGCTCATGGGTCAGGATATCACAAATTGGCATGTGATTAAAAAATTAACTATTAATTTTTTTATGACAAATGTGACCCATTAAGCTTTGTTGTCTACTTGAATTAGGTTGACCTATTTAATAAATAGTTCAAAATTTATAGAATTAATCCATTTTATAAATTGACGACAATGGGCTCATTCAATTGTAGTTGGGTCAAGTTAATTGATGAAAGTTATGATCAATTTTAAGGCAGGTTTTCAACATAAAAAAACAGCAAATTCAGACCTGGCTAAAGTTACCGGGCCCTTTAAATCCAAATTGTAAATTCACCCAAAAAATTGAAAAGTTCCAATTTTTTTTTTTCAACGGCAATTGAAATTTCATTCAAATTTGGGTAAATAGAATGTACGCCCCGAACCCAGATGTGGGCCCGGAATGCGACTAATTTTTTTTTTAAACAATAAACTCTAATCACCCAACGTCATAACTGGACTGGATTTCCAAGTTTACCAAAACCCGATCCTAGAAAATGTCACACGTGCTTTTCACACATGAACTCAAACATATACCATATGTCCCCATATACAACCCATATCACACCACGAATATTTTCATTTGTCTCATCAGCGTTACGCACGAAAACATAGTGGATATAATGTATACGACATTAAAACTTACAGACATAAGTTTCTTATGTCACATGAGGCATATTTATTACAAATACTCAAACATATTTAAGCAAGCATATGGTTTCCACGTGCGGAAAACCTTAGGAACTTCTAAGTTCCGACTTTCAACGAGGCACCACTGGTCCCTCCAATCCTTCCTCTGGTTCAGATCCTGCATTGTAAGGGACGTGAGCAACAGCCCAGTGGGGAGAACTCACCATAAAATCCAATGATTTTAATGCAACAATGCATAAGCAATGCATGTCATAGATAGACATGTTATTAGCATATCTCATTTTCACCCTAGGATCGCCTTCTAAGGTTTTTATTTCAGATTGTATTGTTAACACCGGGGTCGGTCCCCAGCCATGTTACAATACCGGGGTCAACCCCCATTTAAAGTTCCAACCAGAACTAATATTAATTCCTCCACGAAAATAATATAGCAACTTGCAAGTGCATAAGGTCTCCACGACCCAGTCTAGTAGCCCATCCAACACCAACGGTTGATGGCGGTCGACCACAGCCTACTAACACGTCCAACCCAGCGGTTCGCAAACGGTGTTCAGCTAATCTCAGCAATTATAGCCCAACGGCAAATATCAAACTTTACAAAGTTATTATCTTCCACAGATTTAACTTATGAACATAATTATCACATGCAAATGTCAAATGCATGATAATGCATGATTTTCAGTGCCCTCCTTACACAGGGACTTATTCTGAGAGAATCACCATATTTCAGCCTTACCATTTGGTGTATCCAATACCAATACCAGAGATCAATAAAACAATCAATATCACACAACATATAAAACTGCATTTAATAACACGAATGCCTTCACCCAGTTTTTACCCGACAATTCCCAGACACTCCATGGGTCCATACTGCGTTAGAGACTACAAGTCCTCGACTCCCCGACACCATTTTAACACCTACGTTCTAAACAGTTAGAACATTTACATCCCTTACATGTAGGCAGTGTCAGGTCTCGTATTCTGGACCTATATAGCCTTTTCCATCTTTAATTGACCATGGGTCCCATTTCAGTCTGGTGTTAGTGGGTTTAACATATAACACAATATAAGTGTTGGTTCGAGTCTCCTCACCTTCTCCGGTTGAGTTTTTCACAGAAAATCTGTAAGATAGAGTAGAATGTATAAATTTTCTATTTGTCAGTATATACACATAATAATTTCCCAAACCCCGTGCTATTTTTCCAAAAAATATGATATGTGTAGTGAGTCACCTAGGCTATTTCTACTCCTTTACCTTATGTCAGAAAGTTAGTTGTCAGCCATCCAAAACATTACAATAAAATGAAAAATATAAAGTACTCAGTGCCTTCTCTCGTATTGTCTTCTGGAGAAAGGACCATGGAGACGTATTGTGAGAGGCCCAAAGGGTACAGAGACAGTAAAGTAAATAAAAGTACTCAGTGCCCCATCCTCGTATTGTCTTCTGGAAGAAGGACCATGGAGACGTATTGAGAATGTGGCCCAGAGGGTACAGAGACAGTAAAGTAAATAAAAGTACTCAGTGCCCTATCCTCGTATTGTCTTCTGGAAAAAGGACCATGGAGACGTATTGAGAATGTGGCCCAGAGGGTACAGTACATGAATTTAAACACACAAGGCGGAAAAATAAACACACAATAGTCATCCGGGGTTAATCTTTTCCCCGATTTTACTTAGGGTCAAAAATTATATTTTGAACGTAAAATAATACGAATCTTTAGGGTAAAATTTAAATTTTAAGAGAAAATCTATTTTTCCTCCATTTTAAAAAAATATTATTTCTTTGAACCCCAATACTAAGCTATTTTACTCCTAATTTACTATGAAGTTAATAAAAATAAAAGATAGAATTATTTCGATACCTTGGGTGCAAAATTCTGTGTAAGACTGACTAAATTTGAAAACCCTTAAACCAATTCAGGAAACCCGAACGTTCGGCTGTTGCTGGTATGGCCAAAGCAAGAGAAAGAAGAGGAAAATAAGAGAGAGAGGACTTGCTGTTTTTTGAAAGAGGGAGAGGGAGCAAAACGGCAAAAACTTTGAGGAGTTTTTTTTTTTTTTTTTACGTTTTGGCTTCCTCGCCGATTACTCCTATTTATAGGCAACCGTATGCATTTTTTTAATCATACAGGTTGCCTAAGCTATTCGTAGG
This sequence comes from Chimonanthus praecox, assembly GCA_022113865.1. Taxonomy (NCBI): domain Eukaryota; kingdom Viridiplantae; phylum Streptophyta; class Magnoliopsida; order Laurales; family Calycanthaceae; genus Chimonanthus; species Chimonanthus praecox. The sequence goes on along the minus strand of CM039093.1, from coordinate 50,574,824 downwards.
TTTATAAATTTTCAATAACTCTGCATTTATTGTTATATATTTTATAATTACTATTACAACTGCCACCAACCACATAGGCAATTGGCGGTGTTGTAATCTTCCAACACAGCTACAAGCTACATCCGTAGCTTTAAAACTCATCTTTCATCTGTTTCTGATATTATTTTATAATATAATATTAGTTTATTCTTTTTACTATTTACATCTATGTCCTTCCTTTTATCGGGGTATTTCAGGGTCTCACTAAATTGATACAATTGGTTCAGTAGGTCAGGTATTAAAAACTGAGCATGGTATTAAAATTTGGAGTGAAATCTATCTCAAAAACCCAGTGTTTTCGCTAAAAATCACCGTTTTAACAAAATCTCCTAATTTTCAAGATTCTTTTTGAAAGGATCCAACCTTATAGTTTGATAGAGTAAATTTGTCTGATAAAAACATTCTAAAGTTTTAACGTGTTTTGAAGTCAAAAACCACATTTTCTAAATGAAAGAATATTCAACGGCCCATATTTCATGGCTTAAAATAAATATAAAAAACTAACTATTTTAGAGTGTAAAGAAATAAACAGCTTACTTATAATACAGATTGAGTACTGACTCTCTCTGTATATTTTTAGGACTTCATCTACCCTGTCAAATTGGGGCTTTACCACTTTAAAACTTAGGGGTAAAATAAATTAGCGAAATTATAACGAGATTGGCATGTCATTAGGTCCGGAATTTAAAAATAATGCATAATCTAAAATTTGAAGTTCAAACTAAGTCAAATGACTGAGTTTATACAGCAGTTAAGATTTAAGCCTAAAATAATATTATTATTATATTCGTAACTCACCCATATACCTTTGGAATTTAATTAAAAGAGTTACCGGATTCGGATCAAGTCAAACTTAGATCCGTTGACAAACTTATTTGATACACTTTACGATTAGAGGAAAATATTTCATAATTAACGGATAAAATTATTTAATTAATCATGATTAATCATAATTAATTCCTAAATTGGGCTGGGGTATTACACAGAAACTCAACTGGAAAATTCCATTGAGACCCCAAATTTTCACCAGAAAAATGAATAAGGCAAATTTTCGAAAGGAATCGATGCCGTGTGAAATTTTCAAAGAAATCCATATTATAATGAAACTAGAATTAAGAATTGTTGAATTAAAATTAAAATATGTAAATTGACATTACCATTAAGATCTGAGTTAAACATGACAGAATTTGAATTATAATTGCATGAAATTAAATTTAATTCAAACAAGTTTTAAACTACAATTTAAAAGAAAACCAAACAACTTACTTGCACAAAGGAAAAAATAGACTTCTTTTCAACTTCAATTAATCTTCAACTCAAGGGATATAGTAATCATCTAAGCCTTCAATTTATAGAGGTTTATTATTGAAAAAATAGAAAAATTAACAAAAATACAGTTTGCTAATACTCAATTGGTTATAACTTCTTCAACATATATCGGAATTGCACAAATTTTGCATTTATTGAAAATGTTATTAAATAAGCTTTCCAATGAATTCAATTTCATGAATTCTGATGTCATTGATAAATCAAATATGCTTGCAAAGTTACACTATATTTTACATTATTCTCTGAATGACACGTATCATATTTAAATGTAAAAATAAAATAAAAAATATCACATCATAATTCTAATTAAGTTTAAACGAATTTTCTTGGAGATCTTATGGTCCTCATTGTGGTCCATGTGATGCTCATCCCTACAAAGTAGGGGTCCAAATATCGGCCGATATCTCAGCAGAATCATATCTGCAAAAGGAGGAGAGAGAAAAATATTGGTCGATACTGAATTTTTTACCTTTGCTAGAAAGAGTATTCAAAAGAAAATAGAAAGGAGGTAGAAGGATTTTTTTTTTTTTTGCATGTGGATTCATGCAACTCTTTTTGCAGTCATCAAATCGGGTTCTTCCTTAGCAATTCATAGATTAAAGGTCTGATCCATCAAACAAATTGGAATGATTTGGGCCTCCACGAGAAGCCTTCTCGAACCCTTTTTTTCCAACAAAAAATCTTACACGATTTTAAATCTTTTATTATCTTGACCTCGGGCAAGTGGTGTGGTTGGCCACCGAACATTGACGGTATGGGAGTGGCTACTGGTGGGGCCCACACCATTTGTTGTTAAATGGCTGGCTACATATAACAGATGTGTAGCCAGCCATTTCTCTCTCTCTCCTCTTTTTTATATTATATTATATTATATTATATATATATATATATATATATATATATATATAACTTGTATATAGTTTTTGATTTTTTTGATTTTCTCTTTTTATTTATTTATTTGATTATTTTGGATTTTTTGTTTTGTTTTTTGGTATAATTTGTATATTAGGGCAAATAATTATTTTTCTTTACTTTATTATTTTATTTTTTATACAAAAAAAAAAATAACTCTTTACCTTTTGATTTTTTTCCTTTACATTTGTAAACAAAATATATGAGAAACAAAAAATTAAAATTATTCTGTACAAAAAATTAAAATTATTCTGTACAAAAAATTAAAATTATCGCTATTGAGAAACAAAAATATTAAAAATAATATTTTATTCATTGCAAACAATATGAAAAATTATATATATGTTTTGTTATTTTATTTAATTACTTGTGAAAAAATATGTAATGTCTTTATATTTATTTTCTTTTAAATTTGTTAAAAAAATTTACATAAAAAATAATAATAAAATATTAAAAAGTAGCCATTCTACTTAACACTATACCGTGTGACGAGGGTGGCTAAAAATTATAGCTAGCCATGTCATAAAAAAAAATACTATTTAATTATATCACTGACTACATTTAGTGACATAGTCAGCCATATATGGCCATCCCACACCACTTGCCCTTGCTCTTTTAGTTTGAATTTAGTTTTAACTTGCTGCATAATATAGTTCCTGACGCCTGCATCATTAATCTAAATAAGAAATAAGTCAAGTTGGAGTAATTTATTTAAGTTTAGTTGAATGATGTCAATGTGTTAATAAAAAAATTAAGTTGGATATTTATATAATAATTTTTCTTAAAAAGTACTTCATGATGATAATTTTTTCAAACTACTTTGCAAAAACAATTTAGTCTTTTCTTAAATTTACCTGTGGGGAACAAGAGAAAACTCAATCTAAAATCTTCACAGGTGATATCCACGTCCTTAATACATCATCTGAGGTCACGAGAGCCTGAACTTGACAACTCTAAAAGCGAAAGATTACCGGTTGAACTTACACGTACGTGGATCTACACTAAAAGAATTTAGCCTTGAAAATATACTTGTAGACAACTTTGTAAAAGATGAAACAACTCATTTTTCTACAAATTTATTAAAAAAAATTATGTAAATAAATATAATGTCGAAGTCGTTTTAATAACCCGTGAGTCACCCTTAAATACCACCCTGATTCCCCACTCGTCCAAACACAGCCTGTGAGGATCGGTACCTTTTGTAGTTAAGTACCTGAGTCGCGGCTCACGGGAAAAAACCCTAATAAGCCTGCTCTTGTTCCTCCTCAATTTTCATTTGACGCTTAACATCGAAGAAGCGGACGCCGTTTCCGGAGAAGAAGAGAGCGCCTGAAACAGTAATGCTTTCTTTCTTTTTCTCTTAACTATTTCTTCTTTCTTATTTTTCTGCACTTTCTCTCTCTTGTTACGCTGCCTTCTTATCGGTTTTAGGGTTCTCACTTATTTCTCATTTTCCTTTGGGGGGCGTCTTATTCTCTGTTGAATGCATAAGAAAGAAACTATTTTCTTTCTAAATAAGCATTTAAGACTAAGAATGGAAATGTAATTAACTGTTTTGATGAAAAATGCGGACCCTTTATCATATGTTTTTAAAATATTTCTGTTTGGTATTGAAAGCTTATTGGAGATGGCTGGGAAGGAAGAGATGCGTATATTTGTGGGAGGCTTGTCTTGGAACACGACCGATCGGCAGCTTGAAGACGCCTTTAGCCGTTATGGCAAAATTCTTGAGGCTCAGGTGACATTCCCTTTACAGATCTCTTAAATCTCCATTTTAACCATCTCATTTACATAAAGGAGAAACCCTAATCCGCCATGCCAACAGAACCCTGCAATAAGAAATATCTCAATGTTGGTCAATGACTGGAGATGTTAAAATAACTATCTTTATTGTTAGACCTAGGGTTTCTGAATGAAGATTGTAGCACTTTGTTTTCTCAGAAGGGCAATGGTTTGACACCAGAACAAGCGTATAGCATGTATATAACTAGAGCTCTGCCTAGAAGCAGGGGCTGCTAAAAGCAACTGAGGTCACCTGTTGCTTTTATTGTTCCATCAGTCCTTGTTTTGGAAAGAAGCTCTATAAGAAGAGGAAAGAAAATATTCATGAGCCTTGTTTCTGGCGAGATGCAAGCGCTGTTTATTTCTTGTTTTCCTGTCTCAAATATCTGATATGTTGTATGCATTTTTTCATAACTGTAATCTTACTTTATTATACTATCTGAAGTGTTGAGGTAGCAATTGCTGTTAGTTCTCATTAAAAAAATTATGTTAGCTCTTTCTGCCTATCTTCATTATCTATATTATTAACTGTAAATTTTATGTTTTGCTCCTGTTTTTCCTGGATGCTGTCTTTGCTCTCTTGAGACGGTTTAGCTTGGTTGTCACGAGAGATGTTTGGTTAGTTGGATTGCTTTGAGTTGTGGGAGCACCATCTATCTGTGTGATGATATATTGTCAGATGTCTTATCATTGACCTTCAAGCTTGGTGACATTTGAAGGAGAGAGAGAGAGGCAGATAATTGCTTGATAAGTTGATATGCTTATAATTTACTTGACTGGATAGAGCAAGTGTGGTTGGACGCCAGCCTGTTCAATATCATACCTATGTGTTGCAAAGAAATTTCCTAATTTTTTCTCATTGTTTTGGAACTGGAATCAGTGTCCATCATGGGACAGCTGGTAGGTTTCCCCTTGCAACGCAAAGAGTGAGATGTTTCAACAGTTCAAAATGGAAAGTGAATGTGACTTACAGATATATGATTGTTTCACAATGTCGTGGATTTTTACCAATTGGAGATCGTTTTGTATCGTTTTATTTCCTTTTTCAATTTCCAGGGTCCTGATACTGAGCGTGCTATAAATTGGCAGTTGATCGCTCACTGCAAGACTTTATGATTTGTTCATTGTTCACCATTTCCCTGTAGCACTGAACCTCATGAAAAAAATACACCTGATGTCCGATAAACTGGCGGATATGGCATACATGGAATGAAATTCCTGTTTGACCGTTTTATTGTTTTCAAGAGAGAGAGCTTGTGTTGGTTACCATCCCCTTGAGTTTGCAGTACGTTCACTTACAGTGTACACAGTTGCAAGCGCTTAGGAAGAATTGAAATATGTCTTCTCCTGAATTATAAAAGCTCTGGAATGCTGGACCACCTTTCAGTATTCATCCTTTGAAGCTCAATCACCCATGGTGTGATAGTGAGGGTCCTGATAGTGAGTGTGCTGTAAATTGGCAGTTGATTATTCACTGCAAAACTTTATGATTTGTTCAGTGTTTACCGTTTCCCTCTAGCACTGAACCTCATGAAAAAAATACGCCTGATGCCTGATAAACCGGCAGATATGGCATACATGGAATGAAGTTCCTGTTTGACTGTTCTATTGTTTGAAAGAGACACCACTTGTGTTGGCTACCATCCCCTTGAGTTTGCAGTATGTTCACTTACAGTGTACACAGTTGCAAGTGCTTAGGAAGAATTGAACATTTGTCTTCACGTGAATTACAAAAGCTCTGGAATGATCCATTTCAGAAAAAAAAAAAAAAAAAGCTCTAGAATGCTGGACCACTTTTCGGTTTCCATCCATTGAAGCTCAATCATCTATGGTTTGATAATATCAACTGACAATTCTTCCATCCAAGCTGGGGCGAGAAATTTGGTTTGGTTCTTGCTTCATGCTAGATTGGAGCTTTTGTTGTTACTGTACTTATTGCTACTGAATTTTGACAGTGATTTCGTCAATTATTGCTTATTTTTTTATCAGAGGATTGTGAATCATGTTTGATTAATGGTAATGTGATGGTTCGAGCCTTTTGTTCACGTTATGACTGGGTTCCGGTAATTTCCAATCGATTCTACGGGGTCAGTATCATATCAGATAGCGGTAATTGAGATTGTGCAGATGCCTTAGTTTCAGTGGAAAAATCCGTTCTTTCCTGTGAGTCACGTATTCCACCCCAGGATGGATTGTTTTCTTCTGCCGGTCTTAGCTATTTTTCTCTGGAAACATCCTTGCTGTTGTGTCCAATGCAGTACAATTTGGTGAAGCTGTTGTGATTAGCAGAACTGACTTGGAACTGTGTTGGCTCCAGAGATTCTATGTAGCATTTGGGTTATTATAAATGCTGCTAGTGGATGCTGGGTTGTAGTGATCTCAAATTCTGCTGTCCTCATGTATGATCTGTATCCTTTGTGTGACCTGTATTCTGTTCTCTTCTGACATCCTGAAGAGTTAAGCTTGGTTTTTCTATTATCCAGTTTGGATGATTAGCTGGTGGTACCATGTGATTATAGCTGTGTTGGTCTCTGCTATGAGAAAGGAAAGCAAGATGCAGCAGTGTCGGTTTAGTTTGTTTTCTTCATGAAGCAGCATTGGTTTAGCTTGTGATAAGTGGTAACAGTTGTTCATGCAACATTAAGTGTCTACGCACAACCAGTAGTGACCTACACGCAACATGAAACAACCTCTGTTAGAAGCAGATATTAATGTTATCCTGCATTGCAACACTACTCCTGAAGGTTTTCACCTTCCTCAGCCATGCATTTAACAGATAAAATGTTTGTCATGAGAACCAATTAATTGTGGGTGGCAATGCATGACAATAGCGGTAGTAAGGTGCCAGAAATTGTAGACCAGATCTAGTAGAAAAGTTTGAAATCTAAATCAATCTCAGGATTCCAGATTATTTAATTGCTTTGGGGACTTTTGGGATTACCATGCAGTTATTTGGAAATTGAGGTATCATTTTTTGGTTCCTTGCTCAATGTGGTTATGTTCGAAGATAATCTTGGGATGGTACTCTAATGATATTGGTAGACTATTATGATCAGAAATTCAGTGCATTTTATTTGATCCGGTGGCAGAAAAACATGTTAGATTGTCTGCTTCGGCTATTTTTGAGTAAGGATCTTACCACTTTACCAGTCAACAATCTTTTTCAAACCTTTTTCTGTGGCATGATTGTAACTCACTAGTATCACTGGTTGGATAAAGAAGCATATTTTAGTTTCTTGAGAGTACTATAAAACAAATCATTTTATTTTTGTTTCGTTCCCTGCTGTTTCAGGATCTGATAATTTTTCCTTGGCATTTAGCAATCTTTAGAATTGCAATAATACTAAGAATTTTGTGCCTGACATCAATGAGCTAAATGACCTTATGAATGGTAGACTGATTAGAGTTCCAATTATTTGCTCTTTATTATTTGGAACTTCTGCCTGTTGTGATGTTAGATGCTTCCTCCCCCCTCCCTCTCTTCTTTGGTACCTTACTCTTTGAATTGAATTTTTATGTAATTTTTGAGCTACAAGAATTACATTATTTAAAAGATTTTTTTATTTATTCAAGGACCCCTTTTTTTCTTCTCTCTGTGGGTGTGGGAGAGGTGGGTGGGTTCATCATTGATAGGTATGGATGGTGATGAGAGAATCCAATTCGGCTGCTATAAATGAAAGTCGATCCTCCTTTTCCTCCTATTTTTGGACATCCTTATCTCAACTGAGTCATCCAACATAAATGGGTCTCTGTTTAACCGCAAAATGTCATGATAAATTGGACAATTTTTCTAAGTATTTCTAAGTTGTTCGGGTAATTGTATTCTTTGGCATTTCAATTTAGTTGTACATTTGATGGTATCATCATGTCTTTCATGTGCATATCGCCAGCTGGACTTGTTTGGAACTTTGGGGAGCATCATTGGAACTTTGGAACTTCATTCATCCTTCTTGGTTGTATGTGTTACTATTACTGATAGTCTAGGAGGTTAGGAGAAAAGACAAATTTCTACCTAGTTATGCACCATATATGGATTCTAGTTGTTAATATTATTCTATTTGTTTGGGTGGATCTGATTCTCATATTCATTGAAATGAAGGTCTTTTTTCCCTTTGGTTGGTGTCTAGTTTAGTAATTCATTTTATCATTATTATTTACTATAATAATTATTGTTTTGCTGCTTAATTTTATTCTCAATTATATTCATTAGAAAGCATGTGTATGCATTTGTTTTATTTGACTATATTTTTATGCATCTATTTGTCCTATCTACATTCACAATATGTGGGTATTGTATCTATCTTCCCTTAGATTCTAACTTACTAGGATTGATTCAAGTGAGATCTTTGTGTGAGGTCCTACCTCTCTTTGATGCTTCATCTGTCCACTCTGAAGCCAAGTAAACCGATATCCTCTGCTGAATTATTGTTAATATTTTTGAAAGATTATTGTTGATATTATTTCTGGAAAGGTTTATCTTCTGTTGGATCAATGCCAAGACACAAGCAGTTTTTTATCATATTGTTGGATTTTCATTCACTGTAATCACTTTCTAAGATGTCCAATGATGATGAAAATGATACATTATTAATTAAGGAGATTACCTTCCTGCCCCTCATATTTGGAATGTATCCAGGTGGCCCACATGTTACGGTCTCTTTAAGGATATTAGAAACTTGGTTTTTAAGAATTACCAGGTCATGTATATGCATGCATCCAACACAATGCTTTCATTGCAGCCTACTTGCTTATTCTGCAGTAATTATTAGTTATTTGTTTGGCAGTTAATACTCTATCAAGAATTTTTCTTTCTAACATGTTTTCTGTTTATATTATACCATATGAGTGGCTTGTGACTTTCTTCAGCATTTTTAGCCTCATAGTGTGAGAATAAATACATATTTGGACAAGTATCTAGTGAGGGCCTCTTAGACCTCAACCTGTAGTGCACACCAGGAGGCATGCCAATCATGGACAGGGGTGAGGTCCAGCTGGATGAGTGGGGGGACTTGACATGGGGGTATATAAAGTTTCAGTCCATTGGCCATGTTTAAGGTATGTGTCAGTCCATTGGACTTGTTTAGGGTATAATCCGAGTAGACTAACGTTTAATGCTATCTGATGATCATAGATCATATATTGGATTTTATATTAGCCGATGGGTGTGGAATTGGGGTGCACATGTCTACACGCATATTTATGTATGTGAACGTGAATAATATATACAAAAAGCAAACACTCAAGGTGGGTGTTCAGTTTCTGTAATTTGGGAGGCTGCCCATTAGCATTCAACTGGGGCCACACACCTTTGTGTCAGTGTTAGAAATGGCATTTATAAGGGGTGGGTAAAAGTTAACCTGAATCTGATCATCTCAACCTCATGAATATAGAGCTGGAAATTTTAATCATTTCAAGTATTTTTTTTTTCATGATCCACGTACAAAGTTTCTGATGATTATATGGGGGAATTTCCCTAGCTTTCATGTATCCTTGTCGTCCTCCACTCATTCAACCCAAGCATGTGGGACTCAACCCATTATATATGGCCACCTTCTCTAGAGAAATCTGACTGCCTCAGCTTCCCTAGAGTTGGTGTACAGTTCTAGGGTATGATTTTAGTAGCTCAAAGTTTTGACGTTATGTTTGATTCTATGGCATACAAGGTTGAACTTTTGACGGCTCATCATACACTATGCTTGTCTGATGGGGCTGAAACTTCATTTGCTTCTGTATCTTGATGCCTCTATACATCAGAATCTTCCCTCAAGATTGACCTGCATCCACATGGAGGTTTACCAGCAAATAGAGCCAGGTTCCCTTCATCAAGATTGACATAAACCAGTTGGGACTCACAGAGGCGTGCTTTATTGGTGAAAAAATCCTATTTCCTGTCCATGTGTGGGAGTGCACCCCCACCAATTTCGGCTGCACAACATGCCACGTGCAATACAGCCTGCAGTTGTCTCACCTAGCTTTTTCTCTTGTTGGGTTAAAAAAGTTGGGTCTTTTGACAGGAACTTTGGAGCCTAATAAGCCGTTCTGTGAAAAAAAACCAGTCGAGCTGTTTTTTTGTGTGTATGGCTCCTATCCATGCACAAAAATTTCAGTCTCAGCCATCCCCATTTATTGCAGGCCCATGAAGTATTATGGAAGTTTTGGCTGATATTTACTATAACTATTTTTGTAATGTGATAATTATTTTGAGGGGCTGTTGGGTCTACCTGGGCATTTGGTGATCATGGAGGACCTAATGGATGTAATATAGGATTGAATGTCCTCAGTGTGATGTGATTCATACACATATATGCATATACATGTGCAAATACACGTCCAATTGGAGACAGAACAGTGGGGTCCATCTAGTTGCATGACAATATGCAGGATTAATGTGGTTTGGACGGTTGTCCATGGTTGGGTATTACAATAAATTGGCTTGTTTGGATTTTTGCAGGCTTGATTTTCAGGACACCAAATATCAATTAGAAAATGGGGGCAGAAAATGATTTTAATTCCATGGTGGGTTTAATTCAGGAGGGGAATCAAATGGTAAAGATCCATTTCAACCAAGGGAGGAAATAAGTGGGTCCAAGTGGCCCTATTTAGGCTGTTGGGCATGGAACTCCTAAGATCGCTTCGATTTTCACAACATTGGCTGGTATAATGATCATAATGTGCATGGAGCTCCCATTCATGTTATCATTGAGTGAAACTGAATGTGGAGTGGCGAGTAATGATGGCTGTGGTAATTGCTAGGACTATTGTCAGGATGAAAGGAATTTTAAGAAGTTGCTTTGCCCGAATGGTGTTGGATTCAAAAGTGGCATTGGATATAAATGACATGAACAGGAGGTGAGGTCATGAGGAAGACCAGCACTTGTGAACCCAGAAGTTGGAACTTAAATATGTATGCCTGAGGTTTGCAACTGGACTATATAGTTATTGAAATCCAATTTGGATTGATATCTCTTGTTTATCTTCGTTGGAAGGTGCTGATTGCAACCACAAAGATTGCAGGTTTGATCATGCTACCGATTCAAATGAAAAAGTTCTCTTGGTTCTTTTGATGTTGCAGTTGCCTTTAAAAAATCCTCTATGGCAATTTGCACATATTTTTTACTTCCTTAGATCCTGATATACTATCATTTGATCAGTAATTTCATGTTTGATTTGGGGAATGTGGCAACACTTGACTTTTTCTTTTTCATTGGAGAAGCTGTGTTTTTTCCTGTTATATTTGTTCACCATTTCAATGCATATGATTTTATTGAGGAATTTTCTATTGCAAACGATTTGCAAGTAACTTCTGTGGAAGTATGAGGCCTACAGGGGGGGCACCTCCCGATGGTGGAAGCAATACTAATTTAATACTAAAACATGAAATAAACCAGATACGGAGACACAGTTTGAATGTTTTCATAGTTGCAACAAAAGGTTCTGTGACAGCCAAAACTACCCCCTCACAAAAAAAAACACACACAAGAGAGTACTTTAATCTAACCTTTTATCTGATAGGAGCTTGTATGTTTTAAATGCAGAATTTTAAACCAACCCTCACCTTTCCCAGAAACAGACACACACATGCATGCACACAACAGAGGAAGAAGAGGAAAGGAAATACACAAAATTTGTTCCAACTTCTAACCTTTTATTTGCTATCAGCTTATATGTTTTAAATGCAAAGTTTTATTTTATTATTATTTTGTATTCGTCACATTCCATGTTTGTTGTTATCACCTCTCAATCCTGTGCTTGTGTAGATTATGCTTGAGAGAGATACAGGCAGGCCTCGAGGCTTTGGATTTGTTACCTTTTCAGACCAACGTGCAATGGAAAATGCCATTAAGGAGATGCATGGAAGGGAGCTTGGTGGTCGTGTAATTTCGGTGAACAGGGCCCAACCCAAACTTGGGGGGGACGACTCTGGCTATGGATATGGTGGCTTTCCATCAGGTGGCAGGGGGAGTTATGGGGGTGGAGATCGGTCAGCAGGGCGGACTGATTGCTTCAAGTGTGGTCGCCCAGGGCATTGGGCCCGAGAATGCCCTTCAGCTGGTGGCGGTGGTGGCCGCTTCTCGTCTCGGTCCAGGTTTGGTGGTGGTGGTGGTGGTGGTGGTCGTGGTGATCGCTTTGGAGATCGTTATGTGGATGATCGGTATGATGGTGGTCGCTATGGGGACAGAGATCGCGTGGACAGCAGAGATAGGTATGGTGGTCGTGATCGCTATGCCAGCGATAGGTATCCACCTGGTGGTGATCGCTTTCCAAGTGATCGCTATGGCGCACCTGATCGGTACCCAGCTAGTGGATATAGTGGCAAGGACAGGGGTTATGACAGGGAAGCAGCCCCAAGGGCTGGTGGTGACAGGTATGGAAGTGGTGGCCCTGCACGTTATGAGGGAGGGAGCTACAGGGACAGGCCAGGCCCTTATGACCGCCCCAGCAGAGGAGCTCGTCCATCTTCCTACGAAGATCGCTACTAGGGGTGATAGTTATCACCGAGGGTGACATTGTTTTACTAGGACAGTCTAGAATGTTTATATATAAATATGTTTAGAAGATTGTCTCTTTCTTTAGTTGATTGGGATGTTATGATTTTCTCTCCTTTTTCTTTTTTTCCTTATTTTGAAACTCTGCAATGGTACTGTTTTTAGAAATTAGAGGTGATGATTGTAGTTTGCTCCTTGTTGCCTTGTTGCTTGCAATTAGGTAAATTGATTCTTAGCATGGAGAGGTTATCGTTTTACTTTTTAATAAATGGAAACACCCTTTATTAATTTGCATAGAAGCAGAAAGCAGGTTTCTTCTTCTTCAGCTTCTCTGTGGAGGATTTAGAAGCTGCCAGGCTTTGGTTTGGCACTGATGATTCTACTTCAATATGTCCTTGTGAAGTGGTGGTGCGTGATTATTTCTGTGATTGGACCTGTGCCTGGACTTTTATTGGGAGATTCTTGTGCGATAACCTTGTTTTCATTGCGCAATTTTTTACATTATTTATTTGTTTTTGCCCACTTGATATTTAGTGGAGTCGTAATCCAGAAGAAGCCAAGAAAGATTGGGTGAAGTAGCTGACAGAAAGAACTGCAATGAATATATTTGGAGTATGGCTTTGAAGGATCACTCTTGGAGCTGAGCATATGAACTGAATGCTGAAGCCAAACATAACTGCTGAATATCAAACCCACAATTTGAACCGCCTTTTTTTTGTAAGAACAAGGTGTTCAGGGTTTTTTTTTTTTTTATGAACAAGGTGTTCAGGGTCTCATCTGTATTTGGACATGGGATATTTTAACTCGACTAATCCTTAGGCTGCATGTGCAAGCCTCCAATCCCAAACACCGTGTATGCAACTACAGAGAGTGGCCTAGAGGGGTGTTAAAGCGTGAATCGAATTCAAAATCTCCCTTCATGAGGGAGCTTCTTATCAAGAAAGGTCTTTTTCATTCCTAATTTAGGAGAATGATTTATGTCGGAACTTGTGAATGATGCCTTTGGTGCAGTTCATTGATTAGAAAATATGTTATTTGAGATGGTTCGAGGGTTGACGTGAATATAGAAGAAAGATTATAGCTTATTAAGGCTGAGATGTAAATATTAATCAGGACTAAAATAGTATGCTTCATAAAAGTGGCGTGGATGTTTGAATATATTGGTCAATATTGCATCAGTTAATATATTGACTGAAATATGAACGTGAGATTTGAAAGGCTGAAGGGTTAATATGTAATAGAAGAAATGGATAATGTCAGGATCAAAGAATTTTACTTAAATGCGGCAAGAAAGGCAGCTAATTGTAAATCTAAAGGGGTTAGACTGATGGTCAAGAATTTGTCACAGGAAGTGGGAGTCCTGAGTTCGATTCTAACCTACTTTTAAGGGTCATTCTTCATAGAGTTATTCGGTGTAAGTCCTGACTTCGATTCTGACTCTACTTTAAAGAGTCATTTTCTATAGACTTATTCGGTGTTTGTCGATATAGAGACTTGTATATCCTTTCAAGATTTGTTGGGTGTTCAGACCTGAATACTCATAAAAAATGAAGATGATTTCAAAAGTAGTCCATTAGAAGTTTTTGGTCTGAGCTATAGCAATGTGAGTAGTTACTTCAACCCTTGGAGCTCAGCAGTTACAAGTCGCATTTAGTAAATCGACGCTTGAGTAGTCTAGACGCACAAGCTCAGCTGTTCAACATTTAAGCAGTTTAGCACTCTAAAATGTATTTAAAAGTCATTATCTTTAGAATTTATCAGTGATTGAACATGTAGTGCAGTCGCAAGAGTGAAATAAATACTTCACATGCTCTAAATTATTTATATGAAATATACATAATTTTCAAATAGTAGTTGGTGTGGTCAAAACTCATGATTATAGTTTAAAGGTTGTGGGTTTTAGTTTCATAGACTTCAAATAAGACAGTTGGTCTATAAAAAATTTGCCAAATTTAAATATGAAAACCTATTTTAGATTGATGAGATAAATAACTTGATGATGACGATAATATTAACATTCAATCTAACACAATCAACAAAGCCTTTTATGTAATATAAAATATTTACCAAAATTTAGAGATAGGTGTTAAGAAAAACTATTATGAAGTATAGAATGACTCAGGAAAATAAATATCGACAGATATGTATCGTATTGGTCGAGATATCTCGGATTGTAATATCTTGATATATCAGTCGATATCCAATATATATCGCCAATGTCAACCGATATCTTAGGTTTTAATGGTGAGAAAAATTTCTCGACATCGGCCTATATCCAAGATTTGAACCCCTGGAATGACCACTTGTCCACATGCACAAGTATTATATCGTGCACATACGTGGGGCTACTTTGGCAATTGTGATGAGCATTTTGAAAAGATTTTGCTTGAATATGGGGCTTAAGTAAAAAATCACCTTGTCAAGTTAATTAAACTATATTTTAAAGATTATGAAAATTTAAATAAAAATAATTTAATATAATGAAAATTAGGAAAAAGGCATGACAGATACAAAAGTTTAAAGCTTAGCAAAATTTGAACAATAATGAAAAGTGAAATAATACAACATTTTTTATTGTTTACCAATAATCTACCCAAGAAAATGTATAAAATGGTTAATTGATATACTTTCACAAAACGAGAAATATGCATAAATGTTATCATTTTCATAAATTCAAGTAAATGATTTTTTTTTAGACTTTCCAAATGATATATGTGAATGGTTCTGGCTGGAAAAAAAAAAAATCTAAACGTAGATCTAAAATATATGATGGAAGTGGATTAATATTCTTTATCAGTAGATAAAAGCATATGCTTCTCTCCACTAAAGAAATTGCACTTTTTATTTTTTATAGTAACAAAAAATTGGTGGATTAAACTTTTTAAACTTACCTATTATTGTTATCAGTTTTTTAATTGATTTTTCTACTTTTTGATCATAATTTAACAAGGTGGGCCACTGGTAAAGTAAGATAATCACATGTACAATGAGGTGTGGTGAATTATGTCGAGTACTTGGAAATAGAGTTCACTAAATAGAGTGGTGATGGGTGCATCAAAAAGATCATTTAAATATATGGTCCACCAAAAATTATATTTATTGAATTAAAAAAGTCATACTTTAAAAAATAATAAATTTTAAAAAAAAAATTAAACTAATCAAAATTTAGAGAACCTTCAATCAAAGTGTTTTTATTCACCCAATGTATTCAAGAAGTGATGCTTGTGATGCACTTATCACTGCTAGGCCCTATACTTAGGTGCTTTTCTTTTTTAAGATCAAGGTATTTAAGCGTCCCACCTGATTAATTTTTCGAGCATGTGTAAACCTCTCAATCTGCACACACAGGGTACAGAACTAAGAGGAGTGACCCTTTTTATCGTGAGGAGGTTTATCGCAAGACCTCCTATAAACAAGTGTGAGAATTGACAATCAATCTGGCTCTTCATAGTTGTCTAAGTGCTTGGTGTGTGAAGTAAATGTTTGCATCGATCTTGGTGTACTTTTTTACTATTCTAATGACAACGTTTAAAGAAAAGAATAAATTTTATATCTCTTATCATTAGAAATATTGATATTTCTATCTGTCCATAATTTAAATACAAGAGGGGATTGGAGTTAAAAAGTTCTACTCATGAAGGGAGGTTTTGAGTTCGATTAATGCTTTATCCGGTGTGTGGAATTAGAAGATTTGCATATGTCTTAAGAACTAATCGAGTTAAAATATCCTCTACACGTGAGATGTTTAAAAAACTCAAATAATTTATAAAATAAATTTATACTGAAGCACTGCATTTATGAGCTACTAGGAGCTAAATTCTAGTATTTCCATATTTTTTTTTTTCCATTTTTCCAGGCCGGCTCCCCTCAGGTTGACGGGTCGGTTCCCGAGTAAACTCAAATACTGTTCTGGTTACAGGCTATTCGAATTCCCCTGTTGTAAGCAGGAAAGACTGGGAAGAAGAAGGAGAAGAATGAGAAAGGTGATATTGCAGCAGGGTAAAGCAGCGATTACTACTTGGTTGTATCTACTGAAACATGATGCGGAAAAGATCCTTACCCCACCCCTTTTCCATAGCCAGAGGCGCTTCCTCGACATATACCAGGTTCCCCTTTTCCTCTCATATCCATCCATACAGAGATGCCTTACATTCTCTCCTGTATTCTCTCATACTTCTTCCTGCTAAAATATATTTCAGATGGGAAATAAAGAGGCTCTCGCCAAGGAGCGTGCCAGAATGTATGTTCAATCCATTCCTGACCCACTCCTCTCTATTCCCCTGTTTCGATTTCTTTAATTTCATACTTTATTTTTTGGTTGTATATAAATATCTTTTTAATTGTTACCACTTTGTGTTGTATGATTACTGCGAATTCGACATTGCCTAACAACTATGTTTGTTTCTTATCATTTTGGTGTTTTTTTCTTGGGTTTATGGAAGGCCTGATAGATTTCTGGAATCTGGCTCTGATTGATGTGATTATTCATGTGCCGATCTTGTCGTGCCAATTACTATTTAGGCATTTGTTATGCTTTCTTTTATTAATTTCCTCTTCATTTCTTGTATTTAGGCACCTAAGAAGATGATGGCAATTAATGTTCGTAGCTTGCTTTGCGTTTTTACAATGTAAACTGTTATGCTGGAAGTTATAATATCTGTATCATGGTATCCATTGAGATCTTATCCCATCTATCTAAGATAGGCAAGTAGATAGTTTATTGAAACGTTTGCTAACATATTATGTGACTCTTCTCTATCTCTTTCCATTATTCCATGGCAAGTGCCACTTTGAAGAAGTGCATTGGGTAGGATCAGCCTTTTATGTCACTTGTCCCAAGACAAGGCTATTCTCCTCACCCAGAAGGGTTCTGCAGTTCCATAGAATTAGACTGTTCTCCAAGTTATTTTCAACAATCCATTGGTCTTACACATTTGCCCCACCTTAGGGAAGTCTGCAATTTTGTTCATGCCTTTCACTGTTATTTGCCAAGGATATCTTTGAAAAGGGATACACATGGTAAAATTATGTTATTCCTTTATAATTTTAATGTAAAATCGTATATTATGCAATGGGTGCTAGTTCACTTTAATGTTTGAAGTTAACTTTAATGTTCAAGTATGTCTAAGCAATAGGCTTTCACTGTCCCTGCTAAAAGGTTGTGGGTTTGAGTTGTTACCATTTTGAAAAAAAAAAACCTTCAAATGCTTTGTTCTAGAAATTCTTTGAAGTATATTTCCTCTGATTTGTATCATAAGACAACTAATAGAAAATTTTTCCCATGCTGTATCCCAGTAAAGATGAAATGAACAGAGGATACTTTGCAGACATTTCAGAGATGAAGAAACATGGCGGTAAGGTTGGTGTTTTATTTTATTATATTTTGTTCAGGTCTATGTTCTCTATCTGCAGTCTTAGTAATGCATATTAGTATCAATATCATGTATTTTCTTGTAGTGTTTACAACTTAATGTATTGATGATACAAATACAATTGGCAACATTCATCAAATTTCCTGTTACAGTTATTGGGCATCCATGATATTGCAATTGGTTTGGTTTACCTTTTTGCAAATTGATATTTTCATGTTTCTGCTTGTTTGTTCTCAATGGACATTACATAGTAACTAGAGGATCTCATGTTGGTGGAATCATCTAAAATGGTTGCCCATGAACTTTTAGTTATACCTAGAGAGAATTGAAAGAAGAGGGGTGCTTTCCAACAATGGAAATGCTGTTAATTCATTGAAATTTAGAGACTTGCTGCACTAGTTTTCTTTTGCGAAATGTGACCCATCTAGGAATGGATAATCAAATGCCCTTCACTGGTTTCAGGCGGCATTTTAAAGAATAAAGAAGATAATGTTGTTGCTTCTATATTTCCAGTTAGTGACCAAAGGCTTTCAGTGTTGGTGTGACAGGAAAATTGTGACCGCTAGTAGTTAGCAGTCTCAGTTGAGCTGCATGGAGCTGCTACAGTAGCAATTTTCTAGAAGTTATGGTTCCCTAATAGATTAACAAAGAAGTTTTCATTTAAATATAGTGTCCATAGGACATGCAACCATGTACTCCTGTTGAAAGTAACCCTTCACTGGTTGCAGGTGGCATTACGAAGCAGAATATGATAAATTGTTGCTATTACATTTTCAGTTGGTCTTCAAGTTTACTGTGATGGATGTGGCAGGAAAAATTGGACCACTAGTAGTTAAAAGTCTCCTTTGAGATGCTTGAGCTACTACAGTAATTATCTTTTGGAATTATGGTTCCCTCATGGATTAGCAAGCAAATGTTCATTAAAATAGGATGCAGAGGTCATGCAACCATGTACTCCTGATGAATAGGTCTTCCATCTGTAGCACTTGATGTACCATAAGTTTTAGTAGTTCTTATACATCATAGTTGTCAAATCCGTTTCGAAACCTGTTCTGATTTTGTCTCCATAATAGAACGTTCTAACATTTCGGCTGTTTCAATATTTTGTTTAAGAAAAGATGGAATAGAACTTTTAAAAATAGTAAAAAATATGATAAGATATGAAGAAAATATTACAAATTTAAAAATGTTAGAATTAATTTTTCATCATTTCACACTAATTTACAAAAATATAAATTATCATAAAATACCAATTTCATGTTTGTAATATCAAGTCATACAAGCGTAATTATCAAATACTGATTTAAAAGATTTTGAATTTTACACTAAAAAGGAATCAAATGAAAATCCAATGAGATGAAAAAAAAGAAAAAACTCAAGAAATATCACCTATTTTGATTTTTTGTTTTATTCAAAATCAAAGGTCAAAATTCAAAACACATGAGAGTACTAGGTCCATTTCATTTTTTCCCTAATTTTTGTCACATTGATAAATTACTAAGCATATGAATTTTAAACAGACTTGATAAACTACACGTGGAAAGAGTTTCAGTGTAAAATACAATTTTTAGCCACTTTATTTTAGTGGTCAAGTCAGTAGGCGTTCTCGAATTAAAAGACATCTGATGTTTTTGACTACTAAGATCGAGTGACTATAAATTGAACTTTGGTCTGAAATTTGATCTACTTGTAGTTAATCAAGTCTGTTATTTTTTAAAGTTAAATAGATATCTAATTTTTTTTATCATATATAGTGGAATGGCTAGGGCCGAAATTGGTCATTCCGGCCCGTTTTACCTAGATCAGGCTCATTCCGGCCGAAACAGACTGAAATGGAACCCAGTACCGAACTATTTGTTATTTAGTTCCCTTTTTTTATTGGAACGGAACCCGGTACCGAACTATGATTGAATGGTCATAGTAGATGAGTAGCTCCCCAACTTCATTCCCATCATCATATTTAGGTAAATCATCATTAGGAGAGTTGGTGAGTCAACTTTGTGGATATCATTAATCATGAAGAACTTGCTTTCTCAAATAGGCCCTCATAAATGGTAGGCTAGTGACTTGGTGCTCTTGTGAGCTAAATGCATGGCACACCATTGTTGCGACAATACACAACTCCTACCATGATTCCTATGGTAGAGAATACTCTTGGTATCAGAAAACATCCCGTTAATTATTTCGAAATAATTTTAGACTTTGAGAATAACAAAAATCCCCCAAAACTCCCCATCAATCTAAAATAATTTACAAGAAATGAAAAATATGCTTAAAATCCTAGATCTCAAGAAATTTTGCTTCAATATTTCTCATATATGAATAAATGAGTCATCTGTTGATCATTTTGAATAGTTTAAAAAAACAAGAACCCAAAAATTGTCGAAAGATCCTAAACAGTTAGCAAAAAGGAAAAAATGTTCCCAATGGCATAAGTATATCCCATTTGTGCATGTATTGTAGATCTAGGTTAAGGCACCAAAAATAATTTTTATTTCATTTTTCAAAAAATGATGTTAATAATTAAAATTGAGTAAAGATAAAAATAAATAGCAAAAAAGAAAAAAATTACTCACATAGCATTGGCCTGTGCCATTTGTGCCTGCATGTTATACATATATGTTTGAGACATAAAAAATTGGTGTTCATATTCGGTTTTCATAAAAGATGGTGGTGGTGGTGATGATGGTGATTCATCATCATCATCATCATCATCAAAGCCACAATCCCATCTATTGGTGATAGTAATGATTATGATGATAATTAAGATACTGAAAAACCAAAAAGAACACATTAAAAAAATGATGTATATCTATGCCAATTGTGCTTGCATGTTATGGATCTAGGCTTGAGTCACCAAAAATAGTTGTTTCTTTAACAATGGTATAATTATTAAGAAAATGTTTAAGATTTAAATAAATAGCAAGATTAGTGAAAATATACTCAAATGGCAAAGATCTATACCATTCAAACTTGCATTTTACTGATATAGGTTTAAGATACTGAAAATAGATCTTTTGCTTCTTGAATAATTACAATAATAATGAAAAATATTGAATAAAAGCTTCTCCAAGTCTTATGGATTAAGCAAAGAGTAGTTTTAATGTTTAGATCTAGGTGTGTCCTAATTATTTGATAGGATTTTATTAGGGTTTCATTAAAAAAAATTTGTGACCAAAAACTAAAAATACAAAAAATTGAGAAAATTCTACCAAACATGCAACATGAAGCAAATCTTGCTTGAACATTTCTCATTTTGATATTGCCCGTCATTACTAAGCATTGAAGCATTTTTTTGAGGATAAAACTCTATAGTAATGATTTTTTTTTTTACCTTCATGTGGTGGTTCCAAATCCAGATACCCCAAACGCTTTAAATCCATTAGAATCTCATTCTTGTTTTTCTTTCTTCCCATCGATTTCAAATTTGGTGAGTTTTAATTTCCCAATTTGAGAATATAGGAAAAAATTGGATTTGAAAAAGAAAGGGGATTAGGGCCTTCTTGATGTCTTTTTTTTCTGAAAAGTACCTTCTTGTCGTCTTTCTAATGATAATTATTATTATTATTTTTTATGACGGAGAAGCCCAAGACCCCCACCTTTCCCTGAGACAGGGGCATTGAGTAAAACTCCAGATGCACGTAGACCCCCGCAAGCCACATGAATCGGCTTACTATAGGACTCGAACTTAGGACCTCTAGTTCTTGCGCCAGAATGTCTACCAGTTGAGTTATCCTGTTCGGGGCTTTCTGATGATATTATCACCAACAAATCAATGATAAATTGTTTTTTTTTTTTGTGATATTTCACTTTTTGGTTTTGGCATGAAGTCACTATCGGTTTTGACTGATATGTGGTTTGTATTGGTTGATATGATGCACATTGGTCAATATTCTGTACCATGCAAAGTAGCCCTTCTTCAAGAAATGCATGCTAAATTCTAATATAACCAAAATAAAATGTTTTAATCCTATCTACCACTCTAACATGCCTGATCTAAACTCATGCAGATTGTAGCGGCTAATGAAACTATTATTCCAGCTGCTTTGGCCACAAAATTTCCTGCTTTAGAAGTGAGTTTTTCAGATGGGGGAAGTTTTAAGCTGCCCATAAGTTCTGAAAACAATGAGATTGGAACCACCAATATGGCTGTCCCGCAAACATCCTTGCTATGCCTTTCTTTTCGAGCTAGTTCTCAGGTCTGTAGACATCCTTAATCTCCTTTTCAAGCAAGTGCTTACATTTGGAGGTTCCTACTTTATTTGTTGCTTTTCACAATTAATATTTCAGATTGTAGTAAGTATACTTGATTTGTTGATTTAAATGCTTAAGGCTCTTTTGGAATGCAATTGGTCAATTGTTATTGTCGATATCTCTAAAAGGTGTTATCTAACAGTTCAGATTAAGTGAACTACCAAACAACTAAAAATCCATTTGTGTCACCCTTGCTCTATACATCTAGATTTACTTGATCCACACAGTTTGAAGCCTTGGCATCGTCCTTGATTGAGATTTCTGTGTAGGAAAATATTCTAGACAGAGCAGATCTTTATTTCATAGAATAGTTATCAGGTTTCTTTTTAATTATGGGCCAGCATATTTATCGATAACAGGGTAGTGGGGAAATGGGAAGGTCATTAGGTGTATTAGGGGCAAACAAAATTTCAGCTCAATCCCTTTCTTTTTTATTTTTTAAAATGGTGACATAAGCAAGGAAGCAGGCTCGTGATGAGCCTACAACCTACAAGATACGAAAGGGAAAGCCCAAGTAGGAGATTTCTATTTTAGATCTCTATGAACCCCTCCTGCTTTGGGCATTTGGCTTGCACCCGTTTTGACTCCATTATAAGTTTTACTCCATTGGATAAAAATGAGTGTAATATGATGCTATTGATCTTTTTTTTCTTTAATAAGATACATAATGTGATCCATTAATTTTGATGTTTGTTAGGCCTCATATCCAAGCATAGATCTTCCCAAACAACCCATCTGTATCTCCCAGGTGGGCCCAAATGGGGGTGCTTACTAGTGCACATATAAAGTGTTGTGCATATGAGTTTCTTATTTACAAGGGAAAGATCTGTACTGAAACAACAGGAGAACGATGAAAGTAACATAAACTGAAACATGAGCGAAGAAAAAAGAATGGAATAAAATTCGACAGAACAATGGGACATCATCCCTTTTGCCAATTTGCTAGTGCTGTTTTGATTACTTAGTGGAAGAAAACAAGGAAACTGAATCTTTTTTAGGTGTTATAATAGACCTAATTTAACCCCATAAGCTTTGGATGAAAAAGTAGAGTTTCCTTCTAGTGGAGATTGCTTATACCTTCCATGTTGGTGAGACCTTGCGGGTATAGCAATCAAAGTGCGTAAGACATTGATACGTGGTTATTGCTGTTCCACTTCAATTGAAACTTGGGGCAAAAAACTAATTTGTTTAAGACCAAGGTGTCCAAGCCTCTTAGAATACCTGACTAATCCTTGGGGCATGTGCAAACCTCTCTATCCACACACACTGGGTAACACTATGGGGAGTGGCCTTTTTGTATTGAGAATGAATTGAACCCAAGACCTCCTGCATTTCAGGCAGGTTCTTGACCACCAAGCCAACCTTCACGGGTTAATTACAAACAAACTAGGATAAAGATGTATAGATGTTCTAAATCCATTGGCTCTGTCAGCTTGCAAAATTTTGTGTATGGTATGGTTGATTGTCAGTGTAGATGAGACCATGGTTTAATATCCCACATCAACCTTGAGAGATGTGGCATGATTGTATAATATTTCCAAAGGAATCTATTCTTTCAATAAAGGTTTAGATACTTGTACTGGCACAAACATGGATAAGGGTGTTCCATTCAAAATATATTTTAGCATTAGTTTTCTTATTTTTCACTTGAAACTGCACTATTACTTATCTAGTTTCTGTGGAACGAATCTGTCGTTCAAGCCTGCTAAATGTTACATGAGTGCCTATTCAGTTCCTTTTATGCCCTTAGTTCCATATATTTCTTATAAAAGTAACTCAATTCACTAACTGCAATGTTAGTTAAAGCACTTGGCAGACCATCCTACAAGTATTGGGTATCCTATGTGGGTATGAGCATCTGACAGAACACGTTAAGCATAAAAAATTGTCCGGGCATCTTAATATCCATGTACTTTTGGGCTTCCAGAAAGTGAACATATGAAACATATAAGCAATCTAAACCTTGCATCTCTTGAATACAAGTTAATTATACACACTTATCTGATTGCATGCATTTGATTTTTCATTTGGAAGATGTTTTGCCAATGATTGATGTTACATGTTTTTCATATATTTGCTATAAACATATGATTTACTACTCCTGGACAGGCTATGATTGAATCATGGAGTTCACCTTTTATGGATGCTTATGCCGATTCAGATAATGTCCGAGTATATGAGGTACAGGAATGACCAATATTTTATAGGCCGGTTTTTATGTTTTGGAAAACTAATAGTAGATGTATTTGCTGGCTCCAGATAGATGAGAAACATGCCTATTATCATGGTGATGATGGAAACAGTAATTTATTAATCTCGAAAGCAGAAGAAAGCAAGGAAAGTACAGTATAAGAGTCGTAAATTGTAGGCACTTCAATGCATAAACTAGCTCAGTCTAAAGTAATAAGCAACCACTTGTAACTCTTAAATTCACACTTCCATATAGAAGTAAGAATCTGAACCATAACTCTAAATCATGACTCACAAAGAATTCATCCATATCCACCCCATTCTTGGCAAGGGCATGCCCTTTTTTTTTTAACATGGGTATCCCCACTCCACATTGGAGGTGAGACTAATCCCACGAGCATGTGTACCCTCCCAATCCACACACACTGGTTTAGTCGATGGGGAGTGACCTGGAGGGTTGAGGGAGAATCGAAATCAAGACCTTGCTTCATAAGGCGAGCATTTTGACTGTAAAGGCATGCCATTTGATATAGAGAAACTTATGCATCCAGTCATGTGAATGCTTTTGTTGAGTAAAGTAAGCTACAATGATTTTTGAGGCAAATGCTTTTTGAGGACCAATCAAGAGGAGTATGTGGACTGGCTATCTACCACAAATCAGCTGCATGGTCTTCATTGCTAATTGTGAGCCATATGATCCAAGGTGTGGTGATAAAGGTAATAAACAAATGGCTGAAATAAAATCAATGAAGGGATCATAATCACAAACTCTAATCAAATACCTGGCATGTTTGATGCAGCTGCATGATGCATAATCTATTAGCTCCTTTCCATTTGGTGGAGCTGGTGGATGCTAGCAACATGCCATGCTCCCACTATAACATGGTTACCAGGCCATCACAGTTTTTTTTTTGGGCTCTTGTCTGTTTCATACCATTGTGCTTGCTTATAGTAGTTCCATGCAACATGTATTGGGACCCAATGCTAGCCTAACTTGGAAAATTTGATTCATTGATCCAGTGACATGTTTAAGTTAATCTGAATAAAGGCCTCTTACTAATTAAAAGTAATATGCTAAGTTAACACCAATAAAAACATTACCTAACTGTACTGATAATTTATACTGGAGTCCTCATAAATAGCGCATTCAAAAGAAAGAAAAATGAAAAAATCCTCATATATAACAAGTTTTAGCAAAGAATCTCTACTTAAACAATTTATGGTAGAGAAGCTTTGTCTTCCACGTTGGATGTTAAATGGTGAAAGTGCTGAATGCCTTCTGCCAGAGGGTCACAGTTGTGATAAACATTACAGCAGCTCCAGGGAGACTTGGGTACCCATTTTAATTGAGGAGACTCCTCTCTTATTATGGGATGGGCCTAATATGGTCGAGTGGGATGGATAGAGGACTTCATGAGATCGGCTATGAAAAATCAATGGTTTTTATAGCAATCAAATTTTCAAAGGCTAAGATCACAAGCCCACTATGACCAGATGGACCTCAAATTTTATACAATCTATGTCCTCATCATTCTTTACATGTTCCATCAGAAACCATATGACCCACCTCAATATATAGACGGCAGTTCCTAAATAGGGAGACTTGAAGAAAGTCTCCTTAGAGTTTTTCTAGAAAGTAAAAAAAAAAAGAATTCCTTTTGATGTGTCCATGGTATTTGGTACTGGATTTGTCCTTTGTCCCTCCTCCACAAATATCCCCAATCCCATGTACAACCCCAGCCCAAAATCTGTGGAAGTGCAAAATTGCTGAGCTTAAGGGTGCCTATGAGGGCTGCTAGTCTGTTAATCTGGCGATACAGCACTGTGGTTGCAGCAGGCTTTTTTATCACATCATTGCAAAGGGGCATTACTTTTTTTTTGAGTGGTTTGCAAAGGGCCATTACTCCCAAATGTCTGACTGCCATCAACGGTGGCAAGAACATGATCGGCCACATTTTCCACTTGGTTGATGTGATGGACCTGTCAAAAGGAATATAATTTTCTGTACAACTCAAGAGTATCTTATAGTAAGATTGGTTACCATTTTACGTGTTTTTGTGGTGTGGTGTATCATAATTAACGGAATTAAGGGATAGATACAGAAACATATACATGTATGTTTGAGTGTGAGTATTTTGAATGGAAAAAAGAGATGCAACACGAGGACTTACCAAGAGATCGCCTATGTTTTTTTTTAAATGATAAGCAAGCATTATTCATTCAAAGAGGGAAACACCCAATAAATGTACGGAAAACAAGAAGGCAACGAAGGCCCATACCCAAAAGGGGATACTAAAGACAAAAGGAAAAACAATGAAAAACCCAAATCCAATTACATACAAAGGATCCCTATCTTGAGATGTTGACTCTTGAGCTATGTAGTCTTTAAGATGTTGTATATCACTTTCTCTAGCTCCACCAACAGGGGAAAGGATCCAATAATGGTACATGACAAGGCATTTCCTGACAGCATTGATGTGATTTTTCCATCGCCAGTTGGAAGAATCTGAGTACGTTAGATAGGGTCACCCATGTTAGTACTTCTCTAACCCAAGCAAACTTAACTTTGGATTTTTGATGGGATCTAGTGCATTAGTGTTAATATGTATGATCACAACCAATATATTCAGATGGTGTGGACTTGGGGGATATTTAGGATATGTTTAAAGTGTATTTATGTAAAAGTGTGGTAATTAAATAGGTGCTAAGACCCTGGTGAGAGAGACATCATTGCAGCAAATTGTCTTGTATTCACTTATTCTCCTAAAACCTCTAATCTCCTATGGCCCTCTATGAGCCTAAGGATTCTATTAGCTTGGTTATCAAAACTATGTTGGTTCTAGAAAAAAAATTGTGAGATACTACTGAGTAGTACAAAAACTACTCAAACCCAATTAGTTTTGGTTTTAATAAAATAACAGTATCATAAGAAAAAAAGAAAAGAAAAAAAAAAGAAATATACTTACCAATACGTGAAACCATTGTCTTTAGAAGAACAACTACTTCTATGTTAGTTAGGTTACTTGTATTGGTAAACTGGTAAATGCTAAATTAACACAAATAACATGATGGCATACGGAAATTTTTGTTGTTTGTTAGTTGCATGTGCTACTAAGATTTAGTGTTTTTTTTTTTAATTTTAAATTTTAAGATAACAATAAGATTTTATCAAAAATGAAAGAAAGAACCTACATTCTACACAACAGGTTATCTAGCCCGTTGGGAGTATGGGCAAGCCAGATGAAAAACAATGCAAGGGAACTTTTTTTTTTTGAAAGATAACTATATTATTCACAAAAAAAAAGAAACTTTACAAGAAGAGGAACATAAAACCGAGCAACCATTGTCAGCCACCTACAATCCAAAATAATTACAATAAACTATTAACAAAATCCGACATCATATTTAGACCTTGCTGTGCCATTTCATCAGTTGCAGAGTTTGCAGCTTTGGGAAACCAAGCAACAGAGAAACCATTCAAAGCAATGGATTGCCAAATCCTTTCCACTTTATCCAGATATATCCATGGACAGAGGGAGCTCGAAGCCCAGCCAACAATCACATTGGAGTCCCTTTCTAGGATACCACCAACAACACCCAATGCGACTATCCGACTCCCCAGCAAGATATTGTCCGCTTTGAGCCCACTTGGCTCGCACAGTTTTGCTTTGGACTCGGCCCACCTGACTAGGCCCAAAAGACCTCTTACTTGGAGAGAGGGGCTCTCCTCTAATATCTCCTCCCCACATCCCCTTCCTGGGCGATGTGGGACTTCTTTCCCACATGCCCAGGTGGGTGTGGGCTGGGGCGTCACAATCCACCCCCCTTAGGCCCAGAGCCGTCCTCGGCTCGGCTACAACACAAGGGCCCACATAGGCAGAGGGGTGAACGTATCTCTGATACCATTTGTGATGATTTGACTCCCCCAACAAGATATTGTCTGCTTTGGGCCTACTTGGCCTGCATGGTTTTGCTTTGGACCCGGCCCACTTGACCAAGCCCAAAAGGCCTCTTATTTGGAGAGGGGCTCCCCTCTAATATCTCCTCCCCACATCCCCTTCCTGGGCGATGTGGGACTTCTTTCCCACATGCCCAGGTGGGTGTGGGTTGGGGCGTCACACCCAATTCCTCCATCTCGATGGCCCCTCTCCAAAGGGCATGTAGTTAGGCTTCAATCACTAATCAATCGGGGTGAGGACCAACAAAAGATATTCGAATCTCTCCCGAATGATCTCTAATCACTCCGCCATAACCAGCCAAACCACATTCCTGCACATAATTGTCGTTAAAATTTAGCTTGAGAAGCCCTAACTCTAGAGGAAGCCAAGAATCCAACTTATGAGAAACTGAATCCAGCTTAACAAAGTCCATCGAAGCCTAGTCCCTACAAATGTTATATATGTGCATCCCCCGGTATTTGTCTTACCCTAGAATCCACCAAGAAAGTCTTCCCTTGAAAGATCCTTTTGTCCCTCTCTTCCAAAAGAGCTGCCACCCAGAACCATTGCTTCGTTATACATTGCATGCCAAGTCTCCGATGTACAAAGGCAATACCCAAAAGCTCGAAGATGCGACCAAATATGAGTAGCAAACAAACAATTAAGAAAAAGATGATTCACCAATTTTGTATCTGATTAATAAAAGGGTCATGCATTGACAATGATCATTCTTAGATGTCTCAAATGATCAATCGTAAATATCTTCTCAATTCCGACAAGCCACACAAACACCTTTACCCTAAGAGGAACCCTCACCCTTCTAGATTTTCCAATGAACCCAAGGAACCTCCCTAGGCCACATCAACTTTCTACAAAATGATTTGACACTAAAATTCCCGTGCAGATTTGGATCCCATATTCTTCTATCATTACCAATCCTTGCCACAAAATCCCTATTTAGAAGGTCCATCAAAGAAATCCAATCCTCCACCATCTAGTCCTCTAATCTCCTTCTGAATTGCTGGCACCAAAGAATCTTATTATGCTGGTATCTCATAGCAGTCTTTGACCACCGAAACTCTATTAGAAGCAAGGGAGAAGAGCAGGGGGGTTTTTATGAGCCAGAGGAGACTCATTCAGCCACTTGTCATTCCAGAAGGAAACATTGGAGCCTGAGTATACTCGACATTTAATGTTCTGTTTGAAAACCGATGTTATAAAACATATCCCTCTCCAGAAACCAGAAACCTGTCTAGATGAAATCCTCCATCCATTACTTTCTAGCCCATACTTACTAATAATGATCACCTTCCAAAGCCCTTCAAAGTTATCCCCCATCCTCCATAATCATTTCCCTAATAAGGCAATATGAAACAACGTAATGGCTTGACTACCGCAACTCTTAGAAACAATGCAAGAAAACTATTACAAGAAGAATGATCATATGCTATCATCCTAAGGGTAAGGATGACTTTAAATGGCATTATTTGGCATCCTAAGGGTAAGGATGACTTCAAATGGCATTATTTGGGATATGTGGGGGTCTACCTCTTAAAAATTTAAACTGTTTATTAATTTCTAAATACAAGGTTGCATACATGCATCTTTTAGATTTTGTGAAATTGTTGGACCCACCATTTGATAGATCAAATGAAAAATATTTGATTAAGAAATTTATAGAGTTTATCACACTCCTCTCATTCAATCTATCCAACAACGGGTTCAATAGTTTCACAAAATCTAAAAAGGTACATACATTGTGATACCCCTACCCACCAATGTGGGAAAAGTCCCACATCGGTGGTGGAGGGGAAAATAATAGGGGTTTTAAAGTGGCCATCCCATGAACTCAAGTAAGAGGCCTTTTGGGCCGGGCCACATGGGCCCGGGCCCAAATGCAAAACCGTGCGGGTTTGAGCTGTGTGCGAGGCCCAAAGCGGACAATATCTTACTGAGTCAAGCCCTAAGCCCTGTATTCGGGTCGGGTCGTTACATACATATATGCATCATTGTATTTAGAAATTTTAATAGATAGGTTAGATTTTAAGTGGTAAACCCCACATGTCCCAAATAATGCCATTTGAACTCATCCTTACCATTAGATGACATCATAGATCATTATCTGTAAGTAATAATAAACATAGAAGATAATTCGATGCCCGTGGCTTGTTGGGGGCTGCATGCATCCAGAGTTATATCCATTACCTTGTACTTGGTGAGAGGTGGGGGTCTTGGGTTTCTTCGTCATTAAAAATAAAAAACATAGAAGAATAGCCAATGTCATTTAATTCAAAGTCCAATTGACGATTAAACTCCCTTGTTGAGAACATCCATTGAATAACACTTAATTTGCCTTGTTCAAGTACCGGTATTCAGGCGAAAACCTTGTCATAAAAAATTGCACCTGTTATGTTCCTGCCAAACAATCCATCCTATTGCCATGGGTACCATTTTCCACAATATTTGGGCCTTTTCTTGGAAAGGACCCTGATCCCCATCCATTGATGAGAGCCCTAGAAGTTGGGAGAACCAAAGAGAGGGAAAATGTGGCAAAGAAGAGATGTCATATGGAGTAACAAAAGGTCATTGGAGGAGAAGATGATCTATTGACACTTGATTATGCCAAGAAAAAAATGCTAGGATTGGAGAAATTCCTATTTCTCAAATTGCCCGTAGTCAAGATTTTGTTCAGATAGGCTGCCAAACAAAAGCCTTTGACCTTAGGGGGTACAAGTGATTTCCAAATGTGGCCAGTAAAACCCCGTAATATATATTCTTTTGTTGAGGTTCTTTCCTCTAGTTTTGTGGATTTTTTATGTTTAATCTCTACTATAAACCATCGAGCAATAAAGTCTTCAATATCAAATTTTGGTTTGAAATTTATTAATAAGAAAATAGGTGTCAAAGGGATTACCAAAAGAATTCAACGACAATGTGATGTTCAAAACTTCGAACTAGAAATAGAAGAATCCACTTATGTAGTGAAGAGTCTGGCCCAGCTATTTTTTGTAGATATGTAAAGCATTGTTCTTTCCAAATTATCCATTTAAGAGCTTGCATCTGAAGTAATGAGACACTTTTTTTTTTTTTAACTTTGCCATGTCAGACTTCAGTTGCATGTAGAAGTAGAGGAAATGATGGGAGATTCAAGGATTGTTTATCCTCAAAAGTCATAGTGTGGGCGTGAATGAGATTTAGAAGTGGGTGAGGATGTAAATGAGCAACATTTGCTTGGATGTGATTAAATCTGTCCACATCCACCACTTAATTGTCATATACATATGTTTCTTACTATGCATTCTCAGTAGTTAGTTTTCATTAAAGAAATTGAACACAGCTGTCGCACAGAGCACAGGGCAGACCCAGAAAGTTGTAGGTGGGAGTGAGGAGGGGGTTGTGCAATGGCATATTGCAATTTTTTTTTAGGGGTGCGAGGGTGGGGTGGGGAAACAGAGGAGGAGGAAGACTTTGAGATTAAAAGTTTTTTAATACCTTGAGGGCCCTTTGGAAGAATCCTTGATAAGTTTGATTGCATTTGGTTGTATATGGATGTTACGTTATTAACCTTGTTTGATGTTTCTGATCTTGCCTGGCATACTTATGCATATTTCTTGCTAAATTCAGGAAGTGCAATGAGAGAGAGACAGTTGGTTGTATAGGGGTGATATATTATCAAGCTTGTTCAACGTTTCTGATCATGTCTGTCACTATCTTCTGCTATATTATTAATAAATATTAAGCTTGCACACTTAGTGGCATTTCTGATCTTGCATGTCATACTTCCGCATATTTCTCATTAAATTCAAGAGGTGTAACTACATATTTTCAGGTGTCACTTATAGACAATTGGTTCTTATCATTGGGTCCAGTGAAGAAGCTGCTGCTTCGGACAATGAGGAAATCCAGTACTAATGTGAAGAACCGTGCTCTTCAGAGGCAGATTGTTTATTCATTTGGTGACCACTATTATTTCAGAAAAGAGCTTAAAATTTTGAATCTTCTTACTGGGTATTGTTCGTGCAATTTTCCAAATTCTTTCTGCATTTTCTACTTAGTAAGTTGGTTCTGAAATATATTGTTCATTTCCATACTGCAGGTACATTTTCCTACTTGATAAATTTGGTAGAATTAGATGGCAGGGTTCCGGATTGGCAACAGAGGAAGAGTTGTCATCACTTCTATCATGCACATTGCAGTTGTTGCATGATAAATGAAGCGATCATCTTTTTACCTTGAAACGGGAGTTACTTTTATCTACAATTGAGGCTTTGAATGCTTGTTCTGAATGGTCGACTATTCCCTGTTGTTATATAATGTGTTTCAATAGCTGTTGATTTTGGATTCTCCGAGGGATCTTTTTAACTGTTACTGTATTTTTCAAATTGAAGTTACTGTCACATGTGATGCTAAATTCTGAATTTGCAGTTGTAATTGGTCTCCTCATGTAGCATTGGTGTCTTCAATAATGGCAATGATGATAAGAGCCTGTAGGACAACAGGTAAGTGCTTAGTGGGCAAACCTCAAATGTTGTAGGTTCGACCCGTGCAATCATGAAAAGAATGATATATATATATATATATATATATATATTTTTTTTTTTTTTACGACTTTGGGACATGCGAAAACCTCCCAATCCAATCACGCCGGGTACTGTGGAGAGTAGCCTGTTGGGGTGGAGTGGGAATTGAACACAAGATCTCCTCTTTCTGAAGTGGGTTCTTGGCAGCCATTCCAATCCCTTCGAGTTAAATAATGATGATTTTAAATGGTAATTGTTAAGTCTTCAGGTGGCAATGGCTTTGATTTGATTGCTTTTGACTACATCTCATACATGTTAACTTTTCATTCCACTCGTTCCTAGAGGCTCCTTCGTAATATAGCTTTCTCATAATAGTTTGTTGACATGCTCATTTTTTATCATCACAATCAAATAACGAGCCTGTATTGCAATAAGTAGGTGCTCATTTTTCCTACAGAAAAGATTTCTTTAAGATGACAAATTTTATCAAAATTCATGTGAGTACGGACAAGATCCCAGTGAAGGTAGGGTAAAAGTCCAAGTACAATCTTCTTGGACCTTCATATAGAAATTTTCATTACAAAC
Source organism: Chimonanthus praecox (assembly GCA_022113865.1). Taxonomy (NCBI): domain Eukaryota; kingdom Viridiplantae; phylum Streptophyta; class Magnoliopsida; order Laurales; family Calycanthaceae; genus Chimonanthus; species Chimonanthus praecox. The sequence continues at coordinate 50,541,417 of CM039093.1, read as the reverse complement.
CACAAATCCAATGATCAGCCCAATTTCTCTTTGGCTGATGTTTCCCTATGTTCTTTCCCTTTACAATAAATAAAGTGATTGTTACCTCTAAAAAATAAATAGATAAATAAATGACTCAATGAAGCCACAAAGCAAAGAAAACTAAGATGCATCTACCCAGTAACCATTGAGTTGATCCATAAAGACCATAAACAATTCAGTCACCAATGTCCTCTAAATGATTCAGGCTTGGTCCTACAGAGGATGACATCCAAATGTAGCAGTTTGTTCAAGAGGGATTTTCATTAATGTACATAAATGGAACTGCAGAGCTTGCATCTGATGTTTACTAGTATAGTGATAACTCATGAGATGTTCAGATGGATGGTAAATCATTAGGTGGTTCAAATGGTTGATGGCTGATACTCTTCACTCTCATGTAGGACATACTTTGGTCATAGAAGTGGACAAGTTCGAAAGGTTAGTGATCCTAGATTAACATTTTGGCTGAAATCCGAATATCAGTCAAAATTGTTCGGTTTCTAATTTTTTTTTCCCATCCGAATTTGTAATCGGGGTTGTGATATAGGGCCTACTAAAAGTTACCTTGATTGAGTTGAGCTCGAATGGATAGCTTAGTTGGCTTGAGCTGCTTAGTCGATTCACCTCATTTCGTCTTAGTTGAGCTATATGGTTCAACTCATCTCGAATAACTCTGATACATGACATGAGGCTTGTCAACAGTTTTTTGTATCTATAGGACAATCTCACCTCTATGTGGAGTGGAAATACCTATATTATTCAAAAAAAAAAAATACTTCGACTTGATCAATGAAACCTAAGTTTAAGTGCCACAAAATTTAGGGACTAAAAAAAATTGAAGAGATCCAAATTTTGTGAAAAACCCAATGATGTGGTAAACCAAGTTTTAAAATCTCTCTAACTTGGGATTCCACCTTTATCAGAAAACCCCCTTGTACCCAAACCCTATCAAACTCTGTGTGCTTTAGTTTAATAACCTCCATCCAAGGTGCCTTCCGCTCTTTTCAAATCTCCACCGTACTTTGGCTGATAAAGATTGATTTCTCTCAATGATTTTCAATGTCCAATCTACCTTTCTCCATCAGTAAACAACCAACATGGATGGTCTCCGTTGCATACCTCTCTCTATCTCATGGCTCATCAACAATCATTCTAGCAGTTTATATTTCAATCTTTCAAATTTTATTTATTGTGATAATGTCTCATTCTTTATTTTTCAATTATTGTATTTTATAAATAGTTCATTTCATTGAATACCATATTATACTGCATCACACAAAAATTAATTGAATTTTTTACTATATTATATACAATTGAGTCATTATCTACTAACTAACCATGTCAATAAATTAAGAGAATACTGAATTTTTTTCATTATTTTTCTAAAAACATTTGAAACATATGACAGCTAAATAATGATACAATTACATATCTAATGAAGCCCAGAATTTTCTTGATTTTCTGTAAATTTTCTGGAATTTTTTTTTTGAAAAAATAAATAAATAATCGGAGAGAGAATGCATATTGACTTCTATAGGCTGATACCGCCGTAACAGGCGCTGTATCGGCAAACCCGTTTTTTTAACCCCGGGGTCTAACCAGTCCTGGCATGAATGAGCATTATCCATCAATCACTTCCAAGTTCTTGCATCTGTCAATATTATATCCTCCAACAGAATTTGAAATCTATGCTACAGAATGGTAAATATTGAACTAGTTCAATTCAGCAATTGGCAACCAAATACGGTAATAAAATTTCAGTAAGCCAGTGAGAAATCTCACCAGCATGGCAAATGATTAGCAATTAAACAACTGGTTTACAATGGCTATGAATAGAATGGAGACACACTGACTAATTTCTACTGCATTTGCCTGCTTCAGAATCTTACAAATCCTAGATGCTTTGTATCACTATGCCATATTTGTCCATGTGCTGCCCAACTCATAACTACGTAAATTAAGGTCACAACATCAGATATATAAGCTCACCACACGTTTTGATCATCCAATGTCTGGGGATCACTAAGAATGGCTCCCAATGTTGGTTTTGCAGGTTGATCTTGACCAAGTGGAAAGTTCCAAAAGGAATCTGAATTCTCAATAAAGATATAAAATAAAACAGCTGAGGCCAAGAAGAGTCCTAAAAGCACCAAATATATCTGCCAATCTGCACACAAGGAACTGAAGGTCAGTATGAAAGATTTGCAAGTCAAAGTCGATGCAAGGATGAGCATTGAGAGAGAACCTTTCCAATCTGCAGGGACGTTTGGTTTAGTTACCAGTGTCCCCCATTCACTAGAAGTGGACAATACAACCCTGTGAAAATTCATTCCATATGGACAAGAATCAGAATTGACATAGTTAGGGTTTCAAAAGAACAATCAAATAAGGAGTTCACAAGATCTCAAGCAGAATCTGATCATATGAATTCATCAAACCAACAAAAAAAGCAGGTTCAGATATAAGCCAACTGAGCAAGAATGGACCGCCAAACAGGATTTAAATATATTCGCAATTCACAAGTTCTAAACGAAATTTGATTTCAGAGTACAAATCTAAAGATGCAAGCATGAAGGCACTGGATCTAAACAGTAGAGAAATCTGATGTGAATCAAACATAGAATTATTATTCAACCTTTGGTTTTATGGGGCCATTAGAAATACAAATTTTATAAACACAATGAGAGAACTCATTTTTTAACAAGGCAAGGCATCCATGATGGATGTGGAATTTGTAAAGGATATGCAGGGAAAAGCAACAAGTGTAAGAATGATATGATGGCAGGGATTTCTTTGAGCATATATTTTAGTTACTCAAAGTTTGACATAAAAAATCCCAGCATAAGATCCTATGGTGTATGTTGTTTGCAGACAATAGATACTAACTAGAGATAAAGTCAATTAAACAATAAATTGCATGTGGACTTAGAGACATAGTTTGAAGATTAGCAGAAGAGAAAAATAAATAGACTATGGTGCACTGACACAGATAAGGGTATGGATACAGATAGAAGAACAGGGATATCATACTCCACTTTTCAAAACATTGACATGGATATAGATACAGTTTTCCTGTCCAAAATAATTTTTTACACTACTTTTGTGATTTTTATTTGAACTATTTCACCCATGCTATTATTTCTTTCAATTTTATTAAATGATCGAGTCTTTCAGGCATACTAAATATCAATATTTTATTTGGTAATTTTTCCCAATAACTTCTTTTGTAGCCATTCTTTTGTATACATCATATGCCAGCAGTTTTATAAAATCATAAAATCATATTTTACAAAATATTGTATAAGTATCGACGCATCCAACACAGATACAGGTGTCCAACATGATAACTAAGCATATCTATGTTCAAGCATCTCAGCACAGAGTCCAATTATACTGGCTTTGGGAGTAGAGCATGGACTGGTTAAAACTGATAATAATCTAGTATGATATTGTGACTAATTCAGATACTCAGATGTGACTATACGAACAAGTGGAGCATTTGTCTTACATGGCTAGTAGGACTGGCATAGCATGGGCAAAATGTAGACAAGTTCATGGGGTTCTAAGTGCCAGTTTGATGCCTTGTAGGTAGCATTTATCAGCTTTTAGCTCAGGTGTTAGCAGAGAGACCAAAAAAGGCATTACCAGAGATAATTGGAGAATCACAAGGGGCTTTTATTGAAAATAGGCATATTTCAGACAGAGTGCTCATCGTTAATGAACTTGTTCACATCAGGAGAAATGATAAGCATCTAGGGCTTCTTTTTGAGATTGAGATGGAGAAAGCATATGATTGTGTAGATTGGTCCTTTGTGGATTATTTGTTTGAGCGAATGGGTTTTGGACTTAGATGAAGGCAGTGGATGAAGGTATGTGTAGAAGAAACCCCGTACTTAGTTTTGGCCAATGGATCCCCTATGCCGCCTATAGTAGCTAGTAGGGGGTTGCGACAGGGGAGCTAGGAAATGTGAAAGGTTTCGAAGTTTCTCCAGGTGTGGTCACGCATCTTCAATTCACGGATGATACATTGTTTTTCTGCAACCCCAGTAGGTTAGGGGTTTTGGGCTATGATCCTACAATGCTTTGAGTTAGTGTCTGGTCTCTGAATTAACTTAGGAAAAGGTACCCTCATAGGAGTCAGAGTGGAGGATGAGCGGATTAGGGAATGGGTGAAGGAGGTGGGTTGTGGGATATGAAGATTCCCCTTTACATACCTAGGTTTGCCAGTTGGGGGAAATCCTAGACTGAAAAATTTTTGGAACCCGGTAATTGAAAAGATGGAGAGAAGGCTAGTTGGGTGGGGCAGGAAATACCTTCTTTCAGTGGCATGTTAACTCTCATTAAATCAATGTTGGCTAATCTCCCCTTGTACTTGTTGCTTTTTGAATTACCTAGAGGAGTTGCCAATAAGATGGAAACTTTAGTTAGGAAATTTCTGTGGGGAGATCAGGAGGCAAAAAGGAGGATTCACTTAGTGGCCTACTCGGAAGTTTCTAAACCTAAGTCAAGAGGAGCTCTAGGAGTAGTCCCGTTTCAAGTAAGGAACGGGGCTCTACTTTGCAAATGGGGATGGAGGTTTGGTAGAGAAAGGGGGTGCTTTATGGGTAAGAGTACTTTCAGCTGGGTATGGGACAATGAATGAAAACGGATGGGGTTAGGCAAAGGGGTGGAAAGATTGAGATCAGGGCCTCTCAGAGTGTAGTGGAGGGTGTGCCAAGGTAGACCGGTGGTAGGATCTTTGTATAAAAAAAAGCTTTGTATCCTTGTAGCAAAGGAAACCAAAAACAGTTTTGGTGGGACTTGTGGATACGGGACAAACTGTTGAAATATAGGTTCCTTGGGTATGTTTAGAGTAGCTAGGAATAAATTGGCCTTAGCCCGGGATGTCTATCAATTTGAGGGTCATTTGGTTTCTTGGCACATAGACTTCAAGAGGGAGCTTAGGTCCTTCGAGAGTGATAGTTTGAATGAGTTGTTGAGCCAACTTAACGAGTTTCCCTCAGATCTTGAGGTAGAGGACGAGCTGGTGTGGACATGCGATCCTTCTGGGCTCTTTTCGGTTAAGTCAATGGTAGAGGTGGCCCAATTGAACTCAGCAGAGACATCGTCCTTCTCAAGCCTGATTTGGAATAACCTTGCTCCTCTGAGGGTCCAGACTTTTGTCTAGTGTAGTCAGAAGAAGAAAATTCTTACTAGGATGGACCTAAGGAGACGGGGTCTGCTAGGTGTTGGGGCGGACCTTAGTTGCTCGCTCTGTGGACTTGGAGACGAAACTATTGACCACCTCTTTGTCACTTGTCCCAGTGTTTGGGTCTTATGGGGTAACTTCCTCAATCTTATGGGCACATCTTGTGTTCTCCTGGATACTTGGGACGGATTGCTTGGGTCGTGGTGTATCCCTAATCTTAATAGTATGAGAAGGTTGACATGGAATACAATTTCGACCGTTGTCTCATGGACTATTTGGAAAGAAAGGAAGTCAAGAGTTTTTGAAGGTAAGCACACAGAGGTGAGTGAACTGTCTCAAAAGGCTAGATGGAGGTTGTGTGCTTGATGCTCCCTTAAGGCTTGTGATCTTTTAGCCTCGTGGGAAGGTTGTATGAGTGGAGTGCATCTGAGGCACAAGAAATTGATAGAGTGGTCCCCTCCTAAGTGTGGTGAAATGAAATTTAATGTGGACGGGGCATCTAGGGGTAAAATGGGCCCGACATGGATTAGGGGTGTCCTTAGGAATCATCCAGGTTATTCTTCTTTGGTTTTTTCAGAGTCGGTGGGGATAATGGACTCAAATGAGGCTGAACTACTTAGTATTAGGTGAGCTTTGAGTATCTGGGCGGGCTACGGGGGTGGTAAACTAGTTATTGAGGGAGATTCGGAAAATGTCATTAAATGGACTAGAGGCGTGAAACGCCCCCAGTGGAAGATGATTATCATAATTAGGGAAATTAGGGCTCTGGCCTCGGGTCTTGAGGTGTCTTTTGCTCAGATTAGTTGTTCAACAAATGGGGTGGTGGATTATTTTGCTAAAAATGGCGTTGATGGTTCAGTTATAGGATTTTTCAGCTCTAAGGATCTTGTGGTTCTTATTTGGTTATATGTATTGGATGCCTATTACGTTTTGACGTACTTTGTTTCTTCGTTTTTTTTTCTTCTGTTTCGCTAGGGTCTAATCCTTTTAGCCCCTGATTTATTCTTTCCTCTATTTGTACCTTATCTTATTTTTATTAATGAAATCCTTTTTGTTACAGCTCAAAAAAAAAGAAAAAAACCAGAAATGCTGTATGGAGTACCATGTTAGTCAATGAAATGGAAAGTAGATAAGTATAATTCAGAAATGCATATACTATGATAGATAAGTAGGGAAAAATTAGAAGACATAATTGGGAATGAGTGCATTAGAACTTGAGAGATGCCCTAGTAGATGAGAAGATGAGGTGAGGCTATTTAAGATGGCTTGAACATGCTTTTAGACAACTAGAAACAGCTATACTAAAAAGATAAAAAGCTATCATTTATTACTCATCAAAAAGAAAAAAGAAAGGAACAAAAAAAGAATTAAAAGGCTATATAGGTGGCAGGGACTAGAAGAAAGGGGAGACCTTAACAAACTTGGATAGAGGGGTAAAGGACATGATAAAATGTGGAGTCACAGAGAACATGTCTAGGATAGGGTAGAATCGAACCTTAGAGCTCAGGGCGACATAGATGGGAAAATGGGTGATGATGATGAATATGTCACCATTTTCAAGATTTAGTCTGCATGCTGATGTAACTTCACTTTAGACTAGCCTTATTCCTTAGCCAACCATTTAGAAACCTAGGCAATAACCTAGGTATTCAGGCAAGACAACCAACACCATGCGGGGTACCTTGACTGCTCTATACTATGTGCCACAAATATGGTATTAAGAGTTTAATCTAATGGCTAAAGCATAGTTGTCAAAGGAATGCTAAGATAAAGAGCAAGGCATCAGATATATTTGCATCTGAACACCTTTCGTGCAACTTATTAGGTCCACTTGAACACACTTCTTGCCTAAATGATATGGTCCACCATTTTTTTGCCCACTTTAGCTTCTTATATATTTAATGACACATAAGATTAAATAATAACTTATAACATACTAGCTAAATAACATATTAGTGAACTGGCAATGCTACAAGTCAGACAAACAGGAGACTGGCATTTTGGCTTCTTTCAGTTTCTAGGATTTTTGGTTGAAGCCTTGGAGGAGATGAGTCCATTGCAGATTCAAATGCCAACTTGATGGAAGAACCCACTGCGGGAATGCTCACTGAAAATCCTATAGGAGGCAATTTCCTCTTGTTGAAAGGGTTCAGAATGTAGAGGATTTCAGGCACTTTGTGCCATGGTTATTGCAACGTGGAATGTATACGAGAGCATGTATATTTGTATAGACTGTAGGAGTACTATACAGTACAGTTGACCTAGGAGGTCTTGTCCTTTTTTGCTTTGTATATTGAATTATGTGCAAATTCTCTATTTATTTTCATCATCTGTCTAATAAGAATCAGAAAATACTTATTTTTCCTTAAAATATTATTGATAGAACAAAAGAAGTACAGATACAAGATATAAAGGCTTATACCCAAAACACCAAGAAAACAAATAACAAAAGAAAAAAAATACAATATCAGCCTATAATCTAGAACTCTAATCAAGGAACAAACTAAATGTCAAGACCCCTGACCACTCCTAATTTAGCTAGAAAATCTGCAACACCATTTGCTGACTGCTTATCATGAACAAAAGAAACACCAGAAGCAGAACAGATCTCCCGAATCTCACGAACAAGAGGGATAAGTTTCCAGGGCAGACCATTAGCCTCCTACCCAAATGTCAGGACTTCAATATACTAGAAACGGAAAGAATTTTATAGCACTAGCCCAACGCCAGGATTTCAATCTACCAGGATCAACATAAATTTACTCCCACTTCCATTTTTAGGATCTTCTAGGTTAGAACTCCTGGTTGCTAATTGCACTAGCCCAACGCCAGGATTTCAATATACCAGGATCGACATAAATTTACCTCCCACTTCCATTTTTAGGATCTTTTGGGTTAGAACTCCTCATTGCTAATTGCAAGTTATACATAAAGAATTATAGGGAGTAGAAGAGGTTCATTTGATCATTCGATAAAATTATAACTGCAGGTAGCAATTTCTCAATTAAAGAGGCAAATCCCATATTAAGACCATGATTTAGGATGTGATTTGACTTATGGTTATGTTGTAAAGGAAGTAACAAGCTTGATATCAAACCCACGCTGAGTATTAGATCTAAAGTAAAACAAGGATTCAGCTAGAAATGTAAGCCAAGATCAACTTCAAAGGCGATGTATAGGATCAGTATATAAAGGAAAGAGATGACTTGGATTATGAAGGAATGGCAGGCGCTGAATTATTCATTTAATGTTGCTCATTTAGGGTTTGATTGAATTTGGGTGCACTAGGATGGATCATGGATAAGCAATACTTGAGTCTGCATTTGATTAAGTTTCTTAATTAGAAGAGGCATACTTTTAACTCTATCTAGATTAGTATCATAGTCAATTAATCATCTTAAATCTGTATTCGTACTTTCTTATGTTCTCACTTTCTAAAATGCTCTTATGTATATGTTTTTGAATGCCATTTTGATTTTTGTAATACCTATGCTTAAAAGTCAATAGTTGATGACGAAACAAAAGAATGACATATCCTTCATTTATGTGAAGGAAATACTTGGAATAATGTTGCATTTATTGATATGGGTGTAATAAAGAAAAATTAAGTAATGCATGTATATCTAGAATATCTAAATATGCAAATATATCCTAAAACATCTAAAAGATGCACCTAGCAGGATTAAGCTCCTCATCTAAACCCCCTAGAGCTATGACTTTTACAGTATGAATTACCTTTCATTGGGGCAAAACTCTATGGATGAAATGCTTGCACCAAGATGGAGCTTCTTGCTCCAATGGCATATCTCCATTTTCTTTACTTCAACTATCCACAGATCACCATCAGTGCTTCCACTGTGTATTAAGCAAAGTACATTTGTCATGGCAAGTTGACAAGATGAAGCTATTATCTAGCACATCGACCAGAAAAACTGCAGCTGCATGCATATGCCAGCTTTTAAAGCTATTCTTCTACGATAATCAATAAACTAAGATACCTACTTTGTCCAATCTGATCTATCAACCACTTGGCATCGTAAATCAAACCAATTTTTTTAAAATAGAAAAATATCCAATAAATCAAATGGTTATCCATCAATTACAATTCATTCCAACTCAACAGTTAAAAGTATAATCATTCAATAGAAATCAGGCCATGGTCGTTGGCACTGTCATTGTAGGTTCAGTTGGGAGGTGCAGAATAATATCCAATCCCATTTGAAGCTTGACAATTTGGTTTGGAAGCCCAACGCCTTAGTGTTTGAATTTTGTTTTGCCATGACTTCCAAGGGAAGAGCAGAAATAACAGGTATTTTTTAGATAAATGTGTAATCAAAGTAGAATTTATTGCAGTGGTAAGATGCATTTGCTAACAAGTTGTCACCACTAGACATTATTTTGGTAGCCTTGTCAGATTGGCATGGAGATGGTGTAGGGATTGCCACACACAGTCGCAAATCATTCTATGATGGTTTTCTCATCCCAGTATGTATAAGTTCAATTTGTGACTGCAGTGCTAATGAATTGGCAGTATTTATTATCTATTTGCGCAAAGAAGTGGTCAAACTAACTTACCTCCTTATTGTCAAAGGGGACTCCAGTTGTGCAATACAATGACCAAGATCTGGTTCATTTTCCTTTGAAGGTTGATTTATGCCAAAGGAGAAATCTATGATATATAAAAATCTCAAGATCTCGCTATTTCTTTAAGCATTTTCTTTGTGGAAAACTTGGCCAAACAAGGAGTAACGAGAAATATATAGGTTACATTTTTTTTTAAGTTACAGTGATGTTCTTCCAATAGCTCAGGTAGTATGCTTCTATGAACTGGTTATGAATTGAAGGTAAAGGAGATAGTGATAGACAGGCTCCGATACCAAATGATGTCAAACTAAACAAGAAAGACAAGGGAAATAGAGAAAATGATGAAAGTAGGAAAGAAATTTCATTTCAACCAAACCTCCCAGCCAAAGCTTTTGGTTTCAATTCAAAGAAAATTGCACCTCCAAATCAAAGCTAAGTTTTCAAGATTTTGGTAAAAATGCTTTCATTACTTAATCTAGCCCCCTATATTAGGTTTGGGTACAACTAAAATGGAAAGCAAGAACATTGGAACAATTTAGGAAACAAATTCCTCATTAACAAAGAACATTTTCTTACAATTTTTGACAGAGACAAAATGGAAAATAGATATTTTATTCCCTAGTGGTGCTACCAAAAGATGTCGGGGTTAAAACATGACCAAAATTCCATAGAACTTTCTAAATACACTGCCAATATGTTAGCTGCATTATTTTTCTGCCATCCCCATCACAAGAGAATGTCACCACCTCATCTTTTCACTCTCTTCCTACTGGTTAATCATTGTTAAGGTTTCTTTTACTTCCTACTCACCATGCTATGCGGTTTGAAAAGCCCCATACAACAATATCAAAAGGCAATGCCTATTCTTTGACCTAGCCTTGTAGAGAATTTTGCGAATAAATTTGAAAATGAAGCATCCTTTAACCTTTTTGAAGTAAACTAGTGGAATAAATAAACAGGTTAAAATAATTAGTTTGGAAAGGACACAGATGCACAAGGCCACTTAACCTTTAAAAAGAAAACTTGCAAGTTTAGGAGGAAGAATTTTTGGTTTAAATATCAGATGCAAACTTTTTAAGTTTTACTGTGGTCATATGACTCATATCTGATGAATATAAGCTCACTTTTATCAGTAAATATGGAGCACACGAAAAACCACCTTGATTGGATCAATCAAGCATGTTTCTTATGGCCTAAGAGTTTAGGGATTCAAAATTTGATTTATAAGTGATGAAAATTTAGGGAGCTTAAGAAGCATGGCCTTGATTGCTCCAATGAAGGTGAATTTTAGTGGGCCCCATATTCAAGCATAAACTCTCTAATAGACCATCACTTATGGGCGAGAGAGAGCCAACAAGGATACATGCATGATGTGCAACCCAGTCGCAACCCTGCATAGAGTCATTTTATGCATATACCATTGAGGAGAATCAAATATCTCCAAATAATTAAATGTTTTTGAGAAGTGAGTTTTCATACTCAACAGAGTTTTAACATCCAAAACAGGGATCTTATTCACCAACTACAATACTCAAAGAAAAAACATCTTAAAGGTACTTACAATGCAAGATATTTTCCATCACGGCTAGTGGACAAAACTGAAATAGGCTTTCTTGCTAGCTTCTTGTGACCGATTCTTTTCCATGTACTAATATCCCAAACTGCAGTAACCACTCTGCCACCTGGTATTTAGGAATGTCATCTTCAGAAATGAGCAAAAAGAAATATGGAAGTATCATATGATCTATAAATTATGGAGGGATACCTTTTTGTATAGTGCAAAATAGAAAGGGCTTAGTCCCATCCATAGAAAATCGACAGCATTCAATCTTCTCATCCTGGCAAAGAAAGAAAAATATTGATTATGCATTTTGATTCCACTGATATTCTCTGCATAGAACAACATAAAGCGCTACGAGAGAGATTGTACCGAGTCACGTGTCAGTGAAGTCAATGGTACACCTTCGTTTGTTTTCCAAATTCGTGCAGAACCATCAACAGATGTTGAAACTAAAAACTCAGAGTCTAAGCTGGACAACATCCATTTAAAATAGAGCATAAATACATAAATATGTTTTTGCCTATGACATGGTAGTACATTATCCAACAAATACATAATCATGCACAACTCACATACTTCATTTAACCATATATATTTGTATGACAATCGACTTCCACTAGACCATTCTAAGGCCATATTTCGATCCACATTGGACCAACACAACACATGTAATTGTTCTATCACTGCATTTCATAGTAGTCAAGGTGCAAGGAGCACTTAAACTGCGAGTTTTTTTTTCCATTTTAAGACACTTCTTTATATATACTTAAATATGTGGATTTATTTAATTATGCATTTTCTTTGCAGTAATATTAATATAATGCAATTGTATACAACTAGCTTTAGAATATTAATGACAAATGTATTATCTTTTCAACCCACCATTAGTAAACAATACAACATATATACTGGAAAACAAATGAAGCAAATGTAGAAGCACAAGTGTATAATGTAAGAAGTTAATAACCAAGCAATAAAAAGTCAAAATCATAAATAAAAGAAAAAGGTTTTTTTTTTAATCTCAACAAACAAAAAGCATAGCATTCAATCTATGGATCCTTCATAATCATCATCATCTTCATTGTCAATATAATTATCACACTCGTCCATATCCTCCATGTATTCCTCGTTTTTTTTATATTTGTATCTTAATAGCAAAAATTAAAAGGCACATCAAAGGCAAAGCACACGGCACACTAAGGCATGTGCTTTTCATTAATGTGCACCTGCACCTCGCCTTACCCTATTATGGCACAGACCCCTCAAATGTGCCTTAGGCACGGCTTTGACTACTATGCTGCAATCACGATTGAATAGTGGTTGATGTACTTTTAATAGGGTTGTTAAGCCATACATGCACAAAATCAACAAGAACAACATCCTCCATATCAAGTTTCAGAGCTGTTAAAACCATCTGCATCAGTACCGTAAACCTCAATACATAAGCAGAATGCTTCAACAGATACCAATGGTTCATTAGCAAAGGTTACTAACCAAGAAAACAACAATCATCAAAGTTTATCACTCTTTTTCCTTTACTTTCATATTTTCCACTTTTTCTTTTCCTTGATTTTTTTTTGGAGGGGGACACATGGAGGTTTGACTAATTGCAAACCTATCCATCTATGACATAATAGGTGGGCTTTCATAAAAAAAAAAATAGATAAGAAACTTCAAGATATGCACCAACATTGTTATTTACAGTTCGAAGAGAAAGAAGTGTTGATTTGCTGTTTGCTCACATACTAATTTGATTTGTTTTTGAAAAGGCATTTACAATTCATTTTTAATTATAAAAACTAACCAAATTTTGATTTGTTCTCTTGTATAGCTTTTTGGAACAATTATTTATTTCAGGTATCGCTCTTAAAAAAAGAGAGTGAGAAAGTGTAGGGAAAAATGGCAAGAAGAGATTGGCACATTAATTTGGAAGAGATGATGGAAGTAGGGGTTCATTTTGGTCATGGTACTAGGAAATGGAATCCTAGAATGGCACCTTACATCTCCGCAAAGCATAAAGGTATTCATATCATAAATCTTACTAGAACTGCTCGTTTTTTGTCAGAAGCCTGTTTCCTTGTAGCCTTGAGCTTTGACACTTTTTTTTGGTGGGACATGAGAAACCAAAATCCCAATGATTCAGAAGAAAAATAAAATAAATTTAAATTAAATGAACGCGGAATGGAGCAAGTATCTGACATCTAATGAATCTTGTGAACCCATTTCAGCATGTAGAACCACAAAATACAGCTCATTGGAGCAAATCTGACAAACTAGATTTTTTACTGATCTATAAGATTGATAAAGAAGATAAGACTCCGGTTCCTCCTATATTGCTTCTATGAATTTATGCTCATCATCGTACACAAAAGCAAGACAAGTGAAAGGAAAGTGACAATATCCAATTTAGTCATGGTAGGCATGAAATTATGCATGCATGAGTTAGAAACGTATACAGATATGCATGTATCAGTACATCTATTCATCTGGAACACACATCAATAACCAAGCAATCTATGCCTACCTGAAATCCAAATCTCTGAAGGACTTGTGAGCTTTTGGTTCATCCAAAAGAATTCGCATATTTGGCCATTCAAAAGCTCTAAGATGCCCATCCTATAGATAAGGATCTTGTCAGAGGAGCTGCATCTATGGAATGCGCAATGCATAAATCAACAGCCATGGAACATACAGTCATGGATAAGGGTGTAACTTTCTGAAGACAATTCATCACAAAGTAATGAGGTAACTTGATTCAGGAATTGCATTTTGTTCAAATGAAGAAGTAATAAAAACATCAAACAAAGTAGAACCCTCAATTTATCAATAAACAAACCATTCAAAAAAAATTTAATAAACATTGAAGTTAAATTTAGGTTTCACACTAAATTTTACATAATCAACTTCACCAATTAATAGAATATACAAAATGATTCAGTGCATGTTTCAATAAAATGAGAGATGATTGGCATCTTTCCTGGTAGGATGGAAAGAACTCTGGGGCTCACCTATTACCACTTATATGATCAAGGCTATCCACTTACTAATCTAGTTGATGAGTGGAAGCATTTTCCTAATCGTTGTGCTAACTTACATAGATCATAAAGTTGAGGTTGGATAACTTGCAAATTGCCCATAAGAGGAGTTGAGATTATTTTCACAAGCAGGTTTGGCATTCATTCCATGCCAATGGGTAGAATTTAGAATAATGAGCATAGTATCTCCTTCGTAAGGTACAAGATGTTGAAAAGGAGGCCTCCAAAGTTACGTCTTAAGATCATTCTTGGGTTGTTTGGACTGTAAACGAGTACACTAAACAAATTGAAGTCAGAGTTTGTCAATTTGCAAACAAGCCTCTCAAATGATTGAATCACTTGATAGATGTAATTCGTCTGGTGCTCTCTTCCATCTAGTTCGACTCTATGGAAACCCATTTCATACGTGAAAAGAATGCATTTTCAAACCCTACCTATTTTGAGGTTAGCCCCAAAAGTCAATAACATAAGCTTGAAAATGGAGGTGGAATACACAAGTATTAGCGTTTTAAAGGAAGGTTCTGATTGCACACCCTCAAAGCTTGATTTTGGAGATGATTTCTAGTTTAAGTAGCAATAGAAAGGAGTGCCCTTACTATATCCCAAAAAGGTGGAAATTCACACTGAGATTGATAGTTAGAAAAAGATTTAAAAGGACAAGGAGAGGAATTTTCAACCATCAACGATATAGTTTGACTCCATAGCTATTTGCAACCAATATGCTAATGACAAGGATACCAATGTAGAAAAGATGTTGACTTGATAGATAATGATGAAACTTTGGTTGCATATGTGTGAATTTTCAAGCAAGGTTCACAACAATTCTCCTCTCAATGTTAATTCTAAGATGGAATGTAAGGGGCTTAGGTGGCCAAAATAGGAGAATTTTGCTTAAGGAGCTCATAAGAAGAGAAAAAATGCTGATTTTGTACTTTCGAAGCAAACCAAACTTCAAAATGTAGATGATGTAGTCTTCAAATTGATTTGGGGAAACAGGAACGTTAATTGCGTTCATAAGCACGCTATCAACTCTTTGGGCAGTTTGGCTATTCTGTGGAACTTTGAAAAGTTCAGCTTAGAAGATTCAGCAGTGGGAGAATTCTCTATTGCTATCCTGGTTAAAGACATTAATTGTAAAGCCCAATGGTCAACAATAAATGTTTATGGGCCTCATGATCAGGCGGCCAGAGAGGTGATGTGGTCAGAGCTTGATTCGGTGAAAATTCGGTGGTAGGCTGCAACTTGGGTGGGCCAGGTCAGGTTTCGGGCCTACCCAGCCCAGACCTAAATTGAATCCGAGCCCAATTCAAACCCGAAACATATATGTGGGCTTATCTGGGCTCTGATTTCTTTAGGCCTAAAAGGATTTTGTATTAATTTATAAAATAAAACTACATATTATATCAATGTGGCTCAAATTCAGGCTTTCAGGTCAAACTCAGGCTTTTATATACTAGGCCTGGGCTAGACCTGAATTCTAATTCGTGCATGATATTTGGGCCCAAAAATGAGCCCGATCTGAGCCTAGGTCAACCCGAACCCAATTTTTTCCGGGTTTTTCCGTGTGAGGTTGGGTTAGGCCCAACCCAAGTTGCACCCCTAGTTGGTGGGGTCTCCCTTGCTACTTTGGAGGAGATTTTAATGTCAGATGTTTCCCTTTTGAAAGACCCCTTGGTGGTGGCTTCAATTTGGACATGCAGTCCTTTGATTGGATTCAAAGGAATGAGCTGGTGGACCTTCCTTCATGCAGATCATCCTTCACATGGTCTAACCATCAATATGAGCCAATTTAGTCTCGTATTGATAGATTCCTAACCTCAGATGACTGGCACAATTTGTTTCTGGAGGTTTTCCAAGCAGCTCTCCCCAAATTGGCTTTTGATCACCGTTCCATTACTCTAAACACTTGCCTTGATAGGGTGTAGTCCTTTTCCTTTCAGATTCGAATTGTCTTGGTGCAAGACTAAGGGCTTCTTGGAGATGATCAGGTCCTGGTGGCAGAGTGAGTTGAGGTGAGGGTTTGGCCTTGGGCAAGGTTGGCAATGAAACTACAGGTGCTGAAAGGAAAGCTTAGACAATGGGCCGCTCCTAGCTATGGATCATATTGTGGCTGTCATAAAGGCTATACTTGCTGACATTCAGGATCTTGATTCCTTGGAGAAAATCCATCCCCTTTCAGAACAGGAGAAAGGAAAAATAAGAGATCAAATGGCGTCAGAGATCTCATGTTCTATGGCTGATGGATGGCGATTGGAATACTAAATTCTTTCATCATATGGCCGCATTGATTACTGCACTGAAATCAAAGCGAAGGGCTTTCGAGGATAAAGCTGAAATTTGTGATGAGGTGCTAAGCTTTTTCAGATCTGCAGGCCTCCAAGATTTGCTCTGCATACCATGTCAATGTAGAGGGGAGGACGATAGATGGAAAGATGAAATGCTTGATAAAGTAGTTAAATCCTTCTCAGACTGATAAAAGGCTAAAGACCTTCAACGCCCTCGAATGGATTGAATGGTAATGCACTCATGTTTGTATGGATTTTTGTCAGGCTTGGCATGCAGCTGATTAGAAATCATTTGTTTTTGGGGAGGACTGCTCTCCCTTTCACCTGTGGATGGTTCAGCAACATGCTGATAGTATGAGCTGTATCAGGTCTACTTTTTTTCCTCTTAATAAATTTTAACGGACAAACATACACAAAACAAATTGAAAAACTTGCACATCCTATTTCTAGCAAGAGTCTTAAATTCGAAATAACACTAAAAACTGTTCAAAATAAGACCTTTTTTTGGATCCATTTCTCACAGAACTTCCAGCTTTTATTTCTCAGCTTGGAATGATGGTTTAAACTTCAGATTAAAACAATAAGCTGAGAACAGACATTCATATTCAGAAAAAAAAAAGAGCATATACTGAAACAATTCCTCACCACACCACCTGCAGCAAATCTGGAACCATCAGCACTAAAAACCAGGAATTTCTGAGGACCAATTCCTTGGAGAATAGGAATGTCTTTGGCCAATAGCTTTATATCTGATCCAGGACCATGCAATTCGAACACCCTACATGTCCAATAGAAATTTTCATTACAGTTCTCTTTTTTGATATTCTTATCAGTTGGATTGATATCCAACAAGTTACTTTTTAATGTTTTCTAATGAATCCAATAAGTTAAGGGGAAAAGACATAACTTAATAAAAGAAAGAGTTCTGCTACTTCATAGAAAGCTAACTTTCAAAATAAAGCAAGTTGTAGATATATCCAGAAATCAAAATTCTATAAAGTTTGCAAGCAAATAGGGCTCAGTGGACAACTGAAAAAGAATGTTGCCGTGCACTTTGAAGTGCATTTTTACAAGAAATAATTTTGCAGGATCTCATATCATGGGGGTTTATTTATTTAGTTTTGTTTTTGAGACAGTAATAGAAAAGCTTCATTAAAAGAAAGAAACTAAAGATAATGTTCAAATATACAGTATAGGAGAACCATACTTTAGAAAATAGAGAAAGGGAATCCGAGTGCCTTGAGGAAAATACAAGGCATTTGTCCAAGGGACTCCTCATAATAACAGTATTATCTTGCCTTCGCCACATGCTTCACTTGCTCAAACAATACTATGCATGCGTCTTCACCTCATGGCCCCAAGTGATTGACTCAAGTGCTACAGATCACATGACAGGTATATCCTCTTCTCTTTCTTCTTTTGGAAGGTTGGCATACCCCCTTTTTTTCTTCTTTTGTTTCTTCATCCTTGGGTAAAGTTAAGAGTTCCTGATGGCACCTTAACTCACATCACTGGTAAAGGTGTCATTCCTCTATCTTCAAACATTTCACTTGCATCTACCTTGCTTGTTCCTAATTTATCTCCTAAACCTTCATCAGTTAGTTTCACTCGTTTAGCAAATTGTGTAGTAGACTTGGCGAAAGTTGGTGTTCATATTCAAAGTCCAGCTTTGGAAATCTTTTCATCTCAACAATCTTGGGTGGATGGGGAGCAGGGGTTTCTAGTTGGGTCTTGGATTGCGTGGATCTGTTGATGTATTATTACCCCTTTTTTTTCATGTTTTTCCTTTCTTTTTACTGTTTTTCCTTCCTTTTGGCTCCGGATATATATCTCCAATACTCGGATCCCTATCTTGTATTCTCTTCTAGTTTTAATGGAATTTAATGTTTCAAAAAAAAAAAAAAAAAATCGTCAGTTAGTTGTCTCACCAAGAATCTTAGTTATTGTATCACTTTCTTTCTTGACTGTTGCAATTTCTAGGATTTGGTGAAAAAAAGGTGATTGATGGCAGCCGTGAGCACAACGGTTGTATTTATTCAAGCCTCATGTTCAGTCACTTGTTGCCTGTTCTATACTCAGTAACCATGATACTCATCTGTAGCACTGTCATCTTAGGCATCCTTTTATTTCTGTGTTAAATTCTTTTGTGAAAGAATGATTTTCAAAATTTTCATTGTTAGACCTGCAAATTATCTAAACATTCACAAACTTCCTTTCCGGTAATTAATAGACGTAGAACTACTTTGTTGTCTTTAATTCATTCCAATGATCGGCAATTGCCAATTGTTTCTCCCAATGGATTTCAGTATTTTTTGTCTTTTATTGATGATGCCTCTTGCATGATTTGGATCTCTATGTTATGAAAAACAAAAATGAAGTTTGTTTCTTTTTATCAGTCTTTTCATTAATGGGTCCAAACTCAATTAGATTAGAACTTTAAGGTTCTTCACAATGATAGAAGTGGAGAATACCCATCCCATCCCATCCCTTTTCATTGTACTTACAGGCACATGGCATTAAAGCTCAAACCTCATGTTCCATACCCAAACAAAATGGTGTTGCAGAAGAGAAATATCTTCTTCTTCTTCTTCAAGTTGCTAGTTCCATCCTGAAATAAATGAGGGAACCAAAATTTTTTTGGCCAAAAGCTATTGGCATCATATTATTTAATCAGTCGAATGTCATCACCAAGTTTAGATATTAAATTTCTTGTTATAATTTTTTGCTACTCATCATGTGTCTTCATTCCTCTTAAAGTTTTTGGTCAAGTTGTCAGACACTTCCATTAAATACATGTTTGTGTGCTATTCATCATCTCAGAAGGGTTATTTGGACAAACAACCACCAAAAGCTGTTCTTCCTCTATCTATTGATGCCTCTCCTCCGCCATCAAAAGCTTTACAGTTTTATATACAATGGTCATAGCAAGTACAACTTGATCATGCTTCAAATGCACTTTCCACATCTTCTAATCCAATAGGTATCACTTCTTCTTTTGACTATGATCTTCTAATTGCTCTTAAAAAGGTACACGTTCTTACACCGCTCACCCAATTGAGCGCTTTGTTTCCCATATTTGTGTTTCCACTTTTCATAGTCCTTTCTTGCTTCACTCAACTCAATTTCTCTTCCAAAGGAAGTTGACATTGCTCTTGAAGATCCCTCATGACAAGATGCTATGGAAGAGGAGATGGTTGCTTTTGAAAAAATGGTACTTGGAAGATGACAACTTTACCACTTGGAAGGACTCCTAGAAGCTACAAATGTGTTTACATTGTTAAGTACAATCTTGATGATGGTGTTGCTCATTATAAAGTAGATTTGTTATAAAAATCTTTACTGGACCTATGATCTATGATACCCCGCCCCAGAGGGGGGCTTGAAGCATGGAGCGTCCCTTGGAGAGAAAATCGCCAGGATGGATAACGTCTCCAAAAGTCCCACATCGCCTATGGGGTTGAAATTCCCCTGGTGTATAGTTGAGTGCTTCCTCATTCTCGCACAAAGCCTTTTGGGAGCGACAGTGGGTTGGCTCGCCAAAGCAAAGCCGTGCGGGCCCGTGTGTGTGGGCCCAAAGCGGACAATATTGTGCTAGCGGGACGGGGCATTACAAATGGTATCAGAGAATAGTTCAAATCTCTGTCTGGGGGTGTGGACTTGGTTGTTCTGTGGCGGAGCCGGGGGTGGTTCTGGCTTTAAGGGGGTGGATTGTGATACCCCGCCCCAGAGGGGGGCCTGAAGCATGGAGCGTCCCTTGGAGAGAAAATCGCTAGGATGGACGGCATCTCTAAAAGTCCCACATCGCATATGGCGCTGGAATTCCCCTAGTCTATAAGTTGTGTGCTTCCTCCTTATAGCAAAAGGCCTTTGGGAGCAACAGTAGGTTGCTCGCCAAAACAAAGCTGTGCGAGTGAGCCCAAAGCGGACAATATTGTGCTAGCGGAACGAGGTATTACATGGTCTAGACTATCGACAAAATGAGGACAGCGATGTTCAAGGAAGAGGCCGGGGTTTTTTTTCCTCAAATGGGTAACATCTACCATCTAGTCAAATATTAATAAAGGAGTCATGCAGAGGCTGTCATTCAATGGCTTACTAAAGGGTGTGGGCGTAAAAAGAAAAAAAAAATGAGGAAGGAATATGTCACACCTCGCTCCTCCAACAACTAAACGGGGCGTGATTTACCTGCACAATCTAAAATAAACTATTCATCTAAATGGGCCAACCTGTCATACCCGCTCCTCCAACACCTAAACGGGGCATGATATACCTGCACAATAAAATGTTCATCTAAACAGGTCTTACATCATAAATTTGTGGCTATTTTTTTTAAGACCAAATAAATAACAGGTACAGCAGTTGTTGCCCACACACGTCTAAGCTACAAAATTGAAATTCCATTCCACATAGCTTAAAAGGATAAATTGTTCTAAACCATGAATAATCTAACCTCACTGTTTACTCACATTCCCAAACCAACAAATAACATAAAGTTCTCAAATTTGCTCAACGCTTGAATTTATTAATTTGAATTTAACTTGAAGGGGATAATCTTGTGAATTTCTAATTGAGGAGAAGGTGTGTGCAATCGGGGGTCTATTGCTCAATTTCTAAGTTTAAGGTGTGTTTTCCAAAATAATTTTTTAACAAAATAAAATAACAAACCATTATGAACCAATATCAATTTTCTAAACTAGTTCTACCCATTATTTTCTAAACTAGTTTTACCCATTACCACTGACCCATCACTTTGGGTAGGGTCACTACAGATTAAGTGTTAGTGATTAGTATACGATTGTCAAGGGTTTTGAACTTGTAAGGAAAATATTATCCAATAGGTGGTTTTGTATAGTATAGTCTTTTTTCTGTATTTTTGTTTTAATTTTATTTTAATAAAATTTCATAACCGTTAAAAAAGAACCTTGTCACTTGAAAAAGTAAGAAAAAATTGTTGTTGCTTGCTCTAGCGCTAAAGCTAAGGCTGCGTTTGGATGGGGGATAAGGGGGGTGACCCTGGGTCACCCCTCCTTACCCTTGTTTGGTAACCCAAAAATTAGTGAGGGTAAAAATTCAAAAAATCACCCCTCTCATCACCTTTTTTGAATATCCCATTGAAGCTTGGGGTGTTCAAGGGTGACCCCTGTAAAATTACCCTTCATCGTCTTATGAGCTCTTGTGGTTGAGAACACTTATAACTGAGTTAGGTTTTCCATCTTCTCAACCCGTGACTTTGGCATGTGATAACCAGATAGCCATTCATATTGCATCCAATCCTATTACAGTGAATGAACGAAGCATCTCAAAGTTCACTAACATTTCATTCAAGAGAAGATCACTTTCAGTGAGATTGTAACTCCTGATGTTAAGTCCAAGGACTAGCTTGCAAATATGTTCACAAAGTCTATTCCTCGGTCACAACCGTCAACTACATGTGGCAAGTTGGGTATGATTGACATCTATTAGCCTAAGGGTAGTATAAGGAATAGTTATTCACATACTCTCGCAATGTACAATATGTGGAAAAAGTTTTATTTTCCTCTTGTTTCCTGATTTTGTTCAGCCCTTGATTTAGGGAAATTTATTATAGATTGATTGTAACCATCTTTTGTGTATAAGTTCAAATCTCTCTCTCTCTCTCTCTCTCTCTCTCTCTCTCTCTCTCAACATCCACCTGACCTATTAACCCGACCGCTAAATTAATATTTGTGAGAATCTAGAATGCACTAATCACCTTCTTGTTTTGAAAGATTAATACACTAATCACTTGTTAGGATCAAGATCAAAACTTGAGTGTAGGGGTCATTCAATTCTTAAAAAAAAGGCTTGGCATAAAAGATTAGATATGGCTCCTTGTAAAAATTAAAATATATGCGTAATAACCTCTCCAAGAATTAAAACATTGAACATTTAGCCACTTTGGGAGAGTAAAAATTATATTTTGGCCACTCGTGAACAAATTCCTAGGCAGGTGAATAGAAATCAAACAATAGAAAAGAAAATAAATGGAATGAAGGGAAAACAGAATCAAAGAAATCACAACCATTGGTTAGAAATCTCACATACAACCGTTGTCGGTGGAGCAAACGATATCATCTCCGGACGGATGCACAGCCATGCTCACCACTTCTTCTTCACATGTATGTATTGCCTTTTCATTACCATCATTAAACAATTAATCAAATAAAACCATTTTTCGAACAGTTTTTTTTATCTTACAAACTAGGGCTGCAAGTTGGGTCGAGTTCAACCCCAACCCAAATGACCCAACCCGAATTTAGATCGAATTGGGGGGGGTTTTTTTTCCGAATGATGTTGAATTGGGTGGGGTTAATATAGGTTAGGTTTGGTTTAAGTTCAATTTTCAACAAAAAATGAAAATTTGATTGGGTTAGGGTTGACAATGCAGGTCAAGCCAACTTGGCGCAACCTGAATTCCATATGTTATGTGTCATAGTAGTCAGAGCAAGGCGCAAATGGGAGCTGAAATCAAAAGCACAAGACATGCCCAAACAGGAACCTAATTTTAATTTTGCTAGGTGTACACATTTAGTTACTTCAAAGTTTAAAATATGTGTAGTTTTAACAATGTGTCTTTATTGCATCAATATTAATAAAATACAATAATAACAATCCAAAGTACCAAAATATATTAGCAATTGAGCTTCCAAGAACATAATATAGCATCTATTACATACATGCACAAGTATATTATCTCATAATTAGAATTCTTAATTTAGTATTACTAAACAAGTAATGATTACTTCATTATATACTAGCTATTACAAAAAAATGGGTCTACTATAAAAGAAAAAATGTTCCTAAAAGAACTAGGTGAGGGCTTAGGCGCAAAATGTGTTACAGAAGATGCAAAATGGGTCTAGAGCTAGGCAAGGGCCTATGCACAATTATGGCATGCCTTTGACTACTATTAGACAATAGAGGGCTTCTCCTATACACCTTGACATACAACATCTTTCATCTTGGCATTTGTTAAGATAGAGAGCCAATTAGAGGGCTCTTTTTTAAATTCATCAACAAAAGTACATATTAATGTGATACATACTTTTGGATGTACACAAGAAACTCCTTATATAATAATATGTTACTTCATGAAATTAGTTTCTAAAGAAGTTCTTTTCTAATTTATTAGCATATTTTACATGTGCATTTCTTTATTGTTAGTAAGAACAATTCATTGAGACAATGTCACATATATTTACAATCTACAGTCAAATCATCTAGTGCAATAGATTCGAGTGAAATATATGTTTCTTTTTCGAAGATCTTTAATAAACTTTATTTGCTTGAATTAACCCAACCCGGGTTAGGTTGGGTTCACCAAAAAGGTGTTTGGGTTGGTTGCTAAGGCTGGGTTGGATAGAGTTAGGGTTGAGAGAAAGGTCATAGAACTAGTTTGGATCAGGCGCTAGAGTTATAGTCAACCCGATCTGAGTTGCACCAGGACCAAAAATAGTTGTATCCATTAAATAAATGAGTGATTTGATCTTAACTCGTTTAAATGGGAATTTCTTGTGCACATCCAAAAATATTACTTTCATTTATACTATTGGTTAATTAAATTTTATAAGCTATGATATATTTAGATGCATTGACTGAATGATTGACTCAACTCCAATTTATTTTACAACAAAATTATATTCGAGTGGAGGTTCAATATAATTTGTTTTTTTGAATGGTTAACATATTAAGATAACCTAATGGGAGAAAATAAATTAAGTTAACACATTCTTTCGAGTCTCGTAAGATATAGTGATACAGAGGTTTCTGAATATAAATGGGTTGGTGAAGAAACCCAACCCATTGTGACCCGACCCACAGGCCGGCCTGAGATTTCAGGGGTCCTAGGCGAACTTTTAAGATGGGCCTTTTATATACTCATCAAAAATAAAATCAAACAATTTTTTTTACAAAGTGTGAAACATTTAAATAAAATATCGTAATCAAATTTATAACAAATTATTATTTAAAATTTATTCTTATTTTGAGATGTAAAATTACTAATTAAATTACAATATTCAAAATTTTTAACATTTATTTTTCAATAGATAAGATAGGTAATCCATTCAATCTTTCTTGTCACATCGTAGACCGAAGATAAGATTTTATCAATTTTAACTTTGAAAAACTTATTTCTGCGTACGTAACTGTAACTGGTATAATCAACATTATTCTATAAGCAATTCAAGCATTTAGAAAACAACAATTCATTCTTTTTATATAATTTAGCAATTCATTCTTTTGGTACTGCATCTTTTATCATATTCGAGTGGAAATTAATGCAAATTCTCATTTGAAACAAATATATTATTATTATTTTAATTTTTCAATTTTTCTAGATTTTTAAAAAAATTAAAAAATTAAAAAATATCTTAATTATAATGATTTATAATTATATATTACATCTAATAAAATATACATTGATCAAATGAATTAAGATATGTTTTTTCATCTCTTCAAATTTTAAAAGCTTTAAATTATTTTTAATTCAAAATTATCAACTCAATATATATTTCTCTTTCTCTCTATTTAGATGATAGATATATTTTAAAAGATTCTTTATTAATTAAAATTATTTTTTATTTTTATTACTATTAAACTCAATAAAATGAGGACATTATTTTAATTTTTTTAAAAATCTAGAAAAATTATAAATATATAAATTTTCAATTTTGAGTGTTCTAAATTCGAAATAAGTATTATTATTAAATAACTCTATAAAAATAATAATTATACACAGCTGGGAATTGAACCCGGGCCCGTATTTACAAGAGGCGCATTCTTGCCGACCTGGACAAGTGTATTTTAATTGTGCATTATTAACTTATTTAACATAGGAGCTTTACACTTGAGGGTCCTATTTATTTGGGGGCTAGGGCGGCCTACTTCGCCTATAGTCAGGCCTCCCCCGCCGACCCACGGCACCACTTAGAGAGAGAGATTTAAGAAAAAAAGGAAAGGGAAAAGGAAAAAAATCGAACCTTGGGAGAAGAGGAGAGGGAGGTAGACTTGACATCGAAGGAGAAGATCTGGAGCTGAGAAGGAGAGGTGCCGGTTCTAGACTTGGCCATGATCACCAGATGGTCATTTTCCGGCCGTCGATCCTTCTCAGGTAGTCGGATCCATGACGCGCAAGTGACAGAACCCTGGCCCGACTTACCGTCCATTGATTGGATCTCTTCGCTCTCTCTCCTTCTTCTTCAAAGTCAGCAGAAAATCAGAAACGGAATGATGAAATAGAAAGAGCTTGAATTGTATTATTGGAAATTGAATTGCATTGTAACTGACAACTGCAGATAATGGATTAAATTAAGAAACAAGAAGCGGTGGCAGCGATTAAAACAATCGACTGAGAAAAAGGGGATATTCGGAATTATGCTCCGTTGACTCAAAAACGGTAATGCTATGACATGGACAAAATAATAAAAATATCTTGTAATATCAAATGTAAAATTATTAAATACTTTGGAGCAAAGATTTAGAATTTAAACTTATTTTTAGTTATCAAATTTGATACATCAAACCATCATTTACTATCAATATTTTAAAAATCGACTAGTCTAAGCAACCATCTAAATAGAAGATTAAGCCAGATTTAACTTTAGTTAAACTAGATCAAACCTATACAATTAGTATAAATATTATAAATAATATTAAATTATTAATTAAAGTTTAGTTGATGAGTTAAAATAAAATTTTAAAATAATAGTATTTTTGTCATATTTAAATATAATAATAAGAGTAATATTTAAGAAGAAAGACTTTTTACGTTCTCCTTTATACAAAGTACTTCGTATACATTGTTTGATATATGGGACTCAACCACAAGTTACCACATGTTTGTAAAGTTTTCGTAAGAGATTAAAAAATTAAATAAGTAGGAAAAGTATTAAATAATGAAAAAATTTACAAGATTTTTTAATGAAGGTGTACTACTGAGATATGTTATTAAATAGATTTTTAGGTCTACATTGTTAGGTCATGTATAAAGAAATTCATATATATATAGTTATTATATAAAGTTTCATCTCCATCGGATAACATTATCTCTTAAATTTAAACATTTAAAAATAAATGGCTTCTACTTCTCAAAATTTAAAAATCAAGATTATATAGCGTGTGAAACTTTATATATTTCGTATCAATGTATTATTTATCAAATAAATTTAAATTTATAAGACTTACAATTCATTTAGTGGCATGTCTCGTTATTATTTACTAGACAGTAAGTCTCACTGGCCTAATTATTAATTTTATACACATAAGTTTACTTTTAATCGGGAGTTTCGAATCTTAACTTTTTTTTTTCTAGATTATTCATGAGTTCTTCCATCAACTATCTATGAAGAATTACAAAAAAAATAAAAAAATAATTATTTATCTATGAAAAGATATTTAAATTTTAACAATTTTCTTTAATAACAATAGGCTTGAAAAAAAAAGAAGTTTGTTGCTCTTAACGTACAATGCACTCGAGTTTATCTAATCATTCATTTGCAAATTATTAATTAATATTTTAAATAAGATGTTAGGTAGGTCACATTGATAAAATTTTCACTTATACTCTTTTTCATTTTACTGTAAGTTAGATCTTTCTCTAATTTTATTTTTTTTAGTTATAAACAATGCTAAATTAAACTTAAACTTTATAGAATATTAAAATATTTAAAATTTAAAATTATATTTAAACATTTTATTCAAACAAATTTTTGTAAATTTCTATATAAGAATCTTATCTATTAACTTCTCCCATGTTCTAAGGTGGCCCCCTAAAAATGATATGTAAAAGATCTCATTTTAAAAATCGATAAATTGTTAGTTTTTTATTTTATAATCATAAGTATAAATAAATATTTCACACATGGCTTGATGAAAATAACATCAAAAGATTACACATATTTTATTGAATTGAATTGTATATTAAAATTAAATTACACAAGTTATAATTTATACACAAAAATATAAAGTTCCAAAGCATAATTACCAAATCATAATTTTATTTAAGTTTCCACATTATTAATTATAGCTTATATATATGTGTGTGTAACAATTGAGCAAAATAGGTTATTCAAAGAAAAAATATTGGCTATATTATAACTGTTAAAAGAAAATAAAGAAAAAATACCTAAGAATATTAAATATTCAAAAAATAAATTAAATCAAAATTGCTAGAACTAGATAGAGTGATTCTCATGGGGTTCCATATTGATGTTAAGATCATTCATTAGGTGAAAGTCATGAAAATACAAATAGATTTATTTGACGAATTCATATAAAGGATCCTACATATTAATAAATTTATAATGTAATAATAAAGGTTACACATGTGTAGTGTGAGGGTCACATGTGGGTTCCGTCAGTGTACGTGTGGCTAAAGCACCCCAGTTGAGAATGAGTTAAAAAAATAAAAATAAATAAATAAATTAGAATAAATAAATAAATATTTGAGTTGTGCACAGTGTCGGGTCGATCGACCCTGTTTGTCGAGTCGACCGACACCACAACTTAAGTTGGGGTATTAAAAACCCCAACCCAAATGTTGCCGTTCTTCTCCTTCATCCCTCCTTTCTGGAACAGTTTCAAGAAAACCCTCCTAGTCGATCCTAATGTCTTCTTCCCACCTTTCCCATTCGATTTTTGGCCTGTGCACATGTAAGATTTGAAGAGCTATCACCCCAAGCTTCCTTTGGTACCGATTTTCTTGTCTCAAAGGTAAGATTTTCTTTACTTTCTACTCCTTTTCCACCATGTTGATGAGGTTTTCATGAAATCTAGTGAAATTGGGGGTTTTCCAATTTGGGGATTTGCATGAGCATAAATCTTGTTGGAAATGGATTTGGAAACCAAAGGAAGATGATAGAGTTTGGGAAATAGGGCTAAATACATGAACTAAGTGGACTCTATTTGTGTTCTTGTGTTGATTAGAACCTTCTAATCCAAACCCCAGGAGCGATCAAGTCTAAAATCAACCCGACACTTCATAAAAGGTTATGGTGAGGAATGGTACATTTTTTTATCTAAATGATTGGAGAATAAATTTGAATTATTGAAATTATTTGAGATGTCCTCATGAGCAAATGCATGATAAAGTTTAATTAGTATATTATGAATGATGAATGGGATGTCTAAACTTGTATGAATTCTATATTGCATTTCATGTATTGTATGAAATCTCCATTGTGTTTTATGTAGTGTATGAATGAATTTGGGAAACATGGTTGTTGTGAAATCCTTTGGGTTGAGGTGAGAAGAATTGGGTTATGATTTAATATGGTGAAAAGGTTGAGGACTAAATATGGTATTTATTTATTGGCGATTGATTATAATTTGCTTATGTGCAAGGAGAGACACTCTCATAAATCCAATTAAACAGTCCTATATTGTTGTCCTTTTTCCCATGGTCAAACATGAATATGAGAATTGAATAAGGTATGATATTGCATGGAATAAACTATGTATGCTATCTTAATGATGTAAGTTCTCAATGTATCAATAACTTATTTATGTTACAATGTAAAAGTTGTCTCTCCTATGCTCTACTCAATTAGTTGAATTAATCCTAAGAGGAAGTATGAAAAATGGGGTAAAGTGGATTTATGTCCACTACCAATAAAAGATATGGGATTCGGTCTAAGGGTGATGAGATTTTACCATTTCCCTTTTTGAATCCCTAATATTGTGATAATCCAACTCATTGTGGTAAGTTGGTAAAGAGCATAAATGAAGACTATTAAGTGAACTTTATCAGAACAGTGGTATTTTTCTATGGAGACTTGGTCTCGTGTGGTTGATGTCGTAAGATGAACCTCCTACGGGTTGATACTGTAGGGTACTCTTATGACTTTTCCACACACTTGTGCGTGGTTGCGTAGAGCTAGATACTTTTTTATCTCCATAGGGGTGGTACTAGCTTCGTTAGACACGTTCCGACCGCCTTTAAGCTCGACTGAATCACCCATGAGATGAAGGATGCAGGGCGAGGTAGATATAGTCACGCCAATCGTGAGTCTCCCGCTTAGTAAGTCATGGACCCTAAGTCTTGCTAGGGGTCGTGGTCCATTTATGATATTGATTCTTCTATTATACACAAGTATTTCGTTGAGGACTTGGTTCCTAATGGATGACTAGATAGCATTATGTCTTGCATAGCTGTATCTATATTCCATTTTATACACCATCATATGGGTGCGTGTGTGTGTAGCATGCATGGATTTTCTCATTGAGCTTGTGGATGCTCACCTCCTTGCACTGCAGGTACTATCGCTCAGGCGGGGTCCAAGGGACCAAGGGGACGACCTTAGTCTATGCTGCTAGTTGTTTTTCATGCACACTGCAATTTCTAGATTTTGATATTTTGCTCTACATGGTTGTGTAATATTGATGTAATTATTCTATAAACCATGTTTAATGACTATGAAGGTATGAATGTTATTATCGGAACTCCAGTTAAGATTTGTAGTTTGGGCATTTAATATTTGGTGAATGGAGTCAAGTATGTTGTGATATATAAACATTAAGCAGGTGATTATTTTTTTTGTAGAGGTCATCATAGACCCAACTGTTCATATTTTAGGGAAGACTCTGCCGAAATTTCGGTAGGAGACTTTACCCCTTTTAGACTACTACAATTGTATATATATATATATGTTCATACATGTGGTTTCCCATGTGCGATATTTGTTACTTTATATGAATTTTTTTTTGAAAAGAAAATTTTGATCAGCGTCACGTGCCATTTTTGGACCGGGGCGTGACAAAGGACAACTGGTTACATTGGTTGTGCTTTGTCCATTTTATTTTAATTGTTTGTAAGGTTCATAAAACATCCAAACATCTCAAAATTTCGAGATGTAATATAAATAAAATCAAGGAAGAAAACTAAATGTCTAATCACGAGACATGAATTCTAACGAAATTTCGACAGAATTCTATCTGTATTTTGAACTTTTCCAAAAATCTCTATACAAATTTAAATCTGTAAAACACTTTTATATACATATTACATCACATACAAATATAATATGGTCCTTTCCAGTCCAATCATTGGTCAACTTCATTCAACTAACCTCCCCACCAAAACCCTTTACTACAAACACAAATAAGCATCCAAATCCCCATTCTTCGAATCATGCACATTAACTAACTTAAGCTAACAGTGATTGTTACTTTCAAATACCTCACTTTTATAACTTCACCATAAATAAGAATCCTTCCGGCATAGTCTCTTAAGACTTCTTGAAAATCTCGCCGTTCCCACCTTCAAAGTGTGATCCTATAAACTATAGAGGGGTGAGCTTCAAAGGATGACATGGGTACCTTTTTTTTATGATGGGGGTGGGGTGCGTGGGAGTGGGTTTAGTATTCAAGTGACATCCCACACCCCACACCCACACCCCCACATGATAGCCACGGCTTACGCCATGTAGACTCGAACTGGCACCATCAATCAAAGATGACATGGGTACTTTATCAATCAAAGATGCTATCATCTTCCACTTCAGCTGCCCTTCCTTCGCCTGTTTGGACTGACTGTGTCTAGTTCACAGGCTGCATCAATAGACAGTCCATTTTTGAATGGTTCTTCTTCAATTCTGGGCTTAAAACTAAGGATCGTTTGCATCGTCTTGGTATCATTAACAATCCTATTTGCATCTTATGTCACTCTGATACTGAATCTTATGAACACTTACTGCAGCGTGGTTTCAACACCAACATCATGGACATTCAATTTCCAAGACCTTTCCTTGGAAATTATGTCTAAACTGCAATAACCTCATCTGCTCAAGAACTAACACCCTCGAGAGGACGTCCTCTAAACTTGCTTTCCCCTCCTTCATCTAGCACATCTGGAGAGAGAGACATAACTGCATCATCAAGAACACCCTCTGTAATGAGCGCAGAATTGGCTGCAATATCCTACACGATATTAGAGAAAGAACATACTTTCTTCTTTCCAACCAACTCTTAAAGAGGGTTAGCAGCCAGGTGGAACCTTCCCCCACCATTCCTTCAGCCATCTAAGCCCCCAGACCCTCTCAAACAAGATTCATTTGAGGGACATTTTCTAGCATTGATAGAATCAGTAACTCCAGGTCCACGTTCCTTGGAGCTGTGTATGTTAATTGCAATTCTACCCATGTTAAGTGTCATGCTGAGACTGACTGTGGGTAAGACTCTACCATGTCCATCCTCCTTTTCATCCAGAAGATCTTGGGTCACCTAATCTCATTGAATGCTCCCATTGAGCACCTGCAACTTAATAGTTCTGTGAATGCAATCAAGTTGATTTGCTCGAGCTCAGTTGAATGGAATTACCACTCACATGTGATGGCAATCAAGAGGGTGACTTCAAAGCTTAATATCAAGGTCTCTGGGAGGCATGCAAAAAGCCAGGAATCCATCAAGTGCCTGGCCGGTTGGATTATGGTGAGAAATCAATCTTCCACGTCTCCGAGGAATAGTCATGGTTTGTTCCATTAGATCTAGGTCGCTTGGCCCGAGTTGTGGGCTTGTCTCTCCTGGCCCAGGATGTGGGCGCCTTTCACTCTTTTTTGTCTTCTTCCTTGTCTTCTCCTATCCTGATCCCTGGATTTGGAACTGTTGGTCCAAATGCCAGCAATTACAATTTGTTTGGGGTGTTCCCCCCCCCCCCCCCCCCTCCCCCCTCCCCCCCCCCCCTCTTTTTTGAATGACACTTACCCATTATTGTTCAAAAAAAAAAAAAAAATGAAAATCAAATTAGACAAAAAAAAAAACCAAAACTACCCAAGAAATAAACTTGCACTCTCATTTTATTCAAAATTAAAAGTCAAAACATGAAACAAATAGGCACACCAGTACTATTTCAATTTTTTTTCCTCACATTTTCGTCATATACATTAAAAATAAACTTTACAACTTTACCAAATTTCAGCCCAGAATTTAAATTTAGTTACTTGATCTTAGTGGACAAGTCACCAAGTGTTCTTGAATTAAGGATGTATGATGATTTTAACCATTAAGATCGAGTGGCTTTGAATTGAATTTTAAGCTCAACTTTTTTTCTAATTATAGCTTATGCACTTCATTTTTTAGTTGTACCATTAGTTTTTATATGTATATTAAAACTAATTTAAAAAAAAAATGAAATTATAGAGCGGAACGGATAGGGTTGAAACAGGCCATTCCAGCACGTTTCAACCTGGGATCAGGCCCATTCTGGCCAGAATAGACTGAAACAGGCCTAAACGAAATCTGGTACCAGAACTGAATCTGTTCCTCCTTTTTTTCAGCTGGATTTAAACAAAATTGACAACTAAGCATCCAAAGTAATCAAGATGATCATCATTTTTGGAGATAGGGGACACGAATGTGATCCCTACATGGACTAACACCGCAATTTCCCACTACATGGTAATTATCTAGAGAACTTACCAATAATCTCTCTGGATGTAGATTGCATATCTGAAATTATAAATCTCCTCCTCCTTGATGAATGATATGATGCTCCACAAACTTTGCGCCAACTATAAGTTTTCTTTCTGGCCATGAATTTCTTGTCTGAATTCTAACTGTTGCTTCACCACTTTCCATCTTTAATCATTTGTCTCCAAAAGATACCAACCAGTTCTATATTGTTGTATTGGATGTTGAATATCATAATGAAGGCAACCAAAAGTTCCCAGAAAGTATCAAGATCTACTTCATAATTGCAAATCATGTGGTTGAAACCCTAAACCCTATCCTCTCAATTCTCAAGAGAAACCGTGAAGAATGAAAAGATATGCAACGATTCTTCTTGGCTTTGAGACTTGGTCTTAAGCTCTAAATTTACGTCTCTTTTTTTCATTTGGGATTCCAAACTGTTGAATTCCTCATCAAGTCCTTCTCTTGATACATGAAACTCCCTTTTACAAGGAACAAAAATGGAGAAGGCTCTGCTCCCATGTTGCCATGAATTGATGAGGACACAGGCCAGAAACCTCAAGATCCATCCACCATGTTTCACAATTAAACCAAAATCATAGCTACTCATCTTCATTTTCCTGCCCCAAACCCATCTCAAACATTTCATTTCTCAACTTCTGCACATTCTCATCATCGCCTTGCTTCCTGTACCCATCAATGAAATCACTGTAAGTATCTAAATTAGGTTCAAATCCTTTCCCAACCATTTCAGCCTGAATCTTCAATGCCTCTTCCATTTTCCCCTCATCACAAAAACCCTTAATTAGAAACTCATAAGTTGCCCGACTCGGAAAAAATGCTCTCCTTTTCATTACGTTCCTCAAGAACTCCAATCCTTCACCAACCCTATTCATCCTACACAATGCACCTACAACCGCATCAACAGTTGGAGCCTCTGGCCAGAAACTCCTCCGACGCATATCCTTATACAAAACCAGTGCCAAATCAACATCGTCAATCTTACAATAGCCTCTAATCAAATGCTCAAAAGTCGCACTTGTTGGCTCAATTCCCCCAAATGTCATTTCCTGAAAGAGTAATTCCGCTCTCACAACCTTTCCCATTTCACAGAAACCGCCAATTAGAGTGTTATAGGCCACAATATCAGGCTCAATACCTTTAACTCTCATCTCATCCCACAATTCAACTGCGCCATTGACCCTCCCATCATCGCAACTTGCATTAATAAGAACTGAATACGTAAACACATTTGGGTCACAGCCCAATTTCGCCATTTCAATCCTAACATCTTCGACTCGCTCAAACTGCTGCTCTCGACAGAAGAACAGCATCAATGAATTGAAAGTCTGCAAATTAGGGGACACCCTAATTTTTGATTCACCACCATTGCCGTCCTGGTCAAGAGCATATACCTCTTTATAGACAGTGAAGGCAGCTTCTGGCCCCCTCGACCGGCCAACCGATCTAATGATCGAATTGCACGTGCGGGCAGTGGGATAGATGCTACGGGAGCGGAGCAAGCGTGCAATATCGAGCGTTGGATCAATCATGTTGCAATCAAGGCATGCGAGGATGAGGAGGTCGAAGACGAAGGGGGCGGAATCGCAGGAGCGGTAGGTTTGGACGAGGGTTTGGAAGATGTTGAGGGGGCACGTGGAGCGATCAGGGCCGTCTGATTGGGAAGAAAGAATAACATTTTTTATTAGGGTTTTGGCGAGGGATTTGAGGCGGGAGCGAGCGAGGATGTGGATGATGGTGGATTGGGACCAGAGGTTGTGAGAACAGATGGAGTATTTTCGCGACCAGAGGAAGAAGCTGAGGGCAAGATGGGGATTGTTCTTGATGCGGAGAGCAACTTGCGAAAATTCGGAAGGGGAGAGGCCGGCGGTGGGGCAGAGAGACTTGCGGAGGAAGTTCCAGCGAGTTTTGGAGCGGTGGGTGGTGACGATGGAGACGACATTCGAGATTAGAGCTTCGTTTGAAGGGTTTTGATCGGAAGACGGTGGTTGAGAGGAGAGAAGACGGTGAAGGGGAGCCGGTTGAAGAAATGCTCTAGTCCGATTTGCCATTGCCATCGTCATCGCCATCGCTGATGCTCGGTGACTGGGCCTAGGATTTTGTTTTTCAGGCCTGGTTAAACATAGAAGGCCTAAGCCTATGTTTCCAAAGGGGCCCTTAAATAATCCGGCCCATCGCTAGTTATATGACTCATCCAATTATTCATTTATCTGACTGAAACCTTGAAATCCTCTTAACAGATTAAAAAAAAAAAAATCGGCCAATATTCGTCCAATTTTTTTTTTAACTGATCGATACTTACCAAAATCCGAGACATCTCAGCCGATATGATACGTAATGTTATATGCAAATGGTAAATTCAAGATTGTAGATTCTGATAGGCCAGAATCTCACTAATCATTGAATGGATGTAAAGATATGAAGTGATAAAATGTTGATGGATATGAACCTTTCAAAGTCCAATGTCACCCACTTAAGGTGATCAAAGGGATCCAAATAATGTAACATTTGAAAGATTTATCAGTAAGCTTTAACATATTGGGAAACCGAGGTCTACAGAAAATATATGGCTCTTTTTTAGAAGTTTAAGGTATTCAGGTCTTAGATCATGTGCAAATCTTTCTATCCAGACACTGAGTAAAATTGGAGAAATTGACTCTTATATGTTAAGGGTGAAACTTGAACTCATAACCTCTCATAATTTGCTAGAGCTTTAACCTTCAAATCAACCCTTACAGGTTGCAGGAACCCTCTTAATTGTATTTTGTGATCTAATGAAGACATGTTTATATGAAATAAATAACTATTTTATTGTATGCCATAGCCCATGCATTTCAATTCATTTTGGACGAAAATTTTTGTTGGCCAAGATTTGGAAATGTCTTCATGCTCGATCAGCCGAATATTTTCTCCTCTCGTTATCAGGGTATAAATCTCGGCCGATATTGTACATGTCGGACGAGATATCTCTAGTTTTTTACGGCCGACACGCACAGTATCAGCCGTACTAGCAAGATATCGGTCGATACACATTTATAAGGCCAATATCTATTAAAAAAAAATTAGGAGAGAGAGATCTTAATAAAAGTGATTTTTGTACCCTTGCTCGTTATTCACCGTAGAAAATTGAGCCCATAATTACATGTCAAAACACCCGTTTTACTTGCTCATTTAGGGTGAAATTCCGAGCGAAATTTCGGGTGAAATTTTGGCTCATTTGGGACAGAAAAATTGATTAGCCAAAATTTAAATTTTTTTTATCTCTCATTGGCCTGAAATTCTGTATGGTAGATGCTGAAAGTAAATATATTTAAACTATTTTATATATTCTTTTACATTTTTACACTAGTTTTTATTTTTTTAATATTTTACCAAATATTATATAAGACCTTTTTTTGGCCTAACGGTCAAGCTGCTCATTTCATGAAGCGAAGTCTTGGGTTCAATTCAAGCTCAATTCCAGTGAAGGGTCACTCATCGTAGACTTATCCGATGTTTGCGGAATTGGAAAATTTTCACATACCCTGAAGGAGTCGGGTGAGATGCCTGCACACCTTCGATCATTAAAAAAAAACCTATATAAGACTTTTTAATTAATAAAAATGAAAAATTTGAGAACTTTTAGGATTATGTTCTAAATATCTTAAATTATTTTCCTATGATTCTTTCTATTTTTTTATTTTTTAATTAAAAAGGCTTTTACCAATATCTGATACGCCTAATATAGCAGCCAAATTTTTTTTTGGTCATCATAAACACTTAAAATCATTTCATTAAAATTTTCTAAAAAAAAAACAATTCAAAATGCGATTATCTCAAACCAAAAATTCAAAAAAAAATGGACAAATCAAAAGGAAAATAAGGTTAGAAGATTTTAAATATGAAAAATTGTTTATAAAACTTCCAAAAATCATACCCAATGCAAGATTTAAAATGAAAAACAATCGTAATTACTATTTTTCAAGAAACATAAAAAATTGACCACTACCAATATGAGTCACCCTTTTTTTTAGAGAATATCAGTTGATACATAGCAATACCATACGATACTGTACATATTGACAAATATGTATCAATCTATGCCAAACTAATATATATCAATCGATACGTATTATATAGGTCGAATTTTTTTACCACTGCCTTCAATGGAAGCAAGTGGGCTTATGAATTTAGAAGGTGTTGGAACTAGGAAGAGAGGTTTTATTATGTGTTTTCTCAAGTGCTCAATACACACTTCCCACCCATTCTTGATGTGTAATATATAAGAGTTTCACAACCATGAAACAAGTAATGATTTTACAACCATGAAAGCATGCAAATACATGTACAATTCATATATCAATATACATAAAAAGATCTCTAAGATGTGACTTTATGAGATCCACATAACTAGGTTGCACAGCAGTTCATGACAATCAGAAAATTTAGTTAGATAATGATACATTATATCCTCAACCATATCATCTGCCTTTAGTTCTGGGAGAAATAATTTAAACATCTATGATGTATACATTAACAAATGCCACAATAAATTATATTTAAAGATTTGATCTTAGATACCACAACTAAATTAAATTTTTTAATGACCAAGGTGTCTTGTCCTTTTAGATCATCCGACTAATCTTCAGAATATGTGCAAACCTCCCTACCCCTACCCACACTGAGAACTCTATGAAGAGAGGCAATTTGAGATGGAGTAGGAATCAAATTAAGGAATTTCACTTCATAAAACGGATTCCTGACAATAACAAATATTCATTCCAATATCTTGAAAAACCTGATAAATAGTACGTAACAAATACTAGTATTAAGGGATGGAGAGCCCCAAAGGAGAATTGACATTTTTCTTTATATATCATCCATGAAGAGGCCCCTGCTTAAAAAAATTATATTACTAAAAAGATCTGAACTTGTTCAAAACTTCAAATATTGAACTCCAAACACTGATGTAAGACTTCAACGTTCGCCTAGCATGAATCATGATGTACCCTTCTTTTCCACAAATGACTCTTTTTGCCTCCTTTCAACTTTTGGTTCTCAGCATGCTGTATAACCCTAGATTACTTTTGCTTGCTTTTTATCCCCTCTAAGATACTTGATAACTCCTCGAGTTCATACCCCATAGATTTCTTACTTTGTCCCCCAACTAAGAAGGTTCTTTATAATGACAAAATCCAAAGATCCTAACCATCACATTTGATGTTTGTGAGAAATCTCATCAGCATTCAACATGCACCAACAAAATTTAACCATTAACATAGCTAAAAGAACTTAGGTTACTGTGACATGTTTCCTGCAGAGTTCTGAAGAGAAAGTATCTGTTGAAAACCAATTATCCATGAACTTGGTGAATACTTTTTATAGGACACATCTTGGACAATGAGGATGAGAAAAAAATGCATACTTCAACTGGTGTTAGCTATGGGAAATTAGTATAATAGCAGAAACTTATGGTTTACAAGTCACAGAAGTTTTACAGTACGTTGGCTAACAACGTGTAACTAAAAATGAGTTTGAATCAAGTAAGGATCCAATTCATGAGGAGGTGAATTGATTTTATTTTTAGATAATTTCTCTAAAAACTTGGTCAGTTATGACTTGACTTTAGTAAGTCAACTCAATAGGATGTCAAATGGAGCGCACAGAAGAGTAGACTAGATTAGGATCTGAGTGAGGTCTAGTTCCAAGTTATTTAACCAGTATTATTGCTTCCTCATAATGGGGTTACAAACTGCAGTAAGGATAGGCATGCACATATGCAAACTCTATTTGTGGACTTGCCTGTGACTTTGTTGTTATTTAGAGTACATCACCTGTACAGCTACAAAGTTGCATCAGTCTCTGGACATCATACACCAAATGTTACAATAAATCATGTGTTGAACTACAATTAGAACCTGAGTTTTTCCTTTTAACAAAAATTAGAATCTCAAATTTTAAGGCTAATGGCATCCTTTATGAAGAAAGGAATAGCCAGTAAGCTCACCAGGTCTGTAACAACACAAAACAAACACAGAATTACAGAAGGAATGCTTTTACCTATATCTTTCACAGTTATATTCTTGTACATTGCATGTTGATGAGTGGGAACTCAGAAAAGGGTTTCAACTTTCATCTGCAAAAGCCTGATGATGCAGCCTAGAGCTGACTAACTTGGAAGTTCTAATGGCAGAAGCAAATAGCGTATGATCTCTCTATACGGGGTCAGCTTCCTCATTTGATTTCTTGTATTCTGGTTTGAGCTCATAGGTTCCTTGATTTGTTCCCCTCTTGTTGTAAACGCAGAGCTCATTAAGTATCTCTTTCAGGAATTGCTGCAGAAGAGAAGAGTGAAACAATGAATGACTGAATGCACAAGCCAAATAAGAGAATCTGTGCGAATAAAGAATCAAAACCAAAATTACAAGCTAAACCATGAAGAAAAATAAGAAAACCTCAATGAACATACTGTCATGTCATACTTATCCAGATATCAAGTTCATTGTAAAAAATCAATACCAGGGGAGAGAGGGCTCTAACCATTGGCAGAGACATTATTGTGATGAAGTGCCAAATAACAGTAGATGAAACTTCCAGCCCAAACAGGAAGCTCAGTTGGCTTGAGTTCCTACGAATATCGGGTTTGACTCCTTCCGGAGTAACCCAATACACGAGGCTTGCGAGCGATTTTGTGTATCTATGGGATTAGTCACACTCCCACGTGAGGCAGGGTTACCCATGTTATTCATAAAAAAAACACACATAATATGAAACTTCCATTGCTCAGTCTTGGATGAGAAAGATTCTGAAAAATGAATTCAGGGCTAAGGTGGTGATGGTGCGCTATGGCACTCAAACATCCAAAACAATAACAATGGCCAAGCACCTAGATGCTTACAACCTTGATACAGACATCAAGACACAACAACATCTATGCACACCTATAGATTGAATGGAGGAGAAGGAGAAGGAAAAGTATGTCTTTCTCCTTGTCTCTAACATCCACGATAAAATCACCGAGGTGGAAAACTATGCTCTCTAGACAAAGCTGGTCAGATAATGGACAGCTACATCCTGACTAATAAGGAATCTAGCTTTCGAAGAGGTTTTGCGTTTGTTCAATTTGCCAGTGCGCTAGAAGTGAACAGAGCTATTGATTTGGTGAACGACAAAGTCCTCGTGAGGAAAAAAAACTTAGGATAGAGAAAGCTAAATATGGTAGAGAAGTTGGAGCACTACCTTCCTCCACTTCTTCCTCTTGTTAAATTGGCCATCCGCTCTCCTTTGCAGATCAACTGAAGCAGAGCCCTGACTGTTACTGGGAGTTACCCTCCCCTTTCTGCATCTTCAGGAAAAATCTGGACTGTTCATTCCAAGAATGGAAATCTATCATCCCGAGTAAGAATCTGGTTGAGGAAAACAAGGTTACCTTGAGAAAATCCCTAGTGGTTCACTTCAAAGAGGAGTTCCGAAACGCACCTGCTACTGAAGATTGGATAGCGCTTGATAGGGAGTGCTGTGTAGGTTTTCAGGTGGCGAGGATTGATGCAAATCGCCTTTACTCTCTTTCAAAATAGTAGATGAAATCCACTGCTTGAAGTTTGACGTTC
Organism: Chimonanthus praecox; assembly: GCA_022113865.1. Classification (NCBI taxonomy): domain Eukaryota; kingdom Viridiplantae; phylum Streptophyta; class Magnoliopsida; order Laurales; family Calycanthaceae; genus Chimonanthus; species Chimonanthus praecox. The sequence goes on along the minus strand of CM039093.1, from coordinate 50,500,711 downwards.
CAAGAATAAGGGTTCCCCTTTTCAAAAGTTGAATTTTGGGACCCCTCAAACGATCTCAACAACGTTTGGGTTAGGGTTTACGATATCCCCTTAGTGGCTTTGACTGAAGAGATGATGAACATGATTGGCCCCTACCTAGGAGTGGTGACCTAGATTGATGATTTTACCATAAATATGAAAACACTACATGTTCGCCAGGTTCAAAGTTGACTCAAACGGCTATTCGGAATCCCTAAAATCAATTCCGATCAAATTTGCGGATTGTTGGAGTTACCTAAAGAAAAAAGTTGAAGAACCTTGACCTTTGCTCAAGTGGTTTAGCCTTCCTTGGCTGCCGGTGATTTGTAGGCCGGAAGGTCTAATCCAAGCAATCACACCGATGGAGAATTGAAGGTTTCAATTATAGGAGGGAAAAAGCAAAGGATAACCATTCCTCTTTTGGGGATTCCAATAATAGGAATTCTTTTGAATTTCAAATTCCTACCAACCCTAGTAAAGGTAAGTCTAGGAATGATCCAGACCCTACTGTTGGACTTCTGTCCAATTCAGGCCCAAGCGCAGAGCAGGACCTTGGGTTCAGATCTATTTTCTCTGCGAGCCAGGAAGCTTCAAAAGACCACGTCATGCATTATTTAGCCGAGGAAATTCCAGACCTATCCCTCATCCCCCCTTAACCAATGAGAACTTTCTCGTCTTAGCTGAACTTCAAACCCCCACTCCTTCCTATCTTTTTCTCCTCTCCTGACTAGTGCTGAAACTCGGGCGGGTCGGGCCGGGTTTTGACAAACCCAACCCTAACCCATGTAAAAAATGGCCGAACCCGACCCGACCCGAATTGATAACCCGACTTCGGAACCCAACCTGACCTTGAACCCGAGAATCAGCCCGACCCGACTTGGAGAGAGAGAGAGAGAGAGAGAGAGAAAACCTACTAGATCATCGTCCAAATGTGAGCCTGCATGCCTCTCGAATCTACTGGATCTGATCGAACATCCACCGGCGACATTGCGCACACAAGGGCGCACGACTGCGGTCAGGGATTTCCCTAGGTGAAAAGATCTGTGGTTGAGTTCACGCATTTCAAGCGAGGCTCCACGTTTCCCAACGGGGGGGGGGGGGGGGGGGGGGGGAAGGGTGACAGAGAGAAATGAAAGGGTATGAGCAGCAATGAATGTGGGATTTAGGGTTTTTTAGAGGGAGGGCGAGAAAGAGAGGGAGGTCGAGAGAGGAATATAAGTTTTGGAGCGGCAACCGAAGGTGAGAGAGGAATAAAAGTTTTGGAGCAGTAACTGTGAGCGGCAAATGAAACGTGAGATTTAGGGTTTTTTTAGTTTTTATACTTAAAAGTTAGGAAATCGGGTCGGGTTGAGTTTTAAAACTCGCAACCCAACCCGACCCGAATTTCATGAGGGCTTTTTTTGTTTTAACCCGACCTGACCCGAATTTGAAAAATGTATAATCCAGCCCGCAAAAAAATTGGGTTGGGTCATGCGGGTCGGGTCAAAACCCATCACAAGTTTCAACCCCTACTCCTGACCCATCTTTTGGCCTCTCCCCCATTCTCCACTCGCTGAGAGGATATCCTTCCCAATGGAACATGATCGACCTTTCTCGATTGTTCTAAAATTGTGATTCATCAACCCCCCAAGATGGTGTCATCTTGGCAGGACTCCCAAAATGAAGAGTTTGACTCTGCTGGCGCTGATAAGTTGGGCGTCTTGAGCTCCAATAGTGACGACGACACTTCTGAAGGATGCATTTCAGTCAAGCGAAACAAAGACTCCATCTCCTCTTATTAAGCATAAAGGGGACCCTCTGCTACAGATTTAGCCAAGTCATTTCCAATTTAGACGAGAAATCACCGGAATTAACTTCTTTAAACAGTCTGGTTGTGGATGACCCTCCTCAACCTCTCGCATGCAACCAATCCTCTCTTGTTCGGCGGACGAGATTGATAGGGTGCCTGACAGCCTAGGGGACAGACCTTCAATCACTCAACGGATCTGAAAGGAATATCACTTGGGTGGAAAGAAAATTCCTGCAGATTTACTCCGATACTGGCATCAATTTTGGGGATAAAGAATGAGAGCTAATCAATCTCCTGATTTTCGCCAAAGACAGGGAAAATCGTCTTCCAGCTGAAAGCAAAGTCAAAGATAAAGGGAAAGGTTGAGGGAAAAGGGAGCTCCTTAACTTACAGACAAACCCTCATCATTCAAAGTTATGATTCAAGGGAACCAGGAGAAATTTGGGTTTCCTCAATGATAATTGTCTTTTGGAATATTAGAAGATTGGAAAGAAAGGCGTTAGTCAAAGACCTGGTGCTTCGTTGGAAAGCTGATGTATTACTATTAAAGGAGTCAAAGAGGTGACAGCATCACATGACAGATATAGACTGATGGAAACCTTGGTATTGGAGGAGGCTCAGAAAGTGTTATTACCTGGTATAATAAGAACTCTATCCTTGGAAGCAATCAGATCAAATTGAAGAAATTAGCAAGTTTTTTATTTTTATTTTTTCATTTTTTTGGATAAAGAAAAGATTCCATAGATAAACCAATGCAAAGAATATTGGCACAAGTAGGAGCTGGTTTACTTCTTTCTTTTTACCTACTTTTTGTTCCCCTGCTATGCTAAGTAGCAACAGCTTCTCCCAATTATTTTCGACCTCCTTTTGGTTATCCCTCAAAAAATAAATAAAATTAATAAATAAGTAAAAAGGGACCTCCTGTGTATCTTCTGATCTTTTACTCTAAATAAGGTGGTATTAATTTCAGTAACAACGATAGTAATAATAAATCGTTGTACTTCCAATTATTATAATAAGATCTCATAAATCAGTCATAGGCAATAGTCATATAGCGTTACAGCAAGCTAGTCATCGTTGTTCTTAGCTATGGTAATGAATTACAAGATGCAACTCTCTACCACAACATTAAGCCATTCCTCAGATACTCAGTAGTCAGTACTTTCATAAGCCCCAAAATAAACCATAACAAAAGGCATAAGAAGGGAGCTTCTATTTTTTATTCTTTATTTTTTCCCATAAAAGATATGAGATCAAAGAACTTACAGCAGGTTGATCCGTCTCTTGCACAAGTTGCTTTAATGCCCAGTTTGATTGCCTTTCAAAGAGTTTAAACATAATATCCTCCAGCTCACCACGGTCCCTTCTAGTTCTTTTCATGTCTGATGCCTTCATCGGTGTTGTTTTCTTCTTGTCCTAACGAAGATATAGCAGAAAAATTTATAAATCAGATGGTATTCAATAATAAATGCATAATTCCACTCACCTAATCATGAATGTTTCAAGTGGAGTTTTGATTAAATGTGAGATAAGAGCCAACAAGAACAAAGATAATGTAATTAAGAGGAAAGCCCTTTTTAAAAAAGATTCCAAATTTGAAGGAAATAACTATTGCCTAAATAACAGAAGAATATGAATGGGTTTTAAAAAAGCATGCATACACAGAGTGAGCAGCAAAAAGAACTAACCTAATTCAGGAATGAGAAGAAAGTGCATCACTAACAATTTAGTACCTTTGAACCAGATGGAACTAAGCCAACCATTCCAGGCATAGGCCTCATATGCTCTCCACGATCGTTGTCAATCACCTTCGAATGAGATGGAATCGAGTCGATGAATGAGAATGAATATACAAAGTTCCAGTTGCAAGTACCTTAAGGTGAATGAAATATGACATGTATACCTGCACTTGTCTATTTTTAATCATTGATTTGTTTGTCCTTTCACGGCACAGTCTGCCATACTCCTCAATATTTTCATTATTGGGCTTCATGTCAAATTTATGTTCCACTTTTCCTTCCATTGTAAGTTTTCCTACAAAACAAGCATATATTCTTTCACTGCATGCATAAGTGGACTGTCCAACAGAGCTGAAGCACTCATTTCAAATTTCAGAGAAAGAGAGTAATAAATTCAAGATCATGTACCGAAACCTCAAGGCATGCATCTATTAGATTTTCAAAGAGCCAAAAGAAAAGGATAGCATAGAAGGATAGAAGCAACAATTTAAGGGCCCAAATTTGTGCTGCACCACAGTCCATGAAAAAGCTTGAAAACTGGATGAAACAACCCAGTTGTCAAAATCTGCAACCCTCAACAGATGAGTAATGAGATCCTCCAGTTTGTACTCTTATGAGATGCAGCTAAATTTTGGATATCACACAATCTCACATCCCAATATTCAAACTAATCTGCAATCAAGATTTTTTTTTTCTCATATTAATAATAAACAATGATAGAAGAAGACTGGTGAGAAGAGAATCCAATACTGTAAAGTCATTACAAAACTGATATGAGTTCCCAATTGGACTATATAGCGACTGCCTAAACCAAATTCCAGGATACATGTTGGTTGCCTTCCTAGCTGATGCATGTCTAGGCACAGGCACACAGAAACGACAGTCCATTTGTTATTGGGAGTCATACTTCTTGACAATAATAGTCTTCCATCGAGGCTCAACGTCATCACCTAAACTCCAAAACTTCCTATTCCTTGAATCCCCCATAAAGAAATTCCCTTTAAATCTTTTCTATTTTATTTGCAAAATAGTAAGACCTTCAAAAGCTGGAAAGTAAATAAATTGGGAGAAGGGGAGCTAAACACCACTTTCAACAAAGTAATTTGACACATAAACCAAGTATTTCTTTCCAACATGCAAGTCCTCTTAGCTGGCCCATGCATAATTGTTTTCTTAGCTGACCTATGCATAATTGTTTTATCATGCTGACCTATGCATAATGGAAGACCAAGATAAGTATAGGGAAGTGAACCCATATTGCACCATCTATTGAAGTTGGTGAAATCACAAATCACAATGTGGTCTAAAACATTCACACCCAACAATACACGCTTGTGATAGTTCATCAGAAACCCTGAAGCAAGATTGAACCATCTCCGAAGTCCAAACCACCATAATAAAGAGGATAGTGTTGGCCGCAAATCGATCAGAATTTTAGATCCACCGATTGAAAATCACAATTAAACCATCTCCAATACTTTTTTCTAGGAGGGACTTAAAGCTCCAACATGACAAGCAATAAATATGTGCTTGACACTACTTCCGTTGAAAAAATGAAAAAAAAAATGAAAAAAAGAAGAAGAGATAACGTGACTCAAACCCACAAATTTCAAGTCTGCATTGTGGTGGAGTATTATTTCATAAAGACCTGGGAGGAGTACCAATTCAAGTACTCCTGTATGTACAGTGGTCCATTTTGTATATTCTTTTTTTTTTTTGAAAGAGTCCATTTTGTATGTTTTTCATGCTACAGGTAATTGTACATGGCTGCCAACGAAAAGTTGTTAAGGTTTTCAATTTTTAAATGTAATTCCTAATCCCACAAATCTGCAATTTTGCTATATATGCATCTATTTAAATGTCCAGTTGTGAATTTTTGAGATCATCAGATAGAACAACTTTCTTCTTCCTCTTTTTCCTCCTACATTTCACACAGAGGCATCTCCAACTCTCTCTCTCTCTCTCTCTCTCGCTCTCTCTCTCTCTCATTTCAAACATTAATATCAACATGGAGTTGTGAACTTTTTTAATTTTGTATATATGCTAGACTTTGTGTGCCAAATTAAGGAATTGTAGTATGTACCACCTACATCTTCTTTAAAGTAAATTACGTTTACATATTTCTATCCTAAACAGCTGAAGGACAGTTACTTGTCTAACCCTCTAGTTAAGACCTACAACAAAAGCATCAAAAGATAATGAGACTCAGAGAAACCTAGGAGAAATTTTTAACATTAAAAGAGGAGAAATTCCATCTACATGGTACAACTATGCCATCAACAAGTATATGGTAAAAATCCTTGATAACTACTTGCCATCTCATTTACAATTTTTACTATTCATATCGTACAGCCAATTGCACACAATGGTGCCTTTTAGAAATGCATCCAAGAGACGATAAGGGAAGGTGGAGGGTGTCTCAGAGAGTCAGAGACGGTTGCACTTAAAAAGCTTGGGTTATTTGATGGTGAATGTTAAATAGTGGGACCCATCCTATGATGGAAAATCTTAGATGGTTAAATAAATCATTGTGAGATCTATCAAACCATTGAAAATGGGATCCATTAAATCATCATAGATCTTAATTTTTTTTGAAAGGTATCATAGCTCTTAATTTTTTAAGATCAAAATATGACTATTGGATAAATGTTTTATTGATGATGCTTAATCTAATGGTAAAAATGCATCAAATGGACATAAACAAGGTAGGATCTAAGTTTAAAAAGTAAAATAATTCAGTGGTCCAGATTTATCGGGCCCTTGTGCCTGGGCACACAAAATGCCCAGGCCAAGGCATTTTGTCTATTCATCCCCTAGAGATATATGCATAAAGGACTTACCTTGAGTTGTCTCAGAGAAAACACACATTGGAATGAAGTCCTTGGACATATTCAATGAGTAACTTTTCGGCACAGTTCCAAACTCATTGCCAGCCAATTCCATTGTGAACTGATAACCATCAAGAATATAGATGTTAATGTGAGCATTTGTTTCAAACATACTAATAATAATAGTAATAACCATAGTAGTTAAAGGCACTCCTAAATCAATTAAGGGGAGTTGTGCATTAGCTGTATGTCGGTGAGCCTTGCACCTTATACAGAAGTGTTTTTTCATTTTTTTTCTTATTAGGTGTCAAAAGGTAAATGGTAAAACATAATTTCTCTCTTAAGTGTTAAAATACAAATCAAAATGCATCATCTCATTTTTTCCCTATTAGGTGTTAAAATATAAATCGTATGGCATAGTTTATATCTTATATAAAAGTGCATCTTTTATTTTCTTCTGTTGTTGACAAAATAATTATAAGAATGATGACCTTTTTATGATTTTGATTTGTCACTACTTTATATTGTATATAGGCTTTTGTTATTAGTTTCTTATACTATACAATTGTGCTTTTACATTTGATGCATTTTCTTTATAGTATATATCTTGCATTGATTAGTTGTAGCGAGTCAAAAAAGTTATGCATTTGTCATTAATATCTTAGAAATAGTTGTAAACAATAGTATTATATTTATGTTGGTGAAAAAATATAAACAATTATACAAATAAAAATATGTTTAAAAATATTTGAAAAAGTGTGCCTAGAATAAAACAAGAAGTTGTCACGGGTCAAGACTCCATGATACATAGACCAACTAAGAAGGTTAGCTTTGCTGCAAAAATTGTGCACAAAGTATGGCTCAGCTCAAAGATTGGAGATTTTCTCATGGCAGAGATTTTTAGAAGCTTCAAGTTGCGACTGGAATGTCCAGGAGGACTCTACTGAAGGCTCCAGAATATTCAAGAAGACTCTCCCAAGGTACTAGGGAGTTATGGAGTTCTTGATGCGGAGCATTCTCCAGATTCTTCAGATCCGGACTTTCCATTTACCTTGCTTTCCATTTTCGTATTTTGGCTATTTTCGTTTTCTATTGTTATTTTTAGATAGGTTTATTTTTAGTAAGTAGATATTTATATAAGTTGTAGCCTCCAAGAGGCAAAGACAGATTTGAATAAAAAAAATATTGAGATTGTTGCAAAAATACCTTGTAAGGTGTGATTGAGTGTTGGAGTGATTCCTTGAGCGAGAGGCTTGGCGTGAGACTTGGTGTGAGGCCTTATTTCTTCTTCAGGTACTTATTTCTTCTTCTTCTTCTTCTCTTCTTCTCTCTTTCTCTTCCCCTCTTGTTCTTCCCTAAGTCCTAATCCCTAGCCAGATCCCATCCCAAACTCCCCTACTATTTCCGTCATTACCAGATACATACTGCCGTGACCCATAGCCTTTCCCTGGATTTTCGAGGCTATCCCTTCGCTGCCCCAAACCAGATCCACCCCCTTTTGGCTTCCGTCCCTCTTCCGATCCCCCTTTTCCCCTTTCCCTTGCTGCCGTGAGTACCTGTTCCTCTTTTCTTTCTACCGTAAGTCCCTTTGGTTGCCTTAAGCTATCCTTTTATCTAATTCCATCATATACAGCCCACGTGTTTTTAAGTAATTTAATTTTGGGACCCTTACTTTGCATTCGCATCTTATTCTTAGTATTTGCATATTTATTTGTGATAAATTTTATATTCATCAGCTGTATTTATTAATTGAATTTTAATTTCAGCCCATATTAGTTTTAGGTGCATTATTTTCATCCCTTTTAATTTTTAGGGAATCAATTTAGACATTTAGGGTTACCCTATTAGTTGTCCTGCATCAGTTCTCTAGAAGATCGTAGAAGTGTCTTAGAGTTGTGTAGAGTCTTGTAGAATTCTATGGAATATTGTTGAACTTTATAGAAGACAATAGAAGAATATAGTAAGTCTTTAGAGTGTAGTGGAGTCTAGAAGGTCTTAGAAGTGTGTAGGAGTCATAGAGATTCCTTGAACGCTCTAGAAAGAGGTCTAGAAGCTTCATGATGTGTAGGATTGTGACAAGAGGCACAATTTTAGCGAAACCTGGGGGATTGTGACCAGTGGCACAATTTTAGCGAACCTTGGGGCAAGGCCTCAAGTATATAAAGGGATGGAGAGCTCATTCGCAAACAACACTCGTAAGCTTCCAAGGAGTCAAGCTAAGCTAGAGGAAAGCTTGGGAAAGGATTGAAATTTTGAAATCCACAAATGGTGAAGCTTGTTGGATAGTTTCAAGAGTACGAGAGTGTGAGTGCTTGCAAAGTGTTCAAGCCTTGTACTAATCTTTGTTCATTAATATAAGTTGAGTTTGTGCTTGGTCAAGTCTTTGTGTTCCATCTCTCTCATTCTTGTGTTCAAGTTGTTTGTAGTTTGGTGTGATTACCATTGTCCAAAGAGTGACCAACTTGGTGGAAAGGCTTACTTATGTACCAGAAGCAAGAGTGAGTGCCAACACGCTTGAATTTAAAAAAAAAAAAGTCGATTGCATCACTCTGGAACTAAAATTTGGGAAGATGATTTATCATTGAATGCATGTCTATCTCTTTCTCATCACAATCCATCTTTGCCAAGGAGACCAATCTACATAGTATTTGAGCCTTTTTTGGCAAGGACCACACTCCTCAACCTTCAATGAGAGCCCTAAAAGAAGTTAGAATGCCCAAGGGAAAGAAAAGGATGCAAAAAAGAAAAGACAAATGGGAAAGACAAATAGGCAATGGGTTAGGAGGCAATCAATTGAATTAGTAATAGAAAATTTCATAGCTTTTGAATAATCGATGGTTAAGATCTTGTTGAGATCGTCCGCCCCACAAAAAGCGTTGACTTTTGAGGGAGCCATTGATTTCCAAATCAATTTAAAGGGAATGAAGTGGGAGAAGGGGCTTGACAAGAGAGTAGATAGACTTGTTTGAAAAGATCCCACTGGACTCTTGATGCGGTGCATCTCAGCACCTTCCATTTTCAGATTCTTGCTATTTTCGTGTTTTATTTTTAGATAGGGTTTTTTTAGTAATTAGGAATTAGGATTTTCTATTTTCAGTGAGTTTATTTTCGTTTTAAGCTATTTTTAGGAGTTTCTTTATTTAAGAGGGTATCTCTTATAAAAACCTCTCTTGTAAGCATTATAGAACACGATTAATGAAATAAAGATTGAAATTTTCGCAAAAATACCTATGCAAGGTACAATTTTCAGATTGTGGGAGTGATTCCTTGAGCGAGAGGCTTGGCGTTAGGCCTTGGCGTGAGGTCATACTTCTTCTTCAGGTACTTCTCTTCTTCTCTTTCTTCTTCTTCTCTTCTCTCCCTCCATCTTCTCTTTTACTGCAAAAGATCTTCTCCCATTCAGATCTGAACCCAAGTATTCCCTTTACAACCCATCCTCTTGTTTTCGTTCCCTCCAAATACCCTTCCTTTTGGCTGCCGCAGCCCCTCTTTGGACTTCCCTAATTTTCGCCACCACCTAATGCATCCCATGAAGCCTTCGCTACCTATCCCTCACTTCTGCTAGCCTCTGCAACCCAGCCGCAACCCATAGGACTCCCTTTTGCTTCAGCCAATCCTCCCTATTATTCCTTTTGTTTCGTTTCATTCCATCCCACTCATTCGATACTTTCTTTGCCCTAAAACCCTCTACCCCACGTCTCTTAGTCATTCCATCTCAAAACTCACGTGTCCCTTAGCCCTTCTTTATGAAATTACCAAATTGCCATTGGACCACCATTGACCCATTTATTTCTATTAAACACATCTTATTCTTAGTATTTGCATGTTTATTTGTGATAAATTTTATATTCATTAGTTGCATTTATTAATTGAAATTTAATTTCAGCCCATATTAGATTTAGGGTGCATTATTTTCATCCCCTTTAATTTTAGGGGACTAAATTAAGCATTTAGGGTTACCCTATTAGTTGTCCTGCGTCAACTCTCCTCCACCAAAGTCTTTTATCTGTCTCCAACATCATAGGTATTTTGTCTCCTATAAGCTCATTGGAATTTCGTCGTCCATGAAATTCCTTTAAAAGTGAGTGCACAAGTTTTTCTCTTTCCTAGCTCCTCCACACAATCTTTAATAAATTTATTCAATTTTGAGATGGAATATAATCTGGGAAAGGTGACTTGAAGACGTTGATCACCCACCCAAAACATCCACCCAAAACAAAACCCTAGAACCATCCAACACAATCATTCTCGTTCCATTTTTACTTTTCAACCCATTTCATGAACTTTTTTTTGAAAACAATGACAAATAATTTCATTAATTTATGTAGATGATACAAATGAGATAGAGCCAAATATACGAGAGTTATACATAGCTCGCAAGAAAAAATGAAAGGAATCAGAAAGAACGGTATATGTACACTACTTCATCACCAACGTAAGATACAATAAGAAACCCCCATCTCCCCATACACCCAAAGCAGTATCATAATCAAAACAGCTCCATTACAGGTCTTTGCTTTTGCACTCCCACCTTCGCTAGAAAGTCTGCAACACTATTCACCGATCAAGGTATGTGTGTAAAGGCGATTCCTCCCATCCTACACAGCCTCCTAATGTCCCTATCAATGTTTATCAACTTCCACATGGGTGGGTGGGTGGGTGGGGGGGAGACATCCTATTACTAGCTTAGGTGATGACATTAGTCGAATCTCCTACAACAATAAGATTATCATTCCCAAACCTAGACCAAATCTAAAGGGCTCTCTTGATTGCTCTCAATTTCGCTTCATTTGACTCCATAATTCCTAAAGGCTCAGAAAATGCTAATAACATCCGACCCCTATTGTCATGCAACACCCCTCTTATTCCTTAGGCCCAGTTTATCCCTTGTTGCCCGTCCACGTTGAATTTACACATCATGCAACCCCATTTCATGAACTTCTGCCTAAATTTGAAATATCTCACAGATCCAGCTTCCCCCTCTAAGGCTTGTTTAATCTTGGTCCCAATTCCTATTTGCTTCCCTATATTTCAATTTGACGACTTCTCTTCATGAAGCCTCTCTCTCAAAACCAAACCCCCACAAAGTTTTGGCTGGTAAAGACCAATTCCTTTCAACCATGTTCCCTATACCATGTCCACCTTTCTACGTCAATAATTTGATTATATCCTAATTAATTAAGTGTAATTTCTTTTTCTCCCCTACTTATATTTACATTTACTTTCAACTAAAAATACAATGTGAAAATAATACCAATAAAAATAATGCACTGCTTTTACTCTAAACAATCAAGTTAAAATATCAATATTTTAGTTAGATTTCAAATGAATAATATTTAGTCATCTTGGAAAACAATGTCTAAAAGTATTAAAAGAATCCATGAAACATCCATGAAGAATCCAACTCAAATATGTGTTCTAGAAAGGTGCCTCGCACATCTTTAAGAATCTGTGCAACATATAACAATCATTTATAAGAGAAACATGACATAAAAGAGAGAAGGGGGGTGTTTGGGTTTGGGAAATGCTCGATTAAAACTAAATATCCACCAATCAAACACTTACAATTTGAATAGCATGAATCGTTGTTGTCAAAGCCTTATCCCATCCATTTTGAATCCACTTTGTAAATTCCACTTCTCCATTCAGCCTATGCAGGCTATGTGCTTCAATATCATCATACAATATATGAGAACCAACATGGATTTAAAAATATCACCTCCACATGGGGTGGGGATACCATGTTATTCAACATATATCTAGGGAAGCTCTGCCCCACAAAACTAACTAGCTGTTCTCTTCATTTTTTTTTTCCAAATTCCAATCGTATCCCCTCTTTCCTTTTCTCCAAATTCCGGTTGTATCCTTTGTTTGCCTCTCTTTTCACCTCAGTCCCCATCTCTACAATGGCAACATGCTTTATTTGTGCTTCAAATCATTTCCCTTTTTTGTTTCTTCGCTCCGCATTTTTTTTAAAAAAAACTGCTCTGCATTTGTTAATTCCTGCTCTTGATTTTAACAAAAGCCACTCTTCCTATCTTCACTTACTCTTTGCACCACCTCGGATTGATTCGAGTACACCTCCCAGGCTCCAACACCAAATTGCATCGACTGCTACACCTCCCATCAATGGCTCTGATCTGCCAAATTCCCACTAAAATTAAATAGTAACAGATTGATTACAGCATCTCTTTCTCAATCTCATTTCTTTAATTCACTGAGTTCTTCAGTCTGGGGTTGGAATAAGGCTGGTTTCTAGTATTAAGAATAAGGGTTTCTCCATTTGGGTGTTGACTGTTGAGGATGGGTTTGTTTCTTGCTAATATTCGTTGGGTTGATTTTATCCCAACTCTAGAAATCATGTGTTACATTTGCATGTTTCCAATATTCAATGGGCATGGGACAACTGAAAGATCTGGAACAAGGAAAAGATGAGGTGAGATGAGGGAGATTTGGAAAAGATGACGAGAAGGAAAAGGAAATGTGATGGGTTTTAGATTTAATTTCATATGGTTTGGTTGACAAAAGCTATGTGGTGGAGCTGAATAACAAAGAAAATAAAAGAAAATGCAGGAATTGAGATAAGCAGAGGAGATGAACACAGGAAAAAGAACGATGGCCCATATGTGCTTTGGCACGGATTTTTTTTCATACGTTCATGGGGGAGAACTCCCACACATATGAACCAACAAGGACTTAGGAACAGGTAAAACACAGGAATGGGGAGATGAAACTCCATCTTTCCAAAGTCCAAGAACAGATACAGATATGGGTGTCCATTTGAAATATGTTTTTACATTTATTTTAAGATTTTTAAAGTATTTTGCCATGCTATTATTTTATAAATTTTATTGAATGTATTAGTTTTTTCAAGCATACTAGGTCTAAGTGTTTGTTTGTAAAGATCTTATACTAAGTCTTTTTTCTTTTTTTTTTGGTAAATTACAATAAGATTTTTCTTTATAACCTTATCTTGGGAATATGTTTTATGACAAAAGCATAATCATTAAAACATATTTTACAAAACATCCCGTAACTCTATAAGTATCAAACACGAGTACAGGTGTCCAACACAATACATTGAGTAGATACAAGTGTTCTAGCATCTCAGCATGCAATCTAACATGTTTTTTTGGCTACTGAATTCCAAATCTTTATCTGCCTGCAACCATTCCCTTCTTCTTGTTCCTTGAAACAATTCAATTTTTCATGCACAAGTACTTCCCTTTTTTTTTGGAGATGGAGACATGACTCAAACCACAACCTTTGGTTGTAACAATGAGCCCACAAGTAGTTCCCAATTCTATCTGCACGTCCACACCATCTCCAATCATATGACATTCTTGATATTCTATTTCATAGGAACCAACTCTAGATTGCCTCTACATAGATACAAATATTAAGTCTACAGATGCCTATAAAACACCTGGACTGTTGAGCCCAAATTCCTTGACATGGCCAAAACAATAGATGGATAAGAAATTAAGTGGACTATCACACCTTCCACTATCATCCCACTAGGTCATCCTAATCCTTGTTTAGTTGGTTTTTGAGCTTCAACTTTTTTCCTTCAAAATGGATTTGAGTTTCAAGCATTAACCTACACTTATATAGTCAATTAATGTTGAGGATTGGATGATGGACATTGACTTGTGTTGGAGTTAAACTTAAAGGATAGAGTGTGGTAGCACTACTGGGCAATGATAAATTAGTGCACCCACGATACAATATTTTTTTTAAAATTTGTCTATCTCAATATCTAGTAGAAGATTAAGCCAATAAAATAAAGGGGATTTGTTTACCCAATCTTTCAATTTTCAGCTATTTCCATTTCAGTTGCAAACTAAGGAAGCCTTATATAAGGGCTAAGCTCATCAATGAATACTGTGAGAGAATTTACCCCAAAATCAGCTTCAGCTAGCAGGTTGTTTCTTCTCAAATTGAACTAAAAGCTTTGGCGTAGAGGTGTCATTTCTCCCTACATTTCTCTGCTTTTCATTTCTTTTTCTATATTCCCTAGTTATTTTGTTTGGATTCATACTGCAGTGATGTGCAGTGTAGATGGATTGGTCATAAAATAAGACCCACTTGTTTGCCACAAAATTAGTCAAGATTTCAACCGAAGCTTTTTTTTCCTTCAAGATTTACCCTACATGAATACACAAATACATGCAAATGAACCTACATCCATATCCAATATTTTGGCTACAGCCATTAGGTTTTTCTGTGCCCTTCATCCTTATTCCTTTAGTGATAGGCATCTTAGATCCCATCATAGACACTTCTCAATTTCTTAAAAAATCCAAAACCTAACAAAATCCAAGCTAGAAATTTTGCATTTCCTATGTTGGTGTAATGAGGAATTTTTTTTTTTGGAAAGGTATTGGTGTAATGATGAATAAATTGATCACAACTTTTTTCAATGTCCTTTCATCTCCCCAATTTGGTAAATCTTCTTGTCGTTACTCTCAGTTCATTGGGTCACTCGCACTTCACTTCAAGCTCTCATTATCAATTGGGACTTGGGTCCACTTCAAAGGAAGCCCAATCTTAAATTAGTACTTCTAATGATTGTGTTGACTCATTTAGCTGGAGCGAAACAGAAAAGTATTCAAGCACAGAGGGTCACCAACCTACCAAAGGCCTCAGTTGCTGAGATGCGCAAATCAAGCATCATTCAAGGGGAATTGGTGGGAAACAAGACCACATCCTTTTTAGAGGAATGGTTAAGAGGAGAGAGGTCTTCCTTTTCATAACACACTCTATCATGCATGCTTGTTTAATATTGTTTATGTAAATATGGAGATTGTCTCTTCAAGTGCCCAATATTTCTTTGGGTTCTCTTCTCTTGCTTGTACTTTTTTATTCCTTCTTCTCAATAAAGTTTGTCACTGTTATATCTCAAAAAGAAATAAATTCTAATACCAAAACGCCATGGAACTCATTTTTTTTCATAATAACCATGTCACTAGTCTCAAACACTTAATTCCCTATGACGCATTGACACAACATGGATTTGGAGGGACGTGCTATAGATAAGGCAAGGACAAGATTTTACACATAAAATGAATTGAACACGAAGCAATGCAAAAGGGTCACATACTTTGAAGTGTTTGGGTATCATAGCGCATCCCTCTAATGCACTCATTCTCAATAACATGCCTTGTTAACCCACACATCTATCTAACCATCTTAATAACTTACTATAAAAAATTAAGTTGCAATTACTTTTTCCCATTGCCATTTCTTCATTGAAAAAATTAAGATCAGTGTAACAATGCAGGTTTATTTTCAAACTCACAAAAATGTCTCTTTAATCAAAGATGTTGTTTGACAATCACAAAACACTCAACTAGTTTATCTTGACTTTTTCCAGCTTGCAACTTATTTCAATTATGATACCCTCTTCAAACCTCTATTCCATTCCATACGTGCTCTCAAATATAGGAAGCTATTACACCAGGGCACAAAGTGGTTTTTGATTTCAAAGAGATTATCCACACATTTTCATATACAGTAACAGTGCATCCAATATACTATGTCTTTGCCCTGCCATTTTCAAGTCATTTGACTCGAAGCATTTCTCCAAAGTTCCATTTTTTTAGGCTTTTTTTGTCCAACCACTTGCATCATACCATCTGCAAGTAGCACACACCAGGGAACACTATTTAAAATTTATGCAATCAAATTGCGCTAAGCAAAAACAAAAGCAAATTATTAGGAGATGAAAGCAGGTCCTCGTGGCAGCCCATCTTTAATCATCTCTTCCCAACAATATTCTTTACATGCTACAGCCCCTTAATATGTGTCTCATCCAGTGTCAATATATTTGTAGGGGGCTCATTTCCTCTCTAGTTTTTCCCATTTAGCTGTCTCCATGCCCTACTCTAGGCCAATTAAAAATTGAGAAACAATTGTAATTTTTTTCTAATCTTTCCAATGTGTTACTTCAATAGAAAATGAGTTCTACCGTGGATCTGATCCACCTAGGTACAAAACATCCTATCCACAAACCACCATCTCAACCAAAAGATATCTCAGAAAATGCCTACATAATGTCGTAAAGAGCAAACAAAAATGTGGACCAATCATTTGCTACACTGTCCCATTGATCAGGAGCCTGGTCATAGTTCCTCACTTTGTTCCAATTTATTCTTTCGGTTCTGCTCACCAACAGAAAACTCTCTGCCACTTTTGGATAAGGAGAGACAGAAAGGAACAAACAGAATTTAATCTACAGAAGTTACAATTGTTGGGAGGGAGGTCTATAAACAAGAGATTCGTAGGGTTATAAAAGGGTACAGAACTCCCATGTTTATCATTTAAAATGATTTTTTTTCAGGAGAAAAATTGAGGTTAACGGCAACATGGCTGAAGAACCTAATTAAATTAAGGGTTTAATAATTATGGAACTGAATTCGAATGATTTGATTCTTTTAAATAATGATGAATGAAATTGAATAGTAAGACGAAGGAAGGAAAGGAGAGGTGAACCTGGGGGGAAGAGGTGTCGGGGCGAAGAGGATCGATGGAGAGGACGACTTTGGCAAGTGGGTGAGGAGAGTCAGAGGCGCTGCTTGAGTTAGACAGCGCCTGCCACGACTGCGACACCACCACCGGGCATTTCATCAGCCACACCGACCTCTCCGCCTTCCCTGTGTCCACCGTTTCTCCCATCTCTCTCTCTCACACACACTCAGCGAATGACGAGAAGCAGAATTATGTGCTGCTTGTCTGATAAAAATGGCAGACCTTCGAGAGGACGGTACTCACGAGTAGTACGTAAACGGATTAACGGGTCGGGTCGAATTTGGACCTATTTTGAACTTTATTTCAAATGTTCGTTAAATGAATTAAGGTAATTTCAGTAAGAGGTTTGAATCAAATGTATTTATTTAACTGATTAAGAAGTTTTAATTTAGTAAAATATATAATAAATTACTTTTTAATTGAGTATAAACTTTGTATACTTAAATATGTTGCATATAAATACGACAATAGTCAGATCAATTCAATATACTTATTTATAAGTGAATTTTTATTTTATATATCTATTTATAAAAGGTTTATGTGGTTATATCCATTTTACTAAATGAACCAATTTATTTATTAAATGAGTTAGATTGAAAATTGAGATAGGTAAGATCTTTTCATACCTAGTCACTAAGGCATAGCCTTTTTTTTTAAAGTGTCAGAATTGAGCATTTGCTTATTAAATAATTACAATTTATTTTACATTAATAAGAAAAATAAAAAAGTTTACTAAAAATAATTTAAAATTCAAAATCTATTTAGTGACTTTAAAATATTTAATCATATTTTTATTAAATTAGTATTAAAAGATAGAGAAAATTCATTGAAAGTTTGAGAAAAGTATTCTACGAATTGCCTATGGTGAGTTGAATTTATTTGTTCTAATTTTGTCACATTAATAGTTTAAAACAGGGTGTAAAAAATGCCCCGGCCGATATGATTCTCTCTCCTCTTTTTGTTTTTTTTTAAATATCAGAATTATTTTATTATTTTACTTTTTTCGAATTAATGGAAAAAAACTGTTTTTTTTTTTAAAAAAAAATTTAAAATGTAAATATCGGCTGATATCGGCCGATATCGGCTGATATTTTGACCTAGGCCCATCACTTTTTGATTTTTTTTTTTAAAATACCAATATCATATCGGCCGATATCGGACCGATATGATTCGGCAATATATCGACGATATCAGCCGATATGAAAGTTGTACGACCGATACAATACGTATCGGCCGATATCTCGACCCCTGGTTT
The DNA here is from genome assembly GCA_022113865.1 of Chimonanthus praecox. Classification (NCBI taxonomy): domain Eukaryota; kingdom Viridiplantae; phylum Streptophyta; class Magnoliopsida; order Laurales; family Calycanthaceae; genus Chimonanthus; species Chimonanthus praecox. The sequence continues at coordinate 50,482,552 of CM039093.1, read as the reverse complement.
AAAAGAATGTAAATAAAACCTCTCTAATTATTACTCTTTTAAGTAATATTAGCAGTCGATCCCGACTGCGGGCCCATATAAAATTTAATAAATCTTTTAACTCAATACTCAATACATTCATAATACAAAATGTATTATGGCCCTGTTCCAACCATTTTGTAAAGTAATATTCCATAAATTCAGAATACAAAATTACTGCAAAAATGGCCAAGGGCCTCATAATATGCATCATTTAAACTCCGAAAAAGTAATCTAAGATAGACTTGGATAAGATTCCTCGTTCTAATAATGTCGATCTTTTCTTTCATCCGCTTAAGAGTGGAAAGGAAATCAACATTTATGTCAAGTTGTTGGAGTCAAAAGTTTTTTAGTGACTGTGCCAGTCGTGGTGCTTCAGCTGGAGTCAGGAAAGGATTTTTTCTTTCTTTTTCTGTAATCTTGTGTTTTAATTTCAGCCGAAAGGCCCCTTTTAAAAAATGTAAAAGTCGGCTCGCTTAAGGAGTTATTGTTGAAAAAGAATGCTACATCATAACTTCTCTAATATAATATATGCACCCTGGATCCAACCGTATTACATTAGAGAGGTTTTACTGTAAATACTAAAATATTTCAAAATTAAGTTAATGAGTTAGAAAGAATTTTTCCATCTTAACTTTATTTCTTAAAAATAGAAAAGAATTGGGATATCATGAGATGGAGGTGCACTTCCAATCCCTTTTCCAAATCCTTTGCATCATTATATTTCTTTTTAGTTGTCCACATTCTCATTTTCAATCCAACCATGTCAAGTTCAGTAGCATTTAACATTGTTTTCTTAGAGAGGAGTAATGCATTTCGATTGTAAAGTGCGAAACTTTAAATAATTCAATAATAACTTAGTTGTTAACCCTTCACTTGCCAATTCGTCAATCCCCTACATAAATGGCAAATGCATGCAACACCTGAACATTGCACAATGCCAAAGAATTGACAAGTAAAATAAAACATTTCCACAATATCTCATACACAAATGACTTAGTCATGTACAAATCATTCTTTAAACGAATTGAAAGTTGGTGCACTCTCAAAAAAAAGAGTCAAACTTCCATAGTATCTAGAAATACGATTGAACACATCAAACGATCTTGAAGTATTGGTATTTTTTCAAATTTACCATATTTTTATCGACAAAATACTATTACTGTGTTAATAATATGTATTTATCGGTGCTTCAATAAATTTTCAATAAAATCACATTAAAAACGCAATAAATGGTAAATATCGATAATATCTTAAAAACTTACCGATAAATTTCCGGTAAATTTCTTATTGAGATTTTAATTTTTATTATATTTTTATAATTTTTAAATATTATATTTTCTATGAGATTTTTCCGTTAATTTTTCGGTAAAAATTTGAGAATTTGAAAAAATTCCGATATTACCGTTCACCGTTAATATCCTCAGAACAATATCTGTGACAATACTTCATACCAACGGCAATGAGCACTTAGCAATATTTACAAGGTGAGCATTCTAGCCCAATAGTTTCAGAGAGTCCATACTACAGGCCACGGGTGTAAATATCGAATGATACGTATCGTATCTTGATTTTTAAAACCTTTATATATCTACCGATATGATACGTATCGGCCGATATCTGATATATATCACCGATATCGGCCGATATTGGTGGTTTTGTAAAAAAAAAAAATAGGAGAGAGAAATATATTGATGGAGATATCGGCTGAGATTTTAAACCCTGCTACATGCAAGAAATTTTGTTCTCAGTCTGCAATATATGCCCAGGCATTGACCCTTCAGCAAAATATAAGGCTAGCCTGTGGTAAATGAGTATGGCAAGGCGCCCACCTGGATCTAAATAAGTCTTTAGGCAAACATTTGCTCATATTCAGGCCTTATGGGTTATCAAATCAGAAAGTAAAGGTTTAAGTCTTATAAGAACTACACAATTTTCAATAGATCAAACAACTGACACTGCAACATTTGACAAATACAAAATAGAACAAGTGGAATGTAAGCCTGACAGTCCATTTTTGCTGGCATCTCGTAGCCCCACGTGACCTCTCCATGTGGCAAGCCCCACCTTGGATAGTCCAAATGTTAAAAGAGGAGCAACAATTTCAATTTTTCCCCTGTTATTATTATTGTTTTTTTATGATTATAGTATTCAGATTTCTTAGAGAACTCGACTAATCCTTCAGATATGTGTAAGATTTTTTACTCACACACACTAGACAATTCTACGAGAAAAGTTTTTTGAAGTGGATTGAAAATCGAATTCAAAACTCTTACTCCCTGAAATGGGTTTCTCATCATCACTCCAATTACATTCGATTAATTTTCTCTCTTTTATTTACATGTATAAGCAAGAAAGTTCTTACTCTTTTCTCTTAGAGTAGATACTGAAAGAGCCAAATCAGTAGGATTTTTGTTCATTGTCCATCTTACACGAGGCCCACTAGATGAGAAGTCTGGATCCTCTCATATGGAGACAAACAAGGGGGCAAGCAAGTAAGCAACAAGAGTGCAAACAATGAAGTTTGTGCAAGGATAACGTTTGTCAAGGGCACAAACCCGAGCTAATCTATCATCTCATAGAATAACAGTAATTGAAGGGGATCCCAAAATCAGGTGAGTATTGCTTATCCTCTACGTGTGAGTTGAACTGCAAAAAATAAGGCGTTAAATGGTGGGAATTAGCTAAAATCTATTATCTAGAGACAAATGTATTCACATTGTAAAGATCTGACCCAAAAAATTTGGGTTTAAGGTGAGCCCGCACAGGTTTAGATTGGGGACTGGCCCAACTGGTAAGTCCCAAAATGAGTCTTGCTGAGTGAGAAGGGGCTGCCACTTATAAACTCCAAGTGAAAATCCCTCACTTCCGATGTGAGACTCTTTTTTTCCCACTCTACTGCATTCTCACTCACACACCTTCACTTGGGCCGGCCCTTATTGGACTCGGCCGTTTGGGTCGGGTTAATGTCTCACAATCCACCCCCCTAAGCCCAGAGTTATCCCTGGTTCGACCCAATGAATCCAGTGGAAGGCAGTAGGTCCATACAGTCCGAGTGCTGAACTCGGCTCTGTTATCATTTGTAAAGACTCGACCCGAAAAAACTGGGCTTAGGGCTTGGTTCAGCAAGAAACTATTTGCTTTGGGCCCACACGTGCGCACGCACACGCGGGAGCCTGCACGGGTTTGTATTAGGGCCTAGCCCAACTGGTAGGCCCCAAAACGCATCTTGCTGAGTGAGGAGGGGCTGCTACTTATAAACTCCAAGTGGAAATCCCTCACTTCCGATGTAGGACTCTTTTCTTCCTACTCTACTACATTCTCACTCACACCTTCACTTGGGCCAGGCCTTATTGGACTCAGCCGTTTGGGCCGAGTCAGGGTCTCACACACATTGTATCATAATAAATTAGCTATGTGCTAGCAAGAGAAAAATATCAGTTTATCAGGATGTCTCCTCTCTCCTTTAGCACCTGTTGATAATCTTATAATTAAATAAAGCCTTAAATCATATATGTTCCAAAGAAAATAAGTTAATTAGATTTAAAGAAAGATATATTATTCAAGATTTAGCTTAATTTACTTAAAAAAAATATTTTGTAAAGATTAGTTCAACCGATAAATATTTTGACTCATGAACCAAAGATTCTAGATTCGAGTCCTATATTAATCTGATGCCTAAGGCTTACAGGGGGTTGCGTGCATCCAAAGTTTTACCCAACACCTAGGGGTGAAACTCGGATCAGGTTTTGACCCGACCCATGTAATACCCTGACCCAGATTAGGCATAGTTTAGCCTAATAAATCTTGTTTAACCGGTTAATCTCGAAGATTTCGGTTAGGGCTTTGAGAAAATCCCAGGTGTGGCCCAATCTGAGCTCGTGAGCTCAGTGATCCTGCTCGTCCACCTGGAGGGGCATTTTGGTAATTTACCGCTTACAGTTATTATTTTATAAATTATGTTGTTATGTGAATATTATTAGATGATATTATTCTCCTTAGTAAAGGATTTGTATTTGTGATTTTAAAATATTTTTATTTTCAGAAAATGGTATTTAAACCTGCCCGTCAAAACCCTGAAAGGGAGTAATAATTATTTTAAATGAATTTGGGAATGAGATAAATTTTGAAACTAGTATCTTATGTTAGACCATTTTAAGTATGGTCTAGTTATTCCTTTGCACCCCAAAATGAGGTTTTTAAAGTGTTTTATTTAACATTTGTTTAATTAAGTAAATAGTGTTAAATTATGGTTTTTATTTAAATCATTAGTTTTTAGTGAGTTTTAAATCCAATTTTTTTATGGCGATCAAAGTTTTTAAAACCCAACCTATCTGTAAGGTTGGATTAAGGTTTTGAGTTTTAAAATCATGCTCTTAGTTTAAAAATCGGGTTTTATCAATTTGAGGGGCCTTTTTGCAAAATGGGAAAATGGGAGGGACTGATCCGCAACCGGACCAAACAGTATCGTTACTGTTTGGAACGTCAGCTGCTGCTGCATGCAGCTGCATGCAGTGGCCAACCGGCCCTTTCTTCCGGCCATTTCTCTATATATTGAGCCCCTCAGCCGAGCTCTCAAACTCCTACACTTTCTATCTTCTTCTTCCTCAGTCTCTCAACTGCCGTTTGAGAAACCAGCCAACCCTTAGCCTCTGTTTTTCCAGTGTTTCAGTTACCCATAAGCTTAGAAGGGAAGCTTTTCAAAAATCAAAATTTTCAACCCTGGAACCTCAGTGAAGGTAACCACTATGTTCCTTTTTCGATTTCAATCAGTTTAGAATCAAGAAAAACCGAATTTGACTATGATTTGAGTAAGAAAAACCATTTCAAAGTTTTAAGAAAATCTTGGTTTTTAGTGTATCAGTGGGCTTTTGAGATTAAGATCTCATGGCCTACTGAGTTTTAAGACCTCAAACTATTCCCTATGGAAAGAGGACTCCCAGAGGAGTCCATTGGACCGACTATATGTGAAAACCGAATTCGGGAAACCCTCTGTTTCCGGATTCGTAATTCACTGTGTGTCTACCGTCACTATCTGCTGTCAGTGGAGGAAGACGACTCTCGGACGGTCAGAGAGTTGATCTTCGGACGGTCCGAGCAGTACCCCCCTCGGACGGTCCGAGCTTCACCCGAAGCCCAGGAACGCCGGAGACTAGCCTGACCCACTCGGACGATCTAAGCAGAGCTCGGAAGGACCGAACCCACTCGAACGTTCCGAGACTCACTTCGGATGTTCTAAAGTGTACAAACCCACCGAGACCAGTTTTCTCTGTTTTTCCGATTAAGAAGGACTTCAGAAGATCCGAGACCCGATCTTCGGACGATCCGAAGTCAGACCCATGACCTGAGGTCAGTGACTAGTTTAGGTGTGGTTCGGATGATCCGAAGCCACAGTACCTGATTCCGAGGCATGTTCCGAGGGACCCAGTTTTTTTTGTGTAAATCTTGTTTGATTATTATTTGATTGCATGTGATATGATGTTAGTACCCCTTTGGTTAATTAAAAATGTACTAACCCTCTTCTCTTGTTATTATAGTGTATATACTATCGTATTCACTTCCAGCCCGACTCTATTGGTCGGGCACTGAGTGATCTCACTTTCAGGCCGACGCTATATTTGTCGGGCATTGAGTGACCTCGAGGCTTAACTCAAAATGTAAGATCTGGTCCTATCCAGAAGACAACTGAGAAGTGACCCGAAGATCTAGACCTAACTCAATAAGTCAATCTGGTCAATGCCCAAAAGACAATATGAGTTTTAGATTGAGCACCCTTTTTATTATATTATCTGTGGATTATTGTAATTTAAAATGGTTAGAAACCAAGTAGGAGACTAAACTCCATGTACCCTGGATATTTTTGGGAAAACAAGTATGATTTCGAAACACTACTTGTGTGTATGTATTTGATGCTATGTATATTGATTGTGCACTTGTCTGTTTGTTTGAACAGAGACCGCGAAACCACACATACGGTGAGGGAACTTAACTTTGCAGCTTGATGTAAACAGGTTTATTTGATAGGATATTGAGCAATGAGTGGTTTCAGATTTGATGAACCCACTCATGTGCCTAGACTTGACGCACGATGGTAAGAGTGCATATGATGTTGATCATATGAAATGAGTAAGACTGCTTCCACGTGCCTTGACTATTGAACCAATATCGGCCATATGGGAGATGGTTTACGTCTACTGGACCACAGGTGTAGACAGTTGCTGACTTAAGGGTGTCAGTATCGGCTATGGGAGAGCCGAAGATGTACTTGTAAGGATGTATTTTGACCGTGTCGGGACTTAATACAATGGTCTCAGCGTAGTTGGCAGGCGTTACGTTGGATGATAGCAGTATTGGAAAAGAAATGATGAATGATGATAATATTATGCTTATTTGTGATAAAAAATGAGATATTTATTGCAACTGTTGTTTATTGCTAACCTGTTGTTTACTTAACTGCACTGTTATATTTCCTTCACTGGGCTAGTTAGCTCACCCCACTCATCTTTTAGGAGATGAACTCGAGGAGGAGAACCCTCTTTTTCAAGCTTAGGGTGGATAGGCTGCGGCGGTGTTTTGGGATTCCCACTGAGGGGAATACCCTTATCTTTATTTTTTGGTTCTTAGAACCATTTGTTTTTGTAAAGTGCCGGGTGTGGTACTTAGTATGTATTAACGTGATGTATTAAACTACTGCGTTTCTGTAGTTACTCTGATGTGATTTTTGAATGATAATTCAATGTTGGATTTATGTGATCATGTTATGTGTTGCCGTTGTGCTTTTGTTGGTATCAGACTTATGATACATATTTGAGTCCACACGTTGGAATCATGTGTGACCTTTTGGGCCTAACTGTTGATCTGGCCCAGTTAGAATGCTTGTGTTGGTTTATTCTTAAAAAAAAAAATTCAGTCGCGTTCTGGACCTACCCTTCGGGTCGGGGCGTGACAACCCGCATGTCCCGACCCTAGAAATCATACGGGTCGGGTCGTGTGAGTCGGGTTGGGTTGAGAAGACAAAAATCCACATGGAATTCGGGTCGGGTTGAGAAATATACAAGTTAATCCGACTCGACCCGACCAGGCCTAACCCAGCTAAAATGGGTTCAAAATACAGGTCGAGTCAGAATTTGAGTTTAGTTGGGGTCAGATCGAGAATTTTAGGTCAGAAGGTCGGGTTCCATAAAAAATGAACTCGGCTCGAGTTAGGTTTTAAGAAATCCGACCCGACTCGGCCCGATTTCAGCCTTACCAACACCCTTGTGCTCAGGGAGAGGTGAGGGTCCCGTAGTAATCTGATGCCTATGGCGTGCAAGGGATTATACATCTGGAGTTTTACTCAACGCTCATGTATTTTGAAAGAAGTGGAATCTAATTTGCCCTAATTTGTACATCCAATACTACTATTTTCATATAAATCAAAAACAAAAAATAAAAAATATTATGAAGTAAAATTTTGGAAGGTAGTCTACTGTAATATGCATTGTTAAGGGGAAATGGTATAGATTGAACAATCCTTGTACCAAATGGTAGCTGTACTTACAAGCAGTCCAGTTACGCTGACATTGTATGTTAGGCTGGAAAAGTCAAACAAGGAATGCGTGAAAATCAACACTTGTTTTGGTAGACCCTAGCAGACAGATTTGACCCCACAAAATATAAAGGCCATTCACTGTGATTGTCTAAGGGTTGAATGACGTTTCATTTTGATCTGAGCTCAAAAATTATTCAAAATTAATCACATGGAAAATGAATTAGCTGTTTGGCCATGCTTGGAGTAGTGTCTTCTCCATGAGGAGCCCAATTAGACCAACTGGGGCAGCGAGGCGAGGATTAGTTTTGACAGTCTCCAACATGATAAAATAGAAATCCACAAAGCATGCTCGAATTCATGAGAAATAAGAGAGAACCCAAATTCAAAGATTTTTTAGAATCTCGTGAACTTGAATAGGATTTGCGAATTCATATTTTATTTTATATTGGAGACCTAGATAGGTGTTAAAAATGGTCATAGTCTTCTTCAATTGGCAATTAGAGCTTGTTTTCTAATGTTAATAATATTCTTTTTGAAAGAATCAAGTGTCTCTACTTTTGGGAGAGCGATTACGTCAATGGCAGGAAGAAACACTAAATGCAACCAATAGGATGGAGTTGATCGAGAAGATCGATGATGTAGATAAGTTCAGAAGAGATCAAGAATTAGAATGTATCATAAAAAGATGTTAGAAGAGATTCATAAAGGAAAGACTGAAATAAAAACTTTAAAGCAATATAGAACTGTAATAAGATTTAGATTTGTGTGTTCAAACAAAAGGTTTTATGCCTCAACGTCAGATTCAATTGAAAATTATGGTATTGGTAGGTGACATGATAAGGTTAGAATAGATTTTAATGCCTAGGTCTAGAACATAAAATAGAAACAAGAATTAATTAATGAGGCTCAAGTACGCATGAAACTCGAGAGATCTTCCTTCAACTCCAATTGCTAATTAAAAATTTACCCACTTGTATGAGCAATTGAAACGTCAAATGGTAAAACCAAAACTTTGATTTCTTACTAGAAAAAGAAAAAGGCCAAATACTTATGGAAAAATCAACACCAAGCGAAAATTCTCCAAGTGAACAAGATTCTAGTGAAACTAGAATTGAATTCCTTGAAATATTTTCAATTTATACAAAGCTGAAAAAATTTAGATATGAATTTCAAATGCAAATTTCAAACAACATGCTTGTATAAAATAAATTAATTCAATACAAATCGAACCACAATTCACAAGAACAAACTTACTTGCAATGAATCAATAAAGAGACTCTTCTTTTCACTTGAAATAATATAAACTAATTGGATACAAGTGATCGGTTACGATCATCAGCAATACTTCCAATTTATAGAGTTTTATAATTGAAAAAAATAGAAAAATTAACAAAATTATAATTTACAGTCATTTCCTAACATCTGATTATAAAACTGATTATAACTTCATTTGCGTATATTAGAATTGCATAAATTTTAATTTGTTAAAAATGTTGTTTAATTTAATTTTATAAAAATTCGATACCGTTGATACATCAAATCAACCTGCAAAATTATACTACATTTTTTACCAGTCTTTCAGTGACATGTACTATGTAAAATAAAAAATTTATACCATAATTTCAATTAAGCTTGGACAAATTTCTTAAAGATCTTTGTGGTCGTTATTACTACAATGGGTCTTCAAAAGAGAATAAATTGAAGATAAAAGGAATCTTCTCTTACATAGTTACGTGTGCTTTCTGACAGTTTCTCTTTGCGGTTAGCAAATTGACTTCTTCCCTGAATTGTTTTCAGTTGACATTAATGGATTAAAAGGTTGATCCATTGTACAAGCCCATGGGCTAATAATCTGGACAATTTGGGCCTCAAAGAAAGTTATTTTAGACCCTATTTTAATAGTCCAAATTTGACCAATTTCAGTAATTATCTTATTATCTTTATCACACGAATGAAAGATTGCAAATAAATTGCATGACAACATAGAAAATGAGATATGGGGATAGTCAAATTTGTGTTATTTATAATTTTTAGGATTTCAAATAATGTTTAAAGTTTATTTAATTGTATGGATATAATGTTTATTATATTGCATCTTTGTTTTTAAATTTTTATATATTATGTATTTCACTTAAAATCACTATATATATAATTTTAAATATATTAATATTATATTTTTTTGAAATATCCAAAATTCCAAACAATTTAAAATAATAATAATAAATTGTATTCTCATGTTTAAAGTTTACCAAAGTGTGTAAAAAAAATCATATTTTAATTTTCAGAATTTGCCATACAACAAAATTTTAGTTTGACAAAATCCGTGAGGGTTCACTTGACACTTAAGAACCTCAATAAATTATAAAATATTATGAGTTCAAGTCTCATTCTCAACTTATAAACATCATTCTTTTAATTTTATCCGGTTTATATAGATAAAGAGATTTATACATATTCAAAGACTTAATGAGATGCTCTAAAAAGTCTCAATACTTTCTACTTTAATATTTTTTAAAATTGAAAATTTTAAAATGTAGAATTGAAATTTGATGGTATTAAAATCAGAGTGGGCAACTAAGGTCTAAGAAGCAAGGCAGAAGCTGAGCAACGTTCGCTTGACTTTTCCTTGTTCAAAAGAAGACTGGACTATCTAAAAAAAATAATAATTAATAGAAAAAAGAAGAGAAATGAAACTCTGCTTCGGCTTTTTCCTCTTCACCAACCCGCGTTGGCCCTTCTCTCTCTCTCTAGATGTTCTTCCTTCTTGCGTTCAAGAGGCGGAAAAATCAAAGACATTGAATAGAAAGCGGATTTGAGAAAGCGATAGGGGCGGCTTCCTCCCCCATTAATTCTTTTCTTTGGAACCTTCCAAATGCCGCGGCCTTCTTTACCTTCCACGACCTTTCTTCGATGACTCTTCCCTAAGAAGAAGAAGAAGAAGTAGCAATAATAGCAAAAGAAGAGGGAGAAGAAGAGCAAGTAGTAAAATTAGCGAAGAGAGAAGATGGGTTCGAGTCCTGTGGTGAGCAGTGGAAGCGGAGGCGGCAGCAGCAGCAGTGGGTGCTGCGATATGAGCCTCAAGTGCTGGTGTAGATGGAGGTGGGGTCACTGCTTCTTCTCTAAAACCTTTCTTTTCTTCCTCTCTGCTCTTCTCGTCTTGGGATCTGCTGCTTCTCTCTGTGCATGGCTCATTTTCTCACCCTACGAGCGTCCCCCTGCATTCTTCTCCCTCGGCTGCCAACCAGACAATGAAGGCTCATGGTCTGTTGGCATCTTCTACGGCGATTCACCTTTCTCTCTCAAACCCATTGAATCTGTGAGATCTCTCTCTCTCTCTGTGGATGAATGGGTGGATTTAAAGAAAAAATGTTTTCTGGAAAATAGTTTTTTTTTTTCCTGACAGAAGTGGTGAAACCCATTTCTGATATTAGTTAAACGTGGCTGTTTTCCCAGAAAGTTATTTTCTGTGGACGCATCCAAACGGATATTTTGGTACATTTTCCATCATATGCATATGTACCCTTTTCGACCAATTCAGTGGATTGGGTTGGATTGGTTTTGGTTAATCATATAAACCCTTCCGTTTGCAAGCTTGGAAATGAAAGTGCTTCTGTTTCGTGGAAAATGACTAGTAACTGAAAGGGGTAAGACCCATTTCTTATTTTGGTTGGTAGACGGTTATTTTTCTAGAAAGTGCTTTCCTTTTCATGCATTTGAAGGGATTTGGACATTTTAGATTCTATGCCTTTCTAGATTCGTTGGATTGGATTTCTAGATTTTTCAATTCAATTCTTCTCTTGCCATTAAAAACTTCCAATTATATTCCTGGATGTTCAAGTACTTTGCTGGAAAAGTATCCTTTTTCTGACCAAAGGGGCAATGGCCATTTCTAATTTTAAGAAAAATGTGTATTTTCCTAGAAAGTTTTTCTCTTTGCAGCATACAAGCGGATTTAGACACTTTGGATGCGATGCATTTTCTATCCTTGTCAATTGATCCAGTAGATTGAATTTTAATATTTTATTTTTTTATTTAGCTGCTCTCACCCCTTTCTAAATCTCTGTTTGCATGCATGTAAAGGAAACTGGTTTTCTGTGATCAAAAGGGGTGACTGATACCCAAAATGGTTATTTTCCAAGAAAGTTCTTCTCTTTTCATGCATCCAAACAATTGGGGCATTTTTAATTTGATTTCTTTTTACGCTTTTGGACTAGTCTGGCATATTGGATTGGATTACATTCCTCTCTCCCTTTTTTCTATTCCTATCTTGCTCGATGCCTTGAAAGAAAACTAATTTCCTGAAAATAGCCACTTCTGGACATAAAAAAGAAGAAGGATATGTGGTTATTTTCCAAGAAACCATTCATCTAAATGCATTTTTGGAATATTTTCTCTTTTTTTGAAAGATGATGATAATGGATAAGGGCAATCTTGATTCTATGATAAGGGATATTGACCTTTTTTTTCCTAGTCTTCTTTCATAATCTCCATTTGCATACATAGAAAGGGAAGTATTTTTTTGGAAAAATAGCTGTTTTTGACCTAGTAGTTTAAGGCGAACCTTAGTTGTGCTTAGGCTCTAAACCCAACACATTTTGCACCTAGGTCCTCACCTTTTTTTTTTTGAAGAAAGTTCTTTACCATAATAAAACCATTTTTTAAAGTTTTTTCTTTGTAGTAGACAATAAATGTTATAGTTAACATAAAATAATTGTTGGTAATACCAACAATAAATTTTATAGTTAAAAGTATATGTTTGTTCATGCACACAATATATGTTTATAATTTTATATAATGTACTTGGAAGTTCAGTTGCTAAAATATTTTGGTGCTTTGGATGAGTGGTATTTGTTTTGTTAAGGATGATGCACTAAGGTCACAAATCGGTGAATCAACGGATATTTTAAAGTATTTAAATATGTGCACCTAGCATAATTAGGTTTGTGCTGAGACATGTGCCTTGCACCTTAGGCTCTGGGACCCTTGGCACCGTAATTGCACATTGTACCTTGACTGCTATTGGTTTTGGACAAAAGGGTAAAAGTCGCCTCTAATTTATACTAAAATGTCTCTTTGCCCATAAAGTACTTAAGTTTCTATACATATTCTTCTCCTTTTTACTAATTTGGTTTTTTAATTGGATTGGATTGGTTGCATGTAGAGGAATGTGTGGGAGAACAAGAGTGCAGCATGGCCCATTGCCAATCCTGTTGTCACTTGTGCTTCTGTTTCTGATGCTGGGTCCCCGAGCAATTTTGTTGCTGATCCCTTCCTCTTTGTTCAGGTATTTTTGTTGTTTAGCAATAGATAGGTTCATTCGTTTTTTCTTTTGTTGGCTGTGCTGATTGTTCCTGGATTTGATGGAGATTGCATTTCTTGTAGCTTTTATTGAACTGTTTTTATCTTTTATTTATTTATTTTGCGTGTGTGTGTGTGTTCAGTTTAAATTCAGGCATTTGAATATGTTATTTGTGAATGAATTTTGTTAAAGTGGATAGCAGACTCTGACAAAGTACTGATTTTTAGCTTATCTATCATATCTGGTGCTGCATTTGGTGAATCTTTTCCTCATTTATTCTGGAGTTTCTCTCCATCAATGTTCCTATGAAAATAGAATTTATGATATTTGATTGCATCAATTCCCACCATGATAGAACCACTTTTTCCCCCTTAGGTCCACATGAGAAATTGTTTTCTGGGAAGGTTAACAGACCCTGTTGGAGTTCGTTTTCCTAGAAGTACCCATGGGTACTAGAGAGAAAAGATTATCATGGAGAAACAATCGTGTACTTCCAAAACCCTGATTTTATTTTTTTTGTGTTATTTAGGACAGACCCAAGATTTTGTTATAATGAATGAAACCTTTAGATTCTTTCTTATATTGCAGTCAAAATGCATAGGCCATGTGGCTGGCTGGCCAGTTTGGAGGTAAATATTCTCTTTGCCCTTGCATTTCGTTGTCAGCAAGTTCCAAAAAATGAGAGGAAACTGTTTTCCTATCATATCCTCTATAGAGAATCGGTTTTTGGCAGAATGAAGAAGTAAAAGAGGAGTGGGAAACAGCCTCGGGCATTGGAAAAACTCTCCCTCTCTCTCTCTCTCTCTCTCTCTCTCTCTCTCTCTCTCTCTCTCTTCCTTTTTTCTTTTTTGGGTGCTAGGGACACATTTTAGTTAAAGTGCCATTTCCATCCTCCCAAAAAAAGAAAAAGAAAGAAAAATAAAAAGAAAAAAAAAATTGATTTCCACTGAAATTGGTAATGATGGCCTTTAAGTTACCTACATCTTGCCAGTTGGCTAGCTAATGTTAAGAGAATTTGGACTGCATGAGATTTAGAACTGTCATTTCTATGCATTTTTTGTTATAATTATTTTTTTAAATGACTTCTATGCATTATTTATTATCCCATGTAGTATCACCAATAGCAGCACATTAGCTCTCATTTTCCTTATATTGCTTATTGTTAGTTTAGTTGTAGTTTTATGGTTATCCTTGTGATTTTGAGACCTTATGATTTGCAATTTTTGAATGGCAATATGCGTTAATTTGACGACATTTTTTGTTCTGAAACCAAGTACCTTCCAAGTGTGCAAGAATTCATCTTATTGTGACCTTTTTATTTGAATTTTTTTACCTCCTCTAGCTTTATCTTCTTTCCCAGATACCTTTCCAATGTACAAGTCTTTTTTTTTTTTGAAAGTTCTCTAATGTATGAGTTTTATCGCATGACAAATGCCAATGAGACATTTTCTACTAGTTTTGTATTGATAGGAGAATCTGAGTGTTGTCATTCGGTGTCACCTTCATTACACAAAGTATATTTAGGCCTCTCAAATGGTATCTTTTGTGACCTCTCAAAAGAAAAGAAGTGTTTACCTCTCTTCTTGGCCTCTTTAATGAAGTTACAATTAATATATATATCTAAAACAAGTTGGAGACTTTCTTGTTGTAAAGTTATGCTTTTAACCTCAGCGGATTTCTAAATTTAGTGCTTTATTTTGACATTGCTATTCAGGAGGATGCTCTTTATTTGTTTTTTGAAACTAAGAATTCAGTCACTTTGCAAGGAGACATTGGCGTGGCAAAAAGTAATGATAAAGGTGCAACGTGGCAGCCTTTGGGCATTGCCTTAGATGAGGAATGGCATCTTTCTTATCCTTACGTCTTCAGCCATGAAAATCAGGTAAGATTATTTTCTCTCTGCATGTGATTTTTTTCCCTCTTCATTCTGAAGGGGATGTCTTCTCTTTAGTCTGGTACTTATTTATGTTTTGAAGAATGGCTATTGGGGCATTTTTAAGTTACTGATGCATCATATCATGAACAGTATCCTGGTGCACCAATTCTGTTGAAGTGGGGTAATGGTCTGGCATTTTAAACAGTTATTTGGTTGGGCCTGGCCATGAATGGACATGCTCCATGAACTTTCCAGATTCAAAATACATGGCCATTCATTCCTTGTTATTTTTTCTGATAGCCATTGAATCCCAGAAACATGTTTGTTCCAGATTCCTTCATATTATGTAATTGGTCAAAAGGTTCAGATGTTCCAATTTAACAGCTTTCACATCAACACCTCTCCACCTTAGTGGTGCATCAAATCTACTGTCTGGATAACAGGAGTATGGGCATCATCTAGAATGGGTGAATTTGGACACTGCAAATTCTGATGCATCATGGACCAATACTTCCCCATGGTCATCATCCTACTGCTGGTTTTCCAATTCTCATCTGCTTTAGTTTCATGTTCTGGTTCCAACAGATATATATGTTGCCTGAGAGCAGTCAGAAAGGGGAGCTCCGTCTTTATCGGGCACTGAAATTTCCTCTGCAGTGGAAACTAGAGGTGGTCATCCTGAAGAAGCCCTTAGTAGACTCCTTCATTATAAAATATGATGACATGTATTGGCTTTTTGGCTCAGATTTCAGTGGTTTTGGTAGTGAAAAGAATGGGGAACTGGAAATCTGGTATAGCAGTTCACCTCTTGGCCCTTGGAAGCCACACAAGCAGAACCCAATCTATAACACTGACAAAAGCTTCGGTGCTCGGAATGGAGGCAGGCCGTTTATTTACAATGGCCATCTCTACCGTGTAGGCCAAGACTGTGGCACAACATATGGGCGGCGAGTGCGTGTATTCAGGGTAGAGGTTCTTACCAAGGATGAATACAAGGAAGTTGAGGTCCCTCTGGGTATGAAGGAGACTGCAAAGGGACGAAATGCTTGGAATGGTGCTCGTTACCATCATCTTGACGTGCAACAGCTAAGCTCAGGTGAGTGGGTTGGTGTCATGGATGGAGATCGGGTTCCATCAGGTGACTCATTTAATAGATTTGTTTTAGGTTCTGCTGCTTTTGCAGTTGTGGCCATACTGGTTATGTTAGTAGGAATATTGGTGGGAGCTGTGAAGTGCATTATACCTCTCAGTTGGTGTCTACATGGCTCAGGAAAGAGAAGTGATGCCATCATGGCATGGGAGCGCCCGCATATGTTGTCCTCAAAGTTGAGGCGACTCATTGCACGCTTGAACAGGGCATGTTCCTTTATCAGGAGTAGAATGAATCCAAACACTTGTGCTGGAAAATCCGTGCTGGCCGTAATTTTTTTGACAGGGTTGGTATTTATATGTGTGGGTGTTCGATATATCTATGGTGGTAATGGGGCAGAGGAAGCGTATCCATGGAAGGGTCACTATTCACAATTTACATTGCTAACAATGACATATGACGCTCGGTTGTGGAATCTGAAGATGTATGTGAAGCATTACTCAAGGTGCTCTTCAGTGAAGGAGATAGTGGTGGTGTGGAACAAAGGTGAACCTCCCCACCCAAATGACTTTGATACGGCGGTTCCGGTTAGGATTAGAGTCGAGAAGCAGAATTCATTGAATAACCGGTTCAAGGTTGATCCTTTGATAAAGACCAGGGCAGTTCTTGAGCTTGATGATGACATAATGATGACTTGTGATGATGTGGAACGTGGGTTTAGGGTTTGGCGAGAGCATCCAGATAGAATAGTTGGATTCTATCCAAGACTTATAGATGGGAGCCCCTTGAAGTACAGGGATGAGAAGTATGCTCGCACCCGTAGGGGTTATAACATGATATTAACAGGAGCTGCATTCATTGACAGTCGGTTTGCATTTGAGAAGTATTGGAGCAAGGAAGCAGAGGAGGGTCGCAAGGTGGTACACAAGTTCTTCAACTGTGAAGACGTTCTCCTGAATTTCCTATATGCTAATGCGAGCTCATCAAGGACAGTGGAGTATGTGAGGCCTGCATGGGCGATTGACACATCAAAATTCTCAGGGGCAGCTATCAGCCGGAACACGAAAGTGCATTACCGGATAAGAACTGAATGCCTTGCCAAGTTCTCAGAACTTTATGGGAGTCTGGCAACGCGGAAATGGGAGTTTGATGACCGTAAAGATGGTTGGGATGTATAAGATCGACGACTTTGACAAGAGAAGGTAACATGCCACCGTCGTTTTCGCTTTTTGTAGCTTCCTCTGCCCATCTCTTTTTCTTATGTTCCTCATTTTATTTTGATAAAATGTATCTTTTTTATTCTCAGTTGTAATGTTTTGGTTAGTATTATTTGTACATGTCCTTTTCTTTCTTATATGGATTGAAGGCATGGACGGAAAGGATAAAAAAGCACATGTTAGATTGTAGAGTAACTAATGGTTTGATTTTTAGGATCAATTCGAGAAGAACTTATAAAACTGACATCAGATAGGTGAGATATTGGCTGCTGCCGATGATGATGATGATGATTCTTGTGCTTAACCAATCAAATATTCGTATTCTCTCAAAAAAGAAAAAGAAAAACAGCAATTAAATGTTTGGGTTTTGTTGGATACTTCTTGAGTGGTTTGATTTTGGAATTCTTTTTGCGAGAAAGTTACATGTGAATGATCCAGAAATGGAAATGGTTTCTAAAATCTCAGTGCACCATTCTTATTCTTCATCACAAACCTTCTGCATTTGGATTTTTGAATGGTTATACTGTCTAATAATGTAGCCAGTGTAAGCAGGCTACTCCTTGTGAATTAAACTTTTATGTTCTTAGTGGCTGTGGGGGTCAAAATAACGTGTCGGCGATATGGTGTGCCATTATGCGTGTATCATTGATATGCTCTCTTTTTGCTCCAAAAAAATTGAAAAAAATTACATAAAATTAAGAAAAATCTGACATTTCTTTGTAATTGTATCATTATTTAGCGGGTACCTAGACATTAAAATAGGGCATTCAAGTTACAAAATTGAGATTTCAATTATTTTTTACAATTTTTTTTTGAAAAATAGTAAAAATTATTAGAAAAATAGAAAATAATTTGTAGTGATTGTCTTGACAAAATTTTGATCTAGTTATTTAGTCTGAAATGATAATATTTTAATAAAATTACTTGTATATTAAATAAAAATATTTTAAACATGAGAAAAATGAATTTAAATCACAAATGAGAAAGAAAAATGAGGTATTTAGAAGCTAATATCTTGATAAATGAAGTTCTTCATAGATCCTGTAAAAAAACTTGCACAAATAAAAGATGCAACGTCTTAATCGACTTTGGATGGTGGAGATCTTATAAAATGGATTGAGAATTTGTTAAAATTGAGTTTAAATTCATCAAAATGGTGGATTAGAGCACTTGAAAAACTCTCCAAAGGGATAAAGGTCGGCGGGTGCCGGCGGGAAATGAGGAAGGGAAAGAGAAGGGGGAGGGTTTCTCTCCCATGTGGGGCTCACACATTTTAAAAAAATCTGTTCTTTGATATGGTGTCTGAGGCAGTCAATACTCGCTGCAACAATTTGTTGGATACATCGATGCTGGCCAACACGCAATGGGATATATCGATCATATTGTTATTTTTGCAACGTATCAGCTGATATCTTAACCTAAACATGATTGTTTTCTTTTAAACATATTTATGTGTCTCTTAAAATCATCTACTATCAATTTTTTGTTTTAATCTTTTTAAAAGGGTGGGAAGTGTCTACAAGCATGGAGAGCTTTCTTCTTGTCTGGACCTCCTTTATTATACTGTTAAAGGATGGCCGGCAATTGGAATTAGCTATTTGGGCTAACAGAATGTAGGAAAAAGTAGGAGTTTCCGCAGCTGTCTACTGAGGAGAATTTCCCCTACTTTGTTCCTTTAGATGGGAAGATCCTCTGACTAATCTATTTACAATATTGAATCACTAGAACAGTATCAAAGAATAAGTCTTTGATGATTGCTGTTTGCATGAAGACAGAAGGCAATGACCAAGTCTTAGCTGTATGAGAGGCTGGAAAAGAATAGTATATAAAAGAAGGGTTATTGAACATTGGCCGGCCATGTGTAACACAAGCAAATTTTTGAATTTAGGTTAAACCAAAAGTCAAATGAATTAAAATTAAAAACAAAGACCATAAAATGGGTATATATTCAATATAGATGTGTCTCATCAGAAAAGAAAAAACCTTTGGAAGATCCACATTCAAACAATTAAATCTACCAAACCAATTTTATAAATGGAAACTAAACATAGGCCTCAACTAGGGATGGAATTTTGGCTGGAAGCCCAAAAATCTGAAGTAGCCTCCCTGAGAAGATGTGGGCTTGTGTATCAAATTTTCAACCCTAGGGCTTCAAGCTTAGGTGCATGATGTATGTATGTCTAGGTGGTCTTTTTTTTTTTTTTTACTCAAAATTACAGATAAAGATAACTCATAGGGGTTAGAGTGATGGTCGGAAACTTGTCTCAAGAACTGTCTTGAATTCGATTTCCATTCCACTCTAAAAGGATTTGAGTAATGGTCAGAAACCTACCTTAAGAAGCGGGAGTCTTGAGTTCGCTTCCCACCCCATCCTAAAAAACTACTCCTATGAGTTATCGTATGTGTGAATAGGAGATTTGCATGTTTCAAAAATTAGTCGAATGCTGTGAAAGGCCTGTGTTTATGAGTTGCTGTATTATGAGAGAAGTCCTTGATACCCATCTGGCATTTCCATGGGATGGAAATTATCCAAGTCCAAAATTCAAATCATCTTTTATAAGTGAGAAAATGTTAAGAAGAAATTTTTTATTTACAATTAGATTATGGACAGTCATACTTGAAGAAAAAAAAATTTAGAAAAGAATTATACTGGCCAACGTTGACTCATACGTGTCACTCATTTTTTTACACCTGCAAAACAACTTCTTAATGTCAATTGGTAGATTCTGATATTGGATATTCAAAATTTAGAATATTATAAGAAAATTTACTTGAATTAAAATTTTAGAGAATGACAATAAAATTGGTTGTTGCTAAAATAATGAAGATTCGGAGGGATTTTTAACTGAATATTTAAACTCAAGAAATAAATCCATCAATACATTTAGAATCTCTGCATAATTTACAATCTTTTATTTTATTTTTTTATATTTGCTTTTATTATAACAAGTCCGAAACATCTTATTCGAAGTGAAAATAATTGGATGTAAATTTTAGATCCAATTTCAAATTTGCACATTTATTCTATTTAAAAGGTAAATAATTAATTCAAGAGGGGGTTGGCTTGACGATTAAAAAGCTCTCCTCATGAAGGGAGGTCTGGAGTTCGATTCTCGCTCAACACTTATCTGGGTCACTTACCTAGTTATTTATTTATCTGGTGTGTGTTGGATTGGAGAGGCTTGCACATGCCCCAATGACCAGTCGGGTTCAAATGTCCCCTCAACACTTATCTAGGCTTTTTCTGAGCTCTTCCTCATAATTACTTACCCCGTGTGTGTGAGATTTGGAGGCTTTCATATACCCCGAAGACTAGTTGGATTAAAATGGCCGCTATCCAAATACATGTGAGACCTCAGATGCGTTAGTCATTAAAAAAAAAGTGTGAATAACATTTACTACTAATACCACGTCACCTATCAAATTTCATAAGACAAGTGAGAATAGATTCCACCACTTGAATTATTAGATTTCTATTTATCTATTTTGACATTTTATGTGCTTTCTTTTGCATTTTTTTTCTTTCTTTCAAGCATTAGAGTGTTTTTTAATTATTTTTTAGGTTTCACTTTTAACTCAGTATATGTCAGAAGTTCACTTTCCAATCCACTCTTAATAATGATGAAGATGATGATGGGTCAATGAAACCACCTAAAGTATGTGTGCTGATTTTTTTTTTTAAAGGATATTTTTTTTAATGAAAACTCTTTTAAGACAACGGAAATGCTCATATTTTTTTTTATAAGTGGATATTCTCACTCCACGTTGGAAGTAAAACTAATCTTACAGGCGTAAATCTCTTAATTCATGCACCCCGATTAAGTATATGTGGAGTAGCCCGTTGGGGTTGAGTATGAATCGAACTTAAAGCCCCACTTCATATGACGGGCATCTTGACTGTTAGACCGACTTCTTGAGATTAAACACTCTCATTTTATATTATCCAACGTCTTTGCACATCCCAGGCATGTTTAAACTAAATCGTAGGTTTGATATAAAATCAACTTGGTGGTAGTGAAAAACAAATAGCATTCCCAAACTGGTGGGAATGAATTAAGGGAAAATGACAACAAATTTAGGGAAATTGATAGGTGCACCAATACTTTTACCTTTGGTACACCAAAAATGAGTGAAATACTCATTTTGTCCAAACAAATTAAAGGAGGAAAAGGAGGGTTGAATTTTTTTGGACAAAATGAGTATTTCACTCAATTTTTGTGCACTAAAAGTAAAGTGTTGTACACCAATCACTTCTCCAAATTTAGTTAGACCCTTAAATGGTTTACCTGGTTCGACTGGTCCATTTCAACCTAAACGAGTCCAAACAATGGATTATAAACATGTTGAAGAAACAAATTGACAATATACCAGCAAAAGTTGGTATCTAAAATCGCTCTTTATACCAACAAATCGTAGTAGTTTGCATGCATTGAACACAAGACACTAAACTTAAAACCTAGTTGTCCTAAGAGTTATATACAGTGGCAGGTAAACAAGATTGTTTAGTGCCACTCACAAAATAGGGCAGACATGGTGTGGGCTTTGATGCTTTTCATGTCCAAAACTCCTAGAAGTCCGAATGAGACTCGTAGAATTCACTCAAGCAGGGTGATGTGACAAATTGACAATATACCAGCAAAAGTTGGTATCTAAAATCGCTCTTTATACCAACAAATCGTAGTAGTTTGCATGCATTGAACACAAGACACTAAACTTAAAACCTAGTTGTCCTAAGAGTTATATACAGTGGCAGGTAAACAAGATTGTTTAGTGCCACTCACAAAATAGGGCAGACATGGTGTGGGCTTTGATGCTTTTCATGTCCAAAACTCCTAGAAGTCCGAATGAGACTCGTAGAATTCACTCAAGCAGGGTGATGTGACCTCTTCAAGCATTTGCAAGATCCTGTTCATTGCGGGGCGGGTATCTGGACATGCATTAGTGCACCTACCAGCTATGTCAAGAACCGCTTCCACAGTTTCAACATCCATGCCGTCGCACTTTCCATCAACTATCTCCTGCAAACGGTTCTCTCTGACCAGGGTGTTCATCTGCAACATCCCCAATTCAAGTAAATTAACAAGCATGATCTCTCCTCTTCATATTTCTGATGTTAAAAGCACCCATAAGAAAGAAAAAAAGGGAAAAGAACCAAATCATTCACTAACCCAGCCTACAACATTCAAGCCCCTCTTGACAAATGTTGGATCAGTAGGCCTCTTTCCTGTTACCAATTCGAGTAAGAGCACACCAAAGCTATAAACATCTGACTTCTCTGTTGCTCGACCACTTTGCAGGTACTCTGTTTGCTCGGGCAAGGCAATAAACAGACAAAAAAAAATGTTAGCTTCTCATATTTGTTTTACCTAAATCATATCTAAACAAAAGTAACCAATTAGTACCATTGAAGATAAACTATGTGCTCGGGCCCCAACCATGCTGATTCAATGTTACAAGCATTCCAAACTTAGGTGGGTGTCTAAAACTAATAGGAATATCTCCAATTTTATGAAGGGTTGAAAACCTTGAGATCTTATCTCCTCTCAACGTCATATGTCCAAAACCAAGTAGGCATTCCAATCTTAGGCACCACCCCATTATGGAAGAGAATCTTATTCTTAGGGTGCTTGCTTAATACCACTGCAGGTCCACGTCATTGATCATGAAGAGAATACCAAATATGGACGAATGTTGGTTTGGTTTCAGTATTGATTTGATCTGCATTCAACTTTTCTTGATTGTATCATACTAAGTATGATACCGCTGCAGGTCCACATCATTGATCATGAAGAAAGTACCAAATATGGACGAATGTTGGTTTGGTTTCAGTATCGATTTGATCTGCATTCAACTTTTCTTGATGGTATCATACTAAGTATGATTTTAAGGCCCAAAGATAGAATCAGAATAAGCAAAAACCAAGTAGGCATTGCAGGCGCGCCACCCCATTATGGAAGAGAATCTTATTCTTACGGATCAATGATGGATGAATGTTGGTTTGGTTTCAGTATTGATTTGATCTGCCTTCAACTTTTCGTGATTGTATCACATTAAGTATGATTTTAAGGCCCAAAGACAGAATAAGAATAAGCAGAAAAGTTGGATTTCAATCAAATAGTCAGAACAACTTGGAATGGATTTAAATTGTGTGCACATGTATGTGTTGGGGTGGGGTTATCCCTCATCATTAATGAATTGGGTACTGCCCAGTTTGATCACACTATGAGTTGTGTGTAGGTCTCCCATATTAAAAAATTATGATCTAGGCAAATTCTAACATACTGTCTTATTTCGTGGGCTTTAGAAAGGTCCAATCAAGATGTCCTTGAGTCTACAAGATTAGGGTATTCGGGTGTAACTCAAGCTATAGGTATAGTTTGAATACTTTCAGTAATATGAATGCAGAATTGTAATTCACAATAAGATGCTTTCTATTTTTCTACCCTTTCTGCCCCAACACATTATTACCAGAGCAATGCTGCACATATTTTCATCATGATACTTACTATAAATATTAAATAAAATAGGAACACAACTTTGCCAAAATTTTGGGACTAATGATTTGAAGTATTTTGAAAAGAATCTAATATACCTGGTGCCAAATAACCAAAGGTGCCCGCAACTACAGTGGTAACGTGGGAGTCATCATCTACCAGAAGCTTGGCTAGACCAAAATCAGACACATGTGGCTCTAATTTTGCATCAAGTAGTATGTTGCTGGACTTTATGTCCCTATGAACTATGCGCGGACAGCAGTCATGGTGTAAGTATGCCACTCCTCGAGCAGAACCCAGAGCTATTCTCAAACGAGCATTCCAGTTCAAAGGATGCGCTTCCTGTCCACATTCTGAACGCATAGGTGTCGTTAAATAAAAATACCCACAAACGGCTTGAAAATAAGATAAAATGATAAATGTTCATAAGTGAGGAAAAAAAATACCGTGCAGAAAGTGATCTAAGCTTCCCAAGGCCACATAATCATAAATAAGCAGCTTGGAATAAGGGAGCCTGCAGTAGCCCCGTAGATTCACAAGATTTATGTGTTTGATGCTACCCAAGATCTCCAGCTCACTCTCAAAGATCTGATCAGATCCTTCGCGATTTCTATCGATCCTCTTAACAGCAAAAACACTAGCATCATCCATCACCATCTTGTAGACTGTACCAAATCCTCCGGATCCAACCACATCCTCTTCATCAAGTAGCTCAAGCTTCCTTATAATCTCGTGGGACGAATAAGGGAGATCACCATGAAATGTCACAAGCTTTGCACCTAAAAGAGTATTTTAGAGAGGGGACACATGAATTGAGATATTGCTGAATTAGTCGTAATGTAAATTGAGGACTACTAGCTCACCTGTATCCTGATGAAGTTGCTTATTGATTTTTCTATACTTCTCACCCAGTTTTCCCTTCTTGGACAATAAACAGATCCAAAGGAAACAAAGGAGCACTACAAGAGCAAGACCCATGGTGGACATAGCACCAATTAGAACTCCATTCAGATAATGTGACGATCTTTTAGGAGGCACAGCAGGAATTCCTGTGATTTGATCAAGCAAATAGGGAAAATGCTTATATTAGTTTTTTTCCCCTTAAAATTTTGACAACTTAGATGCATAGAGGGTTTACTGATTATGGTAACTTGCCTGTACCAGGATCGTTATCTGAATGTGGCAACACAACAGGGAAACCCATTGTGCTTCGGCATATCTTCTGAACTTGTACACCGCAAAGATCTAAATTGCCAATAAACCTGTATAATCAAGGCATTAATAAAAAGAGTTTCTAATATAAACTTGATCCTCATGTGGAAATCAGTTGTGTAAGAAGCTGGCTTCAACCAAATCATACAATGCATATGAAACAACTTGCGAAATATGAACTTTTGGCAACTTATCATGGGAGTAATTAGGGATTATCAACAAATCACAAAGTCTACAAAAACTTACGAATTATTTTTGAAAGTGCCCAGGCGCCCAACATTAGGGATTTCTCCAGAGAGGAAGTTGGTTGACAAGTTCCTGAGAAGCATTGCAACACATAAATAAATTTATTTAAACCATAATCTGAATTATGAAAGAGGACATAAAGACCAAGCAACTTCAAAACTGGCAATGTAAATCAAAACCCTATATTGAAAAAAAAAAGGATCTCATTTGGGGGGAAACTGCAAATAGCCAACTTACAGAAAACGCAAATGCATGAGGTGACCAAAGGAGGACGGAATAGATCCTTTTAGTGAATTGCTTGACAAATCCCTACGTTTCAAGTCAAAAGATTTATCATAAAAAGAAAAAAAAGAAGAGAAACAAAAGCAGGGGAAGTAGAGAAACCCAAATATCTTACAGGATGACTAGATGAGAAAGATTTCCCATCTCTGTGGGTATGCTACCTTGGAGATAATTAGCCCTCAGATACCTACATATTAATATAATTTTACTCTATCAAGAACATGAAATTAGATTAAAAAAAAAAATCTACTAAAAGACTAAATGAAATGGAACAAGCAATGACCCATGTCACTTACAGTGCTCTAAGATCAGTGCAGTTGGTGATTTCAGCTGGAATGGGTCCATGTAAGCTGTTCTGATGAAGTGCACTGTCCGGAAAAACAACCAAATTAACTTCACAAACAAAAGGGAAGTCCTTTTTCCACTCCCATCTCTTTATTTCTCTAACAGACATGGAAGACTTACAGTCTATGTAATCGACTTAATCTTCCAATGACTGGAGATATAATCCCACTAAGCTGCATGTAGGGTAGGTCTCTGAGGCAAAGAAGAAAACCCAACAAAGCAAAAGACAGAAATGAGGGAAACCCAAGATAGGAAAATGCAAGTATCAGGGGAAGAAATCAAACAGCAAGGTTAAAAAACAAAAGCAAAACAAAAGAAAGCAGTGAAGTGAGCACAGTTGCTTACATAGAACGGACTCTTTGGTCATGAAGATGGCATGTAATGCCAGTCCAGTTGCAAGGAGTTGCATCTGAAGATTTCCAGTTGCTGAGAACATTTCTAGTGTCATTCAAGGCCTCTTTCATTTCCACCAATGTCTGACCTGCAACAGTAAAAAAGGGGGAAAGAAAGTGAGAAAAAGCATCACATGAGATGGAAACGGCGAGTGGGGAAGTGGGAATGAGAAGAACAAAGTGTTGAATGGAATGGGTGTCTTACCATCTTGTGTAAGAGAAAGAGAGCAAGTTGTTAGAAGGGCTAATGCAGTAAATGAGATGAGGATCCAAACCAGAAACAGACCCATTTCTTCTACCTCTGAATGAGAAGTGAGCGAGGGTTTTGCGTTTGGTTGCTTCCTCTTGAAGACGAGGGAAAAAGAGGGTTGGGTGGTGGGGAGCAGGAATGATAGCGGATCCACGAAGTTATCCTTTTTAATTATGATAGAGTGAGCATGGGAAAGTGTGCAGCAGCTGAGTGAAATAGCCGTTGGAAACGATTTCAAAACTTGAAGTTTGCACGTGTTATCTTTGTCGCACGTTTATTCGCAAGTAGAACAAGATCATGTGAAATGGTGTCTTTTTTTGGGTTTCCTTTTTTAATATGGATATCTCTATCCTATATTTGGAGATAGAGACTAATTCCACCTATAAAATTAAATCACCCTTGAGCCTTTGCAAATTCGTTCTCAACAAATTGGTGTGACCTTTCTATTGGATTTTGGCTTAAAAATCATTTTGGGCGTATGTTGTGTTTATGATAAGCGCCGAGGACTCAATCTGATTTATTGGTAATGTACAAGTATATAAAGTCTCTTTCTCTAAGGTTTTCTTTAGGTGTGAATTTTCTCTTAGGTGTAAAGAGAGGAGAGAGAAAGGAGACAAAGGAAAGGGTTGGTTTTAATCCTTTTAATCTGTTGTTCGAGATTTATTCTTTATAATGGAATTGTACATCACACCCCATAGATGTAGCCTTCTGGTGAACCACATAAAATCTCTATGTGTTATTCTTGTGGTGTGTTTGATTTTGTGATTTTGCATTTTTATTTTCTAACACCTTCATGAGTAAAATTTGTCACTTTTTAAAATTTGTTCAAAAATTCAATTTAAAAACTTTGATAAAAAGTTTACACCAATTTTTGTAAATAGATGTACAGTGGGTCATTTCTGTACTTATTACTTTTATCATTTGGATACTATAGTTTTCTATTATTGAAACAATATTTTTAATATGGAAAAAATGTCTTTTTAAATTCAAATGATATTTATATAAGGGTGGGTCATTTTAAAATTTAAGAAGGAACAAGAATGCTTGTGTGACAAAAATAATTGAAAATAAAATGATTCTCAAACTTTATTTTCATTGAACTTTTTGAATTTCTAGATTTTGAGTTAATTTCTAGGCATATTTTAGTATAGGAACAAACTAGTCAAAGGCACCTAGGGCAACGACAGGGAGTTTGTGTTTAAAATATGTCTATAAAACCATCTCATACATTATATAAAAGTGTATTTTTTATTTTTTTTATTAGGTTTCAAAGTCAAAAGAAGTATAACATCATATGTAACTATTCGTTCTATAGAACTACAAATTTATGGCTGTCAGATTTCAACTCTATGGCTGACAGTGTAGTGTTTTGATGAACTTATTCTGGATGCTTCTGCGATGAACCAACTTCTAAGAATGACATAGATAGAACCTTGAGAAACATCTAAATCTTGAGATATTCTTAATTTTGGGAGCTGTTTTTAGTGCTGATGCGCCTATACAAAAATGGGAAGTTGTTGATATGCATTAGAGACGATGGTCATATTTATATCTATCACTTTATTTGTTCGAATGACTGGATATTCTCATCTTGTGTGGGAGGTCTCTCACTTCCTCTACATGTGGGGAAATGGAACATGATTTGATATGCAATATGATCTACCAAGTTTTGAACGGGTGTGAATCTTTCTCAATAGAGTTATAGGTGTCAATTAAGTCTACATGTAACTATGAGCTAGTCATGTCTTGTTGAATGTGCTTCTTACTTTTCACTATATAACCATATCCCTATACTAAGTTGTTACTCCAAAATGTATAACCTCTACCCACCCAAAAAGTTGTGGACTTGGGTGATTGGGATTTAAAAGAAGGGGCAGCCCTTTACCTTATGTGAGGCATTTTGGGTTTGGTTGGGCCCGGCTTGTTCGGGCAGAAGTGGACTCAAAGCGGACAATATCACACTTGGAAAATCAGGGCGAGATCGTCACAAATGGTATCAAAGCACGGTTCAACACTCGGATTGTGTGGACTCTAGTTGCGTGGCGTTGCATGCCTATGTGTGTGGACCCTTTATCAGTGTGACATGACAGAGCTAGGTCTACTCTGGTCTAAGAGGGGTGGATTGTAATACCTACCCACTCAAAAACTCCCACATTGGTTGTGGACTTGGGTGATTGGGATTTAAAAGAGGGGGCAACCCTTTACCTTGTGTGAGGCCTTTTGGGCCTTGCTAGGCCAAGCCTAGAAACAAACCGTTCGGACAGAAGTGGTCCCAAAACGGACAATATCACACTCGGGAAATCAGGGCGGGGTCGTCACAAGTGGTATTAGAGCATGGTTCAACACTCGGACTATATGGGCTCTACTTGTATGGCGTTGCCTGCGTATGTGTGTGGACCCTCTGTCAATGTGACATGACAGAGTCGGGGACGGCTCTGGTCTAAGGGGGGTGGATTGTAATACCTACCCACCCAAAAAGTCCCACATCAGTTGTGGACTTGGGTGATATGGTATTTCAAAGAGGGGACAACCCTTTACCTTATGTGAGGCCTTTCGAGCTTGGCTGGGCCAGGCTTAGAAACAAAACTGTTCTGGCGGAAGTGGATCCAAAACGGACAGTATCACACTCAAAAAATCGGGGCGGGGTTGTCACAAAGATAGTACTCTAGATGGCAGTGCACCTAAAGTGCCAATGATGAAGGTTGAGAAGAACAGAAATGTGAATCATCATGGTAAGAGACTCCTGCATTAATTGATGATCATCATCAACAGAATAATTGCAGGAATTGCAGACACTCCATCTGATCATCAACAGAATAATTCTGTAGCGTTGCTGGATGGGAAGAAGGAAACCTCAAAAATAGAAGAAAGAAAATGACTTTGGGAACAATAGCTCCTTACCTTCTTCTGCAGCCGCTCCATAATTTAGTGCCAATACTCCCAGAGAACAAATTAATGCAAGCCAAGCTACTTCAAGTGCCAGTACTGAATCCTCAGAAGAATCAATTTAATTTAAATAAGTAAAACAGAAGTCCCGGATGAACCTGTTGGGACTGGGCTTTCAGCCCAAAAGAGTCTAACAGGTGGAGTGACCCAATCTTATACACGCCAACAACCCCCCTTGAACGAGACTCTCCGGCGGATAGAACGTCGCGAACGGCTAGAGGATCCCTGAGTCTACATACGTTGGGTTTGGAGACTTCTCTGATACCACTGTTGGGACTAGGCTTACAGCCCAAAAGACTAGCCTGCTAGGTGGAGTGACCCTATCTCATATAAGTCCTTCGTTTTCCTCCCTCACAATCGATGTGAGACTCTCATTGACACCCCAAAAGAAGTAATAGATATTTGTTAGAACAGTGTTTCCATGTGTGAATTGGTAACAATTTTGACTATTGTGCTTGAATAATATTAATCTTGTGACCAATGTTTTGGCACTGAACCTGCACCATTGCTGGTCTGACCTGGTCCCTTCTCCCTTTCGGCTGGATTTCTTAGTTCAGCCGTGAGTTTTTGTGCCAAATTTTCACTTGGGTGAGCCCAGTTCTGCCAACTATTTAACTCAACTCCAATTGGGCAGTAATTTATGTCAGAGTTGCTGATCATCATTAGACCAGTTTGTCCAGAAATTGCTACTTGTATTTAAAATTCTGCTCCAAGTTTATTCATACAATTTCAAAACTGGAAATATTTTGGGATGGCTGAACTTTGCAATTATTAGAGATGTCAACTTTGATTTTAAACAAAATAGTAGCTATTTTTAATCTATATATTTGTATTAGTTGATACAATTTTTTGTCAATGTTTCTCTGTGACCTCTGTCAATCTTACCAGCAAGAGAGTGACCTATTCTTCAAAGGGGATTCTTTCTTATGTTACTAGTAATAAGAAGAAGTTTGTTATACCCTATTTGTTTGTGTGGATGGAGCCATTTGTGGATGCTGCCACTTCTCCTGAATGTTCTACATGTTGCCATCTAGTCTCAAAATCAGTGGCACATCTACTGATTTAAGTGGCTGCTTGCCTGCATGTATGGAACAAAAGGAATAATTAGAACTCTTCCAATATCTTGAGGAGGTACGGATACTGGTATTGACATATAGAGTTGAGAATCATTTGTAGATGCCACTTCTCCCAAGTATGCTACATCTGTGCTAGGGCTGCAACTCGGGTCGGGTTTTGGCCCAACCCACATGACCCGACCAGAGAAATCATGCTGGTCGGGTCGGGTTGAGGAGATAAAAATCAGCATGAAATTCCGGTCGGGTCGGGTTGAGAATTTTACAAGTTAACCCGATCCAACCCAACTCGACCAGGTTAAAATTAGGCTAAAATAGGTTCAAAATATGGGTCGGGTCAGAATTCGGGTTGATTCGGATCATAATTCGGGTCAGGTTGTGACGTTCGGGTTGATAATTCGAATCGGGTCAGGTTGGGTTCCATATATATCAACTCGGGTCGGATTGGATTTAAAAGAACCCAACTCGCCCGATCCGAATTGCAGCCTCTGTGCCATCATCTAGTCTATGTAACATGGACACTTAAGTGGCACATCTACTGATTAAAGTGGCTGCATGTATAGAGCAAAAAGGGATAGTTAAAACTCTTCCAATATGTTGAGGAGGATGGATACTAGTATTGACATATAGAGTTGAGCACAAAAGAAATTTTAATATTTAATTTTATGAATTTGAAAGATTTAACCAGTCTTAGTCATATTAGTATTAAGAAAAGTATAAAACAATAGTACAAAGAATGACTCAAAAATATAAACAAAAATTTTAATATTAGATTTGGTAACTGAGACGGATTTCATTCACCGTTGTCATGTTATCATCTAAAAAAATGAAAAAGAAACCCCACTTGACAAAAAAATCATCTCAAAAAGAAAAAATCAAGAATAAAATAGATTTTATGATCAATTTTGGTAAATTTAAATAATGGTGAAGTCAAACAAAAAAGAGCATGAAAGGATTCAAGTCGAGTTTGAGTTTGATAATTGTTTAGTTAATGACAAATCAGATATTGGTTCAGAAACTTACACAAATGTATCAGATGTGCAAGATCAACTATAGGAGGAGTAACAATTACATACAAACAATGGAGATCGCAAAGAGTTCGAAAACCTAAAGAGTTTTCAAAAGGTCGGCCCTGGGTATAGACGGTGTAGGCTACCGCCTAGGGTCTCAGCCTTCACACACTTAAACTCCTTAATATACCAGTTACAAAGGGTCTCTAAAGTCTCACTCCGCCTACGGCCCCTGAGATTTTAGGGGATCTCAGGGCCGGCCCTGAGTTTCCATAACATAATATGGAGAACCATCGATAGTTTGAGAAGTATTTGAAGACAACCATTCCAATCAATGGCAAGTTACTGTAGAGAAGGAAATGAAGCCTCTTTATATAAATCAAACATAAAATCTAGTTAATTTGTCAAAGATAAACAAAGTCATTGGTTGCAAGTGGGACTTTACAAAGAAAGAAGCATCTTTTGATTGTAGTGATGTGACATGTAAAGATAGATTAGTGACAAAGTATTATACAGAACAATAAGGTATTGACTTTAATGAAATCTTCTTACTAGTTGCAAAATGCTCTTCTATTTATACTTTGTTGGTCATAGTTACATTATATGACCTTGAGTTGAACAACAACATGTCAAAATAGCATTTTTATGTAACAAGTTAAAAAGAAAGACATATTTATGCACGAGGACGAAGGTTACAAAGTTGAAAGTAAGGAAGATTATATGTATATGTTAAAGAAGTCTTGTACTTTATTTCGCGGAAGAGAGTAAAGAATAAGAATTAGGATTTTCATAATTGATTTTTACTTTATTCTGCTGACCGTCCGATAAGTTTTCAGACTATCCAAGGCCTATCCAAAATTATTGGGCTCTTAGGGGACCGTTCATGAATAATAAACGAACTCCAAGATCCGGTCCATTTGATTAATAATCAGGTTGGGCCGGACAATTCGATGGGCCAAGTCCAGATCCCTTTACGGTCCTAATCATATGTATAAGTTAAAGAAGTTTCTTTTATCATTTGAAGCAATCTTCTAAACAGTGGTACAATCATTTTGAATTTGTTAGAACAACTCTTGTCCAATCTGAATTGCGTTTGGATGAGAGAGGTGCAAGGGTAATGAGAGATTACCCTTATTTGATAACAAGAGAATATAGGTAAAAACCTTTTATCTTTACCCTCTCACTTTTGAATACACTTTAAAAATAAGGGGTATTTATTTTTTGATGCACCCTCCTAGATTTTTTACCCTTCATCCAAAGACATCCATGTCTCATAAAAATATATGTTCCAACCTATCTTGAGAAAAATATGTTAATTTGCTTACTCGAAGATTCCTCAACAAAACTCTTGTCAAACTCATTATAGGGAATGAGTTGACAAGTCACCCTTGAGCAACCTCACTTCTTCCTTCGAAGCATATCCAACCACACCCAAGGATGGCATTCTATGTTTTGAGTATAATATGAACGCTCCGCACGATTTTGTTTCTGGATCTTAGTTCAAATTGTCAACCCCAAAAAGGTCTCATCTAATAGAAGACATGTTTTTCTTTATAACCACTTATCCTACTCATCTCTCAACCGATGTGAGACTTCAGTGGGTGTTACAGTATTCATAAATTTTTTAAATAAAATCAATACCTACTACCTCATATAGATGAAAAAAAATTACATAAATTTAAACATTATACTATGATTAATTTTAAGAAAAGTTGCAAAGTATTAGCATATATACAAGGATTGATTTAAATAAATGAATTTTGAAACGCAGACAAGACAAATAATCGAATAATTACACTCGATCTCATTAGACCATCATGGAAGAAGCATTGTGACTTGAAAGCATGAATTAAATATCAAATAATTGGATCCACTACAACAGCCACATTGAGCCACTCACGCAATTGAAATGCGTACAAGAAGCAAATAAATAATTCAGATAATTGATAAAACCTTTCAATGAAAAGTGAAAGATTTACAAGACCAATACAAAAGATCTAATCTATTATAAAAGTTAAATTTCACCGCTTAATGAAAAGTTTATTTAAAATTAACTTTATTTTTACTACTGATTTTTAAATAAAGTGATAATAAATATGTTGAAAATATCTTTTCTTAAATATATGATCTACTAAAATTCATCTTGATTGTATCGACTGAGTCATATTTTTAAAGACAATAAAATTTTGAAATTAAAAATAATAATTTAAAATGATCAAAATTTGAGAATTTTAAAATTATATTTTGATTGATTCTATTACAATAGTTTCCAGTAGACCATAAATTTAAAGAAAGACTTTCAACAAATTTATGATTACTCTATTTAGTGGACCCTATGCATTTGCGGTGCAATCTAGGACGTAGGTCACTATCTTGTTAAAAATAAATGAATAATCTATCAATTACAAACTTAAAAAATACCTAATTATTCTTTACAGTGTCTTTGGACCTTATTACACTTGTTTAATAACTAACGGCTAAGGGTAAAAATAACTTTTGAAAATTAGGAGTTACTATTCTTCTCTTATTTTTGAAAACCCTTTTCAAATAAGGGGTATTCATAATACTCAGAGTAATTCCTCATCAAGAATAACTCCAGATAACTCCTATAAAATTTATCCCTCATCCAAATGCAGTCATTAATGGTGTTTTACCACCACTTAGGAGGCTTGGAGACTTGTGCTGCGTTTGGATGGGAGTAATTTTGGAGGAGTTACTTGAAGGAATCCTTGGTCAAGCACAACCTCAGATAATATGAAATTTCTCTTTTGAAAAAGATTTTCAAAAGTTGAGAGAGAGAAATAAAAGGTTAATTTTTTATCCCTCTCCTTTAATTATCAAATATGTTCAAAATAAAAAATTGATTTCTTATTTTTACCTTTTAATTATCAAACAAGATAATGAGAGACGGCATCCAAACACAACCTCGAACATCCACAATCATTGGTGGGCCACCAAGTCGATGTTGTTGATCATCATAAATTGGCCCATGCATTGAAAAAGGTGAGTGAGAGATACAGGTATACAACTACTGTGGTCCTCACACAAGAAAATATCTCATTCCTTATCTCAAAACTAAGAAATGCCGGCGTGTGGTGTGAGGAGATTTTGGGGGAGGGGGGGGGGGGGGGGGGGGGGGAGGGGGGAATTCAAGCCTACGACAGAGCGATAAGAGTGGATAGGGGCTCTGAGGTTGAATGGAGACAAAAAGGTCAATTTGAATTATTTTTAAAAACTTTACCAGACATTTTCAAAATGTTATTGATATTTTTAAATTTTAATTGAAAATTTCATAAAATCTAATTTTACTATTTGAATAAGGGGTCGAGATATCGAACCTATATATATCGACCGATATGATACGTGTCGGCTGATATTGTAAAAAAAATAAAATAAGAGAGAAAATATCAACTAAAATATCAGTTGATATCGAATTTTTCACTCCTGATTTAAATAATATTTATCATCACCGTAGAAAGAAACATCGGCCACACTTGAAATGATTTAATGAAGATAAAAGTGATAATCGATAGAGATTAAAAGGATATTCTAAAATCGTTAGTTGGCAAGAAGTGATAATCCAAAATTTAAATTTACCAAACAATATACTCTAACTTTAAAGTAATTGCATAATGCTTACACATTCACAAATACAATTATTATCTAAATCAAATCCAATAACCTTATATCTAAGTCAAAAAACTGATCCCATATAGATGAAATTATGATTTTCGCGATATAGAAAAAAAAACTATTTCTAATATTCCATTATAACTATTCATTTTATAAGAATTAAATTTTTTAAAATCCAAACAAATGTCAATATAAGTAAAAATAGAATATCATTTTATGCAGTTTTTTAAGTGATTTTGCTGAATTTTATGTGAACAAGTCAAAATGAGTGACAATACATATGAAACTCAATTCACCGTCAATATAAGTAAAGAGTTTAGATTAATAAGAGAAAAAAAAATCACCTCAACTTAATATCATCCTCGATTTAATTTTAATTGATGGTCATAAACTAATAACTAATTTCATCATCACTCATTATGATAGTTATCTTCTAAATTTTTGTGGTTTTTTTAAGATCAATTTGTTCAGATATTTTAGAGCATTCGATTAATCCTCGATATGTGAATGCCTCTCTATTTATATACATTGAGATTAATTCTCTTATATGCAAGTCTCTCTATCTATATATACCGGATAACTCTACTAAAAGTGAGTTCCGAAGAAAAAACATATTTTCATCAATCCATCTAAATAAAGAAAATCTCATACTAATTACTATCCATTAAGCCACTAAAAGAATATTTTCAAATTTAGACATTTTATTTTATATTTTTATATTAAATATATAAAAAATTTAAATAAGCTAAAAATATTATATTACTAAGGTTAAAATGCAACCAACATATCGAGAATAATTTATATTATATTGGCCACGAATTATCCTCATTTACTTGTAGAGAATTTCTTTTTATGGATGATATGACCTTTTATGTTACTTATTTTGATGATGAAAAGAAAGTAGATTTAAAAATCTGCATTTATGCATTAAGTGTTTCCAAATTTAACTTCAATAAATTACTTTAAATATATTGCTATCATATACAAAGTTTTATTTGCTCATATAATTTAAATTTAATTAAACCATGAGTGTGTTAAAAATGTAAATTGAATTTTATAAAATCGTAATATGATTTAGAAATGTTAAACTCTTATGAGAGCTGTTGTCTTAAATTTATTTATATAGAAATTAGATAAGTAAATAGCATGTAAAGTAAGATTACCAAATTATAGGATAAATGGCTAATAAATAACTGAAACAATAATAATAATAATAATAATAATAATAATAATGAGGAGGAGGAGGATAATTGTGGTCATACGGCAGTCTATGTTTGGGAGTGCAAGTGGTAAGAGGTTACCCGAATCAACAAGGAAAATAAGAGACACGTGTCATAATGTAATTGGACCTCTTCCACCAACCGTGAGAAAGCAACGATATATACCACCTCACGACCGGTAGATTGAGCCTACCCCTCTTGTTCTCCCCCTTTCTCCGCCATGGATCGTCTGCATCGCCTCTCCTTCCTCCTCTTCCTTCTAATCTCCGCCGTCCATGTCCGAGCAGATGACGTGGAAGAAGAGTATCCGATGATCAGACAGGTCGTGGACGGTCAAGATGATCTCCACCTGGGCGAGGAGCACCACTTCGGCAACTTCCTACAGAAATTCGGAAAGTCCTATTCGGACCCAGAAGAGCACGCATACAGGTTCTCCGTATTCAAGGCCAATCTGAGGAGGGCCAAGAGGCACCAGAAGCTGGACCCAACTGCCGAACATGGGATCACCCAGTTCTCCGATCTCACCCCCCAGGAGTTCCGCCAGAAATACCTTGGACTCCGCCGCCTCAAGCTTCCTGCCGATGCTCACACCGCCCCCATCCTCCCCACCAACGATCTCCCCACTGATTTCGATTGGCGCGATCATGGCGCCGTCACACCTGTCAAGAATCAGGTTTGTTCATCTGACTATCCATCTATTTAATTTTGTCTGTTTGGCTTAATTAATTTTTTTTGGGGCTATTTCATTCTATGCTGCAGTTGACTTTTAACTGATTTGGTTCACTCACACGCCACTCATAGCTTTACCTTTTAGTTCTTGAAGGTTGCGTCTTTGAGTTAAATAGGTATTAGACAGGGGGTCTGCAGATGAAAAATAATTTGAAAAATCTAATTCTGGGTGCCGATTTTAGATAGATGACACAAATGGTTTTGATGATTATGAATTCAAACAATCAGTTAATTTTTTTTTTTTTTTTTTTGTGGTTTTTTCTTATTGAATGGTTAATGGATTGATTTAACTGCTTGGTCTGATTTGGGCTATGGAAGCAATTCCTTTCATGGTACAATTTCGCCACCTGACCTGTGAAAGAACTGGTTTGCCTTGCCCACTTCCTACTTGAAGCCTAACTATTGTTTGACTTGTTTTTTTGGGGGTTTTTATTTTTGTTGAGATGTCCTGATGGAATTATCTTTTCTTCAATATGGTGTCCACCAAAACTCACTTTGATTGAATTGATCAAGCTATATTTTTAAAGCTCTCAAATTTTGCATCTTAAATTATTTTTTAATCCCTAAAATTTATAGCATTTAAAAGAATCACTTGATCAATCTGGTCAAGGTGATTCTTGATGGGCAAAAGAGGGCTGTTCCAACCCCCTCATCTGGTGGGTTCCATGCTGAGGTATGCAAGGTAATACTGTCCGACCCAGTCTGCAGGTGAACATCTTATTTATTTTTAATCTATTGTTTTTTTTGTCTTTCAAATCTGTATAAAAAGGAATCATGTGATGGTGGATTGATGAATTATACTGTATTTATGGTGGTTATTGGCCCGTATATGATACTGATTTGTTTTATGTGACAATATGAGCACCCTCTGAATAGTTAATTGCTTTACCTTGGTCCCATCTACTAATAATCTAATTCTTAATCCATCCTTTTTCCCCTTATATGGTCTATGTCTAGATTGCCCTAAGGTGGTTGCCTTCCTTTTTTGCCAGTTTTTTCTTTCCCTGTTTGAATTTATCTGAATCTATGTGTTTGGAACTCACTGTTATTTCTTCCTGTTGTTCTGTTGTTATATTAGGGCTCTTGTGGTTCTTGCTGGTCTTTCAGTGCGGCTGGAGCTTTGGAAGGAGCTCATTTTCTTTCCACTGGGGAGCTTGTTAGCCTCAGTGAGCAGCAGCTTGTGGATTGCGACCATGAGGTGACTCTCTTCTTGCCATAATGTGCCCTTATTCTGCTTTTGCTTGTTTTTTTCTAATTGTATCAACATCTTAATAATGTGCTATTATCCTTTTTTCCCTGTTTAAGGATATATTCATTTTGTTATTTGTTATTTTATATCCACCACTGCCTTCACTGATCTAGCTAAAAAGGGTTTTACTGTAGATAAGCTATGCAAATGGAGATTTTTTGAATGGATTAATTCATTGCTTTCATTCTTTTATACAATCAGATAGAATTTAGATTTAGATTGTTGTTTGAGGTGGACTTCCAAACTTTTAGGAGGTAATGACCAAAGAAAAGAAAGAAAAGAAAAATGATTGAAGAATGGTTCTTATTGTGTGCATCAAGAGATCTAAGGATTCACAATCTTATATATTTGTCCTTTGGGCTAGGCTTTCAAGGATTGTAACAAGTCCTTTATTGCCAGCTTTCACACACTATATCAATTGTTTACCAACACTTTCCCATTATTTTGTTATTTTATGTGTTTCGATAGATCTCTACTTCTTCTTAGGAGCATTGGGATTTTTAATTGAAGGCTTTATTTATGCTTTTTCTACTTGATGCTTCTTTTCAGTTTCCCCCTAAGTCACTCATTGGTTTCCATTTTATATACTTGTTATAATCCTCAAGGTGATGGATAAGTGGTTATTTTAGTTTTAAGTAACTTGGTGGGTTTGAGGATTCTATAGAAGAAGGGGAATAGTGTTTTCCATATTGTTGGCTCAGAAACTTAAGAATTGCATTATTTTAGGAATCTCTTAAGCATATGTGGATGCATGGAAAAATGTCCTTTCCTGTTATATGACCTTTTCTTAATGGTAACAGACCCCACAACATCTTGAATCTGCAAGGACTTGATAAATTTTCTGTGAGCTTTTTCACAATAAAGAATTCCCTTCCATGCATTCAATGGGAGTTTAAGTATTTAATGGATAGAATTGAACTGGTTTGGACTCCACTATTTTGGGTTTCAAAGAACTCTATAGAGTTTTCCTCTTGAAAAAAAACCAAAAAAAGAAGAATAAACTATAGAAAGATTTTTGGTGTGAGATTTATATCCTTTTTCATCACTTCACTAATAGTTGAGTATCTTTTAAAATTGTTTTAAGAGTTCTATTTTAATCCTTTCAAAGCTAATGTATCTGATTCAAGACAGATACACATGTACACTATGTGTATATTTGTGCATGTGACATGTACACAACAAATATGTATGTGTGTATGCATGTTCTATGTATGCATTTTTACGTGTATGTGGGTGGTGGGTGGGGGGGTCTGGGTCGAATGAACTGCGAACTCATCCTGGTGATTGCATGGATAAACTTATGGATATAGAGTGTGAGCTTTTCCTAGTTCCTACTAACATTGCATTTTCTTTTAAAAGTTGACAAGTATTTAATTAAATAAGAAATGTACAAGGAAGAGAAAAAGTGTAAGAGGACCTAAGACGTGGAGAAATTGTGTGGAGTGCTTTTATGTTTCTCCAAACCCTAAGACATGTCAAATTTACAAATTTTCCCTTAAATATTATTCATAAGGAATTTTAGTATATTTATATTGAAAAATGTGCCCTATATATTTATATATGTAAATAGACTATTTTTCCTTTTTTAATTTTGCTATATATAAGCATGTAAAATTAAAAATGGAAAAGGATATTAGATAATTTTACTATAACCATGAATATCATTTTCTATATATTGGATAAATATTTAATTACATCATTTTAAAATTTAAATATGGTGTTGTGTCCCATGAACTATTTTTTTTGGGGTTGCTATGTTTGACTTATCGTACCAATGTTTGAGATCGACATCGTACCCGTATCCATGCTGCTTAGACATTGACCCTCGAATACAAAAAAAAATTCCAAAATCTCCCCACTTAAGTACAAAAATCCCACATAACCATCTTGAAAATCCACTCCAGATTAAGCCAAAAAATTTGTCACTCATTGGCTGGACACCTTATTTAACAAAAGAAACATCCTTATTCTTACGAAAAAGAGAGAGATCCAGCATGGCTGCAATAATCTCCAGGTGGACACCCAAGCAGTTGCATTTGTAGAATCCTCCTAGATAACGAGCTTCTTTTCCCCCCCCTCCCCGATACTAATGCTGTATATGATAATGATGTGCAGAAATTGTAGTTGCAATAAGTTCTATAAGGGCACTGCTATATATTTTGGGACACTTGTTAAGTTGAAGTCTTCATTTCATTGAGAAGATTCTGATCTGTTTTTATCTTTGTAGACTTGTATGATTTTTTTTTTTTGAAGCGGTAACTGATATATTAATAAAAGGCACCAGAGGTGCAAAGAGACAAATACAAGATAAAAGAAAGAGAACCATAACCCCTTACACCCAAGAGCCCAAGCATCCCAAAAGGGAAAATATTTAACTAAAAAAAGACCAATACACTCTTCCCATGCACAAAGAATGTCATTTTTAACATTTTTATTTTGCTTTGTTGATCAGTCGAATAATCATCTCTCTCAATAAGATACCAAAGTGGATGATTGACTCATTCTGTACTAGAAATAATTGTGACAGATTCCTATTTCTCAATGATATCCCATGATCGAGACAATTGCCTGAATCTTGAGAAACCATTTCTATGAGGTACATTAATATCTTTTTTTTTTAAATAAAGCAAATAGACTTCAATTCTTGGATCATCCACATCGCTTCTGAAAAATACCCATATCAATGATTATGATTTACAAGCTTTATCATTCCAAGAGAAGGAAAAAGAAAAGAGGAGAACATTTACTTGGTGAACTCTTATAGTAGTAGTGAATGCCTTATCCCATTAAGGTTTCTAGGTGTTTCTGCATTTCTACTCGTCCATGTTAAATGCTATTTATGCTGCACATACAAATGTATGATATCTTGGAGACCTCATGGTGTTGTATTTTTCTTAGATTCTCACTTTTTCATATTTGAAATCTAACATGGTAAAATGTTTGTTATTGTGATTGGTTTGTGTAAAAAGTAAATGTAAATTTATTCAGGCATAGTTCCTATGGCTTGGGGTTTAGTGATTCTGATGCCTTGTATGTTCCAGATATGCTACTTGCTGTGCAACCTGGTTTCTAATGGTTTCATGTCAAGTCTTTATTTGTCTCCTCTCCCTTTTCCTTTTGTTTGAGACCTCTCCATTGTTGATTGGTTTTTGATCTTTTGTACACTGCTACATAATTCTTCTGCTGTTATGCCATGCATCTGTCATGATTATATCTCTCACATATAACACACTATCATTCTCATACAGCAGGATATGGAATTTGTAGGCAGTACCTTCCTAATTTCTGCTGTGACATCTACTTTTCAGTTAATAAGTGGATACAAATGATCATATGAATGAGTAGGAAATATAATTGACACTTGGGTCTTGCCATGTGCTTAAAGTCCGTTTTATGGTCCATCGTGGATGAGAATGTGCTGGAGTACCCACTGAGAGAGAGAGAGAGAGAGAGAGAGAGGGGGGGGGGGGGGGGGGGGGGGGGGGGGGGGTGGTTGAAGGAAATGAGTAAGAAATACAATTGACACTTGTATCTTGGGTCTTGCCATGTACTTAA
This sequence comes from Chimonanthus praecox, assembly GCA_022113865.1. Taxonomy (NCBI): domain Eukaryota; kingdom Viridiplantae; phylum Streptophyta; class Magnoliopsida; order Laurales; family Calycanthaceae; genus Chimonanthus; species Chimonanthus praecox. The sequence continues at coordinate 50,440,885 of CM039093.1, read as the reverse complement.
AGTCCGTTTTATAGGTCCATTGTGGATGAGAATGTGCTGGAGTACCCACTGATCACTTCTTTTTAGCCCATGCCATGTCTCCTTAAGAACGGATTATTACAAAGTCCATATTTCAGATTTTTTTTTGGACCATTTATATCTTTTTTGTGCATGTGTCTTCATTTTTGTTGCAGACCTTGTCTAGCAAGGCGCATGAACAGACTTCTGGATTTGTTTCCTTTGCATGACAAGGCATAACCATGTTGAGAAGATAATCAATTGAGTTTTCATATTCTGATAAGAAACAAACACTTGAGATGGAATATTTTGATTTTAAATGTTCATTGGTAAATATTTTGTTGAATGTGGTAATCCAACAAATGCTTTTACCATGGATAGAGAGATCTTTCCATGCCAAGTGGATGGGAAGATGAATATTGGAAGAAAGGCATTATGATTAAGAGAACCTATGTTGAAATTGTTCCATAAAAGAGAGCCATGAAGTAACCACTCAAAATTCATCTCCTTAGATTCCATTTTCATCAGTTAATTTAACTCTTCTTTCTTGACATCCATCAAATTTCTTGAGAGAACCTATGTTGTATGCATTCTTTTGTGTGACATGGCTATGGTGGTCATGTTCCGGAACAACTCCATGTTGATTCTTCATAGGTTTTTTACCATTGAAAATGTTTTCCATTATGACAATGTTCTCTCACTTTTCCTTGTTTTGAATGGTGCATCACTAGTTTTGTTAAAATGGTGCAGCCACTTGCTTCTCACCAATATGAAAGTTGGCAACTATACAGATAGAGGGGTGCCCTTTAATATATATATATATATATATATATGGCCACTCATTAGCCCTTTAAAACTCTAAAATATTGAGATGTTTTTGACTTGATTTTGGTAAAATTCTATACTGGGCAAGAGCTTGTTTCACAGTTGGTCAGTGCTCAGTGTTGCTGCCATGTTGATTGCCGTTTGAGTCACTATTTCAAAAAATAAGTATATTATTTTTTAATATAAATATTTGTTAATGTTCATCCAAATGTTATGCCAGATCGACAATCTTATGTTTAGGGATTTGCTAGTTCAGATGTCTCTGTGAAAGTTACCTGTACTCATGCACAGAGACAATTTAATGGGGTACATTTCTGTCCAGATTCTTATTTACCGTTAGTGTGAAAAAAAATATGAAGCCCCCAATTAATGTACTTTTGAGTGGTGCCTCAGCTTGTTTATTACGAGATATCATTACTTTGTTAGTAATGAAGTCACGTTGGGTATCCATGACTTTTTGGTCAAAATAAATAAATGATGTTGGACTCTTGCAGTGTGATGCATCAGAACCAGATTCCTGTGACTCTGGTTGCAACGGTGGACTCATGACCAGCGCCTTTGAATATGCGCTCAAATCTGGTGGACTTGAGAGAGAGGAAGACTACCCTTACACCGGCACTGACGGTAAAACCTGCAAGTTTGACAAGAGCAAGATCGCTGCATCAGTGTCGAACTTTAGTGTTGTCTCAATTGATGAAGATCAGATTGCAGCAAATCTTGTGCAAAATGGTCCTCTTGCAGGTAGAGGATTATTTGCAATTTTTGTTCTTTAAATTCAGATATGGGACAATTGTGGATTGGAGGCAATTGCTTTGCTGACAATATATGCTGTTCTTTGTATGCAGTGGGTATCAATGCAGTCTTTATGCAGACCTACATTGGTGGGGTATCATGCCCATACATATGCGGCCGGAGGTTGGATCATGGTGTGCTGCTGGTGGGTTATGGCTCTGCAGGTTATGCCCCAATTCGGCTCAAGGAAAAGCCATACTGGATCATAAAGAACTCTTGGGGCGCAAGCTGGGGTGAGAACGGGTACTACAAGATCTGCAAGGGTCGCAATGTATGTGGAGTCGACTCCATGGTCTCTACTGTTGCTGCCATTCATACCTCAAAGCACTAATTATCTTGAATTCACCACATACTCTTAAGGACATTCCTTGTATATAAATGTGTGATGTGTCTCGACTTGGGTGAGCCCAAGGCAAGGCAAGCTACTTGTTTTTATTCTGAATTATGCATGTGGTGAGGCAGCAGCTATTATAATCTAGAAATCAAACTAGTGGAATCACTTGAACAATATAAAGGATTGTATGTGATAAATGTTTGATTGTAGAAGAAACAGTTTATGTTGCAGTGCATTTGGATGGATGTATCAGAACCACAATGAATGAGATACAGATCTCTGTCTGCAGGAAGGGTGTTTAATTTGGGTTTGCTTTCAACATCATGATTAAACCATCCAAAATTGTTTGTCCTTTTATTTGCTCATTTTAATCTTCTTTTTCAAGAAGGCCCCCTAAATGGAGATAAATAGATAATCATGGTCATGCAGGCTTGATGGGTGCTACTGAAGGCTCCGGTAATGGCATGACATGAATTCTGTAGAGATGGGAATTGAAGCATGCTTGGCTTAGTAAAAAAAAAACCAAAATTTTAGATTCTACACTTAGAGAGGTTGTTTGTTTATTTCTTTGATTAAAATAGTCCTAGATAATATTATGTTCTGATTTGATTCATACTGTTCAACAGCTGCTATAAAAGCTAACCCTGTAATGGGAAGTTTTTGTTTTTTGGGTTAAAAGTTTTATATAATCCTTGTCCTAGAGTAAAGAAAAATTCTTTTTTTTTTCTTCATTAGACAAAGTGCTCTTCCTTATATTTCCCTGAAATGACAAACTGCTGTGGATATTTTTGTTGAATGTATTTAAGTAATGCAATTTTGAAGTCTTGGTCTTTATAATCTCTATGATAAACTGGATTGACTCAAAACAATAAATTATGCACTTCTGACACTAATGTGCAAAATGTTTAATGTTTAAAACTATGTCAATTATTTTGAAAAAAATATTCAAATTATACATCATATAAAAATAAGAAACTAGATAGGAGCTAAGATAGTTGAATTTGTGAATTACATGTTATAAGTATAACACGTAAATAATGTATTCATGTTAAATTATACAATTGAAATATTTTGAAGAATTTACAGATATTAAAGGAAAAATGACTAACTATGGTCTCGCTCTTTTTCCCAGAATGATTCTTTCCTAGACCTATCGCAGTCTGAAGCTTGATTTTATTTTTTGAACCAATTTAATAATTAAATTTTTGGAGTTTTAAGTAAAGCTCATGAAAAGCTATTTGACCTCTTATCTGTTTATTCAACTATATATACAAAGATTATATAACATTGTATTTTTTATATTATTAATTAGGCTCTATATACAAGGGAAAACAACTCTCGGGTCTATAGGGCCCATTTAGTAATTAATCCAGAGCATAAAAATATTGTTTGCTTCATTAGATTTAGATCTAATCTTGGTCTATGTTCATTTGATGTATATTCATTATTGATTGAGTAATGATATGAAAAAATATTTATTTGATGATTTTTTATATATCTTAAAAAGCCAAAGATTAAGATGATTCATTGGGTCTTATTTTCACAGTTTGACAGTCTACATGATAATTTGTCGATTATCTACTCTCTTTTTTTTCCCTTAAGGTAGGGACTAGTCCTTTGACATGGCCTAATAGAGTATCGAGACTTTAAAGCATAGGGTTAATTATCAGCAGATACATATACGTATCGGATTTTGAGCTACCAATACATATCGTGTCATCTAGGGGAACCCAGAATCGCCGATACCCCGGTACTATTGGCCAATACGTATCAATCGATTTTTGAGTTTTTTGTCCGAAAAAATAACTGAAATGATGTATAAATGTTCATACAATTATAGAAGACCTCTTAATATGATTTGTAGAGTTTTTAAAGTGTTTGTCTAATATTTTTATTCTTTAGACATTTTCATTAGATTCAGAAATTTTTACAATAAAAAATTTGTGAATCACAATAAAAGATTCATATTGCTAAGGGATAGTTGAAAATATGAAATTTATATTAGGTGTTTTTTCATTTTGGTTTCTTTCTTTATAAATTTTTTATATTTTCTAAAATTTTATGACATTTTTCAAATTTTTAGAACGTATCAAAATTTTGGCTTTCAAAAGTCTAAAATTTCATAAAATGGTAATTTTTTTTTTTTTAATTATGATGACCTTAGATTTTTTATTTTTCTGTATTAAAAAAAAAGACCACCATCAATGTTACAGCACGACCCGACCCTACCCCATCGTGATATTGTCCGCTTTGGACCTTACCTGATCAGCACTGTTTTGTTTTGGGCCCTGGTCCATATGTCCAGACCCAAAAGGTCTCACAATGGGAGGGTTGCCCCCTCTCAAATAAAACCCTCACCACCCAAGCTCTCAACCGACGTGGGACCTTTGGGTGGGGGTACTACAATCCACCCCACTTTAGACCAGAGCCGTCCCCGGCTCTGTCTCATCACACTGACATAGGTCCACACACAGGCAAGCAAATCACACAAGTAGAGAGCCCTCACAGTCTGAGTGTTGAACCATGCTCTGATATCACTTATGACGACCCGACCCTACTCCATCGTGATATTGTTTGCTTTGGGTCCTACCCGACCCCCACGGTTTTGTTTTGGGCCCTGACCCACATGTTCAGGCTCAAAAGCCCTTACAATGGGGAGGGTTGCCCCATCAAATAAAGCCCCCACCACCAAGCTCCAAACTGATATGGGACCTTTGGGTGGGGTTGCTACAATACCAGCTCTGAAATCTCAAAGGCCTTAGGCGCAGTACATTAGTGGGGGTTCTAGGCCCCGGGAGCAGTACAAGTAGGGGCCTTAGCGTCCATTGGCCACATTGGGAGTCCTAGGAGACGGCCTAGTTGACGTAAAGCGAAGGCCAACCAATTAAACCCTTGTATTGCAGGTGGATATTGGTTAAACCTATCCTATATATAATATGATCTCACTCGCTCAAAATCAAATTATTCTTAATAAATTTAAAAATTAGGTAAAATTTTAACTAACCTTATCTAATTATAGTTTGACTTTGACAACTTTTTATCTATCCGGACTTGGGCTTTTAGCCTCAATATCCCCAGCGAACGACCCTGCAACTCTGCAAGAACCGGTTTTCTCTGGTAAAGGATACCACTTCACTCTCTCCCACCCACCTATTCTTCTCCTTCCTTCAACAGTTCAATCCCTTAATCCTTATCGTTCGTATAAAACCCTAACGATAAGAAGAAGGAGATAAACAAATGGCGAGCGCAGGTCCAGCGGTCGCCTTCATTTCCGGCAAGGTAGGATTCTTTTCCATTTCCTAAAATTTTCCTTTGTTTTTTTCCTGTTCTCATTTTTTTTTAAATCCATTTTCAATTAATTTCACCATTCACTGATCTCGTTGCTATTTTCCTATTCCTTTAACATCATTGTCATCGTCAAAGCCTTCCTCCCATCCTTTGTCCCATCCATTTGGGTTCGGTATTCTGAGTTCTTTCCCCATTGAATTATTCATAATTTAAAAAATAATTAATAATCCCAAATGCGCTATAGCTAGAGAATCTCATGATTTGAATGCCGAGCGAGCGTAAACGCTCCAAATGAAATGCTCATCTTCTGTTCGGAAAAATGCCAGATTCAAATACCCATATAGTTCGAGGTGCTAGTTGCAATATCTGGGAATGCGTTTCAATCCACCATTTTGCCAAACAGAAGATATTGAATGAGATGTTATCTTTAGAACTTAAGGGAACTTGAATTTGTACATTGCTATTGAATGAGATATTTGTTGTAGAGGATGTATTTAACTAAATAGTTTGCTTTAATATAACTAAGATTCTTTTCCATTCTTAAATTGCATGCCATATGTTTGACAGAAATTGCTTTTTCATGGTATGAGTTCCAAAGAAATCCTAATATATTTTGGAATTGCCAAACCTTTTATTTTTACATTTTCCATTCAGAAATTCCAGAAAATACAACACCTTCGGACCATCCTCCATGCAGGATGTGCCCACTAGATCAGCGGTTTGGATCATGGCCTCGTGAAATTAGGCACTTGCATGTTTTTTTCCCCAATATGCTGAGGATCAGCTAATAGTCCTTTTTAAAGATGTCATAAGTAAACTTTTTATACTACATAACCTCTTGCAACATTGTGGTGGGCATCCCACTAGATTGAAGGGACTAAAATAACAAGATTTAGAATTTCCATGCAAAACCTTTTCTGAAGAATTCCCAATTTCCAACCAACCATAGAGATGAGACAAGAAACATGTGACAATCCCTTGCTAGTGGTGTATCTCACACGAGATAAAAGAAAGACAACCTAGTGCTTACCTTGGTACTCTTGGCCATAGTCTCCTCCTTCAAGAGGCTTTCAAGAAGGACCTGCAAAGTTCAAAATATCAATCAACGTTTGCCAAAGCGAAACTCTCCTACAGAGAGGGCCTTCTCATTATATTTATAGTGTTGTACATTACGTTGAATAATGGAGATCCAATCGATATTCTAAAACCCACTAACTTGTCACCATATCATAAAATTGACTGCAACTTCTTCAGTTGGTGCTATACACTAATTTAGGTTTATTGCAGAGATGATAGAATCACCTCTCTTGGGTCCAAGTTCTTGTCATTTGAATATTATATTACAAATGAAATATTACAATGATTCACAAACACAAAAGTTAATTCAGTCTACTCCAAATCTAAATTGCCTAACATCAATTCCACACCTGTGGATCCTTTGTTGTGCTTTACGTCACACCCTTTGTACAAGTGTGACTCTAAAATAGACAAAGACGCCAAAACTACATATCAAGTTGTGCTTCATTGTTTGTGCACCTATTCCATCCTGTATCAATTGATCTCCTTTATAAGGCTCGTCCACTAAGAGTCAATTAACTACTTGACATTGAGATTATTGAGCTAGATCTCCAAGCCCATGCAACAGTGTAGGCCATATAACCAACTTGGTTGACATCATTATCACGTTGGTCCTGCATCCCAGCTACATCTGGTTGGACTGAAACCCAACAGTTGCATGCCATTACTGATGTGGAGATGTTTTCAGTAACTTTTTTTCTCATCAACGTAGCTCAAGAGGAAATGTCTTTGAGTGTAACGATACACTGTTCAAATGTAATGACTTCAAAACTTGCAATGCACGGCATGAGGATGACAATAAATTATCAGCCAGTAGAGCCACTTCAAATCAGTAGCTGCATTAGATTTGGGCTGCGCTCTTCAACTTGGTGGATCTGCAACATTGCAAAATGGTCTTGAAGAGGTCACTCCATAAATGCCAACACCATGTCTTGGCTACATTTAATCCTTTGTTGAGCTGTCTAGGCTTTCCAATGTTTGCCTGGTCACTTGGGTCTATGAAAACAGATCCAAGAATCCAACCCAATACTTTGACCTGAACAGCATTTTCTATGAAACCTCATCATGTCATGGTATTTCAATTGAAGCTAGTTGTCTCTCTTTCTTTCATAACTGGAAATTCGAATGGCTATGGCACTGTGACCCTATATGGCAGACAAAAAGCTATTGCGATACCAATGTTTGCCTATGGCAGGACCTTGTTTGCACTGACATGGTCCCCTGGAAAGGTATTACCCTCCAAGTACAGACAGGCACTCTTGAGAAATTGAATTATATTGGTCTTGGCAGATATCATGCACCTCCATCCTATGCCGTGAATGAACTCTAGTAATCCATGAGATAAGAGGGCTGGTTTCGTCCTCTAGAGAGATGCATATCCGTACTCTATCCCTGAATGGGTGTGACTTTGATATGCATACAGCATGGGTAAGCATTGAGTTTATCAACATTATTGTTTAGGTAAGCTACTATGCTAAGTTTAGGTTTTTGAAATCCTAGGAACCAAATTCCTGTTCACCTGATGAGTGATTTCCCCACCTCAGGAGTATGCGACAGCCATTTGTGGAACCTTTATAGTGTAAATACCTTGTCCCTGTTCTCCCAGAGTGATCTCTTTTTTTATCATGCATTGTCATCTCATACCCTTCCTAGTTCACTCTGTGCTATGTTTCTAGTCTTCCAAACACTCCCTTTAAACCAAATCAATGACCCTTTTAGCCTAACTCTTTTCCAAACCTAATGAAATGAAGCTCTTAAGTGTTTTTTCACTTCAACATGGGAACAAAAGAATCTATAATCTTGGCCTGGACAGCATTGCTTTGACTTTCAGTTCTGAAGCCATCAACAAAAATGTTGTCAAGTAGTAGGGAGATATCACTTCTCCCCTGCCCAACTTGGTAAAGCCTCTTTTTATTTTCCATGGATTGCCTTGCCTCACTCCATTAGCTTTGCTATGCATCATTTCTCCAAATAAAAACTAAACCTCTATATCTATGATCATGTATCTAGGTTCAGTCTTAAACATGTTACACAATTCCCCAACCGTTCGGGCCATGGACTGATTTGGAGACTGAAGCCTTATTCTTATTGAATTTGAACAAATTATTTGTTGCTGCCAAAATCTAATGTGGTTATATTTCACTGAAAGATAGCTAAAACTATTTTTTTTTTGAATGGTAATAACTAAAACTATTTTATGGTCTAGTTGGGAACTAGCACCTCTAACATTCTACCCTTCATTTACTTCTTTTTTTTTGAATGGATAATATATTAGAAGAAAAAAGGGCACCAGAGGTGCAAGATAAAAAACAAAAGACAAAACAAGAAAAACAACTACCCGCAACCCCAATACATCCAGGAAGAAAGGAAAAACTGGAAATAAGACAAAAAGAAGAAGCTAAGTTAAGTACCCTTCATTTACTTTCCTGGCTTACATTTTGGGCATCTTCACTTGGCGATAGCAAATGCATCAAACTTATGTCATTTCTCTGTTCTTTCAGACAATTCAAATGCATATTCACATGATTTTCAATTATTTTGATTTGCAAGAGAGATTTTTCATACCCTTATAATAACAGGAACCATACAATTGAATAATTGATGCTATAGCATGGCAAAATAATAATGAATCTCTGAAAGTGATTATGTTTTTAATACTAATGTTGATGCTTTTATTGTCATTGCTTCATTATTATTTCCTAAAACATCCAACGTTTTATCATTTAGGCAGATGTTGAGGCGTTGTGCTTGGTGGTGGATGTCATAAAGAAATTGCATTCCATTTCTCAATGTCTCAAAGCCAAGAAATGATTAGAAGAAAATACCAAATAAATTTGTATATTTCAAAGTTCCCAGTTGATATGGAAAAACTTAAACTAGGATGTGAGCATGAAGTTGGGCAATCACGTACATGCTTGTCCTCAAATCAAGTCATTTGACCCTTTTTGAGTTTGAGATCTAGCACAAAGGATTGTTTGATGGAACTTATGGTAAAGAGACATCTTATATTGATTTTTAGCCGTTCTACTGTTATTATGTCAGATCATGTACATATAGTGTTTTTGACAAATTGTTCCTTCTGCTTGTTGGTTTCTTATTTTATTGATCATGGAAGTATAAGTCTTTTGCCTAGCTATTGATATTATTTTTTGCGAATTGTGAGATTTTGGTGGAGAATATATATATATATATAACAATTTTCTCTTAAGAATAGTTCTCATTAGACATTCATGCAAACTTTTGTTCATGGATTCAATTCCCCTTTTACACGCACTCACCCCTGTGAATTGCACCTGTAACAATTTAATATCAATTTGAATTTTAAAGCACATTATCTAACCCAATGAATTTTCATTGCTCGATAAATGTGAAATTTTGAAGTCCTTAAAAAACATGACTTCTCTTATTCAATGAAGATGAAATTTTATAGGCATCATTTAGAAGCCAAAGCCTCTCAAACCCACGCTTCTATATGGCCAAGTGCATCCATTGGCTATATGTGTGTGTGTGTGTGTGTTTATTTTGTTTCATAAATTCTGTTGGGAATGTGCTTCTTTGTGGATCTTGATGGGAAAATTTAGGTGGTTTTCCTAGGAAAATTTGGTCTTGAGAATTCATATTACTACGAAAATTTGTTATGCATACAAACATGAGAAAATCTCTATGCAAAAAAACTGATGTCCTTAATGAGGTCACTATTTGTAATTCAAACCGAAAGAGGAGGGGGGGGGGGTACCCCAAGGTTTACGACATTTTTTCAGCTTACTTAGGCATTTATAGTGAGCTTGGGTCAATTTGTTAAATAGTTTGCTTCATAAATTTTTCTTGGGAAAGTATTTCTCTGTGGGTCTTGATGGGAAAATTTAGCCTGTTTTACTAGGAAAATTTGGTCTTGAGAATTCATATTCCTGTGAAAAATTGTTTGCTTACAAATATGAGAAAATATCTATGCAAAAAACCAGTGTCCTTAATGAGGTCACTATTTGTAATTCAAACCAAATAGCTTGTCATTGTGGTATTAGAAAATTTCTCGCAAGACATGATATGGTACCAAACGTGTTTTTTAAAATAATATCTGTCTTTTTATTTTGGATTCCTCTATATTCATCTTAGGAGGTTCTTTTCAAGTTGGGGGCATTGTTTATTTTACTACTATGCACATCTTACCTGAGAAAAGAACTATGATGCAGGGAGCTTCCAAAATTTCCTCGAGAATTGCCCAAATCCGCCTCGTTAGTGGGCATCCCGAGGTTTATGAGCCTTGTGACGACTCATTTGCTCTAGTTGATGCACTTCTTGCTGATCGAGCCAACCTATTAGAGCAAAGGCCGAGGTTATGCTTGGAAGTGGGTTGTGGGAGTGGTTATGTGATCACATCATTAGCTCTTATGCTTGGGCAAGATGTTGGGGCTCACTACTTTGCAACAGACATTAATTCACATGCAATTGAAGTGACTCACAAGACACTAGAGGCCCATGGGGTGCATGCTGAGGTGATTTGCACTGACGTCACTTCTGGGCTACTGCCCCGCTTGGCTGGGATGGTGGATGTGGTTGTTGTAAATCCCCCATATGTGCCCACTCCTGAAGAAGAAGTAGGTTGTGATGGGATCACTGCTGCTTGGGCAGGAGGAGTGGATGGGCGTAGTGTCATTGATAGGATCTTACCTGTTGTTGATGAACTCTTGTCAGACAGAGGTTGGTTGTATATGGTCACACTCACTGCCAATAACCCTTTGCAGATTTGCCTTGAAATGAGGGAGAAGGGTTATGCATCACGGATCATTGTGCAGAGGTCAACAGAGGAAGAAAGCCTCCATGTTATAAAATTTTGGCGTGATCCTGATGTTGAAAAGGAACCAAACAGAGAATCTCCCACCTCTAAAGAGTCTTGGCTGTCTCATTTTCCTCGTTCTCTTTGGAGGAACTTCAATAGCAGTAACTGAATGGAATGGACATTGAGAAGAGCATGCTCATGGTTGATGGTTTTAACCATTTTTCTTTCGTTCAGGAATGCTGTCACACAAGCTACTTTTGTCCCTAGCAAGAGGATTTGCCTAACCATTATTGCTCAAATAGCAACTTCCTTTGGATGCAATCATGAAGTAGTGATTCTCATATCTCAGGTTCATATTTCTTGTGCTCAAGTAAAATCTAATTAGCCTGTTAGAATTTCTTTTTCCTTTTTTGAAATCCCAGTGAATGATATTAGAATATTAAGAGTCATCAGCCATGTTTTTACATTACCAGATTATGTGCAGGTGTTTGTTACATCTTTATTATTATCATTTTTTCTAGGGTTTCTCATCAATATATTATTCAATTCATAGATAAATGGGATGTTCATACACATCGGATCTCTCTCTCTCTCTCTCTCTCTCTTTGTAGGTTACACACTAAAACTTAGCTCCAATCATTATTATCCATAATTTCAGTGGTGAAAGTAAAATCCAGCAAGTGGCTTGCATAATCACCGTACAATGTCCCTCAGATGTCCTTTGGAGCTGCTCCTCTCTTTTCTTCTTTATCTGAGATCAGTGAAGCTCAACACATGTTACATATTGAGAGATGTATCTGAATTTACCATTCTTTGGTAGCTTGATGAATATATACCAGCAGGTTCTTTAACAAATAGGCAAGTCTGCAATAGAATTGGGTTTAGTCCATGAGTATGACTAAATGTAGTGCTACAGTAACCCCAAGGGGTTGGCCTGGTGGTTGAGACACAAGACTTTAGAATTGAGGTCTTGAGTTCAATCTTTGGTAACTCTAATGAAGGGCCACTCTTCGTGGGATATGTATAGAGTAAGGTCCTACTGCTTGAACCTAGCATGTGTGTGTAGAGAAATGTGCACATGCCCCAAGGACTAGTTGGATGAGACACTTGGACACCTTTGGTTATAAAAAAATAAAATGTAGTCCTACAGTAGTATGTTCCAATTGATATCTCCACAGCTGGCATGTGCACAAGGTATATTGTAGTTGACAGTCACCAAAAATAAGATCCAGGATCAATCTGAGAAAATTGCCATGATAAACAGTGGAAATTTTCATTTTCTGATCCAGGACCCACCCATTTCTCATATGCAAATGATCGGGATTCCACTTCTTGCTGTGTGGTTGGGGGTTTCTAAATTATTCTATGCCTGAACAGCAACTTCAAGCACTTGGGAATAAGTGGCCATATCCAAAAGACCAGAAATAATTGTTAGGCAGTCTAATTGTTGCTGAACTAATAATATCTAGTGTTGATTTCGTTTTTACAAGTATTGGTCATGTTGGATGAAACTAAAATTAGTGGTCCTATTTTTATAATTGTAATAATGGTCATATTTTGAGTTCAATTTAATGTCCAAATTATATGAAACTGGATCAAGTGAATTCTTCTTTAACAAGGTTCAATTTATGCTATTTTGACACTAATTTGAGAAGTAATGACCAATTTTCATTATAGGAATTATTTTATTTTTAATTTATTATTATGTGTCTAATTTAGGTTTTTTTTTAAAAATTTAGACGGATTAGTTTTAGTAAGTTACGTCATTAGAAAGTCAACATGTACAGGGATCATTGGTTTCTTTTTAATTAGTAAGTTTGGTTGGCAAATATTTTAGTTTCTATTTATGATTAAAATAATTATTTATAAATGAGAAGAAGAGAATAAAAAAGGGGGAGATTGATTTTTGAGCAAAATTCATGTGTGCCCCTTGAGGTGGATTTTTGGAAGCCATAACATCATCATATGGTGTGATTAGTAACTCTCTTTTTCTGAGTTATATATTTGAGATAATCTTAATTTCATGCTTATGAGTGTGAATTTGATATTTTATCCATTCTTATAGTTTTACCTTTTATTTGGTAAAACTGGATTAGACGTGTGCCAATCATTTCATACAAACACTCACTTTCTCACATCCAATATTCTTCAATAAAGAAAAGACTAGGGTTGCATTTGGATGGGGGTAATTTTTATAGGGGTTATCCTGAGTAGGGGTCACTTTTGAAAAGGAGTTATCCTTATCTTTTTTGATAATTGCAGTGGTAAAGTAAGAACTTACCCTAAGGGCAAAAAATCTTTTTTGGTACCTATTAGTAGGGGTAACCTGATATATTAATAATTTTATGAGAAATTTTACAAAATATAATTATTAAATAATATTCATTAAGTAAATCTAATATTATCTAATTTTTATAGATTCTTTTTTATAACAATAATTTAAAATGAACATTTGCATTCTAACAGTAAAAAAATAAATAAAGAAAAAATAGATATTATTATTTTAAATGCCAATAAATGAATAAAAAAACCAACATATCTCTTTATAAAAAAATATAATTTGTTCATTGGTAATATGAAATATATAATATAATAAACTATTATAATAATTTAATAAATCACAACAAATATAAAATTAATATTAAAAATTGTCACAGGTGAACTCGTTAAAAATAAAATATTTTCACAAATATGTTTCAGAAATTTTTATTTTTATATTATATAGATTTAATAAAATTATTAATTCTCATAAAATTGTTAATATGTCAGTTTACCCCTACTCAAAGGTAACTCCTGTAAAAATTTACCCCTCATCCAAATGCATCACGTTGAAAATATTGCAGATTTTTTTTTTTTTATTATATAGATTTAATAAAATTATTAATTCTCATGAATTATTAATATGTCACTTTACCCCTACTCAAGGGTAACCCCTGTAAAAATTTACCCCTCACCCAAATACATCACGTTGAAAATGTTAATATATTTTTAAAATAATCTTCTAACAGAATAAATTGTTAATTACCCTGAAAGAGATTATCATAAACATCAAACTTTTTCAGAATTTTAAGACTATCGAAATTTCGACAGAATCACCCTTTAAAAATAGAATATTTTGACAAATACAATTAAGAAAAATTTATTTTTATATTATATAGATTAAATAAAATTATTAATTATTCTAAAATTGTTAATATGTCAGGTTACCCCTACTTACAATTACCCCTACTCAAGGGTAACTTGAGGTAACCCCTGAAAAAATTACTTATCTTCCAAATGTATCATGTTGAAAATCTATATAATATAAAAAAATTATTTGAAATCAATTAAATTTTCAATTATATAATATATAATTGAAAAATAAAAGAAGGTACGGGATAAATAGGGGAAAGGTTTTCTTATTATTTTAAATTTTAATAAATGAATAAAAAAAATTCTACGTATCTCTTCATAAAAAAATATAATTTATTGTTTGGTGATATGAAATTTATCAAATAGAAATAATGGAGTGCTTTTAAAAAAAATAAAAGCCAAGTACTCACCAAAATAAATAAATAAATAAAATGTAAAAAAAAAAAAAATCTCATAAAAGAGCAAAAGGGAGGGTAAGAAGGGATATTTAAGAATGAATACCCCAAGCCCCATGGGGGTATTCAAAATGGTGACAAGAGGGTAAAAATTCAAATTTTTACCCTTACCCCCTTGTTACCAAATGAGGGTAACAATGGAGTGAGGGTAAAAATTTGAATTTTTACCCCTCTCATCACCAATTTGAATACCCCCATGGGGCTTGGAGTATTCACTCTTGAATACCCTTCCTTATCTTCCATTTTGGTGTTTCATGAGATTTTTTTTTTTAACATTTTTTATTTATTTATTTTGATGAGTACTTGACTTTTATTTTTTTATTTTTAAAAGCACTTTATTATTTCCATTTGATAAATTTCATATCACCAAATAACAAATTATATTTTTTTTATGAAGAGATATGTATAATTTTTTTATTCATTTATTGAAATTTAAAATAATAATAGTAATCTTTTATTTATTTTTTATTTTTTAAGGAAACTTTGCCCCTATTTACCCCGTGCCTTCCTTTATTTTTCAATTATATATTATATAATTGAAAATTTAATAGATTTCAAATAATTAGTAATTTATTTTTTATATTATATAGATTTTCAACATGATGAATTTGGATGAGGGGTAAATTTTTACAGGGGTTACCCCAGGTTACCCTTGAGTAGAGATAACCTGACGTATTAATAATTTTAGAATAATTAATAATTTTATTTAATTCATATAATATAAAAATAAAAATAAAATTTTCTGAAACATATTTGTCAAAATATTCTATTTTTAAAGGGTGATTTTGTGGAAATTTCAATAGAGTCTCGAATCTTCGAAAGAGTTTGAGATTCATGGTAAGCTCTTTCAGGGTAATTAACAATTTATTCTGTTAGAAGTTTATTTTAAAAATTTGTCAATATTTTCAACATGATGCATTTTGATTAGGGATAAATTTTTACAAGGGTTACCCTTAAGTAGGGATAACTATAAGCAGGGGTAATTTGACATAACAATTTTATAAGAATTAATAATTTTTATTAAATTCATATAATATTAAAAATAAAAATAAAATTTCATTAAACATAATTATCAAAATGTCCTATTTTTAAGGAGTGATTATGTCCAAATTTCTAAAGAATCTTAAAACTCCGAAAGAGTTTGTTCATAGTAATCTCTTTTGGGGTAATTAGCAATTTATTTTGTTGAATATTTTTTTTTTTTAATTTGTTAATATTTTCAACGTGATGCATTTGGATGAGAGGTAAATTTTACCTGGGGTTACCCTTTAGTAAGGGTAACCGTAAACAGGGATAACCTGACATATTAACAATTTTATGAGAATTAATATTTTTATTAAATTCATATAATATGTTGATATTTTTTATTCATTTATTAGGATTTAAAATAATAATATCAATTTATTTTTTTTAATATTAGAATGCAAGTGTTCATTTTAAATTATAATTATGAAAAATAATTTATAAAAAATAGATAATATTATTAGAATTTACTTCATAAATATTATTTAATAATTATATTTTATAAAAAAATTTAAAAAATATTAATATATCATATTACCCTTGCATGTAGTTACAAAAAAAGATTTTTTACCTTTAGAGTAAAATTTTACTTTACCACTATAATTATCAAATAAGATAAGGATAATTTCATTCAAACATCACCCCTACTCAAAGATGACCCCTACTCAGGGGTAACCCTTATAAAAATTATCCCCATCCAATCGCAGCCTAGGAGAAGTTTCCTAGCTCTTCCATGAGTCTCTCCCAAAGCCCACGTGCACCTTCTCACACACTGCTTATGATGCGGATATTGAACTTGACTTGAGTCCGATCAAAGACGAGCCAATTCAATTAGATCAGATTGATGAGATGACTCTCTAAATCTATCATCGGATAATGGAGAGAAGAGAAGAACCCACCTTCAAGTGCCATGTCAGCCTCAGACTGACAACTCGTGTGGACTCGTTGGCGTTCGAGACCAAGACGGTTGGTAGTGGAAATCTATGCAAGCAAAGAGATCAAAAAGGAAACGAGAGAATTTGAGAAGATTTTTTTGAAATTTCTATCAAAACTTAAAGTAAACCTTAAAACCGATCTTACCCGTTGATCAGCTGTATCACTCACGTGCATTTCATTTGACATAACCGTGTCATGTAATTAATGTGTATCCAAAATTTGGCTGAAGAGTCTCCGTGAGTCTTACATGTGTAGTTATGACTCATGAGATGCATGACAAGGGTGAAGGAATTGTTCACAAGTGGACCATGAGTCACTGGAAATGGACCGAAATAATGCATGAATCTCTCCTGTCTAAGTTGGACATAATTAAGTGAAGTGGTTATTATGACTTTTAATTAAATTATATGAAATTTAATAATAAGCTAAGATCCAATTACTTTATAAAATAAAATTGTTTGCTCATGTGAGAATTTTAAAATTCTCTTGGACAACCGTGATTTACTATATATTTCAACTTTTCAGACCCTTCTCAAATTTTAAAACTTCTTTTTAATCAAAATACAAATTGATTGATTTATGTGTTTTGCAACAACGTGATAATCAAATTAAGAAAAAAAGTAAGACAAATAGTGAAAAGTCGTTGGAGCACGTCCCCAACATCTGACATCCTATTAAGAAAAGAGCAAACTTAGTGAATGAATACTAGTCTAACAATATAGAAAATTAAATATTAGTTAATAAAATAAAAAGAGTGAAAATAGAATGTAATAAACCCATTATAACCATAGCAATTTCATCAAATTACATTTGTCACGTTGAATGATAGTCTAAGTACATTACATTTATTTCCTACACCACTGGTCCAACTACAAAAGACAAAATATATAACCCATAACTAATTGTATCTCTTACCAAAGGAAGAGCAAGAGGTCTACAAGAGATTTCTTTTACAACATTTTTTTAAATGATACAGGAATTTATCAACAGTCAGCAAATTTAACCAAAAAAATCAAATACATAGCACTATGGTATAAATTAATTCATAATAAGGGTTTTATTCACAGTACACATTAAAGCAAACACAGATCATTAAACAAAAAGATGAACCAAATTAAATATGTAAACTCAACAAGAATTTAGTTCATAATTAGAGGTTTATTCCCCCTTTGTTAGGTATATTAAAGAATCCAATTAATGCCTAAACTAAACTAAAATCTAATTTATAAATAATGTTATTATCATCAACACAACAATAGGAGTTTTAGCTAAGGCATATGCTAAGACATACTAAACCTTTCTAACTCCCTACCAACTCCTTCATCCACCTCATTAAGACCACTCCTAAATTTTGAACTTTAAATTCTTTAAAATATAACTGAAAGCCTTTCAAACCATCCATCTTCTGATTTCTACCAGGCCACTACAGCTTTCATCACTTCACTATACCCTATTCCTTCATGTGGACAATCATGGGGTTCTAGCAATTCACATGAATCTTTGTTTTCTCACACTTGGTCAGGGGATTGAACCTAAAGCTCTGATATCATTCTGTCACACCAAGACAACACATGACTAAGGGAAAATAACTTCACTTTTTTTCTTCCACTTCTAATTTCTTCTAACAAAATATCTTCCAAACAGTTCATTTCCCAATTACATGGAAATTCTTCCACGACATGAATGGCATTTGTTTCTCTATCCATGGTTTTAAAATTGAAGGCAAGCCAAATCTCTGGTTCTGACCATCAGAGACCAAACTATTAAGCCAAACCTTGCAACTCATTTGATACAAGTTGGTTATTACACCTTACTAGCTTTTTGGTAACCCATTATTCTATAGTAAATACAAATTAGTATTATTTTTATTTTTTTTGAAAGATTACCAAATTTATTAAGATGCAAAAAGAATACAGCCAAGAAGGAAAACAGAGGACCAAACCAGAAATACAAAAATCAAACCAGAAGGGGAAAGAAGACTGCACACCCATAGACACAATCAAAGCAGCAGCAGTAAAAGACTAAGTAGCTTTTGAAACAAAATAAATGAAAAAAATAATAATAAGGCCAACAGAGAAGGAGAAATTTAATAGCTATGGTAAATCAAATGAAATTTGATTTGAAACCCAAGAGTAAATAATCTTCATTTTGCTTCCCAATCTTCATTATGCATTTAAAAACCCATAAGGGAAACAGAGAAAAGGGCGACATCAACAAAAAAAAACAGAGAAGGAAATTGTAAAAGGGAAAAACATGCGATGAGAAAGAGAGACTCGAGAGCGGCGAGAAAATAATTCAAAATAAAATAAAAAATTAAAATTTTATCAAGACAAATACCGCAAAAGGCAAGTCCTCTATTGACAAAAATAAAAAAACCCATCAGAAATTAGAAATAAAATTGATTACTTGGTGAAAAATAATCTTTTCAATACAACAAAACAATGTATAAAGATTTTCTGAAAAGCAAAACTGATGGGAGATTTTGCACAAGAGAAGGGGTAACAAGATTAAGAGAAAGCCCTTCATCATAAATTTCGTTTTCGTGCATACAAAGTCCAAACAGATGATATAAATTTTCTGAAAAATAATGAAGGGGACTTTTCGACTTCCGTTTCATGCATCCAAACAGATTATTTAAATTTTCTGAAAAAAAAAATAACGAAGGGATTTTTTCCATAATGGAAGAAGGGAGGAAAAGGGACAGACCTTGATGACAAGCTGCTTCTTAAAACCATTACCAAAAGTAAATTGCTTTCGCACGATTCATTTCTTTGTTCCAACAGCAACATCACTGGCACCAACAAATCACGAAACCATGAATCGACTCGTTAAAAACTGTTTCAGAGATTATAAAATAAAATAAAATATCAAGTGATCTCTTTAGTTTGGATTTATAAAAAATGGAAAAAGAAAGTTTCGCTGAAAATAAGAAATATACCTGATCAAGAGGAAGATAGAGAGCTTCGTCCAGAGAACGAGATGGACTGGTGAGGCTCTAGAAGCTTCTGACGGTCACGGGTATATATTTCGAGAAGGAAGGATTTTGGGCGGGAGTTGAAAACCAGTGACACGTCATCGAATAGAACAGTGATTGGTTGTTCTTTGCTTCTCTATCCTCTGCATTTTACTCTCTCCATGTGTGTTTTCTACTGTGTTTCTTTGCTGTACTGTATAGAACAAGGGTAAAACTTGGGTCCCGCATGATTTGATCAGAAAAATCAATGGATTTAATTTATGTATTTATATATTTTTGATGAGATCAAGTTGAAAAAAAAATTATATGAAATTTGGGTTAAGATATTCCAACTCAACGTAACACAATTTCATCTGAGTATATTAAGTTATAAAATAACTCTTAAGTTGAATTAGATAAAAAATTTGAGTCGGGTTGAATTGAGTAATTCGGGTCAACAACTCAAGTCAGGTCAAATCAATTTTTTAATAAATTTTGACATCAGTTACTTTGACTTATTAAAATTCAACTCAACTCGATCCAAGTTTGAGCTCTAAATAGAAGGGCTCTTGTATTAACATATTCTTGAGTTTGTCTCATATACCATCTCAATTTTGTGGCAACCGGTCATGCCTGCATGCATGTCTCGAACGTTTAAATTGTGAGCCCTCTTTCCATGTTCATCTTTAAAACTTATTGGCCAAATATCGGCCGAAATATACAGATTTTAATAGCAATATATATCGGCTGATACAATACATATTAACCGATATTCAGTTGATATTGGATGATATCTGGCCGTTATATCGCCGAAATCGATGGTTTTAAGTAATAAAACCATTAAATAAAGTTTTACAATCAATAAGATTTCCAATTCCAAATATTCAAGATATTTTGCATAGAATTTATAATGCTAGAATATTCTCTAAATTTGATTTAAAATCTGAATTTTGGCAAATTCAAATTAAAGAAAAAGATAAGTATAAGACAGGTTTTGTAGTACCTTCTGGTCACTATGAATGGAATGTTATGCCGTTTGGTTTAAAAAATACAATTCCAAAAAATAATGACAGAAATCTTTAACCCATATAGTCAATTCATGCTAGTCTATATTGATGATATTCTAATTTATTCCGAATCAATATCTCAACATTGGAAATATTTAAAATTTTTTAAGAAAACTGTTAAAAAAATGCCCTAGTTCTTAGTCAGAGAAAAATGAAATTATTTCAAACAGAAATAACATTTGTAGGATTTAAATTAAAAAACAATACAGTTGAACCTGTGAATAGAGTAATTGAATTTGGTGATAAGTTCCCTGATGAAATAAAAGTCATAAAACAACTGCAAAGATTATTAGGATGCTTAAATTATGTTTCAAACTTTTACAAAAATCTAGCTCATGATAGAAAAATTCTACAACAAAGGCTAAAAAAGAATCCTCCTGCTTGGAATAAAACTCATACTAAAGCTGTCCAAAGAATCAAACAAAAGATTAAAAATCTTCCTTGTTTAAACTTAGCAAATCCTGAAGCTTTTAAAATCGTTCAAACAGATGCCTCAGAAATTGGTTATGGTGAAATTTTGTTACAAAAAAAAGATAATCAAGAGAAAATTGTTAGATCTGTTTCAGGAACCTGGAATCCAACAGAAGCTAATTATTCAACAATCAAAAAAGAACTTTTAGCTATTGTTTTGAGTATTCAAAAATTCCAACTTGATCTTCTAAATAAAAAATTCTTATTAAAAATAGACTGTAAATCAGCTAAAGAGATCATTGAAAAAGATGTTAAAAATCTGACTAATAAGCAGATATTCGCTAGATGTCAAGCTATCCTTAGTGTGTTCGATTTTGATATCGAATATGTTAATGGAACAAATAATGCCCTTGCTGACTTTTTATCAAGAGATTTTTTGCAGAAAACGTCAAAGAATTCTACAACGAAGCAGACAAAATCACTAGAATACTCCTCTACTTTGTAGGGATTATTCTTTTCTCTCTCATGAATTTCTTATTCAAACATCTGCTAAAATTCATCCTGCTGATTATCTTAGTAAAGTTCTTCCTTTGAAAATGCATCCTAATCAGCGGCCTGTCAGGCCTTCTTCTCCTTTTCAAAAAGCTCAACATCTGCAACAAATAATGAATGCTCCTTTTTCTCCTAGACCATCAAGACCCAATTTGTATGAAAGACATTCCCTTTGGGGAAATCCTGCTTCTCCTCAATTCTCTCCTTCATCATCAGCTCCTATTGTTCGACCTTCTGGTCCAACATCTGAATTTCAAAATACTTCAATAGGTATAATCAGCTCATCTATACTCTCCCTGATGTATGCCATCCTGATTCTGCTGCTCTTCATGAAATAATCCCTTTCTGTTTTCCACCTGGAAATTATTGCCGAACATCGTATTCTTATCATTTTCATCTTGTTATTCTATTTGAAACAGGCAGTTGTGCCCTCGATCATTTTACAAAAGACCAATCTCGATTTGAAGGGTTCTTCCCAACAAATTGTGAAATCGCTTATTCAAAATTAAAGATTTTAAAAATCATTTCTGAAGAACAATGGGAAGCTCTTCTTTTCCAACAAAAGACTATTTCAAAACCTGGATTTCATGATTTAGTTTTTAACTATTGAGACTATATGACTGCTTGGGAAAATGTTTTATTCTATCAAAATTCTGCTTTTTTACATTCTTGGTTTATTAGAATAAAAGTTAAAAAATTTAATGAAATTCCTTTATGGTGGTTTTCAAAGTTCTGGACTCCATTTGGAGCCCAAAAACATGTTCTTCCCTCTACTGTTCAACATACATTTCAAAAATATGTTTCTCTTTTGAAAAATGAAAAACAAAAGTCTTTTTGATACTATAAATCTTGCTTTTGATGACTGGTCTACTATGATTTTTTTGCTTATTTTAATATCCCGTGGATTTGCAAATGGAAATTTGAAAAGAAAATGGATATTGCTCCTCCTGTTTTATCAAGAAAAATTGAAGTTAGAAATTGGAAATTTTTTTGCTTTGATGAGATCATAGCCTTTGGGTTAGATCTTAGTGAGTCAACAAATGCTATTGAGTCAACAATTGCTCCAACAAATGCTCCAACAAATGTAACACCCGCTAGAATAGCTTCCCCTTTTTCCAAAAAATCTCCAACATCTCCCGCTTCCTCCTCTATCCCTTCTACAAATGTTTCAAAAGAAGCTCTTCTCACTGCTGCTGACATGCTAAAATTAAAAGAAGATTGGATGAAAGAAGTCCTTGCTCAAATCGGTAAATCTAAGCAAGTCGAAAAATCTGAAGAATCTTTTGCAACAAAAGCTCAAGTTTATCTTGCTGAAAATCAATTTGCTGCTCTCCAACGACTACCTAAAGACGACATTGAAGATGAAGAAAAATCAACATCTGCTAAAGCCAATCCTTTCATCTCGGTCAAAGGAAAGAAAAAGTAGTATACATGTATAAATACAATATCTGTATTTTATACGGTATCCCCGACCAACAGACAACAAAGGATTATCAGATGACATCACCATTTGAAAAATGAACAATCACACAGTCAAAAGATGCCTCCACCGACTGTCGGCAAAATCCTGATCCTTCATCTCAAGCTGCTTCCTTATCATGCTGCCACGTGTCCTCCACTCAGCAAAATGCTTCTAGACGTCCCTATTGAACCAGCTAATGACAAGATGAAAAGATAACCTTAGCTTTTCCTCTTTTGATCAGATGTAAAAACCTGTTTTCTCTTTTTATCTTTTGATAATCTTGTAACACCTGTCCTCTTTTGAGATGCTTCTCTTGGCTTCTCAATCGGCCGTTTCTGTTTGTTCTAACCCCTATTGGTTGAGACAGGTTTTGCTAAATTTTATTTGCCGTACAAAATCAGTGTAAAACATTTCCAATGTATTTCTTTCAATTATAGTGCTTGTGGTGTATTAACAAGTGATTAACAATCATATGTTATATATACTCGATTGAAATCTTTTGACCCTTTAAGGGCCCAAAATATATATTTTTCAATGACATTTGAAACTTAGATCTGATGATCTAATATTCTAAAGAACCCAACCCTAATTGAACAGGTTTGAAAACAAAATTATGACCCATTTTTTATTTTTTAAACATGAATCTTAAAATAAATTTTACGATCGATATAGAAGTATATGGATATGTGAATATTGTCTGGATCAAACTAATTTATTTCTCTAAATGCTTTATTGTATTTACCCTATATGAATTTTTAATGAAATGGGTTATTACACTAAAGAGTAAAAGCTGTAGAGCTAAAGGAAAGTGAAGCAGTGTGACCTTTATCCTGCATTCTAACTCATGTGCCCCACTCTTATCATCCAAACTGGCCTTCACAAGTATGTGATAAGTCATCGATGAATTTGAATATAATGAGTCTATTTTAGTAGACTTGCAGTTGTATTTATATGTATGATTGGTGAGGACATCTGTGAGGGTGGACAACATCTTGTTTTTTATTCAGGTCCAGATTCAAGCCTAGTTCGTTAAGGCCGTGGCAATGAGCAAAAGGCCAATTTGTATCAAGCCAAGTCCAAGATGAGGCCCAAGCCTAAACCTTTCCCTCTCCTTTATGGCTTTATCATCTCTCTCCTTCCTCTCTCTGGTTTTCCCTCTTGTCACTCTCTCAATCCCCTAAGAGAAACAGTTCCGATAAAAAAATCCTAAAAGAGAAAGAGAATATAAATACTAGGACTTAAGTTACACAAACTTAGCTCACTGGACCCACTGAGCCTGGGCCTTACAGACAGCCAAGCCCAATAAAGTCCTTTTGAGCTAAAACCAGGTGAATGAGGTTGATCATCCATCACCTCCACTTCAGAAAACCAGGTAATCCTAACTCTTCTTTTAAGTGTTGGGATTAATTGAATCAGGTTGTCTACAGTTGATTGAACCCATGATCTCAGCGTGACCACTGAAGATTCAATCACAGAATCATATTGATTCGTTGGTCGAAACCCAGGCCCACTTTGAGCCTGCAACGAGTGGATGTTTTAAAACAGTGCTTTGATTTGATTCAGGGATTAAATGGTTGATAAAATTAGTGTGAAACTGATTTCAACTGAGCATTTAATTCCAGTCTTTACATTCGGTTTTGGACTGAATTTTCATTGAAAACTGTTCTGAATTTTGAAACGGCGTTTCGGAATACCTGCAGGATTTAAAACCATTTGAAGTTGAATTTGTTTGAAGGTTAAATCCAGTTTTGAAAAGGATTTGGAAACTTATTTAAGGCAGGGAAACAAATCTCAGCTGATACGATTAAAACCTTGATATCTCCGTCGATACGATATCTATCGGCGGAGATTTGAGCTATCGGTGATATCCGGGATATATATTGCCGACATCAGCTGATAAAGGTGGTTTTAAAAAAAAAAAAATAAGAGAGAAATTTCTCCGCCAAGATATCGGATATTGGCCGATACCGAGATTTAAATCTCTGATTTAAGGGTTTGCAATCATCAGATTTAAAGCCTATTCGGGCTGGCTTTTAGAATCTTAAACAACGCCAATTTATGGCAATTTTAAAGGGGATAATATCGGTTTTACTTCTCTCTTTACCTGATTTTTTTAAGGCATTAAAACTCAGTTTTAAGGTGTATTGAACCGAGCCAGATTGTGCTTAGGTCAAAGGTGATAATATCGGCCGATACATATTGTACCGGTTGATATGTATTGGTTTTTTTAAGGTCGATACATATCAGCCAATATGATATGTGTTGACTTGGCAAACAATTTATCTGCAATATGACCGTGATATATCGTCCAAAATATCAGTCAAATTTAAAAAAAACCAAAATCAAATGTCGGTGCTAAGTTCCACCAATATATCGCCGATATTTCTCCATATCAGCAAAATATCGGCCGATATTATGTATTTTTTCTAGAAAAATACTTTTAAAAAAAATCTATTTTTTTAATTCAGAGGAGAGAATGATCTCGGCCGGGCGATATTTGAACCCCTGGCTTAGGTTTGTCCCCATGGTGTTCGGTTTTTCAGGCCTTTTGTGTAGTCTATCTGCAACTAGACATATCGTTATTGAGCCAGGTCTTAGACTAGCCCAGCAACAGACCCATAAGGGGTCGTATTTGTTTCAGGCCCTGTTGGACAGATTGGAGTGTGATTCTCTTCAGATCTGTTTGGCGTACTGTAGCCAGTCCAGACTGACTTTGGGCTATCAGACCCGTAATCCTTCTTACTGTATTGGGTCAGTTGATACATAGGCCCGTTTACCACCTTACAGGCCCCAATCTGACCATTCAGGCCCGATTAGGAGTATTCGAGGTTTGTATTTAAAACCCACCCGTTTTTCAACTCCTTCAACTTGTGATTTTTTTTAAACTTAAAATACTCAAAATTGATTTGTGGTTGTGGGATGGTTTTTAACAAAACTAATCAGATTTTAAAACCCAATTGTGTGTGTTTATCTGATTTAATTAATTCATTACTTTAAGAGAGTTGAGTTTTACTGTTTGAGACTCACGAGTTGCATTAAATTCGTGTTGGTTCTTAACTTGTACGATCTAGACATTCGGTTGTGTCATTGCTTCCGCATAGCGATTGAGGTTCGGTGTATTTGTGGTTGTGGGAGGGTTTTTAAAAAAACTAATCAGATTTTAAAACCCAATCGTGTGTCTTTAACTGATTTAATTAATTCGTTACTTTAAGAGAGTTGAGTTTTACTGTTTGAGACTCACGAGTTGCACTGAATTCGTGTTGGTTCTTAACTTGCACAATCTAGATATTCGGTTGTGTCATTGCTTCCGCATAGCGATTGAGGTTCGGTGCCTGACCTTACCCAATCTGCATCAATGACAAATAGATAGATATGATAACATTTAATTTTAAAAAGTTTTTCTGTATTTAGATGGATATGATAAATAGAATTAAAATGAGATGAGTGCTGGGATCCAAAACATGATACTCGTCAAATTTTAGAAAAAAATGCCCTGACTGTCAGGTCAAAAGTAAATTCTTTCTCGACTGTTAGGACATTTCTTTAAAAAATTTGACACATAATTTATTTTAGGGTTCCATCAATCATATCATTTGAGTCATTTTTATTAGATCTATTTAAATGTAAAATATATTTAAAAGAAATTATATTTCTAATATAAAGCCATAAAAATGAATGATCGACCATGAAAACAGAATTTTTTAATTCAACAGGAACTTTGAAATATGCGGCTTAGCTCAACCATCATTTTTTATAATTTATATTGTAAAAATAATATATAACTAAATAACTTTTTATATTTGATAAATTTGGTACATAGGATTCAAATAATATAATTTATGGGACCCATTAAAACATACGTGTGATGCCCTTATAGTCCCACATCGCCCAGATGGTGATGTGGGAGGGGCCTTATTTGAGAGAAGCCCCCTCTTCCTTGTGTGAGGTTTTTTGGACCTGGTTTGGTGGGCCAAGCTCAAAAACAAAAACCGTGTGGACATAGTAAGTCCAAAGCAGACAATATCACATTCGGGAAGTCGGGTCGGGGTCTTGATAAAGTGGTATCAAAGCACGGTTCAACATTTGGACTGTGTGGGACCCCTATTTGTTGTAGCCGAGGTGAGCTGAGGGCGGTTCTGGTCTTAAAGAGAGTTGATTGTGATGCCCCTGCTGTCCCACGTCGCTCAAATGGTGATGTGGGAGGGGGCTTATTTGAGAGAAGCCCATTGTCGCTTGTGTAAGGTAAAGTAAGCCTCAAGCAGACAATATCATGTTTAGGAAGTCGAATCAAGTTCGTCACAATACGTGTCAAATAAAATGAAAAAAAGAAGAAGAATGAATCTGTTTTAAAACAAGTGGTAATAGTCAAATTTTAAAGTAAGAACTAAGAAGTAAAAAGAGGTGCGGAGAATAATTGTAAAGGAAGTGAAGTAGGAAATTTTGGCGTATATTAGCTTCTTAGTCACAAAAAATACGTGTCAAATAAAATGAAAAGAAAACAAGAATGAATCTGTTCTCAGTTTTAATTGCGTAAAATCAGTGGTAATAGTCAAATTTTAAAGTAAGAAGTAAGAAATAAAAAGAGTTGTGAAGAAAAATTGTAAAGGAAGTAAAGTAGGAAATTTTGGCGTATATGGTCTTTATTCATAAAAACCAAATCAAGATTCTTGGGAAATACATGAATTTCAACTTATCTCTACTAGACATGACTCAAATGGCCGACAATAATTGCAAATCATGAGCTTGAGCTTTGGCTTTGGCTGATCAACCACCCCAAATTTGACCATGTATTATTGCTTACATTCAAAACATTCGAGGGTCTTTAATGTGGTTCTCTATCTAATAATAATTGGACAAAAACAAAATATCTTAGTCAGCCATGATATATGATGACGGCATCACACCGAAATTTACGTAAAAAGTTATATTGTTTTCTTGGAACGGGAGATTTATAAGAGGGAACACCCTTCAACCTAACACAACGCGTTTTGGGTTTGAGAGCGAGGCTGGAGCCAATGTAAAGTTGTGCAAGTCTTTTTGGACCCAAAGTAGACAATATTGTGCTGGGTCGGGACAGATTGTTATAGATGGTACCAAAGCTAAGTTCAACTCTCGGACTGTGTAAGCCCATGTGTTGCAACCGAACTGAGGATGACTCTAGGCCTAAGTGGGTTGATTGTGACACCTAGGCCCAGGCGTCCAGGGCCATCGCTGTTGGAGAGTGCAAAGAGAGAGCTGGGTGTGTTGGAGGTGTGGGAATTTGTCCCACATGGCCTAGGAGCTAGAAATTTCAGGGGTTTATAAGAGGGAGCATCCTCCACCTAACCACAACGCATCTCAGGGTAGAGGAACAAAGCCTTGAGGTTGCCAGGTCAACGAGTGAGGCTAAACTCGAGGGTCCAAAGAGGACATTATTGTTGTTGCGTACTTTGATACCATGACAACACATTTTGGGCCTGGAAGTGAGATGGGCCAAATGCAAAGCCATGAAGACCTATATATGACATAGACCGAATAGCTATTACAATTCATTTAAAAACATTACTAAGAATAAAAATCTAAAAGTAAATATAATAAAATTTTCTTCATAAATCTAATTAAAAAATCTTGTTAGTAACTAACTAGATCTACATCCAAACTATTATCTTAAAAATTAAAGAATAAATGAAAAAATACAAAAAAACTTACATGTTTGATTCCAAATCTTGTTTTTATAATGTTTTACCGCCGATTTTTTAAACTATGGTAAGATTTGCATATATTTATTGTATCTTTTTTAAACAATGACATGTGCATGGCGGGGTTCAAGTCTAGAGACTTAGATTATAAGTGTTGAGTTGGACCAACATATCATGAAATAGGATAAAGGGTCAGGCTTCGTGTATTCCATCAACTTCTAAGCTTTTGTTGCATTGATTAAATTCTTAACAATTGATATCAGCACTTTGTCCAATATTTTCAATAATATTTAAAAACTTATATCTAATGATCTAATACTTCAAAGAATCTAACCCTAATTAAACAGGTCTGAAAACTAAATTTTGACCCACTTAAGTATTGTCTTTGTAGTTGTTCCCCTAATTTAAACATGAATTGTAATAATATCCCCAATTGGCTTATTGTACTTAAAAAATATGACTTTTATATTTTAATAGTCTTCATCTTAGTATAAAAAATTAATTTTTTTAATAAAATAATTTTGGATTGTGTCTTTTGATTACAACCTTCCCATGTAAATCTATCAAACATCACATTATTTGAGCTGATTGTTACCACTATGGCCTTGATAATGATATTATCTTGCTAAAGTTGCTTCCTTGATAGTAACCTTTCTATTTTCCTCTTGACATGATTGATTATTAATCCATTATTATATTACATTTTACTTTAGAACAACTCCTTCCTGTCTTTTCCTGTGCCTCTGCACATGGAAAAACCAGATTCCTTTAAAAAACTGGTGGATTTTTTTTAAAAATTTACCTGTAGGAAATTACAGAAAACCCAATATATAAAATTCCCTACAAATGATATTCACTGCACTTAGGACACATTAAGTAATACTATGGAGGCTCGTTCCTAGAAAAATATTTTTTAATTCAGATAAAATTAAAAAATAAATAAAACGAGCCAATATTTGAAAAATAAAAATAAAAAGAGGAGAGAATGA
The DNA here is from genome assembly GCA_022113865.1 of Chimonanthus praecox. Lineage (NCBI taxonomy): Eukaryota > Viridiplantae > Streptophyta > Magnoliopsida > Laurales > Calycanthaceae > Chimonanthus > Chimonanthus praecox. The sequence goes on along the minus strand of CM039093.1, from coordinate 50,411,137 downwards.
TCTTGGCCAGGCGATAGTTGAACCCTCGGCTTAGGTTTCTCCCATGGTGTTCGGTTTTTCAGGCCTTTTGTACAGTATCTGCAGCTAGACATATGTTATTGAGCCAGGTCTCAGACTAGGCCCAGCAACAGACCCATAAGGGGTCGTATTTGTTTCAGGCCCTGTTGGACAGATTGGAGTGTGATTCTCTTCAGATCTGTTTTGGCGGACTGTAACCAGTCCAGACTGACTTTGGGCTATCAGACCCGTAGTCCTTCTTACTGTATTGGGTCAGTTGAAACACAAGCCCGTTTACCACCTTACAGGCCCGATTAGGGTATTCAAGGTTTGTAATTAAAACCCACCCGTTTTTCAACTACTTCGACTTATGATTTTCTTTAAACTTAAAATATTCAAAATTGATTTGTGGTTGTGGGAGGGTTTTTAACAAAACTAATCAGATTTTAAAACCCAATCGTGTGTGTTTAATTGATTTAATTAATTCATTACTTTAAGAGAGTTGAGTTTTACTGTTTGAGACTCACGAGTTGCATTAAATGCTTGTTGGTTCTTAACTTGCACAATTTAGACATTCGGTTGTGTCATGCTTTCGCATAATGATTGAGGTTCGGTGTCTGACCTTACCCAATCTGCATCAATGATAAATAGATAGATATGATACATTTAATTTTAAAAAGTTTTTATATTTAGATGGATATGATAAATAGAGTTAAAATGATATAATTGGTGGGATCCAAAACATGATACAAAAGTAAATTCTTTCTCGATTATTAGGACATTTCTTTAAAAAAATTGACACATGATTTATTTTAGGGTTCCATCAATCATATCATTTGAGTCATTTTTATTAGATCTATTTAAATGTAAAATATATTTAAAAGAAATTATATTTCTAAAATAAAGCCATAAAAATGAATGATCGACAATGAAAACAGAATTTTTTAATTCAACAGGAAATTTGAAATATGCGGCTTAGCTCAACCATCATTTTTTATAATTTATATTGTAAAAATAATATATAACTAAATAACTTTTTATATTTGATAAATTTGGTACAGAGGATTCAAATAATATAATTTATGGGATCCATTAAAGAATACGTGTGATGCCCCTGCAGTCCCACATCGCCTAGATGGTGATGTGGGAGAGGGCTTATTTGAGATAAGCCCTCTCTCCCTTGTGTGAGGCTTTATGGACTTGGCTTGTTGGACCAAGTTCAAAAATAAAAAACGTAGGCCAAAAGCGGACAATATTACATTCGGAAAGTCGGGTCGGGGTCGTGACAAAGTGGTATCAAAGCACGGTTCAACACTTGGACTGTGTGGGACCCTTATTTGTTGTAGCTGAGGTGAGCCGAGGGCCGTTCTGATCTTAAGGAGAGTCGATTGTGATGCCCCTGCTGTCCCACATCGCTCAAATGGTGATGTGGGAGGGGGCTTATTTGAGAGAAGCTCATTGTCGCTTGTGTGAGGTAAAGTAGGTCTAAAGCAGACAATATCATGTTTAGAAAGTCGAATCAAGGTCGTCACAATACGTGTCAAATAAAATTAAAAAAAAAGAAGAGGAATGAATCTGTTTTAAAATAAGTGGTAATAGTCAAATTTTAAAGTAAGAACTAAGATGTAAAAAGAGTTGTGGAGAAAAATTGTAAAGGAAGTAAAGTGGGAAATTTTGGCGTATATTACCGTCTTAGTCATAAAAAATACGTGTCAAATAAAATGAAAAGAAAACAAGAATGAATCTGTTCTCAGTTTTGATTGTGTAAAATCAGTGGTAATAGTCAAATTTTAAAGTAAGAACTAAGAAATAAAAAGAGTTGTGGAGAAAACTTGTAAAGGAAGAAAAAATTTATTCATAAAAACCAAATCAAGATTCTTGGGAAATCCATGAATTTCAACTTATCTCTACCATACATGACTCAAATGGCCGACAATAATTGCAAATCATGAGCTTGAGCTTTGGCTTTGGCTGATCAACCACCCCAAATTTGACCATGTATTGCTTACATTCAAAATATTCGAGGGTCTTTAATGTGGTTCTCTATCTGATAATAATTGGACAAAAAATATCTTAGTCAGCCATGATACATGATGAGGGCATCACACCGAAATTTACATAAAAAGCTACATTATTTTCTTGGAATTAGTCCCACATCGCATCGCTCAGGAGATAGAAAATTCGGAGATTTATAAGAGGGAACACCCCTCAACCTAACACAATGCGTTTTGGGTTTGAGAGCGAGGCTGGAGCCAATGCAAAGTTGTGTAAGTCTTTTTGGGACCAAAGCAGACAATATTATATTGGGTCGAGACGGATCGTTATAAATGATATCAAAGCTGGGTTTAACCCTTTGACTGTGTGGGCCCATGTGTTGCAACCGAGCCGAGGATGACTCTAGGCCTAAGTGGGGTTGATTGTGACGCCCAGGCCCAGGCGTCCAGGGCCAGCAGCTGCTGGAGAGTGCAGAGAGAGAGAGCTAGGCGTGGTGGGGGTGTGGGAATTTGTCCCACATCACTTAGGAGCTAGAAATTTTAGGGGTTTAGAAGAGGAAGCATCCTCCACCTAAGCACAACGCATCTCAAGGTGGAGGAACAAAGCCTTGAGGGTTGCCGGGTCAACGAGTGAGGCTACACCCGAGGGCCCAAAGAGGACAATATTGTTGTTGTGTACTTTGATACCATGACAACGCATTTTGGGCTTGGAAGTGAGCTGTTCCGAATGCAAAGCCATGAAGATCTATAATGACATAGACCGAATAACTATTACAATTCATTTAAAAACATTACTAAGAATAAAAATCTAAAAGTAAATATAATAAAATTCTCTTCATAAATCTAATTAAAAAATCTTGTTAGTAAATAACTAGATCTACATCCAAACTATTATCTTAAAAATTAAAGAATAAATGAAAAAATACAAAAGAACTTACATGTTTGATTCCAAATCTTGTTTTTATAATGTTTTACCGCCGATTTTTAAACTATGGTAAGATTTGCATATATTTATTGTATCTTTTTTAAACAATGACATGTGCGTGGCGGGGTTCAAGTCTAGAGACTTAGATTATAAGTGTTGAGTTGGACCAACTTAGCATGGAATAGGATAAAGGGTGAGGCTTTGTGTATTCCATCAACTTCTAAGCTTTTGTTGCATTGATTAAATTCTTAACAATTGATATCAGCACTTTGTCCAATATTCTCAATAATATTTAAAAACTTATATCTAATGATCTAATATTTCAAAGAATCTAACCCTAATTAAACAGGTCTGAAAACAAATTTTTGACCCACTTAAGTATTGTCTTTGTAGTTGTTCCCCTAATTTAAACATGCATTGTAATAATATCCCCAATTGTCTTATTGTACTTAAAGAATATGACTTTTATATTTTAATAGTCTTCATCTTAGTATAAAAAATTAATTTTTTTAATAAAATAATTTTGGATTGTGTCTTTTGATTACAACCTTCCCATGTAAGTCTATCAAACATCACATTATTTGTGCGGATTGCTACCACTATGGCCTTGAAAATGATATTATCTTGCTAAAGTTGCTTCCTTGATAGTAACCTTTCTATTTTCCTCTTGACATGATTGATTATTTATCCATTATTATATTACATTTTACTTTAGAACAACTCCTTCCTGTCTTTTCCTTTGCCTCTGCACATGGAAAAACCAGATTCCTTTAAAAAATTGGTGGATTTTTTTTTTTAATTTACGCGGAAAACCAAACGTAAAACCCCGACGAATAATACCCACTGCCCTTAGGGCATATCAAGTAAGACTATGGAGGCTCGTTCCTAGCACTTCTTACTTCTTAAGACAGAAATTATCAGTTGAATTACACCTATGATGTATAGATTGTCTAATTTAGCAATTGAAAAGCTCTAATTTATTAGGGTGAGCTTAACAAATATTTTTTATGAAGTGTATGGTTAAAAATATTAATTACATTTTGTTTTCTATAAAGTATGAGTTTTATCTGTTACTCAATTATTAAATTATAAGATAAATATTAATGGTGAAGATCTAACTTGATGGAATGAAAGATATCCGAATGCAATACCAAATTTTATAGCAAAGTTCAAATTGAAGCAATATGATTTTAGCTATCAAAATCTATAAGCAGATGGCTTTGACATGTCTCCGTTTTTAATTTGGCAAACGTCCAAAGTCCAAACAGATCTTGAAGCTTTCAAGTGTCCCTCAGATGGAACGTGTGAAAGTTATCGACGTGGCAATTGCAATATAACTTACTTGTGTGGTTTAAATAGGGGTGAAACTTAGGTCGGGTTTTAACCTAATCCACATCATCTGATTTGAGAAATCAGTGAGTTTGGATTATATATTTGTATATTTTGGATCGAGTCAGATTGGAAAAAATAACCAGTATGAAATTCGGGTCGGATTAGGTTGAGAAATTTAAAATCATTCGGGTTTAGATGGGTCAGAAATATGGGTCAGGTTAGATTCAATAATTTAGGTGAGTAATTCAGGTCGGATCGGATCAGATTCAATAAGTTTTAACATGAGTTAGATTGGATTTATTAAAATCCAATCCGATCCGAGTTTCACCCCTATGTAGCTATGTTTAACTAAACAGCCGTAGGCATGAGAATTGTGATAGATTATAGGATAGGGAGAATGGTCCTAAGAAATAATTAGAAAGAAAGCTATACGATAATATATATATAATAATTACTCTTCTTAAATTAATGAAATATTTTTTATGAGCTCCCTCCATTTTGTCACGAGCAAGGAAGAACAATGTTGTTTTAGGGTAAACAATTAATATTTGTGACTGATCGCACTTAGTTCAATTTTTTTTTTTAAATTGTCATGAGACTCATTAAAAAACTAACAATATAGATTGAGATTAGATTGATGTGTTATATGTAAATAAAATTTTAATCTAAAATTTAACGTGATTTTTAGATGCACATAAGAAATTCTCTTTATTTAATAAATATTTTATCTAATGATAATTTTGATAAAGATCAGCAAGATCATAGAGAGTATCCCACAAAGTAATTATCTTACAAAAATGTAGTACCATTAGTAAAAAAATTAAAAATTCACACTCTTTTGAATGCAGGAGAAGATTTCCTTGAATATTATGGGAAATTAATCTCGGTGATACGATATCTATCGGCCGTACCATAGGAATATTGGTTGATTTTTTATTCTATTGGTTTTTTTTTAAAAAAAAAAATGAAATATCGACAATTGGCCCAGGCCGATATCTTGGCTGATATTTTTTTTTTCAATTTTTTTTTTCTTTCAGAGCCGGCCCTCCTATCATTTTTTTTTTAATTAGAAAAAATAAAATATTAAAAAATACTTGATATTTTCCAAAAGAAAAAGATGAGAGAGAGAGAGGTCTCGACCGATATCCGATATGGCCGATATCGGCCGAGATCTCAAAAATCTGAGATTTCAACCCCTGGTTATAGGTCGATTAGTTTTGGGACTTTAACTAAAAAAAACTAAGTAAAATTTAAGGACTCGGTCAACTGTAAATTCTATTGAATCGAATCAAATCAAATAGATTCTTCTAATTTAAAAAAAAAATTAATTATGCTACAAGTTGTACTAAGTAATTTTTATAATAATAATAATAACAAATGTGAGATTTGAGGATTGTGAGTGGTCACTGATTATAAAATTTGATACTCAAAGATTATGAATTTGTTTTCTTGCAACTAATGGAGATTCCCTTCTTCTTATTAGAAGAGTAAGCTTATTTAAATAGTAATTATTAAGTAAATATATTGAAAAACTATTAGATTTTTTCAATTTCTCTCTCCTCTATAATTGAAGGGTTTGAATATTATTCTTAGATAGAAATATATTATTAATAGAATGAATCATTTCTAACATTAACTTTCAATTTTGTTATCATGCTCTTCATTTGAATTGCTAATGTCACTTACAAAAATATCCATCACATATAGAGAAGCAATAATTACCAAGGTGTTCCCATCATTGATAGGTATAAACATTCTTCTTATTTTTATTTTAAAGATATTTTGAAAAAAAAAAAAACTTTAATATTTGTATTTAAATCTTACAAATTATATCTTCTTGCTATTTTAAAAAAAAACTCCAAACTTTTTAAAAGTTGTTTCAAAAGACTTTCTTAATTCCAATTCAAAACCTGCTATAAAATTTTAATCATCATTTTTAAAATTAAAATTAGACACAATTGCCAGCTCCACCCAAATATAAGAAGGTAAACTAAACATTATATAAAATTTTAACTATCTAATCTAAGGCCATACTAGAAATAACAAAAATTAATTATTTAAGATAAAAACCATAAAAAAAAAGGTCTTTAAATGATGAAATTATGACAAGTGGTAACCCTTTAATAACTTATGGAACTCCATGGAAGCTTTTCTCTCCCTTAAAAATGGTGTTGAACTTCACATTGGGAGAGAGAGAGAGAAGACTACTCTGGTAAATTCTGAAGATCAATGAAGATAGGAAATTGATTAGGACATAAATACTTTTATTAAAATTGGGCACTTTTTTTTATTTTTCATTCATTTTATCATTATAATTTCTTACTATTTTTTAAATTATTACAATAAAATGAAAGATAAAATGAAAATGGTATTTAAATTTTCCTTTTTCGATGACCAAGGTATCCAGGCCTCTTAGAATACACAACTAATCCTAAGAGTATATGTAAGTCTCTTACTCCTACACACACACAGAATAGCTCTCCGGATAGTAGCCCTTTCAGAGTAAAATGAGAATCGAACTTAAAACTTCCACTTCCTGAAACGGGTTCTTACCCATCACTCTAACCGTTTTGGGTGTTAATAAAACTATTATGGCGAAATCAATTTCTATAAGAATCTTTTTTTTAGATGGAGATAAAAGTGGAAGAATCTTCTCTAAAGAGAAAAAACATTGAACACTTTCTCATCATTCTTAAAGAGAAAAAAAAAAGATAATTAATTTGGACACCTGTAAAGGAAGTAACAAACATTCAAATAGGTTTCAAGTAACATCGATGACCCAAATTTGCTCATTTTGAATTGGCAGTTAATAATTGAAGTGAAGAGATGAGGATGATCCCCTTATGGGAAACAATACTCCTATGATTGACATTCAAGCCAATTGCTAGTTACATAAAAAGAATGCATTGATAGGATCAATTATCCTTAATAAGATGTGGACCGTATAAATTTTCCACATTTATATTGCAACTAGATAGACTTATCCCATATACAATGACTAGCACGTTGAACTGTTGAAGATTCTATCTAATCTTTGAGATTTTAACTTTTACATTTGATTTGATTGATGTGAAGGTATAGGGACACCGATCTCTTGATAAAAGGGATTTATTGTATCATTTTCACCTTCTAAATCTATCATATTAGTTTTTCGAGTTAGAAGTCTAGTTTTAACAAGTACTATCAAAGTTAACGCTCAAACTACCGTTAGATCTTCTACCCGGACGGGATAATTGGCAACGTTTATCCGTCGGAGAGTCTTGTTTGAGGGAAGGATTGTTGGGTATGAACGAGTCTCACATCGGTGAAAAAGATGGAGTTATATGGGACTGGAGAACTCCACTTATTATGCTAGTCTTTTGGGCTGAAAGTCCAGGGCCAACACCAAGGATTAGTCAGCTGAGACGCCTAGATACGTCCATCTTCAAAAAAATATATATATTTCCTTTGTTATAAAAAAACATCAGCTACTTTATCAAATTTCTTGATATCTGTTTTCAATATTGGTCAATCTAAATGTTGTACTGAGAGAGACTAAATTCAGACATATATTTGTCAAAATTTTAAATATCAAATTAATAGCTCTTATTTTATCTACATGATTACAACAATACAAGTTTTTTATGAGACTGTGTGTTCGAAATTTGATGTGCATCAATCAACATGATTCTATATGGTTTTATGAATAATTAACTTCTTAAAAAATTGATGTCTTTTTATATTTTGAATGATCAAATAAATAAATATAGGGTGGCCATTTAGACATGGAATTTTTCTTTCAACAGACACGAGTTTTCAAGATTTTATTGAAAATTACCATTTTGCCCTTCTGTGTCAGCATGGTCTGAACGTGAGATAAAAATATTTTTCTTTCGTTCGGACCATTATTCATGCGTAAATTCTATCGCCTGAACTAAAGAATAAATATATATAAGATCGTCCGGACTGTCCATTAACATAGTTCGGATGATCTTAACTCAAACAACGATCGTAATACCGCATTGGTCAATTAAGAGACCATGCTAATGCATCGTCCCGACGATCTTATCCGAGAAATATATGCTAATGCTAAGGTCTGGCCGTTTTGTGTCGAGGGATCGCTCACACGTTTTTACGACGACGAACGTTCAATAGGCAGTATCAACCACTGTCTCCAGATTCACTACGGGGATAGAATCGATAAGTTTCGCCTACATTTCATGTACTCTAGTGCGGACTGCTGCTCCCAAATTGAGAAGTGGGTTGACTTCGCAGTAAAACGGAAAGTTAAAGAACTCGAACTCATGTTCGCGCCTGAATTCGTCGACTTGGAACTCTTACTCATGCGCAGCATTGCTTTTGTCCTTCCCTCTTGCCTCTTCAACTGCCAATCCCCATCTATTATCCGATTGGGTGGGTGCAATTTTCCTGTCGTTAATACTTACAGCTCTTTCTGCTCCCTCAAGGTTATGTATCTCAGACAGGTTTGCTTCACCGATGAAGTTATTGTCAACATTCTTATTAATTGTCCTGTTATTGAGGAGTTAACGATTCAGTTATGCTCGTGTTCCACCGCACATGTGGTTGTCCCAACTCCTTCTGTGACCCTTAAAAAATTTACCTTCCTTGACTGTCGTCAGTTCACGTTACACATCACTGCTCCTGAACTCCGTTCGGTTCATTTTGAAGGTAACCTCAACCTCTTCCCCGTAGATGGGATACCGCAGTCGGAAGTAGCAATTGTTATTCCACAGCCCAAAACGCCCATAACTTAGCATTAGCATATATTTCTCAGATTAGATCGTCCAAACGATGCATTAGCATGGTCCGGACGATCTCAACTGAGCAATGCAATATTACAATCGTTGTTTGAGTTAAGATCGTCCGGACCATGCTAATGGACAGTCCAGACGATCTTATATATATTTATTCTTTAGTTTGGACGATAGAATTTACGCATGAATAATGGTCCGAACGATCTAATAGTCCGAACAAAGGAAAAATGTTCTTATCTCACGTCCGGACTATACTGATACGGAAGGGTAAAATGGTAATTTCCAGTAAAATTTTGAAAACCCGTGTCTGCTGAAAGAAAAATCTCGTGTCTAAATGGCCACCCTATATATATATATATATATATATTATAGATGATAAATGATATAGTAACAGAAAAAAAAACTCAAATATGGAACAATTGGCTTCATCATCTATTTTTCTATCTCTCTGTTTATTTATGATCAAGGTGGCCATGTATCTTAAAGCAGTCGACTAATCATCGGGGTATATACGAGTCTCTCTACCCACGCACACTTAGTAACTCTATGGGAGTGGTCCTTTAAAATGGAGTGAGAATCAAACTCAAGAGTCCCACTTCTTAATATAGATCACCATCATTTAAAGGTATTAGAATAGCAAAATCTCCAAAATCAATGAATTTTAAAAAATTTAAAAATAAAGAAAAGCGAAACCCTCAGTTTTAAAAATACATCTAATTTTTTGAAATACAATAAACCTTCTCATTACATTTTTTTTTTTTGTAATTTTCATCATTTTTTAAAACATTTGAAATTCTCGGGTTTGTAACTTAAAAACAATTTTTGAACATGTAAATGACCGATATTTAATGAAAAATTACCTATCCATAAAGCCCATAATTTTCTTCATTTCAGTGATTTAAAAAAAATTAAAAAATAAAAATCAAGAGGAGAGAGAAAAGTATCGATTAATATATCGACCAATATATCTATCTGTATCACCAATATTATAATATCTGTCAATATATCGCAGGACGCGATATTTTCACCCCTTCTTCACTGCTCCTTCAGCCTATTTTTATTTATTTATTTTTATGAGAGACTATTTTATTTTTTAAACTTGTTGGTAGGTAATGAATTTGAAGAGACGTATTGCAATTAGCTGTGCCAAATGTTGGGGGAATCTGTGTCTAAAATAAGGTAAACTATTGTCCTTAAGGAGTGTTGAACCAAAAGCAATGCATGTACATTAAAGTGTCACCCTCCCCACATCTTTAAACCCACCAACCCCTCCAATATAAAACTGGATTTCAATGACCAAACCCTATTTAATCACGTGATAATAAAAAATAATTATTTGAAAATCAATATTTTTATAAAAATTAGAAATTGATTTATTTTCACTTTCATTTTATAATAATATTTAAAAAAATTACTTTCAATTGGTTGCCTCCCGGCTCAGGAAGCGAGAGGTTGCGGGTTCAAACCCCATTACATAATCTTGGTGTACCTTAGGGGTAGTGGGCTCATCCGTAAGAGTTTTTCTAGGATTGTATCTGAATTTTCCTCACGTTAATCTAAAAGAAAATATATATTAAAAATAATAATATAAAAATTCATCGCCGTCATTATTATCATCATAATCATTCTTATTATTATCATCGAAACCCTAATTCCATTTAGTTGAAGTCAATTTTAAAGTTCTACTTCTTTATTTGATCATATAAAAAAATTATATTTTTTATCATTCTACTGTCTATCGTGCTTTTCTTTTATTCTTTTCCTCCATATTTTGGTAAGAATTTCTGATATTGTAGAGATATATCCAAACAATATCAAATAAATTTATCTAAACTTGTCATCTTCGTAAAATATACGACACCTAAACTTAATTCCTAATAATAAACTTCTAAGTATGAACATTAATTTAGATACTCTAAATAATGAATTTACATCGTCTATATTCATTGCACTAGACATGTCATGATCTTACAAACAAGAGTTAAAATATCGGCCGATATCTATCAACCTGGCAAATGAAATATCGGCAATATCACTGTGATGGGTCCCACTGATATATTTATGATATTATGTATTTTTTCCAAAAGTATTTTTTTAAAAAAATTGTTTTTTTGTTTTTTAATTCAGGTAAAGTAAAAAAAAAAAAAAAATAGTCGATATTTGAAACAAAAATAAAAGAAGAGAGAGAATGATCTCGGCCGAAACCTCAGCCAACATCCAGTGTCACCAATATCGTTAATATTAACCGATATCCCAGCTCGAACGATATTTGAATCCCTCATTAGAAGACAAAGATTGAATTGTTTATAAAGAAAACGTTTTATAACTTTAAATGTTAAAATGATCATAGTATAGAAGAAGTTAAAAAGGGAAGATAATGTATCTTATTAAGACACTTGGTGTCTAATCTCATCAATTATTAAGATGAGAATGGCTCATCTGTCATATTTTAGACTTATTATATTAAATAGCTCTACATCAGATCATGGACGCCAGCAATGATTCCAGTATGTCATTTACCACATTAATTTTGATAATTTTGTTTGTTATATAAAATTGAAATTAAAATAAAATATAAAATAATTATTTTTTTATGATCTAGTTGTCAAGATTTTTAAGAGCACATAACTAATTTTTAAGGTATGTACAAGTCTCTTTATCAGTTTTTTTTTTTTTTTAATAAAAAAATCAAAGTACAAATCTTCAAAATCTATAGTGAATCATTGTTCAAAAAGTTTGTGGGAGTTGATCTTTAATAATCTTAAAAAGGTTTAAATTTATTATGTTGGATTATTGGATTATTATATTATTTATAATTACAATTAGTGTCAATAAAACATCTTTATAGAAATAATTTATTTTGTATTTGACATATTACAGTTTATAGTTATTTGCACATTAATATATATTTTATTTTAATTTATTTATTAGATATCATACTAATGTCACACATTTAGTTGAGTTTGATCACGCTTAAAACTCAATCAAATTTTATCTAATCCAACTTTCACTTAAAACAATTTGATCCAAGAGATTCTTAAAATCAGAGGTTGAAATATCGATATCGGAAGATATATTGGCGGAGGAATCTCTCTCTCTTATTATTATTTTTAATTAAAACTACCATATTAGAGGATATCAGCGATATAAAAACATCTGATATTGGCAAATAGACCGATACAATATGTATCAGCCGATATTAAAACCCGTGTTTAAAACAGTGAAACAAAATAGTTTTGATCATCCTTTAGAATCAAATTTGGATGGAAATTGATTATTATTTTTGTGACCCTTTTTTTTTAATATAAAATGGAATATTGACTACTCTTCATTGAGTCATGGGTCATCTGATAAGGAAAGAACTTGAATTGGCCTTGACTCAGCAATGTCGGCTCAGTCCCAGTCACACAGAAACAACAAGTCCAGCTAAGCATCCCACTCACCTGTGCTCATCGACTGAAGAGGAAAGATTCAGAAAATGGACTCTTTCCAAAAAAGTTTTGTTAGCTTTGCAGCCAATCATCATTATTTTACTATTATATGATGAGCACACCTTTAAAGGCCAAAAATGAAAATAGCATCTTAATTAAGGAATAGAGATGTAAAGTTTTGGGCTTGTTATTTTTTAAAGTTAGTTTATAGCTATACTCTTTATAAATTATTAATTAATCTAATAATTATTATTAAATGTTGAAAATCAAAGGCGTACAGGTATTTTTTTTATGACCAAAGTGTCTAGAACAGGGTTAAAAATACAGTATCCATCGATATATCAGCTGATACGATGTATCGACCGATATATCATTATTGGCCAATATATCAGTCAATATTTTTCTCTCTATTTTTTTTTTAAAAAAAAAAAACGGCCGATGTCGACCAATATTATGAATATCGGCTGATACATATCATATCGGCCGATATTTACTAGTTCCAAAACCGTTTTATATCGGTTTATACCCCTGGTTTAGAGATTTCATATGTATTTAGATAGAGAACATTTTAACTCGACTAGTTTTTAGAACATGTGCAAGGCTCTCAATCTCACACACACCAGATAGACAATTATAGAGATTAATTTAAAAGAATGTTGAGCGTGAATCGAACTTAAGACCAACTTTTTGATCTTCAGGCTAATCCTCTTTTGTATTGTGTTTAAGTCTATTAGAATATTCGACTAATACGTTTTTCTTAATTTTATGCTGAGTAAAATTATTTAAATTAGTTCTTTAGAGTGAAAAAATGGATTTATGATAATCACTCTAACCTTTTTAACATTTTATAATATTTATTATGACCATTAATTAAAAGTATAACTCAAGAATTAAAATGGTTAAATTGTAGGTGGCGTAATAATCTATTTAGATTTAATATTTACTTGACGCGTGTACGAAGTTGAGCCACTTAGAGGGATAATTTTCGGTGGTCCACTTGATACTGCTATTGGCAAGCAGGATGGACCCGTAACTTGACTGATACTGACTGCTGAGTACCGACGACAGAGATAAACGTCACGTGGTTTTCGCAAATAGGTATGAATTATTAATTAAGGCGGTGATAGTTTAACTTTTAAATATATTTTTAAAAATCATTATCACTATCGGTGGCAGCCTAGATATTAATTTTATGAATTCTATTTCTCTAATTAATATTATTATAAAGAAATTAAAATTCACACCCAACTTTTTTTTTTTAATGTGAGATATATTAAAAAATTGATTAAATTAATTGAAATATTATTTTTAAAATTTTAATTTTTAAATGTTAAAAGAGTAATTTAGATTAATTAATTTTACTTTTTTTATTTTTTATTTTTGTGGTGTCACAAAGAAGCAAATTTCAAGGATGACTTAATCATTCAATGGTACGAAAGTTGCTAAATTTATTCTTAAATAAATATATCTCTGAATTTGTTCACACGTCCATCAACAACAGAAGAGAAGTTTTTCCAAACACTTTAGATGAGAAGTAACATGATGGGTCACTTTTTGAAATATTTATTACTGATGATGGATATAAATATATTGAAAAGATGTATACTTGAACATCAAGTCTATTAAATATTATTTTAACTGATATGACTTAGTGATATATTTTATTATAGTTTAATTAATTGTCTCCTGCTTTAAGAAATGATAGATTACAAATTCGAATCTCCATGTTTTAATTGTGGCGTGGCCTAAGAGTAGCGGAGTTACCTATGAGATTTTATGCTGGGTATCTCACAGTTTTTCATATATAAATTTTTTTAAAAAAAATGGATCAAACCAAATTTTAAATACTTAAAAGTCGACTTTTTCTTGACTCGATGAGCCAAAACTTAATATGGTCATATACATTGTCGGTTAACAATGCCAACTTAGGTTATCAATTTTAATCTAACTAACGAAATCATTAGTAAATCGACAAAAATGGCTTAGTTGAACTAAGTCAATTAAACTATATCCTATTAAAAAATTAAAACATTTATAAATTTTGATCTAGCACGCTTGGTTGACCAATCATTTTTTTTTTTTTTTGATTGAGCCAACTTGGTAATTTGCTGAGTCTTCATCTCAGTCTTATTTGAAAACAACGTGTTTTAAACTAAATTGATGTATTTAAACTCTTATTATTATCATCATTATTAAAAATGATTTATTTCATCTATTTTAATTATATATTAATAATTACATTTCAATAATTTTATGCTGTGGAGCAAATCCTTATTTGATGACAATGGACTCAATATGCAAAATTCTATGCTTGACTCAATATGCAAACTCTATGCTTGGAAAAGACACTTTCTAACTGTGGCATAAATTCAGAAGCTGTTGCCATCCCTTAAATCAAAGTGTTGGAGAGTTTACAAAAGGACCCTAGTCTTTTTTTAATAATAGAGAGGAATCATGAGCCAAGGGCCCTCCTACCCTACATTGGATTCAGAAGGACCATAGTTGAGAGTGTCTTTTGTCAAAATTTTCAAATCCGAGACACATGCATAGTCCATCAAAAAAATTGCATATTCTTTGCCTAATATTAGTGTAATTTACATACTTTATTAATTTTTATATTTTTTGTGCGAGACCCATCAAATAAGATGGTGGTGATTTATTGGAAAAGTCTTTTATTGAATATATGACCCAATAAATATCATCTTAATTGAATCAAACTAGTCAAAATTTTAAACTCTTTAAAATTTTGTCATTTTTTTAAATATGACTTAATAGATTCAATCATCATGATCTTTAGTAGACTACATATTCAATAAAAGACTTTTCTAATGGACCTATCCCATTTAGTGGGGTCCATACAAAACTATGCAAGATAATGCAATGGACACTAATGTGCAGTGATCATCCTTCTTAATATTAACGGTTGGATTAAATTTTTTATTAGTAATAATACAACTACAGCCCATTATAATAAAGATATTAATGAACAAATTGTAAACTCACTGTAAAATTATGCGCATATTATATTGATTATCTTTCTTAGTGAATTTATTGAGGAGGCACAATTTTAGAAGTACATTTTCTTGTTTTTTAATATTCCAATATATTGAATCTGCCTCTGATATATGAGAATTAAGAGTTCACCATACACTGCCCATACCCGAACCATTTAGAGCTCTATTAGTATCATATAAAGAGGGTTGGGTAAGCTGGTCCAAATTTTTTTTTTTTTATAATTAAAGAGAACTTCAAGTAAAACCTTCGACATAAGCCCTCCTAAACCCCTCGAGAATATCCCATAGCCACACAGAATGCCCCCAGCTTATGCTGCTGGGACTCAAACTAATGATCAATTTGCAATTGATTGATGAGTTGTTGTACTCTTGATCGTGTTCATCGTTATTTATATACGTAAAATGAAATTAGAACCAATTCATATGGGTTTTCTTACATGTTGTAAGATCAACTTGTACTTTGACATGGACATAAATAGATAGGTTGAGAAAGGCAAGACCAGGAGTATAAAATTCGGATTTGGTCGATATATCGGGCGAATTTATTCTCTCTTTTTTTTCTTTTTTCTTTTTAAAAAAGGCCGAGATCGGCGTATCAGCCGAATATTAGCCAATAAAATGCGGTTTCAAAACCATATCATGTCGGTCGATATGATATGTATCGGTCGCTATTTGTACCCCTGGACAAGACTATAGGGACATGATTTAGTCATGTAGTTCTTGTGATTTAAGTTAGCTTACATGCAGCGGTGAGTATATTGTTTTAACCGATATATCGGCAGATATCCAAATATCGTCAATATTGATATATTGAACTTTTTTTTTTTTTTTTTAAATTTGAGAAAATTTATAGAAAATCAAGAAAATTATAATATTTCTAGATATGTAATATTTCATTAAATATCGGTAATTTATATTTCAAATATTGTTTTTAAGTTACGAACTTGAGATTTTCAAATGTCTTTTAAAAAAATATAAAAAATTGTAGAAAAAATAATCTTTATAAAACTTTTGGTTTTAGGACAAGTAATATTTAAACTTATTTCCTAAATTAAAAGAGTAGTTGACCCGATAATCTTTCTTTTCCCCAACTAATATATTAAACTTATTTCCAAGAACTAAAAATTTGGAGCAAAATTTTAGAATAAAATTTGGGGTAAAACTTCACTGATAACTTATTTGGACTAATAATGAGAACTTATTGCCTTATATGTTGGACTAAAATGTAAGAGAACTTATTTCCTAATATGGTGACCCGATATGTATGAGAACTTATTTCCTAATATGTTGAAATTTGGAGAAAAAATTGGGCTAAATTTTGTGCTAAAATTTGGGCCAAAATTTGATTTATCTTTAATCTCATTCATTTAAGGTAAACATTCAATTAAGGCAGCCTTTAATATATTTTCATAAGATCAGGTATCGTGCTATTAAACTTAGGTTTAATTATATTGTTATAACTTGACCTTTTTAATAATAATATAAAATCCTACTTGAAAACCCCTCATCTTATAGATTTTTTTTTTTTCTTTCTAAGATCTCTAAGAGTTACTCTGTCACCAAGGTTAGTATGTGGGGTTCAAATCTGACACCTCCCGCTTCTTGAAGCAGGTGGTAACTATTTGAGCTAACCCACGGTGGTAATCAAGTCAACTCTTAATAGTAAAGATCTATAGTTCTAAAATTATATACCAATTCTTTTAAAATAATTGATAGTAATGATTGTATGAATTCTAAATTTAATGGATCTTTTATATCTAAAAATTCCACACTTTTCTATCTCATTAGATGTGATAAATCCAAAGCTTACGATGTAAGAATATAACATAGCACACGACAAGTTTCTAACATTTATATGAGAACACTTAGAGGAAACAAGTGGGTTGAATTTTACATTTTTAAAATTTAGATCAGATTGGATTGAAAAAAAAAAATTGAATTAAATTCAAGTTGGATCAAGTTATTCTTTTTTACAATTGACCGAATTCGATCTGACTTGACCCACTAATTTTTTTTAATATAGCACTCAGTTTGAGTTAAGCCAGCAATTCGATCCAACATTCAGATTAAGTTGAATCAATAATTTAAGTTGAATTAAGTTGAACAATTTGGATCAACCAGTAAAATCATATTGGATCGATTTCAATAACTTTTTTATATAAATTGAATTTTTTAAAAGCCTGCCTCATCCATCCGAGTTTCAGCCCTACCAACGTGGATTTGATGCATACATTTATGTGGATCCTAGTTTCCCATTTAAATCCGACTGTTTCTGCCACCACACGTACGACGAGTCTAACCCGTCCAAATTACTCCCCCTTCCTGGAAAGAAAGCTCTCTCTCTCTGTTCTCTCGTCTATTTAATGGATATGTGATACTCAAAAGGCCCGTAAAGCTTCGCCCTCATTGAGTTTTAGGCTTTTAGCAGTAGCCATGGCCATGAGAACACAAGGGTTCATTCTCTATCTCTTCTTCGGTTTCTCAGTCGCTGTTTTATCTGTCTTTTTCCTCCCCAACAAGTCGAATGATCATCTAAATCCTTTTCTCCGCTCACCCACAAATGGATCTTCAGATACCTCGACCACCAACGACAGAGTCTGGCCGGTAACTCTCTCTTTCTCTCTTTCTCTATATAAATATCTATCTATCTATGTCTTTGTCTGAAGATCTGCTGTGTTTGTATTTTGTAGAAACTGGAGTTGAACTGGAAGAGCGCTTTGGCGACGTTGATTGGATTTGCAGGGTCGGCGTTTGGGACGGTGGGTGGCGTAGGAGGTGGAGGAATCTTCGTTCCGATGCTTACTTTGATTGTTGGCTTCGACGCCAAGTCTGCCGCCGCCCTTTCTAAGTGTGAGAGATTTCTTCTCTCTAATCATCTCTCTCTTTATTTATATATATGTTTGTTAAAATTCATATACAACTTGAACTCAATGTGTTTGTATATCTTTCTCAAAGAAGTTTATTCTTCAGACGGCTTTGTAATAATAAAAAAAAACTCAAAGGAGGCAAGTAGAGAAACTCCATCAAGCAAAATCTTTTCATATTCTGTAAGTAAGATTCACTTTGATCACATATACTTTTAAGGTATTATATGGATTGAGGGTGAGTGATGTTTAAATCTTACTTAACCATTTTAATTACGTGATCTAGGAATTTTAAAATTAATGGTTCATAAAACTTCACTCTCTCTTTTAAATTGCATTACCCATCCTTTTGAGAGCTCGTTCCCTAACAAAATGATTTAGGCTAATAAGACAGACCAGTGAGACAGATCACATGAGTATTACAGATTTAGGTTTATTTAATAAATAATTATATAGAGTATCGATCTTTAATTTTTGATGATTGATTTTTTAAAGTTTAAAATAAAAAAATAGATTCATAAATTAAATTTCATATAAAAAATATTCATATAATTCTCTTTACAGCAAACTTAACAAATTAGGAGACAAAAAACATTAAAGTTAGAAGGACATTCTCTCTCTCGTGACTCAAAAGTTACATGGTGGTTGGTAATTGGCACGTGGTAGGAATACATTTCAAATCTCATGGAAGTAAAATGGCCACTGCAGCTGTCTATTTTATTTATTTTTAATCAAGTAATTAGATATATCTAATAAAATTAATTTGTAGCCACAAAAAATAATTTGATTGGGAAGGAAAGTAAAACCCATTCTTTCTCTGCTATCATGTAATTCAAAACTGGATCATACAGAGGAATTAAATATGGATCTTATAAAAATATTTATATTTTATTAGAGATTTTTGCAATTTTGCCCCTCTATTTGTAAGTGCCTTTACTCAAAAATAACATATTAAAATGACTTGTTTATTCGGCACCGATAGTTCACTTGATGTGAGCTTTTAGAATTTGATTAGATGTCTCCAATTCATATATTTTTAGACTAAGATGATATAAAAGGCTTGTCGGTATTTTTATATACTTGTGAGGATCAGTCTTTACTTTAGTCTAGATGGGTGTAGATCAACTGGTACTCTCCCGCCTTAGAAAGCGAGAGGTGCCAGGTTTGAGTCTCCATATTTTCATCTGGTGTGCCTTAAGGACAGTAGGTATCATCTATGGGAATTTCACGTTGGATTTTCTGCAGTTTCCCACACGTAAATTTAAAAAAATTAAGATTCCTTTATTTTTGTGGGCAGGTATGATAATGGGTGCATCAACATCTTCAGTGTGGTACAATCTTAGGGTGCCACATCCAACAAAAGAGGTGCCCATTCTCGACTATGATCTTGCTCTGCTCTTCTTCCAGCCTATGCTCATGTTGGGAATTACTATTGGAGTCGCTCTAAGTGTGGTCTTCCCTTATTGGCTCATCACTGTACTCATCATCATCCTCTTTCTTGGTGGGTCCCCATCTCATATCTTTTATCCTATTTTAAATTTATTTATTTATTTTTTAAATGAGTTTTTCCATAAGAATTTATTGAAATTTTGTCTTTATAGATTTTAATGGTGATTTAATGTTGTTGTGACGTAAATTGGGTTAAATTTTATAAATAATACTTAGGTGATATAACATGGTGAACTCAGGCTTCTTTTATTCAAGAAAAAAGTGTTTCTCATGTGATCAATTTTCTCTCAAAAGTGTCTAACTTTTTTGTCATAAGTGATTTTTCTTTTAACACCAAAGTATCCAGCGGCCGACTTGAGTTATTAGGGCATGTGCAAATCTCTTTACCTACGCACATCAGTTAAGTTTTTTGGGAGTGGCCGCCCTATATATTGAACGTGATTTGAGTACAAGATCTCTTATATTTTAGTCGAATTCTTGACCATCACATCAACCTCTGATGGTATTATAATCATAAGAGATTACACGGGGAATCTTCACCTTTTTAATAGGAGAGTCTTCTTCTTCTTCTTATTTTTTAAATCCAATTTTCAAGAACACCTTTGAAAATTTGGTTATTTGGCTAGTTCAAATGAAATTCAAATGTTATGTAGGAAATTGTATATTTAATGTTGCTTTTGTCATTTGATTTATCTTTTTGGAAATTTAAAACTCCATTGGAATCTCTTGAAGCATCATCTTTTATAATATACACCCATGTGCTCTTTTTTTATTTATTTATTTATTTTGTTAGATTTTCATTGATTAATCATATGAATCTTGAAGATTATTGTGGTTTTAGTATTTTTATTTTTAATAGAATGAGATATTCATTCTTACTTTTTCAACATTTAATTCGAACACTGAAATTTCTCATTTTTTTATGACCGAGGTATTCAGGCTTCTCTTAGAGCACTTGATTAATACTTGGAACATGTGCAAGCTTTGCTATCCACACACACAGGATAAATCTACGGAGAGTAGCTTTTTAGGATGGAGTTGGAATCAAACTTAGAACTCTCACTTTCTGAAACGGATTCCTGACCGTCATTCCAATTTCTTAGGGTTAAATGAAATGTCTCATTTTATAAAAAGGGGAGTGCTTAGATCACCATTGATTTTGAAATGATGACACTTCTCTTGCATCACTACCTTATAATAAGTTGTCACACACATCCTCAACTTCCAGAGATGTATGTTGTATCATTTACGTGTCAACTAGCTTAAAGAAATGAGATTGAGATTTTGTCAAATTAGAGTTTTCTCTACTCATAGTGCTAGTATGATCAAACCCAACTCAGTAAGTTTCCAATTACTGATTTTATCCTAAAATATAGAACAAAATTTGATTTGAAGATGACATGATTTTACTGCAAACACTATGGAAATTTTTTTTTTAAAAAAAATTCACTAGTGTTAAGACTTTATGGAACTTGATCATTCGAAATTCGATCTGACTTGCGTAGTCACGGGTCGCATCTGTGGATGTACTAAAAAAGAACTATATAAATATGTGTGTTGTGGTTTACTTTTTTTTTTTGTTGATTTCTTTTTTTATTTTTTTGACATTTTCAATAAACCCATCTTATTTGAATGTGACAGGGACTTCTTCAAGGTCTTTCTGCAAGGGGATTGAGATGTGGAAGCAAGAAACATTGCTTAAGGTGAGTTTTAGAAAATCAAGAGGAAGCAAAGGTCTTTTCTTTTTCTTTTTTTATGCAGATGATTATCAGCATTACTTACAATCTCTTATTGATAAACAAAATCTAACTTTGCAGAGAGAGATTGAAAAACTAGAAACTCAATCAGACTCAAATGGACAAGGTAAAGAAAGAGACTCCCGTGACTTACCCTTTATAGAAATTCCAATTTCAAGTCGATTCTCTGAAAAGGTTTCTGATGCTCTGTTATGTTTACCTGCAGTTGTTATCAATGCAGATTACCAAGCTCTTCTTCCCAAAGAAGAAAAATCAGGATTGGTGGGGGCAAATTTCTTCTGGGACCCAGTTTTATTGATTTATTAATCATCTTTTACTTGGACAAATATATAATTTTTACTTTTTTACTTGCAGCAAATACTGCTGTTTAACATAAAGTGGAAGAGGATTCTAGTGCTAATCATTGTCTGGGTCGCTTTTCTACTTCTTCAAGCCTTCAAGGTAAGTGAATTCAAGTAATTAAATCTTAGATGATTTCTATACGAAAGTATTTTTACTCACTTCGATTTACCCTCAGTATAAAAAGTTAAAAAGATTTTTTTATGTTTAATTAGTGATAAGAATTGTGGCATTTTAGATAATAAGAAACTTGTTATCTAATTAGTGAAAAATAAATCGATGTCCTTAATTTAAAAGGGTTGGAGTAATGGTCAAAAAGCTGCTTTAGGAAGTGGGAGTCCTGACTTATGATTCCTACTCAACCTACTCTTTCTAGAGTTACCCAAAAATCCACTATTTATAGCGAGAAGACCCAACAATTTAATAAGGGCACTGATCCTCCCATGGACATTCTGTGTAATCCGACATGAATTTTATTGTATTGCCCATTTTACTCTTCGAATCCGCTCGTCCAATACTTTAAACCGCCTCGCCGGATCACTGACCCCTCCATTGCGGTATAAATCAACTCACTGATCGGATCATTGACCGTCTCACTGAAATTTATTTAAGTGAGACTGTTTTTTTTCATTCAGAACAATAAATCGGATTACTGACTGCATTTTTTAGATGTTTTTCGTACAGTGGTAAAAAGATAAAATGGACAATACCCTAAATCTTGTGTCTCATTATACAAAATACCCGCAAAAAAATCATTCCCCATTAATAAATGAATGGGCTTATTCAAATCTATTTACAGCGAGAAGACCCATCTAACCCTTTTAAGGAGTAGTTCCATTAAATAAATACAGGGATCTGACCTCAACTTGTTTATTATAGGGTAGACCCAATTTTTCTAACCGAGTTTTAAATTCATTTGGGTGATGACTTTCTCGTGACTCAGTTTTATCAGATTAGAGCTTCTCGCTCTGGAACTGTCTGTCTTTTAGCATGTGGTCCACGTGGATAGAGATTCCTTGTGGGCCCATACTGACAGTATTATTAATAATTATGGCTATTGGTAACGGCTCCTGACATGGGACATATTTAATAATAATTTTTAAATAAATTTTACGTTTAAAAATAATTTTAGTTTATTTTTATTTATTAAATGATCATCATAAATAAAGATATTTATTGAATAGTTTTTATTTTAAAAAGTAAAAGATTAAAAAGATTCGAAGAATTTTATTTCGACAATTTAATAGTTGTTAAGATATTTAATTTTCTTATCAAACTTATCTTTTAATGTATCATTTAAGAGCACTCGAGCCTTTAAGCAATCGGCCCATTATTATTTTTTAAAATTATAGTTTAATTCTATTATTTGTTTATTGTCATCCATAACTGTGTCATGTGTCATGTGGGTGAGTTGGTGTGGCTAGAGGATGATTGGGTGTTGTACATATTCTGTCTCGAGTCTATTTAATAATAAATTAAAATTTTTTTTTTGTAAAATTTATATCCAACTTTAGTCAAAGTTCATCGTCATACATTTAACTAATTATTATAAATAAAATATTTATCTAATAATTTATTATTAATTTTAAAAATAGAGAATTACAAAGATTTAATAAGTCTTTTTTTTTTTTACAGTTTAATGGCCTTATGGTAATTTTTTCATTATAAAGTCAGTGAGACTCACCCTTGAGCATGTTTCTTAAAAAGACTCGAACCTTTTTGAATAACTATGTAGAAAATAGATTGTGAAGAATAACACAAGGAGAATAGCCTTAAAATAATCACTGAAGTATATAATTAAGTCAAATTACTATAATCAGGGGTCAAGATATTGGCCGATACGTTTCGTATCGGCCGATATATTACGATTTTCAGGTATCGGCCGTACATGGTATTTCTCGGCCGATATATCCTATATATGGATGATATATATCGGTCCGATATCGGTCGATATTCATAACAACGATCTTTTAAAAAAAAAAACAAATCAAAACGGTGGTGGGCCTGGGTTGATATCTCGCTCGATATCAGACCAAAAAAAAACTAGCTTCTTTTTGGGTTTTTTATTTATTTTTTAATTTAGAAAAAAATTACTGATATTTAAAAAAAACAAAAGACTAGAAATTTATTGGCCGAGATATCGGCCGATATCTCTAGGTGGCCGAATTTTGCACCCTTGACTATAATAATACATATTGAATCATCCCACTTTATCAAATGGAGTCATAAAATCACTGACTTATAATGCTATAATTTTTAAGGATATTATATGATTAAAATAATCAAAGTCTAGCCATCTTAATACGGTCAAAATTTATTAGGAGACATAGAATTGAGTGAAATTTTCATTTGATCTCTACCGGTATATCGCTCGTCAAGTACTGGTGTACTGATGACACGCTACTTTAGATGTATATTTTCTGCATATCGTATACCAGTACTTGATGAGCGGTACACCAGTAGAGGTAAAATAAGAATTTTACTTCATCCTATGTCTCTTAACAAATTTTCCCCATGTTAGGATGATGGCCATCCATAATCAAATAATAGTACAGTTTTATACATGTTATTAATGTGATCTCATTAATATTTCATCAATCATACGAGTCTCTGATTACGTTTTAAGTAATAAATTTTTATAAAATGATCAAATTACATTTTTTGCGCAGTAAATTATCAAATTACATTGAGTAAAATAAAAATATTAATATTTTCTACTAAATAGAGTAATTGGAACTATGATTGGATTGGTTGAAATTATATAACCAGTGGGTTTTGTGGTGCAGAATAATACAGCTGTTTGCAGTCCTTGGTATTGGGCACTCAACATTCTGCAGGTGGGTTTGGTAGGCAAGTTTTGTACTTCTCTGAAGACATTCATCACACTGATCAATTGCCCTTGTCCTATCCCTTTTTCTCCTGTGACTTAATCATGTGATGAAAAAAAAACTAAAAATTTAATTAAGTTGATAAATTAAAAAAATAATATTTTTTTTTAAAAAAAATTAAAAGTCTTTCATAATTTTAAACAATGCTATAATGGTATTTATTTTTTAATTTTTCCAACATTTACAGTTCCCTGTGGCATTGAGTGTGTTCCTGTACGAAGCAATTAAATTGAATAGGGAGAGCAAGAGGAGAAGGATGAATAGAAACCAAGAAGATGTTTGTGGGGCCTCCATTGAATGGAGTGGGACCCAACTGGCCTTCTGTGCTGTTTGTGGCATCTTGGGTGGTACTGTTGGAGGTTTGCTTGGTTCTGGTGGTGGATTCATTTTGGGCCCTCTGCTTTTGGAACTTGGAGTTATCCCTCAGGTAATTAATTATTATTCTTATTATTAGGTTATAAAGAAAAGAAAAACAGTAGATTTATTATTGGCCTAAATGTTCCCTTGGACAATGTCCTATAACTAAGAGAAATGTCAAGTGCCAATTATTTCATTTTCATTCATTAAAGTGAAAAAAAGCCACTACTTTAAAATGACTTTTTCTTGTCTTACTTCAACTATGAAATGACTCGATGAGTGTTTATTACAGAAGAGATTCTACTAAAGATCAGACCTTACATACTGTGGCCTTGAATGTTAGATGGCCAAGCAATTGTGATTTGGATTTTAGACCATCCATTTATACTCCCAACCTTTGCTTATCCACCCATTTATCAAAAGCTTGTAATTTTTTTTTTTTAATTTACGTGTGGAAAATCGTAGAATACCCATCGTAAAACCTCCACGGGTGAGTCCACTACCCTAGGGCACACCAAAGTTAGGTCATGAGAACTCAAACCCACTTCTTCCTGCTTCCTAAAACAAAAATGAGAGACAACCAATTGAATTACATTCATTTCTAAATAATTTGTATGCACCTTTAAGTTGTTTTTTCTTTCTTGGTCTTCTGATGAGTTTACTTGTTTTGGTTGTAGGTTGCTAGTGCCACAGCAACATTTGTAATGATGTTCTCATCCTCTCTCTCAGTGGTAGAGTTCTACTTCCTTAATAGATTCCCCATCCCATATGGTAATTACACTTCCCATCATCCCTCAGATTAATAATGTTTCACTGTAATGAGACCTGGCAATGGGCCAAGTTTCAGTTTCGATCCATTTGGTTCGGGTTTACTTTAGATTTTGTTAAATGGGTCAAAATGATTTGAGATGCGTTGAGTCCAGTACGATTTTATTCAGTTACTTGATTAAGGAGACTTTTTAAATGAGACTTGTATTATTAATATTACCCTTAAATAGGTGTAGACTTCATACGATTGAGTGTGATGCATATAGATGTAGCAATAATTGCATCAATCAAGTCTACTCATTTATAAACAGGTTTGATCATTTATTAAATGGGTTGAGTTGAACAATTCAATCTGAATAAAATTTTACGGAGTTTAACTCTAATGGGTATCGTCATCCTCATAATAGTCATTTTCTTATCATACAAAAAGAAACTTACATAGAGTTAGAAAAGTTTTTTATTTTATTTTTACTTTTCCATTTTCTCCATCACAATGCATGCATCATGCCGAGCCTTCTTGCACTATCTGTTTATTATTTTTCCTATTCCATTTTTCTTCTATTGATACCCTTGACCAAATATGGTTAAGAAGAGAATGTCAATTTTGGAAGATTTTTCCGGGCACCTCGTAACTTGGACTCAACTTGAAATCCCATCAAGTCGAGAAACTCGGCCAAGTTTTTGAAAAACTAAAAAAAAACTCGGTAACTCACTCGACTCAAAATCCTGTAAAGTTGACTCATAGTAACTTACTCTAAAGCATTTTATATTTTTTAAACAATGATCTGAACCAGCCAACCATGGGCCTTAATGTACCTGTTTTGATGTTGAAGGATTGAATATGTGACCTAACAATTCCTTTTGATATGTGTCATCATTCATCACTTTTCTCATAGTTTTAGCTGTGTGTGCAGCCCTGTATCTGATGTCGGTATCGGTGTTGGCTGGATTCTGGGGGCAGTGCTTAATAAGGAAACTAGTGGCATTGCTAAAGAGAGCTTCACTTATCATCTTCATCCTGTCTGCTGTGATTTTTGCTAGTGCTCTAACCATGGGTAAGCAATCCTAAATGCCAATTCATCAATTTTCACATTTCAAAGTAAAAGCAGCACTAGTTAGCCAATTATCCCTAATCACTCCAAGGTTAGGCCATGGGGCTCGAACTCGTAACCTCCCGCTTCCTAAGGCCGGAGGCAACCAATTGAGCTACACTCATGTGGATAAAACTGAAATGAGGTACCTCTCCCTCAGAGTAAGTTTTTTTTCCCTCTTATATCTTTTTCACTGGAATAACTAAAGAAGATGAGGAAAACTCTTGTTCAAGAGAAACCAAACCCCTGCAAAAATTCTTTCTCATCCTAATGCGGTGCTTTAGTTGGGTGTCATTGACAATCTGTCGATGAAAGTTAATTTATCAAAACTTAAAAATGAAATGTCAACATCAGATTGATGGGATAAATGGCCTCAAGACGTCGATGATAATCTAAAACAATAATTTTCTATCAAATATGACACTTTAAGTACAAATTACTGATACTTTGCATTGGTTTTACAAATTTCTTTCCAGGTATCATTGGCATAGAGACAAGTATTCATATGATACAAGCGCATCAGTACATGGGATTCCTAAACTTTTGTGAGGCGTAATGTGAAGAAGACAAGAAAGATAAGGAAAGGATGCTTAATTTCATTATGGTCAATACCTTATTGACCATACCATGCCATTGTTGGCCTCTGCAACAAAGTAGTAGTCATGTCTGTATTTCTTTGTGGCTTATGTTAGCTGCTGGCTAACATCCTCATTTTGTATTTTTTGTTTTTTATTCATTTGAAGCATCCTCTTTACTCAATCATTCACCAAACCAATGTATCTTTTGGAAAATATAATGTTATTATTGGGGTATTCTATGATATAATATGATATTTATTGTTGGATATTATGTTAGCTCCTCGCTAACATTTTATCCATGTAACTTGAAGCTTTACTTGTTTCCAATCAATGAGCAATCAATGTTTTTTTTTTTTTTTTTTCCCATTTCTTTTTCTGCAAAATAGTGATTCCTTGATTTTTCCTTCTTTTCTTTGTCTTCGGAAGCTCAATATTGCCTTGTTACTTCCCATTTGATAAAGAATAAAAACAATTCCTTGTTTCTGCTTCTGCAAAACCCACCTCCAAGTGGGCCTCTCTTTTCAAACCTGAAAAGGTTACCCCTCTCTCTCTCAAGTTTATTGACTCTGGTTCCCCAGATCCCCTTAAGAGTCCCCTTCTCCGACGATGAAATTGCCACTGGCGAGAAGAGTTGCAAATTTACTCTTGTGGGTTAATTCCTCTGGAGAAAATCGTGGATTGGCCATGTTCGGCCAGGCCTATCTAAACAATGAAACTCACCTGCTGGATTTGAAGTCTTCAACCTTGATGATGGTTTCTTCCTCCTTAAATTTGACATCGAGGAAGAATGTCAGAAGATTCTCGAAAATGGACCCTACTTCATCCACAATAAGCCTCTCATGTTTCAACGTTGGATCCTATCTCCACCTTTAGAGAAAGAAGACTTGCAATCTATCCCTTTATGGATCAAGTTTCCAAGACTCAATGGCTGCCTCAGAACTCCTCACAACCTCAACAAACTTGCCAGTGCCATCGGCAAGCCCATCTGCATGGATACTGCCACTGCCAATGGTACCAATCTTGCCCAAGCCCATGTGTGTGTGGAGGTCTCTACCTCATGCCTCTTTCCTGACAAGCTAACCATTGTCACCTCTCAAGTCTTGGTGTCTCAATGTGTTGAGTATGATTGGAAACCAAAAGTATTCCAATCTTGTAAAACCTTCATCCACTCAGATGAAAATTGCCCAAACCAATCGAAGGTCAAAACGCATTTGGGTTCCCAAGCGGACTACCCCATCTTCTAATCCAAATACTGGCAAAGCAGTCATCGTTGACAGTACTCCGCCTGATCAGGAAAATTTTGTTGCTGTGACACACAAAAAATTCAAAAAGGATTATCGTGCCAGCTGCTCTGCCGTTAATGATCCCCTTACTGACCATCCTTCAGGTATTCAACCATGCTCACCTCCTACTATTGGAAGCCATGATGAACAACGACCCCGCTCCCCAACTAATACTGGAACAACAAATCGTTTTCATCTGCTAAACAACCTGGAGGAGGAGGAACCTGAAAACATCTTTGATGAAGCGCTGCAATCCCCTGACTTCATTAACCCCAAAACTTTGGACACAATTGACACTGTCGTTGCTGCCTACAATTGGAGCAAGGAACATGCTCAAGATAGCCCAGGGGGGAACCCCACCCCTGTTTAATGATCTGTGCAATTTGGAATGTCCGGGGACTGAATCGTCCCCACATGAAGTTGGAGGTCAAAGACCGCATCACCTCCATGAAAGCTGACATATTTTGTGTTTTGGAAAGCTGTATCCGTGCTGGAAATCTCTACTCATCGGCTCCTAATATCTTTCTTCATAATTGGAATAACTTCTCCAATGTTGCCCTCTGCTCCTACGCGAGAATATGGATTGGGTGGAACCCTTCGGTCAACCTCACCATCCTCCATGCTATTGACCAATTTATTCTTTGCAAAATCATCCTCCCTGTTGATGGTAAATCTTTTCTCCTTTGCTGTCTTTATGCTACCAATAACCCTCAGCAGAGACTGCCACTATGGAATGATCTTGAAGCCATTGGTAACAGTTACCATCTCCCCTGTTTCATTGTTGGAGACTTCAACTGCATTCGATCTCCCACTGATAAGAAAGGTGGCTCTACTCCTCTTGGTTATATCATGGTCCCCTTCAACCAATGCATTGACAATGCTGGCTTCACTGAATTTCGTATCATTGGTGCGGATTTCTCCTGGTCTAATTCTTCTCATGGCCATTGGAGGGTTGAATCTAAGATCAACAGAGCCCTTGTCAACCAACCTTTTCTCTCCACCTTTGGTCAAGCTTCTTGCCAATTCTTTGGGCCTGGTCTCTCTGATCACAGAGGTATCCTCCTCAACCTATATGCTGCTCATACCAAGCGTCGTACACCCTTTCGGTGTATCAATCATTGGTGTAAGAATCCTTTCTTCAAGGACTTGGTCAAGACCACTTGGAATGCTTGTATCAGTGGAAAACCCATGTACAGACTAGTTTCCAAGCTCAAACTTCTCAAGCGAGCCATCATCAGTTATCACAAATCTAATCCCAACACCAAACAACAACTAGAAAAGGCTCGTTCTCTTCTTGAATTAGCTCAATTTGCATACGACAACAACAATTCTGATTGCAATTTTGCTGCACTTCTTCAAGCTAAGTCTCAACTGGAACATGCATCTGATAATGAGCTTAGCCTCTACAAAAAATCCAGGCTCTTCAATCTTAATTTGCATGACATGGGGAGCAATTTTTTCTACAATTCCATCAAACTGCGTGAGCACCACAACAAGATTCTCTCTATCAAAACTGTTTTCGGTGCCCTCACTGAAAATCCTTTTGTCATCATTGACACCTTTGTCAACCACTTCAAGAACATTTTCAGTGGAAGCTCTACTTTTCATCATGATGTTTGCTTCAATATGAACTCTAAGTTATGCAAACTCTGATGCCTCCTTGCTCACTACTGAGGTGTCCCGTTCTGAGGTGGAGATGGCCCTTTTCGGACCAAATCCAAACAAGGCACCTAGACCCGATGGATTCAATCTGCACTGTTATCGGTCTTGCTGGGACATTATTGGCGATGATACCGTGGAGGCTGTTCTTGACTTCTTCAGATTTGGTCAGATGCTCTAACAAATCAAAGCCTGCTTCATTGCCCTTATACCCAAGATCCCGAATGCAGAAAACCCTAACTGTTTTAGACCTATTGCTTTAACAAATGAAATATACAAGCTCATTTCGCACATATTGGTGAACCGTATGAAACCTCACATGCCAAATTTGATCAATCTGCACCAAAGCGCTTTTATCCCCGGCAGAGATATCTCGAGCAATATCCTTCTCTGTCATGACTTGGTTCATGGCATCCATCTCAATTGTGGCCCTCCCCGCATCCCTTAAGATCGACCTCAAAAAGGCCTTCGACAGTGTCAACTGGGACTGCATTTACTTCCTCCTTCAACAGGCCCATTTCAATGATACTTGGATCAATTGGATCAGGCTTTGCTTGGAAACGCCTAGATTCTCTGTTCTGATCAATGGTACACCTCATGGCTTCTTCCCCAGTACTAAGGGCCTAAGACAAGGTGATCCCATCTTGCCATTTCTTTTCACACTTGTTATGGAGAGCTTCTCTGCTGTTCTTAACCGTGCTATTGCAAATGGTGATATCTTCTGCCCTTTCTCCTCCAAAGGTCTTAAGGTTTCACACCTTTTTGCGGATGACCTCATGATTTTTTTCTCCGCAGATCTCAAATCCACTTTGGCCTTAAAGAACCTGCTCGACAGTTTCCATGCTTTCTCTGGCCTATATGTCAATACCTCCAAAAGTAACATTGTTTTCTCCAGCTCTGTCACTCACAAAGAAGCTATCTTACGTGTGTTGAGTATGAATGAAGCTTGTCTGCCTATCCGCTACTTGGGTCTGCCTCTCTTCTCCAGCAGATTGCGTATTGCTGACTGTGCACCTCTCATTGATTCAATCAGACATCGTATCAATGGTTGGCAATCCAAATCCCTCTCATTTGCTGGTAGACTCAAATGCCTTCGTTCAACCATCAACCACTACCACATTTACTGGAGTAACTCCTTTCTCCTCTCCAAAGCTTGCACCATGGAGATTGAAAAATTGATGCGTGGTTTCCTTTGGAACATTGGTGGCCAAAAGAAAATCCACACTGTCAACTGGGATAAAGTCTACCTCCCCAAGGAGAAAGGGGGCTTGGGTCTGAGGAAGATTAGTGACATAAATGAGGCCTGCATTCTCAAACAAGCCTGGTACATAATCAACCTTAAGCCTTCACTCTGGACCAGTTGGGTGTATAAAAAATACTTGCACAAGAAGAATTTTTGGAATGTTAGCATAAGCAAATCTTCTTCTTGGGGTTGGCGTTCCATCCTCAAAGCCAGGGATCGCCTCAAATCTCTGGTTGTCTACATCATCAGTAACGGCCAACAGATTTCTTTTTGGCACGATCCTTGGATTAGGCCCGGTTTCACTCTATTTGATCATTTTGGATGCTAGGCTGTTGAGGAAATTTGCACGCCAACTGACATTATTGTTGTTTCCTTCATCAGCCAGAACCAATGGACCTTCCCTTCATCCACCTCAACCACTCTACAACAAATTCGTCATCTTGCCCTCTCCGCCAGCTTAACCAATTTCAATTTGGAGGATCAGATTATTTGGGCCATTGAGTCAGATGGAAAATTCTCTATGGCCTCTATTTTTCAATCCATGCACTCATCCCTTCCCACCTCTCCTTGGATGGAGCTTGTTTGGTTTCATGTTAGCATTGACCGTCACTCAATTTTTGGTTAGCTTTACTTCAACAATAGTCTCAAAACTAGACAGCTTCTCATTGATCGTGGCTTACAGACCACCCCTTTCTATCCTCTTTGCAAAGTGGATGTTGAGACTCACCAGCATCTCCTCCGTTGCAAATTTTTTGTTCAAGCTTGGACCATTCTCCTCTCCAAATTTGACCTGAACAATATTAGTAACATCCCTCCTAACCAAGCCTCCTCTTTGGTTTCTTCCCAAACTCCCACTCTTTCAAAGCTTGCTGCTGCGCTCTCTCCTCCTGCCATGATTTGGCATTGTTGGACTAAGCGTAACTCCAGGATTTTTACCTCCCATGCCCATGAACCAATCTTTATATGCAATTCTGTTGCCAGCAATATTAGATCACGTCTAATTTTCCTTGTTTCCAATAGTGATCTCAAGATGATTAGTAGCAAATTCTCAGCACATTGGGACCTTCCACCGTTCCAACCCATCCCACCTAAAACTCCTGACATTCCATCTCTCCATCACCATGAAACCTCCATCGTTCTTCACACTTCCAATCTTGGCAGCGACATCACAATTGGTGTCATCCATTTCAGGAACTGCAACACGATCATTGGGTCTGTTATCCATCGCATACAGAACACTGAAGGATCGCTCCAGATCTTGTTGCTCTTCATTGATTGTCTCTCCCTCCTTGATGTTGGTGGTATCACGCTGAACGAGCTCTTCATCACTGATGCCAACATATTCAACATCCTACGGCACAAACGTACTGGTTGGCATCTTCAAATACACGGGGATACAATTAACCTTTTGTTGTCTAAGTTGAACTGCTCTGATATCAGCTCCAATGTTCCTCCTGAACTCTGAAGTATTGCTACGGGCATGATAAACAACTTGGTGGGAGATACTATTTCCTTTCCATTTTTTGCTGGCAGGTTCCAGGCCTGATGTTTTCTTTGGGCTATTGTTTCTTCGGCCCATTCTTTTGTGCAGAGTTCTCTTTTGCATTTTATCTGCATACTTTGCCTGGCCCAGGCTGTGGGTTCCTCTTTTGTACATTTTTGGGCTCCTTATTCTTTGAATGAAACTTACTAACCATCGTTAAAAAAAAAAAACAATAAGAGGTCATTTGTCTATTTCTTCAAGAAAATCAATTTTGTGGAAAATTAACGTTGGGTTTGATTCATATTACTCAAGATGTTATGAAATAAGCTTTGTGTTGGAGTTTGGAAACTCGACATTTTTATTGTTTGTACAAAATCTTTGTTTTTGTTCAAAATGAATGAAGCGTTGTCTTGACAGTAAGGAAAGCCTTCCTCTTTTACCTATTAAATTTCTTATCTCATATCATAAATGAATTCTTTAAAAGAAAGGAAAACATCTCTTTTTTTTTTGTGCGTTTTTTGATAAAAAGTATTTATTTCATGAAAGAAGAGAAAAGTGTCTTATTTTCTATACTCTAGTTTTTATCAGTAAACTTTTTGCTAAGCATCCTTAATATCACAAGAAAATATCATAGAAGCTCTTTATCCGAGGCTCCATTGTGATTTTATATTATTTGAAGGGGATTTAAACTAATTCAATTCCACTTCTAAAGATTGTGGTCGAAGTTCCACAAATGTCAAATATTGAAGTTAGTCTGTATCAAGGTATTAAAATCCGAGAAACCTCAGCCGATACGATACGTTTCCGCCGAGATTTATTCTCCCGTGTTCAACCATACATATTGTCACTTAGGCTTCTTTTATTACTTCAAATACTTCACATGCAACCTAGGGTAAGATCACCTTGCTGTGGTAGTCTCCAATTGTATTTATTAATTTTTTTCTATACAGCACCTTTTTTAGTAATGATATGCTCATGATTTAAGAACAAGTTTGGTTCATGCAACATAAATTTTTAGATAATTTGCAGGTGATTTTGATAAAAGAAGATGATTTTTTATTAATAATTTTTTTTGAAATAAAGTGATTGCAACTAATGTTAAGATGGTTTTTAAATGGTATGAAACTCACATATAAATGAGACCAACAAAGTAAGTCACATTAATATGACAAACTATTGTTTCTTTCACAGCTATCACATTTCATTTATTTATCCCGAGCTTTATTTATATGTTTTGTTCTATATCGTTAAATATCTTTTGTATTCAATATCTTTGATTTTAATCTTAAGATTCTGTATTCTTAATAAATTCTTAGATTTTGTATTCTATGTGAGGCTTTTATAGTGATTGTGATAGGTTTGTTGGTAAGATTTACGGTAAATGTGAGGTTCGAAAGTATTAAAAGAAATTCATCCAATAGTTGACTTTTCAATTTTTTTTTTTTATCTTTTTATTTGTCAAGTTCCCTAACGGGATTGTAAATTGATTCATTCTTTGATTCTTTTCTAATCGAGAAACCTGTAAATTCTATATATACGGGTTTTAATGACAAAATCTAATTGTTAATTTTTCAAATTCTACATGGTATCGAACCAAACTATAAGATCCTCTTGTTTTCCCTAAAACCAAATTTTTTCCCATCACTTGACTTCTCCTGTCTCATTCCGAAGGGTAAAAAAAACGGTGGACCCAAGATCTCGGTGTCTTCCTCTCTTCTCTGCTTCATCGCTCCACTACTTGGTTATTATATCTTTCAGAGTCTTAATTTAATTTCATGGGGTGTGAAGAAACAACCAATAAATTTTCGGTCTAGATAAAAAACCTTTTACTCACGCTTGGTTTTCTCCTTATTTCTCTAGTAGTGCTTATCTATAATAATCTCAGTACAACTTACATAGACGCGAATCATGTCTTCCATGGTAAGACTAAATGGTTCAACTATTATAACACAGTTTGACCCTAATCTAGCCTTATAATTCGACGTGATCCAACCTTAGCCCAATAACGAGCAAGGCTTGACTGGTCTGACCTGGTTCAATTGATACATTCACTTTTTTTATTTTGATATATAACATCGTATAAAAACCGGAAAATAGTATCTACATCCATAATGTTCTCTATACACAGTATGATTTTAAGACTAGATGATAATAATTCAAAAAATAGAATCCACAAAAAATAATAAAATAATAATATCTATATATCCTTCTATGATCAATTCAAGTCGGGTGAGATTGAATGGGGATGAATTTTCAAAGGTGAACTCAGCTCGCTCCAAATTTAATTCGGGTTTTTTTCCCTCAATCTAATTCAACCCACACATATAATGCGGGTCATGCCAGAACCAATGATCCTAGTTTCACCACTGTCGATCGGACTCTATTCAAAAAAGAAATTTTCACTTGTTAGAATAACCTAAACTCCATTTCCACTTCCAAATCCATTTGTATAAATGGTTGCAAGCTATACTCTTTTCCATAAATCTATCGTTGGATTCTCTTACCTCTAATTGAATTAGCTACTCGAGTCAGGCTCAACCACTGATATAAAAAATGGTCAATATGTATCGTAACGGTATAAAGGCCGGTGATACATATTGCTTTGGCCATACAACACTATAGGGAGTGACCTTTTTGTGTTGACAGTGACTTGAACTTAAGACCTCGTTATGCTAGTTCTTGACCACCAAGCCAACCCTCGGGTTCCATTTTCGAGTTTCTTATAGAAATAGTTAATGAAATGATATACAAATGTTTCTAGAATTAAATGATGATCCCTTAGTTTGATTGATATAGTTCTAGGGTGTTTGTGTAATTTTCTAATATTCTAACTTTTTTATGAAATTCAGATTTTTTTACAATAAAAAAATTTATGAATTAATAGAAGATACATATCACTATCGGATACTAGATAACATGAATGGTATATTAAGTTTTATATTAAGTGTTTCCTCATATTGATTTCTTAATTTATAACAATTTTAGACATTTTCCAAATTTTAAGTCATTTTTCAAAATTTTAAAAACTATTTTATTAGTAACAAAGAGGTTAATAATATCATAGATGCATGTGTCATCTTTCATTTTATAAGTATGCTATTTACAAATACATTTGATAATTATAAAAGAATAACAGGTTTTCACAATTTTGAAATTGGTTTGGTGGTAGTGGAAGGAAAAATGCAAGTCCCAATATTTTATGACTATGATGGAGCCCACTTCTTCTTTTTTATAAACTAAGGTATCCAAGCGTTCGAATTGAATTTTTTGGGCATCTCAAGTGACTAATCCTTGGAGCAAATTTTTTGGGCGCCTCAAGTAACTAATCCTTGGGGCATGTTTAAACCTGCCAATTGCCAATACCAAGTATAGAACTAAGGGGAGTGACCTTTTTGTGTTGAACGGGTCTGATCTTAAGACCTCCCACAAATAAAGGTGAGAATTGACCATCAAACTAACTCCTCAAACCAGCTCAATCATGCCGGGCTTGTATTCTTGGGAATTGATCCCAAGACTATGCCTGAGCCCCTTGATCAATCATGCCCAGCTCATATTTATAAATAGGATTTAAACTAGGGCCACAAATTAGTGATTTTGATGATGGACACTGAAGTCTAAATTTCAGCTCATATTTGTCAATTTTAGTTTGGAGGCCATTTTCATTTTGCTTCTGAAACAAAACGTTTCACTGTTCTGTTTCAAAACAGATATTATAATAATTTAAATATTAAAAAATTATATAAGAATTAACTTATTTAAAATACAAATAATAAAACAGTGAATTGTACTAAAATCATGAATAAAAAATATAAAATAGAAATTATAAAATAATAAAACAGTAATTTTTGTTAAAATCTTTGAATAAAAAAAATAAATTCGTATTTTCTAATGAACAAAGAAGAATAAAGAATTAAATTAAAAATAAGAAACAACATACATAGACCGAACCAGCGGTCCAAATATCGGTCGATACGTATCGTATTGGCCAATATGATATGTATCGGCCGATATGATACGTATCGGCTAAATCATATCGGCCGATATCAACCTTTCTTTAAAAAAAAATAAGAGGAGAGAGAAAAATATCGACCAAATCAAATTTTGTACCCCTGGACCAAACATAGACCGAATTACTGAAACTGACCAAACATAGACCGAAAAATTAACAGCTCTGCACTTGAATATTCAGTCTACTTGGAAGGGATAAGACAAAATGAAATTTATTAATTATGGGTTTGGCACTTGGACATTTAAGGCCATGCGTACTTAGGTTTAAAAAGAAAATATCCAAGCATCTCATTTTATGGAAGCTAATGGCCAAAGTTTTTAACTAGGGCTGAAATTTGGGTCGGATTGGATCGGGTTTCAATAAACTTAACTCAACTCATGTTAAAAGTTATTGAACCCGACCTGACTCGAGTTACTCAACCCAAACCGACTCGAATTTTTGACCCGATTCAACCAGGTGCAAGTTTATAACTTGGTGTACTTGGGTCGGGTCTAGTCTGGTCGGGTTGCTTTTAAATTTATCAACTTGATCCGACCCGAATTTCAAGCGGGTTTATTTTTTTCCAACTCGACCCGACCTGAGATATATAAAAACATAACCCAAACCTATTGATTTCTAGCTTCGAGTCATGCGAGTTTTAACTGACCCAAGTTTCACCCTTATTTTTAACACTAACAAGTTGTAATTCTCTTTACATAGAGCACACTATTTTCCAACAATATAATTCATGGTGCTCATTCTAATACGGGTATTATCTTTTAAGAGGTACGGATTTTAATGAACTTTCCATTTTGTCCCCCATCCATCTGCATAAATCGGTTCACTCATCGGTGCACCGGTCGATGCACCGAATTGGACTTTTTCCACTTTCAATTGAATCGGTTTACTCATCATTTAGGGTGTTTACATTTGTTTAAATATTAAAATTCAAGGGAGTCATCATATGGAGAATTTTTTATTTCATTCACCAAATTTAGGGTATTTACATTTGTTTAAATATTAAAATTCAACTTCATTAGTAAATATAAGTTTATAAAATGAAACAGCTAAAAATCTTCAACTTATTAAATCATATGATTATGCCATTTTATATTCGAGTTTGTTCGACAATTAGTAGATTCTGATATTCGAGATTCTGAGTTTAGGAGATTAAAACAAAATCTAATCAAGTTAAAATCCTGTTGTTTAATTGTCATTACAGGATTGAGAGATTGATTGTTACTATAGTAGAAAAGGTTTGAAGGGTTTTTTAACTGAATATTCATATTTGTAGATATAGATTCACTTGTATAGGGTATGGGAGATCTTAGGATCAAACCCCCCTCAACACGAAAAGGGTTATTCCCTTTAGTTCTGTATCCAGCGTGTGCAGATAAGGAGGTTTAAACATACCTCATGGCTTAGTTAGGTGAGACGCCAGGAGAATTCAAGTGGGACGCTTGGATATCTTGGTCTTCGGAAAAAAAAAATATTCACTTGAACAGGGGTAGCCCCAATAGCTCGGGAACTCTCTAAATCTTCTATTTTTTGGAGATTCAAAGTTGTCAATTTCAATTTACACACATATACTAGTATTATTCTCACTTGGAATTGAGTTTTAGTAACTAGATATGTAAGGGAGAATTTTTTATTTCATTCACTTTAGCTTTTGATGTGGGAGTGATTATGCAAGCTGATTTTTAATGTATTTCTTGTTAAAGGATAGATTTTTTTCAACTTAACTTATTTTTATGATTTAAGTAAAAATTACAAAAATTGATTATCTAATCCACAATGAATTGCTTCCCAACAAATAATTTTTAATATTGACTTGATGGTTGCTTTCAAGAATGATGGGAATGAATTGAATGAGTATTTAGTTTTGGGCCATGTTCAAATTTATTCAATTGTTATATTCCATTATCATTATTTCCAAAATTAAGTTGAGTGATCTATAGTCAAAACCAAAAATCAATGAAATAAAAAGAAAACTAAATGGTATGGCTAGATGTTTCTTAAAACATTTCCCACCACTCATTAGGATTTAACAGGGGTTGAAATC
Organism: Chimonanthus praecox; assembly: GCA_022113865.1. Taxonomy (NCBI): domain Eukaryota; kingdom Viridiplantae; phylum Streptophyta; class Magnoliopsida; order Laurales; family Calycanthaceae; genus Chimonanthus; species Chimonanthus praecox. The sequence goes on along the minus strand of CM039093.1, from coordinate 50,371,881 downwards.
TGGGATTTCTGAGATCTCTCTCCTTTTTTTTTTATTGGAAAATATCGGGTATTTTTTTATATTTTATTTTTTTCTAATTCTAAAAAATAAAAAATGATACGAGGCCCAATTCTGAAAGAAAAAAATTGAAATCGAAAATATCGGCCAATATTGGCCTGATATGGGCAAATATCGGTCTGAGCCCACTGTCGATATCTCAATTTTTTTTTTTTAAAAAAAACCGATAGAATTGAATATTAGCTGATATTCCTATGGTACGACTGATACATATCGTATCAGTCGAGATATCTCGTGTTAAAAAATCCGAGATATAGGCCGAAATTAATATCCCAGGGATTTAAGCTGTGATCATTCTAAAAATAAAAAAGTTTAGATAAGTTGCTTCATGTCTATCCCTTTTTAATAATAAGTGATTATATGTTCCTAGGTAGAGATTTAGAGAATAACATAGGCAGTGAAGTTTTTAAATTTTATTCTTATATGAGTTTTTTAGTCTTATAATTTGGATTTTAAGAATTTAACTATTATAAAGCAAGAATTAATAAATAAATCAATAATCAATCTCATAAAGCAAATTGATTGAATATATATTTTAATTCCTCTATATATATATATATATATATACAACTCATATTAAATAATCAACTTGCTAAATAAATGAGTACCCCACTCACCATCTCACGGAGAATTATAAAAATAGAAGAATTATCTGTTTTTAACTGGGGTGAATTAACTTGAATAAATTATTTTAAAAGTAAGAAAATTCTAACCATCAAAATTACCTGAACTTAATCCAACAGAAAATTCTAACCATCAAAATTACCTGAACTTAATCCAACGGTAAATATATCTTGAAATGGATTCAAATTTCACAAAAAATCGATTTATGAGATGACAAAAGGTATAAAAAATATATATATAAATGTAGACTCCATCAAAACTTTAATCATCTCACTTATAATGAAACAATTCAAGAACATTGGTCCTCTCATCTCACCAACATCTCGAAACCAGGGGTGCAATTATCATACGCCGATATCTCAGCTGTATCATATCGGCCGATATCGGCCGTTTTTTTTTTTAAAAATGAGGAGAGAGAATAATATCGGCTGATACCGAATTTCGCACCTCTGCTCGAAACAATCTGAAAATTAGATTATTAAAGAATAATGGAGTAATTGATGGATTAAGGACAAAGGCCTAAAAAGTAGTAAGTATAGGTTCAAAATAGTTGGATGTATTGTAAAAAATATTTTATTTCTATCCGATAATCTTATATTTTTTATTTTTAAAAAAAATTAATAATATATATTTATTAAAATTAGAAATTTCAAGATTACATGACTTGAATAATCATAATTAAAATTCATAATTTATTTAGTACAAAGTTTCATTAGAGTCTCACTTAAAAAAAATTATTGCCGTGATGGCACCTCAGAAAGTAGGGGTGCTTATTTATATTCCGGCTCTACTTGAAAGGACTACTCTATGTAGATTTAGTCTCTTTGTGGAGGTAGAAAGCTTACATGTGTCCCAAAGATTAATCGGGTGTCGTGAAAAGCCGTGAATTAAAAAAATCATATTAACATGACTCTTGTGATTTGTATACTTAGGATGAAATTAAAGGGCATAAAGGTTAGAATAAGTGACCCAAGAACGGGTTGGCTTGATGATCAAGACACTTTGCTCAGGAAGGGAGGTTTTTGGATGGATTCATGCTCAACACTCCTGTGCAGGGGTACATATATCCCGATACGTATTATCGGCCGTACAGCCTTCATATCGGCCGATATGGCCGATATATCGTCGAATCATATCGGACGATATGATTAATATCAGTATTTAAAAAAAAAAAAATCAAAATGGTGATGGATCCCTGTCAAAATATCGACTGATATCAGCCGATATCGGCCCAGATATCGGCTAATATTTACATTTTCAATTTTTTTAAAAAAATAGTTTTCTTTTTCGTTTTTTTTATATTTTTTATTTCAGAAAAAATAAAATAATAAAATAATATCGATATTTATAAAAAAAAAGAAGAGAGGAGAGAGAATCATATTGGCCAATATTTACATATCGGCTGGGCATTTTTTGCACCCCTGCTTCTGTGGGCCGCTATGGATAGTTATTTACCCAGTGTGTCTCAGGTTGGAAGGCTCTCATAAATTCAAGTGTCCGGATACATATAAGACGCCTTGACCAGGGGTTCAAAAATCGGTTCGGCCGATATGTGATACGGACGATATTTCGGCCGATAATTTTTCTCTCATACCGATATCGGCATTTTCTCTCTCCTCCGATATTGGAACCGTGAAAAAACCGCAAAAAACCGTGATGAACAGTGATGAACCGTGACAAAACCGCAAAAAACCACAAAAAACCGTGAACACCTCTGAGAACCGTAAACCCTGAACCGCGGAAAATCGTGAAAAACCGTGAAAAAACGGCGAAAAACCATATCGGTGTTTTAAAAAAAAAAAAAATTTAAAAACCTATATTTATGAATATCGGCCATATCGGCCGATATTCGGTACGTACGGCCGATATTCGGTACGTACGGCCGATACTTATCATATCGGCCGATATTACTCTGTTTAAAAAAACTAATATATATCAGCCGATACGATATGTATCGGCCGATATTTGAATCTTTCGCCTTGACGTATGGAAAAAAAAAAAAAAAGAAGAAAAAGAAAAAGTAAGAATATGTTCTTTCCCTTTCTCAATTTTTTAATTTTTATTTTTCCCAAAAGTAAGATTATTTTTATTTTTCCTAGAAGTAAGAGATTTTTTGAAGAGGTGAGAACTATTCTTAAACTGTTAAGGACATCACAATGTCGAGAGTACGAAGAACAGCTTACATGCATTTGGAAATTAGTGCCATCTTAGGAAACTTGGCCATGCGGTACCACTTTCTGCAAATGGAAATCCTTCTTTCTCTTTACTTACTTCTCTCATCTCCACCATTCACCTCTTGCCACCACATCTGTCTCCTGTCCTTGTTTCTCTCTTTCTCTTCTTCCATTTCTTCTTCTTCTTCCACTCCTCCTGCTGCTGGAGCTGTAGATTCAAAGGACCCAGGAAGAAAAACAGAGAGAAGGAGAAGATGGGCAGAGGAAAGATAGAGATAAAGAGGATAGAGAATTCAACCAACAGGCAAGTGACCTACTCCAAGAGAAGAGGTGGAATACTGAAGAAAGCTCGAGAGATCACTGTTCTCTGTGATGCAGAGGTGTCCCTCATCATGTTCTCCAGCACCGGCAAGTTCTCTGAGTATTGCAGCCCTTCCACTACGTATGCCTCCACTTCTTCTCATTTTTCTCTTGTCATTTCTCTGTCTGTGACATTTTAGGTGGTTTGGGTATGGGAGAAAGAGAAGGGTGGGGCTTCCCCTTTGGGCAGAAGGAGTGAAAACAAAAACAAAATAGAAACAGAGAATCTCCAAAATGAAAAAATATCACTTTTAATGTAGTGAAAGTGAGAGATCTTGAGTTTAATTCCTCATTCTCCCAAAAGGTCACTTCCGTAGTTTGACGAAATGCGTGTGAATAGAAAAGTTTGCACATACTTTAAGAATTAGTGAGGTGCTAAAAGACTAAAACACCTTGTTCTTTAAAAAAAAATCTACTAGAGTTATATTCAATGGAGAAAAAAGAAGGTAAAGAAAAGAAGATATTTCATTTAAAAAATAAAGCCTTTTTTCAAATATATTCATTCATCACCCACTTAACCGTAGAGCTTTCTTGCTCTTTATGCGATTTATCTACCTTTTTTTTATGTTTATTGTATATATTCCAAAGATAAATTAGGTAGTCTAAGAAGTTCAAACATTTATTTTGTAGGAATTGTTGGAGATCCTTTGTCACCCTAAATCATCACTAGTTGGGCAAACTCAGCCTTTGTTACCCCTTTTTAGTTAATATTTTTATTTTTCAGAAAGTTGGATTCTGAGTTACAGCAGATCTGAGTTAGGTTGGGCCTTGTTATGATTATTTGGTTGATTTCTGTGCCTAATAAACTTGTTTTCCTTTCCTAAATTTTAAAATCTTCCCTTGAATATGCTTTTCAAACTTTTATCTCAATAATAACAATAACCACAATAATAATCATCATAACCTTAAAAGTTAAAACCATTTTTCTTTATTGATACCCAACATACTAGTGAGAGGTCAAATGGTTTGGAGGGGTTTTTGTGAACTCAACTATTGACCAAATTTAACCATACCAATAATTTTAAGAAACCCCTCTATCTCCAATAAAAGAAAAAGTCCATTTTACTCTCTAACTTTGTTTCGTCACCGGTTCCAAATTAGTTATGTTTCTCATTCACTCTACTCTTAGATCCGGTCAAAAACCTTTCTCTCTTCTCACAAACCTTGTTATAGATACGATATACTTACAAATGAACATATATGGACAATAAATAATATTAATGACAACTCATGTAACATTGATGTCAAGATACATCATCACTATTAGTGTCATTTATCTGATCTATTTAGAATTGGCATTCATGCTTAAATTTAATTAATAATGAACACTTAGCTACCATACTATAAATTTGAAAGAGATTGTCAAGAGTTTGACCCATAGAACTTTTCGTAGCCACCATTGCAAAAATGGTGTGCATATTAAGAGATTAAAATCTCGTATGAGATAACTTAACTAATAGATACTTTGGTTCAGGAATTAGAGGTATTAAGTTTGAGTCCTGCAATCATTCGATACCCATAGTTTGCAAGGGACTTTGTGCATGTAGAATTTTATCCAACGTCTTCATACGGAGAAATTCTAACCATCAACTTGATGCAAGGATTATGACTATTATTTTTGGTTCTCGAAACCAACACCAACTGTTATAGTCTCAATCATGATGAAATTGAATATTACCAATTTAAGATGATGATTGAATGGAAGTGCCTCAAGTAAAATCAGTCCACAACCGAAATTTTTTCACCAACATTCACTAACATCTTCTCCTATCCATACAACAGAAAATACTCTCTTTATTTTCTCTTGTGATTTCTTTTTTCTGCAAGGAACAGAGGGTATTCAAGCTCTAACTTCTGAAAATGGGAGTAGTTCCCATTTTCTTCTTCCTAGAGACATGAACCAAGCATGAATTATGGCAGAAAATGTGAAGTGAGGGACCCTTAAACATGTGGGAATGCTTCTGTTTTTATCATAAAATCATCAGATAATAGGGTTGCAGTTTGCAAATGGAAACGAATCTGGACAATAAAGACCCACTTGCGCTGGACTGGGCAAAGGGTGATTCCTATGAACAGGAGAGTACAGGAAAAAAGTATACAGGAGGAGGAGGAGAAAGGCAGAGAAAATTTAGTGCTGTCATGATTACTTTCTTCTTTGCCATTGATATCTACTTAAAAAAGTGAGGTGTTTACTTTTAACTGTGGGTTAAAGACCAACTCTCTGTCCAAATAGATGATGAGAGGATAAAGAGGATACTATTTTCTAGCTATCTCAACTTTAATTAAAGATTGAGATTAGATGTTTTAAGTTCTACTTTTTTTTTCAGATTTATTTTGTATATAAAATTTATGAGTAGTTTTGTATATTCAAAACATTAGTCTTATATTTAATATAGGATGTTAATATTTATATTATTAAAAAAATTGAGAAAACAAGCCTATAGAATTTTTGTTTTGTATTTTTTCTTCTTGTCTTGTTACTTTTGGACACTTTTTATCAATACTTCTTTATTTTTAGTTTTAAAGTTAGAAAAGAGTGGAGCATAAATGGTCATAACTGAATATCAAATTATCATTTTTTATATTATATTTGGCTGTCATTATCTAGAGAAGAGTTATCCCAGCTGCTTTAAGAGCAAGATCTTTGAGAGTGGTCTTCGGTTTAAACCGTAGAAGTCTCAATAAAGGACCACTTTTCATGAGAATATGTATAGAGTAAGGTCCATCGAATTACTCCATGTACAGATATGAGATTTTTCACACCCCCTGAGAGACTAGTCAAGTGCGACACCCGAACACCTCTGACATCAAAAAAGAAAAGAAAAAGAGAGTCGTCATTTATCTTCAAATATCATATTCAGTTCATCAGAGTTTACATTTCAAACCTTGGTCTGTAGAAAGCTATTATCCTTCTTTGGAGAAATGCCAAAGAAATGGCAATTGCAACATGATAAGGCCCTATAACGTCTATCGGAATTGGATTTGTTGAAAAAAGTTTTCCATAAATTTGGTGAAGTTTCTCGTATAGTGTAAAATGACATGTCGATACACTTAGTCGCTTTGTTAATATGTGAGAAATGATAACAATATTGATATTTTTTATAAGAAAGAATATTGAATTTATCTTTTCATCAACATGTCATTATCTAAATGGTAAACATGTACATTTATTATCAAATTAACATTTTCTTAACAAAGAATATAAAACTGTGGATTATTCATTATGTAAATCCATCAAAAACTTCCTGCATGTTATCTAAGAGAGTTTTCCTTTGAAACCATTAAAAACATTCTCCATAGAATCTTGACTCCATATTTTAACTCTTTCATTTATCCCAACCTCCCTCTTAAGGTTTACAAATTGATCAGGTAGGATTGAACCAGCCATTATAACCAATTAAAATAAAATAAATTAGGAACTAGTTATATTTCATATGGGTTTGACTCTTGCTCCAATTCGGGCTGATCATGAGGCTTAATAATTGAAAAAAAAATGCTAAAATTGTGGTGAAAAATCAAAGTTTCTAATATTTATTGATTAGATTGTGACATTTAATGGTTCTATTTGGACTTGGATACACAATCCCACCTACCTCATTTGTGGGTATTCACATCATAACACAAAAATTTGGATGCAACATCTTGAAGTAAAACTTAAATTTTATAGTCAAATTGTGTCTAATGCCAATTCTTCTCTTTTAATTTTTTTTTTCTTCTTTTATGACTAGGGTGTTTAGATCTCTTAGAACACTTGATTAATTGTTGGGACATATACAAGCCTCTCTACTCACACACACCGAATAACTCTACAATGAACTAGACTATCACTTAATGAGACCATTTCCTTACCATCACTCCAGTCTCTTTGAATTACTCCTCCTTTAATTAGACTTAAATCTTATCATTTATACAACTAATTGTGGAGGTTAAACTCGTATAGGAAATAGACTGCGTAAGAAAACCCAATGACCTTTTGGCTTTGGTTTTCTTGGTTGGTAGCTGATCCACTTTTCAAAGGGCTTAAAATCAATGACCTTTTGGCTTCTTGGGAGGGTTGCATGAGGTTTCGGAATTGGAAAGTTAGGAAACAGGACAAATGGGAGCCTCCACATCTTGGAACTTGGAAGTTTAATATTGACGGATCATCAAGAGGAAAACCGGGTCCAGCGGGGATCGGAGGAGTGCTTAGAAATCACAGGGGGGAGTCAGCCATAATGTTCTCTGAGTCGGTAGGGTTGAAGGAATCTAATGAAGCAGAAATTCTTAACACCAGGAGAGCGTTAGTCATTTGGAAGACTTTTGGTCAAGGTCATCTGGTTATTAAAGGGGATTCGGCAAATGCTTTGAAATGGGCATCGGGTTTACGGCGCCCACCTTGGAGATTGTCAAGTGTGGTTAGGGAGGTGAGAGAATTGGTTAAAGGAATGGGAGTATCCTTCTCCAAAATTGGAAGATCGGCCAATGGGGTGGTGGATTATTTCGCAAAATTGGGAGTTGATAACCTTTGGGATAGAGTTTTTTTATTACAGTGATTCTGTTTGTTTATATTTTTCTTATTTTCCATCTTTCCTTTTTGTTTCTGTTTGGGTCTATCCCTTTTAGACCCTCCTTTTATCCTTGTATTTTATTCTCTCTTTTAATGAAATCTATTTTATGACTGCTCAAAAAAAAAAAAAATGACCATTAATCTCATTAGGAATGATACACAAAGACTATATTCTACAATGAGGTTTTTTCTTTTTTCTTTTTTTTCTCCAGAGGTCTCAAATTGATTCCTCTTAAGCTAACTTTGATACACAGGATTTACAGGTGGTTCCGTATACATGTGGAGAATAGATCTACTTTCATTGTAGAGTGAGAATATTTTTCTATAATGCAAACAGATAAAAATTATTAGTTCAAAACCTTAAATATCTTATTTATTAGAATGGTTCTTCTTAAGATTGCAGTAACCCACATGTTAATCTAACAACCTAGGGTTATAGAAGTTACTTGGGTCCAGAAATGGAGCCACCATCATATCTACAGTAGAGTTAGGTCCATATGTTACGTTAACAAGAACAGTATCCTATCAAGTGAGTGGTCCAGTGTTCTTACAATGTGGTCAGTTCAGAATTATCTTTGGATCATAATATTATATATTACTCTCAATCCTTTCATCTAAAGATAAGGTTAGAACAATAGCCATATTCAACCATAATAAATTATACAAGTAAATATAACTATATTAAATTATTGGCTTGCCGGTCAAGAACTCACCTCAAAAAGTTGGGGTCCTGTCTTTAGTTCACGCTCAACCTCAAAGAGCCACTCCCTATAGAACTTGGTGTATGTGGATTGAGAGATTTACACATGTTAGTGAGATGTCTAGACACCTTTTAAAAAAAATTCTAAAACAAAATTTACCATAAGAAAATTTGACCATAAGGTATTGTAGCCATATGGTTCTCATGCCCAAGTTGAGTCAAATGGAATCAGCACTAATGAGTGCTTAATGCAAAATCCTGACCATTTCTTAGTCATAAGGACATGGAGAGTAACGTTGGAATCAAACTTGTGCATAAATTTTTGAACTTATTGAACTCCAATTACACTACACAACAACTCAGTGTCGATGATGAGTTCCTTGTCAAGTTTGTGCTTAGGTCCGGACTTACTAATTCTTATAAAAAACACAAAAAATAAAAATAAAAACTCCTAGTAACTAGGATAATATTCAGTAGCAAATACATAGGTTAAGAAATTTGCCTTCAATGGCTTGATCAATATATTTTGGTCTTTGAATTTATAAAACTCCAACTTAATATTTTCGTTCGCCACCTTCTGAAAGTAATGATAATTGACGTCAATATGCTTGGTCTTTCCATAGAACACTAGATTCTAATTCGTTAAAATTGTTGACTTATTATATCATACTTTTGTTTTTAAGATTAAGGTGTCCAAGCCTCTTAGATCACCTGATAAATCTTGGGAATATGTGCAAACCTCTCTATCCACACACACCGAATAGTCCACACACACCGAATAACACTATGAGGAGTGACCCTTTTGTGTTGAGAGTAATTTGAATCTAAGACTTCCCATATCTCAGACGGATTCTTGACCGTCAAACTAACCCTCACGGATTACCTGTTGTATCATACTTAATCTTCATTGGACCTTCCTATTTATGATTTAACTAACTAGGCATCTTATGAAACCAAGCTACCTCACACTATACGTGCAATCATTATTTGTACAGTCTATTATACTGAATTTGATAAGTAGCAATAGAAAGTTTTCATGATCTTGGGTGTCACTGATGTACCTTAGAATTCATTCCACTATCTACAACTGTGATTTGTGATGTCTTTTCATAAATCTCCTCATAATCTGCTATTAACTCAAGGGGTTGGTCTCAAAAGGGGTTAGTCCCACTGCTTGAACTCGGTATGTGAGTGTAGAGAGGAGTGTACACGAAGGACTAATAGGGTGAGATACCTGGACACCTTCAGTCGTAAAAAAAAATAAAAAAGCCCGCTTCAAGAAATGGGGTCTTGAGTTCGATTCATATTCAACTCCTAAGGCCACTCTGTGAAGAAGAACTCTATATGTATGTGTTGGGAGGTGTACATATGCTCCAAATGACTAGTTAAGTAGGACGCCTGAACACTTTCAATCATAAAAAGAATCTCCACTCTATAAACAATATCTGGACTCATAGAGGTCAACTATGTGAGACTACCGTTAGCCCCTATATGTTATTTTTCTTTATTCAATGCATACTTCAAATTTCATTAAATTTAACCATTTTTTTATTTTTTACAAGAATCACCAATGTTTTGAAATATTAGCAATAACGAATGGAAATTGATGAATCATGAATGAGTCCTAAATTCTAAAAGACACTCCATGTCACTCCCCTAAATAGTTATTGATTGGATTTGGGTCCATACATGCTTCAATTTCTATTAGTTTTAAGCAGTTTTTTTTTAATATATTTTAGAAAATCCTAAATTTTATAAATTAGAAATACTAATTAAGAAGTGAAAATTAGAGGAGACTGAAAATTGAACTCAACTTTTAATTTTTCTAAAAACCCCTAAAATTATGAAAAATTGAAATTATTTAATGGAACTTTACGAAATCACCACAAAATACATGAATTTAATTCCTTTTATTGTTTCTTAAAATTTCGTACTTTTCTAGGAAGATTTTGAAATACTTCTTTATATAAATCGTAGAATAAAATCATTTGAAAATGAGTAAATGTTGCCCAAACGTCACTCAGATTATATTAAATCAAGATCATACCTTAAAAAAATGACCCAATTTCCTTCAATCTTGAATTACAACTATTTTTTTTGTATGTGTATGTGTTTTTGGAGGCTTAAATCTACTAAAGATTCATTAATAAAGGAAGGAAAATTAAAAATATTTTAAAAATGCTTGAAATTGGTTGAAAATGAAAAAAAAAAGGAGGGGGGGGGGGGGGGGGCGGAAGGTGTGCTTTACTGTGCATATACTTAAAGATGTATTATTCTGACTGTGACTAGTCACCTCTGATATTCTGCATCAATATATTTATCAAATGAGTTTCAAAACTATGTTGAATACTTTGTTTTATATTAAAGGGAAATAGGTAGAAATATCTGTGTTTTTTAAAATAAAAAATACGGTTGTATTTTTTCACCACTTAAATAATGATAAGTGGACAAAAAGATAAGCTCGATGTCTCTTATTATCAAAAACATTGTTGACCCATCATAAAACCATGTCTCATAATTTTGGACATGCAATTATATTATGGAAGCAAGGAAATAGAGCACCATATGTAAGCTATTGTTGAAAAATCCATCTGATGTTAGTGATCATTCTCATGAGTTTGGTTTTTTCTTGCTGTTTAAGATAGTAGTAAAAAATGTCTTAAGCAGGTTAAATTTCTCTGGGGATTTGGGGCTCTACAAACTTGAATTGGATGCATTGGACTCTAATCTTTCATGAATGAAAATCTTTTATAAAAGAAAAATAATAAAAACACAGGTGTCTTTATAAAGGACATCGGTATATAACAAATGAAAAAAAAAACTAACACTCGTGTGTTTTATTATAAAAAATACCAATGTTTTATTGTTTCTATTCTTTACAAAATATGTCCATGTAAATTAGTATATGCTTCTCTACAACATTCTATCTGCTATAGGTTAAATAAATGATGGCTGGAGAGCATTCTTATACTTAACTTTCATGATTATACAATACATTCATTCAGGATATTGAAAAAAAAGTTGAAATTTACTAAAGATGGAATCGGCACAATCTGAGAACTGAGAATTATGTTATGATTTGGTCTTCTCTGTAAGATCATTTCTCTAGTATAACACTCTATATAAGTATTGCATGGTATTGAAATGTCCACGAGTCTTTCAAGGGATCATTAGAGGTGTTTTTGAAGAGAGTGTGCTAAGTTAAAGCTGTATACATTTTCATCCTATTTTTGTCCCACCTTTAATTTGTTTTTAGATGATTATCTGATCCATCTACGGCTACATTTTGACATACAAACTAGACAAATAGTGAAATAAAGTTAGGGTTGCAGAGATGTGTATATCACATTCGATGAGTAGATTTACTCTAAAGGATAGTGGTAGAAATTATTGTATAGGTGATAGTTTAAAAATAAATTAAATAGATGACACATTAAGAAAACTTGTTTGAGGTGGTTTAATAATGTAAGTAGAAGACTAGACACATTCTCTAATGCATAGCATTGAGAGGCTTCAGATCATAACCACAAAGAGGAGAGGTAGATGTTAGGACCTGAGTATCCAACCCAAAAGACTAATCTGTTAGATTGGGTGCCCTAGTCTTTTATAAAGCTCTAGATCTCCCTCTATACTTTCAATATGGGACTCGTTCGCTACCATCCCCAACCGTAGACAATTGAAAACATAGAGAGGAGGGTTAAAGAAAGATATGTTAGTGGAAAGATCAAATGTATGAGTTATAACTGTGTCAAATAGAGAAGTATAATTCAAAAAGTCAACCCGAAAAGATGATATTTTAACATATAATGATGGATGACAAGGAAAAGCAGACACTAGGAATCCATTACATGCACTGGTTCAATATGTTGTGGAACATTTACTAGAGTAAGAACATCGCAATCTGCCACTCAAACAACATTTACTTCAGTCTTATTTTCATTTCTAACACTTAATTATCTACGTATCACACCCTTAAATGCATAAAATAGTTAAATTAAAACTATTTATTAAATAATTGACCCATTTTTTTTAGGCGATCTATTACATCATTTGAACTATTGTAGTTAAAATCTTACAATACACCATTCATATCTTACGATTCAGACCATGTGATAAGAGAAACGATTCGTATCTATTGATAAATCTTACAGTTTCTATAAATAATATAGTTATAGGGTCATTTGGAATGTGAAAGTATAAAAACTTTTGCTTTTATAGTTTTTAAGGTTTGAGTCATTGAGTATTTAAGACTTTCGAATTTTTTAAGTCTTTTTTGTTCATTATTGAATTTTCACAATATACTTGGATTACATATTGATCTTATAATTTTCGAGTTGGAACATTGAAATTTGAGCTCAAATAAACTAATTATATAATATTCACTTAATAATGAAAGAAACTTGAAGAATTATTCACATTATTACCTTTTAAATATATTTTACATTGCTTCATATATTAAATATTTTTTAAGAAAAGTACTTATGAATTTTACTATTCAACTGTTTACGATACACGATTTGCCGTTCAAGATATATGACGAATTTACGATACGATTTGATTTTCACAACATTGATTTGAACCAAAATAATAATTTGTACTCACCCCGAATCCATGAACTAAAAACACGAAATACAAAAAAAAAAAAAAAAATGAATATGATTAGTTGAATTGTGAAACCGAAACTATGATTTATAATTGAATATTTGAATGGTAAGGATTGAGCAATTTGCTTTCTAGTTTTAAGAGTTTAGGACTGAATTGAGAACTTGAATGGTTCTCTGGTTGTTCTTAACCTCTCTTTTTCACTTTTTACACAGAACAAAGAGGATATTCGACCGTTATCAGCATGTTTCTGGCACCAACTTATGGAACTCCCACTATGAGGTAATCATGTACCTCAACTAGATTAATTATGGAACCCATCCCTTCATTGGTTCAATTGGTTGGTATTCTCATCTTGTGGGGAGGTCTAGCCCTCAAATTCTTGGGGCGTCTAACTTGATCCATGGTACTTGTAGGTGGTGTCATGGATCTGGGATTTTACCTATGATCACCATAAAGTGGAGTAAATGGGTTTCCACATTAAAAAAAAATTAGATTATTTTTTTTTTGAATTTACGTATGGGAAACTGTGAGAAATCCAACGTAAAACCCCCATGGGTGATACCTTGCCCTTAGGATACATAAGGTTAGACTATAGGGGTTTGAACTTGGCACCCAACATAAAACTAGATTAATTAATTGTTGTTCTGATAGATTTGTATGGTTTCATCTTAATCTTCTTCACTTAACAATGAAGACATCCACACTGCTTTTCTTTATTGGGATGTGCAGAAAATGCAAAATCACTTGAGCAAACTGAAAGAGGACAACAGTCGACTTCGGACGGAAATAAGGTAATTGTGTCCCTTTTGAAAACACACTATTCAGCTGGTAACCTTGAGGAAGGAATCATCAAGTCCTAATGCATGCCCATAATTCAAAAATCTCAGTAAAACTCAACAGACTCAACCGAGTCAACCTGAATAAACGAGCCACTAAGTCACTGAACAGCTCAATCTAACTTCATAAAGTTCGATTTAACTGAGTTAATGAATGACTTGATGGTTTTTCGAGTCAAGTTGAAGACTCATGTTTTTTCAAGTGCACTTGAGTTTCTGAACAATGTGACAAATGCTTCAATGGTTGATGATGATTATGGTATCTTGATGTGCCCAACTCTAAGCAATATATGAGAGGTTTCAGATTCTCTAGAGTGAGAGGTAATAGCCTTCCATTTTGTTATTTATGTAGTACTGAGCCTATGACCTATGTTGGGGCTGAAATTTAGCAGTCTCCACTTGTTAGGCTTTTGGGTTCGATTCCTAATTTACAGATGAGAATAGACCAGGCCTGGGCCAAGAATGATAGATGCCATTCCCTATTCTCTATCCCAAGGGGTTGCCCTGACGGTCAAGAAGTTTGTCTCATAAAGCAGGGTCTTGAGTTCGATTCACGTTTAATCCCAATGTGTCACTTCCCGTGAATTTAACGAGTGCGTGTGAATTGAAAGACCGAATTAGTCTCACCTTTAATGTGGGGTGGGGATACCCATGCTATCCAAAAAACAAAAAAACAATAGTTTTTCAGACTTTTCATCAAATGGTAGAATTTCGATCACTCGAGCTGCCACCTTTGTGCCCCAATTCTGAAAGATTATACATATATCAGATATTGGAACTACTTGTTTTGTGCAGGTTGGTCTTACACATGGGTACAGATATCGGCCGATATGAAACGTATCGGCCGATATCATTCAATTTTTAACAGTCGAATAAAAACGGCCGATACGTATTGTATCGGCCGTACAACCTTCATATCGGCCGATATGGCCAATATATCGCCGAATCATATCGGTCCAATACTGGCCGATATGATTAATATTGGTATTTTTTTTTTTTTTTAAAAATGGTGATGGGCCCGGGTCAAAATATCGGCCGATATTGGCCCAATATCGGCCCAGATATCGGCCGATATTTACATTTTCAATTTTTTTTTAAAAAAAATTGTTTCTTTTTAAAATAGTTGTTTCTTTTTCGTTTTTTTATATTTTTTAATTCAGAAAAAATAAAATAATAAAATAATACTAATATTTACAAAAACGAAAAAGAAACAAAAGAGGAGAGAGAATCATATTGGATATCGCCCGAATTATCGGTTTGGAGTTTTCTGCACCCAGGTCTTACATATCTAACACAGATGGGCCGAAAATATTGTTGGCACAATGCCCACCAGCCTAAAGATTTTGTTTCAGTTGAATTGGGTATAAAGATTAGGCCTGTAACATGGTAAACACTTCCAGGCTTGATTCCTTTTGGCCATGTGAGCATCTGCTATCCTATCTCAAAGGACATGATCACTTCATTCATCTTTTGAAGCATTTGTAACATAGTTCAAAAACTCACTCAGACTCAACGCAGTTGACTTGAATGGTCACTGAGTCAATCGAGTCTGTCGATCTTGCCAAGTTACTTGGTCAAACTCGACGGTCTTTCTGATTTGAGTTCTGAGTCTGGGGTTTTATAAATATATTGGTAATATGAGCCGAATTGATAAAGTTTTAGGACACATTTCTTAGACAGAGGATGGGTGAAGATTTGAACGATTTAGAGATCGATGAACTGCGTGGTCTTGAGCAAAATTTGAATGATTCCCTGAAAGTTGTTCGGGAAAGAAAGGTATGTTGTTTTATCATTTGTGCAGTTCTTTCAGCTATTCAAGAAACCAATAAATAAGTTTCAACATGATCTTGTGTTTGATGTTTGGTCATTTTCAGAAGTCTTTTTAAAGTTAATTAGCATTTTCATTCTAATGAAAAATGAAAAGCATGCAATCAACAGTCTATAAGGAGAATTGACCCAAGAATCATAAGACAATTCTTTTGCCAAGCTTCCTTCTTGCCTTAAATAAGTGAAAAATGAGATGGTATTTAGGAGCGATAAACTATCTGTTCTCTCCTCCTACTTACAAACATGACATTAGTCAGTAGTGTTCAGGGTTGGCTCTGAGATCACCAAAAATCTCAAGGGTTCTAGCAGAGTGAGATTTCAGGGGCCTTTTATGACTGGTATATTAAGGAGTTTAAGTGTGTGGAAGCCCTTACTATATGGGAGCCCTAGGAGGTGGTCTACACCGCCTATGCCTAGGGCCGGCCTTGGTAGTGTTAATCAAGATGATCTTGGGTTGCAGTGACCTGATATTTTATCCTTAAATTGATGTAATTTTGTAAGCTTTGGTGGAAAGGACAGTGTTATAAAGAGAGGAGTCAACCACCCTTGCTTAGTACCTCACCTCCATCTTCTCTCCTCCATCTCTTGTCTCTCTCATTTTGCTTTATACAGGAGGCCCGGTTGTCGGTTCCCCTTCTTCGTCTTTAGAAAGCCGATTAGTTCACAGGCTAAAGAGGAAATGTGCTCTGCAACTTAGGCACTTTTAGGGAGCGATAGCCAAGTTCTTCGTTCACAAGATTGAGGAGACTTCCTTTCGGATACAGTATGGTGCACTGAACACCAACCCATTCTCAATGAGAAAATAAAATAAAATGGATCCTGGATCCAGTGGAGCTTTCCGCAAGCAGTGGAAGCAAGTGGATGTTTAATCAAAGTGAAATAAAGATGACTCAGTTGAAAGATTCAAGCTCGTATTGGTTAAAAGGAAAGCTAATGAAAGCTTGTATTAAAACAAAGCCCATTTAATAGCGAAGAAAATTTTAATCTTGTTCGAACTGTTGTCTCTTTGGTTTGATCAATATAATTGATCTATTCGATGATTAAATGAATTGATAAAAAAAAACTAATATTTTTATAACAAGAGACATTAAGTTTGTCTTTTTATTCATTTGTCATCTAAATGATGAAAAGATATACCAATGTCTCCATTAACTCTAAATGTTAAAATCTATCTTCATAAAATTATGCGTGAAAGTTCTACATGACACTGTCTCCAAGCTTCATTTCAAGTTCTTTTAACCTTAGCCTTTATCCTTGTGACTTAGGCTTCATTATCTGTAAAACCAATTTCTCTCTTTTGTTAGGTGCCATTATATATTATGGTATTGAATTTGCTAGTTTTTGTGGATGTTATTATATATTAACTAGTGATTAAGAAGCTGCTTTTCCAGTCTCACCTTATTTTATAGGTTGAATGAGGAGAGAGAGTTCTTATCTGTTTGGGACTCTAAACATACTTAGAACTCCTTACTGAATTGTAAATATATTAACAGTGCTTTTTTTTTTTTTTCCGGTACAACATAGGAGTGAAACTCGGGTCAGGTTTTGGTACGAACCCACTTGACCCGACCCGACTTGAAAGTCATGCCTGTCGGGTTATGAAAATCGGGTCAGCGTATCGGGTCAGGTTGAGAAGTTAGAAACCCGCATTGAATTCGGGTTGGGTTGGGTCGAGAGATTTTTAAGTTAATTCGACCTGATTAGATAAAAAGTATGCTAAAGTAGATTCAAAATGCGGGTCGAGTTTTTGGGTCGGATTGGGTCCGACCCGATTTCAGCCCCACATAATAGTTAAAAAAAAATCCGTAGTTTTCTCCCCTTTGGATTCCATTCTAGGCTTGCTTTAGTTTCCACCTAAACACGTCACCAATCCATGACAAGCCCAGATCAACGTGCTTTGTGCATGAATCAACATCTTTGCATTGGAGGGTTCCTTTACTTTCCCACATAAACACGTCACCACCCATGCATCCACTGACCCTTCTGAACCCAATCTTTTAGCACCTTTCCACCCAGGTCCCTCAACCGTCCCCTGTTTCCAGCAGTTGCACAAAAGGCGGCAGCCTCCCTGCAATTCTGCTGCTCATCACCGCTGTGTTCGGCGTTCAAAGACCTGCTGCCGATTGATATCTCCTGAGCACTTTTGCAAGACAGCGTGGATAGAGTACACGAACGTAGAGAAGGCGCTTCTGATGAGTTCTTGTATGCTGGTTTCTCTTCTGCCCCATGTTTTTCTCCTCAGTTCTATAATCTAAGATCTGATTTGCAACAGCCCTATCAAATTAATTTGAATCGGACAGATTCAAAACACTGTGACAACATCAATTTTGGGCATCCTTGGACCCAGATTTGTCAGACAATGAAACTCGACGAGACAGGATATACCAGGTGATTGATTATCAATTTATTCTGAGTTCTTTGTCCGGTTTCATTTTGTTTTTCGGCATTTGTTTATCAATGGATGAATCAGATTCTAATCCGAGTTGGAAGTTATCATCAGTTCTTTTGAATGGCCATAATTATGTAATGTGGTCGAGAGTTGTTACTTTATCTCTCGATCGTAAGAAAAAATTGGATTTTATTAATGGAACGACCATCTGTCCTGCATCTACTGATTCAAAATATGAAGATTGGATCTCCAGTGTTCAGCTTGTTCAATGTTGGATTCTTAATTCTATGGAACCCCATATTATTGGAATTTTTATCTTTTCTGGCTCTGCAAAAGAGTCATGGGATTCAGTTGCAAATCTATATGGCAGTCAAAATAATACAGCTCGTGTTTTTGACCTAAAACTTGAGATTGCAGTAGCAACACAAGGGGAAAAGACATTTAGTGAACATCTTGAAAATCTGAAAAGGATGTGGGATGAATTGGATATGTATCGACCACAAACCACTGATGCAAAGATTCTGCTGAAAAGGGCTGAAGAAGATAAGATTTTTTCATTACTCAGTGCTCTGAACCGAGAATATGATCATATCAGGAGCAATATTCTTATGAATGATCCACTTCCCTCTTTTTCTAGTGTTTGTGCTATTGTTCAACATGAAGAAACTAGAAAAAGTACTATGAACTCTGAACTACAGTCTTTATCCGGAAAAATTGAATCGAATACACTTATGGTTGAGAAAGATGATCGAAGGAAATCTTCTAGTATTGAGAAAAGAAAGAATAGCATTCGCAATAAAGGCAGAAGAGAACCTTATTACTGTGATCACTATGGTAAAAAGGGACACACCAAGGATTGTTGTTGGGAGTTATATCCTCATATCAAATCCAATTCTAAAAAGAATAGGAAAGATCATGCGACTGTAGCTGGTACATCAATCTCCATGAATCAATTAAGTCATCTCCTTCAAGAAATCAATAAGTTCATTTCTTCTGAGTCAAATCCTTCTGCCTTTACCAATGCTTCAGGTAACTTACACGCCTACCTCAGTCTGCCCTCTAATGCTAATTCTTGGATTTGATTCTAGAGACACTTATCATATGGTAATAATCCATCGTCTGTGCATGATTTATTCCTAATTCTGATAAGCAAGATGTTTTTGTTGCTAATGGACTACAATTCTTGTGTCAGGGAGTGGAAAAAATGACTTCTTTCCACATAGTTCCATTTTTGCTACTCTTGTTGTTCCATCATTTCCAGTCCAGCTTCTTTCTGTTGGAAAATTTACTAATAGTTTGAACTGTGATATTATTTTTCTCAGACTTTTGTCACCTAGGATCGAAAGTTAAAGAAGACGATTAGTGAAAACATCTATTCAGATGAATTGTACTTACTAAATTGCACTGATAAAGCATGTCATACCAACGTTTTGGTGGAAAACCGCACCTTGCATAGCCGGCTTGAACATCCTTCCAACCGTGTGTTGTCATGTCTTTTTCCTTCTATTTTATTGAGTCTAGTGTGTGTGATGTTTGTCAATTTTCAAAACAAACTCGTTTACCTTTTATTCATTATATGTCGTCGTTTGATTCATATGATGGATATAAATACTTTGTGTTATTAATTGATGATCGATTTTGTGCCACTTCACTTCTTTTTTTTTTATTTACGTGTGGGAAACTCAGACACAATCGTAGTAAAACCCCCATGGGTCCTAGGACACACCATGATTAGGCATATTTGTTACAATAAAAAAAAAAGGTGTCATCTGTTTTTAAAGATTTTCATAATATCATAACTACTCAATTCAATGCCAAAATTAAGTTTTTCAGGTCTGACAATTATAAATAATATACCAATGGATCTTTCTCCGAATACCTTCATAGCAAAGGAAATATTAATCAAACTAGTTGTGTGCAAACACCACAACAGAATGGTGTGACAGAGAGAAAAAATCAACATGTCTTAGAAACCATAAGAGCACTTATATTTTAGATGCATGTTCCAAAGAGGTATTGGTCCGTGAAGTTTTGACAGCAATATATTTTATTAATCGAGACTTTAGGTTGAGTGGTTGGGCTTGGGGCTTTGTGGTAATGGGTTTGGCCTGGGGATTTGGATTATTGGGTTGGGCCTGAGTCTTTAGGCTATTTGTTTGGGCCTTAGTATTTGGGTTATTGTGATGGGCATGGACATGGGTCTGGTTGCTTGAGCAGAACCCAACCCACTGTTGGAACCCAAACAAATTCCACGTGCACGAAGAGAAGGCACGGGGAAGCTAGGAGTTGGGTATAAAGGTAGGGGGAATGGATTATCAACAAAAGGGTTTTCAGCTAGGTTACCATTCTAGTGAAAAAAAAAAAAACTCTACTGCTATCGTCTGAAACTGGGAGAGAGAGAAGGAATGGTTGAGCTTCCTGGGTGGGGGCTGCAGTAATGAAATCTTGGGTACACAGCGAGGAGACGTGCCCTAGAGGAGAAGTCAACGGCAAAAAAAATTTTCCAAACACTGGCACGGTGACAACCAACTTCTCAAGGATGGGCGAGAGGGCTTGTACCACATGGTGGGAAGATTGGAGGGCCTTTGACCAACAATAATTTTCATTCTTGTCACCTGAGGCTGATGAGTAGAGAGAACATCGCAGAGACCACCGGAGCAGGCAGAGAACGCAACTTTGATCCAGACACCACGAACTTTCTTCAATGTCAACTCCCAGATTCAACCAAAGATCAACCACTTTGAGAGGGATCACTTTAAGATGATCCAGATTTGGTGTCCAAAATACACGAAATCGAGCATACAAGTAATCATGCCGTCAATAGTGCTTGGGGTCCACTTTGCTAGCCTTGCCAAGGAACTCCCCAATAGCTCGGATAGATTCTGGATGTAGCGCTTAGGCCCAAACGTCAAGCCCAAAGGCGTCTAGGCCGAGCAGCGTTGGGAAAAGAGAGAGTTGGGCGTGTGGATGTGAGAATTTGTCCCACATTGCCCATGAGATAGAAAATCTAGGGTTTTATAAAAGGAAAACCCCTCCACCTATCACAATGTGTTTTGGGCTGGGAGTGAGCCAAGCCCAATGCAAAGTCTTGCAGATCTTTTTGGCCGAAAGCAGACAATATTCTGCTCGATAGGGATGGGTCGTGACAAATGAGATCAGAGCACGGTTCAACCCTCTGCATGTGTGAGCCCCATGTGTTGTAGCCGAGTCGATGACGGCTCTGGCATAAGTGGAGTGGATTGTAATGCCCTAGCTAGATGCCAAGCCCAAAGGCGTCCAGGCCCAGTAGTGCTGGGAGAAGAGAGAGGGTTGGCGTGTGGGTGTGGGAATTTGTCCCACATCGCTCAAGAGATAGAAAATCCGAGGGTTTATAAGACGGATCACCCCTCCACCTAGCACAACGCGTTTTGGGCCTGAGAGTGAACCAGGCCCAATGCAAGCCGTGCGGGTCGTTTTGGCCCAAAGTGAACAATTGTGTTAGGTCGAGATGAGTCGTGACACTAGAAACTAAAAATGAATAGGGATGCCGGTGATTTGAATCCTCCAACTTTTGAGGTCCCAATCTTCATACCAGAAGCACATGTTAGAGAAAAGAGTGCCACAGATGCCAGGGAATTCATGAAGCAGTCTGTTGGCTTCTTCAACAACCTCAAAAGAGAGAAATACATGCTGAGAGTCTACCCAACTCACAGAAACAAGGCTATAGCATCCCCACTCTTCAAACCAAGACTAAATATTAGAAGTGGGCACATTCGGAGAAGGAAGGAACCAACAAGGCACCGTTTTAATAACTTTGTTTTTGATTGACGGCGTTGCTGCTGAGGATGATAGATTTTCCTTTATCAGAAATTACAGTTCAGATCGAGCAACCACCAATTGTGGAACAGAAAGCTTCCAAGGATTGCCATTGGCAGAGGAAGGGTTCGACTTAAGAGGTTGAGGAAGTATGGCAAAGCTTGGAAGAGGCTCTGGGAGGTTTTGCTAGTTGAACTATCAACTTCTTCCCTTTAAAGAACTTGCCATTGATGTTGACGATTCCTTTTAGAGCTTCCACTTCAAAGATGAAACAAAAGAATGCAAATCCTCAGTTGGATTTTGGATCACTGAACAAGGAGGCTGAGTTTTTCCTCCTTTCCTCCCAACAAGATTGAGATGTAGAGGAAGGGATGGATAAAGGCTTTCTTTGAAGGATTTGAGAAGGAGGGTGGATTAGGAAATGGGATGGAGAGAGAGCAGGGACGGTTGGGTGGGGGGAAAAGGAAGGACTGTAGGGGGAATAAAGGACCTCATCTCACCTTTGGATAAGAACACAAGTTTTTTGCAAAGAAATTTCAACTAATACATCACACATTTTGAAATGACTGTGTAATGTATCAGGCCTAGTAATTTAAGCATTCAACCACTTGAACACCCTTGACAGAAGACAAGCCATGGTTCACCAATCAAGACCAGAATCAAGTGGCCTCCGTCCAAGATCAAGAGAAGACCCCCTTGTAACGCCCCGCCCTTTTTCATTTACCGAAAATCAAAGTATATATTTTTTTTAAATAAAGAGTGAGAGAGAGCGGGAACGTCACGAAGCGAGCTAAGTCCGGGATTTCAAACCGACTTAACTGGGCAACGATACATATACGTGCACTAAAACAGTTCAAACGCTTAATAAATTAACTGTGGAATTAATATGAATAAATTATTATCCATAACCATGATATAAATAAACAAGGAAGCCAATCACTATTAAATTAACTTAAGTTCAAATATCCAAAAAAAAAAAAATCATCATCCAACCATAACAAAGTAAACTAAGTTATTACAATCCCAAAATGTTAATTATCTCAAATACATTGTTCCAAAATCAATTATGTAGAAATAAATATAAAACTGCCCAAGCTCTAAGCTTGACTTTCTTCACGTCCCATGTCCTTTCCATTTCTGTTTCAACATCTAAAGGGTAGAAGTATGGAGTTAGTCAACGCGCCCAGTAGAATTCCAAATAAGGTTATATGTCACGCCCCGACCCAAATGGTGGGCCCAGAACGCGACTGTTTTTTTTTAAAACAAACTAACTTAAGCATTCTAACTGGGCCGGATCAACAAATGATCCCAAAGGTCACACATGATCCCCGCATGTGGACTCAAACATGTACCATAAGTCTGATACCAACAAAAGCATAACAACGACACACAACATAATCACATAAATCCAACACTGAATTATTATTCAAAACATCATCTCAAAGTCACTACAGAGGCATACTAGTTTAATACATCACGCTTAAACAAATTAAGTACCACACCCGATACTTAACAAAAGTAAATGGTTCCAAGAACCAACAAGTAAAGATAAGGGTATTCCTCTCAGGAGGAATCCCGAAACACCGTCGCAGCTTATCCACTCTAAGTTAACTAGCCCAGTGAAGGAAATATAAAAGTACAGTTAAGTAAATAACATTTTAGCATAATAATCAACAGTTGCAATAAATATTTCATGTTTGATCACAAATAAGCATAATATTATCATCATTCTTATAATTCATCATTTCTTTTCTAATACTGCTATCATCCAACGTAACACCTGCCAACTACGCTGAGACCATTGTATTAATTCCTGACATGGTCAGAATACATCCTTACAAGTACATCTCTGGCTCTCCCATAGCCGATACTGACACCCTTAAGTCAGCAACTGTCGACACCCGTGGTCCAGTAGATGTAAACCATCTCCCATATGGCCGATATTGGTTCAATAGTCAAGGCACGTGGAGGCAGTCTTTTGCATTTCATATGATCAACATCATAGGCACTCTTACCATAGTGCGTCAAGTCTAGGCACATGAATGGGTTCATCAAATCTGAAACCACTCATTGCTCAAAGTCCATATTAAATGCACCTGTTTACATCAAGCTGTAAAGTTAAGTTCCCTCACCGTGATTGTGTAGTTACGCGGTCTCTGTTCAAACAACAAACAAGTGCACAATCATTATCACGTCAATATATACATAGCATGCACACATATAAGCAGTATTTCGAAATCATATTGTTGTTTCCCAAAAACATCCAGGGTATATGAAATTGAGTCTCCTACTTAGTTTCTATCCTTTTTAACTTATGATAATCCACAAGATAATAACATAATAAAAAGGGTGTTCAGTCCAAAACTCATATTGTCTCCTGGACATTGACCAGATTGATTTATTGAGTTAGGTCTAGATCCTCGGGTCACTTCTCGGTTGTCTTCTGGATAGGAACAGATCTGACATTTTGAGTTAGGCCTCAAGGTCACTCAGTGCCCCGACAAATATAGCATCGGCCTGGAAGTGAAATCACTCAGTGCCCGACCAATAGGGTCGGCCTGAAAGTGAATACAATAGTATATACATTATAGTAATAAAAGAAGAGGGTTAGTACATTTTTAATTAACAAGGGGTATTAACATCACAACACAAACAAGTACAATCAAATAAGATTGGGCATCAATATTTATTCAAACAATATTTTAACACTTAAAAACTGGGTCCGTCGGAACATGTCTCGGAACCAGGTATAGTGGCTTCGGATCATCCGAACCACACCTAAACTAGTCACTGACGTCGGAACATGGGTCTGACTTCGGATCGTCCGAAGATCGGGTCTCGGACCTTCCGAAGTCCATCCGAACCGATAAAAATCCAAAAACAGGTCTCGGTGGGTCTGTAAGCCTCGGAACGTCCGAAATATGGTTCGGAACGTCCGAGTGGGTTCGGTCCTTCCGAGCTCTGCTCGGATCGTCCAAAAGGGTCACGCTGGCCTCGGGTGCTTCTGGGCTTCGGGTGAAGCTCGGAACGTCCGAGGGTTAGCTCTCGGACCTTTCGAAGGTTTGGACAGTCTGAGAATCGTCTTCCTCCACTGTCTGCAACAGCAGACAGTGACGGTATGTAACCAGTGAAATACGAATCCAGGAACAAAGGGATTCCCGGACTCGGTTTTCACATCTAGTCGGTCCGATGGACTCCTCTGGGAGTCCTCTTTCCATAGGGAATGGTTTGGAGTTTTGAAGCTCACTGGACCATCCGATTTTAGCACTGAAAGCTCACTGGTACACTTAAAATCGGGTTTTTCTTAAAACTTCAAACTGGTTTTTCTCACTGAAAACAGGGCCAAAACCGGTTTTTCTTGATTCAAGGCTGACTGAAATTTGAAAAGGAATGCATTGGATACCTTCGCTTGGGTTTCTGGGCTGAGAAATTCGGTCTTTGAAAATCTTCCTTCTAAGTTACGGGCAACAAAAACCAGGAAGAACAGAGGCTACAGAAAGGGTCTGGTTTCAGCTGGAACACAGTGCAACAGAGACTGAGAGGGAGAGAAGAAATTGGTGGGAGTTAATCCAGCAGCAAAGGGCTATATTTATAGGTTTCACGCCGGAAGAAGAGGCCGGACAACCACTGCATGCGGCTGCATGCAGTGCCTGCTTACGTCCGCTACAGTGCCGTAAGCTAAGGTTGCAAATAAGTCCTCAAACAAATCCGGTTTTGCAAAATAGTCCTTCTTTTGATAAAAACTCGATTTTAAACTAAAAGCACAATTTTTAAAACTCAAAACCTTAATCCAACCTTACAGATAGATTGGGTTTTGAAAATCTTAATCACCATAAAAAATTTGGAATTTAACTCTCACTAAAAACCATAGATTTAAATAAAAACCATAAATTAACACTATTTACTTAAATAAACAAATGTTAAAATAAACAATTTAGAAATCTCATTTTGGGGTGCCAAAGGATAACTAAACCATTCTTAAAATGGTCTAACGCAAAATACTAGTTTTGAAATTTTCTCATTTTCAAAATCACTTAAAATAATTATTTCTCCCTTTCGGGGTTTTGACGGGGGGATTTTAAATACTATTTTCTGAAAATAAATTCATTTAAAATCAGAAATACAAATCCTTTATTAAGGAGAATATTATCAACCAATAATAATCACTTATCGACATATTTTGTAAAAATAACTAAAAGCGGTAAATTACCAAAATGCCCCTCCAGCTGGACGAGTTGGATCACTGAGCTCACGAGTTCGGATTGGGCCACACTTGGGCTTTCCTCAAAGTTCTAACCGTAATCTTTGAGATTAACCGGTTAAACAAGATTATTAAGCTAAAGTATGCCTAATCTGGGTCAGGGTATCACACTATACACATAGGATCAATATAAAAATCAGAATAAGAACATCATATTAAAACTGTAAACATATCATAGTACCAAAAACAGCACATGATAATCATATCCAAATCATACAATGTATGTGTCATGTCATGGGTGTCATATGCCAATGGTCCCTCACCCAATCTCCATATCAAACACCATACAAATCATAACAACCTTTTCCTTGATATAATGAAACCACATCAAGGTCTTCCCTCGGCCATTTATATCCGCAGTGTTTTGTGACGGCACCACCAGGTCACTGTTATACCTCCCCACTTGTGTTGATCGGAATTACAGATGGAGCGTGAACTCCTCCCTCTGCACAGGGTTTTTGGACTGGTTTCCCCTGAGCTTTTGGTCCATATTACGCCGTACCCCTATCTAGCAATTTCGGACAAGGCCAACATATCAATGGTTCACATAGCTTCTTCCAAGCTAGTTTTCAAGCACAAGTCATGTCCGGACAGCTCATAACTCGGCTCGCATGAGATTATAAATGCAAAAATGTCATTTCATATCAAATCATATTGAAATTCAGTTCATAAAACTTATACCACTTGATTTACCAAAATAAACATTGTACTGAAATAAAAACCAGTAACATATAAGATCCATATGTATCTCAACAAGGTAGGAATCCTACCAAAGTCCAGTATAGTATCCTTGCTGTTTTTGTGAATACCACGTTCAACGATCACGTTGAAACGAATCGCAACCCCTCTTGCTAATCTCCTTTCCTTATTGAATTCAATCGTATCTATATTATCAATTTTAATTATCCATTTCGTTTAAATCATCCCTTACATTCTTCCAGATAGACTGAGGTTTCTGAAATCATCTATAAAAAATTAACTTTTCATTTCAGTCGACTGAATCACGCTTAGCTACAGTGTTCTGCCTTGCTGTAGACTTTCAGTCGACTGAAATATATTTTCAGTCGGCTGAAACCCAACACAGTACTGTTATTCCTTGACTCGCTAACTTTTCAGTCGACTGAATCCTCAACCAACGGTTTCCTTGTTTGATAAGTAATCATTCAGTCGACTGAAACACGCCTGATCCTTTTACTTATTTGTTACGTCCTCTTTCAGTCGACTGAATCACAAGATTCAGTCTGCTGAAACTCTCAGAAATGGTTTTCTATCTTCAGCCACACCAGTTTAATCGATTGAATCCCAGATTCAGTCGGCTGAAACTCCCAGAAACTATATTTTGATTTGTCCAATACCAGTTCAGTCGACTGACTATTTGTTAGTCTCCTTTGTTTGATTCCTTGGCTAGACCTTTCTTCATTGAATCCATTCCTTATTAATTTAAAACATAAATAACATCAAACAGGTAACTCTTGGTGAGTTTATTCTACCCTCTAGCCGAGACTAGAGTCCGTTTCATTATTCTTTTAATTCTTGGTTTACAACTGGAATCCGGACATCAACCTTGTTTCCACTACATATCCATTCTTCAAATGGACATCCCATTTCCATGACCTTATAACATTTTGGTCATCCCTTTACATCAGATATGGAACCTATAGGTTTCGGCCATACCAAGACCAAAACTATGGTTTCCCTTAATCCCTTATTCTAAACTTATTTAAATTCAAAACATACCTTCTTTTCCCGTCTCCTTCTTTCTTTTGCTCTGTCTTTGTTCCTCAGTCCTTCTCCTTCCTTAGTTCTTTAGCAAACTTATCTAAGTCCAGAGGTGTAGAAATTGAGAGGGGAAGAGTAGAGGAAAGAAATTTCCTTGTTTGCAGTAGATGAATTTCGGCCAAGGGGGTGTGAAGTGCCCCTTAGGTGTCTCTTTGTAACAGCCCATGCCCATTCATCTTCCCCTTTACGTTTGGTCTAACCAAGGAGTCCCTTGGTTTAACCAAGGAGACTCTTGGCTTAAACCAAGGTGTCTCTCCACCTTCCATCGGGTTCATGGGTTCCAAGTCCCATGAGGTGAAAACCCTTAATTTTCCCACTCAACTCAAGTAATTAGTCTTGAACTCACTTTCGAATTCAAGCCAATTTAACTCAATTGAATATTAAACTTTTTTTAATCTTGAACTCAATTGAATATTAACTCACTTTAATCTTGAACTCCATTGAGTTCACTCATGGTTGACCAAGTCAACCATAACCTTAGCCAACCATGCCCCACATTGCATTTTAGGTCCCACCTTGCTCATGTCATTTACATGCCACCTCATATACACGCCACCTTACTTGATGAGGTAGATTTATGCATTGAGTCTCAATTGGGTAGCTGACCCAATTAAATTAAACGTATCCATTTACCTTTACCCAATTATTTCCAAATCGAATTTTATTCATGATCCATTGAATCATAATTGGGTTGTTGACCCAATTCTTACCCATCTAAGTTTCATTTCAATTTGTAATCTTAAATTCAACTAATTTAGCAATTTAAATAGACAAAACCAATATATTTATAAAATGAAAAATCCGGGTATTACACTCCTTGGGAAAGAAACAAAAGATAGGTTACTGTTCATTCTATAAAAAATTAATTTCATTAATCCCTTCTGAAGATAGATTACAACCACTTTAATCTGTTGATCATATTATCCTTAGTATGCTTAAACAAGAGTTCAGATGAAATGCTTCCTAATTACTTTGATCTTAACCTTCCAAACCAGCATAGGTCTATCTAAGCAATCCAGTAGACCCAGATACATTTTTAGGTTGGATTTGAAATGGAGGCAGTTTGGTGCAGGGGTTAAAAAAATGTCGCCTGGTACGTATTGGCTGATGCGGCGGATTGGCAAATATGTATCTTAGTATTCGCTTTGCAGCCAATACTCACACTCTGTTCCATTTTTTAAATTTTCTATAGAAATATAGAAAAAACTTAGAAAATTAGAAGAAAAAAAATTGAAAGATGGAGGATTTGAAGATAAAAATGGAGAAAAGAAGGGAAAGATGAGTTCGAAAAACTTGGTGAAAAAAATGAGGGTTTTGTGAGTTTTGACGAGGAAGAAGAAAGGATCTTGTTGGCTTTGGTGAAGGAGAGAGGGTTTTCAGAGAAAAAGGGAGAGATAGGGAGTGAGTTTTAATGTGTTTTTTTGTTTTTATTTTCTTAAAAAAACTGGGTTGAACGAAAATGAGCCAAAATTTGGGTGAAAAATGGTTGTTTTTTCACCCAGTCTAAGAAAACGTAAAATAGCCGAGATTTCCAGTATCTGCATTTCATTGGCCCTTTTTCCGTCAAATTTCAGCCAAAATTTGTAACTCAATTCTCTCCTCTCACATCCTCATTGTCTCCATCCTATTCCCATGTACATACCGTCTCCGTATTGTGTCTGCACATTTACATGGACCTGTGCACATGTCTATGCATCACATCAAACAAAACATGAAGGGAGTTTCCTATTTTTTTTTCCAGCTTACAGGATTAACCCACGTCTAAAATCAAAATGAAAATTCAACAAACATACGTATTGGCCAAGATTTTCATTAATGCTCCTACTTAAACATGAAAGCTGCTGAAAATGTTGTTGTAAAAATCCTCTATCTTGAGAGATGAATCTACAAGAATATGTCATTATCCGTTCTCTTTACTGTCACTAAAAGAGAGACCTTGTGCATTGATCCAACCTTGAGTGCTTTGTCTATTGTTGCGTGTTGGGTGTGGGCTCAAATTTAGTCTCCAAATAGAAGTGAGAAACTGCAATGCTGCATTGATCCAACCTTGAGTGCTTTGCCTATTGTTGCGTGGGCTCAAATTTAGTCTCCAAATAGAAGTGGGAAAACTATTTAGACTACATGTTGGAAGAGTCCCATAGTGTATGGGATTAGGATTGTAGCTAAACTAGAATAGCATCTCTCAACGTGGAGTGTATGAGAATACATATCAGTCTAGGAATCCTTATTGTGTGGACTGTAATCTAATTACAACGACAGGTGGATGGCATCTGATAGAGTTCTAGTTGCAACTGGAGTAAACTTGAGGCACAGACTGCATGTATATCCCAGCGTGAGTGAGAGACATCAAGTGGGACACGGCAAAGAGGCTTTTGCTGTATATAGAAGATAGGACACAGACGGTGGAGGTTTCCTATATATATATATATGAACAGTCACCACAAGATAGCTAGCGAGGAATCTGAAGAAGGCATTGAGGGAGGAACAGCTAGAAGGACGACCTTTTAGCCGTGGGCCTCTATGGCCGTGTGCCTGGAGCCACATCCATGCTAGAGGTGTCATGGGCGTGTGTTTGCATGGTGTCTTAGAGGACGCCTTTAAGTGGTGAGAGAGAGATGGGTGTATATGGGACTCGGGTGTTGGGCTTGAGAGTTAAACTCTGGGAGTCATTGATTGTATGTGTATTGTTCTTTTTTCTCTTACTCCGTGGACATAGGTCAGAGGTTGACCGAACCACGTAAATCTCTTGTGTTCGTGTGTTTGCTTGTATTGTTTTTATTTTGTTCGATTTGTGTTATTTCTGCATTTAAACCTAACATTGTGATGTATAGTACCTCTTCTTTGTTGTGCCTACTGTATATACGATCAATAAGGGAATCAAATTTGATAAAAATATTACTTTTTATAATCATCAGATTTAAAGCCAACCTACCATCACCTTTCACGTATGAAGATTGACCAGGTGCCCTTAATCATTGCTCCATTCCATTGGATCAATTAGGCCTTTTCAAAAAAGAAAATTATGGAACAATTTATCATCAAGTTGAGATCAAAGGTTGGAGGTGTTAGTATAAGTTTCACCTTTCTTATGAGGTTTATAAACATATGGGCACCTTCACTTTATTAGTCACTTTTTAAGGGTGAGTTCTACACGTGTTTAATATGGCTTTAGAGCGCGAGTACCACAGGGATAGGTTGGGTTCATGAGTCAACCCTACATGGAGGGGGAGAGACAAATGTCTGCAGCTCTGACGCTGAGGGAGAATGTAAGCATGCAACCCACATCGTCAGTGGACCTTTGAAATATGAGGTTTATAAGTACAAGGGCACCATAACCATAATAGTCAACTTTTAAAAGTGAGTTCTACTCATGTTATGACGACCCGACCCCATCGTGATATTGTCTGCTTTGGACCCTACCGGATCCGCATGGTTTTGCTTTGGACCTTGTCCCACATGGCCTGGCCCAAAAGGCCTCACAATGGGGAGGGTTGCCCCCTCTCATATTAAGCCCCCACCACCCAAGCTCACAACCGATGTGGAACTTTTGGGTGGGGGTGCTACACATGTGTTTAACAAGAGTGATGGCCAAGAACTCGTCTTAAGAAGCGGGAGTCCTGAGTTCGATTCTCACTCCACCCCTAAGGGCCGCTCTCATAAAATTACGCGATGTGTGTGAAGATCACAAGCTAGAGTCTAAAGTAATTGATTTTTCTCAAAGCTTCTCTAAAAGTTGGAATGTTATAACCGTTCAAAAAAGAAATTGGAATGTTTAGAGATGACTTGTAGAATCAGAGTGAAAGACCACATGAATGGATTGTTGCAATTATGCTTAGGTTCTGCATACCATATAAAAAAATTGAGTTTCCACATGAAAAATCTTTAAAAAAAAGGGATGGCCAAGAAAAGAATAAGAATAATTTTGAGCAATTAATATTCTATTAATTCTAATTTTGAAATCCTTATTTATACAAAAATACAATAAGCTTTTGTGCATGATTAGAGTTAGAAAACCCTTCAACTCAAGGCATGTGACCCTATATTTGATTAGGGTTAAGAAACCCTAATTTGATTAGTGTTAGGAAACCTCTTTGTTTTAAAAGATTTGTTATGGCGCATGAAAAAAAAAAACAGAGATTACTATCCCTTTAACAGTTTAACTTAAAACAATAGAGCCCATGCCACCTCTTGCCCCAGTTATATTTTACTCATTTTAGGCCTAATTTCTTAGAATTAGTTACAAGTTATTGAACTCCACACATCAAGAAGATACGTTTTGTCTTGACCGTTTATTTATTGAACAGTTGTGATTTGTTTTAATTTTAACAAGTAAAAAATAAAAAATTGTGCAAAAAGTCATAAAATATTAGAGTTTAATCAACAGAATTAGATATATCGAATTAGAAACCTATTCATAGTTGTCAAGTCAATTAAAGTGCCACACCTATTTAACATCATACCCATTGGTTCAATACTTTGAATATGCTTCTATATAATTTTACCATATTACTTAAGAATCATTATATGTAAGTTT
The DNA here is from genome assembly GCA_022113865.1 of Chimonanthus praecox. Taxonomy (NCBI): domain Eukaryota; kingdom Viridiplantae; phylum Streptophyta; class Magnoliopsida; order Laurales; family Calycanthaceae; genus Chimonanthus; species Chimonanthus praecox. Next base: position 50,339,394 of record CM039093.1, on the reverse strand, counting down.
TAATTTGTCTTTATTTTTATATTAACCTTTTATATAATTAATTATATTATACATTTTAAATTTAAAAAAAATATTTAAAATAAATATTTAAAATAAATACATTAGACATGCATAGCGCGTTCCTCAACTAGTTGTTTAAAAACTTGAAACCCATTAACATTGGCTTGGACTTAATGACTCTAGCTTTTCAAATTTCGACACTACTTTAGGCTTAGTTAAGTCTTTCAATTGTCAAGATAATGGTTTAAAATGTCATTTATTTTGTATTAATCCTTGTTCTAATCAAATCTATAAGCTATGCTTATCTTTTATCTTTAAAATTTACTAGAATAACTTGGATTAAGAGTAATCCTCTTGTAAACATGGTAGATCCCATGATCAGATTATAGAAATGAATGATTTGGTTTATATATATATATATATACCTTATTTACCTTCTATTCTTTGAATATCTTCATCTGGTTCCTTATATTATCATGGATCAACAGTCACAAACAATTCATTGGTTCATTCTGTTTTTAATCTTTCATATCTCATCCCTTTGATCAAATAAAACCTCGCATGAAAAATTAAAGTGGGATGCTTGGATACTTTGATCTTTAAAAAGTTAAAGCCTCTCATATTGCTTACATATTATATCTCAAGTCAGGGTTTGTAATCTTGAATGAACATTTTACCTTTGGTTGCCTTCGGATGGAGAGAAGTGAGAAGACTTCTCTTTTGTTTGGAGAATATGATATTCTGTGGACTCGCCTCTTAGGTTGCACACAATCGTGCTTCATTTTTTAATTTATGAAGTTTCATAAAAATATAATCAGTGGGATTACAAGTTATTTCAAATCTGAAATGTGGACCGAATTTGAGCTGAAAAATCAAATTCTAGTCATACGATCTTAGCTATAGGCATCTTTAGGGGGAAAAAAAGGACGGATGTCTTGTGATCTTAGCTATAGCGGCATTTAGGAAAAATAAGAACACTTGGTGATTTTCGAATACTAAGATCAAGTGTCTAAAATTTGATTTTTAATTTGGTCCACATGTTGAGTTGAAATGTTATTTCAATCCCAAGGGATATATTTTATTTTAAAATTTATTATTATTAGTTTTATGAGTCTTATTAAGTTCTCCGCTTAATACCATTTAAACCACTGAAAAAAGATGGTCTCCAAGAGAAACTCAAAGGGAGGAGGTTCTCCTCACTTCTCTTGCCTCAATATAAATAGGAGACTTCTCCTACTTCAAGTTCTTTCTATCCAAACACAGCCTAAATGTTAGTTTTGTTTCACATGTGACACAACTTACCATTCATTCTATCTCTATGAATTAATGTGTAACATCTCATTAAATTTCATTCAACCATTGGCCATAATATTGTATTTATCATATGTGAGGACACTTTTGTTTCTTCTATGTGTAATCAACCCAACATTTTGGCTAAAAAATGAACAAATTTGATAAAAAATTATGGAAGGGTTTGTAAAGGCTTCAAATTATGGGAGGCGAGGGTTCTATGGCCTTAAAGCTTGAGTCTCAGTTGTAATAGAATTTTCTATCAAGTGACTACCACCTCTGTGAACATATAATAGAGGTTATCTGTGTATTTCTTCAAGAAAAACAATTCCTTAAAAAAATTATGTTTACAATTTCTATGAAATATGACCTCATATCAGCCATGAAAACGCGACGTTATTGTAGTTTGCATCAAAAAACTTTATTTCTATTGAAAATAAATGAAGTATTGTCTTAGTGAGCGAGGAAAAACCTCCGTCTTTTACATATTACACTTTTCTATTTTCCTGGGGGCAATATTTCATTTAAATGTTCTCGGCAAAGATTTCATATTTCATTGAAGATGAGAGAATGGTCTCATTTTTCTAGTTCTTCAATTTCTATTCGTAGAAAATGACAAACATAAGTCCTTTATGTAAATGATTGTTCTTTGCATCTGTTGAAGGTTGAAGAAAGGATGGCAGCATTGAAATTTATTACTCTCTTGAAATTTTTAAATGTCCTAATATAACTTCTATTTGTAAATTGTGGGAAGGTGATTGATACTAGTTATGAAACCATGTCTTTAACCATCTTTATTTTCTCCAAATGTCTTATGCAAACCTTTGACTATTCATACTACAATTATATAGATTTTTTCAATGAAAAGCAACCTTTCGAACAATTATAAAGTTCCCCAATTCACTAATAAAAACTCTCTCTCTTTCTTTGACAGTATCATGTAATCAACACCCAAACAGAAACTTACAAGAAAAAGGTTAGTAATACTATCTTTTTGTTGTTGTTGTCGTTGTTATCGTTAACACGGGTCTCTTATTTCTGTTGTTGTTGTCATTGTTGTTATTTTGATTCTTTGTTTCTTATGATGCAGTTAAGGAGTTTGCATGAGACCCATACAAATTTACTCCGTACACTGGTGAGAACTTTCCTTTTCCAACAAAAATCGCAAATTTCCATGAGCAAATAATTAAATTTAAAATAAGATTTTATTCTCTAAACAGCAGGAGGGAAGAGAGGTGAATGCGCATTTTGGTTTTTCCGGCAACGACGCCCTCCACTATGGAGCTGTCATTAGTTTGGCCAATGATGGCAATCACGATCTTCACGAAATTGCGTATGGCTCCAACGATCTACGCCTCGCGTAAAACTTTATGATCATAATCATGTTTATTGGTCTAAACTCTTATAATTATTATAATCAGTAAAACATGTATCAACCTACCTATTAAACTATTTAACTTTGACGAACTCACTTGGATGTGGTTAGACTTTGTTAATGAACTTCTAATCATACTTATTTTATCTTTTCTTACTCCAATCTATTGCTTAGAGGTCTCTTGAGAATTCTTTTTTGCAATTTTTCTTATAATTGGAGAAGAGCTCTTTGCCCCTTATGTTTCCAATAACCCAAATGCAGCCTTACTCCAATCTATTGCTTAGAGGTCTCTTGTTTAATCTTATAAAACAAGTAGATTCAATAGTCTAATTTTTTCAGGCAAATTAGTGAAATCTTATCTTGCATGTATAGGTTAGTTGATCCAAGTTTATAAACTTATACTAGAGGTTTTGAGTTCGATTTCTCCCTTACTTATACTTGAGATGTTTTATGAATTCGTGAGGTTAGTCTCACACTGAATATGGAAAAGGAATACTCATATATATATATATATGATATGGTGAAACTAACAAATGCATAGGCGTTTTTGGCGCTCAAGCTCAAGGGTCCCATGTAACATCCACTTAATATAAGTCCTATCACTTAAAAGTATTTTTTTATTTTTAAAATTTACACCCAACAATTTATAATTTTCATTTAATGTATCTTAATTTAAATATGATAGATTAAAATATTTATTTTTAATTTTAAAAAATTAAAAATTAATATTATTCAATAAATTCTATTTTTGATATGATAACTCTCATTGTAATTTACCCATTTATATAATTTTATAATCATAAACTATCTGATCATATATAAAATCTTATTTAAACTTCACAACCCTGCGGAATCACTAGAAAAGACTCCTGAAGTGAGAATGTGGTAATTTTTTTTTTTTTTGAATTTACGTGTGGGAAACTACTGGATACTAGTTTAAAACCCCTATGGGTGAGTCCACTGCCCTTATGATACACCAAGGTTAGGTCACGGGGGCTCGAACTCGCAACCTTTCGCTTCTTAAGACGGGAGGCAACTAGTTAGACTACACCTATGCAAATAAAATAGAAATTTAGTGAAACTCGATATGCAAATAGAAATTTCACGTAAATAAGGGTTGGTGTGGGAAGAAACGGCCTAAAAAGCGCTGGTGTTTTAAAGGAATACATTAGAGGTTAGACTCTATTTGATTATTAAAATTATATACATTGATAAATTATTATGTAATTTATTATATTGTTAAAAATAAAATATATTTATTTATAATAATTCTTGATTTTTAAAATTAAAAAAGGATTATTAAATAAATATCTTTATTTATTATGATCAACTCAATAATAATGATGCATAAGATGAAAATTATAAAAGATTAGATGTAAGTTAAAAAAAAATAAAAAATTATTGGCATAATTTGATCATAAACTAGATTTTATATGGAACTCTTGTGTTCGGATGCCAAAAGTAATCAAGTATTTTATAAATTTGCCCTAAAAATAATTAAGACATTCTAAAACATAAAATCAACTTATAATTTTTCAGACTCATTTAAATTAATTGCTGCAAATGCTATGTGATAAAATGAATTGAAAAAGTCTATTTTTTAAGTATAAATTATAAGAAATGTTTGTTATATTCAAGGCTCAAAAGTGGAAACTAATATGAAAAGATGACCAATATAGGTAGGCTTCAAAGGCTCAAACGATCTAAAATAATGGCCTATATCACTTCCTAAGCTTTATATGAACTCCAAAATGGGTATGTTTAATTAATCTCAGTTCGAAGGTATAGAGTTAACAATTTAAAACTTCAATATATAATGATTATTTTTTATTTTTAGGAAATTAAATATAAATTTTCAAAAAGATCCATAAAGTCTAAAGTTTTAAAAATAAATTAAACCCAAATTAACCTAAACTCGATCTCTTACGATGCGAGTGAGTCTAACTTCAAAATATAAAGGTAAATATTGACCGCTACATATCATATCGACCTATATTGAAATTTTCAAGGCCAATATATATCGGTGCACCAATTTCCAAGTAATTCGCTCAGTGCACCGATAAGTGAACCGATTTTTTTAGATGAATGAAGGGGGCAAAATGAAAATTTCACTAAAATCCGTGCCTTTTAAAAGATAACACCCGTGTTAGGATGAACACCCTTAAAAATATCAAAATATATCACTGATATATTGCTTGAGAAAAAAGAAAAATATCGGCCAATTAATAAATATCTATTGGCAGATATTTTTGCCTGAGCTCTAAACGATACAACTCAACTCACCTTTAAAATAAAGTGAGTAAGTATGAATTATTCAATCTTACGTTATTGCATGAGCAAGCATAAATTAATAATAATATCAATGTTTTTATTATAAAAATATTAAATTTCTTTTAATTAAATTATTAATATATAAATAATAATAAATATACTAAATTTCTTATTATAAAATACACCCCGCGGTGGCTTAACAAGCAAGAAACCGTCATCCTTGAAACTTTGAACAATCAACGACGAATGTATGAGAAAGTACGTAAAGAGCTGTCTTCAGTTCTTCACCTCTCTCATGCATGCCACCAGCCACGTGTCTCCTAGCACCACCCAAACTCACATCTATCCGTACGTGTCAACAAACTATAATCATCTGCCACGCGTCATCTCTCTTCAGAGGAGAAGCTGCCACGTGTAACCACCTCTCCCTTATATATATGACACTGAAAGAAAGGAGCAAGCTCACTTCTTTACAGAGAGAAGAAAAACAGAAAAAAAAAAAAACATTGTTTGAAGCTGTGTTATTTGTGAGAGAGATTGTGAAACAGAGTAGGAAGAGATGTCTTCATATAAAGAAGTCAAGGAAGCAAGAGCAGAGGCTGCTGCTAGGCAGGCTGTAAGAGAACTGGAGGAGAGTAGAGACCCAGATCGAATTGCTGCTGCTGATTCTGATGGTCATGGCCAGGGCCAGCAACATAGGAATTCTGGGGTGCTTGGATCAATCGAAGATGGTGCAAAATCCATCTTCAGAGCAGTCCAAGGCACGTATGAGCATGCCAAAGAAGCCACCACCGGAAAGGCTCACGAAGCTTCTGATCGAACACGAGAAGCGAAAGACGCCACCGTTGAGAAGACAAAAGAAGCTGCCGAAAAGGCGAAGGAAAGCAAAGACTCGGCAGCGGAGAAGATGAGAGAGTATAAGGATTCTGCTGCAGAGAAGGCGAAGCAGGCGAAGGAGGACTCTGCTGCAGAAAAGGCGAAGCAGGCGAAGGGCTCTGCTGCAGAGAAGGCGAGGGAGTATAAAGACTATAAGGTGCAGAAGGCTGAGGAGAGCAAAGATAAGATTGGAGAATATAAGGATTATGCAGCTGAGAAGGCGAAACAGGGGAAAGACTCTGCTGCAGGGAAGTTGGGGGAGTATAAGGATTATACTGCTGAGAAGGCGAAGCAGATGAATGACTCTGCTGCAGAGAAGGCGAAGCAGGGGAAAGACTCTGCTGCAGGGAAGCTGGAAGAGTACAAGGACTATGCAGCAGAGAAGGCGAGAGAGAGTAAAGATAAAATAGGTGAATACACAGAATATGCAGCAGAGAAAGCGAAAGAGGGGAAGGACTATGCAGCAGAGAAGGCGAGAGAGGGTAAAGATAAAATAGGTGAATACACAGAATATGCAGCGGAGAAGGCAAAGGAGGGGAAGGATTCAACTGCAACGAAGGTGGGTGAATATAAGGATTATGCAGCGGAGAAGGCGAAAGAGAGTAAAGATACGTTGGGAGAGTATAAGGATTCTGCAGTGGAGAAGACAAAGGAAGTGAAGGATTCTGCAGTGGAGAAGACAAAGGAAGGGAAGGATACTGCAGTGGAGAAGCTGAGTGAATACAAGGACTCCGCAGCAGGCGCAGCTAGACGCGCAATTGACTTCTTGACTGGCAGGAAAGAAGAGCCCGAAGAATATTCTCAAAATTCCGGTGGCGGTGCACCGGAGGTAAGCAACTCATCTCTCTCTCTTGTACTGTTGTTGTAGTTGAGTGTTCTTCAATTTTATTACTTATAAGATAGGTGAAGTGATCCATTATCTTATAAGATTAGTTAAGTTAGGCAACTTATATGATTTTCCCCTCTTGTTCGCACTTCAACACTCTTCCTTTAAACAAGGCTCTCTCGCGGCGAGAACGTTGTCAAACTACATAAATTTGGTGTCTTGTGTCTTGTGTGTCTTGTGCTTTGATTTATTTCGTTGATAATTATTCTTTATTTGCTCATTTATATTCACACAAAGACAGAAAATATGGTCATTCTTTCCAATCACTCAATGTGATTGATATGAGATGGGATTTCTCAGGACAAATCTAAGGATATAGAGGGAGAAGAAAGGAGAAAGATGGAAGAAGCAAGACAGAGACAGATGGGAGAGAAAACACGAGACGCGGCAGCTGATAGGTAGCTTCTGGCCTTCCACTGCATCTTGACACTGCCTCACTCAATCTATGAGTATTGAACATTGTCATGTTTAAGTTTTGATTTTCATTTTCAGGGGAACTGTTGAAAAGAGCAGCATATTCAGCTCCATAAAGGAGAAGCTGATGGGTCCAAAGGATGCAGCAGAAGAGAAACAGAGTCAAGGCAGATTGAAGCATAGGGTGGTGGTGGAGGAACTCACCGATCCTGAGACCGGTGCCGGCTCTTCTCTCAAGGCTTCCGATCAGATGACTGGTCAGACCTTCAACGATGTGGGTAAGATGGGTGGAGAGGGAACTGGACTAACAGATCGCCATGGAAAGATGTAATCAGATGTGGATCATATGCTTGTATATATTTCAACTTTGTTGTTCTTGCTATCACAGAAGTTTGGTTGATTTTTGTTAATATTAAAGTATTTTACAATGGGTTTTTGTAATAGGAATCATCACTTGTTACCTCACTGTATCAGTGTTCTTTATCTTTTGTTAAGGTATACTCAATACAATAAAGCTTTGCCAATCTCTCTGACTGGTTATCTTTCTTTTGTACCACAGTGGTCCATATTTTCAATGGTTTGGATGATTATAATTTCATGGCCCACTTGAATATACTGATTATTTTTAAGATCTATTGTCACTTAGTACATTCTAGGGGGTGATACTTTTTTATATTGACCCAAATTGAATATATTGATTATTTTTAAGACTTGGGTCTCATTTAATTTAAGATTTTTTGCAAATAAGGTCAGGTATTGGTTAGTTAGCTGTTATATTTCACTGCATGCTTACAAATCAAATTTTGAGTTAAAATATAATTTTCTTATAATTCATCAATTTATAAGTTTTAGTTTAAATGATATGAATTTTTAATGATTTCAAGTAAGGGTTTTACCTTCCAAAGCATTATGGGCTCAAAGGCTAGTATCTTATACAAGTGCGAGTGCAATGGAACAGATACTAACATAATAAATATGTGGTATTTTTATTTTACTACAAAAATTTCAAGAAAATATCACTTTTATTAAAATAAGGATTTTATTTTTTCATTATTATGATCAAAACATGGTATAATTATAATAATGTCACCATTACAGTGGTATTTTAAAACAAATTTAATTTATAATCATCAGTAATTCTGTTTAATGTTAATTATAACAAGTTTATGTCTTATTTGATGAGATATTAATGGTTTAAAAATGTTAATAATTATATTTTCTTATGTTAGATAAGTATAAAAATAATTTATACATGTATTAATACTTATTTTAATTTTGAACTTTAGTTTATTTATATTTTTATTTTAAAATATTTATATTTTGTGAGATTTTTTCAATAGTATCTTGTAAAAATATGTAATCTGAGATATCATAATATTATAAGTAGTCAATAATATCCTGAACCAGTATTTTTTACATTGTTCAAAACAAATTTTTACTCTTAAATTATATTTAAAATTATGAATTGATTTTAAACAAAACTAACACACAAAAGTAAGGGATCTTTGAGGTTGTGATATGATCTTTCGATTTTTATGTGATTTTGTTTAGTTTTTTTAGAGCACTCAATTAATTTTGCGAAGACTTTTTATTGACTAGTTTGGTAATTTTTTATTATTTTTTTACCAAAAATGATCTAGTTATGAATTATGCTACATCATTATTTTTTCTTATTTGAGAAAAATTTTTTTTTTTTTTTTATGATCTTCTATAATAATTTTTTGTTTGCTATTAAAAAAAATCCCCTCTATTCTTTCTTTTAGTACTTTCTCAATCTAAACATAGTCTTTATATTGTTATGAGCAATAATCATCTCTAATGATATGATTATGATATAATGAAATTAAAAATTTTTAGATAAATGCTTTCATGTAACTGCTAATACAATTTTAATTAAAATCAATTAAATTTTATATTTTAGATGTCTGCGAGAAGTGTGCTTCATTTGGTTTGACTTTAATATTTAATTTAGGGGAAATGATTTATGCACCCCCTATTTTTACCCATAGTGCACTTCTTCACTTGTTTTTTCCAAATTTGCCCCCTACCTAAAAAATGATGGAAATGGAGAAAAGGTGGGTGGAGGGCAAAATTGGAAAAAAAAATTGTAGGAGTGCACCATGGGTAAAATGGGGGTACACACATCACTTCCCTGAATTTAGTGGCATAACAATATTTATAAAGTTTCACAAATTTTGTTAATACATTATATTGGGCAACTTTCATTAGGTTTGTTTTTTAAATATGAATAGCAATGAAGTAACCAAAAGAATTCAATTGAGTAAATAAAAATGACAGTGAAACTTATAAAAAGTATAGAAATTCTTCTCATTTATAGATGGCTAACATTTGATGTAAGACAAATAAAATGTTGCTCATTTTTTAATTAAAAAAGGTTATCTAGTTATTTTCTACGTCTTTTGATATATTATTTATGTTTTCTTTCTAAAAAGGATTTTGTGTTTTAAAATTTGAAATCTATTTTTATATTTTAAAAGAGCTCCTACTCTTTGAAGAAAATTTAAAAAGCCCTTGAAAATCATTTGTTATTATTGTTAATAACAACCATAATATGAAGCATTCTTTTATAGAGGTTTTTTTTCATTTTTTAACCAAGGTGTCCAAGCTTCTTTTTTAGAGTACCTAACTAATTTTTGAATGTGTAAGCCTTCTTATCCATATGCATTGGATAATTCCATGGAGAATGGCCCTTTAGGATAGAGTACAAATCGAATTCAGGACTCCAATTTTCTGAAACGAGTTCCTAACTATCACTCAAATCCCTTTGGGTTATTCTTCTATAGAGTTTACATGAAACATGATAATTCTACGAGGAGTGTCCCTTTAGGGTAGAGTAGGAATCAAACTTCAACTTTTTGAGACGGGTTCCTAATCATCACTTGAATCCTCTGTCTTGGAAAACGCACAATGGCCAATGTGAAGCATTCTTTTTTATGACCAATGTGTTCAGGTCTCTTAGAGCACTTAACTTATAATACCCTAACCCGAATTAGGCATAATTAATTTAATAAATTCTTCTTAGACAGGTTAATCTCGAAGATTACGGTTAGGGCTTTGCAGAAAGTGAAGGTGTGGCCCAATCTGACTTGAAAACTCATTGATCCAACTCATCCAGTTGGAGGGGCAAAATGGTAATTTACCATTCTTCAAAATTATATTATTATTATTTTATTATTTTATTATTTTATGCCATTGCCTGATTGTTTTGATTGGTGTGAGTTTTCCTTCATCAAAGATTTTGATTTTTTAATGTGATTTTCAATTATTTTCAGAAAATGATATTTAAAACCGTCCGAAAAGACCCCGAGAGGAGGAAATAAATATTTTTATAGGATTTCGGAAGTAAGAAAAATTTGAGACAAGCATTTTATGATAGACCATTTTAGTACGGTCTAGTTTATTTCTTCGAACCCCGAAAATGAGGATTTTAATTCATTTTATTTAACACAAGTTGAATTAAGTAAATAGTGTCAAATTATAAATTTTGTTTAAGTCTATGGTTTTTAATGAATTTTAAATCTCCAAATTTTTATGGTGACTAGAGTTTTTAAATCCCAACATTTTTTTAAAGTTGGATTAAATTTATTAAGCTTTTAAAATCATATTTTTTTTGTTAAATATTGATTTTAGTCAAAACTGAACCTTTTTGCAAAAACCGAAACTATCAGCAAGGGACTTATTTGCAAAGAACAGTTTCACTGTTCATTACTGTTCGGACGTCGGCCAGCCGCTGCATGCAGTGCCCGTCGTGGCCTTCACCCATTGCCCAGCTAGTTCTATAAATTGCCTCTCCCCAACTGGTTTCACCCCCAGATTCATCTCAGTCCATCTGTGAAACCAAACCAGACCGATCACCTCTCCTTCTGTTTCTGTTTTTCAAATTTTGGTTGACCGTAAGCTAGAAGGGGAAGATTTTTCAAAGTCAGAATTTTCAACCCAGGAACTCAAGCGAAGAAACTTCGAGACCACACAATTTTGGTGAAGGGACTTGACTTTGCAGTAGGTGTAAATCAGGTTTATAAGATGGATCTTGAGCAATGAGTGGTTTCAAGTGTTGATGAACCCACCCATGTGCCTAGATATGATGCACAGTTGTAAGAAGAGCTTATGATGATTATACGTGATGATGTTGATTATGAGTTATGTAATACTGCTTCCACGTACCCTTGACTATTGAATCATTATCAGCCATGTGTGTGTTGGTTTACGTTTACTAGACCACGGGTGTCGACAGTTGCTGACTTGGGGAGTGTCAGTACCGGCCATGTGAGAGTCGGAGATGTACTTGTAAGGATGTATTTTGACCGTGTTGAGACTTAATACAATAGTCTCAATGTAGTATGTACGTATTACGATAGATGATAGCAGTGATGGAATGATGTTGAGAATTTATTGTCAAGCATGAGATATCATATTGCAAATGTTGATTATTTAACTAACCTTATGTTTCATTAGACTGCATTGCTATATTCCTTCACTAGGCTAGTTAGCTCACACCACTCATATTTCAGGAGATGTGCCCGACGATGAAAACCCTCCGTATGAAGTTTAGGATGGATAAGTTGTTGCGTTGCCTTGGGATTTCCACTGAGGGAAATTCCACTATCTTTGTCTTTTGGTTCTTTGAACCTTACAATTTTGTAAAGTAACGTGTGTGGTACTTAGTTTGTGTTGACGTGATGTATTAAACCGCTATCTGTTCTGTAGCTACTCTGGTTATGATTTAATAGCATCTCATTTAAGGAATTATGTGTTTGTGATTGTGCTTTGGGTAGGCTTATGGTATATGTTTGAGTCCGCCTATTGGGCTTATGTGGCTTTTGTTTCTGGGCCTAACATTTGATCTGGCCTAGTTAGAATCTTAAGATTAGTTTCAAAGAAAAAAACAATGACGTTCCGGGCCCACTTCCGAGTCGGGGCGTTACATAACTAATCTTTAGGTTGTCAGATATGAAAATAGAGACAAATATGTTCTCTCAATGTAATGGGGAGAGAGACCCTGATTCACTGTATAAATAGGAAAAGATGAATTATAAATAAGGAAGAGAATCTAATTGCAATGTAACTCCAATATTGTAAATGGGGAAAGTTCTATTATAGGAATGTAACAACTCATTTGACACTCTCCCTCAAGTTGGAGCATATATGTCGTCTATGTCCAACTTACTAAGTGAACTGTGAAAAATCTGCCTGTAACTGCTTTGGTGAGAACATCTGCAAGTTGATCTTCGGATTTAAAGAATGGTACCTCAACGATCTTCTCCTCGAGTTTCTCCTTGATGAAATGTCTGTCAATTTCAACATGTTTGGTTCTATCATGTTACACTGGATTATGTGCAATGTCTATTGCGGCCTTGTTATCACAATACAGTTGCATGGCACGTTAAATTTGAATCCCAATTCACCCAACAAATTCTTTATCCAGAGTAGCTCACATACTCCGTGCGCCATACCCTTATATTCTGCTCCAGCAGTTCATCTTGAGACCACTTTCTGCTTCTCACTTCCCCAAGAGACCAGATTGCCTCCCACAAAGGTAAAGTATCCAGATGTAGATTGCCTATCAGTAACAGAACCAGCCCATACTGCATCAGTGTAACCCTCAACATCTAGATGACCATGTCGTAAGAACATCAAACCTTTTCAAGGAGCTGACTTCAAGTATCTCAGAATTCGGTTTACAGCCTCCATGTGGGCTTCACTTGGTGCGTGCATGAACTGACTCACCACATTTACTGCATATGATATGTCAGGTCTGGTGTGAGCTAGGTAGATTAACTTACCGACAAAGCGTTGATATCTTTCTTTGTTGGTGGGTACCTAATCAGAATATTCACCAAGTCGGTGATTCAACTCCATTGGAGTATCTGCTGGCTTGTTGGCTAACATTCCAGTTTCAGTCAAGATGTTAAGAATGTATTTCCGTTGTGATAAAAATATTCCTTGTTCTGAGCGAGCCACTTCAATGCCTAAGAAATACTTCAGAGCACCAAGATTTTTCATTTCAAACTCACTCTCCAAGTGGCGCTGTAATGATGCATTTTCCTCTAGGTCATTCCTTGTAACTACCATGTCATCAACATACACAATAAGGGCAGTGACATTACTTTTCTTATGTTTCAGGAAAAGAGTATGATATGAGTTACTTTGCTTGTAGCCGAAATTCTTCATTGATTTGCTGAACCTTCCAAACCATGCTCTGGGTAATTGCTTCAATCCATAAAGAGACTTTCAATTTACACACCATGTTACTATGACTGAACCCCATCTTACATCGTGGAGGGGGTCCATATAAACTTATTCTTCTAGGTCGCCATGTAGGAATGCATTTTTTACATCAAACTGGTGTAATGGCCAGTCAAGATTTGCTGTAAGGGAAATGAGCAATCAAATTGTGTTGATCTTGGCTACAGGAGCAAAGGTCTCCCCATAATCAATCCCATAAGTTTGAGTATAGCCTTTCGCCACTAGTCTTGCTTTGTATCGTTCAATGGTGTCATCTGCCTTTAATTTGACTGTATATATCCATCTGCAACATACTGTTTTCTTCCCTTTAGGAAGGGTAGTCGTCTCCTAGGTGGAATTTTCTGGAGGGCCTTCATTTCTTCATTCATTGCTTGAGTCCACTTGGGATGAGTTAGGGCGTCCTGCAACTTGGAATAGATACAGTGGATAATTGACATACAAATGATACACAAGACGGAGACAACCTATGTAGAGACACATAATTAGCAATAGGGTATTTAACCTTTGCTTTAGGGTCAGGGTCATATTGTTGTCTAGGGATACCTCTAGTCGTACGAGGGGGTAACTGATAACTTGCATTTCCTGTAGGGCTCGACTCAGGTAAAGTGATTGAGTTTGAATGTTCAGGTACCTGTGTCGGATCTTCAAGACGATTTTCAGGACTTGATTGGATGAGAGGTGGTGGTACTGTAGGATGAGCTGTACGAGGGAAATGATCCGAATGAGTCTCTTGCTCTTTTTGCATTATTGTAGTTGGTGGGTCAGTAGTCATCACCACATCCTCAGGTGTTGGCTAATGCTGGTCTAACACAGTTTGTGAAATTTGGATGATCTGATTCTGAATACCTTCTTCAAATATAGAGCTCTTCCCCTGCAGGGGATGCTCAGAATCTCCACCTGAGTAATATAATTCACTCTCTTGAAAAATAACATCTGCTGTAACGTGCAAAGTCTGACTAGGGGGATGGAAACACTTATAACCCTTCTGACTGGCAGCATACCCCACAAAAACACAACGTAGGGCACACGGATCAAGTTTACCACGCTGGTGCAAATAGACCTGAACATAAGCAACGTAGCCAAAGACACGTGGTTCGAGATTTGGTGTGGACGGCAAGGTGAGGAGAGTGGTCAATGTCTGAAAAGGAGTTTGATACTGAAGGGTACTGGATGGTGTGCGATTAATGAGATAAGCAGCCGAATAAAGAGTCTCCCCCCAAAAATGATGGGGCATATGTGCCTCAAATAAATAGGCACGAACAACTTCAAGAATATGATGGTTCTTACGTTCTGCTACACCATTCTGTTGTGGCGTATATGCACACGTGGTTTGATGAACAATACCATGATGGCTCAAAAAATTACGGAGGTCATTGTTGACGAACTCGCCACCATTGTCAGACCGAAGTGTTGTGATCTTCTTATCAAACTGAGTTGCAACATATTGATGAAATTGTTTGAATTTCGCAAGGACGTCGTGTTTCTGCTTTATGGGGAAAACCCATGTCATCCTGGTGCAATCATCTATAAATGTCACAAACCACTTCAAACCACGAATTGTAGAAACTCGTGACGGTCCCCAAACATCAGAATGGACAAGCATAAAAAGGCATAGACCTTTTATTCAATCTTAATGGATAAGAAATACGATGATTTTTCGCCAAAATACAAATGTCATAATGAAAGTCTGATTCAGCAAAATGGGAAAACAAATCTGGAAATAAAAGTTTTAGATAACCAAAATAAGCATGCCCTAATCGTCTATGCCACAATCAAATTGTTTTCATCCGGACGGACTCGTCTCCTCGAACATGATGTGTTTGACTCAATCTCTTACTGCAGTCTTCTGTCAAGTCCAAATAATATAACTTGCCCATCCTAGTACCACATCCAATTACTGCCCTGGTGAGAAGGTCCTGAAACAGACAATATAAGGACAAAAAACACACAGTACAATTAAGGGAATCAATGATTTGAGGAACAGATAATAAGTCATAATCGAGTGATGGACAACCAAGACATGAGATAGACTTAATGATGATGTAAGAGATAGGGACCCTTCTCCTAGAACGAGAGAGGTGGTTCCATTGGCACTGGTGACATGTGTTTGGTTTGATGGTTTGGGAGAGTGAAACCTAGTAAAACTAGAGGTCATGTGATCAGTAGCGCTAGTGTCAATAATCAATGATCTATTACCAGTAATGGAAGATGTGCAAGGGGAGATACCTGAGGTAGCCAAGGTTGTAGAGCTGGATGTACCTGTAAAACCCTGCCCCAGATTAGGCGTATTTTAGATTAATAATTTTGTTTAACCTGTTAATCTCGAAGATTTCAGTTAGACCTTTAAGGAAAGCCCAGGTTTGGCCCAATCCGAGCTCGAAAGCTCGGTGATCCAGCTCGTCCAGCTGGGGGGCATTTTGGTAATTTGCCGCTTATTATTATTATTTTTATAAATTATGTTGTTATGTGATTATTATTGGATGATACTGTTCTCCTTAATAAAGGATTTGTATTTCTAATTTTAAAATAATTTTATTTTCAGAAAATAATATTTTAAATTCGCTCGTCAAAACCCTGAAAGGGAGTAATAATTATTTTAAATGAATTTGGAAATGAGATAAATTTCGAAACTAGTATTTTGTGGTAGATCATTTTAAGAATGATCTAGTTATTCTTTGACACCCCAAAATAATGTTTCCAAATTGTTTTACTAAAATTTATTTAATTAAGTAAATAGTGTCAAATTGTGTTTTTTATTTAAATAAATAGTTTTTAATGAGAGTTAAATTCCAAAATTTTATGGTGATTAAGATTTTTAAAACCCAACCTATCGGTAAGGTTGGATTAAATTTTTGAGCCCTTGAAATTACGTTTTAAGTTAAAAATCTCATTATAAAAAAGAGGGACTAAATTGCAAAAACTGAAACTTGGAAGGGCTGATTTGCAACCGAAACAATGTTTACTGTTTCAGGCGTCACCCGCCATTGCATGCAGCCGCATGCACTGGCCATCCGACCAACTTTCACTGCTGATTACTCTATAAATTAGGCCTCTCTCCTTCGGTTCAAACTCCCACTGCATCTCTTCTCTTCTCCCTCAGTCTCTACTGCTTGAAAACCAGCCCCTTTTTCCCTCTCTGTTCCCAGTTTTTCACCTGTAAGCTTTTAGGGGAAAATTTTCAAAGTCCGAATTTTCAGCCTAAGAACTTAATTGAAGGTAACCATTGTATTCCTTTTCAAATTCTAAGTGGTTTAGAATAAATAAAAACTGATTTTGGTTTAGTTTTGAGCAAGAAAAATGATTTCAAAGTTTAAGGAAAAACCGTGGGTTCCTTGTACCCGTGAGCTTTCGATGTTAAAATCGGATGGCTCGGTGAGCTTCAAAACTCCAAACCTCTCCCTATGGAAAGAGGACTCCTAGAGGAATCCATCGGACCGGCCAGATATGAAAATCGAATCCGGAAAACCCACTGTTTCCGGATTCATTTTTCATGCATTCCCGGCCGTTCACTGTCTATTGCAGACAGTGAAGAAAGGAGGAAGAAGAAAAAAAATATATATATATATATATATATATATTGATATTGTTGATGCTTGTGATTTGTGATGTTAGTTCCCATTGAAAAAATAAATAAATAAATATTATTATTTATTAAAAAATATTTTTTTTGTTGGATTATGTGATGTGATGTCAGTACCCCTTTTTGTTAATTAAAATTATACTAACCCTCTTCTCTTATTACTATAGTGTAAATAATATTGTATTCACTTCCAGACCGACCCTAGTGGTCAGGCACTGAGTGATCTCACTTCGAAGCCCGCTATATTTGTCTGGCACTAAGTGACCTCGAGACCTAACTCAAAATGTCAGATCTGGTCCTATCCAGAAGACAACCGAGAAGTGACCCGATGATCTAGACCTAACTCAACAAGTCAATCTGGTCAATGCCCAGAAGACAATATGAGTTTTGGACTGAGCCCCTTTTTATTATATTATTATCTTGTGGATGATTATAATTTAAAATAGAAACCTAGTAGGAGACTCAATTCTATTTACCTTGGATATTTTTGGGAAAACGTGAGATTTCAAAATACTACTTGTGTGTATGTATTTGATCTGTATATTGATTGTGCACTTGTCTGTTTGTTTGAACAGAGACCACGTGACCACACAATCACGGTGAGGGAACTTAACTTTGCAGCTTGATGCAAACAAGTTTATTTGCTATGGATATTGAGCAACGAGTAGTTTCAGATTTGATGAACCCACTCATGTGTCTAGACTTGACGCACTATGGTAAGAGTGCTTATGATGCTGGTAAATGCTATGATCAGACGAAATGTGTAATACTGCTTCCACGTATACTTTACTATTGAATCAATATCGGCCATATGGGAGATGGTTTACGTCTACTGGACCATGGGTGGACTGTGGGCGTCAGTTGCTGACCTGAGGGTGTCAGTACCGGCTATGGTAGAGCGGGAGATGTACTTGTAAGGATGTATTTTGACCGTGTCGGGACTTAATACTATTGTTGTCAATATGGTGTCTAGAGGTTACGTTGGATAAACAGCAATAATGGAAAGATGATGAAAAAATAGAAAATAATGAGACTTTACTTGATATTGTGAATTTTATTATCAAGTATGAGATATTATATTGCAACTGTTGATTATATACTAACCTGTTGTTTACTTTAAAACTGCACTGTTATATTTCCTTCACTGGGCTAGTTAGCTCACCCCACTCACCTTTCAGGAGATGAACCCGAGGAGGAGAACCCTCTCTTTAAAGCTTAGAGTAGATAAGCTGCGGTGTTGCTTTAGGATTCCCACTGAGGGGAATACCTTTGTATTTGTGCTTTTTGGGTTCTTGGAACCATTTTCTTTGTAAAATACCAAGTGTGGTACTTAGTATGTGTTAATGTGATGTACTAGGACTACTACGTTTCTGTAGTTAATCTGATGTGATTTTGTAATGATAATTCGATGGTTGGATTATGTGATCTTATTGTGTGTTTGTGTTTTCTATGTCTATTGTTGGGTAGACTTATGATATATGTTTGAGTCCACATGTTGGGATCATATGTGACCTCTGGGCCCAACTGTTAATCCGGCCCAGTTAAAATGCTTGTATTAGTTTATCTTCAAAAAAAAAAAAATCAATTGCGTTCCTGGCCCACCCTTCGGGTCGGGGCGTGACAGTACCTGGTGGATGGTCGGATGCAATCTCCTGCGATAACGCGACGGAGGCTACTGATGCTCTGCTCAACTCTCTCTTTCGCCGATTGTGAACCCACCCTTCTGGATAACCAATGATCTCATAACAGCCCTTAATGGCATGGTTAGCTAAACCACATTTGGTACACTTCGCTGGAGGCCGGTTACGAGTAGAGGCGGAGTTCAAAGGGGTTGGCCGAGATGGCTTGAACCTTGCGGCAACCAAGGCGGTGGCATCAGAGGAAACACCAACGTCAGACATGGTTCCCTGTCGGTTACTCTCTCGTTTAATATGTGCATAGACTGCCTCAAGTTCAGGTTTAGGGTCCATCCTCAAAATCTCGTCTTCAATTTGATCAAAGTTCTTGTCCAAACCTGCGAGGAAAATATAAACAAGGAGACGGTCAATCTCCATGTGTCTAGTTTCAATGTCGGCCGAATGCTGCATATGGCTGGGGCATTATTGGTCAAGCTCCTGAAATATCTCAGTGAGCTCACTGTAATAAGCGGTAACAGGTGCTCCATTCTGTGTCGTCTTGAATGACCTTCTGTGGAGATAAAAAATATTCGCCTCATCGAAACCATCAGAGTATGTTTTCTTTATTGAATCCCAGACCTGTTGTGCTGTGTCATAACGGATGAACAGTTTCATTTGAATGGGTTGCATAGCATTGAATAACCAACTCTTGACTTGAAAGTCCGATGCACGCCATTTGTTGTATGTCGGGTATGTGGCTGCAGGCTTGGTCATATCACAGGACAAGTGACCATGTTTCTCTCGTCCGGCAATCTTCATCTCCATGACTTGGTGCCATGGGGAATAATTATGTTCGTCCAGTTTGATTCCAGTTGAGAAGGTGGAATTGTCTCCCTGAACGGTGACAATTTGAGTGGGTGGATTTGATCCACCAGCACCCTTGGATTTGTTGGAGTCGTCCTCATGTGCCATTTTATGTTGGCTGCGGCTTGCGGAAGTGTGCTAGGTACAACAGAAAGTGATGGGTAGGGAGGACCGAGATCTGGGCGATATGAGGCCCTTTTTTTTTTTTCTCAACGGCAAACAAGTGAGAGAAAAAAAAAAGTTGAATGCACTGGTTGAACTGCTGAAACACAAGAGACGGAAAACAAGAGCAGAGGTAGGCGACAATGGCGGCTCGGTGATGGGGTTCAATGTGCTGCCGTGAAACCCCTTTTGTTGTTGGGACTCCGACCGGCAGATGAGTCTGATTTGGCGATTTCCCTCGCCGCTAGATTGAAGGTAACCCCACTAAAAAAACCCCTCTGCGATGGTCAGTTCAAATTTGCCTGAACTTGACACGGTGGACGAGGGTCGGTGCTGGCTGATCGGTGCTCCTCTACGGGAAACTCACAACCGACCGATCGAAGGAGATGGTATCTGATCTGAAGAACAGACGCAGGCTGTTCTGTTTGTGGCGCGGGTGTAAACCCCTTTTGGTTGCGATCGGATCTGATCGAAAGAACAGACGCCGGCTGTTCTGCCTGTGGCGCGGGTGTAAATCCATTTTGGCTGCGATCGGATCTGATCGGAAGAACAGACGCCGGCTGTTCTGTCTGTGGGTGGGATCTGAGTTCAGATAGGGATTGAAGGTAACCCCTTCACCGATCTGGGTTTGAATGGACTGAGGTTGTATGGGGGCAGAGGCGAGGCGGAATCTTGCGCCGGCGGGTGGATTGTGACGTCGCTGCTAGCGGATCTGGTACTGTGAACGGCGATGGGCCAGACGACGGGAGATATGAGAAGGCAGGAGGCGGACGCTGTCAAGAGGTGGGGATTCAGATCTGTCGCCGGTGTTTGTTGGTGTCCGGCTAAATCTCCACTGTGATGATGATGGTAGGAGCGCCGCTCGCCGGTGCCGGTCACGCCAACTCCTCGGTTCAGATCTGGGTTTAGATCGGAAATGGGCAACGGGAAACAGAGATGAAAAAGAAAAAAGGGTAGGGTGCCGATGCCTCTGTCTTTTCTTTTTCTTTTTTTTTTCATTTGTTCCTGACGTGCAGGAGAAAAAAATAATAATAATAACAATAAATCGATGATGATCGAACTAGGCTCTTGATGCCATATCAGATATGAAAATAGAGACAAATATGTTCTCTCAATGTAATGGGGGGAGAGAGACCCTTATTCACTGTATAAATAGAAAAAGATGAATTACAAATAAGGAAGATAATCTAATTACAATGTAACCCCAATATTGTAAATAGGGAAAGTTCTGTTATAAGAATGTAACAACTCATTTGACATAGGTTATGTGTAAGTCTTACACACTAGATAACTTTACGGAAAGCGCCATTTGGAGTGGAGTGGAAATCAAATTCTGGACTTTAATTTCTTAAGACAGGTCCTGGCCATCCTCCAATCTCTTTAGCTTAATGTGATGTATTCTTTTATAAAGTCTACGTGAAGGTTAAAACACCCTATGCACTAATGACATGTGGCGTATTTAGTATGGTAAAATTTCATCAAGTGATTAATTGAAATTAAGTTTTTTTAACTAGGTTCTTTTTTATGACCAAGGTATTTAAGCCTCTTAGAACACTCTATTAATCTTTGGGACATCTGTAAACCTCTCTACCTACCTACACCGAATAATTTTATTCAGAGTGGGCCCCTTAGATTGGAATGGAAATCGAAATTCACATAATAAATTCAAAATATAAGCTGCGTTTGGATTGTGGGTAACCTCTATTACCCTTGTTTGGTAACAAAGGATGCGTTTGGATGAGGGGTAAATTTTGTAGGGCTTACCCCTGATCTAGAGTTAGTCTGGGTATTATGAATACCCCTTGTTTGGAAAGGATTTCTAAAAGGGGAGAAGATTTTTTAACCTTACCCATTAGTTATCAAACAAGGGTAATGAAGGGTTATCCCTTTACTCCCCCATCCAAACGCAGGTCTAAGGGAGTAGGGGTAAGAAAAAAATTTACTTCTTATTTTCCACTTTTGAAAATCCTTTTCAAACAAGAGGTATTCATAGTGTCCAAGATAACCTCTGGTCAAAGGTAATCCGGTAACCCCTCATCTAAACTCAGCGATAGAGACCCTTACAAATAAATTAACAAATTATCTAATTCAAAATTACGATCTCTTAATATATAAATACTCAATAAACTTAGAGGAGAGTGGCTCTTAGTTGAAATTGAGCTTGAATTAAACCCAAGATCTCCATTAACGAAGGGAGAACCGTGACACTCAGGCCAACCTGTTCGGGGGAGCGTCAATTAGGGCGTCACACCAGTTCGTCTCTAACGGCTCCTCTTCGTTTCATAACTACTGATATGATGGGTAATATAAAATAAAAACTGAGAGCCATACGATTTGGATGGGATATTTGGTGGAAGACTCGCACGGAAGTCGTCTAAGCCACAGATAAGAGTTGTCAGTACCAGAATCGCCTTCGATTTCACGATATTACTTTCATCCATTATCGAACAGACATAAGAAATCTGCTCTTCTTCTTCTTCATCTAATGAGCTTTGCCAAGATGGCATTTTCTTCCCATTACCCTCTCTTTCTTCCTTCATCTTCATCATCGTCTTCGTCGTCGTCTTCTTCTTCAGATTCTGTTTCCTTGATTCTATTTTCTGATTTTGTTAACTGCCGTGTCTTGCGATCCTCTAACATCTCCTTCCGCTACAGTGATAGCAATTGTATTAGCACTAATTCCAGCAAGAATAACTGCATTAGCGTCGTTCCTGTCAGAGCAGGGTTCTCGTGCTCTGCATCCGGCGACAGAAATTTGGTGAATTCAGCCAAGGAGAAGGAGAAAGAGGAGGAGAAGGGTGGGGAAGAAGGGGAATGCAGCGATGCTGAACAGATTCCAGCTACTGAAACAGCTGTGCGAAGCCGGATTTGGACAGATTCCAATTCCATCTCTCTTGGAATCAGAGAGCCTGTCTATGAGGTAAGAGCCTTCTAATGACTGGGTTTAAAATTAAACTTTATAATGTCTGAATTTCTTATAAAGAATTATCATTTTTTTAAAATAATTTATTGAGATTTGCCAAAGTGTTGTATTTGAATAGGTAGGATGGGTTAAATGCCGAGTAAATTCGAATAAGAATTTTGAAGTTTTACGTTTAAATCATTGTAACAAATATACTTGGGATTAAGAATATTCGGATATTTTCAAATTCTCAGATTTTTATAGAGAAATTTACGGAAAAATCTCGTAAAAGGCATTCTCCATCCGTCTCATCTTAGTTATCTCATTTGAAATATTTGTATTTTTTAAAAAACTCTCTGTATAAGGCTATCACTTCATGTGATCTCATCCATTTTCAACACACTTTATACTACTTCAATCTAAATGAGACAACTATTTTGAGACAATTTCAAAATCCATATTGGACAACTAATTTGGAACAGAGCGGAGTAATATTTAAAAAATGAAAGTATTAATAAAATAAAATAATAGTAAAGAATTTACTATTATCAAAATATTATCACAGTATTACTATTTATTGTATTTTTAATGTGATTTTATTGAGAATTTATATGGAATTTACTGTAGTGCAGTTAAATTTTGAGATATTAACGACATGATATTTTGATATTAAAAATGTGTTAAATTAGAAAATATCACGACATTAATTTAAATGAAGACTTTCTAACTTACAATTGCAATTTAAAAAATTTAGAATCTAAATTTTTGTAAATATGAATTCAACAAAAACAAAATCTCGCTCAATCAAAATTGAGTAAGCTTAGAATTCAAAGCTCAATTGAAATGGGTTAAAGAATCTTCTGTAGCTCTAAGTTCAAAAATGAGAGAATCTTATAATTAAAGTTTAAATTTTAAAAATATTAGGCTCTCTGAAATCTATATTAAAATTCTATATTTTAATATTTTAATTTTTATCAATATACGGTAGATATAAACGACTCGACGTTTTTATTAATAGGTCTTCTAAACTTAATTATTTCGATAAAAAGTAATTATCTCAAATGAAAATCTAACCTAAGAATAATATAGTGTTCCGAAACCGTATTTAAATGGAATAGTACACTGCAGATTTGTATTTGAAGATGCTATTGACCCATTAAGGCGCTGGAAAATGTTATGACATGCATGTGTTGATAGTGTCCCATGGAAAGGTCCATTTTGATTGAAATTTCGTAAATTTCAGAAATTTCTATTCAATTATTTCAATTTTTAATTAAAAATTACATATTGAAAATATAGAACAGAAAAGTTAGAAATATAGATTAGGTAATTTTACAAACCTCTTTATATATGTTTGGAGGGTTACTTTTATATTTTATATATTTAACTACTATTTTTACCTTATATGGATTATAAATCATTTTAAAACGTAATAATCAAATAATGTGTTTCCCTTCAGCCAAGACAATTTCAATAGGTTATTGGGTCATTGAGTTTGTATATTGTACTATTCAAACTTCACCCGTTTGTTGATTGGATTTGATCCAGTAGCCAATTACTGATGGGTACAAAATTTGGATCCACTTATGAAATCATTAGACAAAGATCTTATAAAGAAAAAAGCAAACTATTAACGATACTATAAGTAAAGCTAAGTACGAGATATATGACAATAGGTAATAATTTTTGCACTAAAATTTTTAAAATTTGCTCATACTTTCCTTCTTTTCTCTTTTTCATCTTTCCCAAAGATAAAGATAAAATTAATTTTTTCTTAAAATTGGTGCACCATCAAAAAAAAGATGATGCAAAAATTACTACCCTTTTATTAAGTATCACTATACTTGATGTTTATATCCACATTTTTTATGTTTAATAGATCTCAGAAAAACATTCCATATATTCTTTCTTTTGTCATCCTGGACTAGGATCTATTAATTTTTTTCCTTAATACATCTTCTATGGTCTAGTTCTCTTATTTTCTTTTGCTTGTGGTGCATCATTTTTGTATTTCTTCTCAATTGAATATGGATGCCCATCTTAACACGTTCAAAATTTGTTAGAAGACATGAGATGGAGTGAAATTCCCATTTTATCTCTACCAATGTACCGCTCATCAAGTACCGGTGTACCGATATGTAGAACATATACATGTAGAGCAGCGTGTTATCAATACACCGGGACTTGATGAGAGGTATATCGGTAGAGGTAAAATAAAAATTTCACTCCATCCTATATCTTCTAATAGATTTTACCCGTGTTAAAATGGCTGCCCATTGAATATATAAATTGTCACATGAGTATTGATATTTAGCCTGTCTTTTTTACTCCACCGGACTCTTCTGCTTTTCATAGAATTTAATTTCATTGACACTTGTACATATCACATCACTCCTCCGATGAGAAAATTACACGTCATTATTTAATTATTTAAGATAAATATGAAAATACAAGAAAAGAGTGTCTATGTGGATGTCTATCCATTAGTGCATGCTACACAAGATAAGAGAGAAAAGATTAGCTAGTAAACTAATCTTGCAACTCTGATTATTTTGTAATATATGGGCCCACTTAAATGAACTTTTGCCAGTCATATAACTGCTCATAGGACACTTATTTTACTAATTTTTGGCCTGAAATCTTCCCAAATGGGTCTCTTTGATTCATTACCTTTTTCATAAACTCCAAAATTTACTAAGTAACATATGGATTCATCTTTTGTAGATGTGCTTGTATCAATACTTCACAGTTTGAAGCATCAATGAGATGCATTTTTGGATCACCATCCATTAAAACTAATCATTTTGATCTCTCTTGAAATTAGTTAACACACACACACCAATAGTAAATCTTAAAATTATCATTTAGCAATGATTTGTCACATACCTAGAGTGTGGAATGGTCTTTAAGATTCAGGTTTAGGCTATGCTTATTTACTTATTTTGATGTGTTCTTTCAGGTGATAGAAGTGAACTCAGATGGGGTAGTATCTACAAAGAAAATCAATAGGCGGCAATTGTTGAAGTCAAGTGGTAAGTCTTTAGTAAGTTCTCAAACATGCTAAGATGGATCTTTTTTGTGTTCCTTTTTAATGATAAATTAGGTGGCAATTGTATCTTCTTTGACCATGGTAATAGAAGTCAATTTTAAACTACAGGTTGATATACAATATAGTGCTTCCAAGATATTCTACTGTAGCCAGCCTTCACCTTCAGTTAAAAGATAAGGTTCTGCCTGGAGAATAAGCATTATGGTTCATTCTAGGGCAGAAGGGGGATCACTCCATTGTCCTCATCCAGATTTTCTGCTTAAAAGGAGTTAACTTTGTTTGTTTTGCATATTCTTCTAATTACTCTCTTTAACATCAGGTCTTCGCCTTCGGGATATTCGGAGCGTTGATCCATCATTGTGGCTAACAAATTCAATGCCTTCTTTGCTGGTATTTTGACAAAACATTTTCAATCAGTATGTGATAATTTGCTAGAAGTTTTGATCAGGAAAGGGGAGAAAAAGCACTTACGATGCTAGAGTTTCACTTTAGATCCTTTGCCTTGATTCTATTGCTCTTTGCCTTTGTTGAATCTCAATATTTTGTGTCTAGCCCTTGGCTTTGGAAACACAAAATAGAAATGCTTTCAAGGTGAAGTGGGATCATTTTTTGTAGAATTAGATACATATAGTGCACCAGGCCATCCATGATGGTTAGATAACTTCATTGAAGATAGCTTTCCTTGCTTTCCATGCTTTGTGCTTTGCTTAACCAATGAAATGAGAACATTAACATGCAAAGATGGGCATATGCCCTGTAGCTGCATCTTTTAATCATTTCAAATTGCAAATGTCTCAAACTTTGGGCCTTTTGGTAGCCGGTAGCCACTTCCAGTAGAAAGGATTGGGATCAACCAATCCAAGCCACTTTCAATTCCAGCAATAACTGCATAGAAACAGTTACCACTGGCATAAAAAATCTTCGAGGAAGAAGGTGGGAAAGAATGATTTGTAAACAGCCATTTCACAATTTTTTTTTTTATGATGTACTTCGCATCCTTCCATTTATTAGCTCTAGTACAAGCCTTTTGATGAGTTTTGACATGTTGACATGATTAACCTTTAGTTGTATGGTCAACCTTGTTCAGTCATGAACTCAACTTGCACCTTCAGAACATGAATGATTTTGTGTGATTTTGCAAGTTTCAATACCTCTGGCTACATTTGACAGATCTGACCAATCTCCGTATTAGGTTTGTAGAATTATATTTTCAGTGATAAAAAATGAGAACAGTATCCAAGGAGGGTTTGGCACAAAAAAAATCGTATGAGGGGTTTTATCATGTGAATTGGATACTAATTGATTTCTTTTTTTCCCTTTTAGTTTTATTAGGAGTCACAATTTTCAAAACCACTTTGAGTAGGGATACAAAAATATGAATTGTGAATTGAATGCTATTACTTTTTGTTTGGTTTGTAGAAGTGAAAGAAATGATCTGTCCATGCATTCTGACAGAATTGGGTCATACAATATCAGGTTATTTCTTGTACTGAAAATGAAAGTGGAGTGCCTCTCTTAAATGTCATAGCTAAAGTTTTAGTCAATATTACTTCTGATTCTTGTCACCGTATATTAAACAATCACGATTCTTACTCCATTTCATAACTTCATAAAAAATTGATTTTAGAATCCCCCTCCCCTTCTCCGAATGCTGTTTTGGGGATCTTTCATCTTCGACTCCTATATCTTAGTATGCATTTTTTACGGGCTTCTGACCATTATTAAGATTAAAATTTTGAAATGTTGCTCCTAAAGGTCTAGTAAATAAAACTGCAATATAATAAAAAAATGTAATCCTTCCAAGGTCAGAACACATCAAATGATTTATGCTGAAGTTAGAAGTTTATGTTAGGCATCCACATTTTGAATATGTGCTACATTTCCTTATGCATTCTGTTGTGGCTTCTATTATAGGTACGTGAACAGGCTATTTTGTTAAATTTTGGTTCTTTGAGAGCAATTGCCATGCAGGAGCGTGTTCTCATATTTGATTATAACCGGTAATCTCTGCTGTATCATCATCATGACCATCAATTATACTGACAGCCTTCACATTCATTTTCTGTTTTCAGTCCTGGAGTAAAATAAACATATTAAACTTGTCATTTTTGTTTAACTTTGTAGTAAAGGAGGTAAAGCTTTTCTGGAGTCATTGTTGCCTCGCTTAAACCCAAAAAATGTCAGTGGAGGGCCCTGCATGCCATTTGAACTTGAGGTGAGCAGTTAATATTACAAAACTTTCATTCAGCATGCTGATCTAGAATGTTATTGTGCTAAACTTTTGAAAAGGCTTTTAGCACATAAAAATGAAAGTTCAATGGAAATATGTTGGCTATTGATAAGATTAGATAGTTTGGTGTATTGATGTTAGAAGTTAGTTATAGGATAGGTTTAGTTAGTTAAGATTAGTTAGTTGTTTATGTTTGAATTTTAAACATGTTATAACTTCCATTTTTATCAATTATAAAATCCACACCCGTCCATATGGATGTGTGATGAGGTTTGACAGCGAAGTAGTCTTTAGAAAGAGAGTGAATTCATCCAATGAGTTGGATCAGGACCTTTCATAGAGTATTTCTACTGCATGATATCTTGATATGATTTCAAGTTGACTGCCTCAAAATTCAGGAATTATGGTCGTTGGCTAACTTTATCTTGATATTTAACTTTAGCATTTGTTTGCTAGGTTGTTGAAGCTGCCTTGGTCTCTAGAATCCAACGCTTGGAGCAGAAATTAATGAATGTAGAACCTCAGGTGAGTATGGGATGTATACATCCATCTCTTATCAATGTACTTACTGTGTATTTGCATTGTTTCACCCTTCTGTTTAGATATTTGGAAATGTGCATGCCTGTGCAGATGTGTCTTTTTCCTTTTTGGGGTATTTAGAATGTCTTTTGTTCTGTAGTTGCTATTCAAGTTATTTGGTAAAAAAATTGTAGTTCAAAAGGTGCTAGCTACTTCACTCTTAGATATTCTATATAAGAATTATCATTAGGAAATGCAACAACTATGGAAGACTTAAGGAGCAGGTTTGCTCTCCTGGTGTAACTTATGCTGCTAGGATGTCAATTTTGAGTGAACCAAGTGTTGTTTGCAAATGCAGAAGAGAAAATTGGGAAGAATAAATTCTCAAACTCGAAGTTGAATGAAAATTGAAAAATACAAGATACATCTGTTGTTCCTTTAAAGTGACAGTCATACATGGCTTCCACACAGTAAGTTAAACATGGAAATCAAATACATATAAAAGAATGGTCCTAGAGACTATTTTGATTGTACACACTCACCACAATGTAGTGATCCTATTGACTATTTACTAGTTGGCATTAAGGGCTCAAACGTGCAGAGTTGCTTAGCATCAGGAAAGCTTTAACCCTTTGGGTCAGGTTTGGTAATGAGGAGCTAGTTATAGAGGGGGACTCAGTGAATGCAATTGAGTGGGACAGCGGTGTTAAAAGACCTCCCTGGAAATTGATACTGATGGTCAGAGAAATTAAGGAGATTTATACTGGATCTTCAGTGACTTTTAGACATGTAAGGAGGAGGACTACAAACGTGGTAGCCAACTATCCAGCTAAACGCAGAGTTGATAAGGCAGAAGGATTGTTTGACTTCTTGTGATCTTGTTTCTTTTTTCAGATTTGGTTGCCTTTGTTTTGTCATGGAGGGGGCTGATTTATCAGTTCTTTGATCTCTTTGGTATGTTTTGTGGTACAAGTCTTTTGTACCACCTCTTATGGAACTTGAAGTAATTGTTATTTCTGTAAGGAATTCCTTGCCTTATTACCGTTTCAGAGAGAGAGAGAGAGAGAGAGATTGTACATGACTTCCACACAGTGAGCCAAATATGGAAATAAAAAATATAGTATAAACAAATGGTCCTCGAGACTTTTATGTTGTTCAACATCACCACTATATAGTGACCCTTTTGACTATTTACATAATATTGTTCTTCAACATCAAGTAAAACCCTCACCCACTTTTCATGTCTAGAGCATTGTCACGGCCCGACCCAACGACACGTGAGAAACAATAATAATTTTTTTTTTTTTTGAAGCATACACAACTCATAGTCCAAACACGTGACACTTACACATGCTGCGAGATTCCTACAGATTATAGTACTTATTGGGCCCTTGATTTGATCGAACTGAATTATCAGCTGCCTACGTACTCCAATGGAGATCAGATCCTGCGTAGTTCTCAATTCATCTATTTCATAGCACTAATCCCGTGCTATTCATGATGTCACATCAAGACATTCTAATTACTCTATCGTGGGCCTCATCAATAGAATAGATCTCATCTATCACAGGTCTAGCCAATCACGGGTCCATACCAACCATGGAAACACCGTCAACCATGGGGTTAATGTCACCCATGGGATAAACCTCAACCATGGGACCTATACCCAAACATAAATGCATCCCTCCTCGGGGACAATACTCTAAATATAGGTCCAATCCTTTATGGAATCAATGCCCTCCGTGGGAATATCTATCCATGGTATACAATACTCATCCATGGTCACAAAGCCCTCCATGGGAATAACCATCTATGGGAAAATAATATCTATCCATAGAACCGTTACGTCCACCATGAGACCAATACGTCTACCATGGGACCACTATATCTATCATGGGGTCAATATGCCCACCATATAATCAATATCTAGGCATAAATCCAATATGTCTACCATGGGAACAACATCCATGGGATTCATCATCCATCCCTGATAACTCTCCATCAGTGAGTATCATCTATTCATGGGTAATAACCATCCATGAATATAATCACTCCATTGGTATAATCCATCCATGGGCATAATTTATACATTCGTAGAACCAATATGTGTATCATAGGACCAACAGATCTAACATAAGACCAATACGTCTACTATGGGACAATATGTCTACTATAATACTAACATCCAAGCACCACCATGGGAACCATCATCCATGAATATACACATCCATCCCTAGTAACACTCTATCAGTGAGTATCATTTATCCATGGGTAATAATCATCCATGAATATAATCCCTCCATGGGTATAATCCATCCATGGGCATAACTAATCCAGGGGCGCATCATCTACCATGAGATCTTCTATCCGTAGGAACAACACTCAAATGAATCACTATGTGACTGTGGCAACAATATCAAATCATCATATCATATCATAAATATACCACGACCCCAAACAAGACTTAGGGCCCATGACTTACTAAGCGGGAGACCCACGACTAGCGTGATCAAGTCTACCTCGCCCTGCATCCCTTCACGTCAAGGGTGATTCAATCAAGCTCTAAGGCTGTCGAACCGCGTCTAACGAAGCTACCACCACTCCCATGGGGTAAAACAGTATCTAGCTCTATGCATCAACACACATCAAGTGTGTTAAATAGCCGCGAGAGCGCCCTCCAGAGCGTAGCATGTGAGGGACCTACTCCTCGACCGCAACCCTACGGGACCAAGTCTCCGTAGCTGACCCCACCGTCCTAAATATCTCTCTGGAAGGGTCAATCAACCATCATAATCACTTGAGGGACGTACCCATACCACGTCTCAATATCAAGTGACCAAGTCACATATACATCTCAATGCCACAGTCTCCGTATGTTCATATCGAGGGTCTTACGGCTACTTTGGGTCTTACTTATGGAATTTATATACTTATCTCATCCTTTTAACTATACAAAGTTGAAACACAATTGATGCGGTGCATTCTCCAGATTCTTCAGATCCGGACCTTCCATTTACCTTACTTTCCATTTTTGTATTTTGGTTATTTTCTTTTTTTTATTTTATTTTTAGATAGGGTTTATTTTAGTAATTAGCAAGAATTTATTTTTAGTAAGGAGATGTTTATATAAGTTGTAGCCTCTATGAGGCAAAGATAGATTTTTAATAAATAAAGATTAAGATTTCGCAAAAAAATACCTTTGTAAGGTGCGATTGATTGTTGGAGAGATTCCAAAGAGCGAGAGGCTAAGGTGTAAGGCTTGGCGAGAGACTCTACTTCTAATTCAAGTACTTCGTTGTCTTCTTCTCCTTCTTCTTCTCTCTTCCGCTCTCCCTATTCTTGTTTTCTTGCAGCCAAACCTTCCTTAAGCCCTTTTCCTTTTCCACATCAACAATATTCCATCCTACTGCAATCGCAGACCCTTCCCCAAGCCCCTCTTGCTGCCGCAAAACATTTAGTCCCATCCAGTGCCTTCCGATACCCCTTTTTCCTCTTTCCCTTGCTGCCGTCCCCTTTTCCTCTTCCTTTCTGCCGTAAGTTCCTTTTCCAGTTTCCCCTTTTCCTTTTCTTACGAATGGTTGCCCTAACTCTCTTAAGTTTCCCACATGTAACTCTTTAAGTTATTGCCATATGTGCCTAAGTTAACCATACCCATCATCCATTTTTAATTGTTTGGATTAATATTGAATTAGCTACATTGAATTTCTGGATTTCTTTATTATTTGCAGCTTATCATATTATTTCATTGTTAATTTATTAGTTTTAATTTCAGCTTACATTTAGTTTAGGGTGCATTATTTTCATCCCCTTTTAATTTTTAGGGAACCATTTAGGTATTTAGGGTCACCCTATTAGTTGTCCTGCATCAACAATGATCTACGTTTCCTTTTTCAACGGACTGAGGCATAACGTTATCAATATCACGTGAGGGACATACTCATACCACGTCTCAATATAATCAATATCACATGAGGGACGCACCTATACCACGTCTCAATCATCAATATCACGTGAGGGACACACATACCACATCTCAATATAATCAATATCACGTGAGAGACACACCCATACTACGTCTCAATATAATCATCATGTGAGGGACATACCCATACCACGTCTCAAAATAATCAAGTGACCTAGTCACATACATCTCAGTGCCAAATCTGTCCATCTTAAGAATTTTCATCGTTTTTTAGCAACTCTAGGTTTTACTCGAGTAACAAACATATATGTCTCATCATATCGAAACTCTCAAGGCATCATAACCTCTTCGGGCCGCCTTCGAGGGATCCAACATCTAGCATTAGGGCCTATATTAGAGAAGGTATATCCCACCAATCCCTTTCTACCCTTCACATTTACTTTAACATCTTACATTATCCTTAATATAAATGGATGGCACAATACATCTTTTGATCGAGCTGAGGCACAATGCTCTCAGTTATCTACGTATCACATAGTGGATCAGATCAACCGTTGTTCATCATTTTCACATTTGGTTTGACATTGGGAGTGGTCCTACTTTTACTTTGGGAAAATCAAACAAGCATTTCCTAGCATTTACATTACATTCCATGCATTCTCAATCATGCTAGCCCATCCCCATTGTAGCACAAGTTAACCCCCTTGGGTTCTATGATAATTGATATTAACTCACCCATATCACTTAGTCTAACCCTTTATCAAGTTCCTTTTCAAATCATGGAAATTCGTTTTACACATGGTTAGGTTGATCCACCACAACCATTATCAATATAGGTACTTACTAGTGATGTACACATCATCACAAAATCCAAGCATGGCATTAAAACACGTTCATCATGCTTATTATATGAGTTACCCAATGTTATCGAACTCGAATCGTATCGAAATCGGTCTATGGATGTGAATCGTGAATCGAAAATCGTAAAATCGTATGATTCATATGTCCTCTTATTCTCATAACCATTTTGTTGACCTGAGTCATTACAAGCATTATCTTTGGCATAACAAAAAAGTAGGTCCAGCTGAGATCAACACCACTATTAATTATCGAAGTAATTTTCCCATCCATCTAGAATCTACTTTTGAACTATTTTTCCACCCTACCCTATTAAAAATCATATCCCATGTCATTATAAAGTTTTATCATGTCCATTCTTAGTCACCTTTACTAACTAAATCCAAATCCTTAGTGGCCTCTCCTTCATTTAGTACCTTCTACTTGTAACCATTTGGTTATTTATACTTGGGCTGCTTCTTTCTCTTTTAATTATGTGCCTCACCGAGGTGAAGTTAACATTTATGCTACTCAATGAGAAATGGGGGAATTTGAGGAAAACCATGTGAAAAGAAATTGGTCCAAAGGTGCTTATGCACAAGAAGAACCATGGATTTACACTGTTAATACCATTTTTATACTATTCTATTTATCTTCTTTTGACCAATTTGTTAGGTAGTATCAACCAATATCTGACACAAATCAGTGGATACTATCTTATCTCTCAACTGTTTAAACCATGATTGAAATTAAAGATTAATTTCTTCCAATTTTGTAAT
Source organism: Chimonanthus praecox (assembly GCA_022113865.1). Lineage (NCBI taxonomy): Eukaryota > Viridiplantae > Streptophyta > Magnoliopsida > Laurales > Calycanthaceae > Chimonanthus > Chimonanthus praecox. The sequence continues at coordinate 50,305,555 of CM039093.1, read as the reverse complement.
TACTACTATGAACACACTCGTTTTTTACGTTTTAGGTTGTAGCACTGCTTGAGGTTTTGCCAAATCGGTTGACAGCTGATGTCTTGGAGCAACTTAGGCTCAGCAAACAAACCTTGGTAGGCTATCTTCTGATTTTTTTCTCTTCAGAAGATACAAAAACCACATAAAAGTTTGCATCAGGTGATATGCTGATCTTTTCTTTTATACGTAGGTTGAGTTAGGTTCAAGAGCAGGGGCTCTCAAGCAGATGCTTCTTGATCTTCTAGAAGATCCACATGAAATACGGCGTATATGTATCATGGGAAGGAATTGTACCATTCGGAAAGGGAACAATGACATGGAATGCTCCCTTCTGATAGAGAAGCAGATTGCTGAAGGTATTTTCAGATAGATAATATTTTACATTTAAATACTCTCTATTCCTTTAAACAGACCTTTTGCTGAGATTTATGAGTTACAACTTTCTTGTGTCACTCTTTACACACTTCTGGTTGACTTGCAAATGTCATTCATGACACATACTGTCATATTCTTAGACAAATAAAACGATACTGCTAACTTAAATTATTAAAGCCTATGCATGTCTTAGTGTCTAACCTTTCTTTCTTTATGAATCTTTTATTCTGGATTAGTCAGATGGTCACAGCATGTCCTAAGTTTATGGTGTTTCCAAGCAATGTCACAAATACTGTTCTCGGGTTATTATCAGCTACCGGTTCTTTTTATGACCTCAAATTTTGAGGTTTTTATTAGAATATGTTGATCTTTTAATATTATCCCGATATTGTCAGATTTTCGTGATATTGTTGCGATAATATCGGATTTTGGCGATATAATGGTAAGTGGTAAAATCCTGATATTAACGGGAATGGCATTTTCTCAATATTATTATGGTAAAAATGAAAATACTGCTGGTATTTGTTACATTGTTTCCAAGTGGCAAGCAGGGTGGACCCAAAAAATTTATCTTAGGGGGGCCTAGATAAACTTTATGGGTTTTAGTGGGTCAGGCATAAATTTGAGAAAGCTTGAATTTGGATGGCCGTGGTCCAAAAGATTTTTTTTTAAAGATTACCATTTTATTTTAGGGAAAAAAGAAGAAGAATACATCCAAGTCATATAGAAAAAGCCTTCAAAACAATAAGCTACAAAAGAACAGCCCCAAAATGGATGCAATACCCAAGAGGCTATATTCCTAACCAAAAGCTGGACATTACCATCGCTTTATTTGTTCGAGTGGTTGGGTATTCTCATCTTTTGTGGGAGGTCTTGCCTTCAAACCCGTGGGGCACCTAACCTGATCCATGGTGCTTGTGGGTGGTGTCATGGATCTGAGGTTTTACTTATGATCACCACGAAGTGGGGTCGGCGGGTTTCCAAATACCAAAAAAAAAAAAGCTGGCAAAGACGAGGTCAGGGACTGGATCAAGCAAGTCTATAAACTAGCAATGGAACAGGCTGCTCAAAGCCTGGATCCAAAGACCAGTTTTGGAAAAAAATTCATCTCACCAGACTTAGGAGTTAGTGGAGGAGGATATTTTTTGTATTTTTCTTTTTATTCATGTTTATTCTTGTCTCTCCTGTTTCTTTTCCTCCTTTGTTTTGATTTGGGTATATCTCTCTTATATCTGGATCTTTTTATTGTACTATCTTCTTACTTTAATGGTATCAAGTCGTTAACGTTTCAAAAAAAAAAAAAAGACTCTTCTCTTAAAAGAGATCCCTGCTTTGCAAGTTCATTAGCCCTTGAACATTTTCTTTTCGGAAACCTCCCTCCTTGACATATTTTATGATTTCTTCTCCACTCTGTTCAGCACCCTTTAAGGACCATGGGCTTCCTTTGGCCCATTGTGTTATAACAAAAGAATTCCACCCCCACCCTCCCCCCCCCCCCCTTTTAATCCGATTTCCTTCAACTCCTTAACTCCTCTCGAAAGGTCACATTGCCACACAGCTCAGCCTTATTGGATGAACATACTGAAATTGGGCCAGCATAGGTCACAAAAGATTGACAAACTTGTTCAAAATAAATGCCCAGTTGGCTCATTTACCCAAAAGTGGTGGGATCCTTGATGGGAACACACGACAATAGAACTGTGGAACAAAAGTGAAAGCTTAAAACATGGCATCATTGTTGTCTGTTGAGGACCATCATTGGACGAACTATTGGAAGAGGGTTCTTTTTCTTCAGTCATTGTTTACTATATAGTCAGTTTTTTGCTTTTACTGTTTACCACAAGTGGTTATTAATGAGAGTTTGTTTCACTTAACTAAGGGATTAGGTTGATATAGATTAGCATAATAGCCAATTCTGTTGTATCCTAAAGCTTTTTACATACATGCTTGTCTCCCATGTACAAGGACAGGAACATGAAATACAACCTCTTCTTGTTACAATCTTCTCTCCTTTTTCTTACTCTCTTCTCCAATTGAGTTGACACGAAGGTCCAAATTCAATTATAGATAAGATTTGGCAATAACAATAAAGTATTGAGGTCAATATAAGCACACGGTGGAACCTTTTTTATGATAAATCTAAACCGATGTTAGTTTACTTTCTAAACCTAAATCTAGTATAGACCATCTCTACCTGAAACATCTTTGCTGTAGGATGAGTATCACATGCAGGTTAAAATTAATTTCTAATGAAGTCGAAAGTTAGGATAACTTGATGGGACCCAAATCCACTCAGAGAGAACCATGAATTCCTTGTGTGTGTGTGTGTGTGTGTGTGTGTGTGAGAGAGAGAGAGAGAGAGAGAGATCATGGGCATGATTTTAGGAAAGTAATGCAATCTTATAAATTTAGTTACTAGTTTCCTTTTATTATTACTTTGCTCCAATTGCTAATTCTAGAATTTTTTAGGGGCAATTTTTAGAAAGGAATGCACTTGCCTAAAATTAGTTAATAGTTTCCTTATATTCTTTGATTTCTCCTTATTTATTTGGAGGAGCAAAAAAAAACCTAAACAAACAAAAATGACCTTACCGGTGGGTTGAGAGGGGGGGGGGGGGGGGGGGGGGGGGGGGGGGGGGGGGGGGGGGGGGGGGGGTGGGGGGGGGGGGGGGCGGGTGGGGGGGCACGGCGCATGGGGCGAGGTGGGATGTGGAATGGGGCTGGATGGGGCATGGCCCGTCTCTTCCCCCCTCGAAGCCTTCCCTAGCTGTAAGTTGTGGACAGCTTGGGGACCTTGGTTATTGCATAAGATGGGAGACAGGGCGAGGTGGGATGTGGAATGGGGCTGGATGGGGCATGGCCCGTCTCTTCCCCCCTCGAAGCCTTCCCTAGCTGTAAGTTGTGGACAGCTTGGGGAGCTTGGTTATTGCATAAGATGGGAGACAGTTACATGCTTTTGTCTAATCTCTAAACATGGAACTTTATGACTCCTTGATACCTGAAGTTGTTTCATTTCTTTTATCACTTGAGGGAATTTTTTGTGATTCCTACAAAGTTTGTTCATTAATAGAATTGGAATAGCAGGGAAGATTATCAGGAAGCAAAATGAATAATTCTGGCAAAGCCATAAAACCCAAAAATAATAAATCCATCAGTCCATTTGCATTCGAATAACCCCAAAAAACTCCCATCAAGTATTTGCCTCTTTTGAGGTGTATCAATAAGTCCTTGATGAAATGTGCGTGAACAAGTTTGGTGAAATGTGTGTGAACAAAATATGAACAGATTTGGTGAAATGTTTGTGAAGTTGTGAATGGAATATTGTAGTTTTAGTTAGTTGACTAGAATATTTTGTGATTTTAGGATTGAATGCAATCCCTTCAAATTAGGGGTTTTTCCTTCCCTGTATTTATTCTCTGTTTACTATAAACACTCACATCACATAATAAAAAACTCAAAAAAAAAAAAAAAATTCTCATTCTCATTCTCATTCTTCTATTATTCTATCCCTTCTCTGTTAATGTAGTCGTTATTAATCCTTAAAGACTTCAATCATAAACTCCCCTATGATAATAGCAAAAGGGAAGATGGACCAAAAGCTTTTCCTGTATCTGTAGATGGGATAAATTCTTCCAGCCATGTCACTAAGAGATCATATGGTGCACAAAATGTGAAAAAGCTAATAAGATACAGTTCCAAGTCATCCTTGTATAAACCACACCCATTAATGACTTCTGTCTTGCATCTGCACAATTGATCAATATTCATCGAAATTTTATTTGAAACTATAGTTTATTAGAAGCCCCAACTCTTGGCTGTAGACCAATAGTTCACACTTCTTTAAATAGGAGCTTCTATAATTCTTCCTAGTGAATCTCCTAAACATAGATCTGGATGGAAAGTTCTAAACATGTTCATCATCTTTTCCTAAAATTGTTTTGTACATCAAATTTTCAATGATGATGATGATGATGATGATGTTTGGAACTTCATACAGATCTCGCAGGAGTTCATTATAAAGGGGCACTCATGGTAGAAAAAGTCTTTCCAGAAATCAGGTTCCATATTCGAAAGAAATTTGTTATTATACTTGTCATTGATTTTTGTACCAATTGCGTGGCTCTTACTCCAAACAATTTGTAAGAACTTTAATAGTTTACCTTTAAATCCCATCCAACATATGTAACATGATTTTGAAGGGTTTAGAATAGAATGGGCCCAAGACTAGAGAAAAGAAAGTAAATCCTTCTATATAGCCTTTGTTGGATTGCCAGTAACATGAGATCCAATTGTATGGAATATGTAAGTAACTAGGTTCCCTCATGGCTTGTGCAGAATGTTGATTCATATGAGAGGTGGACTTAATTGTCAAATGTTCCAAATAGATCTTCTTTGTAGTAGTTTGTAGTATTAGCTAAAATAATAATGTGAATGGATGGAGAGCCATCCTACAAAATTTTTAGGAAACATGGTAACATCATGCAAAGACACATTGTGAATTCAATTGAATCAATTTAATGTTTAGAAATAATTATGTATAAAGACTGGGGACTAGGGAGTGATTCTATGAGCAGACTTTTTAAACTGAGGAATGATCAGTTCTAAGGAATGACAGGCACAATTTAGTTGAATTTTGAAGATCGTACCATGGATCCTTACAAACATGTACATTTTGTCTATCCTGAAAGATTAGTACTTGACAACAGGCTTTTTTAATCTTTTGAAAGATATTATCAACAGGCTTTGTGCTATATCGCATATAAGGCAACCTGTTTCTTCTTTTCAGGTTTTATGTTAATACTTTCCAAGTCTATAAATCTACATTTTGATTTTTAACTTGTTTGTGTTATTTGCAGAAGAAGAGGAAGAAATTGAAATGCTCTTAGAAAATTATCTACAAAGGTAATGCTTTAGTAGCATTTGACATTTTTGCATTCAAATTAGCTTTGGAAGAAATAAACTCCATGCTATTCTCTCAAGTCATTCTGTACATGTTTTGCAACTCCAAATGTTCTAGTCTTTGACTTTTTGCTTAGAACATGCTCCATATGTTTTCTTAGAACATTTTATGCCACTTTTTCTAATATTCACCAACTTGTCTCACAATAAATACCAGCACTGATTAGCATTTATCCCTGTATTGTTTATCTTAGTTACAGTAGGTTCTGTTATGTTTTTTTTTCTTCATGTTATTTCAAAATGAGTTGTTTAATGTGAATAATTTCTACCCATTATCTATGTTATATATCCAATTGTTCATTCTGTTTTTTTCCATGAATGTAGTCGTTCTCATAGATGGGCTCATATTCATAATGTTTTTCTATTGGTAAAATGATAGTTCAAAAACTCGAACTCAAGTTGAGTAATTCAGCTGAGTTTTTGGACTAGACGTGGTAAAACTAGGTGACTTGCTCGCCTCGAAATTATATCGAGTCAAGTCAACTCGGACTAACTGGCCCAAGTTTTTTCGAGTTTTTAAACTATGGGTAAAATGGTGGTTAAGCAAGGTTCATAAAACTATCATGTTTTTTTTTTTGAGCGATAAAGATGAAGATTTCATTAAAAGGAGAAAAATACAACAAAAGCAAAGACAAGAAGGCCTAAGAGAATTAGGCCAAAGAGCGAACAACAACAACAAAGCAAATAAGAGAAATCCACTACAAAAACAATTATCCTCTCAGGAGATGGAAGACACCCAAAATTGACCCTTCAACTCCATAAAACTATCACATTGTTGTACCTGCATTTTTTTTCCTTTTTTCTTTTTTGTTTGTCTTGTGGAGGTGATGATGAATTCAAGAGGAAAAAACGCATGAAAAATGACCTAGAACCCAGATCTCATGCCTAAGTATCTTTGAGAAACCTCTCAAGTTTTTATTTCTATAGAAAATAAACAGAAAAAACTCTCATCATTACTTCATTAAGTCATTAAAAAAGAAAAAGCACTAGCCAAAAAAGAAAAAAGAACTAGCAAAAGTCACCTCCAAGGGGCGTTGCTAGCTCTTCAATGTAAGGAGATAATATGATGTTCATCATTTTTACTGTCTATTCTACTTTTTTTGATTATATAGCTACAATGACCATGAAGATGATTTTTGGTAGGTGTCTATTCCACAAACCTGCTTAGACCAGTAATTAGAAAGATGATATATGGCAATGGGTGGGGATGGCCAAACACAAAGGATGTTACCAACATCTAATTTAGTGGTTCAGTCCGAAGACTAAAAATATACTTCAAAGAAGAAAGCTTGGCCAATTGTTGTTTGTGGGAGCAGGGTTGATTGACCAACCTGTCAGTAGTGGTGACCTGCAGTTGACCAAGTACTTATCCAACTATAATTTTTTTGTTTTGGTGGTTAATAAAAATAATGTGGTGGTTCCAAATTAGGCATACCTGCTCCAATTTTATCTCCAATGATTTGCTATGCCAGATCTAGTGTTTCTCTGCTGCAAATACGATGGGCAGTTTCCCCTGTTAAGTCAAAGCCAAGATTCCGATGCATCTCTGTAGAATAATGCACAGAGAATTTAGTGTGTCTTCCTTTTTCAAGGAGAGACCCTATGATTTATATTTATAGAGAAAACATAATACAAATAAGGAAGGTAAAATCAAATAAAGGGGAAAGCCATAAACTTAGTAGATACATCTTTAGTAAATGCTAATTAAGCAAATAATCTAGATAAAGCAACTGAGTAACAAAATATATCTTAACACATCTAAATATATCTCAACAATCTCCCCTCAAGATATACAATGAGGCACTATGGCAATAAGTTTTTGTGGTTATTTCTTTTTATTTTTCTGGGTTTCATTCTAAAGAGATGAAGGCAAATCTCATTTTGCGGAGCTTCAGTCCCTTTGGTTGAGAACATGTGACTGTCCATACATGAATAAAATAAAGCTTTTTTACTAGTTATCTACTTCTTTTTGCAGCATTAATGATGACAATTGACGTACTTCATCAATTCACGAAAACATGTGGAGTGTAACAGGACAATAATATATGGATTTTCACATTGAACATCACAAAAATAAAAGAAGACATCGCTTTGTTGCTAAAGGCACTACTTGTTATGTGAAAAAAACTATGTTCAGTTACTTGGGTTAACTGGACCAGAAGACAACGTTATCCTTTTGACTTGCTAAATTTTCAAGTACTTAGTTGGAACAAGATACAAAGGTAATTAGTTACTAATCAGAACACTCATTGCATATAATCTTTATACAAAACTTCAGTTGGTATTATGGAATCCAATGTATCATGTCACTGCATTTGAGTGTAATTTGTGGCCTGATGATAGCAGTTACAGATTTTTCATCACCCTGGACTTCACTTTTAAATGGTCCTGTATGTCAAGCAAACAACAACGAAAAGTATCTTGTTAGCTGAAGTTGTTTATAAAAAAGAAAAAATTGAAGGTGTTTATAAATTTGTGAAGATGATGTACATTTATACAAGGACAACTTACTTGATATTTCATGGTGTTTTCGTACTTGGAGTATGGCAAAGGATTTAGACAAACTAGTACTGAGTTAGCACATGTTACGTTTGTTAGTTTAAAATGGGTAGTTTCGTATCATTGCAAGCATTGCTGAAATGATTGACTTGAAAAGTAAGGATGACTAATTTCATCCCTCTGCAGATGTGAATCTTGTCACGGTCAGGCAGAAAAACTTCTTGATTCTGCAAGAGAAATGGAAGATTCAATTGCTGTGAACTTGAGGTATGTGTAATGTTTTCTTCTTTTTTCTTACATTGAGCGGCTACTCATTACCTAACTCATTGTACACACCAGTCTCGAGCAGGATTGCAAGTTAAACAATCAGTGTTTTCCTACTGTTATTGTGTTAGGTAAAGGGCTAATAAGTAATAGTGTTTGTAGCTCATTATCCAACACCGTCTTTTTTTTTAAAAGTTAATTATTTATTGAAAAGAAAGAGAAGAAAACACCCAGCTGGAACTCCACCAAGGGATAGGACTAACAAAATTTTGTCTTTCCTTCTGTGGTGTGTACATGTTATTTTATTTTATTATCCCTTGTTTCTTCACACAACACTTATGAGAGGGGTTTTTATCATGTTGAGGACATTCAAGTTTTGGCAAAATTGGACATCATGGAATTGTGGACCTCAAGTGCCTATATCCTCCTTTCTTATCCGGGAAATTTAATAGTGATTCAGGATTTAAAGGCAAACCAGCCCCTACAATCAAGGTTCCCAAGTTGAAGAAGTTGAATGTTGTATGGTTAGATAATTAATCTTCAAATCTAAGCGAAGGATGTCATGTAAACCCCGGATAGGTGGGATAAGGATTCAATGATTATCAATTGATCCTTCAAATCTAAGTTAGGCTTGATACTTCAGATTCATCTAAGGTTCTCCAAGATCATTCGGAAGTTGATAACAATAGTCTAAATGGGATTTTACACTTGCTAGCTGAACATGTAGCCGACATGGAGAATGCCTTTGCTGAAATGATCTTGGCACACTCTGTGTTTTTATATGACTACATGATTTTTGTACCTCTTACCTAATGGAAAACAACTTTTCTAACATTATCTCATGAAAAGGGGTATTTTACATGATGGAAAATCGGCCTTATTTAACTTTTCTTTTCTTCAAATGGTATTCAGCTCAAGGAGACTGGAAGTAAGCAGAGTGGAATTGCTTCTCCAGGTTGGGACCTTTTGTGTGGCAGTTGGTGCTCTAGTAGCTGGTGCGTACTTCTTAATTCTTATTGATTAATCTATGAATTTATACCCCTTCATAAATTTATATTTTCTTTTAAGCTTTTACAATTCTCACAGTTCAGCCTGCTTTGGACCCGTGTCATTTTAGGATTGAGAGAATTCTTTTGATTTTCTGGTATTCTACTCTTATCAGGATTACCAAATTACAGGAGAATTTCCTCAGCTCTTTAAACCATGAAGTGCCAAACAATGGCTAAATTAATAACAAAAACCATCTCTATCACAAATTGCTTAAAGAAAATGAACTCTCCAACATTCACTTTCCACAAAGCTTTAATTATGTGACACTGACAAACTCTAGATGATTTTACACATACTCCATGTTGAGGTGATTCCTTCTAATTGTCACTATGGTAATACCCTGCATATACACAGAATAATTCACTGCATTGGCTGCACAGGGATTCCTGGATCTTTGTTTTTGCATTGGTCATACAAAATTCTGAATTTCTGTCAAAGATCTCATCAATTTGCCTATTTTAATTACTTAATGCAAACCTTATGTTCAAAGGCATGCCTTGCAACTTCCCTGATGTTTAATGGTGATTAGGCTTTAACATATTGTAAACAAATTGACAGTACTACAAATTTACAATTACTCTTTCTTGGTTTCAGGTATATTTGGGATGAATTTGAAGTCCTACCTTGAAGAGCATGTGGTATGAGGCAATTCCTACGCTCTCATTTTGACAGTTTGACATTTTGTTCCCCTTAATCTACTGACCAAAAACCACTGGTGGCAATGGTTGGGTTTTTTATCTGGTTCATAGAAAGAAGATCTACTAGATTGATGTATTATTCAAGCCCAGAAATGGATTGGCCATTTATCAACCTTATTTGAGTTTCAGGCCTAGCCCTGACCTGTAATATTATAAACAGGCTTGGACCTGGCTCAGGACAGGCCTCACTGGACAGATTCTCAAACCCAAGCTTGGGCCTACACCTTTATTGATCAGGCTGGAACTGTTGGTGCGAAGGTCTATCCCCAGCCTCTGAAAGATGGACTCTTGATTACAATAGCTTAATGGTCCATCCAGAAATTGCCATCCCTGAAGTTGGTTAAGGGTCTGAAGTCTGAACAAAACTAGCATGATTCACCAAAGATTTTCTAAGTGGCCATTGTACTACTACGTCGTATTTAATTTCCAGTCTGCTGCTATTAAACTATCCTCTTCTGTTTGATGTAGGCTGCTTTTTGGCTTACAACAGCTGCGATAATTATGGGAGGTATTGCCACATTTTTTCTCATGTATTCTTATCTCAAGAAGAGAAAGATTTTCTAGTGTTTTCATCTGCTGTTTAAGGTGCCGATGTCCATCAATTCCACATTTCTCATGTATTCGTCATTTCCTGAGCACCTTGTTGAAGAAATTGACGTTTACCATACAGATTAATTTGTATATAATTGATATGTTGATGTATGGGAGACAAACCGAAGTATCTGATCGAGCATATTATAGGTATTCATTATTGAGGAATAGCATAATTTGGGTTGTAACTGATTCATTTTGCATCCAACAATCCAACTTTCATCAGATGATCTGATTTGGGATCCATGAATGACTTTCAGTTGTTGAACATTAGTGAGTGCACTCGCCAAATAAAAACTTCAAGTTTCCTTTGTACGATCTTTGTAGTCTATGAATGTATGCCATGGGTGCAATGGGCCATTTTGCTGCTTGTTTACTGGTTGAGATCTGTATCTTGGCCATCTATTGAGTTCTTTAAAGAATAACCCTCTTTTAGGGAGTGTTTAAGTGATTCCAAAGGCCGAAGGTAGACAAAAGAAACAAGTGTTTGGTTGAAAGGTTAAGTAATTCAGTAGCCTGTGTTAGGCTGGAATAGATGTTTTACTTTCCCAAGCCCGTCAATTGCCTAAAGGGTGAATCTATACTTGGGTTAAAAGAATCTCTGATGAATCTAACTAGACCCTTTGTTCATAATACTAACACAATAGATGAGCATATTGTTGAAATCATTGAAGTTGCAAGTCTATATGGAGAAAAGATAAGCAATATTCCTGTTAAAAATGATTTGTTTAGAACAGTAATAGATGTCAACTTGGGATGTGAACAACAACATAGTTTAAAAACTCAAAATTTGAACTCTATTTGAAATTATGTCTAGTTGAAGAATTAAAGTGAGTTTTTTTAACTCGATTAGAAAAAAATCGATAAAATTTCTTTACTCGTTCAACTTGAAATTCTAACGAGTCAAATTAATTTAGATTGACTTGCATGAAATTTTTAAAAATTTTAAAGTAAGAAGAAAGCACACCTTCACATCCTTTAAGTCCTTGGATCCAACCACGAATCCAACTTTATAAATTAACCCTTATTAACCTACAAACCCCTAGAAATCCAAAAATTTAGCTCAAAGCCAACCTAGAGCGGTCGAACTAGCTTTGCATTCACAAACCCAGATTTTGAGAAATCCAAATTTACTTCCTCGCCTAACATTGTTGCTCTTTCTTTTAGAAAAATAAAAAATTCGGAGGAAAGGGAAGACGTATCGGCCTGTTGCGGCTTATACATATCGTTGGCGTGATGCTGCACGATATCGGCGTAATAAAAATTTTACCCCAGCTTTTAGATAAATTTGACATTTTAACAGAGTGAAGCTCATGCCATGCAGTTTAGTATCTAAAACTAAATATAAACCTGTCACATCATAAAACTTGTTAAATACACTGAAGGCTTATTAGGGAAGATCCTACATTCAGTCTAAGTATTACTAAACTATGTGTAAAATATGGGTAGAATGTTCATTTTTATTATAATAATATTAGAAAAAATACTATCTTCCATACTACTGTTTCCAATGATATCACTAAAATTCAGTATTATCATAATAATATTATAAAAATCTAATAATATTGCAATATTAACGCCATTTGGTGGGCGTCATTCTTAAATGTGCATAGTGATTGATACCCAGATATCTTTGGTAAATGATCAATTTTTTTTCTCTATGATAGAAAGTACTTAAATACCTAAAAAATAAATGACTGTCAATCACAATTCAGAATCCTCTAATGTTGCAGTACCATATAATTTACATGAGGCTCTTGGGGGAAAAAAGAACACATTAAAAACTAATAGACAAACTTGTGCAATTTTATTAGAAATTTAGAACAACAATTCTCTATAGTAAAATAAATGAGTACAATTCTTTAGTCTCCTCTTCAATTCTATCATTTAAGCAAAACCTATTTACCAAATCATTGTGCGTTCAAAATTGCTCTGTTTTCACCATTGCCACAGCTCCAAAGGTTCCATCTGGGCCCAAGAAATACGATGAATTCTGGGCCGGAGAAGTCTGGATGAGATCGCAGTTAAAATAATGGGCCTGGAGGAAAGACTCCGAGTGTTCGAATCCATAGGACTCGGTAGGTGATGAGATCATTGTTTGATTGCTGTATTGCAGTTGGAGACCATGATCATGAGTCAGATGTTGGGCCTGGTAGAAGAAGTCGGGCATCTGATGCAGCGAATTTGTTTGAAGAGGAATTGGATCCTGTGAAAGAGAAGAAGAACCCACAAATTCTGACTGAATTTGCTGCAATGGTAGATTGTGGAGGAAGTTACCCATATCAGATAATTGCTCCCACTGATCATAAATGGTGTGATCAACCATTTCATATCTGTCTAAGAACAAACCTCCAGTGTCATGAATTCCGTCGACGCCCAACGAATCAGTACTAGAAGGCCATATAAGGCTAGAGAAGTCTTCCATCGTCACCATTGCACCAACAGTCATGGGATTGCATTCAGGCAGGTCTTCTGATTTCATCCAAGAGATGGGCTCCAGTGGATTTTGATAACTATCCATCGGTCTGAAACCGGAATCGTTCAAACAGATGAATGGGCCTCCAAGGCCTTCCATCTGATCTGGGCATTGCACTGTTGGTGCTTTCTCAGTATTAGACAAGTGATTTCCACCACCATGTTGCATTTCCATCTTTCTCCTCTTCACACTCTCCAACTTCATCTCCAATTTCTTCAACAAATCTTGTATCTTATCCATGGGCAAACCATCCAACTCGACGTCCCACGAGCGACATGGTTCACTAAGTTCCGTTTGCGGCTTCATTCGAACAAGCTTCTCCTTCTCTTGTTCTGTTTTTCTCAGGCCTAGGTAGCGTTCCATTATTCCAACAACCTCATTCGGGTTCTGTGGCCATATCTGGGGCTGCAATTGCTGCATTTCATCTGGAGCAAAGCAGACTATGCATACCTTCGAGTCGCATAGGGTGGCAAGCTCATAGGCCTTCTTCTTCACTCCTTTACTTCTCTTCAAGAATGTAATTCGACGAGATTTCGGCGATTTGTTCAGCTTCTTTAGTACCTTGGAATGGTCCATTGCTTTGGATTCAGATTTGAGTGAAAAGAGCAGAGGAAACAACCAAAGTCCAAACAGGAGGAAGACCCCTTAACCTGGTTAAAAGTTGAAACACAAAATTCAGTTCCAAGATCCAACTCTGTGGATTGAATGCATGGAAAAAATTAAAATAAGATCATCTTTCAAAGAAAGCACTATTTGATGCTGAGACTGAAAATTTCAAAACTCAAGTTCAATTCGCTTGAGAATTGACTAGGACGCTGATGTTTTTGCTAACTAGGGAAATTATTAAACTTTTTCACAAATTGAATAATAAATAATGATAAATAAATACAATGACAACTTAGATAACGGGTGTGTCTAACCCTGAGGAGGTTAGCTTGATGGTCATATTTCCACCCTTATATGTGAGAGGTCTTAGAATCAAGTCTTCTTCAACACAAAAAGGGTCACTCCTCTTAGTTTGTATCTAGCGTGTACAGATATGGAGGTTTTTACATGTCCTAAAGATTAGTCAAATGGGATGTCTCGCTGAGTTAGGTGGGACGTTTAGTTACCTTGATTTTGAAAAAAATAGATCATGGTTGTGTTTTTGATGCAGGCTAGGTAGGATTAAGAATACCCAACCTTGGATTATAGCGGAAGCTTGAATAATATCTTGAATAACCCTTCAATCTTCACAAAACAGTCCTTCGTTTTGCACTTGAATCTTCACAAAACAGTCCTTCGTTTTGTACTTGAATCTTCACAAAACAGTCCTTCGTTTTGCACTTGAATCTTCACAAAACAGTCCTTCGTTTTGTTAAACAAAATAACAATTTTATTGATCAAAATATTCCCTCCCCTCAAGGGGCTGATTACAATCTTATTTATAAGAAATCCTAACCTAAAATAAGGAAAGAGAGTTCTACTTTAACAAGGAAAGAGAGTCCTATCTTAACAAGGAAAGAGAGTCCTACCTTAAAAAGGAAAGAGAGTCCTACCTTAACAAGGAAAGAGAGTTCTATCTTAACAAGGAAAGAGAGTCCTATCTTAACAAGTAACAAGGAGCTGACCCTCCAATTATGAAAATAACAAATTCTAAATCTAGAAAATAACACAAAGAAATTTTCCTAATTTAATTAAAATCCTAGTTGATTTAGGATTCTAATTCACAACTGTCAGCACCTCTTAGCCATTGGGCCTGCTCTGCTGGGCCTGTTCTTAGACTTGCTTTGGATCCACTACACCAAATCTTCTGACTCGGATACCCACCTGGATCGAAGATATAATTTTGATCTTTTGACTTGGGGCCCGAACTTGCTAATTTGATAATGCACCCGCCCGGGTCAAAATTAAAATTCTGTCTACGTCTCTGGATGCCCGCATCATACTCCCGCTCTCGAAGAAAACTCGTCCTCGAGTTTATAAGGTTCATCGACGAAGGGTGCGGTCTTCTCATAGTCTTTCTCATATGCTTTAATGAAATTTCCTTATGCTGAATACTCAATCGCTGTGGAGTACTCGCTTTAGGAGATGTCGCCTCGGGGCCTACCAAAAGTGACTGGATGGTAGGTGTTGAGGATTGTCTCTCATAACCTTTCCAAATAGGGTCGACATATGGCCGGATGGTGTGGTCTGCGTCCACAAGATGTCGGTCATCTCCAACTCCTAGTGTACGAACTTGTACTGACCATTCTCTGTCGCCTCTCACTAGCATCTTCTCGTTGCTGAACACTGGACTGTGGCTCAAGATGGTGTGTCTCAAGTTCCTGCTTCAAGATGGAACTTGCCTCAAACTGTTGGATACATCCTTCTGTTGCACTTGTATCTACCGTAGCTTCATGAATTGCTAAAATGGGTGAGATATTGGGTGTAACCAACTGGTTCATGTGTTCGTCCCACATTGGATCAACATAAGGTCTATAGTCGCCCAATGTTCTCGTGGAATGAGCATCACAAAACACAAACTCATTGATGGCCTCGGCCTTTGTGCTATTGTGGTGTATGTCATCCACTCGGGGTTCACCAATATGAATTGGATGTTCCTGTACCATCTCCAAGAGTTGCACATTCATGGAGTCCGTCTCCACAGAATCATTGACATCTTCCTCACTAGAGGAATCTGAGTCAACAATTTCGACTTGTGCAGTCGTGTCTACTTCATCATCAAATCGGACGAATCGTTGCCTTCTCTCAGGCTGTCGGATGACATGTCTTGCCCTATGTCTGTGATAGTAGAAACTTTCGTTTGAACTTTCATCTGAACTTTGATTTGAATTGTCATCCGAACTTTCTTCAGAAGATGAGTATCTGGAGTACCTTGATTTCACTGATGGCGAACTAGAAGGGTGTTGGCTTGTTTGATTCTTTAGAGCCGCAATCTCTCTCTGTAGATTAACACATGACTCAAATAACCAATCAAACTGTCTGTCGCTGTCTTTAGAGAATTCAACTCGATCATCTTCTAGAGCGTGTCTCACGTGACGACTCTGACTAGAATGAAACCAGTCACTGCTTTGATTTGAATTGTCATCCGAACTTTCTTCAGAAGAAGATATCTGGAGTACCTTGATCTCACTGATGGCGAACTAGAAGGGTGTTGGCTTGTTTGATTCTTTAGAGCCGCAATCTCTCTCTGTAGATTAACACATGACTCAAATAACCAATCAAACTGCCTGTCGCGGTCTTTAGAGAATTCAACTCGATCATCTTCTAGAGCGTGTCTCATATGACGACTCTGACTAGAATGAAACCAGTCACTATGGCTTGTCGGCTACGAAGGCGGTCACGTCTTGTCATAACTAACCCTGATCGAAGGATGAGTCTCAATTGACTCCGAAGCTCTGATAGCCATTCTGATGCAGGCTAGGTAGGATTAAGAATACCCAACCTTGGATTATAGCGGAAGCTTGAATAATATCTTAAATAACCCTTGAATCTTCACAAAACAGTCCTTCGTTTTGCACTTGAATCTTCACAAAACAGTCCTTCGTTTTGTTAAACAAAATAACAATTTTATTGATCAAAATATTCCCTCCCCTCAAGGGGCTGATTACAATCTTATTTATAAGAAATCCTAACCTAAAATAAGGAAAGAGAGTTCTACTTTAACAAGGAAAGAGAGTCCTATCTTAAAAAGGAAAGAGAGTCCTACCTTAAAAAGGAAAGAGAGTCCTACCTTAACAAGGAAAGAGAGTTCTATCTTAACAAGGAAAGAGAGTCCTATCTTAACAAGTAACAAGGAGCTGACCCTCCAATTATGAAAATAACAAATTCTAAATCTAGAAAATAATACAAAGAAATTTTCCTAATTTAATTAAAATCCTAGTTGATTTAGGATTCTAATTCACAACTGTCAGCACCTCTTTAGCCATTGGGCCTGCTCTGCTGGGCCTGTTCTTAGACTTGCTTTGGATCCACTACACCAAATCTTCTGACTCGGATACCCACCTGGATCGAAGATATAATTTTGATCTTTTGACTTGGGGCCCGAACTTGCTAATTTGATAATGCACCCGCCCGGGTCAAAATTAAAATTCTGTCTACGTCTCTGGATGCCCGCATCAGTTTTGATCAATTTCAAGTGGTTTTATCTAAAGTTTTGACTGTGGTCAATACGGTGACTCAGATGAGTCATGTATCTTGATTTATATCATTTAAGAATGCTTTTAAAATATGTTAAATAAGTAAAAATAATTTTAAGTATTTATGCACGAGTATCTATTTAAAATAATTAATGAGTTTCTAAGAATTGAAAATGAGAAATCAACTATGGATAAAGTCAAGAGAAAAAAGATAGGAAATAACAGTACGGCACCATATTGAAAATTTTAAATATTAAACTTCTGCATAAATGAAAGTCAACCATAGAATTCACAACCATGGAATCCACAAAACATTAGTACTTGATAATGGTCATACTGAATACGATCCTAAATTCCTAACAGAAACTCAAAAAGAAAAAATAAAATAACATATAAGAAAAGAAGAGAAGACAAAAAAAAAGGGAAGAAAAGAGAGAAAAAAATACTTAAAAATACCATTTTTTTTAGTATTTGACCATCGAATTAAGCCCAACTATGCAAGACGGTGTTGAACTGTTGATTGCATGAACCATGTAAAACTGGGCCAAGAGGCCTCAAACTCAGCCGAGTCTAGTAAATTTTGTGTTCAATTAAGTATGATGAAACTTGTCTCTTTTTATATTTATAACATGACTATCCTCATCCCACATTAAAGATGAGATTAATTCCACCGATATACAAAACCACCCACAAGCCCCGTGTATTGGATAGCCGTGAAGAATCAAACCCAAAACCTCTAGTCTAATCTTAGAAGCTTAGACTCATTTTATTTAGAGTCGAGTGAGTAACTTATTCCGAGGAAGCTTGTAAAACTCACCCATATGCCACATTGCCATCGTATAAAACTTGGCTGAGTACCAATGAGTTGACTCAGGTATCTCTTAAAACTTGCTGACTTGGTAGAGTCACGACTCGGTGACTTTTCGAAACTCGATTTGATGCATGCATCAAAAATACTTGTACCATGCATATAAACCGTAGTGTGAAAACTCAAAACTTGATTGAGAGTAACACCAGCAAAT
This sequence comes from Chimonanthus praecox, assembly GCA_022113865.1. NCBI lineage: Eukaryota > Viridiplantae > Streptophyta > Magnoliopsida > Laurales > Calycanthaceae > Chimonanthus > Chimonanthus praecox. The sequence continues at coordinate 50,287,479 of CM039093.1, read as the reverse complement.
TTTTCTAGCTCAAGTCAAAAAATTCAGTAAAATTTATCGAGGCATTCAATTCAAAATCTTATCAAATCGAATCTAAATCAAATCGAGTCATCAAAGCTTTTTTGAATTATAAACTATGATAAATACAAAACCATAGAAAAATCCAACGAAACAAAAGCAAAGAAAAGGAAATAAGAGGAAACCTGGGATGATTGCAGCAGAGAGCTGAAGATCTTTGATCTGTTGATTTCATTCATCTTCTGTTTACTCGTTATCTATTTATAGACAGGGCACTTGCCATGTTTGGAAACGGGAAAACTAGCCGTTCGAATTTTAGCACCGGCATTAGCCAGTTTTGGCGGTTGAAGCTGCAGACTTGCAGGACCGACCCTAAAATACTTTAGTAAAATAAAAATAAAAAATATTTTTTTTGGTAATTTACAATGTAATTAATTAGTGGACCCTTTCAATATTATAAAATCGAAATTTAAGAATAAAGTCTATCTCTAGCAATTAAATTAAGATGAGATGGTGATTAATTTTAATGCACTTTGATCAAATGGGCTAACAATTATTTTGGTTCTAACTTCTGATTTCAAATACAATATAGAGAAATTCCAAAAATATAATTTTTATTATTTTAAGCTGAGGATTTCTGGAATGTAGCACCAAGCCTCATCAGTGGACGAAAAGAATTAAAAATGAAAATGTCAAAGAGTTATATCAATGTTTTTAAAGTGAACCACACATTTTCTTCTTTTTCGACATAAATGTAGATCTACTAAAGTAGCTTAACGTTTCAAATATTTTTAAAAAAAAACTAATATTTTCATGTCAAATAATCTAAAATATCAAAAAAAAAAACCTATATGGATGTAACTCAATTGATAATCTCCTGGCTCAAGAAGCGAGAGGTGTCAAACTCGAACTCTCATAACCTCACTTGGTGTGCCCTAAAGACAGTGAGTATATCACCTGTACGTAAATATAAAAAAAATCAACTTAAAATTTTATTTTCTGCCAAAATTATTTTTACAAAAGAAATTAGTACATTGTTCCAATGGCTCCCATCATCGTTGTCATCATCATTATAAACATCACTAAGATACTCCTAGAGTTGACTTTTTGAATTCAACTCTTTCATTTTATCCTATCATAAATCATTGATTTCATCACTCTACACTTTATTTTTAGAGACGCAAGCAGGAATTGTCTTCGTAAGAAATATAATTAAATATGTCAAATTAAATCTGGAGCTCAACAGATCCATCCAAAGAAAGATTATATTGACCGATACAGATCATATCGGCCGATACAGATCGATTTTAAAACCTGTATATACCGGCCGATGCAATACATATCGCATCCAATATATATCGACTGATCTATCGCCGATATTGCCTGATATCAGTGATTTTTAACTAAATAAAATAAAATAATAATAATTTCATGACATTTATCAGCCGTTTCCATTTTTTCAACCCCTAGATCCACTCACGCTTGCACGCCATGCTGCCTGGTTCCAGTTTGTTCAAGTGTCAGACCCATCTCCATTTCCTCATCTCCTTGATTAGTTCTCTGGCCCATCTTCACCGTCTCTGACCCATCTTTATTTGTCTCGCTACCAACCCACGCACAAGCCAGCCCCCTCCAGCTCCCTTCCCTGTTCTTTTCTCTCTCCTGCTCCCAGGATCACATCAACTAACCAACACCCTCTTTAATTCCTTGGGCAAACCTCACAAAATTCGGCATAGGCTTGGGTAAGTGTCAAGATATGAGGAGGTGGAGAACTAGAGGTATGACGATTGGCAATATATCATATCCAATTCCAAATTGGGTGAAAGTGTTGCTTGAAAGAACAGAGGAACTTCACCTAGTGCACAATGAGTGTATCATGAATTTCTCTGAACTGCAAGGAATTGATTTTAATGGATTATTGTGCCTGCGACTTGTAGGATGTGGTGAAATGGAATGTGTCTATGGTGTGGGAGAGGCTTCTCTTTATGCATTCACAAGGCTGGAAGTGCTAGAACTTGCGCGAGAGAAAATATTCCATAGCATTATTGTGCCAGCAACTTGTAGACAAACATGCACTATTCCTTGAATTTCAGACCTCTTATTGGCTGAGTGATACACCAACCACTTGAGAGAGAGTGAGAGAGAGAGGGGGAGAGATGACACAGAGACAGAGCGACGCAGAGACGTCGAGAGAGACCACGAGAGAAGTCTCGGAGAAGGGGAAAAGCGGAGACAAATAGTAAAAAATATTGAAAATCAGTGTTCTTTCTATCAATTTTAACAGTGTCCAAATCAATACCCTTTTCAAATATTGGCTAAAATTATCGGTTGATGCCCGAAATTTTGGATTTTGGACAAATTTTGTAACCTGTCACAACCATAAGCCTTAGAAAAGTCTCAAGTACATGAGCAAACAAAAGGAAAAAATTTGCCCGTTCATGGAATGGTAGGGGTTCAGTTTTTCAGATAGGGAAAAGGTCATGAGGTAAAAGAGAGAGATTAGCTTGAATTAACTAAAGAGAGAATCACAAATATGTACCACAATACTTACACCATCAACAAAAGGGTTAAATGGGTAAAAATGCTATCAAACAAACAGTCCAAATGGGCATCATCTGAGAGCAACTCATAGCAATTGGCACACATTTTCTTTTTTCTTTCCCCTTTTTTTTTTTTTTGAGAGAGAACGGGAGAGAATCGCAATTGACACACTTCAGGCACACACCAATAAGAATTACTAGTTGGCAACCTCAAGACATGTTCAAACCAAAACAATCCATGTGAGGGTCCAATGAATATGGTTTAGCGGGAAAGCTTAAAATATAGGATCAGAATAACTGCCAAGACCAGCACTACAATGATTGAGCCAATAATCCACTTATTCTTGCTCATCCTTCTTGACATGGCAGTCAGGATTTTCTTGCTCTTGCCAATGTTGTCATCAACGCCATGAAGCTGTAAGAGATCCAACAGAACATAAGTTATTGTAAAACCAGAGAGAGAGAGAGAGAGAGAGAGGCAGCCCTAACCTGAAAGGACCATGTCTTAAACAACCATCTTAGTTTTGATACTCCGAGGTTTAGAACTCTCAACAACTTCAGAAAAGTTTGCCCATTCAAAAGCAGTACTAAAATTTCAAATCGCATTTGAAGCATTAAAAACCACTCAAGCTGGACTTTTGGCCCAAGTTTGTCTCAAATTTTATGCGTTTTTAGGTTTAGGGAATAGAGTTTTTAGTAAAACATCACAAATCCACCCTGCAGCTACAAAGCCCATGTCCAAGCTCGGTTGACACATTTTCAAGGACAGGGCTTGAGCCTGACGAGGCCCTTGAACTGATAATACTGTTGCACATTTTCTTTCAAAATCCAACTTCAATGAGTATGCGTGTGTATATTTTGAAAATCAAAATCATATTATGAATCATTCTGGGCATCATTTTTGGTTAACAATACAACAAAATATTCTTTTTTTGAGCAGAAATACAACATAATGTTCTTAGTTGCATTCTCCACCAACAATGAAATTCAGATACATATAAGCTACCTGTGAAAGGCAACTGGACACATGCATCACCTTCTCACTAAAGTGTAGTTGCTGAAGAAATTTGAAATCATTTTTCAATGAAAATTTGGAATAAATATTTCTTCCCCTTTTTTTTGTAATATTCAAGAAAGGTTGGTGGATTTAATTATAGACAGGTCATTGCAGCCTTTTGGTTGGAAGGATATGTGTTGAGGAGAATCGATCCATTTGTTATAATGTGAGGCACTTGAAAGAAGAGGAAGGAATTTTACAGCTGAGGATGCATAAGAAAACGATAATTGTGGACTTCTTAAAATATCATCCATTCTTTTTTTCTTCTTTTTTTGAATGATAACAATGGTAGTTATTTTATTAAAGAAAAAAAAACTACATTAACACAACAACAAATAACAAGGAACCCCCCATGAACTAGGATAGACACAAAGCCCATAAAGTAAACATATCATGTCTTTAGTTATCTTTGTGGAGTATTTCCCCATAAATATCACAAATGAATTTATAGAGAAGACTAAAATTAGTGATTCAAGGCAGTGAGAAGAAAGAGAATGACCAGTAAAAAAGCCTTAGTTCAATTTTAGAGGTACTTTCGAGTGTAACCCAATCATCTTGGGGATTGGTGGATCATCACAGATGGAATTGTGGAAGAAGCCAGGCCTACATGGTTCCCTTTATACTGGTTAGCGGATTTGGACATTTTTTCCTTATTGATCAATATTGGAAATTAGCTGAGCATCAAACCAAGAAAGTGAAAAAGAAATCACCTAGGCTGTCATGGTTTTAGACTACCAACTACAAAAACAAGAACAAATAAAATGATGTGAATATTCAATTGGCTGGTCCATAATGTGCAACGCACTTTAGTATTTTCACCAATTTAGAAGATATGATTGTTTGGTAATGCCCTTTTTTACAGAATCAAATCTCTCCTAATCATAACAGGATCTTTCTAGCTTCTTTAAATGCAGTTCCAGCTTAACTCATTCACCATAGGCAGCACTAGAGCACATTAAAGTGTGTAGAATTCAAAGGAGAAGAGACTAAAGAACAGAAACTAGATATTGATTGTGGTATACTTTCTAGCTCAAGTTTTGACAGCAAGAGCAAAAACCTCTTAATATGGGAATTAATGCCATTAAAATCATTGTGCCAGCTTTTGATGGAAAATGGTTGAACCACAGAACAATTACTTGGCACTGAGCTGCAAAATGCTCATTTGTTACAAATGCAACTTTCATTTCATCAAGAATATACTTCTTTTGTGTATACATAACAAAGGCAAATGCCAGTTTCAAGAATTTCTCTTCAAATTTAGTTCTTTCATTTTAATCCCTTTTTCAGAACTCAATTTTTCAGAATCTTCTTTTTAGACCTTCTCTAGACCTTGTAACCTTTTACCATTAATGAAGTATCTTTGTTACTGCTCTAAAAAAAAAATACAACAGCTAAAAAGATGAAGAAAGTTTAACAGAACAAAACCAAACCTATTCATCAACACTATAGCAGCAAGATCAATGACACAGAGACGGCAGAAGATAACTGACAATGCTAAGAAAACAAGTAGAAAGGGCACAAGGTAAGAAAGGACATACTGTATTATGAGCATGCAAGAGAGACTGACGTTGTTGATGCAAGTCTTGAAGAATTGAAACGCCAAGATCTTCTGTCTCCAGCATTGTTCTCCTACTCTCTTTTATTCTTTCACTTGATTGGTTTAATCTGTCAGTTGACATTAATAACCTTCCTCTTTGATCAGCAGACACCTGAAACATCCATTGGTATTTTGACATCATGAAGGTTCAAGTTCTGGTGATGAGAAAGACAACTGACTACTCTAAAAGAGAGGAGCTAAATAAATTGTCCTGGAAATTTTTGGAGCTCCAAGGAATATTAGTGGCAAAGTATGAAAAAAAGAATAGACAAAAACAAAAAGGAAAGGCATATTAGTCTTCCGCATATGTAAAAAGTCAAGGCAGACATAATAGTTTGTAAAACGTGTCTTTAGTCATTATCGGTATTGGTTCAGTTAGCAGTTCTGTCCACATGAGAAAAGAGGAGGTAAAACAAAACAGAATCATCATTGTGTATGTAATGAATAAAACAAAACACCTTACTAGAAAGTGTAGGGAGAGATCATTCAAAAAATGTAGGAAGAGAAAGGAAAATGTAAATAGGAGTCATAATCATCACAGGCATAGCCATTTAGCCATTAACCCTTATATTGGGATCTGCTTTCTAAGTTCTTTAATCCCATTCTATCCTATTAAAAACCATATCCTACAACCATCATGTCCTTCATACCTTCCAGTCAAGTTCTTTAATCCCATTCTATCCTATTAAAAACCATATCTTACAACCATCATGTCCTTCATACCTTCCAGTCAAGTTCTTGAAGGTCTCCCTCTCCTTGTACCTTTTACTTGCATCCTTTCAATATTTCGAATTGAGGGACTTATTTGTTTTCCTACATACATGTCCAAACCATCTTAAACGACTTCCATTCATTTTCTCATCTATCATGGCTACCTTCAAGGTTTATCTAATCCATACTTTCCTAGTTTTATCTTTTAATATTACTCCGGTCTTCCATCTTAATATCCAAATTTCTGTAGCCATTACCTTGTCTACTTGCTGCTTCTTAATTGTCCAACAATCGACTGAATGAAGCATAGCTGGCCTAATGGTCATTTTATAAAAGCTTCCCCTTAATCTGCTGGGATCACATCACACTCCACTAATTTGCCTACTGTTGGTCCATCCCATTCTCATACTATTGGCCATATCTAGATCAATCCCTTTGTTTGGTTCAACAATTGCACCTAAATATCTGAATTTATCACAATGCATTACCAAATTATTCCCACTTTTAATTGATTCCTTGAATATTTTCCAAACTCTAAAATTATACTCAATGTACCATGTGTTCGCTTTACCAATGGTCAACCCATTCGTCTATGAATTTATCACAGCACACTACCAAATAGAAGAAATACAGACTACAAAGAGAACTTAAGGAAATAAGAAGGCACATAAAAGGATTGGGGTTTCATGGTTGGATTGGTAGCATCAAAGAGGAGAAAAATGGTGGTGCTTCAAACTAGAAATATGCTACAGCTATACACAATGGGAGTATATGTTAGCATGAAAACAAAGACCATTCACTCTGTTATTGTGTCTCATCAGGTAACACTGCCGATTTGGTTTAGAAAATAGATGCACAGAAAGCACTATAAGGATAATGGCAAAACTTCATAAATAAACAGTGAGCCAAACTAGCCTTTCTCTAAAGCAACCAAAACTGTTGTATCTACTTTTCCACTGCTTCTTTGTGCCAGGAGTTTGGTCTTTCTTCCCCAACCTTCTTCCTAAGTTCAGTGAGTGATGCCTCATTTGTTGGGTCGTCTATTCTACTCATTGTCTTTTCCTCCATACATCGTCTAAATTCTCCATCAAGTTGTCGATGATAAGGCAGTTTTTTGGTGCTTAACTGTTTATGCGCAGAGCAAAATAATTGCATCTACCAGGACAAGTTGGAATATCCATTGTTTCTGAAAATGTTACATAGTTGGAATATCCATTGATAGAGATACTTTAGATGAAATGCAAGGCCACTTTTTTTTTTGGAAATGGTTACAATTTTTTTGCTCTCCAAAAGATGAATACAGTCACAGGGAAACACCCATTATTGCTTTCTTAAAAAGAATCCAACGACAGAGAAACATTCTTTGGTGCTTAACTGTTTCTGTGCAGAGCAAAACAATTGCATCTACCAGGACAAGTTGGAATATCCATTGTTTCTGAAAATGTTACATAGTTGGAATATCCATTGATAGAGATACTTTAGATGAAATGCGAGCCACTTTTTTTTGGAAATGGTTAAAATTTTATTGCTCTCCAAAAAATGAATACAGTCACAGGGAAACACCCATTATTGCTTTCTTAAAAAGAATCCAACGACAGAGACACATTCTTTGGTGCTTAACTGTTTATGTGCAGAGCAAAACAATTGCATCTACCAGGACAAGTTGGAATATCCATTGTTTCTGAAAATGTTAAATAGTTGGAATATCCATTGAAGAGATACTTTAGATGCGAGGCCACTTTTTTTTGGAAATGGTTACAATTTTATTGCTCTCCAAAAAATGAATACAGTCACAGGGAAACAACTATTATTGCTTTCTTAAAAAGAATCCAACGACAGAGAAACATTCTTTGGTGCTTAACTGTTTATGTGCAGAGCAAAACAATTGCATCTACCAGGACAAGTTGGAATATCCATTGTTTCTGAAAATGTTAAATAGTTGGAATATCCATTGAAGAGATACTTTAGATGCGAGGCCACTTTTTTTTTGGAAATGGTTACAATTTTATTGCTCTCCAAAAAATGAATACAGTCACAGGGAAACAACTATTATTGCTTTCTTAAAAAGACTCCAATGACGGAGAAATATTCAACCTTGTACATACAAAAGAGAAGCAGAAAAACCATTAAACCCACACTGGGTCCACCTGGGTTTCAGAACCCAGGCCCAACTGAGCCACAGACCTTAAGGGCAAATCATCTCCTGATCTAAATACACACCCACTTTTTTTTAAAATGGTTACTTCTATTAAAGGGGAAAAGAGTAACAACACAGATCAAAGTCACAGCCAGCACCCAAGAAAGTAAAAACAACACAAACAGGGACGAAAAGCTCCTATGGCACTGCAACACAGGAAATTTTTTTACCAACCCCCATACTTCAACCTTGTTTTGCTAAAGAATTAGCCCTTTGATTAGCTGTTCTGAGAAAGTGAGATGATGAACTGATTCAGCCTGATTACTTATTTAATGATCACTTTGACCAACAAACACCAAGGGCTGATTGCACCCACCTTAGCTAGCACATCTGCTTTCTTATTAGCTGACCTCAAGACATGAGAGACTTGTGATGTAGCCTAGGTTCTAAGGTTAAAAGTTTCGGCCACAAGTAGGGTTTTGGGTTGACTGACCAAGGAGAATCCAGCAAAGGCTCTATGGTATTGGGAAAAAAAAAGCTCTATAGTATTGGAAAAACCCTAAAGAAAATCCAAGGAAATTTCACCTAAAAGGGTTTAGTGTTCTAAAAACTAGTTAGAACTAAAGGAAATCAATTGAGTTGATCACCCAAAATCCAAAGAAATTTGACCCAATTTTATATGGGAGGAACCAAATTTTCCATGATGACGCCAAGGTTAATTCACTCTTCAAGGGATTTAACAAAGCACCAAAATACCCACCTAGGTAGGAATTGCTCATGGAATTCACATACTAGATTTTTATTTTTATTTTCCAACAATGAATTCTTGAAATTGAATTTGTAATAAAAATAAATAATGCAAAATTAAACAACAAGAAATTCATAAACCAAATTGAACCTACCAAAGGAGGTCCAAGCTTCACTTCAAACTAGAATGATCCCTTTGGGTGTGCAAGCCCTCTTATTTATAGAGTAGGAATTACAAAACTTGACAAAAAAAAAAAAAACCTTTCTCGTCACTCTAAGATGCCTTGTTACAAAATCGATCATAACTTTGTCTATATATATGTTAGAATTGCACAAATTTAGTCTCGTTAAAAAGGTTACTAAAGAGCTTTCCAATTAATCCAATTTTATGAAAACCCAACTTCATTTGCTATATGAAATATGTCTGCAAAGTTACACCTTATTTCCAACAATCCTAGAGTAACATGTGTCCTATTCTAAATCAATCTCCTAATGCATGTGTCTAATGACATAAGCATGACATATTTATCTACATCATATAAAATAAAATAAAAACAATAAAGGAGGTGGTGCCCAAATCTTCTAGATCAAAAAATATTGCTTGCCAATCTTGGAAAGGAGGTCGAGAGGAATCTTCTAAGGAGGTGGAAAGAAATCTCGTCACTCCTTTTTTATCCTTTACACATGGCCTCAAAAGTGGGTTTTTCCAAGCCTTTTTACATGACATAGGGCCTTCACCCATGTATGTACCGTATGGGCCACTTATTTAAGTATTTTTGGACCCAAATTGCTTATCAATGGACCACTTTTTCCACATTCAATTTTCCATGGGCTTTGAGGGCCAATTTGCTAATTCTTCTTGAAGGATGTTCACATCACTTTGAACCATTTTTTCCTACCTGTGTTACTTTCTCCACCTTGTCTAAGAGCCTCCGATTATACTACATGCCTCCAATTGGGTGACAAAGAAAGGATCACCCTTAATTACCTTTCCAGAAGAGCCAATTTTCCTTAGTTCCTCAATGCCAAACCACAAGGCATGTAATTCCACGTCGTTGGTGTGGTACCCACTCAACGACCCATAAAGGATAGGACTTCTTTCTTTTTTTCCTTTTTTATGATGGAGAACCCCACAACCCTCAACTCTACCCGAGTACGAGGGCATTGGGTAAAACTCCGGAGGCACGCAGACCCCTGCAAGCCACGTGCATCAGGTTACTACGAGACTCGAACCTTGGACCTCTAATTCCTGAGTCAGAGTGTCTACCAGTTGAGCTACCCCGTGTGGGGCAAGGATAGGATCTCTTTTGATGCCACCTTTCAAAATTAGCCCACCAAAGATACCTTTACACAACTTTGTAAAAGTTTCCATCATAAGTGAGTTTCAAACTACCAACAAGGGGATATTGATGCCCTGAAAATTACTTCTTCGGTGTTTACACAAATTTAATTATTAAATGGGTGCAACAATTATAAAATATGACCATTGGATCAACAACTATTATACTAGTCAAACATCTCTTCTACAAGTGAAGATCTTGCTCACAAATACAACTTCAGAATCACAATAACCTGAAGTTACAATTGGTCGGACTTATATGTGAATGAGTATGAATCCTCTGGTTCCATTATTTTTCACAAAAATCACAAGTTTCTTTTACGAGAATAAGGTGATCTATTCAATTTGGGAGATTCGGATCCCTACAACAATGATATGTATACGTGCATCGATGTCATTCCTAATTCTAAACTCCATTGTCTTCTCCCTCTATTCCAATTTTTGCTCCAGCCTAATTGCCAGATTTTCTAAAGGAATATGACGTTTTTTTTTTATTGGGGAAGAGGAGGAGGGGGGGGTGACAGTATGGAACACGATATCTTTGTTGACGGTGAATAAGCTACAAAAGGACATACATAGCTTTGGGCAACCATGGGGCAAAGAGATCACGTTGCCAACTCACTGGTCTTTCTACCATCATAATCCTCGTTGTCTGGGTCCCCCTCTCATCTACATCTTCTGTCTCTCTCTTTTTTTTAATCTTTCTAATCAAGTTCATTCTCTTTTCAGGTAGCATCCCAGTTTTTCAAAACGTAATTTGGTTGAATTTGAGTTTGTTGGAACCACTTCCACTTAGTTTTGGATTCATATAAATGGATCACATTTAGTTAAAAGATAATTCCACATCTGAACCTAAATGTTGTTAGATCTGAATTTGAGTCCAACTCAAATGTTGGATGTAGGATCTAACTCCACATCTAGATCATGATCTTTAAATTCAAATTTGCATCTAGATCCAACTAATGATAAAGATTCGGATTTGGTTTCAAGTTGTCTATTTTTTTTTTAATTCACAATTGTAATAAAAAAAACACACACACACACACAGAAGGTACAGTATAAGATATGTATACTAATCCTCTACAAAGAGGAAAAATCAAGACTCACAAAAGGCCCCAACACAAAATACCAAAGTACAATTATGACCCCACATTTACAAATGCCCCACATAACCCTCATACTGGTCTACTCCCACTCTAGATAGGAAATTAGCCACCCCAATGGCTGACCTTTTAACCTGCCTAAAAGAGACAGGCCTATCCATACAAAGGTAGAAAATATCCCTTGCAATCAAAAGAAGCCTCAAGGAGGTTACCTCCTCCCAGAAGCCCAAGCAATGGCGTTAGCTGAATCTCCTTCCACAATAAGGTTATCTAATACATGACCCTCCGAGTCCACGATGAAAGTGCTCTCCTACTTGCTAGAAGTTCAACCTCGTTAGAATCTCTAATTCCGATATGTTCAAAAAATCAATACCGCTGGAAGTTCAGCCTCGTTAGAATCTCTTCAGCGGCTTCAGGTCTTCTCTTAGTCTTGAAGAACCATAAATCAGGAAAAATATAGATGCTACATGTGTTCCATGTCACGTTTCAATGATCTCTTCAACTCCAGTATTGTTATAGTTAAAAAAAAAAAGGGCTTTTCTCGGGTTCCTAAGGATGTATGTATATTCACCTATCTCAATAGTAGAGTACATTCACAATGATGCTTTTGTCATAGAACACCACCTCTCATTGGTATCTTGTAAGTGAATGTACATATATCCACAAGTAACCAAAAAATTCCCTTAAAAAAGATGATATCTTAAATATTTTAAAAAAACTTATAACATATTAACCTTTCACGATGTGTGAAGCATGTTCAAAAACTATTATGGAAAAGGGAGCTAAGAAACTCCAAAAAATTGTCATGATATCATTATTATAGGCCAAGCCGAACCTGCATTTCCTCCTTTTCTGTTCTTAGTACTTTTTGGTAGCAGTTATGACTTGATAAATTTTACCCTCGTGTTTATATGTATCCATTTTTTCTTGGAATAAGTTTTGTTGTATTTTTTTAATGACGGAGAACCCCAAGACCCTCACCTCTCCCCGAGTACGAAGACGTTGGGTAAAACTCCGAATGCATACAGCCCCTCGCAAGCCATGAGCATCAGGTGACTACGGAACTCAAACCTAGAACCTCTGGTTCCTGAGCCAAAGTGTCTACCAGTTGAACTACCCTGTGCGAGGTTAAGCTTTGTTGTATATCAAGCCAAAAATGTGTAAACTTTTTTTTGAAAAGGGAAAAAAAAAAGTATGGTCTATAAGATATATCTAACAAGGATCCCCTAAAAACAGCTTTCATGAGAACTGTGGTTTGTAGGGCCCACGGTAGACCTAATGGATTTAATTTCCCACTCAGACCCACCTATCCCAGTGAATCGCACCCGTACTCAATTTGACACCAATTTAACTTTTAAAGCCCATTGATTGAACCCAGTGAATTTCCACCGAATGTGAAATCTTGAGGGTCTTAAAACGCATGCCTTCCCTTATCCAATCACAATGAAATTTTATGGACACTATATACAAACCAAGAGAAACATTCTTACCCTAAGAATATTTCTTATGAGACTTTTATGAGAACGGCCAATTGGCGCCACCTTAGCCCACATGGATGGGTAGGTCTAAAAGGACTTTGCTTGCACATGGTGCCCATAAAATTTCATCTTGAATGGATAAGAAAAGCTATGTTTTTTAAGGCCCTCAAAATTTCACATTTATCTAACGGTGGAAATTCATCAGGCTAAATCAATGGGCTTTAAAAGTCAAATTAGTGTCCAATGGGGCATGGATGGCAGGTGAGTGTGAGAAGGGAATTGGATCTATTAGGTCTATTGTGAGCCCCATAAACCAAAGTTCTCATGAAAGTCCTTCAAAACTGTTCTTAGGGGATCCTCTCTCTCTCTCTCTCTCTCTCTCTCTCTCTCTCTATATATATATATATATATATATAAAGATTTGGAGCCATTGAACAAAGAAAATAAATGGAAAGGACCAAACACTCATAGAGGTACAATATCATGTTAACTGAACACAGTTGCTTATGTGAAACATTGAGTGTAACCATTCTTCACATCAAATCATTTAAAAAGGAAATCTATTTTTCACATAAAATGTACCTCAAATCACTTGTACTGAAAGGCTCAATGCAATAACGGCCACAAGTTTCGTCAAAGAAATAACATCGTACAGACTCAATATTATGCATTTAACTTTAGGTCAATAAGAATTCACATGAAGGACAAGAAATGACTCCAGACATACCATTAATGTATCAGCCATCCCTGACTCCAATAACTCATCTCTTGAAGCCTGATTGGAGCTAGCTGATGTTATGCGTTTAACTTCACTTTTCAAATTGTTCACATCAGATTTATACTCCCTCAACTTAGCAAGAAGAATCCCTTTCACACTTGGTTGTAAACTTCTAGCCTCAAGGTCCATTTTTCGAATCTAGAGAGATACAAACAGATTACAAATAGAAATGATCATATGATTGATAAATACAAGAGAAAAAGCACCCTGATTGCAAAAAAGATGAAATCGATAAAAAGAGACATCATATCATACCAAAGCCTCAGCGGCATCCAACCCAGTCTTTATTTCTGATACCTTCTGCTTTTTCTGTTCTGTAAGTTTAAAATGAAGAAAAGGATAGTGTAACATAAGATATGAACAGTAGCTGTATATAACTAGATTGACTCGAAGCAAAGAGTCCGATTACTAAAGCATGTCAACTGAATAATGGTAGGTACAAGATTTCCATCAGGACTCCTATCTCAAACAACTGCATTAAAAAATTTCTTTTTTTCTATGGTTTACATTTGCACTCACATAATAGGGTCACATTTTTTAAGATGAAACCTTTAAAAGAAAGGAAGAAAAGCAAAAACAAGATTTATAATAACTAAAGCATGCTTATAAAAAAATCATACTTTTTTTCTATAAAAAATGTAATGGAAGTAAAATTCTCAAGAAAATGCAGACAATCCTTGGTTGTCATCAAATCTGCCTGACTCTTCATAGACTAAGCCAGTTACACTATGAACTTTATATAAAGATGCAGGTCTCAATTTGCATGAATGAAAACAGAACAATTTAGATTTAGGATCCATTAAGGCAAAAGCTGCAAGAATCATTTGATCATTTGCTTCTAGATTACAGGTTTACCATAATGATCTATAATGGTTTTGTCTTTTTGCTGTATATCATGATCATTTATAGAATCATTACATGATACCATTAGATCATTGGGCTGCATCCTTTTCAACAAGTAGCAATTGTTCCTAAAGACAGTTTGGTCAACAAGCATAATGATCACTATTGAAATAAAGAATCAAAGAATACTGGAAAGAAAGACCATTGTGAGGTTCATGAGTGCTGTACAATGGTCCATGAGTGCTGTAGACTTAGATTCAGTCACAGGAAGAGTTTTGGATGACTAGTTGGTAGGGTTCAATATAAGGGAGTGAGTCCTCAAAAGTTGTGAAAGAAAATTTGTCCCCATTCCGGCACGTTTTAAGTTTTAATTTTGATAGCGCAGTCTCTACAATCTTCCTTTTCAGGTCCATGGATATAAAAAATAAATAAATAATCTAAAGAAGATAAAGTCACTGCTTGATCCGAATTCGGATGCTTAGGAGCGACAATTGGAGAGAGAGAGAGAGAGAAAGAGAGACAAGATTTTGGGAAGAAAACCTCTTCCTCTTTTTTTCCTTTTCTTGTTCTTCTCAACTGATTGTACAATCCTCTGGCATGTTCTCTATGGTTGGAACTGCCAAATACAATGAAAAGAAAATGATAAAAACGAAAATGAAACTGCCCCGGACCGCTGAAAACCGCCACAACTTTGCAGTTTTTTCCGTTTCAGCATGCTGAACTAGACAGTTCAGCCTACTGAACTGGACTGTAGGCAGAATTCTCAGAAAATATCTGAGACATATTCAGTCAGCTGAATTGTTTAGTTCAGCCGACTGTATTGTGTACAGACAGTATGTCTGTTTTTTCTGGAACTTCTGGAGCTTTTTCAGTTGACTGAATCATGTATTTCAGTCGACTAACTTCTCCTCTGCTCCCTATCTGTGTTTACAGTCGACTGAATCATTCCTCTGATCCTCCTGGATCACTGCTCTTCAAGAAGCTCTGGACATTTCTCAAGAGATCTTTCAGAAGCAATCTCATAATTGAATGGGATTCCTTAAATGTAACCAGTTCAGTAATGGTGGTGGAAGGATCCTTGAACTCTTGGAGACCATGATCATCATTAAGCATAACTAGTAAGCTTTGAGCTTCAGTTTCAGTCATTTCAGCATGCCCAAAAAAAGTGAAGCAAAACAGCTGGTCATTAGCCATCTAGGGTAGATAGGGAAGTATGCTTCTGAGGTTACAGTGAACCTAGGGTACATATAGAAATCATTCAGTGTAGGCTATCATACTGTTTAACGACTTTCTTTCTTTTGATGAAATTTTTGTTACCGATGAGACACATGAACAGATACGTGAAAGTGCACACGTGCATGTCCGCATACACATAGATACAGACGCACAGACAGTTGGACAGATCATAAATGTGCCCACCACATCATGAAGTTCAAATGAAAATTTTCTTACTGGTAATAACAGAGAGAATTAGAATTCAGAAAGACACTTAAAAAAACACACACACACACAGAGTTGCATTGCTCATAACTGTGCTCCCCACATCACAAAGTTCAAATGAAAGTTTTTTTTGCTGATAATAACAGAGAAAGAATCATAATCAGAAAGATAATTCATAGGTTTGCAGAGATTTAGAAAAAAAAAAAATATATATATATATATAACATGCGTGGCACAAAAAGTCAGCATTTCTTACCCCCATTAAGAAGAGCAGCAGATTGACACTTTCTAGACAGATTTGCAGAAAGCTCGCAGTATTGGCGTTCATATCCCTCGAATACTTCACTCATTATGGCAAGAAATGTTACTAGATACCCAAAATATACTGATTAGATGGAGCTTGAGCCTGCCAATTCAAACAAGTGGCCTAATCCGAACTGATGAGACAGATATATGAAAAGGAAGACAAACAAAGTTGGGAAGAGACATAATCCAAATGAAAAACAGAAAATATATCATTCCTTTCATGAGTATTCAATTGTTTAAGCAAAAGGCTGACACAGTGGGGAAGATATTTCCTCAGGTTTTTTGTGCTTCCTCAGACAATAATATTAATAATAGTAATAAGAATATCAATAATAATAACTACTAGTACTACTATCATTGTTATAAATAAAGCCTCAGTAAGAACATTTGAGAGATTAACATCTGGATTATCTCGTGTCCACTCACCTAAATGCCTTTACATCTCCATGCCCAATAGAACCTTAACTAAATTCTCGTTTAATCACCCACGCCTCCACATCATTTGACACTTAGATTCCTATTTAGCGTTCAAAAAATGAACTCCAACCTTCCGATCAGGTTTATTTGGTCGCCAGAATTCTTCACTAAAATTAGGATTTTGACATTTTGTGAAATTCCTAGAATCCCAACAAGAATCCATGTTTAATGGAAGTGGAATTCCTAATTCCCGATAGAGAATCAGTGGTATAGGCATTCTCAAATTCCAACATTAACGAAATTAGCTAATCTCTACCAAAGAGGTCCTTAAAGATGAGAATGTATAAATCCCAAGGAATTGAATACTGTGGGTTTCACAATTCCCACCGTAGATTTCCTATTTCACTAGACATGGAATTCTAGAAAGAATTCTGAAATCCCACAAAACTATATTTGCACCTAAGAATCTGAACCTCGTATGAAGAAAAGTAGGGGATAATATGAAAAACTCTTTGATGGATGGAAGTCAGTACAATCTAAAATAAATATTTAATCCTAAATAACATAACCCACACAAAGGAAAAAAAAAAACGATTCCATGTGCTGTAATCTGATAAGAACAAATTGAGATTCTAAAACAAAATCACAAGATCTTGTCTCACAGTAATCAGACAAGAGGAGCCAAAATAAGAAAAACAAATCATAACAGAGATCGAAAGCATAATATTCCATTCAATGTTATCTTCAACTGAGAGAGAAAAAAAAAAACACGGAAGGAACGAAAGAAATCAACGTGCCAACGATACCCAAAACCGATTTTGCAGAAGCAAGAGAATGAGAGAATCACCCTGGTCTTAAAAAGAATGAGAGAGAATGAGAGAATCGTTATCTAGGTGAAGAAGATGGCCTTCGAAGGTTTCCCACGCACTTCACAAGGACAAAATTACGATCAAATAAAATAAATTATTATTATTATGAATTTGGGAAAAAATCTCTTTCACTGTCAAGTGCGCCTAATATACGTGAAAACGCAGTATTGGATTCCCCAGTAAAATTTCAACCCATCAAATTATTTTAATTAAGTGATTATAACTTTAATTAGAGAAATAATAAAAGTAATTATATTCTTTATGATAAAAAAATAAAAATATAACTGTACCACTTAAAAAATTACAAGTGGATAAAAAAAGAGTTATCTTATTATTAAAATTGATATTTTTATCACTACCTTTTTAATTATTATTCTAATATATTCTATTAATTTAGTCTTCTAAAATTATCATTTGAATTAAGTGGAGCCATTATATATTACATGGATCTTTTTAGTGATTTTTTTTAATGAGTCTTATAAATCTTTAAAAATAAAATAAAAAAGGAAAAAACATTGATTACTTTTAAAATGGCTGCCATTACTTAGCAAACGTTTAAATATCGGTTGATACGATATATATAGGTGGGCCCATCATAATATGGTTGATATATCGCATATATGTATCAGCCATAATATCCGCCGATATTCAGCTTTTTATATTTTAAAAAAAAAAATTAAAACAACCGGTCATATTTCATAAAAAAATTACCTATATTTTTTTTTAAATGAATAAAAAACAAACTTGTCAATCCATCAATTATTTTTGTATTTATTTAATTCTGAAAATAAAATAAAAAATCGGCCGATATTTCCATAATAAATCAGATTTCAGTCGATATTAATAATGGTTATATCCATTATTATCCAATGCAAAAATATTTGAAAATTGTCGTGTAATATTCTTGAAACTCTTTATCTTTCATTTAAAATTTTCATTTTTGTGATTTTCCATCATTTTTTAAAAAATATTTGAAATTCTCGAGTTCGTAAGTTAAAATTTTCATTTAAACATGTAAACGACTGATATTTAATGAAAAATTTATGTTTTTATGAAGTCCATAATTTTCTTCATTTTCTTATTTATTTTGAAAAAAAAATAATAAAAATCAGATAAGATAAAATAATATCTGTATGAGCATTTTTTACCCCCTGATTAGTACTAATTAAGACAACTTCTTTTATATACGTCAAAAGGGTTCATTAAAAAGATTACTGAATAAATTTTTAATGAATCTATATTTATATAAATTGGGTGTCAAGAAATATAATTGTTATTATGAACGTGTTGTTCAGGCTCTTTCACTTATCAACGCCTTCTTAAGCTATCTCATTTGTGAATTTTTATCATTCCATCTCCTTGCACATGGGCATTAAGTCTTGATTGGTTTCTAAAATGACAAAGATTCAGTGAGAAGAGGAATGGTTTTAAGAGAATAATTGTACTTGATAAGAACAATGATCTTGAAAAAATAAGCTATTATTTTTATTTTCTTTTCTTTTCTTTTGCTTAAAAAGGAAGTATTTTTTTATTCTAAATAATAATCATTCTGAGACACTTCAACATATCTAAATGACCTACCAAATAGATAAAGAAAAGATAAAATTATCAGCTTTTAATTTTGTAACATTAAAAGTGGGTTCGGAACACTACTAATTTTATTTTTTTATATATCTCTAACAACTTCTAACTAGGCGAGGTCAAAGGTTAGGTCCAGAAATAAATGTCACACATGTTCTTTTAATGTGGACTCAAACATATACCATATGTCTACCCTTTTTATAAATACATATCATACAAACAAATATTTTTATCACCAAATAAGATATTCTTATTCACATCAGAGTTACTAACAGTAACGTGGTAGTTCATACATTATTACAAAATGTTAAGTACCACATGAGGTACTTTAAACAAAACATGATTTAACGGAACCAACAGGTCAAAATAAAATGAAATCTCCGTCTGTGGAAATCACAAGTAACAACAACATATTATCCATCCTAAGCCTGAAATGGATGTTCCTCCTCCTTGGGTACATCTCCTGAAATGTGAGTAGTGTGAGCTAACCAGCCTAGTGAAAAGAAAATAACAATGCAGTATAATGAATATTAAGTTAGCCAAAATCAACATTTTCATCATAATAGGTCAAGCATGCCAAAATATCAAATCATCTTCATATTACTGCTGATTTCCAACGTAACACCTAAACACTATACTGACTATAAGCATTAAATCCCGATACAGTCAAAATCTAGAATCTTGCAAGTACATCTCCGACGACCGATATTGACACACCTGGGCCAATAGATGCAAACCGACACACCTAGGCTAGTAATCGACACACCTGGGCCGATAATAGTTCAATAGTTAAGGGTACGTGGAAGCAGTATCAATATCATCATACCTCATAAGCATTTCATCATCATAATCACAATATACGATAAATATCGTTAGTATCAATAAGCATTTTTCACAATAGTGCATCATGTCTAGGCATATAAGTGGGTTCATTAAGTATGATCTTTGAAATCACTCATTGCACTAGATCCTCTTAACCTGATTTACTCTTACTGCAACGTTAAGTCTCTTCACTGAAAGTGTGGGGGTCTGAAGTATCTTTCAAACATGCAAACAAAGATACAAATGAATTATACAGTCAATAATTAATCAATATACAAAATACAATACATATATTCATAGTATTTCAAGTCCTTCTATCCTATTTTCCAAAAAAATCGAAGGGAAATCAATTTGAGTCTCCTAAATAGGTTACTATCTGTAAGTGCCCCGGTTCGTCCGAGTCACTCTTATTGTCAATTACGTGACTCAATTGGACTTGTCTTGGATGTATAAGAAGATCTACTATGAAGTTGAAGCGTCTACACCAAATATAGCATTAACACACAGGTAAGTGAACCGTAGGAGACCCTAGGCTAAGTCAAATACCTTCGAAGTCAATTGGTTATAAACTGAAAGATAAGATAATAAATGACTTTCAGCCTCGAGGCCTCATGCAATCTGCCGAGGCCTCGCAGCCAGTTATGCTGAGCTAAGCTGAGTCCAGCTGACCCTGTGTCGAGCTTACTCAGTCTCCTACAGATTTATAAAGTTAAAATTTGTGTATGTTTAATTGAGAGGTAAGTATAGTAAATTGATTGGAAACTTATCATAGTAAATAAATTTATCCACATGGTGAGATGGGTAATTATGGTAAATTGATTAAAAGCTTATTATGGTAAATAAATTTATCACATGGTGAGATGTTGCCACTTCACTTAAATTTGAATTTGAATACCCTTGGGGAGCTGTCCATGACAAGTATGGAAAGGCTCCTCCATGAGTTGTAAACCATCTTACAATCTTCTCATCTAATCTTTAATTGATGGCTAAAATAAATGAATCGCAAATCATACACGGTGGATATGAGGTGCCTGGTATCTGGCTGGATTCTGTCTGGATAGATTAGACTGCACATATGTGCTGTCCTTCCAGACTTACCGCTGGCGAGGCCTCATTGGAAGCCACGAAACCTCGCGGGCGTGATTTACTGTAGAACTTCAAACTGCCTTATAAAATAATAGCAAGCCTTTTGTAAGAGGGACTGAATATAGAGAGAAAAACAGGAAAAGTATCATAGTGTGTCAGATCAATTGCATTATGAAGTGAATGTTTGGGTAATCATTACCCCAATCCTGATGAAGAATAAGGTGCTCATATAGAACTATAAAACTAGTCATACCCAAGTCCTACTGCTGTGCCGATGATTACTTTGATGATGCTGATTTGATGGAAATGAGCACACAGATTCAGTAAAGAAGAAAAAGCTTAAAAGAAAACGGTTAAGGCCCAAGGCAAGTATTTTTTCTTCGTTTTATTTCAAACATTGTAAAGTGGATTAGAACAGTGTGTTCGAACCACTCTAAAAAATAGGTGTAAGGATTAGACCGATTGGGTTGAACCTCTATAAAAAACTAGGTTGTACTATTTGGGTGTGAGACCCATACATAATATATTTGGGATAGCTCTAGAGAGGGTGAGTCCAACAGTGGATGTAGGTTCAGGTGAACTGAATCACTATATATCGTTGTGCATGTGTGGTTTGCATTAATAGTTTGATTCATTTGTTTATCACTTGCATACACATTTATTCCGTTGCACATATTGTTAAATCTGATTTATTTTTAAAAGGGAACTAAAATTGAAAATCGACCTATTCACCCCTCTCTAAGTCGTGCATACTTCTAATAACGAAATTTCACTATCCATTTTAAAATTACAATAATCAGCAATATAATAAGGTGCTCAGGCCACTACACGTATTGTCTCCTGGAAATGACCATGGAGACATATTGAGTTAGGCCTACAGATATAAGATGCTCAGGCCACTACTCATATATTGAGTTAGGCCTAGAGACGTAAGATGCTGAGGTCACTACTCGTATAACGAGTCAGGCCTAGAGATCACTCAGTGCCCGAACCCTTCTTTTATATCGAGTGGCGAAGTTAATCGCACAGCTATTGATAGCTACCGGGTTGCGTTTCCGCTGCGTCATAGATAAAAAGTATCGGCTTAGAAGTGAGTGCATAATATAGGTTTACATAATAATACCAATGAAAGGGGTTAGTATCATTTTTAATTATTAAATTAACATAAACATCATATTAAAACGTAGAATCTAAATTTAATATGGAATCCTGCCTTAAACTAAATTTCAAAAGTTGCTTTGATTTACTCGGAACATGCCTCAGAACTTAACACTGTGGCTTCAAAACTTCCGAGCCACTGCAAAAAATCTGGGTCTTTACAGAACCTTCAGAACTTTGGGTTATGTCCTTTGGAACTTCCAAAGTTCAGATCTCGGAACTTTCGAGCTTGCTACCGAACAGAAAACAGAAAATTTCAAAAATCATGAGTCTTGGTCCGCCTCGAAACCTACCGAGGTTTGCTCGGAACTTCCGAGTGGTTCAGAAAGTTCGAAAGGGTCTCGGAACGTCCTGTCTGACCCGTTGAGGCAGAGAGTTCAACAGTTAGCCTCTGCTCCTTCAGAACTTCCGAAGTGTTACCTTCGGATCTTCCAAAGGCTGATTGTCGGAACTTCCGAGAGTTGACGGGAGGGACTGTGTAAAATACGAATCCAGAAATAGTGGGCTTTCTGAATTCGTTTTTCACATCATTCTGCTTAGATGGACTCTTTAGTGATCCTTTTCACTTTCAAAATCAATTAGACCAATAACACTGATAAAAACATCAGATTCGAAAGGAAAAACCAATAAGACACATGAAAATCCATGTTTTCCACTAAACTTCAAATCTGATTTTAGGATTCAAATCTTAACCAAAGTGACTTATTTTTTATTCTAAACTGACTAACATTTGAAAACAAAGACAATGATTACCTTCGTTTTGTCCCTGGGTTGAAATTTAATAACTGGAAAAATCTTTCACTTAAGCTAACGGTGAAAAATTTAACGGGAAAACAGAGAGAAAAGAGAAGAGATTTGCACAATTGTTTTTAACTGGGATTGCAGGATTTAAATAGACTCAGGGAGGGTAAACCAGTAGGCTTGCCACTCACTGGAAATTAATCCACGATGCTCTACAAGCAACAATGGTAGCTTGCATGAGTCAACCGCTACGCAGGTGATTAAATTTTTTGAAATTTTATAATTTGGCCCTCTAAAACTTATTTGCAATTTAACCCTTCTTCATTAAATTTCAATATTTAACTATTAGAGGATTTAATTATTTTAATCCACCTTAACCAAAATGTTGGGTTTTAAAATCTAAAATTACTATAAATTTTTGGAGATTCGTATTTTATCAAAATTAATTGATTTAAACAAAATTAATGTTTTTAACATAATTTACTTAACTGCATTTATTTTAAGAGTTTAAAATCTCTATTTTCAAAACCTAAAAATAAATATAAAACAATGAGTTAAAATAAAATCTAACAATGCATACTTTTCTTAAAAAAATTTAGCTTCTAAAATTATTTAAAATAGTCATTTTCTAGCTTTCGGGACCTTTTCGGGTAGTTTTTTTAATAACATTTTTTGAAATTAAAAATATAATAAACATACTTATAAATTTCAGAATTTAAATCCCTAATAAGGAATCAATATCAACCAAATAATAATCAAACAATTATTTTAACAATAAAATACACTGTTAATGGTAAATTACCATTTTGCCCCTTTTAATTTAAATGAGTTGGTCAACCAGCTATTGAGCTCCGATTTGGCCAATCATGGACTTTTCACAAATCACTCACTGTAATTTACATGATTAACAGGTCAAAATATATTAATTAAGCCTAATTCGGATCAGAGTATTACAAAATTTGAATTTATACACTTCAACATATGTTATATGGGTGAATTTTGCCTATTTGTTGCTAAATGCAATAAAACTTATAAAGGTCGAAGTGCAATTTGAATTAGAGGTAAATTTTAACTCAACAAATCGGCATCAAATATGGACTGACTAATCAAGTTAGTATCAAACCTATTTAAAATATAAATTTAATCTGGAAAAAACTTACTTTATTTTTAATTCAAATTGAGTTAGAATTATATTTTGTATAATCTAATATGTTCAAATTACTGAAATGATAAATTCAAAAGGGAGTCGGCTTGACTATCGAGAAACTCCCCTTGTAAAGAGAGATCTTGAGTTCTCTAACGCCCCGCCCTTTTTCACTCGCTTCTTTCAGTAAAATCAGAGTCTATTTTTTTATTATAAACGAAGAGTGATAGAAGCGGGACATCACGACGCGAGCTAAGTCCGAACTTCCAAAGTCCAACCCTTAACTGGCTAACCCTATGTGTATATGGATTAAGTCCACGAAAATGGTTCACACATAGCAATATAAACATGCGGAATATTAACATCAAAATTGCGGAATTATAATAGAACCAAGTTCTATTTCATTCAAATAGCAAAGTACATCAAGTCCTTAATCATTATTAAAACGTCATAATCATCCAAATAAACATCCGACCATCTAAGTTATTACATTTTCCGGAAAATAGTTACTCAAATACATGTCCATAAGTAACTTTATTCAAAACATATAAAATAAATCATCCAAGCTCCTATACCTGCCCCCCCCCCCCGGTGCGTTCATCGTTCCCCTGTTTTCCTGTATCATCAACTAGGGCAGAAGTAGGGCGTTAGAACAACGCGCCCAGTAGGTATTCCAGTTACTGCTAACACATGGTCAGTACAAAACATATATAATAATATCGTAATGTCAAAAACCATATAAATCCATGCCATGCAATAATGACAAATGCAATGAGTCTCACCCATCACATGTACATAAAAGTACCCACCACATAAGTCTTTCGGACGCCCCAACGGAGTGTGGACCTTCGAGATTTTTCCTAATGGAAAAGCACATCAAGGTACCCCACATAGGTTTTTCGGACGCCCCGACGGAGTGTGGACCCTCCGGTTACAAAACCTTCACCCCATGCCACGCATGAGATGCCAATGAACACATGCTATTTTATAACCTAAACATAGCATTTTAAATCACATTTTGAGGTCCCGTTACCTTATAATATAACAATTAATCATAACCAAGTCCCATTTGATTTTCAATGTTCCAAGTCCATAAAACAAAACCCCATGAGGTTCGGCCATACACCATGGCCGAACCCATGGTCTAATCTTTAGTTAATTACAATAATGTCATTGTTCATAACCATAGCCATTTTCCTTACTTAGGTTCCAAAATAATCCATACATACTTCTTTTAATCCAAACACATAGTCCCATAAATAATTCATGGGGTTCGGCCATACACCATGGTCGAACCCTATGTCCAATATTTCCACATATTCACAACTTTGCCATCCATGGCTTACATTACCCATTATTCTCATTCACAATGTACTTAGACTAATAATTAACCAATAATCCAAGTTCATGGGGTTGGGGTTCGGCCATACACCATGGCCGAACCCATGATCTTCCATTTTTCAGCCAATATTACCAAATTGCCACTACCTTATGTTTATGTCTCTTCATTAATCCATTCACCTTATTAAGTCCATACATGATCCATAAACCAGGACATACAAACCATAACATTTGGTTCATGGGGTTCGGCCATACACATGGCCGAAACCATGATGTTTAACTCCCATTTTCATCAACTTCCATTGTTAACAAATCCATATTTAATAAGTCCCTATTTAGAAGATCAATATTTAGAAACTTTCTAAATTTATCAACCTCCTTTCATAAATAGAAACCTTCCCATTTTAATCTTGTCCTTCTATTTTTAGAAGGTTTCCAAATTAAAATTCCATAATTAGAAAGTTACTAAATTAAAACTTTCTAATTTAGTCTTCACCTTCCAAAAATAGAAACTTTCCAAAAAAACCAACTTCCATAAATAAATGTTTTCTAATTTAGCAATCTCCTTCCATAATTAGATAGTTTCCTAAATTAGTAACCATCTCCATAGGGTTCGGCCATACACCATGGCCGAACCCTATGGTTCATGATCTTCTTCCATTTAATTTGAGTCCATTAAAAATTCAATAATCACACCATCTCAACTCCATGGGATTCGGCCATACACCATGGCCGAACCCTATGGTTTTTATCATTCAAAACTCCATTAAAATTATCAAAACTCCTCCATATTTTTCCATGTATCCAAAAACCATCAACCATACATCTAATTAAACCCTTTAAAAATCATGAATTCACACCTATGATTTTCATCTTCATATACATTAAAATACCTAATATTCCTCATGGTTTTGAACCCATAAATCAAACCATGTCTTTCCATGGTTTCCATCTTTCAAACTTTAACTACATTACTATATTCTTTCCATGGGTTCAGCCATGCACCATGGCTGAACCCTATGGTTCATCATTCCATTAAAATCATCAACTATCACCCAATCTTCTTCCATAGGGTTCGGCCAAACACTATGGCCGAACCCTATGGTTATTTATTTCAAAACAAATTTATCAAAAAAATACTAACCATTTCCGTTTGTTTTCTTACTCTTCCAATCCTTCTCCTTTCTTCTTAATTTTTCCAAACCAAGAACACCTCTTGCTAGCTGCCTTCTTCTTCCCCTTGCTCTTGCCGTGAATGAAAACTTGAGAGAGGGAGAGAGAAATAAAATTCGGCTATGAAGGGTGTAAAGCCGTGTGCCCTTGTCCTCCTCTCCTTTTATAATCTTCCCTTGGTCCCATAATTAGAAAGTGCTTAAGATAACCAACCCCTTAGGCCGTGCGCCCCTTGTCTATTTAATTGGGACTTGCCGACCTTGGCTTCCCATATTTAGAATGTGCTATGCGCATATCACTGATCATAGCCTAAGCAATCTTAATTTAGACACTTCTTTATTTAATTTAAGACAATATGCATACCTTTTTTTTTTAAAAGATCTCATGCGCCTATCATAGATATGAATCTCTCTATACACGGCCATGCAATATTATCTCCTTCCTTATTTATATAATATTGCAATATCAAATTAAATTCAACTCCATTTAATTTTTATTGAAAACAATTCCAAAACCGTTGGGTCCTAATTGGGCCAATGACCCAACTCTTTCCCCAATTTAAGATCCATAACTAATGTTCACAAATTAAATGAATTATTTTCATACAAAATAATAAATTGAAAATCTGGGGTGTTATAAGTTTGATATACACTCAACATCAATCTGAGGCGGTCTCTTGGCTGCGGGATGTATGTCAGATTGAGAGATTTGCACATGTCTAAAAATTAGTAAGGTTAAATTATTCTCTATCCAAATATAATAAATAAGACTCCTGAACACTTTGTTAGGAAAAAAATACGATATGTATTATATTTTTATATTTTTATTTGATCATCTGTTAAATTTAACTATTTATAATAATTTTACTTTAATGGTAGAGATTTATTTATATTATATTATTACAAGTTTTTCGTGACTCAGCCTCCTCATCTATGCATACAACTCAACACCTCCAAACTGGGGTTGAAAACTGAAGCGCCATTTTTTCAGATCAGCAGTCAGAGGAAGGAGGGGAAATGGAAGAAAAAGAAGGGAAGGGGCCTCCATCTCATCACCCGTTTGCCCCTTCTTCTGAGGTCACCCCTTACTTCTATACACTCCGCTCTTTTCTTCGCTACACTTGTTTCATTCCATCACTTTGCAATGCACTCTCTCTCTCTCTCTCTCTCTCTCTCTCTCTCTCTCTCTCTCTCTCTGTCTGTTTCTCTTAATTCTGTTTCAATTTCTAGTTTCTGGGCTCGCAAGAAGTCGAGCTGGGCTACATTAGAAATATGGTTTAATTCACTTGAAAGGAGTTTTCCTGTTACTGGTACAGCAAAAATATATTAGTCTTTTTTTTCTTTTCCACGCATTAGAAATCTATGCCTACTTACCCACCACAGTAGTCAAGATGCAAAGGGTCCTGGAGCAACGAAGGGTCCAGGTCATAATAATCAAAGCTAAAATAAGGCCTCGGCTGAGGCTGAATAGGGGCTTGGAACCTGGTTGTGTTCTTGGCTACCATGCTCACTTAGATCCTTTGAAATGGGCAAAGTACCCGTGTCGAATATTCTCTGTGTCTGAATTTTCATGGATTCTTGCAATACACGTCCTATTCGTTATTGATTTTCTATCATCATGATGTATGCACATCCATGAATTTACAGTTCATACATTGCTTACATTTTACGGAAAAATTGATGTGACTAATCGGGTTAATTTCTCGAAGATGTCTGGCCAAAATTTGTATTTTTAGTGGCGCATGTCCATATACCATGGGGCCTGGCTCATTTCCACTTGTTTGGGCTTAGAAAACTCAAGTTGCAAGTCCATATTGTAGAAGGATTCTCCAATTCTGAATTTACAAGTTCTTGCATCTTAAGGTATTGACCAAGTCAACATGGAGAAAATATAGCAAGGGATGAACGAAAATGGCATGTATTCAACGTGAAAATGCATACACCAAAACCACATGGGTGTAGCTCAGCTGGTTACCTCCTGCCTTAGGAAGCGGGAGGTTACGGGTTCGAGCCCCCATGGCCTAACCTTGGTGTGCCTTAGGGGTAGGGGTCCACCCGTGGGGGTTTTGTGCTGGGTATCCTGCGGTTTCCCACACGTAAATTCAAAAAAAATTGCATACACCAAACGATGTTGGATTCATTGAAAAGCTTATTCAGAGCGATTAGTATTCATATGGGTTTGTAGATTATATTACATGGTATCAGAGTTTGTGATAACAATATCATCAACATAAACAATCAACAATATGATAATAGAACAATCCCGGTATACAAAATTGAATGATCTGACTGGCATCTGAAAAAGCCATAACCCAACGAGGTAGTGCTAAGTTTATCATACCAAGCTCTCAAATATTGTTTTAGGCCATAAATAGCCTTTTTAAGCCGACATACCAATCCTTGTGCCCCTTGTTTGATAAATCTATGTGTAAATTAAACAGTTTGTTCATGAATTGGGTTTTCTTTCTTCCGAAATTCTTATCATGTTTTTTGACAATCAAGCTGCCACTAATATTACTTCTAATCCAGTCTTCCATGAGTGGACCAGACATATTGAAGTTGATTATTACTTTCTTCGCTAGTATGTGACCTCTGGCAATATTGTCATTCCTTATTTACGGTCCAAGGATCAACTGGTAGATATGCTCACTAAAGTTGTCTATAGTTTTCAACTTGATAGTCTGCTTAGCAAGCTGGGCTTACTAGACATCTACGCTCCAGCTTGTGGGAGATGTTGCAGTATCTCTTGTACCCATTTTAGCAATTTTGTATATTTAGAAAGTGTGAATAATTTTCACATGGTCATGCCGATTACCGGAGAATGCTAGGTTGAATTTCCTTATTTGTTTGTAATTTGTGTCTATATATTTTGTATTCCTGTACATTTCTAAAACGAGACAATACACTACAAATTTTCTCAGATTCCTTCTCCATCTTTTCTCAATTGTTTCTTTTATTATTTCATTTCAATTGAAGATATTTAATTTCTACATAGAGGCCTTACCAACGACCCCAAATTTATGGAATTCTGACATACGTAGGCAAAGTTATGGTTGATTTCGTAACCATGTCTTAGATTGATGAGAAGGTTTATTTTTGTTAAACTTTGTAATCCAAACACTATAAATAAAGGGCTTGCTTGGCCACTGGGATCAATCTCTGTTTCAATTTCAATCCTCTCTCTCTTCTAGTGAGAAGTAAGTTATCTTCCTTTGTTCTTTTGTTTTCTAGTTTAATTTTGTTTGAATTTAATTATTGTTCTTGCATTTAATTATTCTAGAATTCAATTGATTTTATTTAATTTCATAGAGTGAAATTGCAGGTCTCGATTTTACCTGTGAGATTCTGAGACTTATTTCTTTTTTCCAGAGTAGAATTAGACTTAGTGTGATCCATTGAATTATTGGGTTTTCTCTGAAAAGAGCCTTTAATTCTTTGGTTAAATTGTGAATTTTAATCAATCTGAGGTTTCTTAAAATTTATTAGTGAATTTGGATTTGGGTTTCCTCAATTTCAATTGAGCCAAAATTCTAATTGTCCTGGGTTTGGTTTGCAAAAACCGAATCAAAATTCCTTTGAAGACCTTGGAAGAATTCATCAATTTCAACTATTGGCCTTTATCACATCATCATCATTGACAACCAAAATCCCATTTATTTGGGGTCAACTTTCCGAGTTCTACTTCTTCATTTGACCCTATCATAAACCATACTATTAGTAACACCACTATTTACCACATCTTTTCTCATCCCTTCCCTCCATGTTTTAAGTGGTCCAGCTCTTCTTCTTGTGCCTCTGATTTGTAACATTTCTACTTTATGTACTGGGGCCATCTCTGGCCTTCTACTTACATGGCCTAACCACCTTAATTGTATTTCTTTCAATTTGTCCTCTACTGGGGCTATTTTCAAGTTGTCCCTTATGCAATTATTCTAATCTCTATCATTTAGAGTTAAACCACTCATCCATTGTAGTATGCATATCTCGGTTACCCTAACTTTATCTATTTGTCTTTTCTTCATATTCCAACGTTTTGCCTCATAAAGCATTTCCAGTCTTATGACTATTTTATAAAATCGATTTTGTCCACCTTGCTCCTATCCTATTAGTTTTATTTAAGTTAGTTCCTCTGCAAGATTCTACCATTGAATCTAATGTATCTAAACTTGTCACGGTGTGGAACTGCATCATTTTCAATTTTTACTAGGTCACCTCCTCTCTCTTTTGTTCTACTAAAGTTACACTAATATTATCACACATTTTCTTCTTTTGCAATGTCTCTAGAATATCAAAAAAATTCATTACTTAATTGTTTTGACTTTTAAGTGAAGTATAAGTGTCACTTTTTAGTTTTGTATTATTAATTCAATTTAAAACAAATATTTAATTAAATTTATTCAAATATTTATGCAGATTCCACCAATGCTATGTTTTAGGATTTGCCAAATTGAACACCTCATGCTTGTGTCTGATTGTGACACATGTGGCCATACATGTGAACCTTAGCTAATCATGTGGGCTGCCACATCAGCTTGTTAAAATCACTGATCATTGGGTACCCTTCGCATTTTCCTATCCATTCTGATAGATAATGTTTTTGTTGTTATTCTAGTGTAATAATCTCCTTTCGCAAAGAACTCTATTTGAAATCTAATTTTTTGTTAACATGCTTATTTCTTTATCCAATAATGCAGTTATTCAACATCTCCACAACTATAGATCCTAGCTATATCATCTCTCTGATAAGGAAACTTTTACCGCAAGAAGCAACCAATCATGGCTCTCAGGGTGTAAATAATCATAGTGTTTCTGCTTATGGGTCAGATAAGGATTCCAACTCTCTTTTTGGAGTTTCAAACTATAGGGCTAATGAAAATGCGGCTGTGGGAACTCTAGTTGATCTTGATGGACCTGCCTATCAAAAACCAACTCTGGACTATGGAGAAGAGAAGCAACAGTTTGTAGATGAAATTTGCCAAAATAGTCCTGCTGTTGATGACAGGATGGATCATGAATATGGGGTTTCTGATGCTGCATCTGACTATCCTGGAGCATCAACATCAGGAGACCCATGGGAAGAATCTGGTTGCATTTTGTGGGACCTTGCAGCAAATGAAACTCATGCGGAGTTTATGGTAATCAAATCCTCTGTTCCCTTTTGTTTGAACCTCCAACCCTTGGAATTCAGGCACATACAACTTTGCAACTGGTTGTTCAATACCAAAAATTCTTCTTTTGTTGGTCTTATTTTGTGTAAACATCAATACTTTTTCTTACTTGCTATCATTAAATTTGGCAGGTAGAGAATCTCTTACTTGATGTGCTTTTGGCAAATCTTAATTTTTCAAGATCTGCTCGTGTTACGGTAAGCCCATCTATGGCATGACTAAGTCTTTCCCCCACCCATCCACATGCACACACACAAAATACAACACATCTTTTAATATTTTTTACTCATTTTGTTATATAAATTTGAAAGTTCTACTTTTTTTTTTTCATTTGATTGTTTAATCCATATTCACAGAGAATGCATGTATGTGTGGGTATTCCATAAATATCTTGTCATGGGATGTATTCATTATTCATTTGAATGAAAAAGTCTAAAAGGGAGAGACTTGAATTCATCAATGTATTTGCATAAAAGCTAGGACAACCATAACAGTATCTCTCCATATAACTCTTGGTAAAGCACATCATATGTTTGAGTGCTTCTCAATTAGTCATCAATTACCCTCCTGTGTTTTTCTGCAGGAGATTTGTTTGGGAATCATTGCGAACCTTGCCTGCCATGAAGTTCCCAAGAAAGCGATAACTTCTAGGAGTGGCTTCATTCAAACTGTTCTTGACCAATTGTTCTCTGATGACTCTCTGTGCCTAACTGAAACTTGCCGGTAAATTTTAGTAATATTAATCACAGTTTCTGCTTTATATTTCTTGATTTCGAAGTTGATGGATTCTGAAATCATTTCCTGCTTTGTTGTTTCTTATTTATTATTTTTTGACCTCATTATCTCCTTATGTAGCTCCATCTTTTAGAGCTCTACACTTGAATCGCAATTATGCTGGGCAGGGATGAGTTTGTCCAAGCTTAGTCTATTTGTTAGCTGTCCTAATATTTGTGCCCAAATTTAGATCCATGTTTAAAATTCAAGCCTGAGCCCAACCTGTTAGTAAATTGTTGTCTTAAATTTATTGGTCTAGGCCAAGTTATGAATTGGGTTATAAGAACCTTGAGTATCAGGCTGTCTTAGGAGTTGTATTTCCATCCAAAAGAGTACCATGATAGAGCTGGACTGCCATAAGTGACTATTTTATTATTCTAAGTGCTTCCATTACTTTTTATTTATTGATTTGGTTAGAAATACTTAAAAGGGAACTCCAGGCATATCTTACATTAGTAGTTTAACTGCTACTATGGAGCTTGACAACTTCTTGAACTTTGAATTTTCTGCAACAGTGTCTAAAGGCCTCAAAACAAAAAACAAGATGGATTAGAAAAGTAGTTTTACTTGTAAAAAAAATAATAAAAGAGTTTGGAAACTTGAACTCAATTTTCTTATTTGGATTCAAGGAAGTATATGAATTGAATGAAAATAAAAAAGATTCCATAACCGTAATCAATTATAAGATTGTCAGTGAATCAACCATTTGAATTAGATCCATGGATTGGACAAAATATTCGCTGAAAAAAAAATGAAAGATCTGGCCGCATCTCTGTGAAATTATTTGTGATTAGCTATCATTTCTTCAACTTTTTAGTTGCTTCAATGAACATTCTGACTTTGTTGTACTTAATTCATTACCGTCCAACATCATGAGTGGTTTTTTTAATTCAAATTGCTTACCTTCCAGCTTCCTTTAATTTTTGTGCTGAAGTTAAATAAACCTTATGCTTTTCTTCATTATTACTTTTCGGAAATACACACAATATACTTCAAATATGACATTGAATGCACAAAAGATTTTTATATTAAGGTTATATAAACCATCTACTGTTTCAAGAACTTTGTTGTTGAATTTATGATTAAGTGTTTTGGGCATATCCATGAGCTAGCTGTTACAAAAATCTGGACCACTGAATTATGAGAATCCTACACGTGCAGAATATCTGGCCCCAACAACTTTACATGAGCCCTTTAATTTAATCATCATGCAACATTTCTGATTTCTTTTTAATGATGCTTTTTGTAATAAAGTGCAACTATACAGTAAGTATTCTTATGCAGGTTGTTAAGTTCATGTCTTCAAGGTTGTGGTTCTATTACTTCGGCTGAAGCACTGTTACCAGATCATATTTTAGACCGTATGTTATGGATTGCAGGAAATACATTAAATACACAGCTATTAATAAAGGTACAACAGAGGAGATATGGATTAGAATTTTTACATGTCACACTATTTCTGTCTCCAAATTGCTTTCATTGTCATTGCTTGGTTTATTATTAGGTTACTAATGAGCAGATATAAATGTTTCAATTTCCATAACAACTCAGAATATCCATTTTTGTTACCTTGTTGAAGAATGATCAACTCTCTCTCTCTCTCTCTCTCTCACTCACTCACACACACACACACACACAAAATAATAATAAAACTAAAATAAAATAATGGGAATAGAAAACCAAAAGTGTGATGACCATGTCATATCTTTGCTTTTCTGCATAACATGATCAGAAGTAAAAGTGAGATGCAAATTCTGTTGGCTTGTGGATGGCTCCTTCAGGAGTTGGGGACTTGGTGACCTTTCTACAATTCTACCATATTCCCACCATCAAAGGAAATGGAGAAAGCTGAAGATTAGTTAAGGATAAATTGTTCATTCTGCTTTCTGGTTATTTTATGATTAGGGGTCTCTGGGAGTCCACATAAATTAGACATTTCAATAAGAAGGTTCCACATAGATTATATATGAATTGGAAAAACTGGCTTTTTTGAACTTCTTGAGACTTCTTATGTTGTTAGTAGTATATATACTCCTTATTACTCCTTGTCAGCTACTGTCTGCAGTTTGAGGTGGTGAAAGACTTCCTCATTGGGTTTCATTTGTTCAGATAACTCAATAAAATGGAAGAACTCTTAAACATGGTGCAACAGTGCAAGTTCCTTTTGCTGATGAGCAAGACAAATGTGTTAAAATAAAAACAGGGAGAAAAAAAAGTAATGGAGGAAAAGGGAAGAATTGAGAGAGATAATTCTCGTGTATTCTATTGTTTTCAACAGAAGATGATACATGTATATATAGAGTATAGGCAGCTAATTAAGGTGAGGGAAAAGGAAATACTGTAAGGAAACTTTAGCTGGGATTGGGGGAGTGGTCCATGATAATAGTGGTAGGTTGTTACTAGCTTTCTTAGAACCCATAGGGGTCATGGAATCAAATGAAGCATAATTGAGGGCAATTAGGAGAGCTCTTCAAATTTGGTCAAAGTATGGAATGGTAACCTCATTATTGAAGGAGACTCTATTAATATCCATCTCCTGGGCTATGGGTAGGAAGGATCACCCTTGGACACTGGTTCACTTGGTTAGGGACATTAGGAGATTGAGCAGGATTGGAGGAATCATTTTCTCCCATATAACAAGATCAACAAATATTATTGCAGATTTTCTAGCTAAGGTTGGATTGGAGCAGCAATGATCATCATCGGACCTCTTCTCATCTTAAGCTTGTGACTGGGGATTGGGGTGTATGGGGTTAGGGGTTATATGTTGCTGTACGAGCTTATCATTTTGTGGTGTGGTTGTGTGATTATGTACTGGCCTTGTATAGCTCTCTTATAGAAGGTGGATACTGTTTTGTAATTTTCTTAATTAATGAAATGATTCACCGTCTCAGTTTCAAAAAATAAAGGCAACCAAAAGTCAACTATAAAACACACGTGTAAATTGTGAAAACTACACCATATCTACAATACTCCCCCCAAGCTGGTGTGAGGATATCGATTAAGTCCAGCTTGCTTAAGATGTCATCCAGTTGTGATTGGGAGATAGCGCTTGTGAGCATATCAACATTTACCAAGATTATCCTTGGATTGCAAATGAGTGAGAATATTACCTGCAGAAATGTAATGGTGAATAAAGTGACAATCAACTTTAATATGCTTTTTGCGCTCATAGAACACATGGTTGGATGCAAAACTTGATTATCACAGAACATCAATAATGG
This sequence comes from Chimonanthus praecox, assembly GCA_022113865.1. NCBI lineage: Eukaryota > Viridiplantae > Streptophyta > Magnoliopsida > Laurales > Calycanthaceae > Chimonanthus > Chimonanthus praecox. The sequence goes on along the minus strand of CM039093.1, from coordinate 50,251,909 downwards.
TTCAAGGAGGCGAAACCCTACTTGGCTAGAAATTGCTGGAACCATAGTAATTCGCAGACAATATTGGCCATGATACGATATTCAACTTTTGCACTTGAACGGACAACAATAATCTGTTTCTTGCTATGCCAAGAGACCAGATGAGATCTTAAGAAAATGCAATATCCCGTGGTCGAGCGACGGTTGTCAGGAGAACTGGTTCAATCAGTATCTAAGTAAACTCGAATATTTAGTTGCGGTTGATGTTTATAGAACAAGCCTCGTCTAGTGTGAGCCTTAAGATAGCAAAGGATCCGAAAAAAAACTTGAATATGGGCATCATGTATAAATTGGCTGACTACTCCAACAACATAGGATTAATCTGGATGAGTGATGGTTAGATAAATAAGTTTACCCACTAGTTTCTGCTAATATGTGGGGTCATCTAGGGGGGTCCCATCTGAAGCAGAAAGCTTAGTATTGACATCATGAGGATCTCTGTTGGCTTGCATCTTGTAAGAGATATAGGGCATATTTTCTTTGAGAGGACAAATCCTTTAGAAGAATGAGCAATCTTGATCCTGAGGAAATAATGGAGTGACCTCAAATCTTTGGTATCAAAAGAGTGTTGTAAATGATCTTTAAATGTATTAATAGATGGAGCATTATTCCCAGTAAGTACAATATTATCGACATAAACAACTAAAACATTACAATAGAGTTGGCATGATAGACAAACACAAAGTGATTTGTTTGAAAGCAAGAAAAGCCATACTTCAAAAGGCATTGCTGAATATATCGAACCATGCCCGTAGAGACTGCTTGAGGCCATGGATAGCTTCCTTGAATTTGCAACCAACCTTTGCTCTCCCTGTTTCACATACCCGAGAGAAGGAAGTATGTAGATCTCTTCTTTTAAGTCACCATGAGGGAAGGCATTCTTAACCTATAACTAATGGAGAGGCCATTTATGCGTGGTAGCAATGTGATGAAGAACCAACCTACAACTAGGCAGGAAAAAGAAGAAACAAAGAAGATAAGGAAAAGGCTATGACTTTGATTAATTTCATTAATAATCCATCGTGTATTTTCTCTCTTACAAGCATCGATATTTATAAAAAAAAAATAACTCGAAAATAGAAAATACTCAACTAGGAAACCACCGATTTGACTTCCTCGCTAAACTAGGACTCTTAAATCAAATAGGAAACTAACTAAAGTTGGGCTGCTAAGATCCCAAATGAAAATAACAAATCCTACTTGCTAATTAAGAAATAAATAAAAATAAATAAAAGTGGATCCGTGAGGATCGTCCGTGTCCGTGTCCTACATCACAATGGATATCAAGATCCGAGTAGATGTGATTTTAGCCATAGGAAAAAAATGTCTCCTGATAATCAAGCCCATGTGTTTGTGTTAAGCCTTTGGCGACCAATCTAGCTTTATATTAGGCAATTGAGCCATCAGGATTATGCTTTAGTGTAAAAGCCCATTTGCAACCAATAGGAGGTTTTTTTTTCTGAAGGAAGAGAAACCATCCCCCATGAGTGATATTTTTTTCTAGTGTTGACAATTCTTTTTCCATTGTAGCTTTCCAAGGGGATCCTGAAGAGCCTTATCAATCCTCTTAGGAATATGATTGTTGTGAAGAACAGTTAGGAAGCTGTGATAAGATGGAGAGACAGAATGATATGACACAAATCGATCAATAGGATGGTCGGTACAAACATGGTTACCTTTTCGGATGGCAATAGGAAGTTCAGGTTCATTGGGAGATGGATCTGAGCCACTAAGCCGTGGGCTTGTGCTTTCTTCATTGACACACAAGAACATGCTTGGATTTTTTAGGACTAGCAGCATCATTTGTGAGAATAGGAAGAACTGAAGAAACCAAGGGTTTTTAAGGGTCAAGGGTCACGGGTTTATTAGAAAAACCGGGTTGACCCGCGGGTCGCAGAGGGTTTTTAATCCAAAAGGGTCTTAAAATGACCCGACCCGTGTTTCAGCCAGGTCACGGTTGACCCGCGGGTTTTTGATAACATTGAGAACAAGTTTGATCAAGATAGGGAGCGTTCTAAAAAACGGTGATATCCATGGATACATACGTCTTACCATTGATAGGATGAAGAAGCTTATATCCTTTATTGAACGGAAGTATCCTAAAAATAGACATTTCACAGAATGCTTGAAAAGTTATAGCACTAGAAAACAAATGGACAAAACAAAAACATCGAAAGACATGTAAAGGAATGGTGGAAATACGTTTGTGCATGGACACAATATCAATTGGAGCTTTGCTATGAAATATACATAAGGGCATGCGGTTAATTAGATAGCATGAAGTTAAAACAACTTCTGGCTAATACAACGTAGGTACATACATAGTAAATAACATGGAATGGGTTACCTCAAGAAGGTGACACTTTTTATTTTTTTCTGGCAACACCATTGTGTTGAGGTGTGTGAGGGCAAGAGGTTTGAGATTCGATGCCGTGGTCCTGCAAAAATTGTAAGAATGAATGTCACAAATACTCTCTCCCATTACTACTTCACAAAATTTTGATATGGTAATCAAATTGGGTTTTGACCCACTGATAAAACGTGTGAAAGTGATAAAAAACCTTAAACTTATATTTCATCATGTATATCGAAGTTATTCGAGAATAATCATCGATGAAAGTAACAAGATAACGAAAACTGGTATGTGAAATAAGAGGAGACATCCACACATTAGAGTGAATAAGGGAATAAAATGTATAAGTACTTTTATTAAGTGAAACTAGAAAAGAAAGTCTGATGTTTTCCGTATTGGCAACTTTCACACTCATTATGAAAAGACAAAAAAGGAACCAATTGCTTCAAGACTTTATTTGATGTGTGCTCTAAATGGCAGTGGCAAAGCCACATATCTTGAGAAGACGAGGTAGAACAAGCTTCAGAGTGGTTGTTAGCTCGAGAATCAAAGAAATATAAGCCGCTGGCTTCACAATCACCACCAATCGTTTGCTTCGTATTTAAGTCTTGAAAGACAGAGGGTAGGAGAAAAAGATACTGAACAATTAATGACTTAGTAAGGGCAAAATAGATAAGAGATTGTGCGATAAATGAGGAACATGTAAGACAAATGATAAACCAAGACTAGAAGACAAGGAGATAGTCCCTTTATCAACAATATCAGTGAAAGAACCATTAGCTAACTTCAACCATATTATCAATAGCTCCAGAATCAATAATCCAAGAACTTTAGATGAAGCATGGAGGACAAGTGTCATAATGCCTAATTGACCTGTAGCAACATGGGAGATCTCAGAGGATTGAAGGTTCTTCAATTGCAATCTATCTTGTTGCAGGGAAGCATACTCACGTTTAGACACTTGAATGATGTCATCTTTAGCAATAGAGGAAGGGGTTTCAGTATGATGGGCCTGCTTAGAGGGGGCCCGACCATGAAGCTTATAGTAAAAATCAAAATAGTGATTGATCATTTTGCAATAGGTACAAAACTGTTATCCTTCTTCTTTGGGTCTCTGGTATCCTGCCTGTCATCAATCACAGGGTCCTTCCCTTTAAGAGAAGAAGGCCCCTTAGAAATAATAGTCGACCAATCAGTAGACACAAAGGCAGAGAACATCGCTAGGCGACACCTTTCATCACGAAGTAATGTAGAATCTATCTGATTCAAGGGTGGAAGAGCTCGTTTGCTGCGATTTTGTGCACGAATATGCTCAAAGTCAGGATTAAGGTCAACCGGTAAGTCAAAGAGTAGTGGGTAGGTTTCTCAAATTGAATATTCTCAAGCTGATCAAGTCCCAACCAATAACTCCTCATTTTTGAGTAATTTTGAATGAGATAAATATCCCTGTCGAAGATTGACAACATCCTGATATAACTCGTAGATATGAGCATCATCATCATCAAAATATAAAGCTTGGACTGTATCCCATATATCCTTCGTAGTGGGTAGTGTATACACCAATCCTCTAACATGCTCCTCCATTGACTGTAAGAGCTAGGTTTGAACCAAGGAATTGTTCGCTTTCCGTTATTTGTATTTTGGATCATCCTTTGTAGGCTATGTGGCCATACCATTAATATAATCCATATTTTGTTTAGCATCAAGAACGTTTTAGCCGAATGAGACCATTGAAAATAATTAGCCTCATTTAAAATGCCAGTTGTGATCTTGCCGTTGTAGGTGGAATCAAAAGAAGTGTTGCCAAGCATGCTTGAAGTATTACATGAGACCCTTGAATAATATAATATGCTAGTGTAACAGCAGCACGAGACCACAAAGATGCCTGAAAGGAGGCCCACACCCTAAAAACACCAAAAAGTGGGAGCCCAAAATCAATGTAGAGTAGAAAACATATCTGCTATAGTAAATGTGCACAAAAGCAGCAAAAAATGGGCCCACAATTGGAAATCAACAATACCAACTAGTGGGATGAGAAAAGGGGCCAAGGGTGACTTTGTAGGAGTTGGTTTGATGTTAATCATGTCTCTAAGGCTCCAAATCTAGGCAAAATATGGAAAAAATATAGATCCAAGTGACATCCACAAGACAATTGCGTCAATAGCAGGCCCATAGATCACAGGGAGAAGAAGAAACCAATGGGATGTATTAGGGGCCTGGGCAACTCTTGTAGTGTGGGTTCCAACGAGAACTGCAAGTCCCTGTGGCAAATCTGAGGGGAAAAGGGCAAAAATACTGTTCATAGGCGTCCTTGACGTGAAAATGACAATGCTAAAAAGGGGTCCCACGAGACACCAAAACCTAGGACCCACATGATGGATGGAAGGAGGGCCCAAAAACGATTAGGTCTGGGGTGGGTCTTGCAAAAGCCCAAGCCCAAGCCGACAAGTTGGCATGTGTTCAAACCTATTTGTTTATGATGGGTCCGGGTGGGTTTAGGGTTCAGTTTGGGTTGAGGAACAACTCTAGTTGTATCCCACATTTACAGTAACCAACTTAAATATATTTTTGAATCTTGATACGAGTTTATTCTTGCTTGATCGATAAACTGAAGTTTCTCTTGGTTATTTTTTTAAAGTTATTTTAGCACATCCTACAGCTGAGACATCTTATTTCACCAAGTGGATGAAATTTTCCTATTTATTGTCATTTGAAACCTTTTGTAAGGGTAGCTTCTCTAATGGTCAAGGTGGTGCATATAGGGATGCACCTAGGCTCCATGCCCATCTTTGCCTAGGCTTTAAAGCCCCAGAAGGCACATAAATAGCCCAAAGCCTTGTTTTTTGCTTGATTCCTTGAGCAATGATTGAGATTTCTTTTGGATGATGCCGCTGTATTTTCTTAATATTGTTGTTGCAAAGACAAAAAGAAGAATATTCATATAGCGTATATATCTAAAGTATGCCTGGCAAAATTGTGTTCTTTCCATAGCTTTCGGGACTCTCATGTGTCTCTTGTAGGGGTGTTCTTAGTTCGGGTTCGGGCTGGGCTTCACCCAAAAAAGCAAGCGCCCTATTATTTTTACTGAAGCCCGAGCGCATTGGGCTTTGGAGGCCAAAGACTGATTATTTTGAAAATCATTTTTTTAATATTTTTTTTTAAATTTAGTAATTGTCACCATTTATATAATTTTTTTTAAAAAAAATACTCTATATAAATTTAAAGAAGAAGAATAAGAGAAAATATAAGAGGGAGGGAGGGAGGGAGGGAGAGAGAGAGAGAGAGAGAGAGAGAAGTGGAGGAGATGAGGAGTCCCAGATGGCAACAAATCTAAATCTCCATCTGAACCCGTTTTAAACAACATCCCCACCCCCATTTGAATGATCGAGATCCCTTTGCTCCTGCACCTGCTGCAAGAGAGAGAGATCTCTCGGTGGAGTAGTTTGTGGAAGACATAGGGTTAGGGAGGAAAAGAGGATAAGGGTTAGTTGAGGCAAAACTTAGACACACACATTCGTTTTTGGCAAGGGTTTTAGGGAGGAAAAAGAGAATTGAGAGGATTAGAAGATTAGAGTACAATTGTTGCGGCAAGAGGAGATGAGGACGACAACAAATCAAAATCCCTAAATTCCCAAATCGCTTCTGTGGTTTGAAGTCCTTTGACCCTAAGATTGAATGATGATTTTGTTGTACATATATGCTAAACGGGCTTAAGTTAAGCCCGACGGACTCTGGTGGGCTTTAAATTGAAGCCCGAGACCAGTGCATCAGACAAAATTCTTTGTCCAAGCCCATTTGTTTAGGTCAGGTTCAGGTCGGGCTCCGGCCGTGTTCGGACATATGAACACCCTTAATCTCGTGTGCATCTTGCACCTTGGATATTATGCATTTTTGTCACTTTATTTGTGATAAATCTCTCTGCAAGTGTTACAACTCTTAACTAGTATTGACTTTTGTTGCAGTGCATCTACATGTATATTTAATATTATGTCATTTTATTTCTTAGGGTCTATAATTTTTTTTTGATACCTGTAAAAATGTCCAATTTGAAGAGCTATTGGGCTCAATGTTCAAATAAGAAGCCTAAGTGCACATACCAAAGCTCTAGGTCCATTTTCACCTAATTAGGTTAGTAGATCTCACTTTGGTAGGCCCAAAAAAACCCTTATAATCTAAAGTGATGCAATCTTCCTTTTCGCCATCCCTCAAATTGTGCAAGAGTGATCCTCTAATATTAAGAGTGGCAAGATGATTTAGACTGCTTATCCAAAAGAGATTTTCTCTCCACAAAGAAGGCAAATAGAGTAGGCTCCCACAGGAGTGACTTTTCTTGGACTTTTCTAGGTTTTATTCCTTATTTTCCTTGTTTATGTGCCATGTATTCATTGGTGGGGGAGATTCAGGGCCGGCCCTAGCCTTAGGCGAACTAGGCAACCGCCTAGGGCTCTCAAATAGATAGGGCCCCCAAGTCAGGTTCAATTTTTAAGTTTCCGCACCTTATTTTATGTTATAAGTTTATTTTAGTAGCAAACTGATTTGTAGTGCGATGGTAGCAGGTATGACTTGCAATCCAAATGTTGCAGGTTCGATTCTCGCTGGGTTCACTGCCAATTTTTTTATTAAGCCATTTGGCCAATTTTTTTTTCCTCCAATAAAAAACTGGAAAGAAAATGGGTTTACATTTGAATGACTATTTTGTGCTTTATAGTTTATAATTGAGTGATAATTTTTTAATATAATTTTACTTTATAAGTTGTTTTAAATGCATTATATACTTTAGCATGTCAACTACTCTTTTTAAATACAATAAAATAATAATAAAAATAAAAAATCAATATACATGACACAAGTTGAAATTAAATTTGTCAAAAGAAAGATTGAATGGATTAGCTATCTTATCTATTGAAAAATATATGTTAAAAAAACTTGAATATAGTAATTTAATTAGTAATTTTGCATCTCAAAATCCTCGAGAACAATAAATTATAAATAATACTTTGTTATAAATTTGATTATGATATTTTATTTGGATGTTTCACATTTTGTAAAAAAAAAATATGATTTTATTTTTTTGTAAGTGTATAAAAGGCCCATCTTAAGAGTTCGCCTAGGGCCCTTGAAATCTCAGGGCCTGCCCTGGGGAGATTAGTTATGATATAATGTCATGTAAACATGCCCAATAAGGGCTTGGACAACCAAGGCTTGTAGGATTTGAGTTTCTTCTTCTACTTTCATGTATAAATGAGGGTCTTCGGCCCATAGTAATGCAATACAGTCTGAATTTGAATATCTTTAGACCATGGAGGTTGTTTATCTTTGTTGAATTTGTTAGGAAAGTTTGAGAAGTCCATTTTATTTCAATTGAGTGTTTTAATTCATAGTGAATGAATTTACATTCAATTTATCCTAAGTGAGATTCGAGCTTCTTTCCAGTGAGAGAACAACTTGAGCTTTCGTTAAGATTGGGATTTTCTCTAAATTCTAGAGCCCAATTTCCCTGGCTTGTTACCTTGGGTTTGTATTTTATTAGATCTAAACACCAAGCAGGTCTGTGATTGTAAGGTTATAAGGTGATTTGAACCTATAATTGCATTAACTTTTAAGCATCTTATCACTTTCACGTTGTTACACAGTTATTTATTCAGTTGGTTTATGTACTTAGCTTTCAATGATCTTTTCATTTTTTTTTTTTCCTTTTCTGGTCCAACAGTTATGGTGTTATCCAGTTTCTCATTAGAAAGGGAGAAAAAGAAAAAGAAAAAAAGAGAGTAATAGTGTTGTCATCTGTCTTCATGGGGTCTCCTTTTTATATATGACCTTAATGTTGCAAATTGTCATTTTGAATTCATCTGATACTGAGCTGTTATGTAGGACAGTGCCTTGAATTATTCCTAGTTATCTTGGACAATCAAGAAGTAACTCAAGTTCTTCTTCCACCTTTGATGAAGTTGGGCTTACCAAATGTGTTGGTAAATCTTTTGTCATGCGAGATCAGTAACTTAACCAGTGGAAAGGAACCTGAGAGGTACTGCACACACTTGTATTTCTTAAGGGACCAATGCTTCCATCCATATAAGTTGCTTATCTTACTTAATATTAGTTAATCCAGAGGTCTATCCAGGACCACTTGGATTTTCAGTTATTATGAAACAGTGAAGATCTACCTTTTTGCATTTTTTTTTTTTGGTGTGTGCGGGCATGTGGGTGTGCATGAGTGTGTGCTTATGTGTGTATTTGGCCTAAGTATCATCTATTGAAAATTGAAAAAGAAAGCTCACAACAAAGCGCATCAAAAAATTCTGCAGAAAACAAACCCAATGAATATTCATCCTTTGACTCAGCTCTAGGATCTTGCTTTGTCGCCAACTTGCTTTTTTTGCTAGTGTGTGCATGCATTTTTTGAGAGAGATAATTGGAATACAGAAGCTCATTATTGCTATGATAGTGTGTGCATGCATTTCTGAGTGAGAATATACATCCTTCGGCTCACCTCTAAGATCTTGCTTTTGATGCCAACTTGCTTTTTTTCCTAGTGTGTGCATGCACTTTTGAGTGTGAGAGAGAGAGGGAGTTGGAAATAGTTGTCTGATTTTGATGGTGTCAAATCTTGTATCATGTTAAGTTTATCATGGAATAACTTTTAGTTCTACCCTTTTGTGATGTGGGACAGAGAGAATGTAGTTTGCCATCAGTGACATGTGATATTTGACTTATTATCTCCATTCAATTGCAGGTGCCTTGTTCTTGAATTGATTCTATGTGTTGTTGAATCACTTTCTACCATTGAAAGCTATTCACAAGTGATATCCTCAAATAATCAACTTTTTCAACTAGTCTACTCTGTGATGAAGCTTCCTGAGAAAGTAGAGGTATGAACCATATGACTATCGCTTGAATAACTAACTGAAATTTCATCTGATTCTAAGATTCAATTGGCTTTTGAAACTATTACCGCATCACTTTCATGATAGGTTGTGACCTCCTGTGTTACTGCTGGCGTCTTGATTGCAAATATTCTGACAGATGAACCAAATCTAGTGTCAGAGATTTCAGAAGGTACATTTTCAGTTTTCATTAGCAAGATGTCTTAAGGGTTTACTGAACATACCCTTTACTTTCTGTTATATTACAAGCAATTACAATCAGTATTGCGATTCCATTCAGATTTGTCTTTCCTACGGGGTCTGCTTGAGATCCTTCCTTTCGTTTCGGATGATTCACAAGCACGAAGTGCTCTGTGGAGTATCTTAGCAAGGATTCTGGTTCAAGTGGAAGAAAATAAAATGACGCCTTCCAATCTGCAGCAGTACGCTTCACTTCTGATAGACAACTCAGAATTGATTGAAGATGACCTTGATGATCATCAATTTGACAACTCTACTGAAAGTGATGGGTTTTCTAACAGTTGCATCAAACTACCAGAGGCCATGAAAACATCTGTATCCTGATCCTGCTGACCAATGACCTCTCCTTTGGATTCTTCCTGAGGTATTGAAACTGTGTTCAAAGGCAAGTAAGCCCATACAGGTGGGCCTATCTTTCAATGAACTAGCATCGTTCATCTGGAGGGACCATCCTTGATTATTCTGTCATGATGTGGGACCCAAGTCCATAGATCCTATGTCATCCTATCTGTTAGGCCTCACCCTCGATAAGAAATGTTATGGAGCAACTTCAGATAGAAATAATTCAGTCATTCCCATCTTTAACCATACTTGGACTTGGCCTTCCATCATTACTGTCATGATCAAGGGTTGGAATTTTAGATATGAATGAATTTCATCTCATCTCCATGGGATTGACAGCCTAGGACACAAAAGCAAGGCTGAAATATATGAAATTAGGATGTAAGGCAACCATAGGTATGAGATAAGTCTTTCATTTATTTTTCAACTGTCTATCTGCAAATTGCTGCATCCTGTATCCAATGGGTTTCACAAGAATTATCAGCATGACTGTTGAAAGATGAGGTTACCCTTAGAGATTCTTGGCCAAACAAACTGTAGAGGAGTTCTATTTTGCAAAAATTCGCTGAGATGAATAGATTGAATAATCTAGTGTTCTTGAGCTCTCTAAGTTATAGTGCTCCCAACAATCTTTTGATAAATCAACGGTCGTTTGATTTATCCAAACCATCCATTTCATCCAACTACAGTCCATAGTTTTTGATGAAAAATGAAATATAGATTGGTTAAATAATAAAACCATTCTATCAATGTCCCAAAACCACGGATGGGTAATGGGTCAAGTGATCAAACTGGGCAACAATCTATTGGACGTATTAGATTGCTTATGATTTTAAAGAACCACTTCATCACTACAAAAGGTGACTTGTTCAGATAGATTTACAAGCAGTGGATTGTCTGGTTCAATTTGAATGTAGTGCACGTATCGAAATGCAAATGGAGTCATTTATGTGCTTCCCAGCCCACCCTGCTCAAGTTAGCCACATTGGACTGAATGTGTGCTATATTTTTGTGACTTTTGGTTGGAACCAGCTTAATTTTTAGGCTCACTGCTGTATAGGTGAGGTCCAATCATATGTATGCTTAAAGGCAGCTTGATTACCTTGTCCAACACACAGGCACTTTTTGCAAATGGACTGATCCGCCTGGGTTACGACTCAATCGCTAAATGAACTGAGCTTGGACAAAAGTTGTGACTGTCTATTGACAAGAAGTGAGCTCGTTAGTGCGTGCCTTGTTTTCCTTCATTGTAATGCCAGCTTCGCAGGACTGCCGATATTTTGGACAGGTGGATCATCACCAACACAGATACTTCAGAGAAAGACTTGAAGGGAGCTGCTGCTGCGGCTGCTAACAGTGATAGCAGAGTTCGCAAATTACTACATTACTGTCATAAATATATTACATAGCAGGTTCTTCTTTGTTTTTGTCATCTACTTGTTTTGTTGCCGCCACTGCCTCTGTTGCTGCTTAAGCACCAAAGTATATCCTAGATGTGCATCCTTTCCTCTTTTTTTTTTTAACACAAGCTGGGGAATTTGTTTGTATCAATTTCAGTAAGCAGATTACTGGATGGAATTCCCGTGAAAGGAATACATCACAATCCATTCGCCTTGGAAATTTCTGTGTTTGTAGTTCACCACAATTATTGTGACTGTTCTTAACTTATTTGAATGTGAGTGTGGCATCAGTTCATTTACCTCCAATCTCGCAACAACTAGGAACCCAGTTGTCAGTTCTTATATTTATTTATGAATATGAGAGTGGCATCAGTCCATTTATTTTCTTTTAACATGTTTTTATATTTATGAACATGGATATCATGATCTCATCATCAATGTCATTTGCTGTGCCTAGGGCTGGTTCCAGACTTATTTGGTTTAGTCAAATTATTTTAGTAACTCTTATAAGGGGTTAAAATATCGGCCGATACATATCGTATCGGCCGATATGTATCGGTTTTTGAAGACCGAACAATATATCGTATCGGCCGTACAAAAAGGTTATCAGCCGATATGACTGATAAATGGTTGAAAATATCGGTCTTCATATCGGCCGATATGTATAAAATTTGGTTTTTTAAATTTATTTCCTTTTTTTTTAAAAAAAAAAACCCGATATCGGTTCACATATCGCCCGATATTGTAATTATCGGGCTGGAAAGAGTGGTTTGAAAAAAAAATCAATATCAGTTGTGGGCTCCACACGATATCGGCGATATTATGTCTGAATATCGGCCGATATATCTACCGTTTATCAGTAAACAATATCGGCCAATATTTTTATTTATCGGTTTTGCATCGGTTTTTTTTTTTTTTTTAAATGAAAAGTAATAATATCGGTCCTGGGCCTACAACCCATTAAAATTTCTACCTCTAAGATTAAGAATTTAAAAAATTAAGATGAATTTAAAATTTCTGCCTCTAAGATTAGATGTTAAATTTTTTTTTTAATTAGATGTCGATCATGAATGCGAGGGTCTAGAGAGCTAATACAAGTATCCAATATTATTATATAACATATTATTATTGGACACCATACAGTATAACTATATTGTATATCGTTATACAGTATTACAATATATTGTTATATTGTTATACAATATTTACATAATATTGTATTATTGTGTATTTATATTTAAATATCATTTTATTATATTTAAACCTTATTCTTATGTTTGAGAAAAAAAGTTCATAAAAACATAAGCTGAAATTTTGAGCAGTATCGGAAATTTTCAGCCGGTAAGATTGTTGTTGCTTTTTTTTTTCTTTTATTGATGTTAGCTTTTAAAGGAGATCTTAAATATTTATTATTTATTGTTTTATCTTAAATTAGTATAAATGTATGGAAAATACTTAATCACTAAATTTATCAAAAATTTCTTACATATTTTTTCATAATTTTAATTTTTTTTTTTATCATTTCTCTTCATTTTATTGTTAATTTTAATATTAATCGTATTCGAAATTTAAATAAATAATTTAAATATGTATATGATCGATATTTAATGAAAATTTTACGTTTTCAAGAAGCTCCAAATTTTCTGAAATTACCATAAAATTTTCGAATCAAAATGCAAATATATAGAAATATCGGAGTAGAGAGAAACTTATCAGTCGAAATATCGGTCATGCCGATTTTTGAACCCCTGACGCTTATTATGTAATAACCTCTTCCTCTGGCTTTTTCTAATTAATAGATTTTTTGTTATGATTAATAATATTTAATTAGAAGTTCTATTTAATATATATTAATGACCCTGCTATCACCTTAATATTGGGATGAAGTATATACATAATTACATATATAATAAACGGTTTAAATTTTTTATGCAGTGAACTCTCTCTCTTAAATGGTGCCATTTAGAGAGAGAGAGATTTTATAAAATGATCCAATGTTGGATGGATCAAATGAGAAGTACTTGAAATCCATAAGATTTATCACACGTCTTTCATTTGATTTATTCAATGGTGGGTTTTATAGTTTTATAAAATCTAAAAAGATATATGTACGTATCAATGCATTTAAAAATTAATGAATAGTTTAAATCTTTAAAAAAGTGGTTCTCAAATAATGTCATTTGAACTCATCTTATCATTATGATAAGACTGCATAGATCATTTATAATGTGAATTTGAAACTCATTTCTTCGTGCATTGGTGCTTTAAATGTGAGGACATAATATTTTATTAATATTTATAAATTAATGGAAGGGGTCTAATCTTGTCACAACTTTGATGGGAAATGATAGAATGTTTAGAAAGTGAAACTCGCCTGTATCAACTGAACAATGAATCTAAGAATCGAAAACAGACCCGATTGGGCATTTTTGTAATTTACTGATAATCTATTTATTTAGTAATTCCAATCTGGGAGAGTTTTGGCTCATCTAGAATACTTGCACAGTTGCACCCTTTTCCTTTCAGCACTCTATATCACTGAACAGTTTCACGAATATTGGTGATAATTTTAAGTAACGTTAAAATCGTGATAAATGGTAATATCATAATAATATTTTGATAAATTTCGAATAATTTCTCAATAAAATTCTTATTTTATTAAAAGTTTCATTTATTATATTTTATTATTATTTTAATATTATATTTTTTGCTAGATTTTTTCAGTTAATATCCTGAATATCTTGAAAATGAATGTCACTGATACATAGGGGCTGCTCATTGTTTCAATTTTAAGTTCCAGAGCCGTATGTAAATTGAATAAATCATTGATTGGAATGAAAATTTACCAAATCCAATTACAATACCATCTCAACTTTGATGATGATGATGACTAGTTGACTAGTGATGCATGAAGCTCAAGCCTCAAGGCATCCAGTGAGGCTCAAAACAATTCATTTTAGTTGAATGACCACCAGATACAAGCTTCATAAACAACAATTCCAATATAGGATAAACACAAATCAATACATAAACAGGATTACAAGAAATGGACAGATCTGTTCAGAATACATTCCATTCTGGAGTCTTGCAGTAGTTAATGGCTGCCATCGTAATCGATGATGCGTTTATTCAATCTTCTAAGCCAGACTGAATGAATGATCATATGAAACACGTCGTATCGCTTGGGCGAGCTATTCACTACAAAATGCCTTTGCACCTGCTTCACTCTTCTCTGCATTCTTATGTACTGTGTCTGTGATATGCTCATCAAAATATTCTTCAGGTTTGGAATGTCGCTGACCGGAACCTGAACTGAGAAGGACTTCCAGTTGAGAACATCACTAAATGGGAGAATGTAATGGTCGGAAATAATCACCGGAACACATTCTGCATAGATTGCTTCAACAATTCTTGGGCTGGCGACTTCATACCCACTTGGGCAGATGCAGAACTTGCTGCTCCTCATCATGTCATTGTAGGATATGCCTTTGGGTAGATATTCATACACGCGGAGATCTTCATCTTTGTTCTTCCAATGCTCAAGCAGCACCGGCCGGATAGGGCCATGCATTCCTCCTGCAAAGAAGCCAAGGACTATACGACGAGATGGGGATGGGCCACCGAGAAGGCCTTCGATGTCACCCGTTCTGAGATTGATTTCTGGAAGAGATGCATCTTTTGAAGGGTCAAATCCTTCCGAGCTATTGGCATTGCACAGAACTCGGATCGAGTTCTTGTATAGGAGAGGAATGGAAGCTGAGGTCTCTGGCCCCTGTATCAGTATCAAATACAGCACTCTTTCACATGAGAAATATTTATATTTTCAGCATTTTATTCAAAGATGAGTGAAGAGTAAGACTCTATAATGCCTGGCCTGCAAAGATGCACATTCTTTGGAGTTCAATTTGCACAAGTTGCTAGACCACTTGGTGTCTGAAATAGTAATTGATGGACCACGCATAGAGAATCGAATCACCTGAACATATGATTCTATCCATTGCAACTTACCCCATTTCATTTTCTGTCGAAAGTGAATGTCGCTTTATTTTAATTTTTAACATTCTAATTTGTGGGCATTGAAGGGTCAGGATTCTTTCTATCTGGAAAATATTGTGCTCCTCAATAGTAGAAACTGAGATATTGGCGAACCGTACATTTTAACCAGCCAAGCATTGTACATGTTCTAAACAAACAACTGAACAAGATTGAAAACTAAAGCATTAAACTTTAAAAAGTAGAAATGAAGAAGTGCTTTACCCAGTCATGGCAAGAGAGCATGAAATGATCAGCTCCGAGGCTTCTATTCCAGTATGGGTATTTGCTGGCGATGACATTGACATAGTCGATTACAGTATTCTTTACGGGGTTGAGATTGAAGGAATTTGGCACGTAAAGATAGTGAATCAGTTTTACGACACTGAACGGAAGGAAGTGAACATGTGCTTCATCGGGGTTTCTTGTTCTGAACTGGTTTCCTGTTTCCATATCATGAATGAACCTTCCTTCACTGGAATATATGGCCCTGCAAGGACCATCATGGAAAAGTGGCGGTTCGCCTTCTTCGTAAACAAAGATCTTAAATACTCTTTCCATTTCCAGATAACTCCTACACACAGAGACATGCATTAGATGATTTTTTTATGCAACTTTGAGTTTAACAAAACTAACATACAAAACAAAAGAAATAGTCCCACCTATTTGGTGTTGGCAGTAGTAATTGAATTTGGACCACTTGCCTATTTGATGCTTATGGAAACCATTGAGCCAAGTATGTGAAAACATTTTGAATCTTTTATTATGCACATTAAAGGAAAAAGATTGGCTGCAATGAGACTATTTCAATACAAAACTTCAATGTAGTGGAGCTACCCTATTTCCTACTCTGGATTGCCCGTGCCTGAAAACACTCTGATCAGATGATCTTAATTGTTTTATTCATAACAATTTGTGCAACGCTGTCCATTGAACGGGCCACTAGTAGATTGTATGCAATATCATATTACTAGCAGAGGTCTCAGATGGATACCTATGGAATTCATACGCGTGCCTGTATATTGGTCCTTGTGGAACATAGTCTGGGTCTTGTAGGGGTGATGATAGCCCAGACCCATTCTTCGCGGCTTCTCTGATAGAAGCTCTAGCCCTTGCAAGAGATGCTTCAATCCTCTTGAATTTGCTGGGTCCTTCTATTATCTTCGAATGTGAATTATTTGCTGCCTCTACTTCACCCTACAAAGGGGCAAAAGCTAAGAAGTGAAAAATGGATCCAGTTGAAAAAATTATACCATCAGAAGGCAACCATGACACATCGTCGTGACAAAGAAGTCAAGCGAAGAGAAGATGGCAAAGAAATATGAATGCTAGTGAACTTTTCCATGCATGTGGTAATCCACCCATACAGAAGATGAATAGGAGCATTGATTTTGTGGGTTCTAATCCAAAACAAGCAACATTTACTACAATCCTGGTGAACTCAACAATGCAAATTTCTACCATTGGATGCCTAGAGAAGAACTTTTCTTGTCTATTTAACAATTCTCCCTTCTTCCCCATTGCCCATTTATGCGACAAGTAAAATGGTCTAATCGTTCATGGCTTTCGGCGAGATCTGACCTTGTATCCATGGGAAAGGCTTCCATTGTCATGAATCTCATCACATTAGATGTTTTCTAATGTTACTTCAAATGCTATCATGGGTTAAAAAAAATCTCTTGATACTGTTAAAAAGTATCCATCCGAGTGAATTAAACATGAGACTCGCCGGTTGTTTCGTATGTAAGTGGGGATTAATCTCACTTCCACTGTAGGGTGACGATATCTCACAATAATTTAAAAAAATGAATACGAACTTCATGTTTTTTTTACAGAGAAGGCCCTGCATGCTCTTTCATAGATTTAAGGGCAAAGCTCTTCTACTGTAATTTTTTTTGTAGACAGAGTATTTTGATTAAAGGGACACCAGTTTGCTTTCCACCTCATTCCATAGTTCATTTTTCTTTCCTTCCATTAAAAACATTTTGTCAAATCTCATCCGCCCCTCCCCTTGCCTTCCATTGAAGGGAAAATTTCTTAAAATTGAAAGGAACCATTTCAGACATTCCTTCCACTGACAAGCTTGAAAACATTAAAAATAAATAAATAAACAAATGAGGGCTAAGAAGGAACAGAGGACCTGAATGTAATGAGAAATTCTTATATGCACTTAAATATTATTTTAAGTTTCTTATATAACTGATACAAGGGACTATTCATTATCATTTTCTTAAGACATGTCACGTCATTAACTTCTACTGTTAGTATTTTTAAGACCTTTATATTTTGCCCACTGTTTTTTTTTTTACCATTTCTTCAGTCCCTTCGTAGTAAAATACAAAGCGACAAACAGATGATGAAGATCACCAACATTTTTAGATTATGGTATGTCAACATCCAGAGAAAGAGAGAGAGTTGTATGTAATTACATTACCTGTTGTGGAAGTTGGTTACTGTAATTGGCAAGCAAAGGAGAAAAGGAGCTGTTAAAGGAGGGAGAAGGATTTGAAATTGCTTCTTCACTAACACCCTGCAAACCTGCTTGCAATTCCAGAGGACCCGCATTCAAATTAGCAGGAGCAACACCCCCACCACCCTGTATCCCATCTGCAGCAGCAGCAGAAGAAGAAAAAGAAGAAGGCGGAGAACAATAAGAAGAAGAAGAGCAAAACCAGTAAGAATAAGAGTTGGTAGGACCAAAAAGAAGCAAAGCCACAGAACCCAAAAGCAAAGAAACCACAGAAACCAGAATCAGAGAAGAAGAAGAAGAAGAAGAAGAAAGGTCAGAGTGAAGTGAATCTCTCATTGCATCAAATTCCTGGGCAAAGGACTCTGGTCTCAAGAAAACAAAGATACTGTCTTGAAAACAGAGGATGGAAGAGTTGAAAACATGCAGCGGCCGACTCAGTATTAATGTGCCGAGTCACCAACGGCTGACAAGAGAGATTGAGAGAGCAAATACTTTGAATAAAATAAGACATGCGCGGCTTCAAAGTGCTGACCATCCCATGCAAATTTTAGAATGCCAACTCTATCCTTTGCTTGTATTTGGACAATACCTTCACAAAACCTGAGCTAATGGTAAGGAGGCATGTGATGTGCATGTTACAAATAAATTGATACTTATCTTCCACAATTAATTTCATTTCTTAAAAAGGATTGTTGGGTATCTGTTAAGATCATTAGAGATTATAAATATACCCCTCTATTTACTTTAGTTTTTAAATTGGAGGAGGAACAAGCAACATGATCTCTATAGTCTATTGTGAAATATTAAAATATTATTTTTGTTTTATTTTTAAAATATGTTACCTTTTTTTTTTTTTTATTTATGTGTGGGAACTGCGGGATACCGCGCGTAAAACCCCACGGGTGAACCCACTACCATAGGATACACCAAGTTTATGCCATACGAATTTGAACCCGCAACCTCCTGATTCATAATACGGGAGACAACCTATTCAGCTAAACCCATGTGGGTATGAAAATATCTGCATAGATAGTTGACCTTCTTACATGGACACTACTGTTATTTCAATAATTTAACTATTCTTAAATGGAAACAAACATAAAGATTTATTACAACACGTAAGTGATAAAAAACTTTCAAACTCTTGATTACAAACATTTATGAACAACTTAGTTTTCAAATTTGAATCCATTTCCTTGAAGTCAATATGCCACCCATTTTTTGTTGCACATTTATTCACCATTCCATCTAAAGACTATCATCATCAGCAATAACAACCAATATTTCGTTTATCTAAAGTCGGCTTTATTCGTTCTTCTTCTAGCTTCATTTGGAAATACCTTATCATCTCTGTCTAACCTAATTATATAGGCCCATATCCTCATTTGCTGTTAACATTGTACCCGCCATTCATCAACCCTACTCTACCATTTCACCTCTTGTTCTTAATCCATGCACCATTGCTCAAATGCTCTCTTTTAGCTTTTTCATCCATGGACCACCAAAGACCTATATTTATATGTCATTGTAACAATGATTTAGATCTTTTATCAAAAACTTTGATCTTGGATTTGTTTATTAACTCTTCTATCTATCTTAGGGCTAAAATTCGAGTCGGGTCAGGTCGGATTTTAATAAACCACACTCAATCTATGTAAAAAATTATTGAACTTGACTTGAATTGCTGATCCGAATTTCTGACCCGAGTCAACTCAATTGGTGTTTTATAACTTGGTGCATACGGCTCAAATTGAGTTATGTTGGGTCGTCCTGTTGATTTTAAAATTTTCAATCCAATCCGACTCAAATTTCATACGGGTTTTTATTTCCCAATCCCACCCGATCTGAAATATACAAATACATAACTCAAACCCACTAATTTCTTAGGTCGGGTCACATGGATCAGATTGAAACCCATCGAAGTTTCACCCCTAATCTATCTCTATCAACTTCAATAAAAATTTATTACTTTATTTTTCGATTTATTTGCACTGACCTTAGATTATGGTTCTAACCATCAATATTATCTAGAGTTGTCAATCTCCTAATAGGAATGTTAATTTCTATCTTTGTTTTCGTCTTCATTTCTACTTATTAACAATTATGACACGTGGATCTTGTCATCTACTTCACTCTACTGCATCTACCATCAAACTATTTTAAATCCTAAATGGTGACATCAAGCCACTGAGTTTCATAGATAAGTGAATTTTTAAATTGATTGATAATTAATTCTTTAGTTCAATTAATAGTTTTTTTTTACAATTTCAACATCATAACTTTATTACGTGTGCTCATTTATCCGAACCTAACCCATGGCTGGCCTAAATCTAACTTAAATAATCGAGCTCAAACAAATATTTTTGTCCAACGGACTGGGTCGGACTTCTACTTAAAGCCTATCGAGGCATGTCGGGCGCCTATTTATTTTTTATATATTATATGGTCGTACTCAGTACTATTTTTATTACTTTAATTTTTATTTTGAAAATTAAAATTTAAATCGTATAGATTGAAAGCAGATTATCATCTATCGGAATTTCAACTTCTCACTTGATTTAACGATCAAAATCATGAGACGTTAATCTTTTCAAGGACATCTTCCAACCTTGACTATTAAGATCATATGGTTAAAATTTGAGTTTTTGACTGAAATTTTATGATTATAGGTCTTTAAGTTTACTTTGAATCTGTACAATTACATTTTCAAGTTATAAAATAAAAACATTATTAAATGAAATCGTGTAACTATGTGATAATTACAAATTAAATGAGTTTTAAACAATAAATTAAACATTGACCTTTAAAAGCACGACCGGCTTTGGACAGACTCAAGCGTTTTGGCAAAGCCTGTCCCAAACACGGTCAATATTTATTTCCTCTTTTTATCTTTCACTTATATATTTACAAGAATACAAAGTTAAACCTCGTTTAGTATTAAAGTATTAGTGCCTAAGTAATCAGTCTTAATTAAAAATAAAAATATTATTTAATCTAATAGCATACAGACTCCATGTTAGTATTTTGAAAAATAATTTTTAAATAAAAGTATAAGACTTTTCAACTCTAATTGCTCAAATAAATAATTAAAGAAAAAAAAATAGGCAGGAGATAAAGAAAGCAGTTTTAATTTTGATGGTTCACTAATTGTAAGTATTACTTCGTGTATATTATTAAAAAAGAGGACCCATTATTTATTTATTTGTTAGACTCGATTATTTACTGAATTTGAGCATGAAGTGTTTTCACTTAAAGTCTCCAAAATAAACTTGATTAATTGATTTATCATCATTGTTAGTTAATTAAAATTTTATAAATTATTTTTTATAAGTCAAATTCAAACAATTAATTATAATAATAAAGCATTGGATTGTTTTTACTTTTCAAACTAAGTTTGGAATTGGACAGAAATATCAAATTTAACCACAAGAAGGTGGTGTCGTGCCAGAACCATATACACCAAAAATTGCCACTTTGACCTTAAATATCACTCCTTAAAGTGGTATGAGTGACTCAAAGGGATTAGTTGCCACTTGCAAGCCAAAAACTCACGACTGTAAGGACAGTATAATAGATCCCGTGGTAAAAAAATCGGTTATATGTATCGGCCGTAACAAGTCGATATGTATTTTCCGTCATCCGACCGCAATGCACTGATGCATTGTGATTGACCTTCAATTTTTCGATACATTGGGGCCATACACAAGATATTGGCTGCATTTTTTACATTTGAATACATCTAAGTATTTTCACAAGTTGTGTCAAATAGTAGACCTTGTAGCGACCTATTTCGACCAAGTACAATATTGTCTGCTTTGGGTTAAAAAGACTCGCACGACTTTGTATTGGGTCCGACTCACTTTCCAGCCCAAAACATGTTGTGCTATTGAGGGGTGCTCCCTCTTATAAACCCCTAAATTTTCTGGCTCTGGGCAATATGGGACAAATTCCACACCCCCAGCTCTTTCTCTCTCTGTACTCTCCAGCAGCTGGGCCTGGTTGGCACATACCTCTTATAAAATTTTATATAAATGGAATCCTTATCATGAGAGCTATTATACTATAAAAAATAAGACCCATTCACTCATGTTAGCACTTAACTTTTATAATTAAAAATGAAATAGTGAATAAATATTTTGATATATCAAAATTAATCAACAATGAAAAAAAAAAAAAATCAACCCATTAATTTCGATATAAAGTAAATTTCATCCTTATGCCTATGTGAAAAAATGATTTAAATCCTAATTTAAAACATGATTTAGGTAGTCTTGGCAAAACAAACATGCAGTGTCCAAAACATTTATCCTGAAAATACAGCTCATATTGATGAATAATACAGCTCATATTGATGAATAAATGAAGCCCAGAAATAATATTTAAAGAAATAAAAAGTATAGTTTCCTAATTAGGTCAGTTGAGTTGTTTTTCATATGAGTGCTTTTTGTCTCTTTTATTTCCATTTAATTATAATTATTTATTCTTTAGATCCATTACTAGCATTATTACTTAAAGAATATAAAAAACAATCTTCTTTAACTGTTGGTTTTATTAGAATTATTTTAATCAACTTATCAATTAAACAGCACTACCCTTGTAAAGAAAATTTAGCTAGTAAAATCGAATCTTGTATGGTTTATGGTTTAAAAATTCAAAATCAAAACTTGAGACTAAACTTGGAATCTGTAGAGTTGGGTAAGACGAGGTTTTAATTTGACTTAGAAAAAATTCAATAAAATTTATTGACTCGCTTAAACTCAAAATTTTAGCAACCCAAATCAAATTGACTCATCTAAAATTTAAAATGAACAAAGTGTTGTCTTAACGAGTAAGAAAAACCCATTTTTCCTCGTTAAATTTTCCGATCACCCCTTACGGAAAATAAATTACTCAAAGAAATAGAGAATGGTTTCATTTTTCGTGTTCTTAATGATGAGCAGAGAGAAATGTTCCATTTTCTATTTTCTCCATTTTTTATCCTTTTGTGTAGAAAATTGTAAGAATATGTTGAAGGAAAAGGAATCCCTATTGCCCTAGTCACATATTATTCTAATTAAGCTTATACAAGACACATGTATATAAGTTTTATATGAGCATCATTTTACCATTAAAAAAAAAGATTTCACATGGTAGGACTCCCATGTGATCAGCTAAACTTAGTACCCAATAACATCAAAACAAAGGTGGTCCTTTTCCATATTTGAGTAATCATCCTCTCATATTTGATTCACAAAAGAGGCCCACAAGGCAATCTTAGTACCCAATGCCATATGCATGTCAAACCAAGTATGTCATTTTGGGCTTGAGTATAAAATTAAAATTTAGTTGATAAGATACATATTAATTTAGTTTTGTATTAGAGTAATGTATATTAATAATGTATTCAACAAGTATTCGATACGTATTTGCTGATATGGCTCAATATAATTGTTTTAAAACCAAGTTATTCAAGTGTTTAACTTGATTAATCTTTGGAGTATGTGTAAATCTCTCTGTTGTCCGCACATGTTCGAGTACAAACTATGGAGAGTGACCCTTTTTATGTTGAGGGGAACTTTGATCCTAACACCTCTTACAAATAAGAGTAGGAATTGACCATTAAACTACTAACCATTCAGGGTTATATTGATCAATATAATTGATACTTTTATCTTATATATTTTAAAAATTCATGTAAACACAAACTTGCATTAATCTATTCTTATGGTACTCCTTTGCATCTCATCCATTGAAATTCAAAAAAAAGGTGGAATCGGAAACTTGATTTCCCATACATCAATAGTAATAGCAATATTACCTCAAAAAGAGAATTGTATGCACTCAATATCACTATGTCTTCATTGTCATTATCATTGTCGTTATCATCATCAAAACCAAATTCTCAATCTCAATATCATCACGTTCAGCTAATTATTAAAGCTGCAACAACACTTCATAATAAAGCTGAGGATATTTGCTGTTATTCTCATTGTAGCAATGTAATAATCAACCATGTGATTATATACACACGTACACCCACATGTGCACGTAACAATGTCAAACCACTACTGCCAGGGGTGAAGATGAAAATGGGTGATCATTTTTTCCTAATGAAAATATGAGAGTCCGAATTAAATGATAATTTTTTTTCTTGATTGGTGATATTTTAGACACTGCCACAGCATGAGTTTCCTCATAATTTTAAAAAATAGTTTGTGTTTTTGAAAAGAAAATTAAAATCCTTTAAGATTTTATGAAAATCTCCTCAATTCTATCATGTAAAACAACAAAAATACCATGCTGAAGAAAAATAATAAAAGATAGCTAAAAAATATTTCATGAAATTTAATAAAATAGAAAATGAAGGATCAGCCTAAGCACAAAAAAGTGAGAGATAACTATAAAATTTTAAAAATTCCATGGGTATTTACGAGAATCTCAAAAATGCATGAAAAATGATAATATAAAATAAAATAATAAAATTATGGGTGTTGCTTGTTCAATAATAAATTGGTATTGAAAGCAAGATACAGAGGATTAGTTTTTTTTTTTTTTTTAAATATAAGCATTGTTTTCTTATTTTTGTCAAGAGGGGAATTGTCATTTTGAATATTTCACATTTAAGTTTGATTTGTAGTAAGGGGTTTTTTGAGATTTTATAAAAACTTAAGAGGTTTTTTAAGTTTTTTAAAAATAGTATTTTATAGAATTACGAGAAAACTCAAGATTTTTTTAGAATTCCCCCCTTCTTTTTTGATCTGTCTAAATGTGGATTCGGAAGTTTCTAACCTGGCTTGGTTTTTTAGCCTCCAATACTAAAGGGGGTTCCTATTTTTTAGCCTCCAATACTTCATAATCTCGGTAGATTTGTCCAATTATCCATCTGATTTGAGCCAAGTTCATCCACTTGGGCATGGGCAGACAACGGTTCACGTATGATAATAACTTGATCAGCACAATGCCCTTGGTGATGGAGTCGTGGTCTTCATTTGTCCAAACTCGACTCATGACAAATCCCAATTCAACCCGTGACTAACCCAAATCTGGCTTAAATAAATGGGTTTGGACCAGAGCCAATAAATGGGTTTGGATCAAAGCCGTCTCCATGCAAGTTGAAGCATAAGGCAAAAAATCTAAAAAGGTCTTCTTGGTATTAGTAATATTTAATTAAGATTTTAATATATAATAAAAAGAATTTATCTAAAATCTATTTTTCTAGCTTTCAGAAGTACAAAATAGCTAATTAAATTTTTCTATTCAAGTTTTGTTAAAATATCATTTTCAATTGATAATATGTCTAATTTACTTAATCTTTCTTTTAACAATGTTGATCTTAGGTAAGATTTTATCAATTTTAATTTTGAAAAACTTCTTAACACCGCATGTATGTTTCGAACTACAAAATTATCGAGGATTTCAATAATTTTAAAGACCCTATTTTTGTGTTATATATATATAAGAAAAAAAAAAAGAAATAAATAAATAAATCCCAATTTGAGTGGGCCCCACTCAACTCACTCTCCCTTGCGCACGGACAAAAAGGGGTGGGAAAGAAAAACTGTCTCTCCTAATGTTATCAAAATCAAACCGTGCCTGAAATTGTCCCGATGGAAAGTTGAGTTAAATAAAGTTCAATCGGTCCCATAAATATTATATTATATTATAAATAATGTTAAATTATTAGTTACGATTTAATTGATGAGTTAGAAATAAAATTTTAAGCAATTTTTTTTAAATTAAAATATGAATTTTACTAGTAAAATCAAGTGACTAAAATTGAATTTTAATTTCAAATTTTGATCTACTCACTTCAAAAAAAATTGTATAATTTTTTTATTTTTATATACTTGCACAAGAGATTGAGTTAAAACTTTACAATCTATTGTATAATAATAGAATTATTTTCTAATTTTAGTATTTTTTATGAAATTCTTATGTTTTACAATAATACGATAGCATTTGAATTTACTTTAAATTCATCAAATCTTATCTTCCAAACTTTTTAAAAAAATAACTTACACAAATTTATCTATTATTAATATTAATATGAAAAAAAAGAGATTAAATATTTTAAATTCAATATTTAAATTTCTTATCTTATTTAACTTTTTTAACAAACTTTTTGTAAATATAATTGAATTTAAAAAACGCTTGTGTGAGAAATTCATTTAGTGCTTCCTCTAATTTCTCTAAATTCATAATAAGGCTGACGTGGGAATTTTTACCCAGTGGCCACGTGAGTCAAGTGTAAAATAAATGGGACTTTAAACATCAGGCTCGGGCTTTGGTTTTAGAAGCCCGATGAGCTTCGGACAGGCTCTGGCTTTTGTAGATATAAATGGGCTCACTTTTTTTTTTCCAACAAAGCCCTCCCCATCCAGCCAATGAACAGACCTTGTTATGAGTTCCTTTTGTTGTGATTAAATAACGAATGCAAAATTAGTATAGTCGTACTAAATTGCAACTGCCCACCCAACACATTTTTAACATACGGATTCTGCTTCTGTTTCAAACTATTACGTGATGAACTGGAGAGACTCGGAAGTCCCCTGCTAAGAGGAGACCAGTCATAACTGAGAGACAGGAACAGAAAAAAAGAAAGAAAAAATTGTAGAAACAAGGCACCCACTCAAACAGGCCTCAAATCTAATTGCTCACTCAAGGAACATGACGAGACTCGAACTAATAATATAACCCAAAGGAGTTGAAGTGATGGCCAGGAACTCACTTTAGAAAGCAGGGGTCCTGAGTTTGATTTCCACTCCACCCCAAGGGTCACTCCCAGTAGAGTTACCCAGTGTGTGTGGGTAAAGAGGCTTACATATGCCTCGAGGATTAGTCGGATGCTTTAAAAAGCCTGGACACCTTTGTCATAAAAAAAACTAATAACATTTCTAAAATTCTTTGCATTTGTGCATGACAAAATAAGATACCATATACAAGTCAGAACAAGCATTCAAGAAAATCCTCAATCAAAGGTAGCATGGACATATACTACACTGAACAAAAAGGAGAGAAAATCCTCCTATAACTGGAAACCCTTCTCAATCTGGCATTGCTTCAAAAAAAGGTGTGACATGCCCTATAAGAGGGCTGCTGCTTGAAAACTTGTACCAGGTTCCATGGGAATCAGAATGATTGTTAGCTAAATAAAAGGAGTGCGGGGTCCCCTCCTGCTCAGTTTGTCATATGCAGTGTTGAATTTGTCAACCAATTCGTTCATAGCGCTGCAAATATTTAAAAGAGCTTCAATTACAGAAACAGGAAAATGATCTACTCCAGTCATCAGCAGTTTGTGGCTATTAACAGTCCTTGGGCCTTTAACCTTACTTCGATGCAGTCACTAACCCTTGTAATATTTGGCAAAAATTAAGGAGGCAATGAGACGCATACATACCTTGAACAGTTGGTGAACATGGCAAGATAAGTCATGAGGAGTGTATCATTGTATTCCTACAAAGAATAATATCAATAAATCACACATTAACTAATCATGAAGCGCCAGCCCTTTTTCAAATCTTCCAGTTACAAGTAACATTGGTCATGGTCATTATCTCAAAAAAAAAAAAATATTGGTCATGGACAAAACAAGTTGCTGAACATGAATAAGTGTGACAAGGATATTACTGACCATCAAGAAATCATCTTGAAATTTCACTGATTCAATGGCAGGCAATCTTCTTAAAAGACTTGAAACTTGCCTAAGCAATGAGTTCTCATAAGGAATATCACCTGCGCTTTGATGAAACAAGCTCATGTCAGAATAAAGTCAGTCTCTAAGTAATTATCATCCACATGGATTTAACCAGTATCAACTGATTCATATCAGCTCTTAACTTCTTGAGAGAACTGATATGTATCAAATTTCTTAATAAGCCAATGAGGCCAAGGTTCACCCCAAGTCTTGAAATGATAATACTAAGTTGAAAATGACAATTTTTGGTTCTTGAAACAGTTTTATTGGGCATATGCATCAAAATGTCAAATGGTTTAGGTTAAAATGGTATTCTTATTGTATAATGGGTCTATTGGGCCTTTTAGCACCGAAGAGTTTAGAACAGTTTAAAAAGACCTAAAAATCAATTTTTGGGGTTGGAAAATGGGCATATTGTGCCTGCTTGTATATTGGCTGAAATCGATCCTTAATGGGCTAATGGACCACCCACTAAGCAAACAGTTGGGCTGGATCCATCTGTAAACAGGCTCTAGCTTAAATGGGCTGGCCAGTCCAGATCCTTCTTTAATGGATCCCGATCTGGACAGAGACGGGCAGTCCAGATCTAGGCCCATTTACAGGCATTGGACTTAAGGATCTTAGCTTCTCCAACAGTTTTTTTTTTGAATCAGTAAGGAAGACAATGGATCATTCTCCTTCTAGACATGAAGTTGAGTTGATAAATGAAAATATGTTTCTCAAGCTCCTAAATTTTAATGATTTTTAATTAATTTATTTTTAATTCTTAAACTTTTGTATTCTAATATAGGGCTCGCTTTGCCCACTCTTGGCAAGATCTATGTCTGAATCTGAGGTCTAAAAGAGCACCTTGTTTGGATAAATGAACTCATGCTTCTTTAAGCTATCCAAATTTTGATATTTTTTAATCCCCAACTTTTGCATCCTATATAGGCTCACTTTGGCAAATATGATCTTATGATGACAGTATGTACCCATGAAGGAGGATTGGATTGGGTGTTTTGGTGGGGGTGGGGGAGGAAGAGAGAGTCATCCAGTAAATTTAAAGTCACATCAAGAGTGATCCACCTCAACTTATGAGGGTTGGCTTGGCGGTCAAGAATTTGCCTGAGATGTGGGAGATCTTGGGTTCAAGTCACTCTCAACACAAAAGGGTCACTCCCGATAGTGTTACCCGAGGTGTGTGGATAGGAGGTTTGCACATGCCCTAAGGATTAGCCAGGTGCTCTAAGAGGCCTGGACACCTTGGTCTTAAAAAAAAAAAGAGTGATCCACCCCAATGTAGAGTCCACATGAATTGCTTTCAACTACGGGAGATGAGACAGATACACCTTGGTCTTCAAAAAAAAAAAAGAGTGATCCACCCCAATGTAGAGTCCACATGAATGGCTTTCAACTATGGGAGATGAGAGAGATGAGAGTGAAAATAGGAAAAGCATTCTTGAGAATAATGTCTATGCAACAAAAAACATCTTTCTTTGACGGTTAGCAATATTCTGTATTAAATTGAAGGATGCATATCAATGTGTTCCATGGTTTGAATTAATCATAAGTGATTCATATTGTTTTGTACAAAAATAGGGTGCAACTAATTTTTGGTAAACTCTAATTTTCATAACCAAGAAAAATCTCATGCAATTTTCTTTTATGGTAAACATGGGACATCACTAACAAATTCAATTTGGTATAAGTCAATGCACATGACCTGAGTGTAGAGGTAAACCAAGCATGACATGTTAAATATGTGAATTACATTAGCATGGGAGTATGTTTAAAGTATAAATATATAGGAAGAACCTACATATGGTATTTATCACCTTAGTAAAGGCTTATAAAAGAGTTCCAAGGAAATTGATATGGAAAACGTTAAAATAAATAAATGCATTCCTAATGAATAGATAGACATTATATGTATGGGATATGCATAACGGAGCGACTACCAATGTTAGAAAAGTGTGTACTACCAATGTTAGAAAAGTGTGTCCAGAGATGGCAGTTTCAGTTAGTGTGGGACTCCACCAAGGTTCTAGATTAAGCATGTAGATATTGGCATTAATTGTGGATAACTTAACAACAGAATCTAGGGTGAAATGCCATGATGCACACTTTCTAAAAAACTGTATAGTATTAACTAGTGAAATGAAACAACAATGGGAAATTTTTTAGACAAATATTCTTAAAAGTGGTAGAACAAAAACAAAATCTATGAGTAACTTTAGTGGAACAGAAGATAGGAAAGGAGATCCAATTAAAGTCAAAGTGACAAAGGTAAGTGTTTTACATTGGATGAGTGGATTTAACTTCAAAAAATGTTAAAGAGATGATCATATTAAGCACAATTTAAAAATAGCCCAATCAAAGTGACAAAGATAAGCGTTTTACATTGGATGAGTGGATTTAACTTCAAAAAATGTTAGAGATGATCATATTAAGCATAATTTAATAAGCAAAGTCAAAGTGACAAAGATAAGCGTTTTACATTGGATGAGTGGATTTAACTTCAAAAAATGTTAGAGATGATCATATTAAGCACAATTTAAAAATAGCTCAAATAGATGACAAAATGATAGATATTCACCTAAGGTGGTATGGTCATATAAGTAGAAGACTAAAGACAACCACAGTATGTAGAGTTAAAAGGTTACAAAATGCCGTTGCAAAGAGGAGAGGTAGATTGTTGAAAACATAAGGAAAAGAGAGAGAAAACATGATAGGTAGAGGAGTAACGGACTTTATCGTTTATGATAGGGCGAAATGGAGAAGTAAAAGTTGAAAAGCCAACCCCAGATAGGTGGGATTTTGGTTTATGATGATAATGATATATTTAAAGTTTCAATATCGTAACATGTGTGAAGCATGTTCTCCAACTAGTTAACTAATAAGGAATGACCCAATAAAACAAATGACAATATCATCAAACATACAACACAGGAAAATTTTGAAAGAAGCTCCAATCTTTTTGTTTAATCTAAAGAAGTCATTTTGTTCTTTTTTTATTCTAAAAAATGCTCCAAACTTTTTATAAGTTCTTTGAAAAAAGCCTTCTTTGTCCTAATTCAACACATGTTACATGAATTTCTCTATTTATTCAAAGTAGAAGATACACTTGGTTTTATACCTCATTCTACCATACAAATGAAGTAGAACTCTGGATTTAAGAATGATGAGGGCCTCTCTCAGATTGCGTTTTCGGGTCCAGCAGGTTCTTGTTTTGCTTATGTGGATGAGACTAAGGCTCTTCTCTTTGGTGTGAAGATTACTCAAGATAAAGGCTCCTTCCTTTCATCATTGAAGGAGATTCAGCTTGTGTTATTAATTGGGTTTCTTCAAGGACCTCTCTCCCATGGAAAATGGTGGATATATTGGAAGAAATCCTGCATGTGTGTGAAGATCTCCCTATCTCCTTCTCACATGCCCTAGAGAGGTCAATAGTGAATCAGATAATTTAGCCAAGAGAGGAGTTTCGAGAGGTTAAGTGATCACTAGTGATTTTCAGTTGTGCAGCTCTTAATCTTCTCCCTCTCTCCCCTTCTTCATTCCTCCAGTCAGGTGTAATTTATCTTTGGACGTGTTTCCAGGTGCTATCTGTTTTTATCTTCTTTCCCTGTTCTAGTTTTGGCCCTTTGTGGGCTTTTTTCTTGTACTATTAGCTTCTTTTTCTTCTCCTTTTTAATAAAATTATCATCATTAAAAGAAAAAACTCTAGATTTACCGAAGTACAAAAATTCAAAGACAAATGAAATTTTACTATTTTAGCCATTTGATTTTCCAACTTCAATCCTTAATTTAATAGCCTTCAATTAGATGGCCAAAAATTTCCAGTGAGGTTGAATTTTGATATTTTAGCTAATCCAAAGGCCCTATTTGGATGGGGCCAAATCCTATGTCAAACCTCAATTTTAATAAAGCCCTTTATGTCCCAGTTCAACACATGCTTCATCAATTTTTACCTATCATTTTCAAAGATTGCAATAGGATATGACCATGGACTCCATTGTACTGTATAAAATGAAAGTATACATTTAGACTTGCCAAAATATCAAAATTCAAAGCATATGCCATTTCTAGCCATTTGATTTTCCAACTTCAATTATTAATTTTGCAGCCATAGATTGGATAGCTAAAATTTTTACTTACCACTCGAATCTTGATATTTTAGCTAATCTAGTTCTCTACTTTAGCTCCTTATATTTTGGACGAGCTGACAATTATTTCCAACTTTAATTTTGAAAATGATGGAATAAAATTGCTTAGCATCTGTTGAATTGGAACAAAGAGGACTTTTTTTTTTTTTTTTTCAAATAAACCTTATAAAAAGTTTGGGGCTTTTTTCAATATATAAAAAACCAATGGGGGGCATTTTTAAGATTAAGCAAAAAGGTTGGGGTTCTTTCCAGATATTGCACAAAAGAATAGAGGTTAACAAAAAAAATGTTTTGCAATCAAGTATCCACCATGACCATTCCTCAATGCCTTTGCGGTTGGTGAATCATTCAACCAACAAGAGGTCTTGAGTTCATAAAATGGTGCAAGCTCATCTACTACTGAAAATTTCAAAAAATCAAGTACCCTCCATGGTAAACCCAATTTAGTTGGCTTATCCACTCAACAATTCCTTCTTCTTTTTGAAAGATTCTTCACAATTTCCTCTCTTCTTACACGACAAAGTAAGTCCTTACTCCTTTTTGGTAAGCTTCTGATCTCACTGTGAAAAGATTGTCATGTCTCAATGTTGCCAATAGCCCATAATGTTACTTCTTAAATGTTATTTGACTAACACTGGATCATGCAACCCTTGTTTCATGATTTGATCCTTCCTTGACACCCCTACTAAAACAACCATTCCCATTGCCCCAATGGAATTATCTTAAGATATTTTGTCAAAAACTTCTTTGATAGGATTAGGATTTTTATTTCCATATTAATAACTCAATTATTTAAGTGATAAATAGTTGGGAAATAAAGGGACAAGTTTCCCTCTCTTTTTAATTATTTCCTTAAATTTCATTGCACTCCTATCTATATGGATATTGTCATTGTTGAAAAAGGAAAGAATTATCCAAACATAGCCCTTTGGCTATTCAGTTTCTCCTGGAACTGAAACCAAGTTTTAAGGCTTCATTTCTCCTCTAACTGAAATTGCTATCCCTAGTGTTTTTTTTAATTGACAAGTATATTAATTAATATGAAAAAATTACAGTATAAGAGAACTACACTGATCCTCTAAAATAAAATGAGAATCACAAAACAAAAAAGAAGCCCCAAAAATGGAGATACACTGCTCACACCAAGATCTATCGATACTCTACAATCGCTATCCCTTGTTTTCTCCACTTTTCCTACTTTTCTTTCATTTCTTAATTTCTTTTATTTGGATTAGCACCATCTTATGACACTTCAAAATGTGTGCCATACCCATGTTGGACACTTCTAGACACTCGTACCCATGTCAAACACACACACCCAATCTTCATGGAATCTTCTCTAGTGCTTTTTAATATTGTTTTCCGAGATTCCTAAAATACTACAACACATTTCACCTCTTAAAACCTAATTAAAACATCAATATATTTGTCAGATAATTGTTTAGAGTAAAACTAGTACATTATTTTCTGATAGAATTATTCCCACGCCTTATTTTCATTTAAATAAATTTAGATTTAAAACTTTTAAATATGGTGTTGTGCCCCCATGTCCTATTTTTTTCTGGATTGCCGAGTCCAACACCTCACACCCGTGTTAGACTCTGACACACCCGTACCTGTGCATCTTAGGCACCATACTTTACCTATAAATACAGCCTAATGCATGTTTAAGCTTCAAGATATATCTTAAAAAGGAAAACATATACAAAATCATGAAAGTATGCAAAGATTGATTTCATGGAAGCGCATCATCAGCAGAGCTTTATTCATCTGTATGGGGTCTGCTATCTGAGGTGTCCACCCTACTGCTTGAAATCATTTTAAGGAAGTATGGAAGAGTGAGCAATTAGGAGAGCAAGGATATTAATGGAAGCCACATCACATGGAGGTTCAAAAATGCCCCTGAATCTATGCAACTTAGAGCTAAAAGTAGATAAAATAAGAAAAATTTACCAATTAATTAGAGCACAGTGCTTCAAGTTTGAACAGACTTACCTCTTTCCATCGTAGAAAGACAATGATGAAGTACTCTGACTCTGCTGTTCAACATTTTGATCGCACTATGTATTCCCGTGAGATGTGCAGCCACTGTATTTGAAACCCACTTTTTGTCAGTTTCACTTTTCTGTTTGCCAGTTGATACACACTCAGAGACAGAAAAGAAAGAAAAGAAAGTTAGCCCTAAAATCCTCACATTGAGTAGCAGCAGAGCCCCCATCAGATGGTTTAAGATGAGCAACGTGATCAACTGAGATTCGTTCCGCTTCTACAGTCTTTTAAGGAACAGCACATCAATTTAGATTAAATTCACATATAATTGTCATATTAGATTTCAGAAAATAAAAGACAAACCTCAATGGTGTAGCTTGATCTAACAAAAATAAGCTGAGGTATCCCATCAATAACATGCAACTCTAGAGTTGTACGAACCCATCCCAGCAAGAAAGATATATATATTTGTCAGTGAAAATCTCAAAAGAAATGGATGAAGTAAATTAATAAGAAATTCAGCCACAAATATCATTGTAGACATATTCACACTGCCAAACCACATAAACCTTGCGTGTTTTCATGTGATTGCTTGTGTGTTTGCTGCATCACTATTTCAATGTTTTCAACAAATTGAAGCAGAGATTAAGGTGGCGGGACCATAGAATTAAAGATGAAACAAGCAAAAAGAAGGAAGACAATAACTGTGCTACAAGAACTCCATGTACCATACACCAGCAGTTCCTACCTTTTTTTCTCAACTTCTCTTCCTCAAAGCTTGATATAAATACCTATATCCTTGGGACTTTGATAGGAACTTTTGGAGAGTTTTGGAGGACTTCAAGAGGATTCTAAGAGGCTTCTTATGCATCTCTTGGGCACTCCTTCAAGGCCTTCTAAATACCTCTTGGGTACTCCTTAGAGGCCTTTTGCGGTACCTCTTGGGGCTCTTTTAGACATTTTCTAGTGAGCAAATAATCAAAGTTTCAATGCACTTCAAGCATCCAAGGAAGCAACGTAATCAAATCGAAATAGAAGGTGCATGGGGTGAATGGAAGTATGCAAAAATATGTAGTAGCTTTTTGGGAGGAACCAACTCTCATCCCTCAACAACGATTTTTATTTTTTGAGCGGTAAAAAGATAATATATTATAAAAAACGACAAGTACAAGAAGAAAGAAAAGGTCTAAAAAAATTAGACGCAAGCAAAAGGAAAAAACTATAAGTAAACAGAAAATACAAAAAGAAACAGTACAAAGGCTCCTCCAAACTCAAAGAAGGAAAATGCTGAAAAAAGGTCGGTGACTCCAAGTTTGGCAAAATAATATGCCACTCCATTCGCTTCTCGGACGATTTGGACAAAGGATACTTCCATCCCCGAAGCCAGCTCCCTAATCTCCCTAAACAAGGTGATCAGTTTCCAAGGGCGGTCGTTTTTTCCCTTTGCTTATTTAATTGCATTTGCCAAATCCCCCTCAATAATGAGTTTTCCTTGCATGTACATTTTCCAAATGTGTAAAGCTCTCATGATACTAAGGATTTCCGCCTCGTTAGAGTCTCATGTTCCCTCTAACTCATTGAAGACAATGGATGTGTTCCCCTCATAGTCTCTAAGCACCCCACCAATCCCGACAGGACCTGGTTTTCCTTTTGCTGCCCCATTTACATCGAACTTCATAGCACTCTGTTCTAAAGGTCTGCATTGGGCATTGCGCTTCACTTTCCTTCTATACCCTTTCATAC
Organism: Chimonanthus praecox; assembly: GCA_022113865.1. NCBI lineage: Eukaryota > Viridiplantae > Streptophyta > Magnoliopsida > Laurales > Calycanthaceae > Chimonanthus > Chimonanthus praecox. The sequence goes on along the minus strand of CM039093.1, from coordinate 50,216,599 downwards.
ATTCCTCCCAAGAAGACAGAAATCCATAATTCTAAGCCCACTAAACTCTTTGCTGGACAGAAGCCACATACAAAGTCTTCACTTTGCTATTTGAAAAAGTTTGCTCGTATCTATTGATTTTCCTACAAGGATTCTGGAGTTTCTTTCTTTCCAGATGGTCCAGGATGGCTGCTGGGATAGTGTTCCATGCAAGTTTAAACCTTGGAGTAAGCCTCGAAATAAACCATGCTTCAAAGCCCCAACACAAGATCTATCAAACACCTAGGACACCTTAAATAGGTTTGCAAAATTAGTCCAGAGACTTCTAGCCAGTGGGCACCTGATAAAAAGATGATCAATGTCTTCCTCCTCCGTCTCGCATATGGGCAAATGGGGTGGTCCTACTCATAGAATACTCTTCTCCTTTTGAGTTCCGTTCTAGTTAAAACCCACCCTTTAACTACACACCAAATAAATTTGGACCCTAGGAGGGGCATTGCCATTCCACGCCACCTTTGGTTGTGGGTATCTCATTGGATTGCCGTTGTAAGACTAACTCTACCAAGGCCTTGACCGAGAAATAGCCCGATGAATCCCCAATCCAAACCAGTTCATTTTCCTCACTTGGTGAGATGGGGAACTCCCCTAACTAACCAAGGAGGTCCCTTTTACCTTCTTCTTCCAAAGCCCATAGCTCCCTTCTAAAGTCCAAATTCCACGAAACTAGGTGACCCTCAAGGTTGTAGCAATCTTGTACTAATGTTCTCTTATTCCTTGAAATTCTATAGTCTTGGGAACACTTCTTTCAAAGGCCGCTCTCCTAGCCATAGATCATGCCAGAACAGAGATCTATCCCCTTTTCCTACCAACATTCTAGTGTTATTCCTAAAAAATCTTCATGCCTCCTCTTCACCTTGTCCTAACCTCCACCAAGATTTAATTATCATTGACCATTTCTTTACCACCTTGACACTTAGGAACCAACCATTTAACTCCTCCATACCATATCTGGCTGACAAAATTCGGACCCATAGGACATCGCGTTCTCTCCCAAGTCTCCATGCCCACTTGCACAAAAGAGCTTGATTCCTTAACCTTAGTGGGGTTAACCCTAGGCCCCCTTTCAACTTCAGTTTCATTATTTCTGACCATGCAACCAAGTGTATCCTCTTGTTTGACTCTTTGTCTCCCCAAAGAAGGTTTCTAAAAAGCTTATCTATTCTCTTCACTACTCTTTTGCCACCTCAAAAAGAGATAGATAATAAATTGGAAGATTCATCAGCACAGATTTGATGAGGGTAACGCGCCCACCAAGAGATATACTTTTGCCCCCACCCGGCCAGCCTTCTTTCTACTTTTTCAATGACCGGGGACCATAATGATTTATTTCTTGGGTTACCGCCCACATGTAGTCCCAAAATATGAAATGAAGCTTTCTTATGCTACAACCCGTTCCTTCTGCAAGATCCTTAAGCCAATAATGGTACTTTTGCCCAAGTTTCTAAGGCCCGATGCTAATTCAAAACATCTAAGAATGGCCTTGTACACCAATAACTCCTAACGAAACGGCTCGCAGAAAAACAATGTATCGTCTGCAAATTGTGTGTGATTATGGGTCCATCTAGGTCCACTTTGAAACCATTGCCTACTCCCATCTCTCTTGTTTTTTTCCACTAATTTGTTCAAGCTTTCCCTGACTAAAGTAAATATGAAGGGAGATAACGGATCTCCTTGCCTTAAGCCCACATTTGCTTGTATGGGTTGTGTTGGGGAGCCATTGACCAAGATGGAATATGAAGTGTCCTCAATACAAGCTTTCATCCACTTACACCACTGACTCCCAAAACCCATCCTAACGAAGAGGTAATCCACAACAGACCAATCTACAAAATCATAAGCCTTCTCCATATTAATTTTAAAAAGAAGACCCGGTTTCATTTCTTTACGTCTCATGTGGACAAGTTCGTTGGCAATTAGGACCTCATCCAAGATTTGTCTATCCTCCACAAATGCTCCTTGAGATTCACCTACAATTTCAGGCAGAACTTTTTTCAATATTCCCGCTAGGACCTTTGCTAAGAGTTTGTAAACACTCCCCAGTAGACTAATTGGACGGTAGTGAAAGACTTCTACTGGGCCTTCCCTCTTCGGAATTAGGGTGATAACAACATTTTTCATCCCCTTGGTGATAATACCATTGCGATGGAATAACTTGAAAACCATAAGAAAATCCAAACCCACGGTATCCCAACATGCTTTGAAGAAATTAAAATTAAAACCATCCGGGCCCAGGGCCTTATCCCCCCTAAATCTTCCAACGCAATTTTGATCTCTTCAATGGTGAATTCAGCTTCCAACCTTGTAGCATTCTCTCTACTGATCCTCCTAAACTGGATTCCATCTAAAGTTGGTTCATGGGAACCTCGACTGGACAATGAGGAGGAAGAAAGCTTAGCAAACAGGGATCTAGGACAGCTAGGATGACAGTCAACTGAAAACCCAAATTGGGCGGAGGCAAATGCAAGTCTGATGGGAGGGGGGGTAAAACGAAGCCGAGAAGTTGATGACAGTGGAAAGAATAAAAGGCAGAGAGTAGGAAATAGAGTACCCGAGCTGAAGGCCAGAAAGACGAAGCCATGTTTCCAAATCCTGGAAAATGGTGATGAGCCTGAAAGTGGGAGTCATCTAAACTGTTGAAGGTCCTGGACACATGAAAGATCCGCAACTGATGGCCCTCAAAATCTACTGTGAAAGGAAGTTGCTGATGCCAAAGGAGAGGAGAGGAGCCGGCAAAAAATAAATGTGAGTGTTGTAATCCTCTCTGAAGTGATGGAGAAGAAACTGGGAAAAGGCGCTGCAGTAGATCCGGGGGAGACCAAAAGGATCTGCTGAACGATCTGATGTCGAAGATGGGAGAAAAACCGTCCTTGAGGATCCCTGCCTCAACCTGAGCCCATGAAGCTTGATAGTCGAGAATTGCACCCTGGAAGACAACTCTAGAGAAAACGACCACAATGCCTATATAGTTGGGGGTCAGAAAGAGGAAGAAAAGATTAGCACTCACAACTGAAGCATCAAACTATGGAAGTCCAATTTCAAGTTTGGATCTTGAAACACATTCTTCCAGATCCTCTCTTTGAGGTTTAGGGAATTATCTAAACACTTTGAAGGCTTCTTACTTTGAGTCTCTTGAATATTTTTAACACCTTGACGACTTCATATCTTTTAAGTCCTTGAGGTTTTTCTCTCAAAGTTTTGAGAGTTCCACAACTACGAACCCTTGGGACTTGCATTGCTTGAAGATCAACCTATCTACACAAGTGGATCGAGTCTTTTAGACCCCACAGGAGAGATGAACCATACTTCTGATCCTTGAGAGAAACCTATCTCCACGAGTGGATCAATTCTTTTTAGACCCCACCGCAAAACTTTAGGAACTTGAAGATGGCTAAGGCTTTCATCTACCTAGTACTTCTAAAATTCTGCTCTAGTTTCTTGTACTCTAAAGGGTATTGAACGAGTCTCCCAAAGAGGATCTTCAATTCAATACTTTGAACTCTTTGTATACCTATAAGAAATCAATTGAAATCTTGTTGATCCAATTTTGAAATTTCTTTGCAACAATCATGTCCTCGTAAATTTTGTTAATCTAGTCTTTATAGGCCTCCTACTTCATCCAATGCATTTCACTTGTAACCATCCAATTCACCACACTGACTTGTTTCCAATTTACTGCTTACACCCAAACTATCTTGAAGGACATTCCCCCATCGTCTCACCCATTTGGGTTACCTTTTAGCGTATCGAAACTATAATTTGGACTAGTATTTGGCTAAACATTTATTGTTGTTGGCAGGTTCCAATCAATTGATCAAATTATACATACTCAATAAGTATGTATTTCTGTTAAAAAAAACCTCAATGAGTTTGCATTCATAACAGCCAACATTTAAAAAAAAAATAGCATATACACACACACAATGACAAAAATGGTATTGATACTTTTGGTAAATGTACAGTATGAGAGAGCTATACCACACAACTGTACTGCCCTTTACAACACGAAAGAAGCTATATATTTACGCGCAAAAGCATCTTGTCTATCTACCCCATGCTTTGCCAAGAAGTTCATTATGCAATTCATGTATACACTTGCATTAACAAAAGAACAATCCAAGCTTGAACCTATGCTGCTAATTGCTCTCCCTAACATCTTGAATCTCCAAACTACTCTAGATTCCCCATTCACTCAAGGTATTGCATTTGCTTAATCCCCCTTGACCAGAACTTTTCTTTGCCACCTTTCATTGATGAGCTTCACTGCTTCCCTTATGGTCCATGGTTCAGCCTCATTCAATCCCATCAATTGAAGAGAAGCTGAAGACAATGAGCATATTTCCCTGATCATCTTGTAGAACCGCCCAACATGGGTCACAAGAAGAAAAGAGTAAAGAAATGAATACAAAAGCAAGGGAACTTAAGTCACAGCATAAGAAAGCACAATCTATATTATAATACTACCTCTTGTCAAGGTAGACTAGCAAATGAAATCCACCTCTGTCAATTCTGATTAGCTTGAATAGCATCATCTTCATAATGTCATTTATCTCAGCTATCTACAGTCCACTAGTTCTACTTTTTTGCTCAACCCTATCAACAATTATGTTTCCCATCACTTCGAAATTTATAATGTTCTATCTTATCCACCAATCCCATGTTTTTGCAGGCCTTCCCTTTTCTAGTACTGTCTTGCAACCCTCCAATTTTTGTGAGTAGCTCAAATATCAGTTTGACAAATGAAAGTACGTTCACCTTAAAATCATTTCATTTGCACACTGATTTGATGTTGCATGTTGTGAAGAATATTACTCCAATTCGACAATAAATATCATTTAAGGGCCTATTTGGCATCAATAATTTGAGATAAAAAATTACAGGGTGTTCAGGAACTATGGAAGTCCCCAAGACGTTTGTAGCTGGATTATAGCCAAATTCTCTGCTTGGGCCTCTTCTCTTGAGGAATTCCAAGATTTCTCCATGTCTAACATCTTGCATGCCTAAAAACAGTGCATTGGGTTGTCTTAAGTTCTAGCTGGTTTGTGTCAGCAGTTTCTTGCTTTTGGGAGTTTGGGGGTTTGTTCTTTTGAATTCATACCTCTGGTGCCTTTTTTCTATTAATATAGCTACCGGTTAAAAAAAGTGGGAGCAAAATTTTGAATTTTTTAGAATTTGACAAATTCTTTTTAGAACTCTACATTTGGTTTGTCATAAATTTTGGAAATAGATTTTTCAAATTCCAACAAAATGTAAAATGTTTTATACAAGGAAAATGGTGTTATTATCTCAAAATAGTGTTATTTATAAAATTACAAACTTCTGAATCCACATATCATTGGCATAGCTCCAGAAAGAAACCCCACATGATCAATCTGCTTTTTGTGGGGCCCTACCAAGGATTCAAATCATGGAATGGTTAAGATCTTAGAAAATCTTGTGATGATCTTAGGAGCCAAATCTAACCTTGACCCATCATTCAAAAACTAAGTAGTGGTCTTTAAACTAAAAAGGCACTCCTTTCATTCTTATCAACCAATTGTCTACTTCTCACTTATTGTATATATATTGAGCGGTAAAAAAGAGTAAATTTCACAAAAGAAAATAGATTCAGTACAAGAAAAAAGGAGGGTCTAAAAGATATAGACCCCGCCAGAACACTATTGAGTAGTAATTACTTCTCACTATTATATGAAATATCCTAATAATCTAGATTCGTATGAAATTTGATATATGGTTAATCCACAGGACTAATTTAATTTAAATAATTAGTGTGCCCTAAAAAGCATGCCACATGACAATTTTTTATTTGTTTACATATATAAAAATGACCAAAAAATAAGATGTTAATGGAATGATTTCAAAGTACACATAAAACACACTTTCCAAATTTTCAAATATATGCATTTTCCGTTTTCCTACTCTCTTTTTTTTTGAAAATTTTCCATTTTCCTACTTTTAGTCATCATTAGAATCTTTAAATGAGGTCTAAGCTAGGGCCAAAGTGGACTTTACCCACTAAGATAAGCATGACAATCTGAGATGCTTTTATGACAATCCAGTGCAACGAAAAATTAATCAAGTTGAGTTGCAATGAGTGATCAAGTTTTTCCCTTGGTCATAGGAGATGATATGAGGTTTGGGTGGTGGCACCTTGACATGAGATTGCTTGTATGTACCCAATGGTGTTAAATGAGTTGGCCCATAAGATGTAAATTTTGTACATTTTTTTATATAAATTCATATGTACTAATCAATTAAAATTTATAATAGGATAGTCAATCTATCATGGAGCTCACCTGCAATTTCAAGTCAATAGTGTGGCCTATGTGTAAATTATTTACAGTAATTAGAATTTTACAAACTCTAATGTTTAATTCAAGAGAAACCAAACAAAAGAATTTTGACATCGGCATTCGTTCAATTCCAAAATTTCTCATAAATTCAAAATTCCATAATGCAAAGAATTTTAAAATTCTACAGAAGCATTGAGAAGTCATAAATTTGAGTGAAGTTTAACATGGCTGCACTTCACCCTTTTTAACCCACACTAGAATGTAGGCCATGTTGCCTCTCTTCAACTCTTCCCTAAAAGACATGTGAAATGTGAAAGAGAGCACTAGGGATGCAGATGGACTAGGTTCAGGTTGAGTCTATGCTATGTGAAGCTTAAACTTGAGCACGACACAAGGTATGACCAAGCCTGAGATCGACAAGCCTGATGGGAAGCCTAAGGCCACTGAAATGCTCGAGCATATGCATCACCTAGGCACCTTTATTTCTTTCTTTTTACATGTGATTTTTAAGCATGTCTAGGGGGACCAAGCATCAGCATGTCACACATGGGCAATATGGGACATTTTTTTTATGATATACTTACTATATTTATTTTTATAGTTTTATATAAACCAGACTTTCAACCTTTCAAGCCTAAAAATGTATAAGCCAAATCTAGTTGGACCATAAAACATGCTTGAAACTTGAGCCTGAGCACGAGAGTGATTAGAATTCGAGCTAAAAATTGATGCAAACTCTTTTTCTTGGGCTAGGCATCTCAGTGCCTATTTGGTATTTAACATTTGGTGGTGGAATTTTGGATTTTGTGGAATTTGACAAATTATGCTCCAAATTCAATGTTTGGTTCACTTGGAATTTCTCAAATTCCAAAAGTTGTTAAAATTATAGAATTAAAATTTCTTGTGAAAAGTTGTTATTTTTAAAATTCCAAAAGTCCCATGTCCACAAATCCTGACATTCTAAAAGAAAAGGCATGCATGATCCATAATAGAATCTCCCAACATCTATGATATTGGTGTTGAAGCAACACCTACTATATTCTTCCCTGCACTAACTTTGATGGTCCCACTCTCAAGTATACGTCTTTCCATTAAATCTGTAAAATGTGACCAAGTGAACCCACATAGGAGTACACATGAAGTGTGTGGGTCAAGCCTACATGTGATTATTTTCTATTGATGATATTCTTAAATTGTTTAGGATGCATGGTGGTGCTGGGTCTTCCAATACACACCCTTATCTAAGGCCCATCAATAATGTTGAATATGGGTCCCTTGGAAATTATTAGGCTTGAATATGGAGTTCATTTAAAAAATATCCTTAATTAAAACAATTGAGCCATGTTTTCAAGGTTATAAAAGTTATGATTAAAAAACAATTTAAAGTAATGAAAACTCATAGAGCTAAAAAGTATGATAATGAAAGGAGTCCACTAGCTCTTTTATCGTTGTAGATATTAATGTTTCAATTATTTTTGTTATTCTTTTATTTTAATATATTTTGATGGATGATGAATGGAATTATTTTCTTTTAATTATATAGGTTTTTGTCTATAACGATGTTATGAGGTGGGCTCATAAGATGTCAATTTACGCATCAATTTATTTTTTTCAATTTAATGTTCATCTTTGTTAGTAAATTGTAATTTAAATAGAATAATAACTCTTTACAGGCCCAATTAATATTTTATTTCAATAGTGCAGTTATGTGCAAATCATTTGGACTTAATTACTAGGCCATGAACACGAACACGATATGGAGGGTTGTTAAATAAATTTTTGTGTGATCAATGTTCTGAAATAACTTTAACATGGATTTCAAAATTCAAAAATCATTACAATTTTAAAATTCCAATGTCCAATTCCAAGATGAACCAAATAGAGAATTTTGACAGTGGAATTCAGAATTGGTCAAAATCCAAAATTGTAGAAATTCTACCAAGCAGGCCCTCAAGCTCTTTGGATTTCAAGCACTATTTACATCCTAGAGAATACACAATTTTTTCTTCTTTTCCACCTATTATACATTGTCAAAAACAGTTTTTCCCCTTTTTCACAGATAACTTCACAAGAAAGGTAAAAGAAAATAAACAAAAAAAATGCATTTGAAGACCATGTACATATAAAATTTGAACCACACCATAGACTGTTGTCACATATATACATTAGAACTATACTAAAAGTATTTTACTGCTCCGATGCATCACATTACACTAAAGAGGGGAAAACAATTAAGAAAGCAAGGATATCCATGTAGAGACCTTCACAAGGAAGAGCATTTTTGCTCTCCCATGCCTTCAGAGGAACAAATCCAGAGATAGACACTTGATAGTTTCTGTTGTCAACCATCTTTTTAGTCTTTTATAATGTGAAACTTTGATTCTGTGCCTTCATAGAAAATTTCTCTAAAATGGTTGTCAATTCCATTTAACGGTCATTTCATTTGGTCTCTAAAGTGAAATATTTGGCATTTTCCTATTTCAATGTTCTTTTTCTAAACAGATGACATATTTTTTCAGAAAACATTTTAACGTATGCAACTCTTTTTACTCAAAAACAGTATTCCACTTTGTCTTCACTCTCTAAACAAAATTATGGGCTTTTTATAACTCGGACTTACATAAATATATTAAAATATAAACTAATGCTATTTAAAGTGTTTTAACTCAAAAAAAAAAAATTAATATATTCAAAAAATGAATATTTACATCAAGGAAAGATTGAAAATGTATAACATGAAAGGTGGGAGTAACAGGTCTAAAGTAGAGCCGAAATAGGTCTAAAATGATGCCAAAATAGTTGAAAAGGATAGCAAGAGTGACTAGAATGTTTCAGTATAAGTTTTTGCTTCAGTTTTGTACTACAACAGAACATTTGGGCTGTTTCAGTCAGGCCAGAGTATAATTGACAACCATGACCTCTACTAATGGAAAAAGGAAACAAATCATGTCCCACAAGAGTTAATATAGCTCCAAAAACCACAATATATTTAGTGCAAGGAACAACTCTGAGCAACAAAAAAAAAAAAATAGGAACTTGAATATGAAAAGTATGATGAACATAAACATGGATCTACATGCAGGTTGAGACATACCACTTTCATAAATGGTTACTGGAAGATCCTTTTGTGCATGATTGATTGTAGGATTCAGAAGAACATACACTGGACTTTCATTTATATCCATCAACTGTCTAAGAAAAAGTTTATGTCAGTAAGATTGACCGACAAATACACCACTTTGCAGTACAACATAACCTTCCCTAAAAGCAAACCCTGCATAAAGTGAACACCTCAAGGAACAATGGACCAAACAAGCACCCTACAACTTGCATAAACAAAACATGGAATTTAATAAGAACACAAAGAAAATAAAAATAATAGAAATTTTTATTTTGAACTATTTCATGTTGAACTATTAAAACACTTCTTTTTTTCTTTTTTCTTTTTTTGGAATGGTTCATATTTTCTTTTTTTTCTGAATGGTTAATATGTTAAGAAAAAAGAGAGCACCAGAGGTGCAAATGGTTCATATATTAATAGAAGAAGGGGCACCAAAGGTGCAAATATAGAAAGAAAAGAAACAAGCCAAAAATAAAAGCATGAAAATTAGGAAAAGAAAGCGCCACAGAAAGGCCAACAAGAAAGCCACAAGACACAAAGAGCTCAGGTAAGATCACTTTCTTTCCAAGCTCGCAAAATATCAGTCACAGAGATATTCTTGAAATCTTGAGAGAGGCGCCCCACAATGCACACTTGGTAAGGATACGTCTTGCAACTGATTTGTTGGACCAGTTGTACCTTTGAAAATCATGTTATTACGTTCCCACCACAGGCTCTAGATAGTGGCAAAAAGAAAGTTGCCACAAGGAAGAGCACTTAGGCGAGACGGAGTGAATGTCCCAAGGTACGACAACTCAACCACAGATGAAGGCATAACCCAAGCCACACCAAACTGCCCAACCATCGTGTTCCAAACATCAAAAGAGAAGGAGCAATGAATAAGAAGGCAATTCACCTCTTCGGAGGCTTTAAGACAAAGGGGCATGCACTAACCATTATTCTTCCTCTTTTCCGCAAGTTATGTTGAGTTAAGATTTTGCCCAACCCAGTAGTCAAAAGGAAACTAATTGCCCTTGGAGGAGCCTTTGAGGACCAAATCTTGGGATTGACAGTGGCGGTAACAACAGTAGAAGACCTCCAAGAGAAGTAAGACTTAACCGAGAAGATTCTAGAGCTGCCACCAAACAAGATTGTCATCCACGAAGTTGCGGATTCTGATAGATGAAACGGAGAGGAGAAGATCCGAGAAAGCATCTGCTTCAAAGTCAAACAGGTTACGACGGAGAGGGACATTACATGCTCGCCATAAGTGGAATAGAAATCAGAAATGGTCCCTGGTGGCCTCAGAGAGAGGCTGAGAGGCGGTAAAGAGAAGGAAATCGAGCAGCCAACGTATAGTTATTATTCCAAGAGTTGATCCAAAACTTGATTATGTCACCACGGCCAACCTTGAATCTAACACCTTCTTTAAATATGTCGACACAAACAGCAATAGCACGCCACATGCCAGAGGCTCTGCGTAAGGCAGGATTGATATCCCACCCAAAATTTCCCAAACTATACTAACAACAAATAATAGCTTTCCAAGGAGAGCCACCAACATTATCATTATTACCTAACCTCCAAAGCCACTTAGTAAGGAGAGCAACATTAACGGCCCTAATTGGACGCACCCCCAAACGCCCAGCTGCAGTAGGAAGACAAACTTGTACTAAAAAACTTCTTAGAACAAGTTTAAAGGAACAAAAATGATAGGAAATAAAGCATGTAATACCCTAGATTTTTCAATATATCAATATTTACGAAAATGCCCTTGGATTTATAAATTGAAGGGTTATGATCATAGATGAGAAAATGGTGGGACCCATTGCTCAATGTACTTGTATAAGGTTTAAATTAAGTTAAATGGGCAAGGTACATTTATTTGGGTCAAAGAGGTTAAATGGGTCAAAGGACCCAAATGGGACCCAATGGGTCATGTATGTCATGATTGATCATGGAGTGAGCTCAAAGCTTAATTGGTTTAAGTCCATTAAATATTTGAGTTGGTTTGAGTTGAAATGAATGGTGGAGTTTAGTTGAACAAAACTTATGAGTTGAATTTATTAAGTTACATGAGAGTTGTGACTCAATTTCAAATGTTTTACATGTTGGCTGCATGAGGCTTTTCATGCATGTAACATCTACTAAAGAGATAAGTGGGGTGGCTGTTTTGAGAGTTACAAATACAAGGTTAATCAAGGGGCTAGTCATTGGAACATGGATAGTTTTATTTAAAAGTTGAAACTCCAAGATAGATATTAAAACCAATGGGAGTTACAAAGTGTGTTCACACTTGGAGGAGGGGAGTTTCATTTTAAGAATGAAACTCTCAAATGGGACATTGATGAGGATCAAATGGGCTGAATGGAGTTGCTGTATTATAGAGTTACAAATGAGGTTTTGACTTTTAAAATTTAAATATGATAAGACTACACGTTGGAGGGGGGGTAAGGTTTCATTTCTAGATGAAACCCCCATATAAGATGATAATGAGAGGAGGAATAAAAGGAGAGGTTACACAAATACCAGCATGGGAGACGTTGGAGAGCTTGGGGAGGTTTCATTGCATAGATGAAACCCCCAAGTAAGCATAAAGGACTTGGGGTTAATATGGGAGTTGCATGTGAGGCAAGTTTGGGCTGAATTTGATTAGCCAAAAGAGGTTCAATTTTCTATCTCTATCTCTCTCTCTCTTTGTTGTCTTCTACATTCCAAAAGCAAGAATAGCAGCTGGTTACTGATTTGCAATCAGTCCTTGGTTGATTTCTTTCACCAAGACAAAAGCACACTTTAAGCAAAAGGAGTTGGCACCAAGGTTTAAGATCAAAGTTTCATTTCTCTCTCTCTTTCTCCCTCAAATCCATGTCATCTGGCTGAAGTATTCCAAGGAGATTGCAGCAAGGTCAGTCTCAGCCCAAAGAACAGTAAGAGAGAAGGAGAGGTCGAGGAAATAAAGGGTCAAGAAAGGAGTCAAAAGAACCGAAGGAGACGCGGTGTTCGTAAGTGCATTTTGAACCCTTGTTTAATAGATTGGTTAAGAAAATGAGATCTGGCCATCGTATGGCCAGATCCATCAATGGTTTAAATATGGGATTATGATGTTTAAAAGTGATAAAATATGGACCATAGGGTTCGGCCCTTTGGATGGCCGAACCCCATGGGAAAACTTGGTGATTTTTATGGTGTTTGAGAGATGAAATTCATATTATGTATTGAAGTTCTTTTAAAAGATTTTAAAGAGATAAGGTCACTGATTTTGACCAGTTATTACATGGCTGAATGTGTTTATTAAGCTAAGTACTGATAAAAAAATATGGACAAATATTGGAGGGTTTACATCAAGGAAACCTTGGGGTTCGGCCATGTGTATGGCCTAACCCCATGGACTGTTTTTTATGGTTATTTGGGTCAAGTGTAGGATGGATTTTTATGTAAACATAATGTGCTTTGATTTAAGAATAAACCAAGTTTATAAATGGATAAATGGATCTAAACCATAGGCCATGAGGTTCAGCCAATTGGGTGGGCCGAACCCCATGAAATGGTATGACATTTTATGGAAGTATTAAATGGTTTTGTGAGATTTTAAAGGATTTAAAGTGAAGATAAGCCTACTGTTTTTAGGTAACTATGGCTTGGCTGAACCATATTAATACTATGGTTAAATTATGGATTAAAACCATGGACAATGGTTGGATTAATTACACCAAGAATCATAGGGTTCGGCCATATGTATGGCCGAACCCCATGGACTGTTATGTGGATATTTGGATTGAGTTTTACAAAATGGAAATCATACAAAGTGATGGGCTTATTGGATGGTTTTGAAAGGTAAAAACATGATAACATTATACTGTTATCCTATGTCTAAATGAGACCAAAAACATGTTTAAAAGGACCAAAACTATGGGGTTTTATGCTAAGATAGGACATAGAAGTTTAAGTGGATTTTTGGGACTTAGACTAAGTTAGAATCACATGAATGAATGCTTAACTTGCTGTTATGTAAATAAGGTTTTGGAATTTCTAGAACGGTGTACAAGCCGTGATCGGAAGACGGTTCAAAGGAAGGGTCAAACAAAGTAAACAACTGTAGGTTTCCTACCTTTATTGTAACCACAATTTCATATGCTGTTTTATGTTGATTTCGATAACTTATATGATTGTAAAGTTATGTTTCTAAATGACATGTTGCATAGATATCTCATGCATGGCATGGGATGATGGTGTTGTAACCGAAGGCCACACTCCGTCGGGGCGTCCGAAAGACCACTGTGGGGTACCCTGATGATGAGAATCCCATCAGGAGGAATCCGGAGGCCACACTACGTCGGGGCGTCCGAAAGACCACCATGGGTTACCTTGACGATGAGAATCCCGTCAAGTGATGGCTATGTTGGGTGGTGATGGGTGGGACTCATTACATGTCCATTTCATACATAGCATGTTTTTATGGAATTTTGTCACACATGTATTATTACTATACTATTTGCATGTTTTTTACTAACCATGTGGTAGCCCTATTCGGAAACACTACTAGGCGCGTTGATCTGACGCCCTATCTATATCCTTAGTGGATGACGCAGGAAAGTCAAAGATTGAGGATCGAGAAGGGGACCAAGCACGGAAACTTGGGCGGTTTGAATGATTTTGAATGGACTATTCATGGATGTGTTATTTGAATTATTTGGACAATGTAATTTGGTAAGTAGATTTGTGGCTTGTAATAAGTAGTTAAGATAGATGCTATGGTTTGTTTTAAGTTGGATGGTTTGATTGAACGATTAGTTAAGATTGATTACTAATTTTGGAGAATAAGTTATATACTTTGCTATCTAAGAATGGAAAATTGGAATAGTCATAGGTTCTATTATAACCTCAGTTGGATTAAGACTAAGTTAATTCCGCAAGTTATATATGTACCATGTGCGGATCAGTTTTATGGACTTAGTTCATATGCACATGGGTTTGGCCAGTTAAGGGTCGGATTTAGAGATCCGAACTTAACTCGCGTCGTGACACTCCGCCCCGATCACTTGATTATTATATTTTAAAAAAATATACTCTGAAAATTAGAGTGAAAAGGGCGGGGCGTTACAAAGCATGACGCAATACAAGATCTGATACCGAAATTGACGTAAGACAAGTCAAATATTGGAAACCCTAAGCTTCTAAATGATAGATGGATGACATATACACATATAGCTCTTAAGGTTGTATTATTGGCCTTCAATACAAAATCCCCTCAACAAATCAATTAAATCATACTACACCCTATCCCAGGTCTTGTAGATTTAAAAATCAGTCAGTCAAAGGATGGAATAGGGGTTCGCCAAAAGAAAGAGGGTTTATTATTTTTATTATTTTCAAGCAAAACAGGTTCTCAAATAGGTTCATGCAATAGGTTAGGGTTAGATTTATAGGTCTAAGATAGGGATCTAGAGGTTGGAATGAGAAATAGGGTAAAACGGGGCCAAAATGGACATATGTACAACCGTATGGACATGTAGGGAAGCCTGTATGGACTGGTGGGTCTCGGTAGGGTTTTGGTGGCCGATGGTGGGCGTAGGTCCTGGTTTAGTTAGTATTAGGGTTTGGATGAAAAGGGGACAAAAATAAGGTGTAGAAAGAGGAGAAAAGTGGGGAAAAGAGAGGAGAAAATGAAAGGGAAGAAAAAGAGATAGAGGAGAAGAAGAAGAAGAAGGACTTGTACTTTGAGTCAAACAAGGTTCCTCTCACAACAGAGATCAATGAGTTGGATTGACACTTAATAGCATTGAAGAAGTATCAAGAATTTCAATTTTTTTCCTTTGCTACCTTGACACTTAAGAAAGTCAGCTCTAAAAGCACGTCTTGCCAGATGGAGAGCGGTTATATGGTTTTTATGTTGGTCAGAACCTTCTGAGTTATGATGCATTGCATAATTGTTGGCCTCTTCCTAAGGTCATACTTCGCACATATATAAATATGCAAATTAAAAGTAGAACTTGAACCATTATGTTTCAAATAACATCACAAGTTCAATGAGAAAGTGACGCTCATTTTCGTCAAATAAACTCTTTGAGAAACCTGCCTTCCCAAATATCAATCAAATGAAATAACAAGAGAAATAACGCAGATAGTAAGCATAAGACATGTGGTACTCCTCGGACTGAAAATGAGAAAGATGTCATCTTGCTGTAATTAGAAAAGAAAAGAAAAAAAAAAAGAGATGTTAAATATAGAGATGCAGAAACTCACAGCTTTGTGTATCTGCATATCTGATTCCTGAGCGTCACTTCCTGTTGAATACCAGCCGAGAATATAGAAGTTCGGGAAGACTTTCTTATCTAACCTATGCAAAAAACTGGGGTAAATATCAGGGAAAAAAAAACCCACACACATATGGATAATTGCAAAAGAACAACGCAGCCTGGATTCTCACTAAATCTACAAGAAACAAAGATGAAGGCGGAAACCCTAGAATCATTCTATAAAAAAAGAGAAAAAAATCTAGGAAAAGTTGCAAATGCATAAACCTAAGAGTGCCAAGACCATATAAGTTAGCTGCTCGATAAAATTGTGATTACTGAAAAGAAGAAGAAGCAGAAGCAGCAGAATAAGAAGAAATAGCAGACAGAGCAAAAGCTTTATAAAAAAAGGGCAAGGGAAAAAGGCATACAGAGCTCTTGCTTTTGCAACAGGAAGGAGCGATCGAGGGAGTGGGTAGTGGGGTCGTAGAGGAGCTCGAAACTGTTGAAGATCTCCACCGTACGCCCCCTTTGGATGCCGATGACGCACCCGAAGACACGAGGTGGAGTGGCGCCATTGCTAACGTGAGACTGAGACTGGGACTGGGACTTGAGGCGGGTGTAGTGGTCAGATATGTTGACGATGACCAAAGGGTGGAGTTTGAAGGTCAGTCCACTGCCGCTGCTACCGCCGGCGCTCGAAGACATATCCGACTGACGTCCCTCTCTAAAAAATAACTATCTTCTTCCTCTTGGGTCGACGCCGCCGCCCCAGTTTCTCTTCTTCTACCTACCTTCTACCCGCCAAATTATCCCTTCTAATTTCTAAAGCAGTTGCTCCTCAACCGGAGTCCGGAGAACAATCTTCCTACTCGACTCAGTGGATGAGTTTCGTTTCAAATATTTACGCTTGCAAACCAGTTTCTCAAAATTAAGAGAAACGATCCAAGATTTTAGACAGGTAGATTTCAATTATTAAATTTTAAATAATTTTTTAATTTATATATATATTAATTTTTTTAGATTGTTGAGTCAACTAACAATAACAAATATTGATAAAAAAAGTTAGATATATTTAATAACGAGTTTAATAATTTTAAGTATTTAAAAATTAATAAAAAATTATGTTTTAAAAAGTAGATTCAATATTATTCAAATATCACTATTTGTTGTCATTCTTATCATTTTTATTATTAAGATATCAATATAATTATATAAATTTGTAAAATATTATAATATCTTAATGTAACAAACCTTGAGTAAGTTGTGGATTTGTTTATAAGTAAACTTATTTTGATATAATGAGTCTACTCAAGATGTTCATCCTTATGATAAATATTAACAATGTACCATATGTTAATTTTATTGATAAAATTAGAATTTCTAAGATAATGGAAAATGAGACATGAAATGCCAATGAGAGTGGCTGAGAATACTAAGGCTTGGATCATGAAGTCTAATGGCTTCAAGTTGAAAGATGAGGAGTTTGCAAGTATGAGTCATAATAAAGGTAGAGATGTATGATCATATTCTAAATTATTTTTTTTTAATAATATGGGTATTTAACCTTATATTGGATATGAGAATCTCTTAATCTATACTTACCGGTTAAGTGTATGGAGAGATGTCAATTAGAGTTGACCATTAATCAAATTCAAGACCGTACTTCACGAGATGAATATTTTGATCGTCAAGCTAACCCCATGGGAGTTATATTCTACAATAATTAAATGTATTAATCACCATTGAATTAAAATAAAAGCCAAGTTTGTTCCGTTCTACTTTTTTAAGGTGAGATAAAATTTGGACCAAGAAAAAATCCTAAATCAAATAGACTATTCTTGATACTAAAAAAGCAAATTTCAATGGGTATGGATTTATAAATTGTTTGGCAATTTGCATTTAAAATGAATAATATATGTCGTGAAAAAATATGTTTTTAAATTATTTTTCTAATGATGCAGGTTTACAAGAATATAGAACTAAAATCTAGTATTACTTTTTTTTTTTTTGGAGCGATCCTCCCACGAGAGTTTCGTGTAAGCATACACGAGTTTTGGTGTTTTGTGTAATAAGACATGGATTTTAATGTATTACTAATTTTATCCTTTACATAAACAGTAAAATCGGCTCACCAATACAGTAAAATTAGCTCATCGAAATTTTGTATGAATAGTCAAATTGGCTCACCGAAATTTTACCATTTGTATGAACAATAAAGTCAGTTCCCAGAACAACAAAATCGACTCGCTGAAATTTTGCCCTTTGCATGAACAGTAAAATTGGCTCACCGAAATTTCATATGAACAATAAAATTGGCTCATTGAAATTTTACTTTCGTATGAACAGTAAAATCGGCTCACTGAATTTTACTATTAATGCAAAGGGTAAAATTGACAATATATTAAAACCCGTGTCTAATTACCTAAACCTCCCGTGAGATGATAGCTACCCTTTTTTTATAGTTTAGTGATGATATCTTACTGTGAAAAACAAATGAACCATAAACATTTGTCAAAGTCACTTTAAAATCCAACACTCATAATGACCTATTTAAGTTGTACTGGTTAGCATAAAACAACAGATGTTTTAAAACTGGCAGATAGAGTGACCCATTTTTTAAGAAGAGTGAGTTAAATAAAGTTCAACCGGGTTGACCCGTAATCAAACTTGATCAAACCCGTGCTATTAATATAATATTATAAATAATATTAAATTATTAACTAAAATTATATTTCATAAAAATATATTTCTCTCTTATAAATACAATTGTAAATACCGAAATTAATAATAAAAAAATCATATTCTCAAAAGAACCAACATCTTCATTTATCATTTTCTTCATTTAAAGAAGCCAAAGGTTTTTAAGTGTCAAGGGTCATGGGTTTATTAGAAAAATCGAATTAACCCGCGGATCACAAAAGATTTTATTCAAGAAAGATTTTTAGATGACTCGACCCGTGTTTCAACCGGGTCAACCCATAAGTTGAGTAAGATTTGATAACATTATATTCTACTCATAAAAAGCAAGCCATTGTTAGAACTTAGAAAAAGTAATTCAATTTGAATTCAAAATTATTTGAGCTACAAGTAATAAGACTGTGCATATCAATACCAATTCACTTCAACATTGATGTCAATTTGAGTAAAGAATATAAAAGCTTGAAGAGTCTAGTCCACAATCTATTTGACTTAATTGAGAATAACTAGATTATTGGTTTAAGCTTGAAAATAATTCACCTGTAAAACATGAAAATAATTATTAATTCATTTATGTAAAAAATCAATAAAGATTTTTTCTTGTTGAGAGAGAGTTGAGACCTGAGAGGGAGGCCGAGATGGGATGGAGAAACAAGCAAAAGATGGTAAAGAATTTTCTCCCTCAATTTGAGTGCTTAGTGCTATTTTTTCTTCATTTAACTGTTATATTATAATAAAATTGAAATCTTTAAATTATTATAAATAAACTTTTTATAAAAAATGTGTCCTATTAAAATACCTTTTTATGATAATTCAAAAGTAATCATGTTAAGGAAAACCTAATAGAGTTGATTTAGTACTATCAATATATTTTTTCAATAAATTGATTATTGACATTTTGTGAAGTTCATCAACTAGATTGAATATTTACTAAAACATGTTTCTTTTTAAAAATATATTATAAATTTATAATAATGAGTGAATAATTTTGAATGCCCTATTATAATTAATGCTATTGCTGTTGAATATTATTTATTATCGTCAATATCGATATATTTTTAAAATTTGAAGTTTTTATCTAAATTTTAGAAATTAGTATGAAAATATAATTTTAAAAATAAAATAAATTAAAATTAAAATTGAAATAACCATTTGTAATATTGTGAATAAAGTGCAAATATATCATAAGAAATAAATTTATTTGATAACTATTTAACTAAACAAAATACATTTTATGTCTTATAAAGTAATTGCTTAATACTATATTCGAAGTTATAAAAAAATAACTTAAATTATTAACATGGGTTTTTGGAAAAGTAATGGAAAAATTGTAAAATTTTGATATTAATGGGAAATAATATTTTTTCTGAAAAAATAATATATTGCCATATTTATTATATTAATTAGAAGTGAGAAAGTTTTGCTTGATATTGAAGTGCGTGCTGTCCAGACTGGTCCTTCACGGTATCGAGTGAACCAAGCGAGGGCCCACCGACTCATGCAGAAGATAACGGAAGGAGGAGAAAGAGCTCACCCTCCGAACTTCCAAATCAAATTCGCTTCTGCAATTCACAGCCCCAAAAGAGAAGAAAATAAAAGAAAAGAGAATCCCCAATCGATCTAATCGAATCTAATCGAATTGAAGCAAAGGGAGATGGCGGGGAGAGACCTTGTGATGGGTGGAGCTCCTTGCGCCGCTCCGGGTGCCTCTTCTTCTTCAAATCCTCTCATGACCTTGGCAAACAAAATCATGGGTGGATCCTCTTTAAAGACCCAGGTCTCTTTCTTCTCCTTCTTCTTATCTTTCCATCCACCTTTTCTTTTCTTTTTTTTAGTACCCAATTTGTGTTCTGAATTATCCATGGGATGTTATTGTTCTTCAACTATATTTAACT
This sequence comes from Chimonanthus praecox, assembly GCA_022113865.1. Taxonomy (NCBI): domain Eukaryota; kingdom Viridiplantae; phylum Streptophyta; class Magnoliopsida; order Laurales; family Calycanthaceae; genus Chimonanthus; species Chimonanthus praecox. The sequence continues at coordinate 50,196,342 of CM039093.1, read as the reverse complement.
GTTCCACAGTGACTATGGGCCTGGATTTGATTCGAATTCTATTGCTTCATTTCGATATCCATATGTCACGTAGTGGAGCCCAGCTTTTTTTTTTTTCCTTAGCTGCAACTTCAGAGAAATAAACAAAATTTTATTTAGATGATGAGTTAGTTGAAAGATCTATATTTGTATAAGAGGCATGACAAAGTTCAACTTAACAAATGTAGTTTTGTTTAATCCAAGTGTAATTGTATCTCTAAATAGTTCAAATTGGACATGAGTGAAATTAATAGGGTAATAATGAGATGAGGGATAAAACGGTGTAAATATGGACTCTATAAAAAGTTAGTTTTTCTCTGGTTCACATTTCTCCAGTTTTTATTCCATATTTGAAGTAAAGTTGTTCCTGAAGAAGAACACGGAGATAAAATTCCAATAATAATTACATAATCATTTTCATTCATAAGCTATTTAATGGACAATGAAAACTACAGCTTGGCGAGCTGACATGAGCAAGCAATATGAAGAAGAAGAAGCTCCAATAATAAATACATCATTTTCATTTATATGCTATCCAATGGACAATGAAAACTACAGCTTGGTGAATCAACACAAGCAAGTATAAGCATACCTGGTCTATCACCAATAGCAATTCAGCTTGATCATGTCCATATATCTTCATGAATTTGAAGATTACTCAGGCCCACAGTGATATGGTGTCTGGCCCTGGAATGAATACTAGTTAAGTTATTGTTGCCATGAGTAGTATGGACTGAACTGGCTTAGTATGTTACATGTCCCTATAGTATGCATGCTTGTATTGATGCCACCATGTCAAGGCCATGTACCAATCCTGTTTCTGTTGCAACCTTGACTAACTGTAGGAGGATTAGAATTCTGCTAATTGCATCACTAACCACCATTCAAAATTCCAGCCATGCTCATGAAATGAATTAACATTATGTGCACCATGAGGCTGAGTTTGAGATGATTGTGATTGTCTCATGGAGAGATTAGCCTAGGCTTGGAAAATGAATTCTCAAGAAGATACAGAGTATTGGAGTGCTGTAAATTGTTTTCCTGGTTTAACATCTGTAAGACATGAAGATCACAAAGAGAAGGGTTCAGACTATGTAATGATGGATTACACATCATGCCACTCCCAAGTTGAGTAATCCAATACTGGGGACTGGTTTCCAGATTATTATGATTATTTTTTTTTGAAAAGTGACTGCTTTTCAGATTATTATGAAATCCAAGTACACCTTTGCCAGGAATCTTCTTGTCGAAGTCATTTGTTAGTTCTAGGATCTTTGGTTTTTACTGCGGGCTGCTTTTCAGGTCTAGTTAAGATTCCAGGTTGTCCATTGATACCTTTGCTGGGAATCTTCTTGTCAAATACTTTATTTAGTTCTAGGATCTTGGTCTTCTGGCCATACTTTTTTCTGGGAGCTGGTTCTGTTTTTGGCTCCAAAATCCAAACCTGGGGTCAGTTTGTCCAGAATGTTGTTAACTCATTAGGGGAACCTTCTGGAGTTTGTTTGGGTATGTTTTTTGTAACCCAAGAGTGGTTACTTTTGGATATATCTTTATTTTGATATAGCCTCTCTTGAACTTGTATAGGAAGACAGTTTTAAATTAAAGACTCAGATGCAACTTTCATATAATTCCATGATATTTCCTTTTGTTAAATATTCTAATTTTGATTTGATTTTCGAGTTTTGTTTTAGTACATTTCTTTAAATTCTTGTTTATTCTATATGAGCCTCTTTGTTCTTTGCATCCAATACTATTAAATTTGAAATCCTGTATGTAAATGCAATTTCTTGTTCTTTTTTCCTATGCTTAAGCAAAGAAACATATTGTGATAACTGTGTATTTGTCATGGATTAGTACAGAAAAAGTGGTTATATTATCATCTTCTTATTGGATCTAATAAAGCTATATATATATAACAAGGATACCCTAAGAACTAATTCTCATGAGACTTTCATGAGAACGGCCAAAGGGCGCCACCTAGGCCCACATGGATGGGTTTGAAAGGCCTTGGCTTGTATATTGTGTATATAAAATTTCATTTTGATTGAATAAGAGAATCCTAGTTTTTAAGGCCATCAAATTATCACATTTATTTAACGATGGAAATTCATCGGGTTGATCAATTGGGTTTAAAAATCAAATTTGTGTCAAATTGAGTATAGGTGCAATTTGGGGGATAGTTGGGCGTGAGGGGGGAGAGAATTGGATCCTTAAGGTCTACTGTGGGCTCCACAAACCAAAGTTCTCATAAGAACTACTCGTTGGAGAGCACTGATATACATATATGACAAAGCTCAGTTGGCTCCACTTATACCCCATACCCCCTTCACACCCTACCCTACCCCGTGAATTGGATCTGTATCCAATTTGAACTCATTCTTAGTTAATCTCTCCATTGGATTGAAATCCATTCAATGCTGCCCCCTTTTCCATTGATTTAGGACCCTTAAAAAACATGGATTTTGAAATCCAATGGACCTGATTATTTATGAGAAGCATCATCTGAAAATTTCCTTTCTAATAGACCCTACCCTACCCCCAGGCCCCCACCCATGTGGCCCCAGAAGGCCACCCAGGCATTCTCATTCAGTGGGTGACGTTGCCTAGGTGAACCGGGTTATATATATATATATATATATATATTATGTATATGTCTTCTGGGTTTGTGCAATTCTTTTCCACATGCTATTTGGGTTTTAAGTATACAGTTTTATTTGAGCTTGTTCCCTCTCTCTCTTGAGAGTTATTCCTCACATTTCCTTCTAAAGTGAAATACATGTGGCAATTTTGTTTATCATATTGGGTGTATGACAACTCCTTTTCTTGTTATTTTGACTAACATCACATATCATTTCCTTTAAAATATTGATGACATTATTATATATGTGAATCTATACTGTTCTCTCGAATGATGGTTTAATTATTCATGGATTGATGCTGAGAAGTGTAACTTACTCTCCGATTGGTATTCCTGACAGCAGATTCAATTGTAGCAGTAGAAAATTTGGGAACACTGATCAAAGTAGCCAATAGACCTCTAGTTGGCTATTGTTAAATTATTTAATCAGATCTATCAGATGTCTATTGTGTTTATCTCTCTCTCTCTATATCTATCTATCTATCTATCTATCTATCTTTCTTTCTTCTTTCTCCAGATGCTTTGAACTGCACATATTGCTTTCTTTTCATTCCTGTACCTACTGTGTTGGTTCTGTAATTGATCCATTCTCACTGTTCAAATAGGAAACACTACGTGAGCTTCCTGAAACAACAGTTAGAGGTCCAGATGGTTCTTTCAACTATGACACTAGAGGTCCATTGGCAAGCCTTCCCGGCTCTGAGTCTGATTTTCAGCAATATCAGCACCCAGATGCACAGAACCAGGAATTTATCCGCAGCTTCCGAGATCATGGAAGTCTTGCAGATGCATGGGATGAGGTCCAACGACCTCCAATTCATCCCTATCCACAGGGCAGAGAAAGCCAAGCTCCTTTTGCAGAATTCGAGCAGATTTATGATGATGGTGTTGGTCCTCACCTTCAACCCACTTGGGATGGTAATGTTGAATATGATCTTTGTCTTTACTCATTCTTTGATGTGACCTTGCACTGTCTTTGTCTAAACTCGGTTGTTGGGTAGATGGATATTGTCAGCAGCTTGATCTTGCTTCAAGCTGGATGGTTGGACTTATTTGTTCCAAAATGGATGGTGGATAAACTCATCCTCATGGGAATTACCATGAGGATGACATTATAGATCATTGCACTTTATTTTTAGTGTATTTTATTGTGAGATGAGATGATAATATCATGCATGTTGTTTCTTAAAAATAACATATGGAATTCAAACATAAGGCCTTCCAACATCGTCAGATCACTTTCTTGCTACTATGGTATGCAATGCCTCCTGTGAATAATTTACTTTTTAATATATTATAAACTCCAATACTATGGGATGAGATTCAGTCTCTATCTAAAATACAATTATATATTGAGTGTTTTTCGTATATTATATGTATTTTATTTTTTGATTTTTTTTTAACATTTCTCTTGATTATCTTTTATGTTATCTTAGCTGATACTATAGAGACAACGTTATTTGTGACAATGCTCCTGATTGTCTCAAATACTTATCGCATTATCAAGTCTTTTTTTCTTTTTCTGAGAGACATTAATCTGAATGTTTGACGTATGTGCCATATCATGCAGGGCCAGCAGAAAGAGTACTATCAAAATTTTTGCACTCCTTTGTGGACAGTAGCCATGCTGGCATTCCATTTCAGCCAGTCCCGCTGCCAGCTTTGGGGTTAAATGAACGTGATAAACAATGTGTACGTGATCGAAGCAGTATTATGGCACATTTCTTTGCAGACAAGAGTGAAGATTTTATTGCTGCACAGGTTTGGTATCATCAGTTCCTTTCATGTATCGACAACTAAACCATTCTTTCTGAATCATAATAACTTACATCCGTACAATGGCACACCATGTTTCATGTCAATCTATCCATATATGTATGTATACATGTATGTGTGTGTGTATGTATGTATGTATTAAGACACACACACGCACACATTTGTGTTTCCCTTGTCTGGATGCTATTTTTAATTCTTATGGTTTGTCAACAAATACATAAACAGTACCAATGGCAGCAGAGCAACTGGCACTTGGTTAGGCACCTCCCTTTAGGGAAAGAGGTTATTGGAATGAGTCCATAATGATCTTGTTCTTTTTTGCATTACTCGAACTGATAATATAAATTTTGCCAAAAGAGTAGCCTGTCAATTGTCTTCATTTTCAAACAACAGTATCCCCATCCATCCACCCATAAAAAATGTGGTTCATGCATTAAGGAAAAGAAAGATTTACAAGAAAAGATCTTGCAGGATTCCTTTTACCAGACTCTCCTATCCTTCTCATTCACATCAAGGGAATCCTCTCCAACATAGGCAAAAGCTCTTCAAGAGTGGGGATTTCATGATCCATGTGGTTTCTCTTGAAAGTTAGAGTCTGAATGACCCTCCCACTTGATACTTCAATAAATTCTTGCTAAGCATTTTTTTTTCTTTTCTGGATATGAAATACAAAGACGAGTAGGTAACCATTAAAGGTATCCTGTCAATCTACTTATCCTCAGAAATTTATTAATGTGTCATCATCCCTTACAATCAACTCCATACCCTCTCTCAACTATCTCTACCTCATGGTCGACAACCCCAATTTTGGAGATTTCTTTCCAAATAGAGGAACCAGTCATCATCAATTAATATATTATGGCTAACATTCTGGCCTGAGATTAATATTTGATTTATGACCTCTATGTATTATAGGGCATTGTTCTATTAAGGTTCATGTGTAAACAAGGGAAGCGCTGGCCCATTGTATTGTTGGTAATTGGTCTGAAATGAGTTCCGGGCATAGAATGTGCTGGTGGTTTTTTTAGGGGAAAGGTGATCATAGCCTGTGGTAAGCTTTAATCCACAAGATTTTGTCTTGTTCCTTTCTTTCCTTCATTATTTGGGTATTTGATAGATTAGATGACAGGATCTTTGGGCATGAGACCCCAGTTGTCATGTTGTCTCGGGCTTTGTCAGATTAGTTCAAGCTGCATCAAATAGACTAATATGCCGTCTTTCACAACTCCTTACTTTTTTGCGCTTGCTAACTCATCATCATCATCAATATCCATTTTCCTGTCTAGGGTTGGCTTTTTGAGTCCTTTATTTCGACCCTGCCCTATTAGAGACCATATCCTCTACCACCCACAATTTATCATGTTCTTCACCCCCTCGATCTATGTCTTTGTAGGTCACCTTCTAAACCATACGACTGCAGTCTGTAAATTCTTTGTACCATGGCTGTTTCTGGATGTCTACAGACATGTCTAAACCATTTTAGATGCACTTTCCTCATCTTCTCTTCCATTGGGGCTATTCTTAAGGTTCTCCTAGTGCAGTCATTTCTAGTTCTTTCAACTTATTCACTATTATGTATTATGTATATAGACCTCAGTTCAAAATGTCCCATTAAAATGGGTGGAGTTTGAGCCCAATGTCAAGATGATCAAAAGAAACTAACTATCTTATGGAGTCATTACATAAGATTGTTTAGGTTTTTCTGATGAGCTTGATTTTAGGGCTTGATTTCATCCATGCCAAGGTTCACAACAGAACCTGATGGTTTGATGTCATTCACAAAACTTGGCATGCTGACCCTTTCTTTAATGCTGGTTATTTTCTACTCACAATTTAGATTGTTAGTCTTGTATAACTAGCGTGATTTTCCAAATATGCTCCATCTTAAATGGGGTCCACATTTTATAGTCTAGATTGTTATTCATGTGCACCTCATACATGTTTGGGATGAGTTGCTACAGAATTTGGCCATGGGGATTTATCATCTTACTCCTGATTTATCATATAGCGACATGGATCAAAGTTGTTGAGCTGAAATCGTTGTCTTTGTTGGATTCTTTATTTGTCTGATGACCTCTATTTTGATCTTCATGTCTGTTTCTAAATCACATATGGGCCATGTTGTGTTGAACTTGCAGTGGATCCTTGTTTACTTATTAGGACCTGATTGGTTAGTGAGCACTCATAGGAGGGTCTTTGTTTAGTTGACCTATGATTTTCTTATGCTCATTTCATGTTTAACTATTTACTTTTCTAGGTAAATGCACTGTTGCACTCCTTAGATATTGATAGTGACCTTCAGATTAAAGGGCCTTTACATGGAAGATACCCTGAGTTGGAAGAATACTGGACTGAGTCCCAAGGTATGTTAAGGCCTCAACCTCATGCAGCGGATAAATGGGTTTCTGAGTTCAGCCACCATGGACCACATGGTGACCCTGAGTCGTGGGCTGATTCATTTCAACAACAACATGGTGCAAATGGTTGGGCATCTGAATTTGAGCAGGTCATGATCCTTTAAACCCTATATTGAATGCATGAGAATTATTTTATGTTAATGTTTTAATTCTCCATGTTTGTTTTTTTGTCATTGCTTATCTAACTGCTTCTTTTGATGCAATATGTATGTGTTGGTTAATCATGACATGAAATAACCCATTGTGTATTCAACTTGGTTTAGGTAATCTTTATTTTCAAAATTGATCAGTGTGTCTCTATGTATACTTTTTTTTTTTTTCATCATTGTGTCTCCATATGCACTGTCATAAAGTTGGTTTAACTTGTTTTCAGGAGCAAAATCAGATGATAGCAACTGGTCAAATGAGAGGAGCAAGCATCCCAAATCTTGCAGCAATGGAGCAGTCACGCATGCTTGCACAAACATTAGCTCAAAATGAGGATCCGAAATTTCAGGTTTATATACATATCTCTCAATGTCTATCAATTGATTATTTTGTGCATGTCTGTATATCAGCATAATATTTTGCATATCTATGTACCTACTGTGTGCCTTTGTGTGCATTTTATTATTACTTTTTTTTTTTGGAGAGAAGAGGGGGCAGGTTTGGGGTCTGGTGCATGCATATCTATGGGTTTGCATGAATTGTGTCTCATGTGTCTCACATGGTATCAAGAATATGCCTTCATTTTTTATTTTTTGAAGCGGAATTGTTTGCATTATGGAGGGGTCTTTTGGAGCTGGAAAAGTTAGGTTTCAAGGAAGCTTGGTGGAAGGAGACTCTAGGTGGTGTGGGTTGGATGGTGGGATCTCTTTGTCCTTGGCTTTATCTATACAAAGTTGAGAGGATTTGTCATTCTATTGATTCTTGGGTTCCTCGGTCAGCTAACTCAGCTGCAGATGCAATGGCCAAGCAGGGGCTCTCGTTGAATTCAGAACTTATTAATTCTCTTATGTAATTGGGGGGTTGCCTTTTGTATTTTCCCTTGTTGGGCTGATGTTCTTTAGCCTTGTTGTGTTCCTTTTTTCTATCAATGAAGTTTCCTTTCAAATTTTTGTTTTTGATTACCACACAAACCCTTTACCTGGTTTCTCATTGCATGGGCTGAAGTGTTGATATTCGTTTTTGCCTTAGTTGTCAATTCTGTTTTGTTTCATCTGTAATAGACTGAACATTCCTGGTTCTGACAGGCACATCAAAATGGTTCTTTGGTAAATTTACTTTTGCTAAATTTGTGGCCTACATATCTTACATACTAAAGCCTTGGGTATGTGACCCGTCTCTCTCTCTCTTATGTCATAATGTGGGTGTATACAAGTTGTAGAGAAAGCCCCTCTTTAGAGAAGATTTCATAGCAAGTTCTATTTACAAGGAGCCCTCTTTGGGGAAAAAAAAGGTGAGAGTGATGGTGATGTGGACATCCAAGGAGGTGATGGGGGTGAAGAGAGCTTTATTCTTGACTGAGGCAAGCATTGGACAAATCCAGCCAATGTAAGCTACCCGCTGGTAGCTTTACTGCATGTGGACCCGGGGTGCTTGAGATCATAATAGAATTAATCATCAGCTTACCCTCCTGAGCAATAGAATTAATCATCCAACTCAAAGCTTCACCACCAATTATAAAAAGGAAAGGAGAGAGAGGGTCCCCTTGTTTGAGACCCCGAGAGGCCCTGAAGAAACCTTTAGGGGAACTGTTAATAAGGAGGGAATATTTTGCTGAGGATAGATATTTGAAATCCAACTTCTCCACTTAACCCCAAAGCCTAATCACCGGAGGAGATACAACATAAACTCCCAACTAACCTTGTCGTTTGCTTCTCAAGATCCAATTGCATAAAATACCCTGATTCCCCCTTTGAAAAATGGAGTGGAGTCACTCAGAACCAACCACCACACTGTCAAGGATTTGTCGGCCATGAACGAAAGAACTCTGAGATGGGGAGATAGAAGGGTGCACACTCTTGAGTTTGGAGGAATGCACTGTTCTTGTAGCAACTGCGGAGAAGACTAGTAGGTCGAAAATCTTAATAGATTTAACAGCTTCTACCTTGGGGATCAAGGTGATAAAGCTTGCACCAATGTTATTTGACAATTTGCAATTTTTGTGAAAATCCTGCATGAAACCGATAATATCATACTTAAGATTCTCCCAAAAAGTCTGAAAGAAAGCCATAGGGAAGCCATCAGGGTGTGGAGATTTGCCCCTAACCATGTCCAATACAGCAGCTCTAACTTCCTCTTCAGAAAATTGTCTTTCCAGACAATCGACATTCTCTGGACCAATCATATAAAAAAACAGGTTGTCCAAATTTGCTACAATAAGATCATCCTTTTGGAAGAGTCTAGAAGAGAAACCAATAATTTCATTGCAAATGTCCTCCTCAATAAGAAGCCTATCTCCCGATTTAAGCATCGAAATGCGATTGCAGCTTTTATGAGCGGATGCCATTTGGTGAAAAGAATATTTATTCTTGTCACCCTCTTCCAACCAAAGGAAGCAGGATCTTTGTCGCCATTTGATTTCCTCTTCCTGGACCTTTCTATTGAATTGAACTTTTAAGTGAAGATGCTGCGATCTGTTTTCCTCTGATAAGCTGCTCACCTCCTTTTTTGATGAAGCTCTTAAATCTCAGCAAGGAGGTTCTCCTTCACAAGAGAGAGATCCCCATAGTGCATCTTTGCCCAAGTTATAAGCTTCTCCTCAGAGCCTTCATTTTTGAGCTAAAACAGACCCATGACACCCAAAAAAAATTGAAAATCAGACCGACTAGATCTTGAAAATCATTCACTTCCAGCCAATTCAGTTTGAAACGAAAGGGAGAAGAGCCCCAATTCTCACAAACGGAGTTCAAAACAATGGGACAATGATCGGAAGCCAGTTTGGGGAGTGCCAATTGAAGAACATTGGGAAAGAGATCCAGCTAGCTTGAGGAAATAATGAAGCGACCAGTCTGGACAAATGAGAGACTCTCGGTGGTTAGACTAAGTAAATTTGGAACCTGAAATCAGCAGACTAATCAACTCATCTTGGTTGATCCAATTATTAAAAGACTGATCATGATAGAACTCCTCAATTTAAGATCTTTCCAAAGGAAAACGGACCCTGTTAAAGTCACCACCAAAACAAACAGGGACCTTTCATCTGCTTAGGACAGAACCAAATTCTACCCACATAAACTCCGAGCAGAATGATCATGAGGACCACAGAGATTCACCAAGGCCCATGACATCCTCTTCTCCAAATCTTTGAGAAGAACAACAATAAAGAATGATCCACAAAACTGGGCTTGTTTGACAGATTTCTTTGAATTCCAAATGGTACAAATACCACTAGAGCTACCGGTAGCATCTTTGTGAACCCATTCAGCTTGTCTACTACTCCACAAAGAACGAATACTCCTTTAATCAACAGACTCCCGTTTTGTTTCCTGCAGCAGCAGGATGTCCACCTTCTGACAAACGACCATTTCCTTAAGCCAATAATATCTTCCTTGACTCCCCGAGCCCCTGACATCCAAGATAACATAATCATTGAAAACCTGAAGTTCACCCCTGGGCTCTCTGAATTGCCAGTTTCAACGCCGGCGGTCTATCATAGTTTTTCGAGCTCTGCAAATTTAGAAGCTCCTTCTGCGTCGGGCTTTGTCTCTCCTTAACCTTTTTATTTTCTGCAATAGGCCCGTAGCAGAGTAAATCTCCACTAATTTCTACTTCACCCAAGACACATCCCATTTGAAGCGGATGGCTTGAGGATCTAGTCTCAAGACTATAAAAAACTTCATCAATCTCACTAGGGCACCCAAGAGAGGGGTGATTGCATGCAAATGGATGAGCCTCAGACAAATCCTCCTGGACGAAACTGTCCAATAATCGAGAATTAGAAGAGTTGCCAAAGATGCTCGAAATCACCATCGCAAGATTGTTGACATTGGAAACTTGCGAGGGGCATCTTGTAAGGGGCATTAGACGGGGAGGTAGTGGCATCACCTTTCCTTATCGAAACCCAGCCATCACCTTCACTGCTGGAGCTCAAGACATCCATGTTTCCAGAACCATCTTCAATGGAGTTAGGATTGTCATATGAATCTTGCAAAATTGATTTCCCTTTCTCTTGACCTTGACAAAAATGGTGTGCAAAACCTCCACAGAAGGTGAAAACAGAGAAGCAAAAAGAGGAGTTGATAGGGGTGAGCTACCATGCAGACAAGGGATAACTTGTAAAGAAGGGGAATGGGGTGGGCTCTCATGAGGAGAATTAGGGATTCTCAAATTAGCCCCAGGTAGATTGAAGTTAAAAGTTAGGAGGTTCGCAAGGATTAGGTTGGGAAGGCACCTTAATAGGGGAGGATTGGATCCTAGGAGCAGACAAGTCAACCAACTGAGGCCCCACCATCTTATATTGGTTAGCAATGGGCAAAGGGACAGAAAATGGGCTAGAGATAGATGGGCTAGGAGTCTCAGGAAAAAGGAGGATATGGATCTGAAGCCCACGTCAGGAGATGGGCAAAAGGGAGTTGGGCCAGGCTCATTAGCACCTGAGCCTCCTCAGCTGGCTTATTAGTTTAAAATTCAAAATTCAACACATTTTAGGTATCCTCCGAAGCCCTAGGAGAAAGAGTTCTTACCATTTCCTAAAAGATCTCCTTCAAGGGATATCTATATGATCCGATCGATTGCTTGGTCCTTGAGCCCAATCGAGGCATCGTCCGAGGCGTCATCACTGGAGTTGTTACCAGTAGTCCGGTGCTTGAGATGCGACGGGAAAACCGAAGGAGGAGAACACAAATCCTCCACTTTAATCTCCAGCAAATGTCACTTGTCTCCAATCTTGACAGGAATGGCTCTAACAAATCTAGATTTGCACTCCAAACAACCTTGAATCTGGCAAATAAGAAATGTTTTCTGCAAGTCGAAAAGTCATCAATCTCCAAAACTTTACCCAAGAAAGCATCAATTGCAACAAGCTTTATCAGTCCAGCCAAACAAAGGGTAGCCATATAAACCCTAATCCAAACCGATTTGATGTTATCTGCTGGATCCTAGACCTTAGAGAAGGGGTGATCACCTCTCCTAGGAGATTTAAGCTTAAGCCTGTGGTATTCATCAGCCACCTTGAAGGAAATAAAGGGCACAGAGATAGTCGATACGGGCAACCTGATAGTTGCCGCATCAACCCCAATCATACTGGATCCAATCCTCCACATCTGAGATATTAGCTCTCTCTTGCATCAAATGGACCATCAAGGATTTCCTAAGCCATTCCATATTAGCTTCCACAACCCTTTTCCCCATGATAATTGATTTTCCTTTGTCAATATACGTTGTCCAATTCTAAAAGGGGTCAACTAACATATAGGAGGGAACGATGCTACTGTTGAGATTCAGGATAGAGCCATCTTTCATTTGAGGGCAAAAAGAGGTAAGAGGTGCTGAGGAATAGGCCACAACAATGCGGGATTCCCAGCCATATTTCGTACGTTTCACCTTCAATCTCTTACCTTTGAATAATTTTCCATTAGCTAGATCAATGGCTCCTGAAGCTTTCCCCACTCCAGCGAAGTAGACAAAGGCAGAGCCTCTTTTGGCGCCAGACTCCTTGGAAATGGGAATATAGTTATTGAGGATCCTCCCAGCATGATTGAAAAGAGTGAAGATCTCCAGCTTTGAGAAGTGATCTAGGATGTTAGAGATGAAGAGAGAAATGCAGGTATCCCTCTCCTTCCATTTCCATTTCTCTCGATCCCTTTCCATACCTTTAGTTAGAGGTCTAGATTTGCCATGGATCTGATTTGGACTTGATCCAATAGGGATCCGTGATGCTCTATAATGAAGGTGATCTGATGTGCTTTGAAGCGACAATCAACTCTTTTTTTTTTTTTTAAATATTTTGAGAAACAACAAAGTTGGGTCTTTGATAACATTGATGAAGTGGAGCGAGAGGAGCTAAAGACCTCCCTGGAGACGATTGCCATGGTGAGAGAAATTAGCGTTTTATGTTCCTCTTCAGGCATTAGGGTTGGAATCGGGTAAAACCCAACCTGCCCCGAGTTAGTATTTTATGAAACCTTACCCGACCCGAATTCCAACCTGACTCAACCTGAATTTTGACCCGCATTCTGAACCCATTTTAGCCTATTTTTAGCCGGGTTGGGTTAGGTCAGGTTAACTTGTAAATTCCTCAACCAGACCCAACCCGAATTCCATGTAGGTTTTTGACTTCTCAAACCGACCCGACCCGCTAGCCCAACTCACGTGACCCGACCCGCATGATTTCTCGGGTCGGAGTTTCACCCCTATCAGGCATGTTAGAAGGACTGCGAATGGAGTAACTGATTTCTTGGCTAAGTCAAGTGTAGACTAGGTGGGGGGACAGACTTTTGTAATTTATTTTATTTTAAAAGCCTTTTGGGATGGGGTTTTTATGTTGTATTGTTTGGTATAAGTCTCTTATACCTCTTTGATGTTTTGTATCCCTTCTTTCTTTTATTTATCATTTTGAAAATAAATAATCGATAAAGTGTTAACGTGCATTCATTGCTTCATGATATGCAGAACTCAAAGTTCCTTCAGTTTGTTTCAAAGATGAGTCGTGGTGAGCTTTTCATAGAAGATAACCAAATTAAACCTTCCTCGGGTGATTGGGCTGATGAATATCAACAGCAGTACAATGCAAATCCTGATTCTTGGGCTGATCAGTTTTCACGTGAAAAGGCAAGTGTTTTTTTTTCCTCCACGTACTTTATGCATATGTTTCAAAGTGGATAGCTACAAATGATATCGTTATTTCTGTTGCTTAGTGTAGTCATCTCTTTGTGCTCATGTGGTTTGTCCTGAAGCTAACTCATAATTATGCTAGTCTATTTGACTCATTTATTACCAATATTTCCTGGGTATTTCTTTATGAATTGGATTGAAACAGCCATTTTGGGACTGCATGGTAAGTTTCTGATTTCTGATTCGAGTTGCCTTCAGGTTTTACATAGAGCAGATACATGGGCAAATGAGTTTGCTAATGAAAGGAAACAAGATGGTGATGTTGGTGATCAGTGGGTCAATGAGTTCTCCAAGCTAAATGTTCAAGACTGGGCAGATGAATTTGGGCATCAGGTTGGAGAAGGAGTTTTTGGGGAGGGTTCTGATTGGGCAAATTCGTATGATCAGTAAGTCTGCTAACTCTCTTAAGGCAGTCTTTTAGGTTTGATTGGTTAATGAGATGTGTGTTGCCACTAAATGTACATGCTACTTTATTTACATATTTCTTGTGGTTTGTATTTCATATACCTTCAATCATGAATAGGTTCCTAGATGAGCAAGCTGCAAAGCGACAGTCAGATTCTTCACGATCTGTGTATGTATTTTCTGATATGAACCCATATGTTGGTCATCCTAACCCTCTGAAAGAAGGCCAGGAGCTCTTTCGTAAAGGGCTTTTAAGTGAAGCTGTGCTTGCTTTGGAGGCTGAAGTTATGAAGAATCCTGACAATGCAGAAGGCTGGAGGTTGCTTGGAATAACACATGCAGAAAATGACGACGATCAACAGGTGAAACCGTTTGCCAATTATGTAATTTCACTTTAGAAAAGTTTTGTATTTCTCTATATGGAAGTACAGCAAATAGCACTGGTACATGTTCTTTGGATGTTTTCATTTTACTTTTCATCATCTTAATTTTTTTTTTGAAACACTAACCAAGAAAGTTTTTTTTTGAAAGATAACTTCATTACTTCAAAAGGGAATACAATAAGGAAAAAAGCAGGCCAAGAAAAGCCCGCCAAAAAAAAAAAAATGGAACATATTCCCTTCCTGAAATTACAAGGAACTATTTACAACTTCTAAATCTAAGAATAACCCCTGACGAGCCAAATCATTTGCAGACAAATTAGCTGACCGAGGTGCCCAAGTGACCTTAAAATCAAAGGAAGCAGCAATATGACGAATCCTTTTAATTTTGTCCAAGAAAACCCACTGGCATAGAGAACCCAAAGTCCATCCAACAACTACCTTAAAATCACCTTCTACTAAACTCCCAGGAACTCCTAACTTCTCCAACTCCATAATGCCACACCACAAAGCAAATAATTCCACCTCAATTACTGAGCCATTAATGACGCAGGACAAAACAAAAGGTGACCCTGAAGGTGACCCTAACTGCCTAAATGCGATTTATGCAATAATAAGAAACTAAATGAGGCTGAAATTAAAATTAAAATTAATAATAACAATTAGAATAATAAAATCTACCACAAATAATCAATAAAATTCAGAGGATTCAATGTAAGTAATAAAATCACAATCCAAACCATGTCGTAGCTCAAAGTAGAAGGCTTCAAAATCAAGAGGACAGGTGTAAGAAAGGTTCAGTACAATAGGACAGCAATGATTAAGACCGTGTGGGATATTTGGGGGTCAGGAAAGGCCTAAGATGGATCCAAAACAGCAATAAAGGGACTGTTCAAGGTAGGGGAGGGACTAAGAAGGGTATATGGCAGTAAAGGGGATAGGAAATTGAAATGGTAATGGCAGCAGAGATGGCAGTTTGGTTGTGGATGGGTATAGGAGGGTCAAAAGTCCTTGGGACAGGAGTTTAGGGACTGTATGGGCTGCAGAAAGAGGGGACGAAGGTAGTATGGTGGGTATAAGGGCTGGATAAAAGTAATGGCAGAAATCTGGAGAGTAGTTAAAGGGATTGGGGAACTTTGGAAGTCACGGCCAGTAAAGGAAAAGATTAAAAGGAAAGAAAAGAGGAGAGAGAAGAGGAAGAGGAAGAGGATCAAGTACCTGGAAGGGAGACAGCTTCACGCCAAACTCTCGGATTCGCTCCAAGATAATCACGGCAAAGGATTTGCAGAGAAATTCTCAATCTTGATTTTATTTCATTGTAAAAACTGTCTTTGCCCAAAGGGCTATAAAGCTTTATATAAAGAATCACTTACTTAAAATAAAATAAAGCAAAAGTACAACACTACCCTTGCTTAAAATAAAACTAACTAAAACAAAAAATAGTAAGTAAAGAAAAAGGCAACCCTTGCTTAAAATAAAACTAACTAAATATAGCAATAAACAAAATAGAAACTAACTAAAACCAACCTCAAAGAAAATTAAGTACAACAACTACTAATTATAGAAAGCAACTACTAATTATAAAATCTGCAATGAATGCTCCGCATCAATTAATTATTGGGCCAGCAAAGGAAAGCACTGAAGATCCCGAAGATCCCAAAGTACTAAAGCTCTTTGAATGGCTAAGACTTCTGCCTTGTTTGACTCCTTAATATCCACTGCCTTCAAAAAATAAAACACAATACCTCTGTTTCCATCTTCAACCATACCCACAATCCTTTCTCGGTCCTGTTTTGCCACTAGTTGCCCCATCACATGAAACTTAAACCCTCCGCTTGCATCCCCGGACTACTCCACAACCTTACCTATAGCTGTACCTCTCGAGACAACCCTCCCAAGACAAATAGAAATCCTCCAACGAGAATTTCTTAGGCTTCTTGCTTATTGATAAGTGATAATCACTTGGACAACCTAAATCTAGCACATTGAAAGAACTCCACTACTCCTGCCTCTCTTTCCAAATGGAAGAAATCGCTATTGCAGGGATAAAATCCGAGGCAAACCTCGTCCTCTCTTTGATAGGACTGCAATCCCATTCTTCCATGACTTTATCAACAAAGCTATTTAAAATCCATCCACATTAAAATTATAGAATCTCATCCAAATTTCTCCAGCAAAACTACATTCACAAAATAGGTGATTGACACTTCCTCTAGAGCCCCACATAAAATAGAAGACACTATATCTTTTGGCAATAGACTCCTATGCCTAAGGTCACACACTGTCAAAATCTTTCCTCTCAAATCACAATAGAAAAACGCTTGAACTCCTAGGGGAGCTTTACTCGTGGAAGCCATAATCCACGGCGGTTTGGGCTAGTCTATGGATGAAACAACTTTCCTAACCAAAACCCTTATAAAAAAATCATCGAATGATTCACCTACCCAAATCCTTTCATCCTCTTCGTCTGCATGAATGGGCAAATCATGGAACTCTTCCATCCTTCAGAACAAAATAATCTCAAATCAATGCCTTCTTGTTTTTAGCCACTCGGTACAACCTAGGGTAAACCACCTCCAAAGCCCTATGAGCTACTGCATATCTTCCCAAATAGATACCTTGTCTCCTTTTTACCTATCAAAAACCTAAGATTATTTCAAAAAACTCTGATCACTCTATCATCACCTACTCCAATTCAACAAATGGCTCTTATAATACTCGAGCCCTCCTTTAATTGCTTTTCCCCAAAGGTCCAACCCCCTTCATACCCTCCCCATACCTTGCTCATAGAGCATTCCTTTCTCTCTGAAATCGCCACATCCATTTGCATAACATGGCATAATTCCTATCCTTTAAAGGGGTCAACCCGAGTCCCCTATCCTATCTCGGTTTAGCTACCTCAGACCACTTCACCAAATGAATCTTAGGGAATCCCTTTCTAGCTTTTCTAATCTATTACACACTGCAATGGCATCTCAAAAAGATATAAGTATAGGGGAAGATTTGCTAATGCTGATTTAAGTAAAGTGAGTCTTCCCCCCTTGGGACAAGTGGTTTGTCCTCCAACTAACTAAATGCTTTTCAACCTTTTTTACCATTGGACTCCACATGCACTAAGATTGATAGTTTGCATCCATAGATAAACCCAAATAAGTTAGTGGTAAACCACCTATTCTGCATCCCATCTCATCCTCTAAAAACCTCCAATGTTTCCCTCTTCCAATCCTATCCTTACTGCTAAACTTATGCCGAGGTTAATGCTAAGGCCTGAGATCAACTTAAAGCACCTAAAAATCGTTTTGAAGCCTTGAACCTCCTCCAAATAGGCATGACAAGAAAGAAGAGTATCATTCACATTTTTTTTTTGAGAAATGGTATCATCTGCAAATTTCAAATGAGAAATCATTGCACCTCCTTGGCAAACCTCGAAACCCCTCACAATACCTGCATCCTTTGCTGAAGATCCCTCCAGACAACCCCTCATCCACCTCCTCCACCTTGTTCCAAAGCCCATCCTACGAAAAAGGTTGTCCACAAAATGCTAATCTACAAAATCATAAGCCTTCTCCATATCAATCTTCAGCAATAAACAAGGCTTCTTCTCTTTTTTCCTAACGTGGATGAGTTCATATGCGATAAGGACACCATCAAGTATTTGTCTATCCCCCACGAAGGCTCCTTGAGATTCCCCGATTACATCCTTAAGAGTTGTCTTTCGCCTAGCTGCCAACACTTGGCTAATAATTTATAGATACACCCAATCAAATTGATTGGCCTAAAATGAGAAAGTTTTAATGGGTCCACCTGCATAGGAACAAGAGTGATGAAAGAATTCTTGAGACTCTCATTCATTATCCTTTTATCATGGAACTCCCTAAACATCTTAAGTTTGTCACAACCCAGTGTTTTCAATATGGTTATTCTTAATGCATCTTTAAATTCGTTATTAATACAATGTTTATGTAATTATTTATTCTAAATCATAGATTAAAAACTTGATTTTGACTTGGTCAAATAGGCCAAGTCAACTCGACTCGCAATAAAAATCGAGTAACTCGTCACAAAACTTGATTAGTCATTGAGTTTTCGTTGGACTTGAATGACTTGGTGAGTTATTCGACTACTCGTCTTGAGTCAAGTTACTCGGTACATTGTAGGATGTCGAAGTCCTTTAGAATTTTGATAATGGTAAAGTTTGAAAATTGAAGTATCATATAAGAGTCAAGATTGAGAAACCCTAGCCTCATTTATTTTCTTTTCTTTTTTACTTTTTTTTTTTTTAAATGTTCAAATGTAGAAATAATATATATATATTTTTTTCTAATAAGTATCTTTCTTCCTTTTTTAGATTTTTATATATTTTTGATAGTTTTTAACATATATATACATATAATAAATATAATAAAAAATAATATCATTTTAATAATAGTAACAGAGTCTTGACTTTTTGATTCATTCGAAACTCGTCTGAGTCTTCGAGTTGACTCAACTCAATGAAAATTCTAGTCAAGTCATGTTTTTGAGTTTTTAAACAATGTTCTAAATTGTGCATTCAAGCTCGTAGTCTTGTAGAATGTCTGCTAGTTTTGTATTGATTCATCTGGGTTGAACTTAGAAAGAAATTACAAAATTTTGAGTCAAGTACTTGGTTTAAACATTGCCTTGAGACTTCACTACTGGAAGGCTGTTTACTTTTCAAAATGCCTATATCTTTTACATCTCATGTCGGTGCATCAGCAAGTAATAGAGTCAAGTTTAAATCTGTACTAACTAATTGAGTAAGCACTATTACATACATAAAATATATGGCTATAGAGCTACTTTTAGGGTTTTCTTCTGTCTTTAAATTGTGCATACACATAATATATACTCAAGTATTTGGTAAAACTATCATGTTTAACTTCATACACAACAGATGCTTAACATTCAAATCCATGTGTATCAAGGAATTTGATCTGTTATGGTGAAATTACTGGGTTTTTTTGGCTTCTGCTGTGGTTCAATTATTGAGTTGAACTTTTATTTATTAGAATAGTTACTTAGTTTCATTGAAATTACAGAAGTATTCTCTTCACCATAATCTGTGACAGTCATTTTCAAGTTTGGTATAGCATCTGGAATTCACTTTATTTTTGTTCCATCTTTTGTGTGAATTGTGGCAGGCTATTGCTTCAATGATGCGTGCACAAGAAGTAGACCCAATTAATCTGGAGGTCCTGCTTGCTCTTGGCGTCAGTCACACCAATGGTTAGTAATTGATTTTTAATTTCCTGGTAGTAATATCTTGCTGAATTTGATTCATTCCTGTGTGTTATCTATGTGAACATGCATGCAGAATTGGAGCAGGCAGCAGCACTCAAGTATCTTTATAGATGGCTTCAGCATCACCCTATATGGGGCTCTTGGCCCTCAAGAGAAGGCTGATTCTCTTTATTATGCTGATGTAAGTTTGATCCTATAGATGTTTACAATTCTTTTAATCCACTTCAATAATTTGAGATGTCATTGATTGTCTTGAACTCAGCTGTGCAACTCAGTTTAACATGCTTGAAGAATTGAATCTTCAAAAGGGATTCTGTTGAAAAAATTTAATTGGCCTGGCCTAATTGAGTTTGAATAGACTTGATTTTTGAACCAATTCTGATTTTATGAAAATATTGAACCAATCTGTTCTTGGCAAGTGGCAGATTTACAAGAGAGAATCATTTAGTTATTTTTGCTGATATAATGGATATTATGCTGGAATACTATATTAAAAAGATGGATACTAACTTTTCAATGACAGTCAAGGGGAAGGTTCAGGACATTTGCTCACTAGTGGTTTGATTTACAGGTTGCTAGGTTGTTCAATGAAGCCGCTCAGATGTCACCAGAGGATGCTGATGTTCATATAGTACTTGGTGTATTGTATAACTTATCTAGAGAATATGATAAAGCAATTGCTTCCTTTAAGACCGCATTGAAACTTAAACCACATGATTATTCTCTTTGGAACAAACTCGGTGCAACACAAGCGAACAGTGTCCAGAGTGCAGATGCAATATTGGCTTATCAACAGGTACTAAACCCTTTCCCATGTTTTTAATTGGTCCCTCATATTGAGCTATACTCATGTTGTAGTACCCTGCCCCAGAGGGGCCCTAGCCTGAGGCCAGGCATCCCACTGAAGGAGAGAATTCCGCCAGGTACATGGCGCAATGTGCTGACGCATGTGGAAGTCCCACATTGCCCAGTGAGGGTGCTGTCCTCTGGTATTTAAGCTTGGAGCTCACCTCCATCAAGCACAAGGCCTTTTGGGGTGTCTCCTTGAGTGGGACCTTCAATGCAAAGCCGTGCAAGCCCGGGTGCGGGCCCAAAGCGGACAATATTGTATTGCGTGGATTGGGGTGTTACAAATGATATCAGAGCATGGTTTAACTCTCGGATTGAGTGTGTGGTCTGGTAGATAGAGCCGAGGGCATCTCTGGTCTTAAGGGGGGTAGGTTGTAGTACCCCGCCCCAGAGGGGGCCCAGCTGAGGCCAGGCGACCCACTGAAGGAGAGAATTTCGCCAGGAACATGGCGCAATGCGCTGGGTGGAAGTCCCACATCACCCAGTGAGGGTGTTCTCCTCTGGCATTTATGTTTGGAGTTCACCTCCATCAAGCACAAGGCCTTTTGGGGTGTCTCCTTGAGTGAGACATCCAATGCAAAACCATGCGGGCCTGGGTGCGGGTCAAAAGCGGACAATATTGTGTTGGGTGGACTGGGGCGTTACACATGTCATTTGAAGATGACATTTCAAGAGAAAATACTTCCATCGTATGGAAGGTCACGTTAGGTGTTGCTGCCTGAATCTTATGTTCTCTGAACTTGGTCTAGAATCTGAATAATGGTTGATTTTGTAGTGCAAAAGAGTGGCATAAGGGTGACCTTGATATGTTTCTATGCCAAAGGCAAGATTTGTAAAATATTACATGTCTATTGATTTAGTGCCTTCTCCTTTTCAAAAATTCCAGATTTTCATTTAGTATGCTAAATATCTTGGAAACTTTTGAAGCGATTTCCTTTGGAAGGAAAGGCAATAACAATATCACCTTATCAAGTGGGAAGTTCAAAAACCAGTTAGTGACGGTGTTGATGGCAATGGCCAGAAGTCTTGTAAGGCCTCCAACTGAAATCCTTAACCAGGCCAATTCCATGTACAAGCAAAGGCCCATGAGCGTGCTTGTAGGCCCATTAGTCCAGGAAACTGAATGCAGAAGTTACTCAGTTTCTACCTTTAAATTATCCTCTCAGTAACTTACTTTGTAGTATCTTCTCCAACTATTGTGTCATGTCTTTGAACCAAAATAGTGGTTTGAATCATCATCATCATCTATTAAGCCATTTATCCTATTAATCTAGGGCTTATCAACATGGCTGGTAGTTATTTGTTATGCCAAATGCAAGACATATGTGGCTAAACAGGAACGACAACAGGTCCATATGTTGGGTGAGATTGAAAAGATGCTTCAAAATCTGTCATCTCCTTTACAGTTTTTGGTTTATCTTTAACATTTTCTGTGAGTTGATTTTGCTACTATATGGACCAGTACAACCCATGGAAACAATTTGCTAAATCCAAAAATTAAAGGCCGACCACTTCTTTTTTTTTCTAATGACCAAAGGTGCTTAGGCGTCTCACCCGTAGGGGACTTTACCCGACTAATCCTTTGGGGCATGTGCGCACCTCCCTACACATACATACCGGGTACAAGCGACGAGGAGTAATCCCATGGGGAGTGGCTCAGAGGGGTTTGAGCGTGAATCGAATTCAAGACCTCTCTTCATAAGGGAAGCTTCTTGACCATCAAGCCAACCCCCTCTGGGTTAAGGCCAACCCCAGATTGATGGGATTAAATGGCTTAGATAATGATGATGATGATATGAACTGGTACAACTGATAACTAATTACTGATCCATATCATGAATCACTTTTGAACCATTTATGTGAGAGACGAATGACAGATTTCCCTGTTAAGGTGGATGTTATTGACAAGGAGTGCTAGTGGTTGTATTGTTACTCTCAGTTGTGTGAGTGTCCTCTTGATTGCAGTCGCTACACCATCCATCTTCCCATTTGTTATAATAAAATTTACTAATCTGTTTATAAGACCTGCACCCACATAAATCACAACTTTGTGGTGAGCGTGGCCTGGTGTTTATGGTTCTCCCATCTACCATATGAAAGAAGCAACTTTCAAATGTGTTTTATCATATTACTTGGTTTCCAAATTCGTTCTCATATTTTGTTATTCACAAATTGGGTAGTTTATCTTGCTGAGCTCATCAAATAGACGGACACTAATAAACTCCGGTCTCCCCCCTCCCAATACCAAAAATGAGATACAAGAGAAATGCATAATTTACTGGTTATGTAATTTAAGTGATCTTACCTTTTAAGCATTTTCTATGAAGTCTAATTCTCATCGTGTATCCTTCTGTAGACTATCATTTCTTTGATTTTTTTAAATCTTCTAAAAAAATCTATTTTCTTTCTATTTGTTGCTCTCCAGGCACTAGATCTGAAGCCCAATTATGTTCGTGCTTGGGCAAACATGGGTATCAGTTTTGCCAACCAGGTTTGTTCTTCTATCTAACACCAATATTTATCTTGAAACCTCCCATTCTATGATTTTGGAGCTTGGGCATCTAACTGCCCAGATGCATCTACATGCCACTTCCTATAGGGTTGCCATCTGACACTGGTACATGACAATGTTATTTTTTTTTTTTCATTCATTCATTTTAGGGCCAGTATGAAGAATCCATTCGATACTATGTAAGAGCACTGGCAATGAATCCCAAGGCAGACAATGCATGGCAATATTTGAGGATTTCTCTCAGGTACGTCCTGGAAAGGTCTTTTTCACTGACTGCATGTTTCAGGAATTTTACTTCATTGACCAAATTCTTATCACTCTTATCTTTGATAATGTCACCACTCTCATTCTTCTCTGCTCCTCGTGCAGCTGTGCTTCTCGCAACGATATGTTAGAAGCCTGTGATTCACGGAATCTTGATGTCCTCCAGAAAGAATTTCCTCTGTGATATTGCATAGCCTATTCTAAAATTTAGGCCTCTGGGTGTATGGTAACTAAAATACCGGAGGGCATTCAGTTTTTTCATTTTTATTTTTTTTATTTTTTTGGTTTTGTATTTCTGTTCAAGTTAAATAGTTTTAGGTCCGATCTTCTATCCAGGTTCAAGCTTCAGTTAGCACTGCTCCAAGCAGAAGAAAAAATGGTTGCCAATCCTTATTAATGTGGCCTGTAGCAGAAAATGGATATGTATAACAAGATTAGTAATTTAACAATTATAAGTTCAGGCTGGTTAAGATAATTTCCATCAAATTGAAGGCTTGGGGAAAGAAACTGATACCTTCTGTTCAGTAATAATATATGGAGAAAGTCGATAGTCTTCACCAGATGCTGTAAAGAATGTTCTATCAATTCAATTCTATAGGCAATAAAAGATCTTGAATGTAACATCTGTGTTTACCTGAACTATTTGCAGCTTCAATTCTATTACCTTGTTTGAAAAATCCTGAAAAATTGTGACAACAGCTCTTTTGGAGCAACTTATGCCATAGATTTCAACTGGTCTGGTCCATGTGGAGGTGATGTTTCTTTGGACTGGATTGGACTGTTTCTATTCCATAGGCATAAAAGATCGGCGAAATAAAAATGGCTGATACGATAGTATTGACCGATACATATTGTATTTATATTTGCCATATGTATTTGCTGATATATAATATCGGTGGATGGCTTGTTAAATGGATGTATAATATGGTCTAGTATTTTATTGGAAATATCAATTTTATTAGACTAAAGTAAAAATTGTTGATATGTCTATTATAAAATAAATTTATTTAAATTATTTATGAGAAAAAAAATTAACACTTGAGCTGGGTTCTGCTTCATCTATGACATATATATCGACCGGTATATATCTGTTTAAGTGGCTATAATATTAAACAAGATTAATTTCTTTAAATCTTTACATCAATAATAATTTCATAGATTTTGTGGGATTAGTAAACCTTACCTTATAGTCAAATATTATATGAAATAAATTGAGACACAAGCTCAGCTACAAAATTTGGCTAAAATTCAAAATTTTGAACAAACTTTATCAATGTAGTTAGGACAAAACATAAATATTGATAATATTAGTAAACTTTTGGTCCATTTAATTTCAAAGACTAATGATTTTGGTCACTATTTTTTTTCTTAAAATATCGGTCATTTCATTAAATATCAACCGATTTTATTGTTTTTTTATATTTTATTGTAAGTAAAAAAATCCAAATATCGCCTAATTTTATTGTTTTTTATTTTTTAAAATTAGAACATCCAAATATTGACTGAATTTGTTGCTCTTATATTTTTAAAATTAAAAAATCCAAATATTTATGGTTTTATTGATTTTATGTTATTTTTAAATGAAAAAAATTAAATATCAATATTATGGACGA
The DNA here is from genome assembly GCA_022113865.1 of Chimonanthus praecox. Classification (NCBI taxonomy): domain Eukaryota; kingdom Viridiplantae; phylum Streptophyta; class Magnoliopsida; order Laurales; family Calycanthaceae; genus Chimonanthus; species Chimonanthus praecox. Next base: position 50,171,392 of record CM039093.1, on the reverse strand, counting down.
TAGATATCGACTAATATTATATTCATACGATCGATATATATCGTATCGGTCAATATATATCGGCCCTTAAAAAATTGATATATATATATATATATATATATATATATATAGACCAATATGATATATATCGATCAGATCGATATTTATATCTTAGGTTAAATTGATAAAGTTTTATTATTGTATAATCATGTTCTCTTTACTACTGAGTAAAACTATAATGATTGAATATAAGATGTTCAAGACATCTTACTATCCTATAATCCTATAAAAAATTTAATCGACCATTTAGGTCAACCCTAGATAGATGATCATCAACCACTAAGTAAATAACTAATTCATGGGCTTACAAGATACAACATGTATAATCTATATGGGTAGCTTAATTAGTCTAAATTTCTAGGATTAGAGTAGAGATTTAAGGTTTGACTCCTCCTGAGCTTATTTGATACATGGGGGCGTGTGGGTGATTTCGTGCATATGTCAAATTAGTCTCACCTCCAATTGTGGGGTGGAGATGTTCATGTTATAAGTTAAAAAAAAAAAAACACTAATTCACTTTAACTAAAGTTAGAAAATATGGATAAATTCTCTCGAAGAAATATCTAGAGAGGGGTAAAAATGTAATGTTGAACAAATTTAAAATAAAGTATCTTTTAAAGGGAAAAAAAGAAAAGCACTACTATTCTATGTTTTTCGTTTATATTTTTAGAATTTAATAAATTTTTATATACAATTTAAAATTGCAAAAAGTTAAAACCTAGATATAATGCATCCCACTTAAAGTTGTATTTCAAACAATCCATGAATTTATTTGAGTATTATATAGTTTACTGAGAGAATCATGTGAAAAGATTAGTAAGAAAAAGTGTTTGTGGTTGGATTGAGGATCTACCAAAATGTGTTATATATCAGTTTATGGAAATACTTTAATGAATTCTTTTATAGATGATGACATTCTTTAGATATCCCCACCATTCGATAATTTAGATTCTCTTTGACGGGTTCAATACTCTTCATTAATCATCTTTATCTGATAATTAAATAATTAAAATTATCAGAAATTTTATCTTTAATGTTGATATATATAAATATGAGCTCTAAATTTGTTCTACCTACTGTGTTGTGTCAGGTTTGAGTCCCATGGCTTCACTTGATGTGTTTTAAGGGTAGTGGTATTACTTGTGAGGGTTTTATGTTGGATTTTCCGAGGTTTTCACATGTAAATTAAAAAAAAAGATTTTCAATATTCAATATAAAATGATTATTAGGCAAAAAAATATATATTTTATTATTTTTAATAAATTGTTTTTGTTATTATACACAACGTATAATAGATTTATGAGTCAAATTCTATTGAACTCAAAAATTGTAGATTATCATAAAATTAAAATTTGAGATTAAAAATGTTGGATAGCGATCCTCCCATAGGTGTTTTTTATAATCCGACACGGGATTTAGGGTATTGTCCATTTTAACCTTCTATTGCAGTATAAATCGGCTCACTGACCGGCTCACCAGATCACTGATCCTTCCATTGCGGTATAAATCGGCTCACTGACCGGATCACTTACCGGCTCACTGAAATCTGATCACTGAAATTTATTTAAATGAGACTGTTTTTTTTCATTTAGAACAGCAAATCGGATTACTGACCGGCTTATTGACCGGATCACTAATCGAATCACTGATTTATTTATTTTTTTTTAAATGTTTTAGTACGGCAGTAAAAGAATAAATTGGGCACGTTACACAAAATGCCCATGGTAAATCTGTAACACTCCGACCTGGAGGTGGGCCCGGAACGCTACTAATTTTTTTTTCCTTAATAACTTCTAACTGGGTTGGATCAATAATTAGGCCCAGAAATAAATGTGGACACATGCTCTTTACATGTGGACTCATACATGCACCATATGTCTACCCATTTACAAGCACATATCATACAAACAAATATTTCCATCACAAAACATAATATCATTTATATCAGTGTTACTAGCAGTAATACAAAACATGGTTCAAAAGAACCAACAGTCAAAATAAAAGGTAATTCCCGTATGTGGGAATCACAAGCAACTACAACTGCTTTATTCACTCTAAGCTTGAAATGGAGGTTCTTCCTATTCGGGTACATCTCCTGAAATGTGAGTGGTGTGAGCTAACCAACCCAGTGAAAAAAACATAATAATGAAGTGTAATAGATATCAGGTTAGACAAATTAACATCCTCATCATAATTGGTTTATCATGCTAATATATCAAATCATTTCTATTACTGCTGACATCCAACGTAACACCTAAACACTATACTGACTATAAGCATTAAGTCCCGACACGGTCAAAATGCAGAATCTTGCAAGTACATCTCCGACACACTTGGGTCGATACTGACACACCTGGGCCAGCAACTGACACACCTGGGCCAGTAAATGCAAACCGACACAACTGGACTGGTAATCTACACACCTAGGTCGATAATAGTTTATTAGTTAAGGGTACGTGGAGGCAATATTAATATCATCATAGCTCATAAGCATTTCATCATCATAATCACAATATACGATAAACATCTTTAGTATCAATAAGCACTTTTCACATTATTGCATCATGTCTAGGCATATAAATGGGTTTATTAAGTCTGATTCTTGAAACCATTCATTACACTAGATCCTCTTAACCTGATTTACACCTACTACAATGTTAAGTCTCCTCATCGAAAGTGTGGGTATTGAAGTATCTGTCAAATACACAAGCAAATATAAAATGAATAATTAATCAAACATAATACACAAATATGTATATACAATACAACACATCTTCAAGTCCTTCTATCCTATTTTCCAGAAAACTCAAGGGAAATGGATCTGAGTCTCCTATATGAGTTACTATCCATTTTAATTTACAATAATGAAAAATATAATAAGGCTCTCAAGCCACTTCTCATATTGTCTTCTGGAAATAACCATGTAGACGTATTGAGTTAGGCCTAGAGATACAAGATGCTCAAGTCAGTACTCATATAGCGAGTTAGGCCTAGAGATCACTCAGTACCCGAACTCTTCTTTTCTACCGAGCAGCGAAGCTAATCGCTCAGCTACTGATAGCTATCGGACTGCGTTTGCCATAAATAGAGAGTATCAGCCTGGAAGTGAATACATAATATATATGTATACATATAATAATACGGTCGCCCATACAGACACTCCCATTTCCTGCCAGCAGATATCGCATTTCGAATTCTCAGTGGAAATTACGTTTTTGCCTTCCGCGTGGAATCGTGCAATTGAATCGACAGTTCATTTTCGCTTTGATCGATCGATCTTAGGCGTTTAGAATCGTGCGATTGATCCCATGATTTCTCCTCTCGATCTTGCACTTGCCCAGATCGTGCGATTGATCCCATGATTTCTCCTCTCGATCTTGCACAAGAGAGGCTGGTAAACATATCCTCTCTTCTCCTTATCCCTCTCGCTTGGGACATTGGACGTCTTCTTCTTCTCCATCAAAACTACCAGGCTTGTTGCCCTTTTAGCTGCCTTCTACGTTGCTGCCCTTCTCGGTTTTAGCAACGTGTGCGGCTATTTCCTGGTTCTTTCTCCACTCTTTCAGTCGTGACCACTGCGCCCTTTGGACTCTTTCGCTGTCGGTGCTGTAGTCGAGACAGATCAAAGTTCGCTTTGCTACTGCTTTCTTGATGCTTTTGCAAGCCAGACGACATTGTCATTCTCCTCTTTGTTGCTGTTGAATTTAGATTTGATTGCATAGGTCTGCTTTGAGTGTTTCTCCAGATCTGATCGGTTCATTCTCTGCCCAGGCTGCAACGCCTTCTCCTTTCGCCGATGTTCGACCGTGTGTCCCTCTTGCCGTCGGATCTGCTGTCTGTTGAATCAGCCTAGGTTTGGGCGATTTTTCTATCTCCTTTTTTTGATTGGGTTTGTTGAACCCAGATCTACTGAGAAGATAAGGGTAAACTCCCACAAACCCCTTCGTCTGACGATCCTTCCCCAACGCCTTCAGCCATAACAACGTCCGTCACTCCAAGATCGAGAGGAGAAATCAGGGGATTAATCGCACGATCTGGGCAAGTGCAAGATCGATAGGAGAAATCATGGGATTAATCACACGATCTCATGAGATCAATCACATGATCTGGGCAAGTGCAAGATCGAGAGGAGAATCATGGGATCAATCGCACGATTCTACACGCCTAAGATTGATCGATCGAAGCGAAAATGAACTGTCTGTTCAATCGCACAATTCCACGCAGAAGGGCGGAAACGTAATTTCCACTGAGAATTCAAAATGCGGTGTCTACTGGCAGGAAATGGGGGTGTCTGTATGGATGGCCTAATAATACAAATAAAGTGGTTAGTATCATTTTTAATTTAATGGCCTTCAAGATAAATTACTGAAACAAATAATATTCCAATTTTACAAATTTAGAAAACAAATTAATCTTCTCATTTTAAATAATCTCATCAATAATATATATATATATATATATATATATATATATATAAACAATATAGTTTCATAATTAAAGAAATACCATGGTCTTGAATAATCATTTTAAGCAATAAAAATATAATGAAAACATATTAGAAAGCCTAAAGTAGTGAATTAACAATTTAATATAATAAACAAAAGAAAGAGGAGGAGAAGTGGGTGTTGTTGGAATTGTGGCTTAATTCATCAACATTCAAGTGGGGTCTACGTGAATAAAATTCAATCAGGACCATGGCTGGTTTCATTCGAAGGTATCAAGCATGGGTTTAGGCAAGAAAAGTTTGATTTAGATCCGTGGTATTCTCTTTACAGAAACATACACATACAACTCTAAGTAGGGTCTTGGTCAATTTATAAAGTCCTAAAGTTGTTAGACTAAAATAAGAGAAGAACTTAACTTTCATTCAAAATAATCATAAAAATAACAAAATATAAATTAAGTTAAACAAAATAATATTACTTTAATAAAATAAATCAAAGTAAATGAATGAAAGTATAAGATACTTGCAGATGGTGCTACTGGCCGAAAAGGTGGTGAAAAGTGAGAGTTAAGAGAGTAAGGGTCAAGAGAGAAGTAAGGGACGGTGGGTTATGGAAGTTTGTTGCGAAAGTTTGGAAAAGAAGCTGGATGAAAAAAAAGAAAGTAAATGCAGCAAAGCTTGTAAAAATCTTACTTCTCATCTTCTCCTTAAATAGAAAAATTCAAAAAGGCTAGATGGCTGCATGAGAAGCCAGGAAACTACCTATGACATTAGCTTTGATGAATCACCATAGTAGATTGATGATTCATTGCATAGTTACAGCTTGTGAGCAGCAGATGAAAGATAACTTATGTTAATTTTTTTTAATATATTTTAATTACTTAATCTTATCATTATTAGTTAAGTATGAAATTAGTTTAATTAAATTAATGCAACTGAACAAAAATGTTGGATTTTAAAAATCATAACTATTGTAAATTTTTTTTAGACAAAAACACTTTGAAAATCAATAGTTTTTAATAAAATTTACATTTAAGCAATTTTTTTATAAATCAAATTGTATTTATTTAAAGGGTTTTAAAATCATACTTTTAAAATCTAAAAATACAAAATGATAGTTTAAAACATAGATTAAACACTAGGTAATTTCTTATAATTCTCTAAATTCTAGAATTATTTTTAAATAACTATTTTCATAAATAGGGACATTTTCGGGTCAAGTTAAATATTTCTAAAAATAAAAAAATACAAATTATAAGATCTTATAAACTCTAAATTTAAAATAACTAACAAATTGTGAATTGAAAATCTAATTAGCTTAGTTGAAATATTTTTCAATTAAACAATGATTAACACCACCAAATAGTAATAATTATGTAAAATTATAATTTTCCTTCCAACTTAAACGAGTTGGATCGATGAGATACTGAGCTTGATTGGATCAATACTGGACTTTTCACAAAGCCCTCACTGTAATCTTTATGATTAATAAGTCAAATAATGATTTATTAAAATAAATCATATTAATAAACCTTATTTGAATCAAAATATTATAGAATCACTGCCCAAAATATTACGAATTAAGCAAAATCATGGCACTCCAGCAACAGTAATTTCTTAACTTCTTTGTATGGAGAAGACATTCCCACGCAATGGTGATGTGTACTTCCACTTGTGGGTTATAATCATGCTGCCACTCAGTAACAGTAGCCAAGGCATGCCCCATTTATCTGCTTCAGTAATGATGCCCATATACATCTTCTACGAAGGACTTGCCACTAAAGTATATGAAATCATATAAAATCATTTATGTTGACACTTGTCACTCCTTTTCTGATTTATAATTTTAATTAATTTGTGCATACTCATAGTTTTTTAATATTCTTAACAACAAAGAACACACGTGTCAATCATTCAAGAATTGTAAACTTGAAAGTCTCCAAGTCAACTAAGCAATAATTACCAAAGGGGCAGAAGACAGTGGATTCATGTTCAGTTCTTAGTGAGAGTTATCATATCAAATTATTTAAAATCTCAAAATTTGTGAATTTGGGCACTACATCTATAAAAAATTTGAAATTGAATCAGAATGTTTTATAGATCTATTCAATTTTTTTTAACTAAATTACCTATGCTATTTTTTTTAAATCACGAGTACAATCATACAAATGACAACTACGATCACCAGAACAACGCGCTAGTTTTACCACAACATGTATACCGGCGAAAGCACTACTTTTTCTAACGCTTTAACATGAAAATGTTACTTTTTCCGGCGCTAAAACAACGGCGATGTCTTTTCTAACGCTAGTACTGCACAACGCTATATATAAAAAGACTTGAATTAAAAATAGAAAAGTTATTATGGTATAGTGGTAAAGATACTTGTTTTCCATGTGGAGGTCTTGAGTTCATATCTTGTTTAACTCATTTTGCTTATTCTTATCTTTTTTCTTTTTTTCATTTTTTGAAAAAATAAGTAAAAACTAAAGGTGTTCATTTGTCTAAGTCCAACCTAAATAAATAGGGTTCAACATATATTATTTATTTGACGGGTCAAGTTCGGACTTTTACTTCCATTTATTTTTAAGTACGAGCCCAACAAGACTAACGGACTTTAAGTAAAAGCTCGAGTCTAACCACGCCCTAAATAAATGGACTTGAACAAAGATTTTGTGTTTGACACGTTGGGTTTGGGCTCGAGCTTTTAAGCTCGTTTATTTTTTAAGTACAAGCCTACAGGGGCCCGTTGGTTTGTACTTAAAAAAAAAAAAAGGGGCTAAGAAGGCCGAGTGTGAGTCGTCAAAAAAAATATTTTTTGAAGTCTGTTTATTTAGGTCGAGCTCAAACAAATGAACACCTTTTAATTTTTACTTATTTTTTCAAAAAAATATAAAAATGGATAAGAATGAAAAAAATGAGTTGAACAAGATTTTTTTTTTAACAAATAATTTTTTCTGAACAAAGATTTGAATTCAAGACCTCCTCATGAAAAATAAATATTTTTGCTACTAAGGTAAACTAACTTTCATATTTTTAATTCATTGTATATATAGCGTTGAGCGTGCGCAATTTTAGTGCTGGAAAGTAGTGCTAGAAAAAAATATCGCTTTCGTGGGTCTTATGCACCGGTAAAACTAATGTGCTATTCTATCGGTCCCATTTGTCATTTGCGTGGTTGTGCTTCTAATTCTAAAAAAGTAACATGGACATTTTGGTTTATTTTTTTTTACTAGTCATACTAGACACTCTGACCCAATTTTACATTTTGTAAGCGAACTTACTCGAATTCACAACTATGGAGGTATTTTCAAAAAAAAAAAAAATCCCTTATGTAAATGATATTGGTCAAACAATTATTTCTGTTTAATTTATAAAATTTGTAAACAATTTTCTATTTTTAGATTTTAATATAAAAAGAATCTCAATTACATTATTTAAATTGACTAATTTCAATCACAATTTTTTTTAGTAAATTCTACACAATTGTTTTTCTATTTTTAGATAATAATATAATAAAGTTAAATCAAAACCTATATATAGATGTTTAGAGATAAACCAAAACTGAATGCACTGACAACTTGAGAAATGAGAACCCACATTCTTTTGAATGTTCGTCCTCACTCCTCACTCGGTATATTCTTCCAATCTCCTTCTCTTCATCTTCCACCTACCCAACTCACCACTGAGTATATAAAGCTTTTGGATAGAGAAGAAGAAGACAGCAAGGAGGAAGATGGGATTAATGGGTGATCTCAGGGATCTTTTGGTTCTATTCCTCATTGCAGGTTTGGCCTCTGTAACTCAAGCACAGTTCGTTCCAGCACTCATCATCTTTGGAGACTCTGTTGTAGATGTAGGCAACAACAACAATCGCCTTACACTTGTGAAGGCCAACTTCCTCCCCTATGGTAGGGATTTTGTCACCCATTCTCCCACTGGAAGGTTTTGCAATGGAAAACTCGCCACAGATTTCACTGGTAATCTTCAGCTTTCACTGCTTCTCTCTCTCTGTCTCTCTCTGTTTTTCTTTAATGGGTGAGTGCCCTTTGATTTTCTGCTTTTGTTTACAGCTGAGAACCTTGGTTTTGATTCTTACCCGCCACCATATCTCAGCAAAGAAGCAACAGGAAAAACACTCTTGACTGGAGTAAACTTTGCCTCTGCAGCCTGTGGTTATTATGACTTGACATCATCTCTATATGTATGATTCTACTAAAAAAATATTCCCTCTCTCTCTCAAAGAGTTCTTTTTGTTGATTGAGGAAAGAGAGTTCCTTCTGTATTTGGGACTCCTTAGCTTGTGTATTTTGTAACACGAATACAATAAAAAAATCTCTCTTTCCCGTGGTTTTTTCCCTTCATGGGTTTTCCAAGTTAAATCATTGTGGTATGTTGTGATTGTTTTCTCTTCACTTTTCATGCTTTTGATATGGATTTGAATGGTGGGATGTAGCATGCCATATCATTGAATCAGCAGCTGGAATACTACAAGGAGTATCAGAATAAGGTTATAAGAATTGCAGGGACGGAGAAAGCAGAGTCCATTTTTTCTGATGCAATCTATGTTTTAAGTATGGGGAGCAGCGATTTTGTGCAGAACTACTACATCGACCCCTTGCTCTTCAATATCTACACACCCGATGAATTCTCCGATATGCTTATCGGATCCTTCTCTGCATTTATTCAGGTCCATATAAACAACCAAACATATATATGTGCTTACTCAAGTATGTCAACCGGTTGCCTCCCACCTCACGAAGGAGGATGTTGTGGGTTCGAGCCCCCATAACTTAACCTTAGTGTGCCCTAGGGGTAGTGGGTTCATCCGTGGGGGTTTACTTACATGGGTGTAGGTCAAGTGCTTGCCTCCCGTCTAAGGAAGCGGGAGGTTGCAGGTTCGAGCCCCATGGCCTAACCTTAATTTACCCTAGAGGTAGTTGGCTCATCCGTGGCGTTTTTCGCTAGGTATCCTACGATTTCCTACATGTAAATTCAAAAAGAAAGAAAAAAAGAAAAAAAAAGTATGTCACAAAATATAAAATGCAGTTTACTAAATAGGTAGAAATAATGAATACCATAATCATCATCATCATCACTTGTGGTTTGTCAAATTAGTTTCGATTATTTTACATGGATCATACTTATTTACTGCTAAATAATGATAACAATGACGACAATCATGATAATATTAATAATGTAAGTAATATAATTAGACCAAATTGTGAATTTACATTAGTGTATATTTCCTTAGTTGTCATTTTTTTTAGCGGTAGTTGTTAGTTTTTCTAATCATGAGATTGTAGATTGATTTGATTGATTAGTTTTCTTCTTTTGGAATTGTAATCCGTACGTATATGAATATTAATGATATAGAAATATCAAGTCATTTTCTCAAATTCTACCATTATATTATATAAGCTTAGTTACCTAGCTTAATTTTTACGAGTTATACGGTTGGTTGCAGAGGTTGTATAAGTTGGGAGCAAGAAGGATCGGAGCGACGTCATTGCCACCGTTGGGATGCTTGCCGGCGTCGATCACTTTGTTCGGAGATGGGAGCAACGAGTGTGTCCCAAGGCTGAACAGAGATGCAATGTTGTTCAATAAGAAGATGAATGCTACTGCCCATGCCCTGCAGAAGAGGCTCCCTGGCCTCAAGCTTATTATCTTCGACATCTACAATCCCCTTTTGGACCTCATCAAGAGCCCTGCCGATAACGGTATCTTCTTACACTAATCTGAGATTTGAATGTCGACCAGAACTGATTTTAACCTGCAAATTAGTTAAGAAAAATGGCAAGCAATCGTCCCACGGACATTTTGTATTTATCGACACGGATTTTAGTGTATTTTCAATTTTACCCTATGCATGAATAGTAAAATTTCAACGGGCTGATTTTAACTGTTCATGTGAACTTCGGCGAGCCAATTTATAATTTCTATGAGCCCACTGTTCATGAATTTTGGCGATCCGATTTGCACTGTTTATGAATTTTGGCGAGCTAATTGCACTGTTCATGAATTTTGACGAGCTAGTTTGCACTTTTCATGAATTTTTGCGAGCCGATTTGCATTGTTTATAGATTTCTGGTATTCTTTTTTCTTCAGTACGGCAAAAAGAGGACAAATTGGATATCACAGTAAAATCCATTTATGTATACACAAAAGGATCGCTGGCCTAGAAAAATATATGTGAATCCCTTTAGATTAGCATTATAATTTAAACTAATGGAGATATGACATCTAAACTAATGTCTCATTTATAATTAAGTAATCTAACACATACCAATCAGTATTTGAATATGAACTGAGATAAATTTTGCAGAGATTTCCCAGTACAAGAGAAAAAAAAACTTATTCTAAGATAGAGGTAATGTAATTACCTCTTGCAATGAAGGGGTTTCCAAATTTGTTCTTGGAAGGACCAAACGGATACCCTTATTTTCATCTCTCTACCCTTCATTCAAATACAGTTTGTGCTTCTAAATGCATTTTTTATTGTATTATATATAAATAGAGACTAACCCAAATTATTTAGTCTGAATAAAAAATGGATTGAATTATGTACGAATTCAAAAGAGTAAAAATATGAATTGAATTGAAAAATAATATTTCAAAATTAAATATAAATAGCTTAAAAATTCACTTTCACTCCAATCCACCAGCGTGACCAGTAACCACAGCCCAAAAGGTTCAAGGATATTGGACACTGTTGACCCTTTGGTGAACACAGAACTTCACAGATATTAAGTAGGACCTGCTTGGGTAAGTGAGGAAGAGAGTTGAGGCAGAACCAGAAAATGAAGCAATCTAGGGAATGGATGTTAATTGCAGCAGATTCTGAAGGGGAAATAAATGCATCTCGAAAGTCGAAGGAACGTTTTTGGAACCTGAGCGATGGCAGATGAAGGAAAGTAATAACCCTAAAACCTTTAATGGTCATGGTTAAACGCTTGAAACTTTATCGATAGATAGAGGTAAGATGAATTCATAAAATAAATTTAATAATTTAAATGTCAGATGGAGAGATATAATTTGCATCATTCTATAAAACTTCTTGTATATTAGTAGTGTACCTTGATTTTGTATCATTTATGTTATTAGAATATGATTAGGAGTCAATCTTGTGACAGATTTTAACTCACCCGACTCAAGAATTCAGTGGACTGAGTTATCTATGTAAATTTAGAGTAAGGTCAGGTTGGAAAAAAAATTGATATGAAATTCGGGTCATGCTGAGTTCCGAAATTTAAAATCAATCGACCTTATCCAAAAAATTTGTTGCTAATTTTTCTCTCCAAATTTTGGTTAAAAATGGGTCGGTTTGTCGGGCCAGCATCTCGGGTTAAGTTGAGCATTTGGGCCAGCAACTCGGACCATGCTGAGCCAGATTCAATAATTTTTTATATGGGCGGAGTTCAGTTAATTAAAACCCGACCCAACCTGTCTGAGTTTCAACAATAGATATGATATAAAATGTGGACCTTTTTTAATGATTGAACGTGTTGAGTCTCAAGTGACTATATTAAGATGCACGTGAAAACCTCTCAAGACTAAGGAGATTGGCTCTTTAAGATTAAATATAAATCGAACACAGACTCTACTCCGCTTTCTCACACATGGAACACATTTACACACTAGTGGAAAAAAAAAAAAACTCTTGTAGTCTTGTTGATTCTTCATTTTGCTTTTGAAAAACCTTTTTCCCGTTGGAAAGAACTGCCAAATTCTTTGGACTTGGTTGAACTTACAAAATTTTAAACCCTGGCCTGAAACATAGTCTAAACTCTAAAATAAATCAGACTCAACTTGGGTTCAGTCCATTCAGTTCAAATTTAAGAGACTCAGGATTTAATCCTGAGTTTGGCCAAATCTGATTAACACTCCAGTCCGGGTTTCAAAATTTTGAAACTGACAGCAAGGCACACTCCCGCTTCCTAATGCAAATTTTTAGCCATCACTCCAACCCCTTTAGTTAACCTCGACGGATTTCAGTCGGTGAAGATTTCTTGATTCTTGTTTCAGGCTTCTCAGAGGCAAGGATAGCATGCTGTGGAACAGGGAGATAGAGACCTCTATACTCTGCAACTCGCTGTCGCCGGGGACGTGCATGAATGCTTCTACGTATATATTTTGGGACAGCTTCCACCCATCGGAGACGGCAAACAAATACTTAGCAGATAATCTCTTGGAACAAGGCATTGGTCTCATTTTTGAGAAAACCCTACTTTATATAATAAGTGCTGTTTCAGTCTTTGCCATCTTTTATCATCACAAAGGTTTCCTCCCAAGTACTGATGATTGTAAACTTGAACTGATGATCCATTTGGATTGATTGGGGCTAATGCAAAATTTTAATTTATGCATCAGGTGGATTTACTTATTTTATAAAAATCTTGTCAAAGTTTGTTGTAAGGAATTATTATTGGTTAAAATTAAAAAAAAGTTCATGTGAGTCTTTTTAGTCAACTCGAATTGATAGACTTTTGACTCTAGTGAGTTGATGAGTTTTTTCAATTCTTTTTTTTTTTTAAATTAAATATCTCTACTCAAGATATTAACACAAAATTTCGATAAAACTGTTACCTTTCAAAGAACTGATCTTTAGAAGAAAAAGAGTGAAATTTGCCAATCATTCAAGTGAAAAATTAATCACTTATCATCCTTTCAAATAATTTGCTTGTCTTAAAAAAATGGATGAACTTTTGAATGGTACCTTTAACTTTCTCTCATTTAAAGTAGGCAACTAAGGGAAGTGAAAATCTTTCTTGCTAAGAACTTGCTCGCCATTTCCCACTTACTTATATAGGTGGAAGCGTTGTCTCCCGTTTAAAGAAGTGGGAGGTTGTGGGGGAGTGGGTTTACTCATTGAGGTTTTACGCTGGGTATTCTACGATTTTTCACACGTAAATTAAAAAAAATATAAAAAAAAAAATGAAGGAATTTCTAGAAAATTACATCTTTGTTTCCCATGGTAGAGGTTGAAAAAGTTGTTTTTGAATTTAGGGAAAAAGTTTTCTATTGTGGATTGTGAAAATGATTGTAGAAAAACCCAAAAAAAAAAAAAAAGTTTCAAATGCCTAATTTACAAAACTATTGCAAGCAACAATCAATGAAAAAATTAAAATTGGAAAAAATCCACTTGAAATTGCCTTGTTACGATTTTCATTGTAGCTTAGTTTCTTGAAAGCTCAGCCACGATATATGGGGCGTTGGGAGAATGGGAATTGATCAAGAAAATTGGCTATAATTTTAAATTAAAAATTACAGAAAATTCAAGGTAAATTCATCTTAGTTGAATTTTATGTTCTAAGTCTTGTTGGAACAAAAGAAAAGTTGTTTTAAGTTCACCTAAATTTCCATAGAAAACCATCCTAATAGAATAGAGGAAAACTCACCAAGGTATATATTTTCACAAGAATTTGAACACACAAAGACTTTAAAGTAATGGTGTGGTTGCAATGGTCGTTCATACCTCTTATTTATAGTGTTTGTATTACAAAAATTAATAAAAATAAATTGCTTCTCATCACTCTAGGATTAGGGATGGCAACGGGTCAGCTCAGACTGGACTTACACTATGCCAAGCTCGAGTCCAAATTTGACAATGAAAGCCTGAGCCTGAGTCCGAATAGCCTGGCAGTAGGGCTGAAACTCAAGTTGAGTCGGATCGGATTTTAATAAACCCAATCTAATGTATGTCAAAAAGTATTGAACCCGGTCCAGCTGGGCCCAAATGGCTAACCCGAGTTACTGAACCTAACTCGACTTGAATTTCTGATCCAACTCAACCGTAGTGTTTTTTTATAACTTGGAACAGTCGAGTCAGATTATTTTTAAATTTCTCAATCGACACTACCCGAATTTCATTTGGGTTTATTTTTTTCCAATTCGACCCGACCCAAGATATACAAAAACATAATCCAAACCCATTGATTTCATGTGGGTTTATCCAATGTGGGCTTCTCATCAGGATCAGGCTTGCTGTCAGGCCATTCATCGGGTTTAGGGTCAGGCTTTTATTGTGAATGTTGGGCTCAAGCTTGGCATAGTGTAAGCCGAGTCTGAGCTTGACCAATTGCCATCAGGGTAGCGTTAATGTGAAAATAATGTGGGTCTCTTTTGTTTCAAGGAGAGGCTGATGCAGGCCTAGGGTCAAATCTGTGAGAATTCGTCAGTAAGTTGTAATTTCAAAATGCGTTTGTTCAGATCTATGGTGTCTGAGAACCCGTGCAACCGATTACTGTTCGTAAAACGATTCTGCCTTGGTTAGGGGTCCGTTAATCATATCCAAAATTGAAAAACATAAGTGTCCAGGAATTCAAATATGCCTTATGAAATTTAGATTAAGGTCTCCTTTCATCCACTTGATTAAGAACGCAGAAGCGAATCATTAGACGAGATTAAAGATATGCAATATTAATCTTAATCTAAAAACTCATAACACATAACACATAATTGAATCATAATCACCAAGACTTATTTGAAAAGTTGGGTTTACCCTCCCGAGGGTTTGGCTTGCGCCAAGGGCCACGGTCCGGCATGCTCTCGTACAAAACTCCAAGAGTTTTCTTTTCCAAAAATATTCAATTCTATTAAAATCAAAATTGCTACAAGTATTTATAGAGAAATTGAAATGAAAAGACTACAATACCCTCGCCTTAGTTGACCGTTCTAAGGAAGGAAACAATCCAAAATTATTCCTAAGAAACTAGAAAATAGATGAAATCTAAATATTGCACACGGTGTACAAACCGTGGCTTACAATTTCTAATAAAATACCTAGTAAAATATCACATAAGATCCCACTCCATTGTCACACGTTGGTGAAGATTTGTGCTTTCCTCATTACTCACACCCAAATGGAGTAATAATCCTTCCCTCAAATACCATACATGATATTCATATAAACATATCCTCCACATGTTGCTTGATATGCTTTCCTCAATTAGCATCTTCTATGCATACATATCTTTGTATTTGTATGATCTTGTATGAAGATAAGATATTGCTAATACTCCCTCAGTTCATTTTAGTTGTTATATTTTAAAAATTTGAAGCTCTCAAAAGGCTTAAAAACTTCTCTTAAACAACGTATAACTCTTCCAAAATGCATATAAGACAACTATTTTGAGATAATACAAAAATATATATGACACAACTAAATTAAAACAGAGGGAGTACGATATTGCTACCAACATTCATGCCATTACATTACATGCATCTGCACATTAATTCATGGATTTGCATTGGTACTTATTGGGTTTTGCATGTGGGCTTGGTTTTAAATGGAGAGAACTAATATTGGACATTTGTTTGGGCTAATTGGACAGCCCAATTAGAATGTCTACTGCAAATATGGTCCATGACGTTCATTGGAATTTTCTCGACCAAACGTGATCCATTAGGCCTGATACCTCTATCAGAGCCCTTAAATTTTATTATATAGATAAAGATGATTATAGTAATAGAAAATAAATCAAAGAAATAAGAAAATGTCTAAACTTGGCAAATAAAATATTTAGAAGAAAATAATCTAAATATATCTTTAATATCTAATTAGATTTAGATTCTAACAGTATGTCACAGTACTTAGGTTCATTTCTCTTTTTTTTTTAAAAAAAAAAATAATGATTGATTTATCAAAAACTCAATCATAAGATTGAAAGTAGTTGGAAGTGCATTAGGTCGTCGTACTGGAGTTACACTAGCCGTTAACTTGTGAGGAGAGGTCATCTTCTCTGCCCCGTTCAAAGGCGGCCACAAGAAGTAGAGATACATGTAGTCTTAATTTAACATGGCTTCCATCACTTCCCCTTTCTCTCCTTTTCTTCTTCCCCCAGCCAAGCTCCGCTTTGATTTTACTTCTCTTTCTACCTTCCGACCATCCGCTTCTTCATCTGCACCCTCTATCTCACTTTCTAGACCCAAACTCACTACTCCTTCCTCCTCTTCTTCCTCGTCTCTCTCTAAATTTCTCCCTCAACTCCCCACATCTTCAACCCATCAAAATCATCAATATTTACAGCATCTTCCACCCCGCCCGTACCCCTCCCATTACGACGAGGACAACGATGATAATGATGCCCTCTCCGACCGCTGCCGCCATTTTCTCCGTCTCTCTGTCCGCCTATCTGACGCCCGTCTCGGAAAATCCATCCATTCTATCCTTGCCAAGATCAATGATGACAACACCCGTCTCCACAATTCCCTCATTGTCATGTATATCAAGTTCGGGCATCTTGATGATGCCCGCAAGGTGTTTGATGGCTTGTCGTCACTGGATGTGGCCTCCTATTCTGTGTTGATCTCGGGGTATGCCAAATGCGGTCAGGAGTTGGAGGCCGTGGATCTCTTCTTCCACATGAGAGTTTCTGGTGTTGAACCCAATGAATTTGCTTTCGTCTCCATCTTGACATCTTGTATCCGGAATCAGAATTTGCAATTTGCTTTGCAAATTCATGCTCTCACACTAAAGACCAATTTCATTTCTTGTGTATTTGTATCCAATGCGTTGATGGGTGTCTATGTGAATTGTGGTCTCCTTGGGACTGCAGTTAAACTGTTTGATGAAATGCCGATCAGAGATGTGACATCGTGGAACACTGTTATTTCAGGCCTTGTTAAGGAATTGCAATGTGACCGAGCTTTTGAGCTCTTCCGTGATATGCAGATGGATGGATGTAGAGCTGACCAGTTCTCACTCTCAAGCCTTCTGACTGCAGCTGCAGAGGTTTGTGCTCGGGTGGAGGGCAAGGAAATTCATGCACATGCTCTTAGAACTGGATTTGAATCGAACTTAAGTGTCAACAATGCACTTATGGGTTTCTACACAAAGTGTGGGAGCATAGAAAAATGTGGTTGGCTTGTTTCAGAGGATGTCAAAGAAGGATGTGATCTCATGGACTGGAATGATGACAGGTTTTATGGAGTTTGGTTTGGTGGAATCAGCTGTGGAGGTCTTTGATCACATGCCCGAGAGGAACTGTATTGTGTATAATGCACTTTTAGCAGGATTTTGTCGGAATGGTGAAGGTTTGAGAGCTTTGGAGTTATTCAAACAAATGATTGAGGATGGTAAAGACTTGTCTGATTGCACTTTGACGAGTATTGTGAATGCTTGTGCAGTGCTTTTAGAAGTGAGCAGCAGTGAACAGATTCATGGTTTTGTAATTAAGGTTGGGTTTGGATCAAATGATCGGATTGAAGCTGCATTGTTGGATATGTGCACAAAGTGTGGGAGGATTGATGATGCTCAGAAAATGTTTGATCGCTGGGTGCACAATGAAAGCCGCTCAATTGCATTGACGTCATTGATTTGTGGTTATGCTCAGAATGGACAGCCTGACAAAGCAATGTCTCTCTTCTGCATGGTGCAGATGGAAGAAGGCTCTTTTTTGGATGAGTTCACATTAACCACAGTCCTCAGTACCTGTGGAACCTTAGGATTTGATAAGAGGGGTAAGCAACTCCACTCATGCATAATTAAATCAGGCTTTGTTTCTGATTTAGCAGCAGGAAATGCCCTAATTAGCATGTATGCAAAATGTGGAAACATGAATGATGCCATAAAGATTTTCAATCTCATGCCTGATCATGATATAGTATCATGGAACACCTTGATTTCTGTTCATCATCTTCACAGACAAGGAGATCAGGCCCTGGATGTTATGAAAAATATGGAAATGAATGGTATAAAGCCAGATGACATCACATTTGTTTTAACTATTTCCTCCTGCCGATATACAAAGTCGAACTCGGTTGATACTTGCCGTAGCTTGTTCACCTCTATGAGAAGCCGTTATGGTATTGAACCGACTTCAGAGCATTATGCTGCAATGGTGGATGTTTTAGGTTATTATAGTTGCTTTGATGAGGCTGAAGAGTTAATCGAGAAGATGCCTTTCAAGCCTGAAGCATCAGTTTGGCGGGCTTTGCTAGATAGTTGTAGATTGCGTTCAAATATTAGTTTAGGAAAGCAGGCTGCACAATATCTTCTTGCTTTGGAACCACAAGATCCATCCATGTACATTCTTGTTTCAAATCTTTATTCTGCATCTGGGAGATGGCATTGCTCGGAAAGAGTTAGGCAGGAGATGAGAGAAAAGGGATTACATAAGCATCCAGCTCGAAGCTGGGTCATTCATCAGGATGCAATCCATCATTCTTTGCAAGAGATAGGTCACACCCACAAGCAAAAGATATCAATAGCGCCTTGGAGATACTGATACTGGAATGCATAAAGATTGGATATGTGCCCGATACAAGCTTTGTTTTGCATGAAGTAGAAGAGTATCAGAAGAGGGACTTCTTGTTTTATCACAGTGCAAAATTGGCAGCCACATATGGGCTTCTAATGACAACACCAGGGAGACCCGTGCGTGTCATGAAGAACATACATCTATGTGGTGACTGCCATACATTCTTGAAGTTTGCTTCAGTGGCAGCTCAGAGAGAGATCTCCCTGAGGGATGCGACCGGATTTCATTGCTTTAGGGGTGGTAAATGTTCATGTGGAGATTACTGGTGAATCAGTGTATCTCTGAAGTTCTGAATGTTCTTTGCTGATACAACCACAGGTTTCTTGAATCATGTAAAATTGATTGTAACATACTTTCTCTCATTGACTTGAGGGCCAATCATTGACGACATACACTCATTGGACATGGATATGGGTAGGGTTTTACTTCTTGAAACTGGCATGACTCCAATTTGTCACCTATGACGACGGCTGCTGCACAGATATAAGACTTCTGTGATCTGTGAATAGTCAATTTTGCCGGCACTTGAGAACTATGCAATGAACCTTATTTGGAGTAAGGTGCAGGTGTTGCTTTCAGGAATATGATCTGAAGATATCAAGTAAATGCATTTCTGAGCTTTGTCCAGTGTTTGGTGCTAACAGGCTACAAGTAGAAGGTCATACATGCAGCTAGCAATGTACTAATGAGGCTTGAGAGGCCAAATACCAAATAAACAAGAACTTAAATATTAGTATTGGATCCCTTGTCGGCCCGGACTGGAGATTTATACAGTCATATTGCATCTAAGCATCCGCGATATTGGGTATGTATTTTAAACAAGTTGAATGTGGGTCAGATTTGAGTAACCGGTTGTCTAGTCAAATTTACTCTGAATCTGGTTCAATTCTAAGTATGTAGAATCAAAATCTACACTTGCATTCACATCCAATTCATGATTTGAGTTTGGATTCAGATTTAAGGCTTCAAATATTGTTTCTCGTGTCATTTTATACATATGATTACTTATTTGTATTTATTTATTTCTCTTGCGATGTATATTATTTACACTTGTGCTATTTGATTTATATGTTGAGTTCAGATCCTGGCATACTGAAATTCATATTGGAAAATAGTTGGATTTAAATGTAAAACTTAAAATGAAATTGAAATTTACATTCAACGTCACTTATTTTTTATTTTTTATGACCAAGTGTCCAAGCCTCTCAGAGCACCTCATTAATCTCCGGACGTATCCAAGCTTCTTTATCGACGCTTACACACTTGGTAATTCTACGGAAAATGACCCTCTGATGTGGACTAGAAATCGAATTTAGGATTCCTAATTCCTGAATCAGGTTCTAGCCATCACTTCAATCCCTTTGGATTTTCAAATTCACGTATTTTGAAATGGTTGATATGTGAAGAATATTAAGGTAAGACAAAAACACAGTTAAATTCCTATTTGACGGTTGACAGTTTAATGAATTAAATATATGGAGGGCTTTTTCATTGCTTTGGACCATTGTACGTATTGTCTTTCTTCTTTTTTCTTTAAGAGCTATTTTTATTAGGTAGGGCTTACTGTATTAAGGTGTTCATATTCGTGCTAATATAATCATTCTAATTTTTAATCTTAAGATTTAAAAGTTTAATGGTCTAATAATGGCGATCTAAAGATCAGTTAGACAGATGTTGGTTTAAGAAATAATTGAGTTTACCCCTTTTAGTGGTGACGAATCTATATTTTTTATATAAGGAATTAGAGTTGATGGTTAGAAACTCGCTTTAAAAGTGGGAGTTCTGAATTTAAGAAGTAAGGACCAGTAAGGTGTCCTCTGAATGCCTTGGTCATAAAAAAATTCTATATTTTTTATACAATAAATATTTACCAACTATATTATTTACTCTTTTAAGTATAAAAAATATAATATATAATCCTGAAAGTATTTAAGGAGAAATTCTATTATAGAATTTCAAGTTAACGAAAGTGGATTTCCTTTTAGACTTGGTATTTAGCCTGCATATTTCAAGTTTCAAAGTTACCATGAGGCATTTGTACCCTCAAAAGTTATTTTTATTTTTTATTTAGATTTTTTTTTTTTTGAAAATAGCAACTTCAATCACTGCATTTTAATTGAAAGCACTTTAATAAACTTGAGTTTATGTTTTTTTTTTTTAAACATTAACGACAAATTATCAATAAAATAAAAGAAATTATAAAAGTAGAATCAAGTATAGAAGATATATATCTAAATCCAAAAAGGAAAAGAAATATAAAAAAAACTAAAAGATACAACAATGGTCCACCCAAAAAAAATCTAAATGAGCCCCCAATTCTCAAGATTCAAGGCTGGTGTGAGGAGAAAAATTCTACTATTGGTCTTTGTAGACGAACACCGGCTTTAGCCAATAACTTGAGTTTATGTTAAGGATGATATACTCTTGTTCTCTGAAAATGGAATATATTTATCTAAATCATGTCTATATAGGAAAAATTATTCTCACCTAAAGGTTCTAAACAATGATTTAAACATCTAAAGTTTAAAGTTATTTGACAGAATTTTTTTTTCATATCTTAATTTAATAACGTGTATGGTTATGATGTTTGTCAAATTTAAAAATATAATTAGCCATGGAAATGTATGTTTAATAGTTCTGCTCGATTATAAATAAGTCTTAAGTTTCAAAGATTTTATATTATTTTAAGAAAATGCTAAACTTACTCTCCAAATTATACTCTTTATAGCCTTTTTGTGATGTAGCAATTAATTTAATTGAATTCACTCATTCTCTATAAAAGTGACAGTATATAATCAAATATACTATCATCCTTATCGTCATCTGTCACAAATACAGTTCTTGTGATATTAGCGGCTATTAATATCCTGATATTATTGGGATATTATCAAATTCTTAGATTTTTATTGGGAAATTAATGAAAAATATAATATTTTTAAAATAAAAATATTATAAATAGAAATATTAATAAGGAATTTATCGGGATATTATCGCGATATTATCATTTAGCATGATTTTATCGGAAATTTACCATAGTAGCGATAAATCTTGGGATATTAACAATAATTTGTATTTTTTTTTTTAATTTGCGAGTGGGAAATCTCAGATACAGTGTTACTAAAACCACCAGGGTGATAGTTCTACCCCTTAAGGCATCACCAACTATTTGTATTTTGCCAATAAAAATGTGCTAAATTTAAAAATATCAGAGATATTTGTTACACTGCTCTGCTCGTAGTATTATCACGAAGATTGATAAAAATTAATTATTCATTTCACCAAATAGAAATTAACGTGTAAAATTCTAAACTGATCTAATTTTATTATCTATTATAATATTTTTAAAAATACCCATTAATATTTTATGTTGAAACATTCAATATTAAAATTTTTTAAATAATATTTCAATTTATAAAAATGAAAATAAAAGATACAACATTTCACAAAGTGTATGCCCCTGACAAAAATAAAAATATTGTAGTTTATGAAAGTAATTCTTTTAGCATATGTCTAAGACATAATCCTTTATGTGTTGTAAGTCATTTTTAAAAAATAAAAAAACTTTAAATTTAATTTAAAGGTTTATTAACTTAAATCATTTGTTTTTAAAAGAAATCCCGGTTCCTCCCAACGATTCCAAAATAGCGGATGGAAATGGTGACATTATCTGAATTTCTGTGACTTATCGGTTCATCATCCATCGTTGGTTTTGTTTCTTCTCCAAGTCCACTGCAAAGGCTCTTAACATTCTCACTCTCTTCACTTCACATTTTTCTTCTACTCTTCATTCAATGGAACTCTCCCTCTTTTCTTCCCCTCTAAAGTCTCTCTGCTATGCCCCAAGTACGTACTCTCTCCCTCTCTTTGGGTCTTGTTATTTGATGAATTTCTTGTTTTGACAGGGGAAATGCTAGGGTCATCTGTGTTTTTGTTAACTGGGTTGTCTTTTTCTTTACTCGTCGTCATGTAAGTGTTAGAAAGGGACAGCGCTGTCCCTGTTAGTAAAAACACCGGTGTCCCCAGTGACGGTCCATGGTATCGTCAGTAGGTGTTCAATGATGCAACTACAGAAGTTGCGGATTGAGTCATAATATGAATTCTATAATAAAACTTGCATTTGGGGATTTATATATTCTTTGCAATTATAATCTAGTAAAGATTTCGTAATTCCCACTCAAGAATTCTGGGATTCACTAAACAAGTGTTTTTTTTAGAAATTTAATTTTGATAAATTCTACAATTTTCTAATTCCACTTTTACGCAACTGGTCCTAAATTACTTAGGCCCATTTGGTATTCTAGGCCATATAAATTTATTAAATCCACACTATACGAATGAATTCCAATCCAATTTCCGTGAGAATTGATTAGTTCATTAAACTTTGGAATTAAGAACTGATATGTATGGAATTTAAGGATTCTTGAAGTAGCCATTTGATGCTTGGTGGACTTGAAATTACTAGTGGAAATATTAGGATTTTATAATCAATTTTTTTTTTCTTTTGTTCGTCATAGGTGGAGTTAGAAAGGCAGGTAGGAGAGCATTCCAGAGGAGGTTTCAGATGCCATATTGTAGTTCAGACCTTCCATCACCGTTGCCTCAGATGCAACACTTTGAGGTTTCAAGTCCTACTCTTGGGCACGAGGGGAGAAGGATTTTGCTGAGTTCTCTCTTTGCTGCAGGTCATTACCTACTTTCAACTGTACACAATTTGATTCTCCATGCTGGTCTCCGTTTCAACAATCTATCGTCCAGATTTGACCACAGAGAAATGGATGGCATGTACCCACATGTACACACTAAATGGAGGATCTTCACGGAAAATAGAATTATGTTGAATTTACAATACTTCTCCAAAGAATTCTGTGTTTGGTGAAACCGGAATTCTAGAATGGGCATTGTTAAATATACCACATAATTCCAATTCAAGGGTTTAATTTCCCATTGGAGAGCTTTTCTTTCCTTTTCTTGCCCCCTTACCCCACTGCCGTCGTTTTTTTTTTGAATTCAAAGCTGAGTAAATCTTGTAGGCCCATTTAGCATCTTCGAATTCCTTTAGAAACTGGAATTTTGGGGAATTTTAGGCCATATACGATCATAAAAATCCACATAGTACTATTGAATTCCATTGCAAATTTATAGTTTCTTAACTATGGAATTACGAAATTCTGATATTTCTGTAATTTAAGAATTCCTGCAATAGCCATTTTATATTTCACAGGCTTGGAATTATTGGTTGGAATATGGTAATTTTATAATTAAAGCAGTTCAAGCTTTGGAATTACAAAATAACACTTTCATATAAGAAATTATAAATTCCATTTGCCATGTTTGGTTTCAAGAATAGTAAGAATAGAATGGCATAAAATGGATGAACTTGAGCTTGGGCCAGGTCCAACTTCATAAAGCCCATTCGATTCTCATTATTCCTAAAAGCGAACGGGCCGTTAGAATTGGATGTTATGGAGTTTTGTAATTCCAACCCCTCCTAGACATGGATTTTAGGTGGAAACATGAAATCCACAAAGGTTAAAATTCCACCCAGGTGTTCTAACCTAGTAAAAAAAGCCCTAAAGTATGCTTGGTTGCAAGAATGGTGGGAATGTAAAGGCATGGAAGGATGACCACAGTGAATTCATAGATTCCAGTCAATAATATCATGCCTACCAAAGACAAATGGGCAACTATATGAACCTTATTCTGAATTTGGAAAAACATAAATTCTTTTGGATGAAATATAAGGGGATAAATGATAGATTGGGAATGTATTAAATACAAAATACCCAAGTGAATTTGATCATAACATAGAAGCAAATGAATGGATGACTGACAAAGTATTTGAAAAAGAAACAAACGTTACATTATTTAAGATGAAGAAAAAGACAGCATTAAGACCAAATGGTATTCCTATAGAAGTTTGCGTATTGTGGGGTGAAATTGCATTCACAAAAGAGCAATATTGTCCCTTCATAAGAATAAGAGGTACCATGGAGTTATTAAACTTATGTGTCGTGCTATTTTTGAAGAAGTAATAAAGTAATGCCTAAGATAAGAATATTGTACTTTAAGCAGTTTAGTTTTATGCCAGGTGGATCAACCTTTTTTTTTTTGTGAAACAACAAATGAAAAGTTCAAAAAGAGAAGGAAAAACCTAAATATGGTTTTTACTGATAAAAAAGATCTATCATAGGATTTTTAGAGAATTGATTTTGATGTAGAACAAGTGGCTGATAAATTCTTGAAGACATACTCACGTCGGATTTAGAAGTCCGAGACCTATCTCTCTTAAGATTTACTATTTTCGCATTTATTTTTAATTTAGAATTATTGTGTCAAAAGGAAGCTAGGTCGGTAGCTTTCCTATTTGATTTAGGAGTCCTTTTCCTATTTGATTTAGGAGTCTTTTTCCTATTTGATTTAGGAGTTCTTTTCCTATTTGATTTAGGAGTCTTTTTCCTATTTGATTTAGGAGTCCTTTTCTATTTTGATTTAGGAGTCCTTTTCTATTTTGATTTCTTAATTTTTCTTATAAATACAATGCATGTAAGAGAGGGATACATCTTTTTTGGAATGTATGAATTGATATAGATTTACTATCTTATTTTCCTTTATCATCTCTGCCGACTTGCAAACCTTACCTTCATTGCTGGTTTTGTTCCGGCCATCGTTGATTCTGGGCTTAATCCCAGAGGAGATATCCTGCTGTCGCTGCCTTGGGCTTTATCCCAAGCTTATTTCAGTTACAAGTCTTCCGCCCCTGCTGCCATTAAAATCATCACTGCTGCTATAGCTCCTTGTTCCAAGCTTCTTCCAACTATAAACCAGGTGCTTGATCTTTTTCTTCCTCTTCTTCTTCTTCTTCATCCTCTTCTGCTGCCCCCTTTTTCGTTTTTCCCTTTCCTTTTCTTTTCCCATTCATATTTCACCTTAACAGCAGCCCTAATTCCTTCACCCACGTACCTTAAGTCCCCCACTTAAGTTAGAACTTGCACATGTGCCTCAACTCACGTGTGTGACTCTTTTCGAGTCGGGTTTTGACTTGATTTGATTTTTATCCCCGCTTCCGCTACATTAAGTAGATCAGAGCCAAAGCTTCTTGTATCCAGTGACGAAAAAAAAAGAAAAAAAAAAAAAAGAGAGGAAAAATTTCAGATGGCATCAAACGACAATCAGTTTGTCACCACCATTCAGCTCGATACATTTGAAGCTGAGATGAAAGCAGAGATGAAAGAATTATTCACAGAATTTCGTGCAATCATGATTGCCGATTTCAGAAACACCGGCAAGAATCAAAACGAAGAGCCACCACATCAAGAAGAGTGGGATGATGAGGACGTTGAGCAACTGCTTCTCAACTCCCACCCACCCAATCCCGATACACAGCATTCTGGCGCTTCTCGTCGCTCCTCTGACAACAATAACTATCGACCCAAGGTTGAACTTCCCTCCTTCAATGGCCTTCTCCACATCGAAGAATTTATGGAATGGGTCACCAAGGTTGAGCGTTTCTTTGAATACATGGGAGTCCCTGACGCAAAGCAAGTACCATTGGTTGCTTTCAAACTCACTGGAGGTGCTTCTTCTTGGTGGGAGCAAACTCAACAGGACAGATTCAGACAAAATTTGGCTCCTGTTCGTACATGGTTTCGCATGAAGCAGCTTTTGAAAAGTCGGTATCTGCCTCCTCATTATTCGCAGGTCTTATTCAACAAATTGCAGGATTGCTGCCAAGGTACACGATCTGTTCAGGAATATGTTGATGATTTCTATCGGCTTCTCTCTCTTAATATCTTCATGAGACAGAAGAGCAAAAGATTGCACGCTTTCTACGTGGTCTGAGATGGGATATTCGCAAAGCACTTGCTTCTCATAGCCACTTCGCTTTGACATCAGCTATTAGTGCCGCTTTAAACGTGGAAAATTCACTGATACCTCTCCACCCAGGTACCAGCAAGCCAATTCCCGCCCTCTCTCATCTCGCCCAGCATCGCAATAATAACCACCAACCAGCATCTACCCAACCTCCTCCCAACCCCAACTCCCAATACTCTAACCCTCACTCATCTAATAATTCCCGCCCCTACAATAATAAGCGTCCACAACCCCAACGCTCCACCTACCCTTCACAAAGTCAGCCCAATCAATCATCCTCATCCTCCAACCCTTATTCTCGCCCAAACATGGACAAGTGCTTCAAGTGTGGCAAAGTTGGCCATCGATCACATGAGTGTCGCAGCGTTTGGCATTGATTGACTCTGAGACACCCGAGCAAGATCCTATTGATCCTCATGATAATGACATTGCGGATGACTATCAAGTTGATGATGATCCATATACTGGTGATCAAGGTGAAGAGCTTCTTTGCTCTCTTGTGGTTCGCCCGCTCTTGCTTGCTCCACATGTGCCACATCAACCACAGCGCAAACACATCTTTCGCACTACATGCACCGTCAAAAGCAAAATTTGTTCTCTTATTATAGACAGTGGTAGTTGCGATAATATGGTTTCTCAATTTTTGGTTGATAAGCTTCAACTTCCAGTTCAACCACACCCAATCCATACTATGTTGGTTGGGTTGATGATACATGTCGCCACCAAGTCACTTCTCAATGTGAGGTTCCCTTCTCTATTGGTAAGTATCACGATACAGTTCTATGTGACGTGCTTCGCATGAATGTCAGCCACCTGATACTTGGCCGGCCTTGGCAATTTGATGTTCACTCCTTACATGATGGCAATGCCAATACATATACCTTCATGCACCATGGCCAGAAAAATATTTTGGCTTCTCTTACACGTTCTCTCCAGCAGTCACATGAGACACGGACATGCCTCATCTCCGATGACATTATCAAAGATTCTAGAGAAACAGGCCGTATTTATGCTCTTATGGTCCGTCCTGTTCCACAAGATACTCATGATGTTCCTCCTCAGTTGCAGCCCCTATTGGATGAGTTTTCATGTGTTCTACTTACCGACACTCCGGATTCTCTGCCTCCTATGCGCAACATTCAGCATCATATTGATTTCATTCCTGGAGCCAGTCTTCCCAATATTGCACATTACAGGATGTGCCCCAAAGAACATGCCATTTTGCAGGAACAAGTTGAGGACCTATTAACCAAAGGATTGATTCGCCCTAGCATGAGCCCTTGTGCAGTCCCAGCTTTGCTTGTGCCCAAGAAAGATGGTTCATGGCGTATGTGCATTGACAGTCGAGCAGTTAACAAAATTACCATCAGGTACCGTTTTCCTATTCCACGTTTAGATGACATACTTGACATGCTTTCTGGTTCAGTTATCTTCTCCAAACTTGATCTTAAGAGTGGTTATCATCAAATCCGTATCCGGCCTGGTGACGAATGGAAAACCGCCTTTAAGACCAAAGATGGACTCTATGAATGGCTTGTTATGCCTTTTGGCCTCTCCAATGCACCTAGTACTTTTATGAGACTCATGAATCAAGTCCTGCAGCCTTTCATTGGCAAGTTTGTTGTGGTGTATTTCGATGACATCCTCATCTACAGCCGCAATTCGGATATTCACATGTCCCACCTGCGGGAGGTTCTCAATGTTCTTAAAGCCAACACGTTGTACCTCAATCTTAAGAAGTGTCACTTTATGACTCTGAAGATTTCTTTCTGGGCTATTTTTTTGCCTTTGGTATTCATGTGGATAGTGCAAAAATTCAGGCAATCCGAGATTGGCCCGTACCACGTTCTATACACGACGTACGCAGTTTTCACGGCCTTGCTTCATTTTATCGGCGTTTTATTCGTAATTTCAGCTCCATTGCAGCCCCTATGACAGAGTGCCTTAAGCATTCTCCGTTCGTCTGGACTGATGAAGCCGACAAGAGTTTTGCCCTTTTGAAAGAGAAGCTGACTACAGCCCCTGTGCTCTCTTTACCCAACTTTGAGAAGCTATTTCAAGTTGATTGTGATGCTTCTATTATGGGTATTGGTGTTGTGCTATCTCAAGATGGTCGCCCTGTTGCATATTACAGTGAAAGCTCTCAGATGCCCAACGAAAATGGACTACTTATGCTATGGAGCTCTATGCTGTTGTCCAATCCTTAACGTATTGGAGACCTTATCTCATTCAACGTGAATTCGTCCTATTTTCAGATCATCAAGCATTGAAGTTCATTCAAAGCAATTCTTCCTCCAATCGTTTGCATGCTCGTTGGATCACTATTATCAATGAATTTACATTCACTTTGAAACATAAATCGGGCCAACTAAACAAAGTCGCTGATGCACTAAGTCGTCGTTCTTCTTTACTTGTTACTGTGCGCAGTGAGATTGTGGCTTTTGATTATTTGAAAGAGCTATCCTGATGATTCCGATTTTGCTGAAATATGGGCTAAGTGTTCCACCAGTCAAGGTGATACACATGATTTCTTGCTTCATGAAGGTTTCTTGTTTAAAGGGAATCGTCTCTGTATTCCCCAAGGTTCTCTTCGTGACCACATCATTCGCGAACTTCATGGCGGTGGCCTCGGTGGTCATATGGGTCGTGATAAGACCATCTCTTGTTGAAGACCGTTATTACTGGCCTTCTTTGAAACATGATGTCAATTCCTATGTTCGTCGCTGTTTTATCTGTCAGCAAGGAAAAGGTTTTTCACAGAACACTGGATTATATACTCCTTTACCGGTGCCTGACGGCCCGTGGATTGATCTCTCTATGGACTTCGTCTTGGGTCTTCCTCATACACAACGCACCAATGATTCTGTTTTCGTGGTTGTTGATCGGTACTCCAAAATGGCACATTTCATCCCTTGTAAGAAAACTATGGATGCAGTCCATATTGCCAATCTCTTCTTTCGGGAAGTCGTTTGCCTTCATGGTATCCCTAAGTCCATCACTTCAGATCGTGATCCAAAGTTTCTTAGTCATTTTTGGCTAACTCTTTGGAAACGCCTTGACATCTTTGAAGTTCAGTAGCACCGCCATCCGCAGACAGACGGCCAAACTGAAGTGGTGAACCGCACTCTTGTCAACCTTATTCGATGTCTTTCAGGTGAGAAACCGCGCCAGTGAGATTTTGCACTAGCTCAAGTAGAGTTTGCCTACAATGCCTCACCTAACAGGTCCACAGGCCTTCCTCCCTTCAAGATTGTGTATTCTAAAGTGCCTAATCACACTTTAGACCTTGTGGCCTTACCTCCTGCCAGAGTCCAATGTAGTGCCAATGAGATGGTTGACTCAGTTACCGAACTTCATGACATAGTTAAAAAGTGCCTTGCTGACTCCAATGACAAATACAAAGCACATGCCGATAAGCATCGGCGTGCCCAATCTTTTGAAGAAGGTGACTTTGTTATGGTCTTCCTACGAAAGGAGCGTTTCCCCGTCGGTACTTACAACAAGCTTAAGATGAAGAAGATTGGGCCCTTGCGTATTCTCAAGAAAATAAGTGACAATGCTTATGTCGTTGACCTCCCTGCAAATTTGCATATCTCTCCTACTTTCAACGTGAAGGACATCTTTCCCTATTACGATGGAGATCCAGTACATCTGCCAGATATAAACTCGGGGTCGAGTTCTTTTCAAGAGAGGGGGAATGATGTAGAACAAGTGGCTGATAAATTCTTGAAGACATACTCACGTCGGATTTAAAAGTCCGAGGCCTATCTCTCTTAGGCTTTACTATTTTCGCATTTATTTTTAATTTAGAATTATTGTGTCAAAAGGAAGCTAGGTCAGTAGCTTTCCTATTTGATTTAGGAGTCCTTTTCCTATTTAATTTAGGAGTCTTTTTCCTATTTGATTTAGGAGTTCTTTTCCTATTTGATTTAGGAGTCCTTTTCTATTTTGATTTCTTAATTTTTCTTATAAATACAATGCATGTAAGAGAGGGATACATCTCTTTTGGAATATATGAATTGATATAGATTTACTATCTTATTTTCCTCTATCATCTCTGTCGAGTTGCAGACCTTACCTTCATTGCTGGTTTTGTTCCGGCCATCGTTGATTCTGGGCTTAATCCCAGAAGAGATATTTTGCTGTCGCTGCCTTGGGCTTTATCTCAAGCTTATCTCAGTTACAAGTCTTCCGCCCCTGCTGCCATTAAAATCATCACTGCTGCTATAACTCCTTGTTCCAAGCTTCTTCCAACTATAAACCAGGTGCTTGATCTTTTTCTTCCTCTTCTTCTTCATCCTCTTCCGCTGCCCCCTTTTCGTTTTTCCCTTTCCTTTTCTTTTCCCATTCATATTTCACCTTAACAGCAGCCCTAATTCCTTCACCCACGTACCTTAAGTCCCCCACTTAAGTTAGAACTTGCACATGTGCCTCAACTCACGTGTGTGACTCTTTTCGAGTCGGGTTTTGACTTGATTTGATTTTATCCTCGCTTCCGCTACATTAGATTTGGTAAATATCAAGGAAGAAATGCATCCCATTCAGGACAAGTATAAAGGTACAAATACTAGCACAAGAATAGCATTATCCAGACAACAAAGTTCTTAGTTGGAGAGAAGCTTCACCCATGGCTTATCATTAGAACCCAAGATGAAGTTGTTTGGCATATGTTGTCTGCAGATGTTGTAGTACTAATCAATGAGATAATAGTTTGGCTAAAAATTAATTTAGAACTGTGGAGGAAAGAGGCAAATGGTCCAGAAGTTAGTAGGATAAAGACATAATACATGGAGTGTGAGTTTAGTGATCTGAGAACGAAGAGGCTAGCTGTTGAAAATGACTTGGCACCACATAGTGAGAAACTCTGACTTCAGCACAATTACAAAACAAATTGGAGGGCATGGCTTTGATGTAGCTAATAGTATGATTGTAGGGTGACCTAAGTGGAGGCTGCTAGTGGAGTTTTATGTAATGCTTTTGGAGTTGATGAAGAAAAGATAGGTAAATAATGTAAGGGTAATGGAAGTGTTTGTGTTTAGATGGATGTACAGTGTGACAATAAAAGATTGAATTAGATAAAACCTAAAGGTTACTATTGTAGAAGAAAGGACGAAGGAATGTTGTTTAAGATGTTTTAGCACATCCATACAAGATTGGAAATAACTACTAGAAAGTATTAGGAGCAAGGAAAGGTCATTAAAGACATGGGCTGAGGTGGCAAGGCATGGCATGATAGAATGATAGAATATGATAATTGATAGGGTTGCACGGAAAGGTAGAATTAAGAAAGCCACCCCCAATTAGACGGACACATGCTTTGATTTTGTTGATGATGATGAATATAAACTATTGTATATTTTCTACCTAACAGGTACTCAAAAGAGTTTTGAAATCCAGTGAGCATGATCAGTCATTTCTGGTACATGTGCTGAGCATGTATGAGAATAGACACTACTATAGATGGGGACAGAATCCAAAATACAAATTGGGCATGTATTTTGATGGATGTTATTTGAGGGTAGTGAATGGGTGAATCCAGACTGATTGATCAAGCCCTTTATTGGATGATCTCTGATGAGTTCAAACCCACTAATCAATTAATCTCCCATCATTTGCTAATTCAAGACCATTTTTGGCTGATCTTTAACAAGTTCACTCACTTGGCCCCTAAATTGATAGCTATCGTCGTTCAGAGGGTTGATTTTTGGACAACTTTCCCTTCCATCCAACTCTTATGATTGGTGGTGCTCCTGTAATGTCATTGAAGCTTACACAGCCAACTAGAACTTACTATAATATTTTGTTTTGCATATGTTCATGTATTGTAACTTACTAGTTTTGTTGTGATCACCATTGTTCAGCTACTGGAGTTTGTACTTGTGATATGGCAGCTGCTGTTAGTTCGAGTAGAAGAGCTGTAAGATTTCTTTTTTATTATTATTATTATTATTATTATTGTTATTATTATCATTATTATTATGATGATGATGATGATTATGATGATGGTGATGATGATGATGAAGTAGACTGTGATATTTCTTTATTTGGGAATTAGTTCTCTAATTCATGTCTTTGCATGTCAAAAAAATTTATGTTTACCCAAAAACTTCATTTTTGCAGCTTAAAGGGGCAAAGATTCCTGAGAGTGAATACAAAACACTTCCAAATGGTTTAAAGTTAGTAAATTGACTTAACTTGTTTACTGTTAATCCCATATTTTTAAATTCTGTAGTTATACTGGAGTGATGATTGGTCTGCTAAACTTGTTTTATAGTTTTTGTCAACAATCTTTTTCAAAAGTCAACATTATCTCTGTATCAATATGAAAGACATTGGTCTTTTAGGCAAACAAGATGTAAATAGCAGCAGTGCATATATTTACTTGTGACTTAATTACCTTTTTCTTGTACCATATTTACATTTTATATTTTTTACAATGCATTATTTGTTAAAGATAAATAATGTTTTTCAGTCTAGTGTCTTTTTTTGTTCATTGAAGTTTTGAATTATTTTGAATAATTTTTTCTTTGTTCCCATGAAAGCACACACCCTAAAATAACCAGGAAAGATAAAAAGATGAGAGTTGAAAAGGAAAATCTTTTGTTAGGTGGTAGGAATCTGGAACAAAATTTACTTCTCAATTGCTAAAAGCTTGCGTATAACTAAAGCTGCAGGTAATCTAGGATGACATGTGTCAATTCTATTGCTTGATCCAATCCAAATGCACCCCAAGGACATATGAATTGGACAATTTCTATATTTCAATCATTAGTTTCCACCTATATTGCACAGATGCTTCAACCCGTCTCAGACACTTTTAGACACTTGTACCCCTATCGAACACTTTTACTGCTTTTCAACATTGTTTTCTAAGATGACTAAAAGATTACAACACCTTCCCCCTCTTAAAACCTAACTAAAATATCACCTAGATATTTAAAGTAAAACTAGTATATTATTTTCTATTGGTGTTATTTTCATACATCATTTTATTTAAAATAACTTTGGTTTAATTTCTTTAAATATGGTGCTATGTCCATGTATCCTATTTTTTGGGTCATCGTGTCCAACACCTTGTACCTGTGTTAGACACTGACACGTGTACCTGTACCCACGCAACTTAGGTTTCCACTTATAACCTTTGTCATGATGGCCTTTGGTATGACACAACATAAATCTTATATTAGGAAACCATGGTTTGGAAATTCATGTTTTCTCCTCCCTCTGATATTTGTGGTTATGGACCTTGGATTAGATGATATATCTAAGTTATGCCTGTCATTGCTACTTCAATATCATGTGTAGAATTTATACATCCTATCTTTGTCAGAACTTAATACACCAGGTTGGATGTATTTTTCACATGTTTTAGGACTCATGAAGAACACCATGTTCTGATTATAATATTCCCTAACCAGGTATTATGATTTGAAGGTTGGAGGTGGGCCTGAAGCTGTGAAGGGGTCACGTGTTGCAGTATGGTTGTGATCCCAATTAATTTTTTCCTATATTTTTCTATGTCTTTTGAGGACTAAACTTCCAAATTAAGTTTTTATCCAAAGGAGTGCTTTATCTATTATTACGTTCTCATTTTATTAATCCTCAATGTCCTCTTCTTTAGTTGCAAATATTTTCTTCCTTGATTCTTTTTACTATTTCCTTCACATTTTTAACATTTTGGATGTACTTGGTATAGATACATATTCATCAAACAAATTGTTTTAAAAAAGAAGAATGTCCAATTTGATAATATGTGATTGACAAAATCATGAGCAGTAACTTTATTTTTCACTCTCGAATATTTAGATTGATATTGATAAAGTTATTACCATTAAGGACTGCTCAAAAAAATTACCACCATTAAGGATGTAATATCTGATGTTGAAGATCAGTTCCCCCTATTAAAAATATACAAATTGAGAAGAAACATTGTTCAATATCCTTACAAGAAGAAAGATACCAAGGGTGTCCTAATGGAAACTCGGCCAAAAGACCCCTCCCACCCACACCCAGAAAAGAAGAAGAAAGAATGAAAGAAAGAGGTACTAGCTCCAAGAGGATTATCGTTATTATGTATGATCACAGAACTCACTTTATGATTTGGAATCCTCACAAGAGTGGTGGAAAAAATTTGGACGTTAGAAAAGACCTTTTTTTTTTTTTATTCTTGTTTTTTTTTTTTTTTTTGTGGTAAGTGGTCAGGGTAAAATAATAGTCACCCCATTTAGTGCTTAGAGGTTCAAAGATTGAAGAGCAAAAAAGTTGGGTTTGGAAAACTATTTTTGGGTCAACTTTTTGAGTTGTTCCGTCCCAAAACCTTTTATAAAGCCATGTTGTCCATCTGTAGTGTGTCATTCCTTCCTAGTTCTTCCAAGCCTCCTCGTTCTTCGTAGTCCCCTCACCTAGTTTATGTATTGGTAATCTTTCAAATCTATGTAATTGGGGTGCTTACAGTCTTATACATGTGCCTATACCATTTTGAGTGACATTTTAGAATTACGGGCTTTTCAAGTAAATGATGGTGATGATTTTGTGAGGGACCAAAATGTTCATGGGAACAAATATTGGGCTGGCATTATGTGGGAGTGGGTAGGGGTCCGTGTGGAAAAAGGTATCTATTGAGTGGAGAATAATTAATAAGATGCATAATCTCTCGCAAATGATACTATCCCTTTCTGTAATAATGATTTTGATAGGGAAAAGCAGAATAATCGGCTTGGGATTGGAAAACAAGGAGGTGGAATCTTTGGCAAGGGAAGTGGGGTGTGAAGTGGGTAAAATCCTATTCACATATCTGGGATTGCCATGCCAGTCGATGGCAATCCTAGATCTAAATTCCTAGATCTAAATCCTTTTGGGATCCTATCATAGAAAGGGTGGCCAAGAGGTTCAATGGCTGGAGCAAATCCTACCTCTCAATCGGAGGTAGGTTGACTCTAATCAAATCGATCTTGATGAATCTTCCCACCTATTTCCTATCTTTGTTTGAATACCCAAGGGAGTAGCAAAGAAGTTAGAAAAACTTCGGAGAATTTTCTTTGGGGGAGTAAGGGAGAGCATAGGAGAATCCATTTAGTGAAATGGGAAGAGGCCAGGGATATTAAGGAGAAAGGTGGCCTGGGGTTATATAGCATTAGAGATACAAATCATGCTCTGCTGTGAAATGGCTTTGGAGATTCTCGTCAAAAAAGGAAGCCCTGTGGAGGAAGGTATTGGTAGCTAAATATGGTGAGGAAGATCCGGGGGGTGGAGATTAGGCTATAGGGCAGCTAAGGTTCCTTGGTGGGGAAAGGAGAGAAAAGTTTCATTTTGGAAAGACAACTGGGCAGGGGACAACCCCGTTATGGAACTGTTCCCTACACTCTATAGAGACGTTCTGACTTGAGATGCCCTAGTTAGTGAATACTACAATGAGATCAATGGTAAGCCGCAATGATCCACCTCTTTCAGAAGGCTCTTAAGGGATTTTGAAGAGGAACTCCACCGGATCCTGATAAGACTCCTAGGGGACATCCAGTTGTGGCTTGAGGATGAAGATAAAACCCACAACTTGATACACCCAAATACAACACCATATCAAGCCAACCTAACAAAAGTTCACATTCACTTGTTCCCTATTGACACCCAACTTGGCAAAAAGTTGGCTATGCCGGCCCAACACCTAACATCCTTTAAAGAAACATCCAACCCTGAGCAGAGGTCTCTAATCTCTCCAGAGTGCTCACCTTTCTTCACTAAACCTCCACTACGTTTTGCTAGCAATGGCCAACTTCTTTCCACTAAGTTGCCTATATCTAAACCCCCCTTCTCCATAGGTAATTTAATTGTTTCCCAGTTTGTTGTACGGATTTCTTTCTCTCCCCTACCCCATCCAATGGAAAGCCTCTTTGGATCTTTTCAAGGATTATAGCCACTCTAACAAGGAGTTTAAAAAGGGACAAACAATAGACTGAGAGATTTGTAGCGCCCCGCCATTTTTTTCTCCCTATTTATCAGAGTATTTTTTTTTTTTTTTATAACAACGGGAAGAGAGGGGAGAGCGCCACGACGCGAGTCAAGCCCGAATCCGAAGACCCGACCCTTGACTGGCCCAACTAGTGTGTGTGCATAATATTTTGCACACACTCTCATAATCCTGCGGAAATTTAAACATTTATTTCAATATCATGAATAGTCTACATATCTCATAGCAATAAGGAATCCCACATACTTGAGTCAAATTCAATACTAGAGTATGAAAGTTCAAAGTCATAAAATAATTACATTCCCCAAAGAATATCCTTAATACATCACATTATTCTAGAATTTTCAAAATACAGAAGTAGACTAAGCTCTCCGAGCTCCTTATTGCATCCATCGCTCGCATTCGACCATCGCTTAGTCCAATTTCATCTATATACTTCAAACCTGCAAACACAATCAGGGGGGGGGGGGGGGGGAATTTATGGGCTTAGTCAACACGCCCAGTAAGAATTCCAGTTATAGGATATGCACTTGTGTGTCATAGAAAAAATCGTACGTCTATATACAATTTCAAGATTTAAACTCACATTTCAAATTACACAAATCCATACTTCAAAACATATCATATCATTATAAATATCACATACTTATACTCTTATGAAAACATTACATATTATACTCATTGTGTTTCTCAAAATCTTGAGATATTTCTCAAAGTCAACATATATCAAGATGTTCGTTTTCATATTCACACATATTTCTTTTCATGATGAAAGCTTCAACATCAAGTTGTACTGTATACTTTTATCAAATCTTTATCATATCATATCATAATATCTTTTATCAAAGCCCCTTTTCTATATCATGGTATAAAGCCCACATTCACTTCAAAATCCCTTCCTTATCAAGAATTCCATAATTATTTTTATTTGATAAGATTATACTTAATAAAATCAAGTCTTAAAGCCTTTTTATGAAATACATGCTCATTTCACAAGTCATTCTTAAAGTTATATCAACTCAAAACTTATAATGCAATCAAAATTATTTCACCATTCGAAATCACACACACAAATTATACCAATGCTCATCAATATATCATATGTCATGCCATGGGTACCATGATCGATGTATGGCCTCATCATGCCCATGCATTTGTATTTTGAACTCAGTTGAAACCACGGGGCATGTTATCCTCCCGTATACTCATTTCAATTCACATTTCAGGGTATGATACTCCAGATTGTCATAAACTCAACCAGTCCCACCGGGAGACATTATTTCTTTCACGCCGCGTACGACATCAAGGTCTGCCTGGGTCCATTCAGCACCTTGATTCGCTAAATCATAAGACCCCAAAGTCTGTCCGGACATTCAGTACTTTGGTTCGTTGACTGTAACCCCCATACAATAATCATGACACTGAGGTCTATTTGGACTAACTAACCCTTTGTTTCACTCCATGCCTTTCCCACCCCATGTCACATGCATGAGGAGTATGAATGCATATGGATGCTAATGCTCTTGCATCTCATGATTTTTAATCATTTCAAAAACATAGATCTCATTCTATTCTCTTTATAAAATACATTTCACAAATTTACGCACTTGACCTCATATATTCAAAATATATCAAAATACTTTAACTCGGGATAACAACATTTTCCTCGTATCACAAATCTTGCCAAAATACTCATTTGATATCATATAGCAATAATATACATTTGATATGCATTTCCAAAGCATAGCCATGACATTCTATATTTTCAAAACTATGTTATTCTATAACTCTAAATGATAAAATATCTCAACAATATATCAATTTGATATGAAAGTAATTTCATAATTATAGCAATCATTTAGATTTGCACCCGTAGTGCTTCAACGAAGTAGGAAAACCTACCTGATCCTAGCCGGTCAGCGAATGAAGGTAATCCACGAACTACTCGTTCGATTTCGGGTTTGCTTTCGGTCTTTCGTTCATTATCCACATATGTTACACAAAAACACATGATATCATTATTCTTAATTTAATTCAATGACTTTAGACTCTATATTTTATGTTTTATCTCCTAATTATTACACATGTAAAGTCTTACAATAAACCAAGGGTCTATGGGTTGTCACTGGAACTCATAATAAAGTCTTACAAGTCTGGGGTCTCGGTAGCTGACCCATCTAATATCTCCATGTATACCATATTTCTGGAAATTCATGCAAGAAAACAACCACCTTTGAACCTTCTCCCATCTCAGCAACATGAATCTTAAGTCCCTTGATTTCAACATGTTTGTGTTGTATTTGCTCCATTTTTATCCACAATTGAAGATTTCAAATTGAAGGGCCTCCTACTGTACTGCTAATATTGGGGCTACTACTTGTATTTGTCATAGCTGTTAGGGTCTTCCTCATTTCATTCTGGTTTGTATTGAATATCTGAGAGAAGCTCTCTGGCATTATCTGCCCATCAATCAAGGAGTTCCAGGAGACCAAATCTCTAACAGTTGGATGCAGTCAGTTAGAGATTCATCCCCTTTTAATTCTTTCTTCTTCTAAATCCAAAATACATCAATCCCTAAACTTCTTATTGGGTCTTTATTATCATAAAACAACATAAATCCTACATACCTCACGGATTTGATGATTTCGCTTGTGTGGATCGAAGAGGGCTCGAATTTGATTTGAGGCTTTTCCTCCTTTGTTTTCCTTCTTTCTTCGGCTTCCTTGCTTGGGATCTTTCCTCTTTCTTTCTCCTCTTGCTTCGGATTTTCTTCTTCTTTCTTTCTCCTCTTGCTTCGGATTTTCTTCCTCTTATTTTCGTCGGACGAGAAGACAGAGAGAGAGGGGATTGTGTGAGGGGAAAGGAGAGAAGAGAAGGGAGGAGATAAAGAGAGCGTCGCTGATGGAGAGAAGGGCAAAGAGAGGATCGCACGGGAGGGAGAGAGGAAAGTACCGCATGAGAGGTTAGGGAAAATGAAAGAGTAAGGGATCGGTGGGTTAGGGGATTAAAGAAGAGAGAGAGAAAGAGTCTTTTTTTTTCCTCTCCTCTTGGTTGCCCTAAATTAAGGTGAGTGGGTGGTGTTGCATTAAATGCAAGGAGGGTGTTAGTTAGAGATCGTGTCATCTCATATAGTATGCCACCTCCCCACATCATTAATTTATTAAAAAAAAATCCATCCCATTAAATGTTATTAAATTAAATCAATAACTTAAATAAATCAGCCTTAATCCTTTTAATCTAATTTTCAATATTCTCATTTAATTAATTACTCATCTTTCCACCCTTGTTAGCTAAAATCTATCATTCCCATTATTTATTAGCACTCTCATCAAAATCATGTCGTCTCATCTCTATCTTTAAGGAATGATTATCTTAATCTCTTCGGTCTAAGATTTTGGGGTGTTACAAGATTATTCAAAGAAGGGTCCAAATATCGATCTAAAATTGATAGGGACAAATATTGGTGTATCAGTGATATGTATCGTATTAGCGCTATATCGGCGATACACGAACATATCGGCTCAAAAAAAATTTTTTTAGTAAAAAATAATAATCGTATCAGTGATATATTGACAATATGTATCATCTCAACAGTATCTTAAACAAGTATCAGCAATACGTGACCGAATCAGCCATATAGGATACGTATCGACTGATATTTGGACCCCTGATTCAGAATTGATTTAATAAAAGTAATACAACCACTAATGGAGATGTAATACTTCTTTACCAAAGCAAGTTTTTCCCTTAACTTTTGGGTTTCCACCAAGGAGGAGGCCAAAATTAGTACCTTGGCACAGCCAACAAGAGATACAAGCCTAGGATTTCTTCAAAGAATATGCGATCGCCTAGAACTACACTCTTGCCAATGTTGAATTTCCCCATATTACCTACAAGCACTTCAGGATTCTGAAAAAAGATACACCAAATTCGAAACACATCAGGACAATTTTCACCCCAAATAACTCTTCTCTAGATGCTTCGCAACAAGAGAGTACCATCTGTAAATTGTAGATGACTAATTGAAAAATTGCCCTAGTAAACTTCAAGGCCTTTAGTAAACTCTAGTTCCTTGGTCCTCAACATAAGGCAATTAATGGCCTCAGCTACCATAGTGAAGAGGAATGGGGATAGTGGATCACCATGTCTTAAACCTTTAGAAGCACTAGTTGGGTCTGTTGTTGAACCATTCACTAAGATGGAGTAGGAGGAGCCTTGAACACATGCCATTAACCAACACCTTCACTTGGGTCCAAAACCCATTCTCTGAAATAGGTAGTCCACGAATTCCACCTAACGTGATCGTAAGCCTTCTCCATGTCTAGTTTTAGTAGTACCCTATCAAGAATTTGTCTCCCCTCTAGGAATGCTCCTTGAGATTCCCCAATTTTCTCCCCAATCACAGAACTAATTCTTGCAGCTAGGACTTTGACTAGAAGTTTGTACACATCCATGGAGAACTACATGATACTGACACTTAAAACCAATATCTCACACCCTATCATTACATTAATCTAAAGCGATGATTGACATGCTCATCCATTTAGTTGTTTATCTTAAAATTCATATTTTAACAATGGATTGGATTTGTTTTAGCTTTCAAATTCTTTGTTGATTGATTTTTCATTGTACCCTCGTCCCCTTTATTTTGGGCAATATCCATTCATTGTTGAAGTTCTGAAACAGATTGAAAACACTGATTAGAGAAACTGCTACCTTCTTCCCGTCAAATCTTGTTGATAGTTTCATAACCTGTGCTTTTGTCTAGATTCTTTGTTCCAGGTTAATGTTTTCGTGTTTCCATTTTGGTCCATGAGATCAGAACTTCTCTCAACTTGCAACTTCATTCTTGATATTTGTTCCGTGTAACATTGAAATTGTTCTATATTTGTCATTACTTTTCACCCTTGACTTTTACCTGTGTGCATGATGGTGCTAATTTTATGCTATAGGTCCATTATGTTGCCAAGTGGAAGGGTGTGACTTTTATGACTAGCAGGCAAGGACTTGGTGTCACTGGTGGAACGGTATGATCAGAGTATGAAAAATCATATTTTTACATTGAAGCTTTTGTACATTCTGACATTTGTAGAAACCGATACACTAAATTATGAGATCATTGTCAATCTATGAAGTGTTCGGGATAGAAATTGGTCTAGCGCCACTCTACTACGCTAATTAACAGACACTGCCATGGCTTTCTGGGTCATTCACCTTTGTGCACATTGTTGTTGTGAGGCCATGAACCATTGTTTGGCTGATAAACATGTTCCTGTTGGATATTGGCTGTTGCCCCTTTTTGTTTTCTATTTTGTCTGAAAGCAGTAACTCTTAATAGCCTGCAGCTCCATCTTTTGGGCCATGAACCATCCAGGGGTTAACCTCATGGATGGTTTGGATCATTGTACAGGGACCAGTGTATGGCGTTCATACCACATAGACATTTCTGTGTCATCCACTAGCCATTGCCTCAAAGTTATCCAATCTATTATATATTTACTTGTTTAGTACTCATTTGGAATGATTTTGTCTATCAGATTTTACTGGCATATCGTGTCTCTGTAACTTAGATTTTCCCCCCTGTTGTCTTTTAGTCT
The DNA here is from genome assembly GCA_022113865.1 of Chimonanthus praecox. Lineage (NCBI taxonomy): Eukaryota > Viridiplantae > Streptophyta > Magnoliopsida > Laurales > Calycanthaceae > Chimonanthus > Chimonanthus praecox. Next base: position 50,129,212 of record CM039093.1, on the reverse strand, counting down.
AACCAATAATAAACCACTTCTAACTGTATTCTACATCATAAATGAGATCTATTTCTTATATAGAAAGTTTATGGAACCACAAAGATGACCATGATGATGATGATCATCATTATCATAGCCTCTAATCTCATCTAACCAAAAGATGGTAATCTGCTTATAGCTGAAAAATGCTTATCTTCCAAGCTCATGAATTTCTCCTGTTTTGAAACTCTGCAGCCTTATGGGTTTGATGTGGGTCAATCTGAGAGAGGAACTGTCCTTAAGGGACTTGATTTGGGGGTTCAAGGCATGCATGTGGGTGGTCAGGTGAGATTGATATTTAGTTTCCATATTTCATTGTTACTGACTAATGGTCAGTGGAAATTGTTAGTTCATTAAGTATCTCTTCTGACGGCTTCTATAATAAGATGATGGTGGTTTCGTTGGGTTCTATGTACATCCTGTTCGCAAATCTTTATTTGTGGTTTAAACCAAAATTGTAACACCCCGCCCCTTTTCACTCTTTTAATCCGAAAATCAGAGTCTATTTTTTTTATTTTAAAGTGATATAGAGCGGGACGTCACGATGCGAGTTAAGTACGAGCTTCTAAAGCCCGACCCTTAACTGGCCAACCATACGTGTGCGTGGACCAAGTCCACTAAAATGGTTCACACGTACTCAAGTTAACTTGCGGAATAAATCATACATGCGGAATAACAATAGGATAACAATCCTATTCCATTTTAGATAGCAAAGTAGTCCAACACTTAACTATAATTATCATAACTTAAATATCTAAACATTAACCATCCAATCCATAGCAAATAAACGTACGTTATTACAATTCCGAATGCTAGCTATTCAAATACATAGTCCATGAATAAGTTAAATAAAATATAACTTAATCATCCAAGCTCCTAAGTTTGGCTCCAATCACGTCCTCGTTCCGTTCCCTTCCTGTGTCATCAACTAAGGTATAAGTAGGGCGTTAGACAACGCGCCCAGTAGGTATTCCAATTAGGGCTAACACATGGGTTAGTATATAAAATCCAGATATAATATACCATATCATATTCGTAAAGCATCATATCCAAAACAGTGTATGATAATAAAGATCCAATCATACAGATAAAAACCAGATACCTTGCATGATAATAAAGGTCATAATCATGCCGATTCAATGCCATGCCATGCTATCATATGCAATGAGTCCCACCCATTACAAACTCATACTATTCTCTTGATGGAATTCTCCTCATCAAGGTATCCTCTGATGAAATGCTCATCACCAGGGTCTTCATACATAGTATCCTCTTGATGGGATTCTCATCATCAAGGTATCATACATAGTATCCTCTTGATGGAATTATCCTCATCAAGGTATCCCCTACAAGTGCTTTACGGACGCCCCGACGGAGTGTGGGTCCCAGGTTAAAATACCCCTCACGACTTACGGACCCCGACGGAGCGTGGGTCTCCGATTACCTTCCATTCCTCCCATGCCAATGCAAATGCCAACATGCTTTAGAATATTACAAAACATAGCATGAAAATCATAATTGCAACATATTGTTTAATACCAAAATATCTTATCAAACATGAATTAAAATCATCATAAGTACATAATACATATCCATGGTTTCAATGATGTAGGAATCCTACCCAAGACAACTAAGGTGTCCTTGAGCTTTAAACCGGCAACCGTTCAAGATCGCGCACCGTTTGTGTGGTCCCGTCACCTTGTTACATATCAACTAGTCAATACATAGTCCATTTGATTTACCATTTTGTCTAAGTCCATAAACACACCCTTGTGGGGTTTGGCCATACACCATGGCTGAACTTCACTTACTTTGGTTTTAACCCTTCTTTTATTTATTACTCAATCACCCCTTAACTAATTACTTAACCCTTAGTTCACCAAAATCCACCTTAGTGGGGTTCGGCCATACAACATGGCCGAACCTCACCATCTTAAATTTGGTCCTTTTAATCCTTGACAAATCTCCATTTTGATTTGACCAATCATATTACAAGTTAACCACTTCAAAGAAACTAAATCCACCAATTATCCATTAATGGGGTTCGGCCATACAACATGGCCGAACCTCACCATACTGATTTTCTCCCTTTTTTCATCATCTATAATGGCTGATTATTTAATACTAAGTCCCAAGATAAACATATGTGATTCCTTAATCAAAAGCATATAACCATTAATAATTTCCAACCATACTCTTAACTCCAATTACCCATAAAAATGGTCAATGTGTGTGGCCGAACCCTATGGTTTTCTTGATCCAAACATTACAACATTTATACATGGTTTATGCACAGCACCTTAGCCATAAAAACAACATGGTTCAGCCATGCAATGGCCGACCCAAAACATTAATCTTTTCTCCATTTAAAACACCTTAAAACCTTCATAACAATATATGGTTTTTATCTCTCAAAAACCATAAAAATAACCAAGTCTTTTCATGGGGTTCGGCCATCCAAAGTGGCCGAACCCTATGATCCATTTCCTACCCTTTTTAAACATCATTATCCATGATTTAAACCTTTGATAGGTTCGGCTATATAATGGCCGAATCATGTTTCCTTATCCAATTTTATTTAACAAATGGTTATGGTGCACTTACCAATACCGTGACTCCTCCGGTTCTTTTACTTCTTCTTGATCTTCTCCTTCCTTAGTCCTTCCTTCCTCCCTTCCTCCTTGATCTTTAGCCGAGCCTACTCTTGCTGCAAACTCCTTGAAGTGTTCGGCCCAAATATTGATTTGAGAGAGAGAGAGAGAGTAACTTGGCCTTGGATGAAAGTGATAAACCTAGAGATGGAACTCCTTTGCTCTAAGTCCACTTTTGTCTTGGTGAAGTGATCGGCCAAGGACTGATTTGTGTGATAGACAACCAGCCAAGATTCTTTGTCTTGAGAGGTGAAAAACAGCCAAGGGAGAGAGGGAGAGAGTGACTTGAACTAAAACTCATTCCTTGGTTAATGAGGGTTGGCCAAAGGTGGTGTCCCTTGATGGCACCCCTTTGTAACTTCCATGCCCTTTCAACTTCCTCATAATGATCTATATGGAGTTTCATCCCATGAGATGAAACTCCCACCCTTTCCAACGTGTAACCTTGCATGTACTTTGTGTAACAACACAACTCTCCAACTTCCTCATCTTGATCCATGATGGTCGGCCAAGGGTGGTGTCCTTTGGTGACACCCCTTGGTAACTCTCATGTCCTTTCACCTCCCTCATTCAAGTCTCTTTTGGAGGTTTCATCCTTGAGATGAAACACTCCCAACGTGTGGCTCTTGGGTTTCCATCTTGAGATGGAAACCCCCATGCTTCCAACGTGTATGCTTATGCAAGCTTGTGTAACATCACAACCCTCCAACTTCTTCATTAATGCACCTTTGGAGTTTCATCCCATGAGATGAAACTCCCCCACTTCCAACGTGTAACCTTATCTTGGGTCTCATGAGGTGCATCTCTCTACCTTCCCACTCCACTCACTTGAGATTAAAATCCCATTAACTTCCATTCAACTCGTTTAACCCAATTCATCATTTTAGCTCAACTCACTCATTTAATTCTACTCATTTAATTCACTTGAATCAACTCAATTATTTGATTCCATTTCCAACTCAATTCAGCCCCAACCTGATCAAGCTTGAGCTCACTTAGTGGTCAACCTAGTCAACCACGACCCATTGGGTCCCAATTGGGCATTTTGACCCAATTAAATCAAACTTCAACCATTTGATTCACTTGAACCATATAAAACATCCGTTGGGTCTTAATTGACCAATTGACCCAATTATCAAGCCTTACCCATTTACTTCTAACTAGCTCATATATGATCCATTGGGTCCCAATTGGACTTTTGACCCAATTAAATAATTCTTACCCATTTATTTCCATTGATCCACATCTACCATCCGTTGGGTCTTATTTGGGCAATTGACCCAACATTTACCCATCTAAGGTTCATCACCATTATTTCACCCTTTCAATGGCAATTTCCGTAAATATTGATATCCTGAAAATCCGGGGTATAACAAAAATAGGAGTGCAAATCATACAAATTACAATCCACAAAATGTATTAAGCAAAAAAATCAAGTGATGGATTGCTATTGGACAGAATTAAGCACAAAGGTAGCTTTATTTTTCTGGGCTGCAACATCTGCCCCCTTTGGTAAATGGATGATTTTGTGCACTCCGCCACTCCTCAGGGACACATTTCCTAACTCATATGCACCAAGAAGAAAGCTATAAAATGAAGCAAATAGAAGTATATCAAACATTTTCTATGTTTTGTGGGTGTAAAAAGAAGGCCAAGAACTATTTTTAAAAATAAAATAAAATAAAGATAGAATTAGTTTAAGGAAGGAAGGGTATGTAAGGGAAACAAAGCTTCTTTTTTAAGTAAAAAAGAAAAGAAGAAAAAGAAATTGAAACGAGATAAAGTTACGTGGGAAAATATTCCCAAGAACAAATTTAAGAGCGTGAAAATTTAGTGGAGAATATTTCTAATCGTATAGACGTAAGTTCAACCAGATTTCTAAGTTTTACCATCTTCTTTTCTTAGTTTTTTGAGAATGGTAACAAATAAAGAGTTCATTAAACTGATTAAACAATCAAAAGTAATTACAAGATTCCCGGTATATGAGAGAATTACTATAGACCCAAAAACAAGAGCTTACAAAAGAAACAACACTGAAACCCAAAAAGAGGAGCAATACAACATCATCCCCATCACCCAAAACCACACCCATATCAACCTCACACGCCACCCCCCGAGAAGTCAACTAGAGACTCTTCTCTATCCATTTTTGTCTTTGCTAAAAGGTCAACCACTCCATTAGCCTCCCTCTTGGTGTGGATAATCCCTAAACCCTAAATGCTTTGCCAATAATTAACCAAGTGATAAGTTTTACTAATCTTATCTCTAACCATTTAGTTTTATTGACAATTTTCTTTTGGTAAAAATGCTTTTCCCCCTCTCCTGTTGAAATATGAAATTTTATTATAAATCTAAGGAAAATGTGCACAAAATGCTCACCCATGACAATGAAAAATCATAGATGCCTCAAACTCCTAGCCTAACAAAACATCAACACTAGACAAAGATTGGAGGTGCCAAATTTTGAACATCATTTAGCAAACACTCCAGACATCGTCTCTTTGAAAGCCTAAATCGAAATTTTCCTCGAACTCCTTGCGAACCTCACTCACAAGATACCATTGCATTCTGCAAGCAAAACCTCCAATGAGGAGGATTCTTGCTTGTCATAGAAAACCCTATTCTTTCCGTTGCCATCATCCATGACCTAGCAAACATGAAGGCCCCTTGTAAATACAACCACACATGAAAAGAATCACAACTTACTGTGGGTGGTACCTAACACACCTGGAATAGACAGAAAAATATATGCACTTTCAATGAAAAGGAATAATGGATCAACAAATGATTGATACTCTCCATGTCTTGATGGAGGAGTGTCTAAGACGGATAAAACTTGTGTTGTTTCATTAAGAAAAAATGTATGTATATACATGTTTTTTGAAATGAGGGCAAATAAAATTTATTAATAGAAGTGGTACAAAGAAATAAACAATCAAGATGCACCTAATAAGAAAAGGAAAAAAATAGAATAAAGTGAACATCAAAATAATAACCCAAAAGAAACCCCAACCCCCTATACCCAATTACAAGAATTCAACTGAAGCCTCATGTGAGTTGTATTGCCATTATCCCGCACATATAGCTTAGTTGGGCTAACCTCCTAAGATTGGACTGGAGGTCTTAGGTTTGACTCCTGTTGGGTTAACTTGATACACAGGGCTTGCGGGTGGTTTCATGTATCCATGGGATTAGTCTCTCCTCCAATATTAGTTGAGGATACCCATGTTCCCCAACCCCAACCCCCCCCTCCGAACAAAAAAAAAAAAGAAAAAGAAAAAAATGTATGGCCATTACTATTACAATTGGTGAAGCCTGAAAACCATTCATTCTACTACTGTTTTATATCTTTTGGAGCCTTGCCATGGTTTTTATGGACTTTTGCTAATTTTCTTTAAAAAAAGAAGCTTCTTGGAAGAAAATGGATCACCGAAGAACTTGATCGACTATGACATGTTGCATTATTATATGGAAGAGAATGTTGGCTGCTCAATGACTCCTATGAAGACAATAAAGAGAAACAAATGGAGGAAAGGGTAAAAAATAGATAACCACATTGCAACATGTGGGTATTTGACTTGACTCACGCTGCATGCCACACTGCCTATGCTGGCCTCACAGAGACATGCATTTGAAATAAATTTTCTGAAATTTCCGTGCCTTTCTTCTTGTAGATTTGTTTTCCAAACTAAAAAAATTCATTTCCTCTATGAGGGACGTTTTGTTTTTGAGATCAGCAGTTGGTGGTTGGATAACAAAATCAACAGTGTTGATGAAAAAGATCTGCAGTGTTTACTGTTCATGCAATACGGAAAATGAAAGATGTTACTGACCTGGAAGGTTGATAACTTCCAGAGAAAATACCAAATTAATGTGTAAAGAAGATTGATCAAAATAAATTGTTGGAGCTTCAAATCCAATGAGCACAGGTGGGTCCCATGGTGATCCATATCAAATTATTGGAAATGGAATATGCTATGATGAGAAGTCTTCAACAGCCATGCATCTTCTTGAAAAGGATTCAATGAAGATTTAAGAGCCACCAAGGCCTTTTGCTCTGAATTGCAGAACTAAAATGAAGAAGTGAAAAAAGTAAGAAAGGGGAATGAGAGGAGAAAATATGTTTTTGCTTTTGAATATTTTGTTATCTAATAACAGGGTCAGCAATATATATATATATATATATATAATATTTTTCACCTTTCAAAAATATATAATATTTTTCACACAATTACTGCTATAAATGAATCCCATGATTGAGAGAATAAGATACACACAGCTAACCTTGCTCTAAGGTCAACTCTTTACAAAAGGTAACCTTGTATGGTACACTAAGAGATACATAGAAATAATACACCACAGGAAAACAGTACATTCTATGGTTTGTCAAACTTCTTTCCTTAAAGATAAATACCCCTTTCCATCTTAAATGTCAAAATCTGTTTGTTGGTTTGTAACGATTAGTGCAAAGAGGGAAGTTTCGCTATGCTATGGTTTGGGAGAAAGTTGAAACTATTTTTCAAATTTCTTAAACTGCTAAAACTATAAAGTGGTGCTGCCTTAGTCAAAGGACTAGCACAGCTAAAAGCTATAAATTGGTAAGACACATATTTGCTTGTCTGATGATGGGTCTGAGACAGACATCTTTCAAGATGGATGTGTTATTGCTGTCTCAGGCTCTTGTACAACATACAGTGAGCCAGTTGTTGGGGTCGCCGTTGGGCTATAGTATGTCTTTGATAACATTCTATTTTGAGATAATGAAATCAAAATCAAGAATCTTAAGTTTTCTTACTTTCTCTATTTTTTAATTCCTGATTGATGATGGGGGAAACTGGATGTGAGGTCATTTTGGACTTTTTGGCATGGGCCTCATTGTTCTTTAGAGGCTCATCTTTCCATAATTTTTTTAGTTATTATTAAAAAAATCATGACAAGCATTTTAGCCCTTCATTAGCTGCACCAAACCATCTTTTTGTTTCAATATCAAAACTCTTGTAATTTTAAAGGGTTAGATATTCACTTCCTGTAATGTCTCTTTGGAGTAGGATTTGTTATATGTTATTATCTACATTCCACTGAATTCAAGTGGGTATGTTTGAATGAATCTTTTTAGTTTTGCAACATGATATTTTGCAGAGATTGCTGATAGTTCCTCCTGAACTTGCTTATGGCAGTAAAGGGGTCCAAGAAATTCCTCCAAATGCAACAATAGAGGTACTAAACTCATATTTAACTTTAATAGGCTTTTAACTACCTGCGAAATGATGGAAATGCTTGAATCTGGGCAATACCAAGTCCTATATCTCGCTTTGAGCAAGCACCGAAAAGAAGATGGCCTTCTACGAAGTCCACTGTTCTCCTCTCCTACGGTTTTCTCAAAATCCCACAAAAAAAATTCACCAAAGAAAACCCAAATACTCTCTAGACATAGGTTTTTTTTTTTTCCATAAAAAGAGAAGGCCTAGTGATCATTTGGGCCATTAAGCATCAGTTACAGAATACAATCATGACTTTTTAAAATCAACTAAAATTGAAAATGCTGGAAATACTCCTAACTCATCACCTTATAAAGCCAAATGGAAAATGGGCCATAACTTCTTTAAATTGTTGCCAAAATTGCACAAACTTGAGCTTGTGATAAAGGTAACCAGATAGCCTATCCAATAGGTTCAGTTTCAATTCATTTAGACATTAGATTGTATCCAAAATATGGCCATCATTAAGAAAACGAAAATAGAATCAATGTACTCTAGAGCTGCAAAAAATATCTGAAGGTGGAATTTCATGGAAACTTCCAATTAGTGCTGGAGTTTGGGTCTGTCTCCATCTACGTATATTAGGCCTATTAATATTAGACTCTGGGGAGTGCCTTCTTCGCTTGACACATGTGCCTCATCAAATGCCAAAGTGATTTCTATGGGGCCCAAAATCTTGGAGTGGTTGTGTTCTTATTTTGAGATGAAGATACCCAAATGTGTGTTGGGACTGAAAAGTCATGGGATGGATGAGGGTCTTATTTTGTATTAATGCAATAGTCCTTGCGTGTAGGTTTGGATGGAAATATTTAATTATCAATTTATTGGTGAAATGTCTCCTGCCAGCCACTTCTTGACATCAGTGTAACCTTTGAATGTTGAAACAACAATAGGAATTGTAAAATGAAGGAAAGACTGCATATATGTGGCCAATGCATTAAGAGCATGGATAGAAATTTGAAGTTGCTAAAGGAAAGTGTTTGTGCATATTTTAATTTGAATTGGTGCTACTGTCAACGCATTGAGGATCATGACTGATTAAGCATGAATATATATATATATATATATATATATATATATATATTTCTTACCTCTGAGACTGATAGTTGAACATGTGTGTCTCATTATGTCTTGTTTTGGGATTTCACTTGCTTTCATTACTTTAGCAATCATAGATTTTGAAAATTTATTGCAAATATGCAACTTTCATCCCACCTAGCTTACTGGTTAAATTGAAAACCAAATATAAGAATAAAGTTTGAGATTGCACTTTTGTAAAAATGTAGACTTACCAATGTCCTTGGGTAAGGATCAGTTATGTACACAGCAAAGATATATATATATTTCTTACCTCTGAGACTGATAGTTGAACATGTGTGTCTCATTATATCTTGTTTTGGGATTTCACTTGCTTTCATTACTTTAGCAATCATAGATTTTGAAAATTTATTGCAAATATGCAACTTTCATCCCACCTAGCTTACTGGTTAAAATGAAAACCAAATATAAGAATAAAGTTTGAGATTGCACTTTTGTAAAAATGTAGACTTACCAATGTCCTTGGGTAAGGATCAGTTATGTACACAGCAAAGATACAACCAGGAGTCTTGACAATTGTCTTTGCATATGTTTGTAAATAATGATGCTCCTTTCTAAAGTTCTATCAGGGAGTTCTAGACAATCATATCTATGCATGAGATCAGTAAGCAACATTTTACTCACATTTCATGGTTCAAACTGATGAAGTTCCATCTACACAATGTAAAAATGCATCTAAAATTGCATAAATGTTACAAAACTAGATTCACTCAGAATTTGATTGAAAGAATCTAGATGAATTGGTAAAAATAGCAGTATCTGTATCCATAAATATGTTTTAACCAGCCAAATATGTATCCTTATCCTGGATATTGGGAAAATGCATGTAATTTCTCTGTTCCCTCCTCCACGTCTGAACCTTTATCCGTATTTGTGTATCATGGGTTTTTATTATCTACTCGTTTCCCATGTCATCCTGTCTACAGGAGTGGTCGGTCTTTAATTTTGCTCAGTGTGCAGCTTGGATCCGGTCAACAATGAGCCTAAATTTGGCTTGCATTTAGGCTGATAAGACGAGGGTTAAGTTTGAGAGAGTTTTGCTCCTCTTGGTGGCACATTTTTTATCTTTATGTAGCCCTATAAATACCTTTTTTCAGATCGGATATAGGTCAGCTCATTAGGAAAGATGTGCCTGAATTTAGACCATGTTTAGCTCATGCATCTTCTTCTCTACTTTATGCAGAGTGTGGGGTGACTGGTCCCCCTTGTTCCTGTTAGAAATGCTTCAATCATTTCATGGAGCGACCATCCAACGATATTTGTGGAATAGATACTTCACAAGATTGATGTAGAGGGACTTTGTCGTTGCCCCTTTCAAAGACGAAATTCAGTGGATGTCAGCCTTTTTCTGACAGCAATAGAAGATTCCTTCTGCTGTGTGGACTCAGAATATTGTTCTTACTAGAAAGGGGTGCCCTTTTTTATTGTGCTAGGTGGCCCTGCTTGGGGTCCAACAGCCTCAATAGACTCAAGGGTTGGTTATATACCAAAAATCAGTGCCATCAGTCATCTTTATGTATTTGATTAAAGGCTGGGAATTATATAGTTCTAAGGATTTTATTTCAACTGTCAATTTCATGATTTCAGATTGCACTGAAGATGACAATTGGGGCAGATTTTGGCACAACTCTTGCACATGGGTCTGGTGAATCTGTGGACTCCATCTGTCACATTTAAAAAACTACCCTCCCTTACTGACTAGGTAGTAAAGCCCTCCACGAGTTCTCTCATCAATAATGTTAAAAACAATGGGCTTTCATTAACATGTCCCATGAGTCCTTAGGCTGCGAATTCTCTGTTTTCCTGATTAAGTGCCTCTCTAGATTTCTGTTCCATTTTCTTACCTGGCTCCTATCTTCATCTTATCCTGCAGTTAGATGTCGAATTACTGACTATCAAGCAAAGTCCATTTGGGTATGTGTAGATGCCAATCAGGATACTGGGGATATTTTTGTTTTCACATTTGCATTACCTTCACCTTTCTGCAGGATGTTTGCACAAACTTATGCTACCGTCGGTTGTTTTTCTACTTTTATAGGACTGGCGTAAAGCTTGTTGAAGGTTGACATGTTTCCACTTCTTACCTGTTGGCCATTGCATCAGTCTGCTATCTCGGACTTGCTAAAGGCTCTATTTAAATGGGCTTAAGTTCGTGCTCATCCTCTATTTCATTGAAAAGTATCAAATTGTATTGGAGCATGTTTGGAATGGCCATTTCTGGAATTGGCAATGATGTGTTATAATGAGTTAATAGTACAAATGCACCTCAAAAATCATACAAGTAATCCATGTCTGCAATCAATGAACCATCAACTGCACACCAATCGCCACATGGGTATCTTGTCACTGACACAATTTTTTTCATGAATTATTTACTGCTCCATTTTTCTTGGAAAATTACTCAGAAAGAGGGAAAAAATTCTGAAGTGAAGAATTTTAGATGATTCTTACCCCTGCCCTCTTGAAGAGTGGAAAGATCACTCCAAATTTATTTGATTACTTCAAAGCTATTGCTAGTGGCAATTTATTACCTTGCAAAAATATTCAAGACCTGGCATCTGTAACTGCACCCAAGGTAACTTCTTTCTTTCTTTTTTTTTTTGTTTTCCATATTAAGAAAAGGAATAGTGAAAAAGATGCATTGTCTTTGGACAATTCTATTCTCCTACTCTCATGGTTTAAAAGAACTTTTCAAGTGTGAAGCTCAAGCATGATACATTTGATAGCATCTAATAATTTGAAATTAAATAGTTCAAAGGCTTTAATTCTATACACAAACATGATTGCCTTGCATCTCCATGCTCCTCTTTTCCATGAATATTTTACATCACCTTTGGCTAATGATGCCTTTATATTTTTCCACTTAAAAGAACTTTCTCATTTTAGCAATATCTCTCTCCCCTTTTTCTTATATGAGCTTCTCCTTCAAATGGAATTAATTCCAAATGTGAAATCAATGGAAGATCCATCTTGGATGAGATTGGAACCAATCTTATATGTGGACAGACCCACTTATTTAATTTGCAAAGAGGAAATATGATGGCCATTCAATTGATTGAGAAGCCCAAACTTGTAGTTTATGCGTGCAAACTTGAAATATACGAAGCATCTCGGTCCGTAACCTACATGACATTCTTCCACTGAAAAAACCAAGTGATCTCCTCATCAAGAGGGCCATTACCATAATCTCGTGTATTGGCCAGGAACTTGTCTAAGAAAGTAAGAATTTTGAGTTCGAATTTTATCCCACAGGGTTTTTCTAGTAGGGAGGTTTGCACATTCCTGAGGACTAGTTGGGTGCTCTAAGAGGCGCTGGACACCTCGATCATAAAAAAAGATGGCCATTATCAGAAAAAAAAAATGAAAAAAATGCTAAATAGAAGTAACCAACGGTTCATATTCAAAGTGTTTGTGGGTTCAGCGAGCTGCTCTGATTTTTCAGATGGGGCTTGTCATTGGTGGGACCTTCTAACAAGCACAATTTGATGTGGGGGACGGAATGTGCGTTGGTGATTGGATGTCTGAATTCAAATGGCCATGGCATTGCTAGTCTGTAAAAGTTGCTTTACTCTGCAAAAGATTCCCGCCTTTTCAAATGAAAAACAGGGATATTCATATTCCTCCAAAACTCTTTCGAAAATAAGAAATAAAAGTTGGAATCAAAGAACCGTGTGAGATAAAGAAGGGTGTCTTTCAAGATCAACTATAGAATCAAACCTGACCGAAAGTTCCTTCAATATTATCTTCAATATTATCTTCTAACTAATATAGTCTTCTACTGGACCCATGAGGGTTGGTTCGGTGGTCAAGAACCTATCTGAGATGTGGAAGATCTTGGGTTCAAGTCACTCTCAACATAAAAAGGTCACTTCTTAGATTTGTACATGCTCATAGGATTAGTAATATGCTCTAAGAGACTTGAACACTTTAGTCTTCAATATAAAATAATGGGTGTTTTGATCATTATGTCTAGGTAGGCGGTTGCTAATTTTTTATCTCAAATTCTTTACATAACATTAGATGAGATTTCTATGAATCTCTCAATTTACAACAGTTTTCTAATAGAGAAACTATACATGTACAAGTGGCCCCTTGGTTGAATTATGAGTAATCCAAACGGTTCATGTTGAAGGACCCACCATGGATTGTTCATAACCCTGAAATTGCCCAAATGTTGAGGTTCTATCTCTTCGATCTGTCATTTCACTACTGGCAGATTGTCCATTTGTTCGATATTTCTGGTGAATGGTAGATTCTTTATCTTGGGCCCATTGCATATGTAGGGTGAGTCATATGTTTGGGTTGTTAATGGGTACCTCTAGCAAAAAACTTGAAATTGAGGGTTCAGAACCCATGTTTCGATTGACTCGCAAATCGGATCTGGATCCACTGTCCAACACTTGGGTTGAGGTCTATTAAGAGTCTCGAGTCATAATAGGAGGGACAGATATTTAGTCAATAACTGTTTTTCTAATAACATGGGTATTTATATCTCATATTGGAGGTGAGACTGATCCCACAAATATATGAAGTCACCCACAAACTTTGCGTATCAAGTAAGTCCGGGAGGAATTGAACCAAAGATTTCTAATCTAATTCCAGAAGCTTGGACAAACTGAGTCACCCGTGTGAATTATGAAAGTAAATGGTAGAACATGAACTTGTAATTCAGCTGTTAATTTTTTCTATACTATATCGAGTGATAAAAACTTCAGTTAGAACTAAATTTTGGTATAAATAAAAATTAGAATTTACGTTTCATTTAGGGTGTTTGTAAGCTGTAATCTTATGGCACTTTGTGGAAGGACTTTGAAAATGTTGTATTGATGTGGGGATTTCAACTCCTACATCGATTATGCCCCATTGCTTGTATTCATTTGACATTGGATCAACACAAGTTGACTATCATCATCATCAGTATTAGAGTCATTTATCTCATCTATTTGAATCGATATATGTAACTAGATTTAGTAAACTTATGAGACCTAGACCCAAAATTTTAATAGCTTCCAAAAGTAGTGGCAATGCTGAGGGGAAGAATTAAGAAAGCACCACCAACTCTCTTTTGTGCTTGTTTGAACATGATCTCACAAGAACCTTGTGAGTGTTGTGGTCCAAAATAGGCCACTTTCTGCTAATGTCACCACATATCCCATTGTGTAATTATAAATAGCCATATTTAGAGATAGTTGAGATAGTAGAGTGAGTTGACTTATCCAAAAATTCGGGTTATTGGGTACTTGGGCAAATCCAACTTAGATGATTAAGAAAATCAGAGCGTCTCCGATCAATCTAATGTTTTTACTTTGAAGTGCATCTTACAAGTCTCTCTTTAGTGTTACATGTTGAAAATTTCATTTATCATTAGAAATTTAACAGAGAGATCGATGTTTTTTTATAACAAGAGAAATCGATATATATTTTTACCATGACAAATGAACTAAAAAATAATACTTATCATCACTTGTTATAAAAATACTGAAATACCTGTGAATTTCCTCACAATTGCAAGCCATGCATTGAACTAAAAGTAGAAAACCTTTGCACCCTAAGATTGTTCTGCTGCCAATGAAAAACAGATGTAGGAGCAATGATAAAGATATTCCAAATCCATGGACACAAAATAGTCCTCTAATTGCCAAAATTTTAGAAATATTTTATGCAGATTCTCTCCATCCTTTATATTTTAATCTCAGCCCCCTTTATTCTCTCTCCATAGCTTTTATTTGTCTTCCACTCCTCCCTCCTTTCACCTTGAACCATCATTCCAATCCACTCTTATACTCTTCCCCTGTTCCTGCAAGCCATGACAACAACACACCAGCGTCTTCTTCCTCTTTGTCTCTTGTTTCTTCTTCATTTCCTCACTTCTCTCTCTTATTCTCAAAAAACCTGCCCCAGCTGTGGGTCTCTGCAAGTCCCTTACCCTCTTAGCACAGATCCTGGCTGTGGCGATCCAAGTTACAGCCTCAGGTGCAATGCTTCCGAGCAGAAACTCTACTTTGATGCACTCAATGGAAGCTCCTATCTTGTGCTAAGTGTCGAAGCCGCCGCACAACGTATGGTGGTGCAACCATCGCCGTGGGAGCCTGGGACGTGCATCACACAAGACATGGCTAGAAGTGAAGGGCTTTGGCTGAACCAGACACTTCCCTTCAACATTACAACATCAAACACCATCTTCCTCTTCAACTGCTCACCACGCCTACTGGTGTCGCCACTCAATTGCACCCCTTCTAGCCTTTGCCATCACTACCTGGACAATTCAGGCCATGTTGATCAACAACGTGCGCTGCGATGCACCACCGGGCTTTCGCCCTGTTGCACCTTTGTTGCAGGTGGCATGCCATCAGCTTACAAGATAAGGCTTCATAACTCGGGCTGTCGAGCATTCAGGAGTGTTCTTCATCCAGATCTTGACAAGCCCGCAAGCGAATGGAAAGAAGGATTGGAGATCCAATGGGCTTCTCCTCCTGAACCCTTATGCCGAACACAGCTCGATTGCTCTACCACATCAACATGTTCAGCGACTGAGCAAGGCCTCTCGCGTTGCATCTGCAATAGGGGCTACCACTGGAACCCTGCTCTGGGTTCTTGCCTAAAAAACATCCATCACTCCCTCTCACGGATCGCCCGCCTGGGTCTAAAGGTAGCAGTGGCGGTACTAGCCGCCTTCATGATCGTTATGGCGATAGCTGCTGTAGCAATAACAAGATGGGGCAAATTCCAGGGGCAATCGAAATTAGCCAAGGTCAGAGAAGACATGCTGAAAGCAAGTAATGGTGGGAAACCTGCTAGGATTTTCAGATTGAAAGAGGTGAGGAAGGCTACTTGTGGGTTCTCTAAGGACAGGATTTTGGGGATTGGAGGGTTTGGGGAGGTTTACAAAGGGGTGTTTGGAGATGGGACCTTAGTGGCAGTCAAGTCAGCTAAAGTAGGCAATGTCAAGAGCAACCAGCAAGTACTTAATGAAGTTGGTATACTATCTCAAGTCAATCACAAGAACCTTGTTAGACTCTTGGGCTGTTGTGTGGAAGCAGAACAGCCACTGATGATATATGAATACATATCTAATGGGACCCTTCATGACCATCTTCACCGGAAGGATGCCGCCTTCTTGGATTGGAGAACAAGGCTAAGCATAGCCCTACAAACTGCCGAGGCCTTGGCGTATCTACATTCATCAGCTTCTACTCCAATTTTCCACAGGGATGTCAAGTCCACCAACATTCTACTAGATGAAGAGCTCAATGCCAAGGTTGCCGACTTTGGGCTGTCAAGATTGGCTCGGCCGGGTCTGAGCCATGTCTCAACGTGCGCCCAGGGTACGTTGGGCTACCTAGACCCCGAGTACTACCGGAGCTACCAACTCACTGACAAGAGCGATGTGTATAGCTACGGCGTGGTGTTGCTTGAGTTGGTCACATCCAAGAAGGCCATCGATTTCTCTAGAGACCCCGACGACGTGAACCTCGCTGTTCTTGTGACGCAACTTGCAGAGAAGGGTGCAATCATGGACGTGGTGGACCAACGATTGCTTGCTAATGACCCATCCATCGTGATCATCAGGAGTATCGAGCACTTTGCGGCTCTCGCACTCGCATGCTTAAGGGAGAAGAAGGAGGAAAGACCAAGCATGAAGGAAGTAGTTCAAGAATTACAGTGTATAATAGAAGTATTGGATCATGAACATGTTATTAGTGAAGAAGGTGGCCGGTTTGCAAGTGCAGCATGATACTACTGCAATTTTATTTTTGTTCTGCTCCGGACTCAATCCTGTTTGAATATTCTATCTTGTAACTTTGTAAGAAAATAATGCATGGATTATTAAGGGCCAATGGAACAAAGCAAGAAGGGATTTGATTAAGGGGCCCTCATCCACACCTGCAACACTATACTTTTCAAGTGTGTTTAGGGTCACAGAAAGTAAGGATCAGATACTCATTTTGTAGAAAGAAGAAAGGATAGAAGCATAAAAAAAAAAAAGTAGAACCAACATTGTAAAAATAAGTAGAAAAAGCCATTCTTGGCAAATATAAAGTGTGGGAATGCATTAGCTGAATGATTCCATCATTCATGTGCTCCTCTTCCTCTCTTAAATCTACACTGTACATTTGTCTTAAAATGGTGGAGATGTTTCTGTATCATTAACACCTATATATATACAAGCTATAATTTCAAAAAAAAAAAAAATCAATCAAATCAATCTACAATTCTATAATTGTTGTGAATGAAAGCACACAAACATAGCCGGAAGAACAAACACAGATCAATCACACACAAAGATATAATGATTTACGTGGTTCCTTTTCGGTACGTCCACGGGTTCAAACCAGATCCACTATACTTAAAGGCAAAACAACGAAGAAGAGACGGCCGTGCCTGTTACAATTTTCACTCTTACATCTCTCTCACAAAAAGAGACATTATATAGTACTCTAATTGGGGATACAAAATATGTAATGTGAAAAATTATAAAATTGCCCTCTATTAAAAAAAATCGGCTCGGGTGATGGGATCACCAGTAAATATCAGATAATCAGGCTCCACAAAACCTAACAAGAAGCTGGCAATTAAAAAAAATACAATAATAAAAGGTTTTTTGTGATGAATCAATCAAATGCAGACATTCCATTAATAAAACTATTGAGCCTTTCACCATATAAAGCATATGTGATGATAGTTCACACTTCACAATGCCTTATTGCCTTTCTAAATGGGATATATCATGTAATGATGCCATTAGCACTAATAGTTTGCAAAACTTTGTAAATGGCAGTGTATTGATTGTAGTCAGGAAAAAGAAGACAGTGGGAGTCAATGCCACTAATCAACAAATTATAGCAGAAACTATTGGACAATGGAAATTTATTATCTTTAATTACTGCAACAAAATCATATTCATACATGGAGAGAAAAATGTAGAACCAAGATTCATTTTACGGTATTGATCATAGTAATGTTGAGGTGAGACTAGTGTTCCAAAACTCGAAATCACAACGAGTCGAAAATAATCTTGTGGAGTCCAATTCTTCAAAAGATTGAAAAAATACAGAAAATCTCATGGACGTACTTCACTTAAAATCTTATAGAGTCAAGTTGACTTTGTATGTTGATTTTAAAACGAGTGAGACTAAATAAGTCTAAATTAGACTCGGTTAAAGAAACTTGACTCAATTGAATTTCAAGTTCGATTCAGAGGTGATTGGGAACTGATCAATTATTGATCTCAAAGCGAGCAACTCTAGGTTAAGTTAATCAATCTTTTTAGGAAATCTGATCTTTTATCATGGGTTTGGCTTCACATGGTCAGGTGAGATGGATTGAAGACCTCATGGAGAGAAGGGTTTAAGGAAAAGACCTCTCTCAAATCACTATAGCTTTACTAGTTAAACCATCAATGATTTGTAAGAACTCAATTTACAAAGTTCAAAATTATAAGTCTAGAATAATCAACTCACTCATAGTTTTTTCCATCTTCTACATCCCCATAGAGTTTAATCTATTTATTTTGAATCCTTAATTTAAAATCAACTCATTTATTAAAAGAGTTGACGTGAGATCATACCATAAATCACTTTCTAAATGGGTCAACATACTCAGATTAAGATTGGGTCAAATCAATAGATTTGTCACAAATTATTAAGCAATTTGAATCGGGTTGAACAAGTTGTTTATTTAAACCCCAACTCAAAACCCACTCATCTATTAAACTAGTTTGGACTAAAGCAACTCATTTGTTAAACAGGTTAAAGGGACACAAATATTTTTTTCTAGGCTGGCTTCAGATTGAAATATTGAATTGATGGAATGAGTGAAAAAAATCATGACCACTTAAATTGGCTCAAAAGATGGGAACATAGACTAAAATATGGGCCAATATGAAAAGTATTAGCCAATACATATTGATTCAGGGTCCAAAAACTTGTGGACCCGAGATCTTGGCATAGACACTGAGATCTCGGGTCCACCGTTTTTTGGCCAATATCTCGTTGATATCGGGTGATATTTTCTCTCTCTCACTCTTTTTTTTTTTACAAATCTGGGCCGTATCGGAGAGATTTTGGTCATATTGGCCGAGATCTCGCCCATATGGCAGATACATCTCATATCGGTTGAGATATCTCGAACGTAAAAAACCCTAATATGGACCTCGGGACTGGTACAATAATAAAGGTCGTTTTCCTAATTTTTAAGAAGATTAAAAACTGGGTCAGTATATACAATCTCACCAATTTTTAAATCCATGGATGGAAGCCCTACAACAAATTTGTAGCAAGGAAATAGTGACAGGACAATGAAGTTGGGGAGAAGATTAAAGGGGGTAAGATGCAATTTTTTTTACATTACCACATAAATTACGCCCATAGAGGATTTTTCTAAAATTGCACATTCGCAGCCTAGTTATCTTTAATAAATAAACAAGTGTTTTTTTTTTAATATGGATAAGGGTCCAAAATTCGGTGGGGCCGAGATGCCGATATCTCGATTCCACAATCTCGGCCGATATCGGCCGATATTACTCTCTCTTTCTTTCTTTGTTTGGCCAAATCTTGGCCGAGATGGTGGGATCTCGGTCATATTGGCCGAGATATCGCCTGTACAGCCAATATATCTCGTATCGGCCGAATTTTGGACCCCTGATATGGATATCTCCACCCCACATTGGAGGTGAGACTAATTTTATGTACATGTGTAAATCTCTCAATCCCCTATCCACACACACTGGTAAGTCGATGAGGAATAGTCCTATGAAAAGTGACCCAGAAGAGTTTGAGCGTGATAAACCCAAGACCTCCTTTCATGAGAAGAGCCTGTTAGCTGTCAAGTCAACCCCCAATGGATTAAAGAACAAGCGTTTTGATGTGTAGAAATGGGTAACCCAAACTATTTTTACCTTTGACATACCAATGAAATACAATTGCTACAAAGACGATTATTGAAACTCCTACAACAGATATCAAGACATCTACCACTAAACGTTTAGGTGAGAAGTTCGTATCGACATATTTTACCTTTAATACAAACCAAAATATTATCTGATTTTACCTAAAATAATGACCAATATATTAATTGAATTTTCAAGTAGATATTTTCCTTTTTTTTTTTTGAATTTACATGTGGGAAACTGTTGGATACCCAGAGTAAAAACCCCACAGGTGTACCCCTACCCCTAAGGCACACCAAAGTTAGACCATGAAGGCTCAAACCCGAAACCTCCCACTTCCTGAGGTGAATGGTAACCAACTGATCTACACCCGTCATATTTCCTTTTATACCATCATCAGAACTCAATCTAAATGTAGCCACTATAAAATCATGAAACTGAAGGTGTTAAATTAAATTAGGCATGCCTCATTGATAATTAAAATACAGACATTGCACTAAACTAAGTAAATGATTCAATGCAGCTACAAACACGGATTTAAATAGCGATACATATCGTATCGGCTGATATGTATTAGATTTTAAGTCTTGATAAATATCGGCCGATACAATATGTACGGGTCGTACAATTATGATCTTGGCCGATCTTGGCCGATACGATATGTATCTGCCATACAACTATGATGTCCGCGATATCAGACGATATATCGGCCATGACATCACCAATATCAATAATATCAGTGTGTTCTAAATAAAAAAAATTCTATCTCGGACATGGGCTCCACCGATATCTCGGTCGCCATTTGCGTTTCCAAATCTTTTTTTATAAAAATAGACTTGTTTTTTTTTTAATTTAGAAAAATAAAAATAACACCCAATATTTTTTCTTTTGAAAAAAAAGAAGCGAGAAGTTGATATCGCCGATATCATGATATCAGTCCATATCGGCTTGGCCGAGTTT
This sequence comes from Chimonanthus praecox, assembly GCA_022113865.1. Lineage (NCBI taxonomy): Eukaryota > Viridiplantae > Streptophyta > Magnoliopsida > Laurales > Calycanthaceae > Chimonanthus > Chimonanthus praecox. The sequence continues at coordinate 50,108,336 of CM039093.1, read as the reverse complement.
TTTACCTATGGCAACAAGAACATTATCATAGAACAAAATTTGGAACAAATAGTATTTCAAAATTTGAGAAGTAATTTTAGAAGAAAAGAGAACTTGTATGCAACTAGGCCAGCGAATAATAGAAGGAAACAGAAAAAGAAGTGCCAAACAAAACAAAGGGGGGCCGAGTAGCCCGGTTACTCATCGAGGCTTTTGGATATAACTTTAGTAGTTTCCATGCAACAAAGGAAAAGGCAAAGGCAAGAAGCCATTTCCATTCAACTGTTAGGTTCTGCGTATTGAAAGGAAACTATATAATTTTTAATGTTGTAGTTTGCTTCTCTTTTCTGTGGCGAAGAAGGTGATTTTCTCCCAATATCAGCAATTCAGTGGAAAATTACAAAATAAGAAGAAAAGATGGAATGCAAAGAAGGAAAACTTCCAAGAGGAAATCTTTAGCTACCCTTCTCTTACACTGAAAATGCTCTCTCTCACAATCATTCAGCCCAATGTAATAAGAAATTTTGCACCAGCAGAATCGGAATCATTCGACCCATGTTATAGGAAGATGGGAAGCTTATGGAGACTGCAGATCTATTGACAGTTAGCAAAATTCTCTCTCAACTAGATAATATTTGTCATGATCTAAATGGCTAATGGAAACTGGTGGCTAATATGCTATTTATAGTCTGGTTGTGATTTGTTAAAAAGAATTATTAGTATTTAACCATCAGAGGTTGACGTGATGGTCAAGAACCCGACTAAAATATAAGAGGTCTTGTATTCAAATCACGCTTAACACATAGGGTCACTCCCTATAGACTTATCCATTATTTGTAGGTAGGGAGGCTTATACATGTTCCAATGACTAATCAGATAAAACGCCTGGATACCCTGGTCTTAAAAAAAATCTACAAGTGATTCTTTCAAGAGTCCCTAAACTTGTCTCAAATTGAAATCCTTAGTAGAAGTTTTCTCCTACTATCATGTACTCAGTCAACTCATAAGAATATTTGTGGTTAAATAGGAATCCTTCTAAAATATTTACTAAGTTGAACATTATCTTGAACACCTTATTTGAGTAGCCCTTAGAAGCTTCTTGAGGAGGTGAAAACATTTTATTTACCATTAAAGTTGCCATGCTAAATATAGGCGAAGGGCTAAGGAGCTAAGAAATCAAGTTAAAAGAGCATTGCAACATGAAAGTAGCTGAGAAATAATAAGTCCATAGATCACCATGTTCACTATTCACTAGATACTATATTCACCATGAAAACAGTAGGTCTCCCTATTTAAAAAGACTGCTAATTTGAAGTGAAGTAATACAATTTTAGATGAGACATATAGAAAATGACAAATATAATTAGTGGGTTAAATTTGAAAACTCATATAATAAGTTTAGCATTGTAATTTGGACCTTAAAAGTTTGATTACTAAAACTCACTGATTTTCAAAGATCTTCTCATAGAATTTCGATGAACTTATTGATTTTCAAAGATCTTCTTGTAAAAATTTGATCATTGCATAGAGGAATTTTCCTTAATATAATAACTCCTCTATCCATTCCACCTAACAAGGGACAGCTAAACCCATGATAAATGTGAACTGTCTCTAAATAAAGTTAACACTATAGTCTCCTTGGCACTAGCCAGAATCCAACATTAAACATATTTTTCTTCAGTCAAGCATAACCATCTCACAACCTCATATTCAGATTATTTGAGATAAATTCTTCTTTTATCTCCTAAATTCAAGTTTTTAAAGATACTCGACTTGTTCCTCCTGTTACTTAATTCCTAAGTCTAGGGCTGCAAGTCGGGTCGGGTTTTGGCCTGACCCGTATGATCCAACCCGAGAAACCATGTGGGTCAGGTTGAGAATTCAGCAGATCAAGTCGGTTTGAGAAGATAAAAGCCTGCATGAAATTCAGGTCGGGTTGGGTTGAGGATTTTACAAGTTAACCTGATCCGACCCGGCTAAAATTAGACTAAAATGGTTTCACAATGCAGGTCGGGTCAGAATTCGAGTTAGAATTTGGGTTGGGTCAGGTTGTGAAGCTCGAGTTGAGAATTCGAATCAGGTTAGGTTCCATATGTATCAACTCACGTCGTGTTGAGTTTTAAGGAACCCGACACACCCGCCCCAAGTTACAGCCCTATTCCTAACCATTCAAGGGTTATATTCATTCTTTTGTATACTAGTCACATTTCCTAATGTATCAGGACTTTTATAGGAGAGGTTTTATAACACCATGGAATCATTGCGGTGCTTGTTTTCATTGCCTAACAATCATCTACACAGAAAGTTGCCAACCGATGGTCATTTTAGCATATTCTCATATTTACTTAATCAACAATGGTAGAGAAGAAACGAGATTTTAATTGAATGTATCATTTGTCGAATCGACAGTATCACATAATGTAGACACCCCCATAGAGTACTCCTTAAAATCTTAGAATTTTTTTTTTTTCCCCCTCTTTTTAGCCTAAGCTCCATGCCATCCTATTGGCATATCGAGATTTCATCTTCCATGAGACTTAAAACAAGTAATAGATGCTTTAAACTTAACAATGCAAGAGAACAAACATTTTATATTGTAGCCAAGGGAATGACAATATTTCATTATCTTGAAAACAAAATGTTAAAACATTTACATATTCATGCCACTCATTTCAAAACATAACTTCCTCAACAACATCCTTCAACTCTGGAAAAGAATCCCTATCAGCAGTCAAAACATTTCTTCCTTAAAACATCCTACAGTAGTGGAAAAGAATCCTTATCAACAGTAAAACATGACATCCTTGACAACATCCTTGCCAACATCCTTCAACTCTGGAAGTGGTCGCACCGCAGCATTCAGCTCTCTATTGATACCACCTCCAATCGTCGAACCATTATCAGATGCATCGTCAAGATATAGCGTGCTCAAAATGCTGCTAAGTGAGCATAGTACGCTGGAGGAACTACAAAATCATAATGCACTATTAGCAGAGAAAAGCATAAAATTATTAGATGAATGAACAAGAGTTGACAAGCAAACCACCCACCTATTGAAACTGAGCGCGTGCATCTTGCGTATCTGAAAGCAAGCAAACAATGTAAACAATAGAGATTCAGTTACTCAGAGTCTCAGACCAAGAGATTTCAATAAATTTAAAATGACTAATGCAAAAAGTGAAAGAAGATTTACATGTAGGAGAGATTGTAAGTCAGCTTCTGCATTTCATCTGCTGTGAAATTGTTCTCGTCAAAAAGAACATGTTAGTGGGTAGGTCGGCTAGTCCCCTGCAGATCCAAAATAAAAGAAGAAAATCATAAATATCTTCACATCATTTACTACCAAAAACAATTCAAAATAGATTCACAGGTAAATTACCTGTATACCAGCATGGCTGCAAAGGTAAAAATCGAACTCTGTAGGATGGCAGATCATGGTATCAATGACAGTTCCTGAAAACCATAAACATGATCATCTTATGAGAAGTTTTAAGGATTCATAATCATCAGTGCTTAAAATTATGATAAAGCTGTAAGGATTCATAATCATCATCAGTGCTTCAAATTATGATAAAGTCATAAGGATTCATAGTCATCAGTGCTTAAGAAAAGGACATGTTCTTCATTAAGGATCCCTAAGGATCCCTGGTTACATGAAATAGACCAGACAGAGTATGTGGAAACCAACTTCACCGGGCCCACTCGGAATATCAGCAAATTCTAGAGGAGCCTACCTCTAGAAGGATTCAAATTCTAAAAACACCAATTAATTTTCCACCCTACTTGCTACTTTGTTGAAAGCCTGACAGCTATGAATTCAAAGTTTGGAAGAGATTCAATTCAATACCACTTCAACAATTGCAGGATAAACAAGAAAAACATAAACGAAAAGATGTAGGTCACCATTTCTTCAGTATATATAAAATGAATCAATACCGGGTTTAATATTGCCACTCCTATCAGTGAAATTCGGATTAGTAGGGAAGAAGCGCGTGTGGTGCCTCTTTTGCACAACAACAAATGTCACAGGAGGATGATAATCTTCTTGTAACGACTTGCAAGCCTGTGGAAGCGAAGCTTAAATTAAAACGGTGAAGCTGAGACAGAAAGAAAGTTCATGGGTAAAAGCACAATAAAGATTTGAACTTTGAGCACCACCTTGCGAATAGTTCTATCTCATTAAGGAGAACTTGACTAAATTGGCCTTCACTAACTCCATCTCTGCAGATCCATGAAAATCAAAGTCATAATGTCTATGCATTTCAAAGAGAAGTGTAAGAACATTCACAGTTTACATGATTCAGAACAATGAATTACCTAAAGAATATTGTACGGTGAGGTTTCGCTGAGTTGATCTATAGAATGCCATTAAGTGATCCCTGGTGAACATCAAGAAATGTTAGGAAATAACCAATGGGCATCAATGGAAACTGGGAATAACAATGTCTACCTAATCATCCCTTGATATTTGGCACCACCCTCTATGAACAGATCATCTATCGATTCTCTCCGATGCGGTTGCGAAGAAACTAAACCACGATACTTGGTAATCTCTGGCCAATCCATTGAAGCAACAACCTACAACCCACATACAAATGTCAAACTTTCAACTACCACAGCAAGTCTACAATGACAGACTTAATATCGGCAAAGAATGTCATACCACTGCTATTGATGGGCTAGAATCCTCTCCAGGCTGTGCATGTGTGACATCAGCACTGAATATTATAGTTGGAACATCAGTAACATGAGAAATTCTGCGTGCAATGGCGTCACAAAGAACTGTGTTTCGGCCACCAACCTATTTAAAGCATTTCAAAAGCTCATTTGTATCAAAGCACTGAATCCATTCCTCATCTCTCTCTCTCTCTCTCTCTCTCTCTCTCTGTGCTACAACATAGTTTTCTATTTGTGTAAGCCATGAGAGCATAATAATCACTTTTGAAAGAAGTAAATTATGGAAAAGAAAGCCAAAGATCTCTGCCCACCCATTTTCCTCCAAACAGAGGATTAGGAACTGATGACTTCAAGTATTTTGGCATGTACATATGTCCATAGTTTCCTATCACCCTTTTGTGAGAGCTAGTCTTTTCCTTCAATGACTTTACTTTTTGTGTTCATAGTCTCAACACATACCTTCACATTTATCTTTAACGCGAGATTTCCTAGATACTGTCTGTTAGGCCTCAAGATATGTCTTGGTTTGCAACACTGTGTAACTATGCCTAACTCTGTTTCACAAATTCGTTTGATCCTTCCTGCAAAGTGGGAAAAAAATAACGTTCAGAATATTTTTACAAGTAAGATCAGTCATTAAATCTGGGTTTCAGAGGCTAATATGCACTTTACCATATGGATCTCTGCCTTCTGGTAAAATAACAATCAACAACTGAAGATGTTTATGTTCAACTTGCATATTTTCCAATTTTGCAGTAGATGGACTAGAAATGTCTCTGAGTACATCATCAATCTGGTTGGGGTGGCAAGAGCGTATGGGAATTAAAGAATCTGTCGCAAAATCCTACAAAGAAGAAGAAAAGGCCTCAGGTTGCAGGTGTTGTTTGTTGAAAGTAATACCAAAAATTTTAATCTAAGAGAACAGGAAAAACATCAAAGTGTCTTGTTGAAAGTAATACCGATAATTTAATCTAAATGAACAGGTAAAACATGATACCATTCCAATATCTCTGCAAAAATCAACGAGTTGCCGGCAGAAGGAAACAACACCATTTTGGTTCGTGCGTGATAAGTTCAAGCATGTCCAATTTTCTACCTTACCACCATCAACCCTTTTCTGCATGTGGTCGAGTTAGGTTAGGCATTTGAGTATTAACTTGCATGTTGAGCGAGTGAACGCATCACAGAATATAAGCACCATAAAGCAATCAATTACCATACAAACATGATTAGTATGCTGTATTTTAAATGTCAATAATGTACAGTTTGTTCTGTTGGATTTCATAGACCATAACTGGTTTAAGGACTTGCAACGTTTAAGACATTGAAACAGACACGCAAGGATTAATGAAGGACATGGCAAGCAAGAATGAAGCAAAAACAACATATTACTCCCATGGCCAGATCAGAGTGATCGGTCTCGTTTGGTAATGGGAACAAATTAATCCCCAAACATGAATGGAACTTAGCAAAAATGCTGCTAGAATATTGTATAGCATACACAAGCAATATAACATGTTACAAATGATATTTTTCACCTCAAAAGAATGGTTGGACTAGGAAGATCAATGGGGATTGATTTCCAGGATGAGGAGCAAGCAGAGGCAGCCCTTCATTGGGTGGAGGGAATTTGTGCTAATTCAAAGAAAATGAGAATGGGTGGGTTACAGGTTCTTATCAAGGGTGATATTTGTAACTGGATTTTTTTTATCTGGAGTGGGTGATTGTATATGATGCCTTTCTGGTACTATTGTTGTTCTTCTGAATAAATTTTGTTTCTGTCACCATTTTTTTAAAAAAAAAAAAAAGAATAAAACAATAGAACAAGTTTTGCAGTACCTTGTTGATCATGTTCCACTGCCCTACTTGAGGACGGCAGTGATCCTCACGACTACTTGGATGATACTTGAGCTGAAACAACCAAATAGAAATTTTTGTGGCATAAACACATATCACTGAAATATAATAAGAGATTTAGGTCATTCTATTACCACCAGAGGTTGCAGAACACGAACGCCTATAGAAGCAAGCTCAGCTTTTACTTCAATACAAATTCCTTGGCAAAATCATCTCCACTGTAGTTGTTATAGTCAACAATCTAGAAGGGGTATCAAATGCAAGTATAAGGGGAAATATTGAAGCAAATGAAAAATCTAGAGAACCAAAACAGAGAACTATTTGCTGCTTAAATAAAGTAATAGGTACAGGCATTGAGTTAAAAGACTTGCAATATTGAATGTTTTTACCTCCTTTACATTTCTTTCCCTGTCATGAGGACGTTGGCATGAAGCTTTCAAAATGGCAGTAACTTGATTTTCATTCAATTTCTTTGAGTATCTCTGTCCTTCAACTATAGTACAAACCTGCAAAAATAAAAGAATTGACATAACACTAAATTGAGCAGTCAAAACAACAAAAATAGAGGGAAATGCCAAAGGAAGTACCTCCATTGGTAAATAAATTGGTCGCTTATCAGTGCCCGCTTGAAGAGATGGCCATGCAACATACTGCAAGCAGATACGGTATTTTTTCCAAAAGTACTGAACCACAGAAACTGTATGTCCACACTCATCAGGAAACCTATTAAATACCGAAAGATTCTCAATCAATAATGCTTATAATCATAGAATAGAACATGAAAGGAAAAGAAATAGCTACATTGTGACATCTATAACATATAATTGAGGACAAATTAGAGGTTTTGTGACAAGAAAATAGCATGATAAAGATGATGGAATTAGAAGGGGATCAGAATCTAACATCAACTGGCTTGTGGGCACAGAAGTTATTCCAGAAACTCTGTATTGTCCACATGAATTTTTCCTATGGGTGTCTACAACTTTTACTCCCCTTAAGGCCTTCTTCACCTGTAAAAAAACAACATATGGAAAAATCCATACAAACAGTCAAACGCAAGATGAAGTTTACCTTTGAATTTTTTTTTTGAAAGGAAAACGATTACTAAATAAACTTGAACAATCAATTGAGGAATAATGAGAAAGCACTAAAGCAAATCTCCTACTCATGCAATTTTCTGAACATGTTTTCAAGGTTTGGAACTTTCATGAATAGTTTGAGAGTAAAACATAGAATAATACAAGTTAAAAACCAAGAACAAGAGAAAGAGACAAAACGGTACAACCCAAGAAGGGCTAACTTAAATCAACTCAAAACGACAACTTCATCGTAAAACCACAACATCTCAAAAAGTTTTTAACTCTAATGTCAAAAAATTCCATATAAACCACACTATCCCACTAAGAAAATATTTTGAGTTTAATCTCCAAAACCTATCAATGTGTTAGTTAAAAACCTTGGAAAAAAAAAACTTATAAAACATTCATACTCTAGTCTTTAAGAGGCGCCCACACAATTATCTAATCCAAAGCCCTGTGCATTTCTCCCTTTGTGCACTTCTTCCTCTGAATTCAAATCCAGTCTAAGCCAACACCCTTTCAGTCACAAGAGTAGATTCCTAAAATTAAAAATATCTATGGACAACTTAACCTTTAGAACCCGAATAAAATAAAATAGGATGATGAGCCATTTTCATGGCCTAAACATGCCCCCAGTCTGACTTAATCATGTCATAATAAACATGCTTGAACACATATAATAGCGCAATTAGCTGGGCTTGATTTTTTTTTTTGCCCATTTAAGTAAAGGAGCAAGCTTAACTAATTGAATTAGTTTAAGAATTAAGAAGTCCAAACTTTTCAGCCCATTTTGTCACAAGCGTGTGTAAACTTAGTTCACTTTCCTTTTATTTTAAAAAAATTATTGTGAAATCTATTAAAATCTAACCAATGAGATTGACATTAGACTTGACTAGCTACAAATGAATTTCCAACCCCTTGATCATAATGAACAAAATCACCAAAAGTCATTTTTTGAAGACACGTTGTGATTTTCTCCACTATTATCAAGTTGTTAGAAATTAAATTTTCACTAAAATTTGATCCTATGTGCAGCTCACCACATCTTTTAATGGGTCAAGAAATTTTTGTAAAATGTAAAAGGACAGACACCAAATGTAGTCTCTACACTCTACACTTGTATCATTCTAATACTTGGTAACTTGTGCCTTCTTTAAGGGTTTTACCATGGTAAAAGTTAAATAGAGCATTTCAAAATTTCAGCTAAGGGTTTCTTTTTTTTACCATTGAACTTGAAAATTTCAAAAAAAAAAAATCTTAAAAATGGGCTCAAATGGAAGGGCTAAGGCTTTGTACATTTTAAACAAGCAGGTTTAGACTTGAAAAGATCAATGAGTTATGGGTAGGCTCCGGCTTTTAAGTGACCCAAATAGAAACAAGATATGAGATGATTTATATAACTTTACAATACTCAGATTTAACAATCGTTGGCCTCTTAAATGTCTCCTTGGTGCACTCTGTTAGAGTTGAATCAAAGTAAAGGAAAAAGGCCTCCTTGAGGAATTAACTAGTAGAAAAGGGGGGATACAATAAAATCTAAATTAATCAAACAATGTAGAACATCAATAATAATCATCAATTTGTTCTTTAATTGGATCAAAAAACCACCATGTAGCTAACCTAAGTAAACTTAACAAACCTTCCCGAATTCAATCGGAAGAATTAAAATCACCAAAGCAATTAGTTAAAGTTTACCTGAGACACCACCACTACTTTTCGACAGATAAACTGGGAGTAAACCTATAGGGAGGATAAGCTGTTTTTTCAGATTAATTCTCCGGCTAGTCCTAGTCTTCCCAGGTTTGAAACTTAGCCCAAACATCTCCTTTGAGGCCTGTGATGGCTCTACAAACCCTACCAGTCTTGCGACAATTGTGGCGCTAGCCGTGATGTGGTCCATGTCCTTAGTCTCAGTCCACAGGCGATGGGCCAACTGTAGTCTCCTCTGCTTCGTGTCCAGTCCAATGCCCCACTTCTGGTAAAGGTTCTCCCTTTCATCCACTGAGAACCTCTTCTGCATTCGCTTGCTCAGCATCTCCCTCTCATGTCGAGGAGCCCTCATGCTGCATTTTGTCCGAAGACATTCATGTTAGAAATATAAAGTTATGAGGAAGTGCACTGGAACGAGGAAAATGGATGCCTGAGCTATAATGAAAGAATTTAAAGATAGCAGGACCTACCTTGTTGCTGGTGTAACAATGCGGCCATCTACCATGATTGGTTTACTGAGACTTCCCTGAGAAAACGTGTTCTTTAGAAAGGACAGCCGCCTCAGCTCTACTTCCATGTAAATTGAATCTGCTGGATCACCTTTGAAGAGTAGGAAAAAGTAACTCATGTGGATCAGGGAAGTATAGCAATCAGACCAAAGCTCAATTATTTCTCTCTGTAGCCTTTCAAATTCCAAGGGCCAATTTGATGGAGATTCCAATGGAATTTGCATTGGATCCACGCCTACATCTTTTGAAGTCTTTACAGTTCCAAGGTCTTCATCATCCCGTGGTTCACCCATCTGAATACCCTTAAAAGAGAAGAATCCGTGCTCAATGAAAAATGCAGTAAGAAAGATACATATTATAAGAAATGATAGATTCTTATATAAGAAACAATTAGCAAGACCAATTGATGCCATCTCCATTTCCTCAAATATCTTCAATGAGACAAATATAACTATAATATTCTTTAAAACACTTGCCTTTTGCCATTGAATAGGAAATGGTTTCCTAGGAACGAGGAATTTCTCATGGGAGTTGACATTCCTAGATCATGCCCATATTTTGAAATAGTGAAATATATGAGATAAATAAATGAGAAGCAACTTCTTGAGGTAATCTTGAAGTCTATGAGATAAAGAAATGGTTTCCTAGAAACAAAAGTTTGCTATCTATGTTGGAGAGGTGAGAAACCAGTTGTTCATTTAGTCCTGCATTGTCCCTTTTTCATCCCCTTTGTTCATTTAATCTTGCATTGTCTCTTTTCGATCCCCATATGATCCTTATTTTCTTTCTTTTTTCTACCTTCAGTAGGTCCTACCTCCTCCATTCCTTACATGATCTGATTATGGGATGTGGTTTGAATCCCTTCCACACAAAAATGCCAAACATGTACGGCTCGCCATTATATGGTTTGTTTGGCAAGAATGCAGAAGAAGATTCTTTGAGAACAAAGCATTGACAGGTTGCAGTGCTACAGAAGAGAAGATCAAGCCAGACACGATACAATGGGCTACGGCAATAGTGTCCTTCAGTGGTTTTTCGATTAACCAATTCCACAAAGGAGTTGGATAACCTAATCATAAGTTGTACATTTATCTTCATTCTGTATTAGTGCATTTCTTACTGATTGTGACCCAAATCCCTGTTGAACCTGTTTTTCAATTGTGTAGTTTCTCTTTGCATTCAACAAAATTTTGTTAATGATCTGAAAAAAGAAATTGCAACCTTTTTATGACCATAAAGAAAAAGAATGAAATGATGAGAATAACTAATTTCAATCAACAAGATCATTAAAAAAAGGTCACAGTGTGGGTAGCATAATAGTTAGAGGGGCTCATTTGGAACAGATAAATGAAAGTGATTAACAAAAAAATAGAACAAAAAAAAAAAAGCAGTAAAACATAGACAACACCAAATGTATTGATGATATAATCTCTAAAAATATTAGTGATAATAGATTCGTCAAATGTTAATTTGAACAGTGATGATTTACAGTTTCAGCAAAATTGATCAGCAGTAAAATTTACAAAATCTCATTGTATCCTTTAAGAATGTCAGCAGAAGACTTGAAGAACAACTCGAACCCCATAAAGAAAGAGAGTAAAAATTCAGGAAAAATGATCAGGAAGCCCATCAAAAAACTGCTATCAACAAACTCAGAGGTGAATGAAACAGATGGCTCGGAGACAGCCACCATCGCCTGAATTGTATTGTCGGCATTACAGAAAACTGTGGCAGCATCATCACAGACAGGTCCCAACGTTTCTTGGCCACAATAGATATTGTTCACTTGATCGGACATGGCCGGCTCCGATGGACTGGATTGTTGCTATTTACCCTGTGCCTGCAACACCCCCCTCCTCTCATTCAAACATTTTTGCAGTTCCTCCAATTCATCTAAATCATCCATGTCTTCAATCTCAACCCGCTTCCCAATCGCACCCAATTGGGTTTTCTTCTCCTCCGTGACGACATAACCCTCTTCGTCTTCAAGTTGCAAGACGAGATTGGAAACAGCAGAGTCCGGCGTCATCCCAACCTTGGTGAGGAAACGGCGGAAGACATTTTTGGCACCGCTGGAGCTGCCAAAGACGTAGGGTTTATCATCGCAATCGAAGACGACAACGGCAACGTCGGATCTGCTGAGAGTTTTAAGCTCTGAAGCCTTCTTGAAAAGCCCGGCGCACCTCTTCGTGAAACAGGCAGGCCGCTTCTGGCGATCTTCGATTCTGGCGATCTTGATTCTACCCTTTCCCATATCTTCAATTTCGTACAGAAGTGAAAGTAGACAATCTCTATCAGAATTTCAAAATGATCTCTCTGAAAATAAAAAAAATCTCTGTTACAATTTCAAATGATCTTTCAAGAAAATCTTTCTCAGAATTTTACTTGTGATGAAAGTAGACAATCTCCCTCTTGCAGGAGAGACGCTTTACAAAGCCGTTGAGAAGCAGAAGTCTTTAGATTGAGTTCTCGCTATACCCTAAAATTTTAAATTTATGCACTAGGTTATTTTAACGAGATCGACCGACACAATTTTTTTTTTCTAATTACTAATAACATTTTAGCTCATAATAAATGTAAATAATTAAAAATATCACTTCTTTTAAAATATAGATTTAATTTTCATTTCTATTTATTTTATATATTTTCATTGTTGGATCGATCATGATGAGTAAAAGTATTTAATTAATAGTTTAATTTTATTTTGCAAGATCAAAGACTAAAAAATTGAATAGATCTAATTTTTAAGAATTTATTTATTTTATAATAATTTATTCAATTTATTTAATTTTTATTATAAAATGAGACCCACCTTTTAACTGTACCACATAAAAGAATATCTAAAGTGTCAAATTTGAATGTCTACTATACCCTTTTTTTTTTTAGTTAAATGTAGTTATTAATATTATATTATTGAATTTTCTACTTTGCTTGGCACAATCTTCCCAAATACTCGTGCCAGATGGGAGAAAATTTTTAGAAGGGAAGACCTTTTTATTTTTTGTTTTATAAATTGAAAATCCAATCTATAGATTTAAATAAAATTTAAAAAAAATTATATCAAAATTTAATTTCTAATCATTTAATAAAGGTCAAAATCATTAAGAGTCATTTTTGTAAAGACGTATGCTATTTTTTTCTATCAAGATTAAGTAGGTGGAAATTATTTCTTAGAACAAAATTTTAAATGATGGTAGATATTTAAGTATATATATTTCAATTTGTATAGTTCAAATATTTTTTTTAGAAGATAAAAATCAGTGTCAGGTGCAAAATAAATAAACTTTAAATATATACTCGGACTTTTATAAATATAAATAGGCTCAGGCTTTGACTTTAAAAGCCCTATAATTTTTGAGATCTTCTTTCTCAATAGTGATTCTTGACTTAGATGATGATTAGAATTAAATTTTTGACTTTATAAGGCAAAATTTATTTTTTAATTGAGTTTTCACTTTACCCTAAAATTTTGAATTTCAAATGCTTTATGCACTAAGTTATTTCAACGAGAAGGACCGACACAATTTTTTCCTTTTTTCCTTTTAGTTAATAATAAATGTAAATAATTAAAAATATTATTTCCTTTTAAATATAGATTTAATTTTCATTGCTATTTATTTTATATATTTTCATTGTTGGATCGATCCTGATGAGTAAAAGTATTTAATAAATAGTTTAATTTTATTTTGCAAGATCGAAGACTAAAATAATTGAATAGATCTTATTTTTAAGAATTTAATTTTTTTATAATAATTCATTCATTTATTTAATTTTTATTATAAAATTAGACCTAGCTTTTATCGTACCACATATAAGAATATCTTAAGTGTCAATTTTGAATGTCTACTATACCTAATTTTTTTAGTAAAATTTAGTTATTAATAATATATTATTGAATTTTCTGCTTTCAAGCCCATCATACTTGTGATAATCTTCCCAAATACTGGTGTCAGATGGGAGAAAAAATTTAGAAGGGAAGACTTTTTATTTTTTGTTTTATAAATTGAAAATCCAACCCTCTAAATTTAAATAGGACTTAAAAAATTTATCTCAATATTCAACTTCTAGTCATTTGATCTAAACATTTAAAATCATCACAAGTTATTTTTTTAAAGACGTGTTACATTGGTCATTTCCTGGTTTTGAGGAACCGATTCATCAAGCTACTAATGTTTCTAGCTCTCCTTCTGAGCGGCTTTCATCTGTTTCATTATCTCACATAAGACAGTCTAGACCAATCCTGGATGGAATTCAGTTTAATCAGATCAGTACAGAAAATGCTAGGTGGTTGGAAAGGGATTTTACCTCTGAAGAAATAATGGAGGCTTTGAATGGTTTGGCTGGCGATAAAGCACCAGGTCGAGATGGCTTTAATTTTTCATTCTTCAAGACATGTTGGGATGTTGTTAGTTCAGATTTTGCTAGGTTCTTCAAGGAGTTCTACCATCATGGTTTCATCAACAAGAATTTAAAGAACTCCTTCGTTACTCTCATCCCTAAAAGAGAGAATCCGGTCAGTTTATCTCATTATCGTCCGATCAGTCTTCTGGGCAGTGTTTACAAGCTTTTAGCAAAGGTTCTAGCAGAAAGATTGAAAAAAGTTTTATCAGAAATTATCGGTGAGACCCAAAGCGCTTTTGTGGCAGACAAACAAATTTTGAATGGTTTTAGTGGCTAACGAGTTGGTTCATATGAGATACAAAGACAAGAAGCCAGGTATTCTTTTTAAAATTGATTTAGAGAAAGCTTATGATTTTGTCGACTGGTCCTTTGTGGGATATCTGTTTGAGAGGATGGGCTTCGGTTCCAAATGGTGTACTTGGATGAGAGCTTGCATTGAAAATACATCCTACTCTATTCTAGTGAATGGTTCACCCACTAATCCAATTCAAACAAATAGAGGCTTAAGACAGGGTGATCTCCTATCCCCCTTTATCTTCACTCTAGTGGGAGAATGCTTGAATAAGTTGGTAGAAAAAGCTAAAGAGCTAGATATTGTCAAAGGCTTTAAGGTGGAACCTGATGGCCCAATTATCACCCATTTACAGTTCGCCAATGATACTCTCTTCTTTTGTGATCATGATAGACAGGAACTCTTGGGGTTCAAAGCTATTCTTAGATGCTTTGAATTAGTTTCGGGCCTCAAGATAAACTTAGGGAAGAGTTCCCTCATCGGTATTGGTTTGGAAGACGACCGGACTAGGGAGTTGGCAGAAGATCTTGGCTGTGGCTCCGGCAAACTCCCTTTCACATACCTTGGCTTGCCAGTGGGCGGGAATCCCAGACTAAAGCGATTTTGGACACCAGTTGTTGAAAGAGTGGAGAAAATATTAGCGGGATAGGGCAGGAAATATTTATCTTTAGGCGGCAGGGTCACACTTATCAAAGCAGTTCTTCTTAATTTGCCAACATACTACATCTCCTTGTTCCAACTCCCCAAGGGCATTGAAAAGAAACTTGAGCAACTCTTCAGGAATTTCCTTTGGAGAGACAATGAGGCAAAAAGAAAAATTCATTTGGTGGCTTGGTCTGAAGTAGTGAAGCCCAAAATAAAAGGTGGTCTGGGTATTGTACCTTTATATCTCAAGAATCAAGCTTTGTTATGCAAATGGGCTTGGAGATTTGGTAGAGAGAAGGATGCTTTATGGGTCAAAGTCTTATCGGCCAGATATGGTGTTGAGTTAGGTGGTTGTTGGTTCCTTAGTGAAAATGTTGTTTGTCTTGGATCCCCAGTTATTAAAGCTTGGTGGAAATTGGGATCCGGAATAGGCTCGGTGGGTATCTTGTTTCGACAACACATTAGATTTTTGTTGGGAAAGGTGATAAAACCCTCTTTTGGAAAGATTTGTGGTTTGGCGAGAGGCCTTTAAATGAGCTTTATCCAAGACTTTTTAGGATAGCGAGGAATGCTAATACTTTGGTTCAACATGTAATCAAATGGGAGAATGGATCATTCATTTTGAACTTGAACCTTCGAAGAAACTTAAGATCTTTTGAAGAGGAGAGCTGTGACTTTCTTTCGAACCAACTGAGAGAATTTCCTTTGTTGGTATCTGTTTCGGATGAAATGATTTGGTCTGGAGATCCCTCTGGATTATTCTCAGTGAAAGCTTTGATTTGCTTGGTGCAAAGTCAACTTACCAACAATGATAGAGATATTAAATCATCTTGGTTGAATGCGGCCCCACCAAGAGTCCAAATTTTTGTGTGGTGTGATCTTAAAGAGAAGATCTTGACGAAGGTTGAATTGAAGAGAAGAGCTTTGCTAGGGGATGATGACAATCTTTCTTGCATCTTATGTAATTCTTGTGTGGAAGATATTGATCATCTTTTTGTTAAGTGTGATGTGGCCAAAGGATTATGGACAAACTTCCTTAACTTTCTGGGTATTCCTTGGATTTTTGCCAATTCGTGTGTTCAACTGTTGGGTGCTTGGAATTTGTCAAGGGTGAAAGGTAGGCTGAAATGTGCTTGGCAGTTGCTACCGTCAGTCATCCTTTGATCTATTTAGAAAGAAAGGAATGCAAGACTTTTTGAAGGCATAGCTTCATCGGAAAATGATCTTTTCCAAAATCTAAATGGAGATGGTTTACATGGCTCTTGGCGGATCCTAATTTTAAGGGTCTTAAAATGAACGACCTCATGCTATCATGGGAGGGTTGTTTGAAAGGTCAGGTTAAGAAGATTAAGAGGAAGGAGAGTTGCAGTCCTCCTCAATTGGGCACTTGGAAATTTAATATTGATGGAACTTGTAGAGGGAATCCGGGTCCGACAGGGATTGGCGGAGTACTAAGAAATCATTTGGGTGAAACATCCATCATGTTCAATGAGTCAGTAGGAGTGAAGGATGCAAATGAAGCAGAAATTCTCAGCATAAGGAGAGCTCTTGTTATTTGGACGGTTTATGGCCATGGTAACTTGATTATTGAAGGGGATTCAGCTAATGCTCTTAAATGGGCCTCAGGTGTGAAACGCCCACCTTGGAGACTAACCAATGTGGTTAGAGAGGTGAGAGACTTGGCAAGTGGGATGGGTGTATCCTTCGTCAAAATTGGGAGGTCAACTAATGGCGTGGCAGATTTCTTCGCTAAGCTTGGAGTTGACAACCACTGGGAGGGTGTTTTCTTTATTTGAGTTTTTCTTTTTGTTATGTCTTTTCTTCATTTGTTTTCCCCTTTCTCTCGGTCTAATTCTTTTAGGCCTTTTTATGTACTTACTTTCTCCTCTCTCTTAATGAATTTTCTTTGATGA
Source organism: Chimonanthus praecox (assembly GCA_022113865.1). Classification (NCBI taxonomy): domain Eukaryota; kingdom Viridiplantae; phylum Streptophyta; class Magnoliopsida; order Laurales; family Calycanthaceae; genus Chimonanthus; species Chimonanthus praecox. The sequence continues at coordinate 50,091,274 of CM039093.1, read as the reverse complement.
CTGTTCAAAAAAAAAAAAAAGACATATTTACTATTTTTTTTTCTATCAAGACTAAATGGGTAGAAATTGTTTTTTAAAATAAAATTTAATTGATGGTAGATATTTAAGTATATATATTTCAATTTGTACAGTCAGATTTTAGTGTACATAATATTTATTTTTTAAAGATAAAAATCAGTGCGCAAGATAAACGGACTTTAAAGGTAGGCTCTGACTTAAATAGGCTGAGGCTTTGACTTTAAAAGCCCTATAGCCCTCATCTTGAGGGTCACAGAAAGTAAGGATCAGATACTCATTTTGTAGAAAGAAGAAAGGATAGCAGCATTAAAAAAAAAGGTAAAACCAACATTGTGAAAGTAAGAAGAAAAAGCCATCCTTGGCAAGTATAAAGTGTGGGAATGCATTAGCTGAATGATTCCATCATTCATGTGCCCCTCTTCCTCTCTTAAATCTACACTGTACATTTGCCTTAAAATGGTGGAGATCTTTATGTATCATTAACACCCATACCTATACAGGTTATAATTTAAAAAAAAAAAATCAATCAAATCAATCTACAATTCTATAATTGTTGTTAATGGAAGTATATAAATAATAGTCGGAAGAATAAAACACATATCAATCATACACAAAGATATAATGATTTACGTGATTCTTTAATATATCCACATGTTCAAACTAGATCCCCTATATTTAAAGGTAAAACAACGAAGAAGAGAAGACCGTGTCTGTTACAATTTTTGTTCTTATATCTCTCTTACGAAAAGAGACATTATATACTATCCTAATTAGAGATACAAAATATGTAATCTGAAAAATTATAAAATTGCCCTCCATTAAAAAAATTCAGCTAGGGTGATGGGATCACCAGTAAATATCAAACTCCACAAAACCTAACAATAATTAAGGAAGCTGACAATTAAAAAAAATACAATAATAAAAGGTTTTTTGGTGATGAGTCAATCAAATGCAGACATTCCATTAATAAAACTATTGAGCCTTTCACCATATAAAGCATATGTGATGATAGTTCAGACTTCACAATGCCTTATTGCCTTTTTAAATGGGATATATCATGTAATGATGCCATTAGCACTAATAGTGTGCAAAACTTTGTAAATGGCAGTGTATTGATTGTAGTCAGGAAAAAGAAGAAAGTGGGAGTCAATGCCACTAATCAACAAATTATAGCAGAAACTATTGGACAATGGAAATTTATTATCTTTAATTACTGCAACAAAATCATAATCATACATGGAGAGAAAAATGTAGAACCAACATTGTACAGGCGATGTGATATCCAGCTTTAAAGGAATACTCATTGTATGCTCCCTGCCAGAATAGTCAACCATATTATGTTACAGTTTGAAAGTTCAACGTACTTAAGAGAATTGGAATTTTTTTTTTTTCCAGAGGGGTTTAGGCGTTATATCTGACTAGTATTTGGGGACATATGAAAATCCTCTAATCCGCACACACTAAGTAAGTCTGTCAGAAATGACCTTTCATTGGAGTAACTGGGGATTGATCATTGTAATGTTGAGGTGAGACTAGTGTTTCAAAACTTGAAATCACAACGTGTCGAAAAAAAATTTGTGGAGTCGAATTCTTTAAAAGATTGAAAAAATATATAAAATCTAATGGACTTGCTTCACTTAAAATCTTATAGAGTCAAGTTGACTTTCTATGTTGATTTTAGAACGAGTGAGACTAAATAAGTCTAATTTAGAGACGGCTAAAGAAACTTGACTCTATTGCATTTCAAGTTCGATTCAGAGTTGATTGGGAACGGATCAATTATTGATTTCAAAGCGAGCAACTCTAGGTTAAGTTAATCAATCTTTTTAGGAAATCTGATCTTTTTCTCATGGGTTCGGCTGCAAATGGTCAAGTGAGATGGATTCAAGACCACATGGACAGACCTCAGAAGGGTTTAAGGAAAAGTCCTCTCTCAAATCACTATAGCTTTACTAGTTAAACCATCAATGATTTGTAAGAACTCATTTTACAAAGTTCAAAATTATAAGTCTAGAATAATCAACTCACTCATAGTTTTTTCCATCTTCTACATACCCTTAGAGTTTAATCCATTTATTTTGAATCCTTAATTTAAAATCAACTCATTTATTAAAAGAGTTGAAGTGAGATCATACCATTAAATCACTTTTTAAATGGGTCAACATACTCAACCCAATTCTTGTTTTTTGGATTAAGATTGGGTCAAATCAATAGATTTGTCACAAATTATTAAGGAAGTTTGAATGGGCTGAACAAGTTGTTTATTTAAGCCCCAACTCAAAACCCACTCATCTATTAAACTAGTTTGGACTGAATCAACTCATTTGTCAAAGGGACACAAATATATTTTTCTAGGCTGGCTTCAGATTGAAATATTGAATTGATGGAATGAGTGAAAAAAATCATGACCACCTAAATTGGCTCAAAAGATGGGAACATAGACTAAAATATGTGCCAATATGATAAGTATTAGCCAATACATATTGATTCAGGGTCCAAAAAACGGTGGACCCGAGATCTTGGCCGAGACACCGAGATCTCAGGTCCACCGTTTTTCGGCCGATATCTCGTTGATATCGGGCAATATTTTTTCTCACTCTTTTTTTTTTAACAAATCTCCGCCGTATCGGTGAGATCTCGGTCATATCGGTCGAGATTTCGCCCGTACGGCTGATACATCTCATATCGGCCGAGATATCTCGGGCGTAAAAAACCCTAATATGGACCTTGGGCCTGGCCCAATAATAAAGGCCCGTATATGTTTTCCTAATTTTTAAGAAGATTAAAAATTGGGTCAGTATATACAATCTCACGAGTTTTTAAATCCATGGATGGAAGCCCTACAACAAATTTGTGGCAAGGAAATAGTGATAGGACAATGAAGTTGGGGAGAAGATTAAAGGGGGTAAGATGCAATTTTTTTTACAGTACCACAGAAATTATGCCCAATATCGCCCATAGAGGATTTTTCTAAAATTGCACATTTGCAGCCTAGTTATCTTTAATAAATAAATAAATAAACGAGTGTTTTTTTTAATATGGGTATTCCCACTTCACATTGGAGGTGAGACTAATTCCATGTACATTTGTAAATCTCTCAATCTCCAATCCACATATGCTGGGTAAGTCGATAAGGAATAGCCCTACGGAGAGTGACTTAGAAGAGTTTAAGCATGACAAACCCAAGACCTTCTTTCATAAGAAGAGCTTCTTGGCAGTGAAGCCAACCCCGAATGAATCAAAGAACAAGTGTTTTTGTAACGACCCGACCCGAATATAGGGATTAGGGCTTGACTCAGTAAGAAATTGTCTGCTTTTAGGCCTCGGACACAGCTCGAACCTGCACGATTTTGCCTTTGGGCCCGGGCCCACACAGCCCAGCCCAAACCGTGTCTTGTGAGTTTAAGAGGCTTGGCCTCATATATACCCTCCATTCTCTACCTCCACTTCCGATGTGGGACTCTCCCCACATCGGTGGGCAGGGGTGTCACAATCACCCCCCCTAAAGTCTCGAGCCATCCCCGGCTCGACCCGGTCCAGCTCAACAACTCCAGAGAAGAAGGAAGGCCCACACAGTCTGAGTGTTGAACTCGGCTCTGATATCATATTTGTAACGACCTGACCCGAATATAAGGATTAGAGCTTGACTCAGCAAGAAATTGTCCACTTTGAGCCTCGCACACAGCTATTTAATTGAATTTTCAAGTAGATATTTCCGTTTTGTTGACCATCATCAGAACTCAATCTAAATGTAGCCACTATAAAATCATAAAACTGTAGGTGTTAAATTAAATTAGGCATGCCTCATTGATAATTAAAATATAGGAATTGCACTAAACTAAGTAAAAGATTCAATGAAATAGCGATACATATCATATCAGCTGATATGTATTAGATTTTAAGTCTTGATAAATATCGACCGTTACAATATGTACCGGCCGTACAATATGATGTCGGCCGATATTAGCCGATACGATATGTATCGGCCATGACATCTCCGATATCAATAATATCAGTGCGTTCTAAATAAAAAAAATTCTATCTCGGATGTGGGCTCCACCGATATCTCGGTCGATATTTGCGTTTCCAAATTTTTTTTATAAAAATAGACTTTTTTTTTTTAATTTAGAAAAATAAAAATAACACCTGATATTTTTTTTTTTGAAAAAAAAGAAGCGAGAAGTTGATATCGCCGATATCATGATATCGGTCTATATATCGGCCTGGCCGAGTTTTTTACCCATGGCAACAAGAACATTATCATAGAACAAAATTTGGAACAAATAGTATTTCAAAATTTGAGAAGTCATTTTAGAAGAGGAGAACTTGTATGTAACTAGGCCAGCGAATAATATAAGGAAACAGAAAAAGAAGTACCAGACAAAATGAAGGGGGGCCGAGCAGTCTGGTTACTCAGCTAAGGCTCTTGGATATAACTTTAGTACTTTCCATGCAACGAAGGAAAAGGTAAAGGCGAGAAGCCATTTCCATTCAACTGTTAGGCTCTGCGTAGTGAAAGAAAACTATTTATAATTTTTATGTTAGTAGTTTGCTTCTCTTTTCTGTGACGAAGAAGGTGATTTTCTCCCAATATCAGCAATTCAGTGGAAAAATTACAAAATAAGAAGAAAAGATGGAAGGCAAAGAATGAAAACTTCCTAGAGGAAATCTTTAGCTACCCTTCTCTTACACTGAAAATGCTCTCTCTCACAATCATTCAGCCCAATGAAATAAGAAATTTTGCATCAGCAGAATCGGAATCATTCAACCCATGTTATAGGAAGATGGGAAGCTTCTGGAGACTGCAGATCTATTACAGTTAGCAAAATTCTCTCTCAACTAGATGCCATTTGTTATGATCTAAGTGGCTAATGGAAACTGGTGGCTAATATGTGCTTGCCATAGGCCGAGACAACTACTTAATTATAGTCTGGTTGTGATTTGCTAAAAAGAATTAATAGTACTTAACCCTAAGAGGTAGACGTGATGGTTAAGAACTCAATCAAAATGTAAGAGGTCTTGTATTCAAATCATGCTTAACATGTAGGGCCACTCTCCGTAGACTTACCCAGTATTTGTGGGTAGGGAGAGTCCATACATCACGATGTTCACTATTCACTAGATACTATATTCACCATGAAAACAGTAGGTCTCCCTATTTAAAAAGACTGCTAATTTGAAGTGAAGTAATACAATTTTAGATGAGACAGAGAGAAAATGACAAATATAATTAGTGGGTAAAATTTGAAAACTCATCTAATTAGTTTAGCATTGTAATTTGGACCTTAAAAGTTTGATTACTAAAACTCACTAATTTTCAAAATGACATAGAATTTCGATGATGAACTTATTGATTTTCAAAGATCTTCTTGTAAAATTTTGATCATTGCATAGAGGAATTTTCCTTGAATTATATTAACTCCTCTATCCATCCCACCTAAGTAGGGACAGCTAAACCATGATAAATGTGAACTGTCTCTAAATAAAGTTAACACTATAGTCTCCTTGGCACCAGCCAGAATCCAACAATAAACATATGTTTCTTCAGTCAAGCATAACCATCTTTCAAACTCATATTCAGATTATTTGAGATAAATTCTTCTTGTATCTCCTTAATTCAAGTTTTTAAAGATACTCTACTTGTTCCTCCTGTTACTTAATTCCTAACTAGGGCTGCAACTCGGGTCAGGTTTTGGCCCGACCCACATGATCCGACCCGAGAAATCATGCACGTCAGGTTGAGAATTTTGGGTCAGATGGTTGGGTTGGTTTGAGAAGATAAAAACCCGCATGAAATCTGGTTCGCGTCGGGTTAAGGATTTTACAAGTTAACATGCCCGACCCCACACAAGCCGACCTGGCTAAAATTAGGCTAAAATGGTTTCAGAATGCGGGTCGGGTCAGAATTCGGGTTAGAATTTGGGTCGGGTCGGGTTGTGAAGTTCGGGTTGAGAATTCGGATCGAGTCGGATTCCATATATATCAACTCGGGTCGGGTTGGGTTTTAAGGAACCTGACCCGCCCGACCTGAATTACAGCCCTATTTCTAACCATTCAAGGGTTATATTCATTCTTCTGTATACTAGTCACATTTCCTAATGTATCAGGACTTTTATAGGAGAGGTTTTATAACACCATGGTATCATTGAGGTGCTTGTTTTCACCTAACAATCATCTACACAGAAAGTTGCCAATCGATGGTCATTTTAGCATATTCTCATATTTACTTAATCAACACTAGTAGAGAAGAAACAAGATTTTAATTGAATGTATCATCTGTCGAATTGACAGTTTCGCATAATGTAGACACCCCCATAGAGTACTCCTTAAAATCTTAGAAGTTTTTTTTTTTCCTCTCTTTAGCCTAAGCTCCAATGCCATCCTATTGGCAATATCCAGATTTTATCTTCCATGAGACTTAAAACAAGTAATAGATGCTTTAAACTTAACAATGCAAGAGAACAAACATTTAATATTGTAGCTAAGGACATGACAATATTTCATTATCTTGAAAACAAAATGTTAAAACATTTACATATTCATGCCACTCATTTCAAAACATTACTTCCTCAACAACATCCTTCAACTCTGGAAAAGAATCCCTATCAGCAGTCAAACACTTCTTCCTTAAAACATCCTACAGTAGTGGAAAAGAATCCTTATCAACAGTAAAACATGACATCCTTGACAACATCCTTCAACTCTGGAAGTGGTCGCACCGCAGCATTCAGCTCTCTATTGATACCACCTCCAATCGTCGAACCATTATCAGATGCATCGTCAAGATAATAGCGTGCTCGAAATGCTGCTAAGTGAGCATAGTACGCTGGAGGAACTACAAAATCATAATGCACTATTAGCAGAGAAAAGCATAAAATTATTAGATGAATGAACAAGAGTTGACAAGCAAACCACCCACCAACTGAAACTGAGTGCGTGCATCTTGCATATCTGAAAGCAAGCAACCAGATGTAAACAATAGAGATTCAGTTACTCAGACCAAGACCTTTTAATAAATTTAAAATGACTAATGCAAAAGGTACAGGGAAAGAGTTTTTTTCTTTTTCAGAAAAAAAAAAAAGATAAAAGTGAAAGAAGATTTACGTATAGCAGAGATTGTAAGTCAGCTTCTGCATTTCATCTGCTGTGAAATTGTTCTCATCAAAAAGAACATGATAGTGGGTAGGTCGGCTAGTCCCCTGCAGATCCAAAATAAAAGAAGAAAATCATAAATATCTTCACATCATTTACTACCAAAAACAATTCAAAATAGATTCACAGGAAATTACCTGTATACCAGCATGGCTGCAAAGGTAAAAATCAAACTCTGTAGGATGGCAGATCATGGTATCAATGACAGTTCCTGAAAACCATAAACATGATCATCTTATGAGAAGTTCTGAGGATTCATAATCATCAGTGCTTAAAATTATGATAAAGCTGTAAGGATTCATAACCATCATCAGTGCTTAAAATTATGATAAAGTCATAAGGATTCATTGTCATCAGTGCTTAAAAAAAGGACATGTTCTTCATTAAGGATCCCTGGTTACATGAAATAGACCACACAAAGTATGTGCAAACCAACTTCATAGGGCTCACTTGGAATATCAGCAAATTCTAGAGGGGCCTACCTCTAGAAGGATTCAAATTCTATAGACACCAACTGATTTTCCACCCTACTTGCTACTTAGTTGAAAGCCTGACAGCTATGAATTCAAAGTTGGGAAGAGATTCAATTAGGTGATAATGCCAAGCTGATTCAATTCAATACCACTTCAACAATTGCAGGATAAACAAGAAAAACATAAACGAAAAGATGTAGGTCACCATTTCTTCAGTATATATAAAATGAATCAATACCGGGTTTAATATTGCCACTCCTATCAGTGAAATTTGAATTAGTAGGGAAAAAGCGCGTGTGGTGCCTCTTTTGCACAACAACAAATGTCACAGGAGGAAGATAATCTACATGTAACGACTTGCAAGCCTGTGGACACGAAACTTAAATTAAAACGGTGAAGCTGAGACAGAAAGAAAGTTCATGGGTAAAAGCACAATAAAGATTTGAACTTTGAGCACCACCTTGCGAATAGCTTCTATCTCATGAAGGAGAACTTGACTAAATTGGCCTTCACTAACTCCATCTCTGCAGATCCATGAAAATCAAAGTCATAATGTCTATGCATTTCAAAGAGAAGTGTAAAAGCATTCGCAGCTTACATGATTCAGAACAATGAATTACCTAAAGAATATTATATGGTGAGGTTTTTGCTGAGTTGATCTATAGAATGCCATTAAGTGATCCCTGGTGAACATCAAGAAATGTTAGGAAAGAACCAATGGGCATCAATGGAAACAGGGAATAACAATGTCTACCTAATCATCCCTTGATATTTGGCACCACCCTCTATGAACAGATCATCTATCAATTCTCTTCGATGTGGTTGAGAAGAAACTAAACCACGATACTTGGTAATCTCTGGCCAATCCATTGAAGCAACAACCTACAACCCACATACAAATGTCAAACTTTCAACTACTACAGCAAGTCTACAATGACAAACTTAATATCGGCAAAGAATGTCGTACCGCTGCTATTGATGGGCTAGAATCCTCTCCAGGCTGTGGATGTGTGACATCGGCACCAAATATTATAGTTGGGAAATCAGTAACATGAGAAATTCTGCGTGTAATGGCGTCACAAAGAACTGTGTTTCGGCCACCAACCTATTTAAACCATTTCAAAAGCTCATTTGTATCAAAACACAGAATCCATTCCTCATCTCTCTCTCTCTCTCTCTCTCTCTCTCTCTCTCTCTCTCTCTCTCTCTCTCTCTCTCTCTCTCTCTCTCTCTCTGCGCTACAACATATTTTTCTATTTGTGTAAGCCCTGAGAGCATAAATTATGGAAAAGAAAGCCAAAGATCTCTGCCCACCCATTTTCCTCCAAACAGACGATTAAGAACTGATGACTAAGTACATCCATTGTCTCAGAGTGTGATGCATTTTGGCATGTACATATGTCCATAGATTAAAATGAAAAGAAGTTCCCATCACCCTTTTGTGAGAGTTAGTCTTTTCCTTCAATGACATTTTGTGTTCATAGTCTCAACACATACCTTTACATTTATCTTTAAGGCGAGATTTCCTAGATACTGTCTGTTAGGCCTCAAGACATGTCTTGGTTTGCAACACTGTGTAACTATGCCTAACTCTGTTTCACAAATTCGTTTGATCCTTCCTGCAAATAGGGAAAAAATAACGTTCAGAATATTTTTAAGAGTAAGATCAGTCATTAAATCTGGGTTTCAGAGGCTTATATGCACTTTACCATATGTATCTCTGCCTTCTGGTAAAATAACAATCAACAACTGAAGATGTTTATGTTCAACTTGCATATTTTCCAATTTTGCCGTACACTGACTAGAAATGTCTCTGAGTACATCATCAATCTGGTTGGGGTGGCAAGAGCGTATGGGAATTAAAGAATCTGTCGCAAAATCCTACCAAGAAGTAGAAAAGGCCTCAGGTTGCAGGTAGTGTTTGTTGAAAGTAATACCAATAATTAAAATCTAAAAGAACAGGAAAAACATCATAGTGTCTTTTGTTGAAAGTAATACCAATAATTTAATCTAAATGAACAGGTAAAACATCATACCATTCCAATATCTCTGCAAAAATCAACGAGTTGCCGGCAGAAGGAAACAACACCGTTTTGGTTCGTGCGTGATAAGTTCAAGCACGTCCAATTTTCTACCTTACCACCATCAAACACTTTCTGCATGTGGTCGAGTTAGGTTAGCCATTTGAATGTTAACTTGTATGTTGAGCGAGTGAACGCATCACAGAACATAAGCACCATAAAGCAATCAATTACCATACAAACATGATTAGTATGCTGTATTTTAAATGTCAATAATGTACAGTTTGTTCTGTTGGATTTCATAGACCATAACTGGTTTAAGGACTTGCAACGTTTAAGACACTGAAACAGACACGCAAGGATTAATGAAGGACATGGCAAGCAAGAATGAAGCAAAAACAACATATTACTCCCATGGCCAGATCAGAGTGATCGGTCTCGTTTGGTAATGGGATCAAATTAATCCCCAAACATGAATGGAACTTAGCAAAAATGCTGCTAGAATATTGTATAGCATACACAAGCAATATAACATGTTACAAATGATAATTTTCACCTCAAAAGAATGGTTGGACTAGGAAGATCATTGGGGATTGATTTCCAGGATGAGGAGCGAGCAGAGGCAGCCCTTCATTGGGTGGAGGGAATTTTGTGCTAATTCAAAGAAAATGAGAATGGGTGGGTTACAGGTTCTTATCAAGGGTGCTATTTGTAACTGGATTTTTTTTTATCTGGAGTGGGTGATTGTATATGATGCCTTTCTGGTACTATTTGTTATTCTTCTGAACAAATTTGTTTCTGTTACCATAATAGAACAAGTTTTGCAGTACCTTGTTGATCATGTTCCACTGCCCTACTTGAGGACGGCAGTGATCCTCAAGACTACTTGGATGATACTTGAGCTGAAACAACCAAATAGAAATTTTTGTGGCATAAACACATACACTGAAATATAATAAGAGATTTAGGTCATTCTATTACCACCGGAGGTTGCAGAACACGAGCGCCTATAGAAGCAAGCTCAGTTTTTACTTCGATACCAAATGCCTTGGCAAAATCATCTTCACTGTAGTTGTTATAGTCAACAATCTAGAAGGGGTATGAAATGCAAGTATAAGGGGAAATATTGAAGCAAATGCAAAATCTAGAGAACCAAAACAGAGAACTATTTGCTGCTTAAATAAAGTTACAGGTGCAGGCATTGAGTTAAAAGACTTGCAATATTGAATGTTTTTACCTCCTTTACATTTCTTTCCCTGTCATGAGGACATTGGCATGAAGCTTTCAAAATGGCAGTAACTTGATTTTCATTCAATTTCTTTGAGTATCTCTGTCCTTCAACTATAGTACAAACCTGCAAAAATAAAAGAATTGACATAACACTAAATTGAGCAGTCAAAACAACAAAAACAGTAAAAGGAAGTACCTCCATTGGTAAATAAATTGGTCGCTTATCAGTGCCCGCTTGAAGAGATGGCCATGCAACATACTGCAAGCGGATACGGTATTTTTTCCAAAAGTACTGAACCACAGAAACTGTATGTCCACACTCATCAGGAAACCTATTAAATACCGAAAGATTCTCAATCAATAATGCTAATAATCATAGAATAGAACATGAAAGGAAAAGAAATAGCTACATTGTGACATATATAACATATAATTGAGAACAAAGTAGAGGTTTTATGACAAGAAAATAACATGATAAAGATGATGGAATTAGAAGGGGATCAGAATCTAACATCAACTGGCTTGTTGGCACAGAAGTTATTCCAGAAACTCTATATTGTCCGCATGAATTTTTCCTATGGGTGTCTACAACTTTTACTCCCCTTAAGACCTTCTTCACCTGTATAAAAACAACATACGGAAAAATCGATACAAATAGTCAAACGCAAGATGAAGTTTACCTTTGAACTTTTTTTTTTTGGAAAGGAAAACGATTACTAAACAAACTTGAACAATCAATTGAGGAATAATGAGAAAGAACTAAAGAAAATCTCATACTCATGCAATTTTCTGAACATGTTTTCAAGGTTTGATGCTTTCATGAATAGTTTGAGAGTAAAACATAGAATAATACAAGTTAAAAACCAAGAACCAAAAAAAGAGACAAAACTGTACAACCCAAGAAGGGCCAACTTAAATCAACTCAAAACGACAACTTCATCGTAAAATCTAATGTCAAAAAAATCCATATAAACCACACTATCCCACTAAGAAAATATTTTGAGTCTAATCTCCAAAACCTATCAATGTGTTAGTTAAAAACCTTGGAAAAAAAAAACTTATAAAACATTCATACTCATAAGTCTTTAAACATGTAGTTTTGCTATAACTCGTCAAGAATATGAGATTTAGTAGTAGATTCTTGAAAATACTGATATATATATTTGATAAGAGTTTAAGGAAACAAACTGAGAAAGTAAAAAAGATGGAAGAACTACCTTAACACGATCAGAATCAGATAATGGTCTCGATTGGTCTCTGACATTGAGGAGCTTGGTGACATACTCGATCACTGGAATAGGCTCGTAAAATGATGTGGCAGAAACATCTAAGCGAGGAATTACCGACATAATTAGACAAATCAACTAAGATAAGAACATAATCAACATGAACCACATAATTAGATTGCAGCAAGAGATAAATTACCAATATTAAGAGATAGCCCCATTTGTGTTGGACGAATACTCTGATGAAATCCTTTCCAACACTCTAAACCATCTCCAAGAGAACTTTTCTCCCCAAATTCAGGTGCAAAAAATGACCTTCCTACTGTAACATACCTATAACAAAGGAAAGGCAAAAAGATACATGTCAGTGGAACAAAATATTAGTTCTCATCCTCATTTAGGAAAATAAAAGGTGAAAACATATAATACTTGATCGAGCGACTCCTCTCATGACAACATCGAGTGCTTGGAGAACCTCTTGAGGTAAATCCATTTGAACCCCACTTAAAAACTTATTCAAATGGTGAAGATCAACTCTGTTTGCAAACTTAATCACCACTTTGAATTCTCTTTCCCTTCTGTAGGCATTGAATTACCATGAAAAGAATTGAGTCCAGTAAAAGAAGAAATAAGAATGATAAAGTTTAAAATGGTTGCATTGATGCATACACATAGACATGTAGTAAAAGTAGAGGGTAAAAGGCTAATGACCAACCTTTGAGCAATTCTCTTCTTGCCATCATCACCCAATTTAATGACAAACTCCTTTGATTCAAAGGGCAATGACCCAGCTGTGTACAGGCTCTTTTTTCCATCATAGCCAGGTAACTTGTCACCCAAGTATGATTTTCCATACAAATTAACAAGTTGATTAATGACAGCTCGATTGACCCTAGCAGTGATTACCTCAGGAGAAATAGAAACCTGAATAAAAATCCCAAAGTATAATATGTTACTAAGATATTCAAATAAGTATTCAAATGTATGACTAAAGTACATTTGAATTTTAAAGGAAGTGATCATAAATGAAAAATGGAACAATGACAGGGAACACTCTTTAACCAAAGATAACATTGATTGATAACTTAAATTAGAGGAGAAAAAGACAGAGATTCAAAATGACAAGAGTTTAAAAGGAGATGGCAGACACAACAAGCCACAATGAACAAATAATAAAAGAAAATATGATTAATTAAAATCTAGGTGCAGCCCGGATAAAGGCTATCAGCGAACAAAACACACATAAGTTAATAATTAAATACTACTCCCTCCGTCCCATTTTAGTTGTCTCAGTTGAAACACTTAATTTTTTTAAGAAAGAGCTCTCAAAAGGCTTATGAACTTCTCTCCAAGAGTAGATAGAGAGAGAGAGAGAATCAAAATGGCATATGAGAAGTATTTTGGGACAAGTCCAAAATGCATGTCAAACAACTAAATTGGGATAAAGGGAGTATTTTTTAAATGATAAAAAGATCAATTAAATGTAACAAAAAGCTGCAAACACACCAAAAGAAGTCCCTTGTGGATTTTCTGCCCTGCCTTTTAATAATAGTTAAGAGGTCCATTGTGGATTTTCTTCCCTGCCTTTTAATAATAGTTCATCCATTTCTCTTGCTCCTTTTGATTTGATTCAGTCTGATGTGTGGGGACCAGCCCCTATTGCTACAAAAGGGGGGTCCAGATATTATGTATCTTTTATTGATGATTATTCACGTTATTGTTGGATTTATTTGATGAAACGTCATTCTGAATTCTTTAATATTTTTCAAACTTTCCGTGCACTCATTCATACACAATTCTCTGCCACTATTAAATGCTTTAGAGGTGATTTGGGTGGAGAGTATACCTCTGGTAATTTCTCAGATTTACTTGCCTTGGATGGGACTATTCATCAGTCCTCTTGCACGGATACTCCCAAGCAAAATGGGGTTGCAAAAAGAAAACATAGGCATATCATTGAAACTGCTCGGTCCATGTTACTCTCTGCTCATGTTCCTAGCATCTTTTGGGGAGAAGCGGTTTTCACTGCGACCCATGTGATTAACAGAATTCCCTCTGCTATCACCTCTAGGAAATCTCCTTTTGAACGGTTATATGGCAATGCTCCTGACTACTTCTCCTTGAAAGTTTTTGGTCGTACATGCTTTGTTCTTCATCCGCACAATGAGCGTACAAAGTTATCTGCTCGCTCTGCCATCTGTGTGTTTCTTGGTTATGGTGAGGGTCAAAAGGGATATTGTTGTTATGATCCCAGTGCGCAGAAATTGTATGTCTCCAGTCATATTGTTTTTCTTGAACATATTCTCTTCTATTCTGTTCCTTCACATTCTAGCATTATTACTAAGTATGAGCTTCTATATATTGACCATTTCTCTGATATTGATGATTTGTCTATCTCTGATACTGTGCCTGCATTGCCTAACTATGTTCCTTCTATTTTTCCTACTCGTGTTGAAGTTGTGCCCTCTACAGATAGTAATCCTCCATCTCCTGCAGTTGTCTCTCCTTAAACTTCTGATGATGTGGATCTTGTTACACCTCGATATCCTTCGCGAGTTCGTAAGCGTCCTAATCGCTTTGGTTATTCTCCTGATGACTTTGGTTATTCATGTTATTCTCCTTCATTTTCTCTGACTTTAGCTTCTCTTTATACTTTATCTAAACCCACCTCCTATAAGGAGGCTATTTGGGATCCTTTATGGCAACAGGCTATGGATGACGAACTCTCTGCATTGCACAAGATTGGTACATGGGAGTTGGTTATTCTTCCTCCAGATAAGCGTGTAATTGGCTGCAAATGGGTGTATAAGATTAAGACCAAGTTTGATGGTTCTGTAGAGCAGTAAAAGGCCTGATTAGTTGCTAAAGGTTTTGCTCAGGAATATGATATTGATTACGATGAGACTTTTGCCCCTGTTGCCAAAATGACCTCTGTTCGCACTTTACTCGCAGCTGCCTCCGTCCATCAATGGAGTTTGTCACAGATGGATGTTAAAAATGCCTTTTTGAATGGTGATCTCTCTGAAGAAGTTTATATGATTCCTCCACTCCAAGTGTTGCTCATAGTCCTGGGGAAGTTTGCAGACTTCGGAAGGCATTATATGGTCTCAAACAGGCACCGCGTGCTTGGTTTGACAAGTTCTCCACGGTCATTGGTTCTCTTGGCTTTCACTCTAGTACTCATGACTCCGCTTTGTTTGTTCGTTCTACCTCCGTTGGTCGTATTCTCCTGCTTTTGTATGTTGATGAAATGATTTTGACCAGTGATGATCTTGATGGCATTGCACAGTTGAAGTTGCAGTTGCACAACCAATTTGAAATGAAAGACTTGAGGCCCCTGTGATACTTTCATGGGATAGAAGTTGTATCATCTCCCAAAGGCTATCTTCTCTCTCAATCTAAGTATGTCGCCGATGTTTTTCGCAAACCTCGTATTACTGACACCAGACCAATTGCGACACCTATAGAGCTCCATGTTCATTACACTTCATCTGATGGTGTACTTTTGCCTGATCCTACATTGTATAGCACTATTGTGGGAAGTTTGGTCTATCTCACCATTACGCGGCCTGACCTTGCCTATTCAATTCATATTGTGAGTCAGTTTGTTTCTTCACCGACCACTGTTCATTGGGCAACTGTTGTTCGTATTTTGCAATATATTCGTGGCACTTTATATCAAAGTTTGTTATTTCCTTCGTCATCTACTTGGATCTCCGTACATTTTCTGATGTTGGTTGGGCTGGTGATCCTTCTGATCGCAAATCTACTACTGGCTTTAGTGTATTTCTAGGTGACTCTCTCATTTCATAGAGAAGCAAAAAGCAGGATGTTGTTGCTCGCTCCTCTTCTGAAGCTGAGTATCAGGCTATGGCTTCTACCACAGTCGAGATCGTTTGGCACAAAACTCAGTTTTCCATGAATGCACCAAGCATATTGAGTTGGACTGTCACTTTGTGCGTCATCATCTTCAGCTTGGCACGCTTTCTCTCCCGTTTGTCTCTTCTGCATTGCAATTAACTGACTTCTTCATGAAGTCGCATACCATTACACGCTTTCAGTTTCTTCTTGGCAAACTCTCAATGCTTAACACTGTAACATCGCGAGTTTGAGAGCGGGTGTTAGATTGTATTATCTAATGTGTGTAAGGGTAGATTAGTCATTCTGCTTAGGGTTAATTTAGTCTTTTATATTAGGGTTTGTATATATGTATTTGTGTATCCCCTTTTGCTAATCATCGATTATGAAAGTTATCAATTTGAAGGGTTCCATCAATAAAAAATTCTTCTATCTTCATCCAGCAACCTTCATCTACAGGGATATTGTGATTTCAACTGGACTGGTTGCCCAACTAATCGGCGGTCCACCACTGGTTATTGCACGTTCCTCGGTTCCAGCCTCATTTCATGGAAGAGTAAGAAGCAGGATACGATTTCTCGATCCTCCGCTGAGCCGAGTATCGCGCCATAGCTACCTTGACATGTGAACTTCAATGGTTGAAGTATTTACTCAGTGATCTTGGTATTCCTCATCCTTCGCCCATCACATTATTTTGTAATAATCAAGCCGCCTTACACATTGCCAATAATCCCGTTTTTCATGAATGGACGAAACGCATCGAATTTTATTGTCATTTTGTTAGGGAGGAGCTCCAGTCTGGACTCCTTGTCCCTCGCCACGTTCCTTCTTCTCATCAACTTGTTGAAGTCTTCATCAAGCCATTGAGCAAAGATGTATTTCATGAACTGATTTGCAACTTGGTCGTTATTCACATACACGCTCCATCTTGAGGTGGTGTATTAGAGTTGATTTACCTTGGGGGATTTTATTTGAGAATTTATTTTGTAATTATTTCTCATTCCATTTATTCTTTCATTTCAACATCTTTCCCTTTCTATCTTTTGTATTCCTCTCTATTAATACAATACTTTTGGGTCTCTCCTCATTCAAGAGAGGAAGACAGGCAAATCTCAGTCTTTCAATTTCACAAAAAGCAAGATCCAAAATAACCCATATAGGTTGAAAGGAGATAATAATAATAATAATAATAACAACAACAACCCAACCTTATTTTTGACTTGTGAGACAAATAAGGCTACACACCAGCGTGGATATTTTTAGAAATTATAGCATGTAAAAGATCCCCCTCTTCCACACGACCCCAATCTATTACACTGACATCATAATCTTATCAAAGGCCATCAATATTATAATAATGACGACGACCATGATAATAATACTAATATTATGAGCACTTAGATATGTACAATATTTTTGTGAGATTTGTTGTTATTTACGGTAATGAGTTTATTAAAATAGTATATTTGAATATAAATTTTATAAATAAAAATAGCATTGTTGAATCAAATTATATTCTCATAGAACAAACAAAAACAAGGAAAGAGAGAGATGGACAGGATTTTACATCATAATGGTATACAGAGATTTCCTTCGTGAGAGAAACAAGGTAGTGGTTGGCTCGAACCCAGCACTTATCGCCCTCTTTTCCGAAGCCAGGCCGAATCGGGAAACTCGCCTCATCATACGTCGGACGCCTCGCTGTTATTGCATGGACAGTTGGTTCCGACGTTTGGGCGGCGGCTGCTTGTTCTTGCACCGAAAGACGACCGAGGGAGACCGCAGCAGCAGCAACAGAAGAGTCTCTGTACAAGGATGATGATGCCGGTGGTGCCGACGAGGCAGCTGATGAAGCAGCAGAAGAAGAATAAGACCTGGGTCGATATGATGATGGTGAGGGAGTATATTCCTCTCTTCCTCTTCCTCTCCCTCTCTGGCCTCCACCCTCCACGTCCTCCTCTTCCTCTCTGGCCGCCGCCACCTCCACGTCCTCCTCTTCCTCTCTGGCCGCCGCCACCTTCACGTCTTCCTCCTCCTCTTATGGGTATATCAGCAGAAGACATAACTATATGTCTATATCGAAGGGAAAAGGGTAAGAAGAAGAAAACAAGTATGAAAAAGAATCAAGATTGAGAATGCTTAGGCAGGCAGGAGTAGCTTAAAGAAAAGAAGAAGAGGAGAGGATTATATTTATATAGGGAGTAGGACGGTCGGTCATGGATCTGATGCGGACTCTCTTTTTCGATTTTCGGAATTCAACAAACAGAAAGCACCTTTCCATTTTGAGAAGCGTGCTCAACTTAACGATATACTGTTTTAATAAACACTTAATTTTTTAGATTTCTCACAATTTCTGCTCACTTTTTCGTTGAACAGTAATGATGAGTTAAGTGAATCAATTTATATATAAAATAATTTAATCAGTACACAGATTTAAACTCTTAAAAAATTGGTGTATCAATTTTCAATTGATCTGATTAGTGTACATGTCTGGTGTACCTATAAGTGAATCGATTCACTAAAAAATGGATCAATTTTTGTGAATGGATGAGGGATAAAATGTGAGTTCACTAAAATTTATGCCTCCTAAAAGATAACGCCCGTATTAAAATGGACACCCTTTTGAAATTCAATAAACCTAAAGCAATCATGACTCCACAAGGAATCTCTTGTGTTCATATTTAGTATTTGAAGGTGGAAATTTAGATTTAGTAGAGTTTCTCTAGGTAATTGTAACAAGACTCATAAATTTGGATTGGGTCTGGTTTAGTAACTCTAGTTAGCAATTCGGGTAGTGTTAAATAATTTTTGACATGGGTTGAGTTGAGTTTATTGAAAACCGACCTGACCTGAGTTTCAGCCCAATGTAAAATCTAACAACAATAGTATAAAACATATAAGATACTAAATTAAATTCTAAGGGGTTGATACACATGACTTCATGATTGAGGTCTTGAGTTCAATATCTCAGTTAGGCCAGACACTTGAACACATTCCATCAAAAAATAAACTATAGTATAAAAATATGAACCATTAATTCAATAATTCCTCATTCATCTTCCATTGATTTTACTGGCCAAACTTTTAGTTATGTACCAAAATGGACTCATACAAAGTGAATATGAAAGTATTAACCAGTGTAATTTTAAGACAAGTTTACTAATTTTCTTTTAAAAATTATAATATTTTATGATTAAAAATCATTTAAATTGATGGGATTTAAATAGCTAAAATGCATGATATTGAATGGAGTTCATTAATTCTTGTCATCACAATAGTTGTTAATAATATTTTCATTATTCTGTTATTTTTTTATTTTAATATATTTTAATGAATGATTAATGAAATTTTTTTCTTATATAATTTTATTATTATTTTTATTTTTTTTGCAGAACGATGCTATTAGATGAGCTCATAATGTTAATTTTTGAATTTAATGCTCATATTTGTGAGTCAATTTAATTTTAAGTAAATAATAAGAAACTCTTTTGGACACATTTAATATCTTTTTAATAATATTGTCACATGCAAATTATTTGAACTTGGTTGCAAGGACATCAACATGATATGAAGTATCATTAAATAAATTTTTTATCGAATTAATTTTCTTAAATTTATCTAACATGACTTTCAAAATTCTAGAATCGTTAGAGTTTTAAAATTATAATGTCTAATTCCAAAATAACCAAATAAAAAAATTAACAGTTGAGTTCTTCTAATTTCAAAAAAAAATCAAAATCTAAAATTTTAAAAAAAATTGAATAAAATTTATTCCAAATGGGCCCTAAATTCAGTAGTAAATACTTTTTAAGTTACATTAATGACAACTTTTTCATGTTTTTGGTCTCTACCATGCATGAAAGATCACATGAAAATTAAATGATTTAGTTGGTGTTAAATCTTAAATACCCCCAACTTATATGATCTTGTCTTCATCTTATCCTATATTAGTAGAGTCTAAATCTCATTTAAAGATTTAAATTTTAAAATAAAAATTTAGACCTTTATAACTACACGAGGACTTTCAAAATATCTATTTATTGAAAATATTTATTAAGAATTCTAGTGAATTATATAACTTTAATTGAAATATTCTTTTACCAATATTCTTCTAGCACAGAGATGTTTGATTTTTTTTTTTAGTGAATAAGAAAATATTTCATTCAAATTTATATCAATTAATTCAAGAGTATAAACTACACGAGAGTATAATTTGACATCAACAAGCATAAGGTATGGAATAAATAGTGTAGCATATGCTACATGGATTTGGACTACAATAGTAGCATTTTTTATTTTTTTTTGAGCTAGATAAAATGATAAATAAAATTGTTATTAATTTTATCTTTAAATTATATCTTTTCTATTCTTATATTAATATTGTATGTCGTTTAATTGATATGTTTAATTTACTCTTAAAAGACAATCATATGGGAGAAGAAATAAATCTATTATTTCCTAATAAAATAAAATAGTTAATTTTATTAGACATTTTTGTTCTTTAATATATAAAAAAATATTTGAATCATCAGTTGATTTATACTGAATTTTATGACTGGAATTTTAAAAAATTTGACTTTTATCTTCTTCAGTATCACATATGAACTATATCCCTGATGTCCAATTTGTAGTAGATACATCTATTTTAGATTTTATGAATTTTGGTACTAATTTTAAATAAAAAGATATAGTTTTAAACTTCAAAAATTGTATTAAAAGAATTAATAAAAAATAGTCTCTATTTTAATTATTTAGGTACAATTTTTAAAGTTTAAAATTATATTATTTTTATTTAAAATCAATTTCGAAATTAATAAAATTTAGAGTAGATAAATTTTGATATATTATTTAGAAATTGCCTGAGAAAAGCGATAATCGGGTGGGAATAGAGTGGTGGCTCGGATTAATAAGATTGGATTAGGCTTGATAATGGAGTAAATAGTTATCAAATGGGTAAAAGGGGATTTTAATGGAGTTAAGGGGTCAATGGGGCCAAAGTGGTGAATGGCTGAATGGTTTTGTCAGTGTTCAGTTAAAGGTGGAAATGGGATGACTAAAGGTTGGCGTGGGAAATTGGGAATAAAGGTTAGAGTGAGGGAAAAAGGGATTTTATTGGAGTGGGACTTGGCTACAGGCGATGGTGAAGGGGCTGAGGACGGTGGCTTGAGATGGAGAGGGTGGAGATCTGATTGATGGGTTGGTTAATGGGCATGAGTGATGGGGAGGATGAAGGGACGTGCAGGGATGTTGGGTGCAGGAGGAGATGCTGAGAGGTAGACCAATCGAGTGGTGGGTTTGGGCGACGGTGATAGTGGCTGGGCTAGGACCTGGTGGGCAACCAGATCTGGGCGACTGAAGGCGAGGCACGGCTGCAAGAGGCAGCGGCTGAATCTGCAGCAACGGAGAACTGTAACGCTGCCGCAGTGGAGAAGAAGAGCAAGCAAGTACCGTCGTGGAGAGAATCGGAGTCCACGGGGAAGAGAAGAAGAAGGCAAACTAGTACCGTCGCTGCCGGAGAGAATCTGGAGTCAACGGGAAAGAGAAGAGGAAGGAATAACGGAAGGGAGAGAATCCAGAGTTCACTGGAGGAAGCCACGAATCCAGGTGGGAAAGGGAGGAGAGAAATTTCATTCATTAATAATTTTAATTACATATTAATGACTATTTATAAGAAAACCCTAATTCTAACTCAACCATAACTCTTAATCATAATTTATCCCTAACACTAAAATGAGGGAACAATTAAAAAACAAAAATTACAATTAAAAAAAAAAATAAAAACAATAAAATAATTGGGCTGGGTTTTCAATTGCTGGCCAGGTCAGGTCAACTGCGGGTTGTCCTATATCAATCTCCCATGGTTGAAAAGAACTCGTCCTAAAGTTTGAATCCAAAGCGAGAATCGGCGATATTTGATGGTGGTTAGTTTATATCTTGAAGGCTCAACTAAGTCAGGTAGCTTTCCGTAGAAAAGCATGTAACTATAAATGCAACACACATTTGAGGTGCCACGTCAGCAGTAGGAGTGTCTTGATGCAAGAAGTCTTAATTAAGCGACTTGACGTGATGCCCATGATGCATATAGTGCATGTGACACCGATGGCAATTGCAACACCGACACCAACTGTGGCGTCGGCAATGCGATTGGCTCGTCATCCAACACGGCACAAGATCTGGGGTCACGTCGTCTGGAGGAGACACCACGAGCTCCGATGAAACAATCACGCATGTCGAGGAGACTTGCACACGTACCAATGCTGACTCTGGATGCATATGTGCGAACTGTAAGGGTGTTTTGTAGGAAGTGGCACGCACTCCAATGTTCTCCAGGGGAATAGGTGTTGGCTCCAAGACCAATACAATGTCCGAGACTGTCTCCTGTTCGACAGAAGCTAGGACTTATCGACTCCGGCTCATAATCAAAAGAAAGCAAACGAGCGCGTAACAACCTTTTCATCCGTAGTCATGATTTAATAAGAAGCTTATTCCATCGCCGACGGTTGAATTGTGTCGACTCCCACCAAGCATACACTTCACTTAAGAGTCGATACGCCACAAACTTCGCCTCATCGATTTCCTAGTAATCAAAGAAGCACTCGACTTCCGAAAGCCAGTCGAGGAAGTCCGTATTGTATAGTTGACCATTGAAAGGTGAGAGGTCAATCTTCATAGTGTACTCTTTATTTGTGTGACTATATCTATACCACATATAGAATTATTTCACCTCGTCTTCTCTCGAATAATTAGAGTAGGACGGCATGAAGATTTTTTTTTCGAGGCTCCAAATACTACTTGATGGAGAATATCTCATCCAATGAAGAAGGAAAAACTTTTGAGCGGTCAAATAAATTCTAACTCTTGATACCACTTGACGTAGCACGAGCAACATCGGGTTTGAAAATGGATGGGTGGTATGGATTAATAGGATTTGATTAGGCTTGATAATGGATTAAATAGTTATTAAATGGTTAAATAGGGGATTTTAAGGGGTTAAAGGGGTCAATGGGGCCAAAAGTGGTCAATCTAAATGGTTGTGTTAGTGTTCAGTCAAAGGTGGAAGTGGGATGACTAAAGGTTGGTGGAAATAAAGTCACAGGATATTAAGGGGTTGGGTAGCAAAAGAACAAAGTGAAAACAAATTGGGAAAAGGGGATTTGTTTGTGAAAACGTTGATGTAATGTCTTGAAATAAAAAATCATATGAAAAAAGATTTTCAACGTGAATAGACCCAAGACCTCTTTTTACGAGGGGAGCTACTAAAAAATAAGAAAAAAAAAAGTATCACACTTCTTTTTTCAACCTAATGTTACGACTAAAATTAAATTATATACTTTTAAACTCATAAAATATAATTATAAAAACATGATAACAAATAACTTCATTAAATTTATATAGTGGATTAAAATAGTTGATTGCCCAATTTTTTTATTCTTCAAATAGTTAATTTTCAAAATGCATGAGTGTGTGATAAGTTAATAGTATACCTAACAAGGGAGAAATTACATGTAATGTAGAAGCATCTACTAATCCTATGCATATGAAACCTGTTTGGGGCATCTTTACCATTTGTTCTATGCAAGATCCATCAATGTCCAAGGAATTTGACACTAGAGCACAGAATCACTCTGGCAATGTGGTTAATTAGACCCTGTTTAGCAATCACAACCAACAATCCTTTGGAAAGACAATAGAACTTGCATGGGCCCAAGAATGAATCGTTGACATGAAAACATAATCCTCAATGTATATATACATGATACAATATTAATTGAAGAAAAAAAAAATCTAAGTTATTGGTAGAGAATCACCAATGAAGACTTTTGGTCATAGACTTGCAACTAGGGAAAAGAAGTGAATGTAAGGAATTTGTTTTCTTTTTCTTATTTGGTATTTATGAATTAGAAAAAAAAAAAAAAGACTATTTTTCTCTTTTCTTAAGTCTAAATTGTAACAACTCGTCCCGTAGAATGATATTTTCCTCTCTAAGCCTCAAATACGGCTTGTACGACTTTCAATTGGTGAACAATTCACTTTTACTCCCAAAATATCTAATGCTAGAAAGAGGAAGGCTACCACTTATATACTAGGAAGTTTCCAATGCAACTAGTAATGTGGGACTTTTTGAGACAGAGTATTATAATTACCCCCTTAAAGCTAAAGTCATTCCCGACGCAGCACATACAACAATGAAGCCCACACCCTAAGGGAAAGAGTTGAATTATTCTCTAATACCATTTGTAACGACATGTCCCGCTAGCACGATATTGTCCGCTCTGGGCCTCCCGCACGGCTTTCAATTGGCGATCAACCCACTGTTGCTCCCAAAAGGCCTCATGTTAGAAAGAAGAAAGCTACTTATATACCAATAATTTACAATGCAACTAGTATTATGGGATAGTTAATCGATATGTTAAAGTATCCACATTGATTATTAAGTAGATTCTGGAGTGCAGTCAATCATTTTAAAATTTGAAGTCTGTTATGCTTATTGTTGCAACTAGAACGGACTGGACCAAATTTTGAGACTGTCGTAGCTCAAGCCCAGTTTACAATTAAAAGGCCCAATCCTGAACCCAGGGCCAAGTTTATCAAAATTAGTCAAATGCAAAATTGGGTCTAAATTCTATTTGGGCCCAAGCCTGGTTTCAAGCCCCACATTATGTGGCTAATATGAGCTAAGGCATCTTTGGGTGTAAAATATAAATGGAACTCCTTTTGTATTATTCTATAAAATATAAATTATATGTTAAACTATTATATTTTGCATAATATGAATTGAGAGAAAATTAGTTTTTTTAATAAAATGTGATAAAATTCAGGCTTTCAGACTAAACTTAAGCTTTCATGTACCAGGTCCAACCCAACCAGAATTCCTTGAGGCCTGATATATTTGGCCCAAAAATGAGCCTCACCCAGGGGTCGAAAATTCTGTCGAATTGAGATTTCGGTTGAATTTTTGTATTAGCCGAGATCTTTTCTCTCTCTTCAAAAAAAAAATTGAAAATCTCGGTGGCTTTTTTTTTGAAAAAAATCATTTAAAAAATAAAAAAGATTTTTTTTAAATAAAAAAAATAAATATCGGCCGATATCTAGAGCTATCTAGACCGATATGGGCAAATATCGGCCGAGATATCAGCCGGGCCCACAACTAATATTCTTTTTAAAAAAAAAAAAAGAAATCGGCCGATATTCAGCCGAGACATCTCAGTATCAGCCGAGATTTATACCCCTGGCCTCACCTAATCCCAACTCAACCCAATCCCAATTTTTTTCGAGTTTTTCATGCACGCTCCTATTGGGCCCAACCCAGCATATGCACTGGACAAGACGATCCAAATTCAAGACTGACTCATCACAGAGAGCATAGCATTTGTAGAAGAAACGGTTCTCGTCCCATTTTTTTTGTTTATTAATCTCCTAATGCCACAAATATCTCTAATATTTTCAAATTTATCACATTTTTATCGACAAAATACCAATTACCTTTAATATCCCAAGATTTATTGGCACTGCACTAAATTTTCAAAAAAATTGCGTTAATTAGACCAACTGACCTCATGCAAATTTTCACTACACTTTTCTATACTTCATTTCAACTTAAATTAATTGGTCAGCAGTTTTCAAATGAGTGGACTTTGAATTATAAAGATGAGTTTAATGAAAAGATATGTACATAAACGAAGTTTTACCAAAATCACTTTGAATTAATCAATGGATTACTTAATTAAGTCAAAATAAGCACACTTTCAAACATGGATTATCAACCAAGGTTTTAATCTCTTCATGTTTTTTTTTTCTTCTTTTTTTCTTTTTTGGGTGGGGTTGGGGGGGGAGAGAGAGAGAGAGGTACAGTACCATTGGACTGAAAAATCCGCTGAGCTGATGCCAAAACTTCAATCAAGCCACTCGTTAAAAAAGAGATTAATACAGTATGGGCCCTTATACAACAAATTTACATTGAAACAGAAGCTCCACCAAATCTTCATAAATAAATCTGAATTGACTGTGTTTCCTTGCTACATTAATAAAGAATCAGATGCAGTTCGGGTTACAAATGTGCAAAGCCGAATGCTACAATGATGTGCACAAGGAAGACAACAATGTAAATCACCATCATCTCGTTGTAAAATGTCCCCCGCGATGATGAGCTATTCATACTCAGCTGTCCAGTGTTAACAAACTCGCTTTTACCAGAGGTGGTGCTAACATTTACGGACAATGAACCTGAGCAAGAGTGGAAAAATAAGACCGCGATGAACAATGCAAGTACTCATGATTGGCAGAAGAAAAATGTGTTCTTTAACATAGGGTATAGCTACACTTACAGTCATAATTTGCCCAGCCTATGCGCTGACCAGCCAGATCATAAACAAAGATCTTATCTTTTAGAACAAGGTCTGCAAGTGAAGAAATCAACTCGAATTACTCGATTTAGTCAAGAATGGTATGTGATTTGAACTACTCATGCGCTTAAGCTTCAACGTGCAAAATGACAGGCAAAGGCAAAGAAGTGTGCCCTCAAGATAGAAATTAATCCCAAGATATCTCAAAGCAACTTGGTTAAAAACAACAAAAATCCACAGAAAGTAACCACGAGCTACAGACGATGATCCTATGCAGAGAATCGAGCAGCTACAATTAGGCTATTTAACATTCATTCAACACTGTAGGATAAAGTGATAAACTCGTTCTAAAGCTAAGTTGTATCTGTCTGAATACATGGATTTACTAATGTATTTGAGTAAAATCTAAATAAATACTGAAATTTTGAATAGAAATAAAATGTAACAGCACGAATAGAACCTAATCTAATGTACAGATTTTACACAAAACAATCAAGTAGTAAAGCTCACTCTTATATTTTGTACAAGTTGAGAATCATATGATGTCATTTTTTGGTATTTCTCATGTTGTATCACACTATAAAGCTGATATGGATTTTTGCTGACCCAGTCTGAGTTGGGGCTGACCAATTTGTAGAAGTTATAACAATGCCATTTTATGGTATTTCTCCTGTTGTCTGTAACTACTATACTAAAGGTGATTTAGATTTTTGCTGACCCCATTTGAGTTGGTGCCAAATAAAGGTGTCACACAGGGTTCAAAACTGTAACTAGCTCTCAAAACTCTTTAACAAAATTGATTCAGTTGGATATCTAATCCAATCACCTTCCAGTCATGTCACCTGAGGGTGCATTTTGACTGACTTGAATAAGAGAGAAACAGGCTTGATTATCAAGGGAAAGTAAGCAGGTATTGAAGTTCTAATCTTCACCGTCTCTCATCATATAAACAAAATAGGAGGGGGAGAAATAAGAAACAATTGTAAGTATCAAGATTTCCCCCTCTTTTACAAGAACCAGCGGCACAATGGTTAAGTGCTCACTTTAAACCATTAAGAATTTAAGATTGTAGATTCAAGTCATATTAATATTTTATCATTTCAAGGGCTGAAAAAAAAAACCTTTTTAAGCTCAAAACAAAGCATTGTTAGAAAATTGGTGAGTTGATGACAGTATCAAAATCATGGATCATTAGGGGTAAGCACTTGGTTTTTTGTCCTTGAAGACGAGGTTAGCCCACATTCTCTTTGGGCTAGATAGCTTTCTTGTACATTCTTTATTTTCTTCTTTAATAAATTGTCAAGTGTTATCTCCTAAAAAATTAAGGATAAAAAATGACATGGACTCGGTTCAGCATGTCTTAGTTTTCTAATGAATCAGTAAACCTTTGGCTGTTTAAATGAGATGCAACTCAGCCATGGTTCAGACTGACCTGGCCATGACTCAATTGTTAATCAACCATTACTTGCAACATTGCTATTGTTGAAGGAAAAAATTCTTGAAATATTTTTATAAAATGACTTAGATTCTAAAATAGTTTCAAGTGCAAATTTTAGGTTAAAAATATAAAATTGTAGAACTATAACTTCTATAAAATCTAAAAAATTATTTAAAAATAGTTAAATACAAATAATTGCTTTAGTAATGTCCCCATTATGCTAAAAGTTTATTGTGAACTTCATCAAAAAAATTAAGCTCGACTAATCGAATCCAACTCTTGAGTTTTCCAACCTCGAAATAAAGCTATCTAGGAACCATGAATATAACATTATCAAATCAAAGCCTTTGCCCCCATCTATCTAGAATAGGCATCTTCCAAGTGAAAGAACTCACTATCAAAAATTCATGTTTTGCACCTCCCTCCCTCCCTCCCCACTCCCTCACATAACACACCAATAACTTGCCTACACTTAACCCACTGTGTTCCCACCATCCATTTTGATCCATAGTTGCAATTCATTATTGAATTTCCTCATGTGGTACTTGTTAGGTGTGGCTCAAATCTAAATTAGTAATTGCCTAAATTGCAGATACAGAAACGTGTATGCTGTTTGTGGTGGGACACATGGCAATTACTAAAGAGGGACTCTAAATATACATATGTGCTGGCAGCAATCGTGAAGAACTAAAGCTAGGAGATATTCTTGCTATAGTGGGACTCCTAATCACTTTGGGAAATTGATAATATTTTTAGTTGAGATGTGAACAGCAAGAAATTTCACTTGGCAGCTTCTTAATGAATGGGTGTATTTTTTGGCAAGAGTGGGTCGCGACTGACATAGACAGATTCTATTCTAAATAGAATCGATCGACTGCAACACAGAGTTGGTGGAGGCCTTATATAAGGTCTGGCATACTGCTGTAATCGGTGTGGAATTATCTTGAGATATGGAGGGAACACACGATCAGCAAGAGGAGAAGGACTGTGTAGCAGAGAGGAGATCTGGTCTTGAGGTGAGCGGCAGATCTGTCTGGGAGTTACAGAACAGAGAACGGCTCAAAGACTTCTCACATTAATTCAACATGAATTATTGTGTGCAAGTTGTGACCAAATCTGCGTTCAAAGGGAGAGGAACACATACTGCAGCATGTGAGGCTTAACATATCGGTGTGTAGTCTCAGCAAGTGTTTCTCTGGACAGCAATACATAGTGGTGGGGGCATGAAGCCTGCTGCAATTTCTCGAGATAACGTGTTGTTGGCAGCAACTGTTAGAGGAAACCCAACGTGGCTGCAGCAAGAGGCCGAGGACAGAGAGCAGGCCCGGCTCTGTTCTCATTCCAGCATGAGAAGACACAGAGATGCTAGCAGTTCGGATGGGAGAAGCAGCAACACGCTGATCTGGGACTGTCAGAGAGCAGGCACACAACAGTAGACCATCGCAACAAGGAGTTGCATGTGAAGGGAAGCACAGAGCAGAGACAGATCTACTCTATCTCGATTATGTTGCGGAAATAGTCGAGGTGCTCTAAATTGGGTTTAAGTTTGTAAAACTGATTCATTATCTCTTAGAATTTCTTCTGTTATTATAAAGGAATTCACGCTCCGTGGACATAGGTCAATGGTAGGCCAAACCATGTAAATCGCCGGTGTTATTGTGCTTGATTTTATTCCATTGATTTATTTCCGCATCTAAATCCTAACAGTACTAAGTCATTTTCAATCTTAATCAAAAGTTCATCCTCCCTAGTGTCAAATCCATTGAACTTGTACTCCATATATTCCATCTGTCCTACCGACTTCCACACTCTTTGCCTCAAACTTTGTTCGACATTTCCAATTTATTTTTCAATGATATTTCTCTCACAAATGAGTACTACATCATCTGCAACAGCATACATCAAAGAACTTCATCTTGGATTTCTAATGTTAAGTTGTACGTGACAAATGAGGACTCAAAGTGGATCCTTGGTAAAGCTTCATTCCAAGAACAAGTGTTTCCAAACAATATTCTTACACTTACTTTTGCATTTCCATACATGTCCTAAATAATCTCAACATATCCGCTTAGGATGAATTTCTTCTTTGTTTGTCAAATTCATTGCCCCGACACCCCACACCCCACCATAAACGTTCTCTGTATCAATAAAAACTTAGATTATTTTTTTTCCTCTAAACTTTTCCATAACTAGTTTCAATGGTCCATGCAATATTAAGTGGCACACCTTACATATTTAAAAATCAAAGGGCCTTGCTTTCTTACTTCAACTTGAACTTCTAAAGCAAAATAGCCTTTCCTGGATATTTATAAAAATAGAATACCCAAGCATTATGCCATTAATATTACCTATCCAAAATGGGCCATAACCTCTTATATTCATGTTTGAAACTTTGAACCACATGTTTGGGCTCGATCAAAAAATAACTCATCAAAGAAGACCAATTCTATCTAATTCTATCATTCATTACACAGATAAAAATAGCCGTCAATCAAAACACTAAAAAATAAAAGCCCATATTTTTTTAGCAATATTGGAACTCAACCAAATCCTTTTCATTATTCTCATTGCTTCCTCTATCATCGCCTTTCAACTCTCATCACCTTTAACTCCTTTTTCAACCTCACAATAGAAGTGTAACAAAATGCTCTCCCACTTCTTCCAAACTTGGAAGACCCATCAGGGTATGTGTTTTTCATTGTAAACAGGATATCCAATGAAAAGGGCCTTTACACAAAAATTGAGGTAGTTTTTGACAAAAAGTAATGTGATATTAAACCAGGGGTCGAAATTTGTAGAATTTGAGCCAGGGTCTTGTATGAAATTTTTAGATTCAGTTTCTACAAACCAAATCAAGGAAAATTCAAATTTAGCTTAATTAAATTGAGAAAACCCAAGTTCAAATTTACCAAGAATTGATAACCCTAGATCTCTCACAATTCAAAGAAAACACCAAAGAAATTGTGGCTCTTTTCAAAGGGAATCCGCAATCTCAATTGATTATCTAAGTTCTAATTTCACTCAGGAAAAAAAAAATAGGCTCAAAACTCACAGAGAAATTGAAACCATGAGATCACACCTTATGAATTTAAATCTAATGAAATAGAAATTAAATTGCACAGCGATTAAATGCAAAAGCAATAAACTAGAAATCAAGAGACCAAAAGATATAAAACTCACCAAAACTTGAAGAGAACCAAAGCACAACACACAAACTATGATTACTTGGGTTCTATTGGATACCAAAGACCTTTAATTATAGTTTTTGGGGGGTACAAAATATAGCAAATTGGCCACTTACAAAGGTAGGTCAGTCATCCTTCATGATGACATTATTCTGTGTCATACACCCTTAATCTCATTGTCACTGTATGATACCCTTTCATAAAACTAGTAATAACTTTGTCTAAGTATGTCAGGATCACAAAAATTTAGGTTTGTTGGAAAGCTTATTAAATAAGGTATTCAATTGATCTAATTTTATGCAAATACAGCATAGTTTGATACCAAAAATATGACACTAAAAATATGATACCAAATCCAGCATCCTTGCTATTTTAGGTAAACCCTTATTCCAACCAATAGAATTCGACACATCATCATCCTAAAATATCCTCCAACTAGAAATTGACACTGGGCTTGAAAATAGAAAATATAAATTGAAAAATAAAATTTCAAAAAATTGCTACATGTGTCTTCAAGGATTTCTGCATCAAACCCACTTCTCACTTTCCCATATTTTGCTAGGAGATGGAATTTGTGCATTGATACATGTAAAAACTAAAAAGAGTAGATTTCCCTGCCAAAAGGTCATTTTCAATCAAACCACTATCCTATGGAGTTGAATAATGAAGTTGGTTTTCCTTGCCACTCCCTTATGTGTGGAAAGACACAAGCATGCCCTTAGTTGGAAGGGAACTTCTATTCAGTGGAAACAATGGAACATGGATGAGGAGGTGTGGACTAATTGCTTCAAGTTCCATTTCATGCCTGGAATACCAATACCTTTATTGCCATTGACAGCAGATTGGGAAGATTGGGTGGTTTGAGGATGATGATGATGACAATGACATTCTTCAAGATTGGCATTCATGTTTAACTTGTAGTAACATGTTTCTCCGATCACCCACAGTTGGATTCCTCTAGCTAAAGGCTCTCTCAAGCTAAATTTTGATGGTATCCATTGCTCACACAAAAGAGATAAAGGCATTGGTGAATCAATAAGAGACTCAAGCTTAATGTCGCGGGTCGAGACTCCGTGACAAGATGAGGAAACGTGAAGCCCAGCATTGGTGCCAAAATTGTGCACAAAGCATGGCCGAACTCGACGAATAGAGGTTTTGGACGCGTAGGAATTTCCAAAATGCTCGAGAGCCGGAATGCACAAGAAGAGGCCGGAATAATGCAGAAGTTCTGCAATGTTCAAGAAGACTCTACAAGGTACTAGAGTGATATGGAGTTTTCTAGAATAATGTAAAGTTCTCTAGTGTAATGTAAAAATGTGTAGACGTTTTGTAGAAGAATCTAGAATTCTATGGAGACTTGTAGAATTCTATAGAATGTTGTAGAAGTGTGTGGAGGGTTGTAGTAATGTGTAGAATGTCCTAGTGTAGTATGGAGTCTTAGGAAAATATCTAGGATATTTTGTGTGGAGGTTTCTAGGATAAGGTCTAGGACTTTCATGAGGTGTAGGATGATGCCACATGGCACCCAACCACACATGCTCCAAGCTTCACCTATAAAAGGAGGTGAGAAGCTCATTTGTAAGCAACCCTCAATCCCTCATAGAGCTTGAGAGAGGAGTCAAGCTAGAGGAGTGGTGCTTGGGAAAGAGTTGAACTCCCCAAGTGTTGAAGCTTGTTGGATAGCTTCAAGGTTGTATGCTAGCAAAGAGTTCTAGCCAAGAGTGCGAGTGCTTGTAGTGTGTCCAAGCCTTGTACTTCTCTTTGTCTTAACCAATTCAAGTGAGTGCATTCTTGATTAAGTCTTGGTGTACCATGTCTTTCTCAACCTTGAATGCAAGCTTGGTGTGGTTTGGTTTAATCACATTGGTCCAAAGATAACCAAATCTGTGGTAAGGCCGACTCGCTTGACGACGGATAGTTCGAGTGAGTGCCGCACGTGCTGAATTGAAGAAGGATTCGCCTAGTCCCGTGACATTAAGCACTCTTACGTACTCCTAGCTGTCCATGGTTCCAATGCCATACACAAAATGGAAGTAAAAGCACAACATGGATGTTTCCATCTATTAAAGTATTAGGACATTTAAAAGGTGACCACTGAAGGAGATCTATGTAATGCAATCAGTTAGCGCCATAAGGATGTTCCTTATCCTTGGATCCTCAAAGATTTAATTGAAGAAATTTATGGAACCATATTTGCATGTGAGAACAGAGTTGCCAAGATTCACAAACTGACAAATAGCAAAGCTGATATAATTTGGCTCCTTTATGGGCTACTTCCTAAAAATGTTTTATATCTCCCTTTAGATTATATCCACCTTCCCTTTGAGCTCCCATAGCTTTCTTATAAAGCTTTCAAGATGCAAATTGTGCCCTTTTCTTTCTTCTTTTAAACATGAGACTTTACTATCTTTATCCAGATATAATTCAATAGCAAGGTGGCAAAATGGCACCTTAAGAGCTAGGTTCAAGCTTCATTTTTTCCAATGTTACAACTCATTCAAGCATCGTACAACTGCAACTTATCCAGAACATACAAATTCCTCTATATTATAATGTTGAATGGTTTACAATTGTACCCAAGCAATTGCATCATGAACCCTTAATAATGGAGAGTGGCAGAAGGATAAGAATTTGTTGATATTCCTTTTTTTTTCTATAAAGGAATTATCAAGATTAATAGTGTACTCATTTCAGTGTGACTTCTTCATTAGAGGGACAGAGGAGGGAGGGATGGAGACAGAAATTGCGCGTCAATTCTACAAGATTTTCGACCATGGCAAAGGTGGGGGCTTAAACTAGCCAATTTGGGCTCCAAAAATGGTGTCTTTATTGCATATGGACCCCACCCATGGGCCCAAGGACACATTGGAAGCTCAATGGACCCCACATGGAACGTTGCTGGGTCAAAACCCTAGCACCAAAGTGGACTCTTCTCTCCTTTGGCTAAATTCTCTCTCCATGGGCATGTGTTGACTCTCCATGGATCACTCCAACTAGGTCATGGACTGCCAATTCTTCTTGAACTCTCCCTTTGGGCGCATGAACTTGGAAGCATTTGATTGGCTTGAACACATCATCAATCCTAGATGGCCAATTGTGATTAGTCGTATTCAAGAATGACAGAAAATGAGCAGTAACTTTGCAGGCTTAGTTGAGGCATCAAACGATATCGGATTTTCACAAAATTGAGTTGTTGGAAAGCTTATTCAATAACCTGTCCAAAAAACCCAAGTTTGCACAAATCCAATTTACATAGACAGTGTTATGACCGCTTTTCTAAGAAGGTGTCAAGAGAGTGCGAGAAACTCTAGTGTTCTCTCCCATTTCAACTCAAATTCCGACATTGTTGCTTCTTGGCATGTGGACTCTTGGAGCACGACCCAAAGTCCAACTTGGAGGTGGATTAGGGTTTTGTTGTTGCATGAAAGATAATTGGTGGGGACCCTTATGCATCCTAAGTGCGAGTTGTGATTGGATGGCATTTTTCTAGTTTTTTGATTGGTTGAAGTGATGTAATGTAGTCCTAGGTTAGCTAAGCCATACCCACGCCCATAGGGCTGGTTTTTCTCATTTGTTATCTTCCATTTGAGTGCTATTAATACCCATGTAGGGAAGCTAATATGTACCACGAATTTGAACGAATTTTGGAAGCAATTTTCTAAGTAAAGAAAGTTCCAAGTGTGGAATTCAAGTATCAAGTTTCTCTTTGAGTCTAGTTCCTTTCCTCTGTTTTTGAATTAAATTAATGCATGCATTTTCTATTCATAATTCAGCACTTAATTAATTGAATTGCTTGAGTTGGAATTGCATTTCATTTATTTAATTCAATCAAACGAGACCTAGTTTCATAAGAAACTAGCTTGCCAAAGATTGCGTGTAGCAACGTCTTTTGGTCTGGAACCACTTTCGATTGATGTTGATTTGGTTGGAGTTTGTGCAATATGGGTAACATCACTTTCACTCATACACCTCGCTCTGCAAATTGCATTGCAGATTTCTTGGCGAAAGTTGGTGTTCATCTACAAACACCGGCTTTGGAATTCTTTCCTATCGCCAACCTTGGGAGTTGGGGGTTTTGCTGTTGGGATGGTATACTTGTTGTATTTTCTTTCTTTTCTTTCTTTATTTTGGCTCTTATTTTCCTTGTTGTTCTTAGTCGATTTGAATATATTTCTCCTATACTCATTTCCTCTCTCCCTTTGTACCCTCCCCTTATTTTAATGGAATTTAGCATTTAATGTTTAAAAAAAGATTTGGTTCTTCATTTCGTGAGGGCTGGAAAGGTTCTTAACACTATTTTGGCCTTTATGGATTAGTAACTCATTGTAGATTGTTGGTCAACAAGTTCTTGAATGTTTCTACACTACTATCCACATACTAATGCATGAAAATCACAATATAGAAAATACCAATCCAAGTTCACCAACCCACATGTTCTTCCAATTGTTTATCATTTTTCCCTAAAAGGGGAAGAAGACGACAAGGACATCATATGTTTGAACTGATTTTTAGTGAGACAAAAAATTATTTCTCTGAGGAGAAAAAGGGGCATCCCAGCAACATCACCTCTAGCCAAAGGCACATAGTTGTATATAATATCTCTATATAGATATGAAATACACATGCTAGTGAATATCAACTCTAAGTCTTTACCCTTTAAGCATATCTCCAAAAACAACAATTTCAAGAAATATATGCCAACAACAAAGAAGAGAAGATGGAAAATAGAGCAATTGCAATCATGCATAAATTCTACGTATAAGTATGTGGGTTTTTTTGAAAAATATGGATATATGTTTCTCATGGCTCACAGATGCAGACTATAAAAAGAAAACTAGATAGAGAGAGAGAGAGAGATAGAGTCGGCACTCAAACCTCCTAATATTGTCATTCCTTGACCTTGGACCTTTTGCCAACCTATACACCACAATGCAGCATTATCCTGCCCAAATACATAACATGTTTAGTGAACCAACCACAAAATAAACATATATTACACACCATGAACCTGGTAAAGGGACAAAGTGAAGTATGTAGAGCTCACAACAGAACCCTGTTGTATAAGGTAGTCTTCTGGTTTTAAAGTCATGGATGCACCACCCTGGAAGTTCAGTGCAACGGAAGGAAATATCTCATCGACACTGCACAAAGGAGAGAACAAGAACTACAAATAAGACATATCAAGTGATCAATGGGGTACAATTTTAAATGAAGCTCATATGCCTAGAAAATGGATCCAAGAAACAAAACCTTCTAGAGACCAGGAAACAGGGGTTTCCTCTTGAAGGATAGTAGTTTGCAGATTGTGAAACAGCAGCAATTATCTGCAGAGATTTATTAAACATTAAAATACATTCATAAAAATGATGAAACATGAACATGTTCCAAAGATGTTGCAGCATAGTTCTTTGTATTAGATTTGACAGCAAAACACTTGAAAAAAAAAAAAAGAGAGAGAGATGGCAATGTTGCCCCCTTTGCAACATAATGAAACCACCCATCTTTCTTTACATTGATGCCTTTGTACCATGGGAAGTTGAAAGGGGGGGCAATATTACACTCTTTGCACAATTTGCATAGTTTTGAATGGTGTCTGAATTTGGCTCAATGATTTTAAATTTACTTGCCTTTGGTGTAAATTTTTCCTAGAGAAAAGAAGTCCAGGTGAAGGCCATAATGGTTCATAACTACTAGGGAAACAGTAAATTCTCTGGATAGTCAATACATGGCCAGAATGTAAAACCCTTGGGTTGATACCCTTTATACAGATATTTACTATCTATCCATCTGATCAGAAAGGGCATTCCCTAAAATGCACAAGGATAAGAAAATAAGCCTAGCCAGTATGAGTTATGGTACCAATTATACTGCATCAAGCTAATGACAACAACAGAGGTGAGATATTGTGCCAGTGCAATATACCGCCGTGACAAATGGATCATAAGCATCTTCTGCAAGGTATGCCAAAGTTGTTCCAGAATCAATTATGGTTCCTCGATTGCTTGATGTTGAAAACACTGCTGAGTCAATGGACAATATTTGCCCATTGACAGCAATGCTCTGCAGATTCAAATTGTAATGAGGCCTACAAAAGGGAGGAAAAATCACTTCAATCAGCAAAACTTGCATGCTGGAAACCTTCATGCTCCTTCTGTCAATGCACACACAGAAAAGAAAGAGAGAGAGAGAGAGAGGGTATCCTGATAAACATCATTATATTTTAACACCCTCCCCCCCCTTTTTCTTCTTTTTCAAAATCAAGTTAGTCCAACTTGAGTTTGAAATCATTTAACGATATATTTCATACATATGTAGGGGAATTCTTATGTGGAACCAAATGCAGTGAGCCCTTCCTGTTCAAAGGCTCAGAAACAAAAGTTGTCTTATAGTTTGTCAGCAAAATTCAGAAATTTCAGGTTAAAGAGAGACCTCCATTGATTTGTGGCACTGTTAGCAGGTTGCATTGCATCCAGGACCACAGAAGAGTGGTACATAAAGAGACCAGATTAGGCATGACTAGACTTGGGTGGCTGGGTCTGTGCGAGTATTGAGGAGGGAGGGAAGGGTTCTGATCATTCAGAGGTGGGCCTCATGAAGAAGAAAAAGGCCAGGTGTGACCTTGCAATGTCAGAATAGGCATGAGAGTGGAGCAAGATGAGAAGCACGATCAACATACCAGAACTGCCAAACAGTGAAGATGCAAACAAAGACACAGATGGACATTCTAGCAAGAAGGTCGACAAATCAAGATGAACTTCGATGGATGGAATTACAATCTGGGAGATCTAAAGCAAAGAAAGGTCTTAACCATTGCCACAATGATCAAATCCAAATAGATCTGAAGAAAGAAAGCAGAACTGGATGAAATTGATAGAAAATTGTATGTGTTGCCACAATGATCAAATACAAATGGCTGACATATTTCTCCTATCTACAAACATGTCATCACAACCATGATAACAAATCCAATGCAAGGAAAGATCTTAACCGTTCCACAATATCAAATACAATACAACTTTCAAAAAAAATGATCAAATACAAATAGATCTGAAAAAATAGAGCAAATCTGGATGAAATTGATATAATACTTAAAGTGATGTCACGTTGATCAAATACAAATAAGTGATGTAATTCTCCTACCTACAAATATGCCAATCTAACCACAATAACAGATCCAATAGACGCATTGAGGTGTGTACAAAACATATCCCATGATCCAGTGCCAGAAATGGGCACCAATGGGACTAGGATGGTGGACAACAATGTGTTGTGGACAGGAATGACAACAGGAGTGCAGGATGATGAAAACTGTTAGCCGGTAAAGAATGGACGGCTAGTGTGCACTCATGCAGATGACAAATGAACCGATTTCTTAATGAATTGGGGTGGGTGGGTGGGGGAACTAAATCAGGGATGTTGACGCTCAGAGATGTTCAATATGGCACTAGTGCAGGCTGAGACCTGTGCAAAAAGTGGCAGAGTGACCTAAAGTGATAAGCCTGGTATATGGGGTAGACTGAAGGCAGATGGGAAGCAGTGCTATGAAGACATGAACTGCATCAAAATGAAGATGCACACAGAAGACCAGAGAAGAGATACCAAACTGATACTTTTCATAAAAAAAAAAAAAGATACCAAACTGATGCGGTAGGGTCATGCAGTACGGGAGATATCAAGTCAGCTACAACAACAATGACTTATGGGCTGGTTTGGCTGATCAAAACAGCAACAAAACAGCAATTCAGAAAAGAAGGGAGATACATATCTAGACCAAACACCATGATACAACAGCAGCAGATGGAAAACCGAAACAGTGATGAGGAGATCCATATCTGAAAGAGAGGGAAAAAAAAAAACTCCTAGAGATTGGCAGAGATGACAAGAACCAAAGAAGAACCAAGATGTGATGAGTTATCAGATGAGGAACAGATACATTCAAAACAGATGGGAGCTGATGTGGGGTATGAAGTAACATGTATGGTTTCTACATGAATGTAAATATGATGAATAGGATACAAGAATAAATTTCTCAAAACAAATAATAGTCAACATAAAGATGAGACTTCAATGAGTTCAACTCATTAAATTTACAAACTGAATATAGGAGAAACATAATGAGATACATCTGTGCTGACCAATTTAAAGAGATCTACTGCATCAAAATGCATACATGTACAAACAGAATTTATAGAAGTAGAGAACATTGTACATATTAGCTAATACTTTAATTGCAATAAAACACTAAAATGGTCGTACATGCCACCAAAACATTTAAAAAAAAATTGTTTTCTCAATTTTTTTGTTTTTTAACTTTAAATTTTCAAGCAAGAAATGAAATCACAATCATCACATTAAAATATGCACTACAGGTCAGTATACCAGATGAACATATAGGATTATTGAGATTGGCATACTGGCATATAGAGTTGTAGGCATGCATTTTTCTTGGTCAGAACATAAATAGCTAAACTGGGAACCTGTAGAAAACTTTGAATTTCCCTGGTCAATGACTGCTCCATTGATATCCCTGACCATGTACTTAATATTAGTCACCAACATGCTAACTATCATTTTCATAGTCTACAACCTACTGAAAGAATATTCCTTTGTCAAGAAGAGAACAGAGCAGCAAGTATATACGGTATGAAGGTGGCATGAGCTCTCTTAACAGAGTAGAAGATTGCAATAAGAAAAGCCTAGAGTTTATGATCAACAAACTGACAGAAAAAACATACATGAATATTACCCAATATGTCGTATTTTTTTCTTCACAGGGAACAGAAATTTAGAAATGTAAAATTTCTTAGTAGGCACTAAGAAAAAAACCTTTACGATGTGTGCAAAATTCTATACAATCTGCATAAACAATGACTCCAACTATCAGCCCATGAAAAAAATAAGACTTCCCAAAATAATCCAATTCAATGAGGATGCAAGACAAGTGATAACACAGTTGAACAACAATTCATGCCACCCAAACACACACACACACAGAGAGAGAGAGAGAGATTACTGTGATTGAACAAGCGGAGTATAAACAATGCCTGGCTCAATTATCTCACCAAGAACCAATATACCACCACCAGGGTCTGAGCCTTTCAAGCAATGTGAGAAAACTTTGGGGGTTATACCTCGTGATGACAGCTGTGAGATTACAGAAAGATCATGTTGTCCAAATCCAAAGATCCCATCAATAGCCCTATCTGACTTGGTTAAGTCCCCAGTCTGAGAATTGCTACATCTGTTTCAAAACCAAAAACAGAATTGTGTCGATAAATAGTGGCAACATGACGGATAGCATAGTATGGGATCAAAAGCTCTTAAGCAGCTCACCCAAAAACAATACTAGTTGAAGAATTTGCACGTGACTCCTCTGCAACAACCATGTCAAAATACAGAGTGTCTGACACATAATAGCCCGAAGTTCCGCTCCCATCACCGTACTGAAAATTATAGCTACATTGAGAATTTCCTGAGTTAGAGCAGCCTCCTTCTGAAGCTTGAATTGCCAAAGTGCATGCTTCGTCTGAGCAAGAAATCGGAGAAGCGTCGATGATCCTTTTGGGCTGAAGGAACTGAGTGGGATCTAAAAAGGAACATCGAAATTGTAACAAGAATTTTCATGTGGAAATGCTCAAATCCCATTCTAATTTTAGCGGCCATTGCCTTAGAAACAATAAGAAGAATCCAAAGAAAAGGCACACAAAAAAGGAGGGGCAGGGGTTGTCTTACACCAAGTCCACTTGATTTCGGGCAACCATCACAAGGACTGCAAGATACCCAGAGAAGGTCACTTCCCGTATCAATCTGCACATTGAATTCTTTTGGAGGGGAGCCCAATTTCACTCGCGTAAAATAAAGCCTAGAGACCAAAAGAAGAGCAGAAGAAGCAGAACAAGAAAAAGAATTAAAAAGAAAACACCAACAAAAATCCAACCAAGTAAACAGAGCAATTTCCAGAATCATATAAATATAAAAATTAGAGAATATAATATATTCTCGAGTCCAAAAACAGAAATCCAATATAATAAGAACAAATAAAAAAATAAAGATTTATCATAAAAGCAGGAAATGAAAGAACAAGTTTAAGCAGGAGAAATCTAAAACACATAATTTTCCAGGAACAGAATCATAAATACTTTGAAAATGAAAACAATGGAGAACCCAGCAGTTTCCATTCACAACAAAATCCAAACTCTAATGGAAAGGAGAAAAACCAACAGCCAGTCACAAAAGTCAAGAATATGAGCTAAAATTTGGAAAGAGCGAAGAAACCAACTATATCAAGTAGAGGAGTTGGGATTTCAAAATCGCAAAGGAAACCAAATAGCCATCAAATTTCCAACCACAAAATTCAAGAAAAGAGCTCAAATTTGGAGAAAGAGAGAGACACGAAAGATCTCTAAGTTTCGAAAAAAGAGAGATAGAATCCAAATGTCCATCAATTATATTACCACAAAAAAAAAGAATAGGAACTAAAACTTCGTACGAAAGAGAGCAAAAATACCCACTAGAAATCAAGAACAAGAGCTGAAATTTCGAAAGAGGGAAAGATAACAAAAAGAAGCAATTTTCAAACAACAAAAAAAGAAAAGGGGGAATCGAGAATTGAAATTTCGAAAGAAACTAGACACCCATCAATAAATTTCTTAAAGGAAAAATTCAACGACAAAAGCCGAAATTTCGGGAGTAGTGTGGAAAAAAACAGATATCCATCAATTCCACATTCACAAAAATCAAGAACAGAAGCTCAAATTGCAAAAAGAAAAAGCCAAAGAAACCAAATACTCATCAACTTTCGAACCACAGAAATCAAGGACAAGAACTAAAATTACGAAAGAGGAGCAAACCAAATATCCATCAATTCCCCAACCACTAAAATCGGAGCTGAAACTCCTGAAGAAATAATCAAATGCCTATGAATTTCACAGAGGATATGATTGGCATCATAAAAAGCTATAGCTTGAATTTGTAAAAGAAAGTAGGAATCGACGGAAATACCCGACAGTAAAAGGATCAGCAGAGCCTTCAACAGGAAAATCGACGACTCCCGTCACCCCTTGCAGCAACCGCCCGTGCCTCCGCCGATCCCTCATCAGCTCCCCCAATTCTACGCTCCCACTCGCAGGAGGATACGCTCTCTCCAGCGTTAGACTCATCGGAATTCCTCCAAATACTGGAATTCCTGATGACAAAAGCACCGTCCCTGTTACCAACACAAGCAACACGACGCGTATAAACGACCCCATCCTCACCTTCTTATTCTTCTTCTGCTTCAACTTTCTTCTTCTTCTGCATCTGCTTCTTCTTCTTCAAATCGAAAAAAAAAAAAACCCACGGAGAAAAACTGGAAAAGAAGAGAAAGCAGAAGAGAACTGGGATTCGACTTCGTATTTGGGCTTTGGATGGAAAGATAAACAGATGAAGGAAATGGAGAACGGAAACAACGAAGAAGGAGAATTCGAATTGAGGGCGGCCTGAGAATGAGAAATCTCTCCAAAATGAAATGAAATCAAATCAAATCAAATCAAAATGTATACGTTTTGCTACGACAAACACAAAGACTACCTCAGAGCTCACACTGGTCATTGGATTGCGTTCCTATTTGTATCAACCTTTACCATAATTCATGTCACATGATGATACCCTCCTTAAATCCTAATATGAATTTTTCATTTTTTTTTTCCTTATTTTTCTTTCCGTCCAAACCTTACAATTCTAGTTGTTTGATAAGTTGGTGGCCATACTCTGCACATGACATAATTTATTTTTTAATTTAGTATCATAAAAGTAATTTTTTACTAAAATTCGAACTTATTCTTAATCTTTTAATATTAGGTTCATCAAACGCTAAAATACCAATATTTTCATATTTTTTGAAATATTAGTTATTAATTATTATACTAAATCAATACTATGGCTAAATTGAGTGAAAACTTCATTTAATTTTAAAAAGTTTAATCTAAAATTTTTATTTAATATTTTATGTCTTCAAAGGTCTTTGGAGTATGATTAAAAGTATATAAAATTTTAAACTATCTTAAAAATTAGTTTTAGATTTCGAATTACCTTTAAACTTCTCTAATCACTTATTTAGTACTTGTAAATTGAGAGGTTTACATGCTCATAAATTACTCTGTCTCTGATGTAAGGTGGGAATATCA
This sequence comes from Chimonanthus praecox, assembly GCA_022113865.1. NCBI lineage: Eukaryota > Viridiplantae > Streptophyta > Magnoliopsida > Laurales > Calycanthaceae > Chimonanthus > Chimonanthus praecox. The sequence continues at coordinate 50,048,166 of CM039093.1, read as the reverse complement.
TATTAAAAAAAATGCAAAAAATTATTTGTTTTAATTTTTAATGGTTACTTCATTGATTATTTTAAGCTTTTGGAAAATATGATTTTTTATAATTTTTAATTTTGATTAGTGATAATTTATTTATAAAAGGCTCACTGTGTTGCTTCATTCACTTCTTTTTCATGAGAACAAATGGTTTAATAGGTGCTCAAGAGAGAAAAAGGTCGATTAGGGTTCATGAAGTATGACATGACCAAGACATAAATTTAAAAACTAAAAACTCAACTTAATTAAAATCTATATGATTGAATAAATTCAGTTTAGCATAATTTCTCGTCTTGATAGATCAACTTTCTAAATTCAAATTGAAGGATGGGAGATTAACAGCATAGAAATTTAATAAAGATACTATCCAATTTCTTGATTAATCAAAATTGCATTAGAAAATCAAGATTAAAAAAAAAAATTGTATGAGATAGTTATCTATGGTGACATTGGGTGTTTTTTTTTCATTTACTTTTTCATGATTAAGGTGTGTAAGGTTTCTTAAAGCACGTGACTAATTCTTTTAATATGCACAAGTCTTCTTATTCACACATACCAAATAACTTTCGAGAGAATAATCATTTGAGATAAAGTGTAAATCGAACTCAAAACTCTCGTTTCATGAGACGAGTTTCTCACCATCATTTTAACCCCTTCAAATTCATTTTTTCATCTGGTTAAACTAGTATAGACAAAATAATTTGCGAAGATTATTTAAAATTCTGAATTGATTAATACATAACAATTACTTAAATGAATGAACTAAGAGCCCCACAAAATAAAAAAATGGCTATGGCAGTTTTTTTAGTTATTATATGTTTATGTGACGCCTAATGATGCATTAGTGGCCAAATAATTATTCCAAAATGCTTTATCCAATCCTCTTTGCTAACTAATCATTTTATTTAATTTCAAGATGAGGCCCGTCGGCGACTCACCAATCACCACTACAAAGGCAAAAGGTCTTCTCCCGGTCGACTCAATTTTAGATATTTTAATAGACTAGAACGCCCTTCTTCTTTTGAGAAATGGCCTATAAAAGGCCATTACAGAAGATGAAAAGAAATTGAAAGCCCCTCTAGACACCCGACTTTTCTGTCTCTCTACACACTAAATTTCAGATTTCATAGTAAATTACCATTATACCCAGCATTTTTACTTATTCGAATGTACTGCAAGTTCATTTCAGTATTCATTCGAATGAATCATTCATTCGCACAAATGTAAATTTAGTTTGAATGGGGTGAACAGTGTTTCGTGTTACTCTTCAACCCATTCGTTCGAATGAAAGGATGGTTCATTCGAACCACTTTATGCTACAGTATGCACACAGTAATGCATAGTATATTATTTAAATAATAAAATTTCTTTTAAAACTATAAAGTTATTTTTTAAGCACTGTGTATTTTCAAAATTTCTCAAATTGAATATACATACTAATTACGATATTCTGATAAAAATACTTTAAAACTTTAAGGCCTTTTGACACTCCCAAATACTTCAAACAAAGTGTTTTACAAATAAGGGTATCCATCGGCTGTGCCAAAAACACATTTGGGAGTGTCAAAAGACCTTGAAGTGTTAAAGTATTTTTATCAGGTAATCATAATTAGTCCGGATATTCAATTTTAAGAAATTTTGAAAATACACAGTGCTTAAAAAATAATGGTCTATGTTGTTGATGTTACAGTAATGCATAGTTCATTAGTTAAATAATAAAATCTCCTTTAAAATTTTAAAGTTATTTTTTAAGTGTGTATTTCCTAAATTTCTTAAATTGAATATCTAGATTAATTATGATATTCGTGATAAAAATACTTTTAGACTTTAAGGAGGTCTTTTGACACTCCCAAATGTGTTATTAGTACAGTTGATGAATACCTTTATTTGTAAAATACTGTGTTTTAAGCATTTGGGAGTGTCAAAAGACTTTAAAGTCTTAAAATATTTTTATCATGTTATCATAATTAGTCCGAATATTTGAGAAATTTTAAAAATAAACAGTGATTAAAAAATAACTTTAAAATTTTAAAAAAAATTGATTATTTAAATAATGCACTATGCATTAATGTGTGCATACTATAGCATGAACCATCAGTTCATTCGAACAAATGGGCTGAACAATAACACGGAATACTGTCCAGCCCATTCGTTCGAATGAACTAAATTTATACTTCGACATTCCTTCGAATAAATGATTTATTTAAATGAATGACGAAATTAACTGAAAGTTCATTTGAATGAATAAAAATGAGAGGTATAATAATAATTTTACATGAAAATCCAAACGGATAAAATTTTCTCCATCTTGTCATCAAAGAAAAAGACGGGGGTACTTTTGTAATTAGTTATTTATATTGGTGCGACGACTTGACTGGAAGCCGCGTACAAGACTCAGGAAACTCAAGACTTTGACATGCTGTTTTTCATTAATTTATTCTATCACATCGTCATCAAAATTACTTGTTATATTTTAAATTTTATTCTGGTTCATAAGACTAAATCAAAATGCAATTTGACCTAAGTTCTTCTGAAGTGTGTTTGCCAACTTGTAAATTTTGATATCTGAAAATTTTAATTTAAGAGATTTGAGAAAAATCACTCACATTGAAATCTTATTATTTAATTATCATTGGAAATGTACAAATTTTTGTAAAAGAACATATGATTTTTTTAATTAAATATGCAAACTAATACATAGTACCTCTATAGCTCAGAATATTCTATCTTTTTATATTTTTGTTTATAATCTATTACCTGCCAAATACTTATACGTTCGGGTGGTTGATATCCTCACTTTGGAGGCAGGGGTATTGTATCGGCCGATATTATTCGGTTTTTAACAGCCGTATAATATCGGCTGATACGTATTGTATCGGACGTATAGCCTTCATATCCGCCGATATATCGCCGAATCATATTGGCCCTACATCGGTCGATATGATTAATATCGGTATTTTAAAAAAAAAATCAAAAAGGTGGTAGGCTCGAGTCAAAATATCGGCCGATATCAACTGATATTTACATTTTCAATTATTTAAAAAAAATACTTTCTTTTTTTTATATTTTTTAATTCAGAAAAAATAAAATAATACCGATATTTACAGAAAAAAAAAACAAAAAGATGAGAGAGAATCATATCGACCGAATTATCGGCTGGGTCATTTTTTGCACCCCTGTTTGGAGGTCTCGCTCTCGATCCCTTGGGACACTACTTATGGATAGTGTCATGAATTAGAGGTTTTTCCAATAATCACCACAAAGTAGTGTCGGCGGATTTCCACGATTATAAAAAAAATTACTTTTATCGAAATATCCCACAATCTAATCAATTAGCCCTTTCAAGATCTCTGGTGGATTCTATAGTAGCATTAAGCAGCTCTACCTTAGGTTGTCCTCATCGGGATTTAAAGGCCGAGATTATATGGCTTGAATCATTAATTAAAAGTAAAACTTTATATACTACATATTCATTGATGTGAATTTTAAATTACTCGCAAGCGTACGAACCAATTTATAGTATAGAGTATGAGTGCGAGGTCGTACCCAAGGGAAATCTACAAAATATATGTATGAAATAGAAATTGGCACTATAAAAATGTTGTGATTTAAGGAAATAATTTTCTAAAACATTTAGTTATAATCTTAATTTAGAACAATGAATAGTTTTGATGAATTTTTGAGAAAAAGAAAAATAAATCAAGAATAAATAAATTTTTTTACATAATCTACAATGGAATCGGGTCAAACATCGGCGTGGCATATTATCCAATTTAAAAATAATAAAATCACGGCCTAAACTATGAAATGTTCTAGAGTTATAAAATATAATTCAAATTTATTTTCTATTAAAATTCTAATTAGAATCTTTATGTCATCCTTTAAATCTGATTTTTTTTCAATTCAAGCCTTAGGCTTAAGCGGGTTTTATACTTGTGTTTCCCCACATCTAAAACAACTGTTCTTGATAAGAACCTTAAATTGGAAAGACGGCAAGTCCCACTGATCCTAATAGGGGTTCTACTTTCCTTGAAAAAAAATTCTAAAATAGTTTCTTACATAATATTCATAAAAAGAATTAAAAATAAAATACAAATCATCACTATTAATATTTTAATAACTGGGATCATTATAAATCTAAACAACTGCCATGAATCTTTATTAATAAATTGGAAATGAAATACAATTCTTTTTGAACTTGACATAAAAATAAAATAAAAATAAAATAACTTACAAGAAATTATTTATTTTTTTCTCTTCTGTCTTTTGGTCGTCCAATTTCAGTCCCTTCGATGTCTAGCCCGGTTCAACTTTCAATGGACCCAAAGCCATCAATTTATAGGAGTGAGAAAAGATGAGATAAGGGACCTTTCAAATTCAACCGAGATAAGGGATCCATTCAAATTCAAAATTTCTCTCTGTGGAGATCGGGTAACTCCTTCATCTCCTTATATTTGTTCCTCCTTATCCCTCTCTTTCTTATCTCTCCTTCGGTTCAAACTCTTTTATCTTTATCCAAATCCACTGTCTTTTTCAAACACCGAATTTTGCAGATAATGCACCATCTTTCAAACGAAATTCACTGGTTCCACTTGGTCTTTTGGACTTGGACTTTTATCTGGCCTGGACTTTGGCTCATTGGCTTCCAATTGCAGAATTTGTCTTCAGGCTTTAGATTCGAACAGTGGGTCCATTTGTGTGTTTATAAATTTTTACCACCTTACAATGTAACTGTAATACCCCAACCCAATTTAGGAATTAATTATGATCAATCATGATTAATTAAATAATTTTTATCCGTTAATTATGAATTATTTTCCTCTAATCGTAAAGAGTATCAAATAAGTTCTTCAACGGATCTGAGTTTGACTCGATCCGAATCCGGTAACTCTTCTAATTAAGTTTCAAAGATATATGGGTGAGTTACGAATATAATAATAATATTATTTTAGGCTTAAACCTTAGCTGCTTTATAAACTCAGTCATTTGACTTAGTTTGAACTTCAAATTTTAGATTATGCATTATTTTTAAATTCCGGACCTAATGACATGCCAATCTCGTTATAGTTTCGCTAATTTATTTTACCCCTAAGTTTTAAAGTGGTAAAACCCCAATTTGACAGGGTAGAGGAAGTCCTAAAAATATACAGAGAGAGTCAATACTCAATCTGTATTATAACTAAGCTGTTTATTTCTTTACACTCTAAAATAGTTAGTTTTTTTTATATTTATTTTAAGCCATGAAATATGGGCCGTTGAATATTCTTTAATTTAGAAAATGTGGTTTTTGACTTCAAAACCCTTTGAAACTTTAGAATGTTTTTATCAGACAAATTTACTCTATCAAACTATAAGGTTGGATACTTTTAAAAAGAATCTTGAAGATTAGGAGATTTTGTTAAAACGGTAATTTTTAGCAAAAACACTGGGTTTTTAATATAGATTTCACTCCAAATTTTAATATCATTCTCAGTTTTTAATACCTGACCTATTGAACCAATTGTATCAATTTAGTAAGACCCTAAAATACCCCGATAAAAGAAAGGACATAGATGTAAATAGTAAAAAGAATAAACTAATATTATATTATAAAATAATATCAGAAACAGATGAAATATGAGTTTTAAAGCTACGGATGTAGCTTTTAGCTGTGTTGGAAGATTAAAACACCGCCAATTGCCTATGCGGTTGGTGGCAGTTGTAATAGTAATTATAAAATATATAACAATAAATGCATTGTTATTAGAAAACCTATAAACCTATGAATAGCTTCGGCAACCTGTATGATTAAAAAAATCCATACGGCTGCTTATAAATAGGAGAAATCGGCGAGGAAACTAGAAAGTAAAGAAAAAAAAAACTCTTCTCCGTTTTGCTCTCTCTCCCTCTTTCAAAAAACAGCAAGTCCTCTCTCTCCTATTTTCCTCTTCTTTCTCTTGCTTTGGCCATACCAGTAGCAGCCGAACGTTCGGGTTTCCTGAATTGGTTTAAGGGTTTTCAAATTTAGTCAGTCTTACACAGAATTTTGCACCCAAGGTATCGAAATAATTCTATCTTTTATTTTTATTAACTTCATAACAAATTAGGAGTAAAATAGCTTAGTATTGGGGTTCAAAGAAATGATATTTTTTTAAAATGGAGGAAAAATAGATTTCCTCTTAAAATTTAAATTTTACCCTCAAGATTCGTATTATTTTACGTTCAAAATATAATTTTTGACCCTAAGTAAAATCGGGGAAAAGATTAACCCCAGCTGTCTATTGTGTGTTTATTTTTCCGCCTTCTGTGTTTAAATTCCTGTACTGTACCCTCTGTGCCACATTCTCAATACGTCTCTATGTTCCTTTCTCCAGAAGACAATATGAGGATAGGGCACTAAGTACTTTTATTTACTTTACTGTCTCTTTACCCTCTGTGCCACATTCTCAATACGTCTCTATGGTCCTTTCTCCAGAAGACAATATGAGGATAGGGCACTAAGTACTTTTATTTACTTTACTGTCTCTGTACCCTCTGGGCCACATTCTCAATACGTCTCCATGGTCCTTCTTCCAGAAGACAATACGAGGATGGGGCATTTAGTACTTTTATTTACTTTATTGTCTCTGTACCCTCTGGGCCTCTCACAATACATCTCCATGGTCCTTTCTCCAGAAGACAATACGAGAGAAGGCACTGAGTACTTTACATTTTTCATTTTATTGTAATGTTTTGGATGGCTGACAACTAACTTTCTGACATAAGTTAAAGGAGTAGAAAGAGCCTAGGTGACTCACTACACATATCATGTTTTCTGGAAAAATAGCACGGGGTTTGGAAAATTATTATGTGTATATACTGACAAATAGAAAATTTATACATTCTACTCTATCTTATAGATTTTCTGTGAAAAACTCAACCGGAGAAGGTGAGGAGACTCGAACCAACACTTATATTGTGTTATATGTTAAACCCACTAACACCAGACTGAAATGGGACCCATGGTCAATTAAAGATAGAAAAGGCTAAATAGGTCCAGAATACGAGACCTGACACTGCCTACATGTAAGGGATGTAAATGTTCTAACTCTTTAGAACGTAGGCGTTAAAATGGTGTCGGGGAGTCGAGGACTTGTAGTCTCTAACGCAGTATGGACCCATGGAGTGTTTGGGAATTGTCGGGTAAAAACTGGGTGAAGGCATTCGTGTTATTAAATCCAGTTTTATATGTTGTGTGATATTGATTATTTTATTGATCTCTTGTATTGGTATTTGATACACCAAATGGTAAGGCTGAAATATGGTGGCTCTCTCAGAATAAGTCCCTGTGTAAGGAGGGCACTGAAAATCATGCATTATCATGCATTTGACATTTGCATTTGATAATTATGTTCATAAGTTAAATCTGTGGAAGATAATAACTTTGTAAAGTTTGATATTTGTCGTTGGGCTATAATTGCTGAAATTAGCCGAACACAGTTTGCGAACCGCTGGGTTGGACGTGTTAGTAGGCTGTGGTGGACCGCCATCAACCGTTGGTGTTGGATGGGCTAGTAGATCGGGTCGTGGAGACCGTATGCACTTGTAAGTTGCTATATTATTTCCGTGGAGGAATTAATATTAGTTCTGGTTGGAACTTTAAATAGGGGCTGACCCCGGTGTTGTGACATGGCTGGGGACCGACCCCGGTGTTAACAATACAATCTGAACAAAAACCTTAGAAGGCGATCGTAGGGTGAAAATGAGATATGCTAATAACATGCCTTTCTATGACATGCATTGCTTATGCATTGTTGCATTAAAATCATTGGATTTTATGGTGAGTTCTCCCCACTGGGCTGTTGCTCACGTCCCTTACAATGCAGGATCTGAACCAGAGGAAGGATTGGAGGGACCATTGGTGCCTCGTTGAAAGTCGGAACTTACAAGTTCCTAAGGTTTTCCGCACGTGGAAACCATATGCTTGCTTAAATATGTTTGAGTATTTGTAATAAATATGCCTCATGTGGCATAAGAAACTTATGTCTGTAAGTTTTAATGTCGTATACATTATATCCACTATGTTTTCGTGCGTAACGCTGATGAGACAAATGAAAATATTTGTGGTGTGATATGGGTTGTATATGGGGACATATGGTATATGTTTGAGTTCATGTGTGAAAAGCACGTGTGACATTTTCTAAGATCGAGTTTTGGTAAACTTGAAGATCCAGCCCAGTTATGACGTTGGGTGATTAGAGTTTATTGTTTTTAAAAAAAAAAAATTAGTCGCGTTCCGGGCCACATCTGGGTTCGGGGCGTGACAGTAACACAGTCTAAAAAATATTATTATAATTCAAACTCTCATATCTGGATCTGAATTATAATAATTTATAATAATTCCAAATTAAATTAGGTGGTAAAAATTATAAACTTTCCAAAAATAGGACTATGGCCCACTTTTCTCTATTTTAATCCATTTTTCTTGTATTCTCACAAATACACTGTAAAACTTGAAAACTCTATTAAACGCATCTAATATTCACAAATCAAAGGCTAACTAATCAAAAATTAAAGGGTAAAATGGTAATTTTCAGTGCTCAACATTCATATAATCACCTATCAAATAAACTTAAATTTAAAGGATTTACGATCCATTTAATGGCATATTAATGTTTCTCATTAACCTAACTTTTTAGTAAATGATCCGATGCTTACAAAGGGTGTGGGATGTTACACTATTCACTAGGGCTGCAACACGAGTCGGGTTTTGGCCTGACCCGCATGACTCGACCTGAGAAATTATACGGGTCGGGTCAAAAATTTCAGGTCAGCGGGTCAAGTTAGGTTGAGAAGATAAAAATCCGCATGAAATTCGGGGCGGGTCGGGTTTAGGATTTTACAAGTTAACTCGACCCAACTCGGCTAAAATTAGGCTAAAATGGGTTCAAAATACGTGTCGGATCAGAATTCGGGTTGATTCAGACCGAGTCGGGTTGTGAAGTTCGGGTTGAGAATTCGAATCAGATTGGGTTCCAAATATATCAACTCGGATCAGACTGGATTTTAAGAAACCCGACTCGTCCGACCCGAGTTGCAGCCATACTAGTATTCACTTTCATAAGGAGTCAGCCTTACTTTCATATCCATTAATTCCTTTAAGGGTTTTAAGTAAGTATCTCAAATAAATTTATAAAATTACATTTTTAACTTTCTTAAATTTGACCATATTAATTTACATTTAATTTTTAAAGTTTTTATGACTTTTAAAAAGAATTTAATCTTAATTCATTTAATAATTTTTTTATAAATATAATTATTTAAATAAAGATCTGTCAAATAAACTCGACATATGAATTATTAAAACGAGCCAACCCATTGGTATGATTAAGGCAACATGTAATATAAGAATCAATCCTCACCATTCAGGTACAAACATGGTCTCATCTTTGGGCCCCACATGATTTGAACGGTACAAAGACATTGGACATGTGACTGCTACAATTTTAGGGATTCATGCCATTGATATTGGGCCCCACATTACATGGGTTTTGATGATTTCTGCCATCCAAGACATTCCCCTTTCTTTTGCATTGATGCACTATAGGTCAAAAAGTCAATTAAGTGCGTCTTCCGTACTCACATCACATGTGGCCTAGGTTGGGCAGGAACAAGAAATTTATGCACATTTTTTTTTTTTAAATTTTGTTAAAAAAATAAAAAATTATAGAAAATAGAGAAAAAAATGAAAAAAATCAAGCGTCAGAGCAAATTTATTAAAAATAACCTTTTTATGGAGTCAAAATTTCAATAGAAATAAAGTATTTCATAAATAATTGAAAAATGTATATAAATTTTAAAAAACAGAAAATGAAGAAGCACCTAATATGAAATTATGAAATTTAAATTTTTTAGTGTCTCATAATAACATGTATCTTCTATTATAATTTATTATTTTTAAATAAAAATCTGAATTTATGAAAATATTAGAAAACTCATACAAGCACTTTAAAAACTATATTAATCACAGTAAAGCTCTTTATTTAATTCTATAAACATTTATTAACATTTCTGTAAGTTTTTTAACAAGAAACTCTAAAATGGGGATTTCATGATTTAAAAAAAAAAATAGAAAATAAAAAACACTCTAAATACTACATTAATCATCTTCATTCAATTCCATAAACGTTTTTACTGAAGCTCAATTTGATTGCATCTAATAATTTCATTGATCTAAAATTTCAAACCATGTTTTTTAAATTTTTCAAAATTTAGCTATAAACCTCGAAATAAGATAGAAACAATTAAACCGATTCAAAACATAGAAGAAAAATCCTTGCATTTTTCTCTTAGTTGCAATGGTACTGACCAAATAAAAATCTGAAAATTTTCTTAGGTTAAATAAAATTTTATATTAGTTTAATTATGGAGTGAAGAGTATGATTTTTAAGTGGTAAACATAGTAAACAACAGAGTCTTAGAATAAAAGAATTAGAGAATAAGATTTTAACAGAGTCTTAGAATAAAAGAAATAGAGAATAAGATTTTGAAGTGAAAACTCATCAATTTGCAAATGACCAAACTAAAATATATCTGTACAAGATTGAGTAGAGCATTCAGCCACACAAATTATGAGAAGCCCAATAAATTAGAACTTAGTTCTGTAATTAGTAAAAATGTAAGAAAAAAACATTTTTAAACATTTTTAAAGGAAAGTTTTATATATAATATACGTTAGGTAAGAAAAAAACACAATAACATACTTACAAATTTCTTAATTTTCTAAATGTAAAACCACGTTAATTAAACTCGTGAAGGTTGACTTGACACTTAAGAACCCCAATAAATTGTAAGAAGTTCTGGGTTAAGTCTCACTCTCAACATATAAGAGTCACTTCTCTCTCAGTTTTACTCGGTGTGTGTAAATAGGGATGTAATGACCCGTCACGCTAACACAATATTGTCTATTTTAAGCTCATACACGGGCCCGCATTCTTTTATTTTTGTGAGACAACCTACTATTGCTCCCAAAATGGCATATGTTAGAAGGAGGAAGGCTAACACTTATATAATAAGGAATTTTCAACGTAACTAGCAATGTGAGACTTTAGCACTTTCTGAGGATTTTATAAGGGAGGTTTGCACATGCCCCAATGACTCATTAAAATGCTCTAAGAGACCTGAATACCTAAGACTTAAAAAAAATCACATTAATTATATTATGAAAAGAAAAAAATATTAAAATTATGTACTTATATAATATTAAAAAGAGAATAGATAAGAGTTAAAGTTAGTTAGAAATATTTGTGACTTATACGAAACAAGTGTAGTATTTGTATTATATATTCATGTCAGATATACATATATAATTATACCATATTTACATTCTCAATAGAATGTAAAGACTGCATTAATAAAAATAGTGGATATCACTCGTGGGAGTTTTACATTGAGTTTTTTGTGATTTTTCACACATAAATTCAAAAAAAATATATATAAATATAATATAAATATTTACAGAGTATCAACTTTGATTTTTTAAACAACCCTCTAGTTGATATCAAATTTTCCAATTTAGAGCTTCTTTAAATAAAAAAAAGGTCTTATTTCATTCAACTTAATAGATTATGGGAATTGATTTTGAATAGAGGTGCTTGTACCAACCCCGTGCATCATCTTGTGATAAATTGATTTTATTATTATTTTGTGTTCAATAAATTGAAGGATTAAATTAAAATAGAAGGGTAAAATGAGAAAAATTAATTTATCGCGAGACGGTACGAAATGTTATTGAAAAATACCAGTGTCTGAATCAATTTCTTTTAATCTTTGACTAATCAAATTTTGGTTAGTGACCAATGTGAATGGAGAGGATTCACACTTCATACCTAATAAGTGTTGACCATAGTTTAAAAATTCAAAAATTAAATTTGACCTGAAATTTCATCCAGTATATTTGATTGACTTTCTGGACTTAAAAAAAATTTGATAAAAATTGTTGGCTCAGTTGATTCAAAATTCTATAAAGGGTTTCAACTTGAACAAACTCGCTCATAATTTTCAAAAATTTAAACTATAGTATTTGTTAGAGGTGAAACTTGGGTTGGATTTTAGTCCGACCCGTATGACCCGACCCGAGGAAATAATGGGTTTAAGTTATGTATTTGTATATTTCGAGTCGGGTCGGGGTGGGAAAATAAAAAACTGTGTGAAATTTAGGATGGATTAAGTTGAGAAAATTAAAATTAATCTGATCTAATTCAACGTTGTACTATTTGACCCGTGTCTATCAAACTATAAAATATCACTTGAGTTGACAGAGATCGGATCAATTGAACAAATCGAATCAGGTCGGATTCATAAAACTTTTTATATTGATTAAAACCCAATCCAGATTTCAGCCCTAGTATTTGACGTGTAAGATAAGAGATGTGGTTGGCTGTTGGATCAAAATTTGTTCCCGCTCGCCTGCGTCACATTCGACACTCACCGGTTACCACCCAAACTCTGAAAGCAGTCGAATTTGAAAAGGCCAAAAAGAAAAAGAGGCAAAGTGATACATGGAGGGCATGGTTTGGTCCCAGTGGTCAAAGTTTTTAAAGGCCGTTAGTTCCAACTTCCAAGAGACAGAGAAGGTTTAGGGAAATTTATTTGGCATAGTACTTTTATTAAAAGTGGACATCCTATTATAATAAATTAAAAAATTAGTTTAAAGTGAAAGGGTAACTATGATTAGAGATTAAATTCCAATTTTACTGATTATAGATTTAAGCCATTAACTTTTATATCAATTAACCTAAATAAGTTGGATTAATGGTCATTAGAGTTGAATTTTTCCAATTATCACTGCTAATTGTGAGATTTGATTGAATGTCTAATTTTACAAAATTAGGAGTCCGGAATTCCATTTCTACTCTACTATAAAGGGTCACTCTCCTTTAGAATTATTGAAAATATGTGAGGATGGAGCTTTTCATATGTCTCGAAAATTAATTAGGTGACCCCTTGATCATAAAAAATACTTTTATACCGATTAAAATATGATAATGATGATGATACATAAAAGTCATTTAAAGATATTTGAGATAGGGTCACGTAAGACAAGTGATAGGCTCATTAATATAATAATAAAAGTTGCAAGTTTGAATGTCAACTCTGAATTAGATAGAATAAAAAATTATAATAAAAGAAATCAATGGATTTAAGCTTTAAATCCCTTCTTATTGTCTATTAAGTTATACAAAATTGACAAAATACTCAACAGTTAACTGATATATATTGGCTCAAGGAAGCTTGTGATACGTTGAGTTAGACTAGCATGGTCTATGTACTCTATACAGAGTGCTTTTGATGTCATTTAATCATAAACATTTATATTTTAGGTCTATTTTTACCATAACTGCTAAGAAGTTACAGGACATTAATTTTAAAAAATATATATTTTTAAATTTTTTATATAAACTATTGTTTAAAAATTCAAAAAGACTCAACCAAGTCGGTCTGAGTCAAGTTGACTCAATGAATTTTCGAATCGAATGAGTTAATAAGCTTTTTATTTTTATTTTAAATTAAGCTGACTTTTTTTATTCGATAAAATTTTAAGTGGAGTCCAAATTTCGAGTCTTCAAACAATGATACAAAGTATTACAAACCAATATACGCCAACAGTATAAATTTGATACAGGAAGTCGGCAAGCTGATCTCAGATAGATGTGATTCTGACTTCTGATGTTGATCGTGATGATACGCTGATGGTGGCCTACAGTTTTCTAAATCCACACTTGCCATTTCCAATATTTTCACATCAACTTGTTAGTATTGAAATGTTGACTCCACATTTTTTTTAATGGATGGATTAGATAGTTGTGATTTGTGGACTCTGTTTGGCTAAATTTAGAGCAAGTCATTGACCAATTGATTTTATATTGTCCCAAATAACATTTGTCTTTTTGAAATTTACGTGTAGGAAACTTCAGATATAGTCTTACTAAAATTCTTACAGCTGGTACCTCCACATCGTGAGACATCACCAAGATTAGTTAATAGGGTTCAAACTTGGCACCCCCACTTCCTAAAGCAGGAGAGAAATAAATAAATATGGGGTGAGACCTCTTTTTATCTCAATTTACAATACATGAGTGAATAAAATAGGGGTTAAAAATTTGGTCGGACTGAGATTTCGATTGAATTTTCATATCGGCCGAGATCTCTGGCAAATTCTTTCTCTCTTTTCATTTTTTTTTGAAAATCTTAGTGGATTTTTTTTAAAAAAAATCATTTAAAAAAATAAAAAGGATTTTTTTTAAAAAAAAAAAAAAAATCGGCCGAGATCTCAGTCATATCGTCTGAATTTTTTTTTTTTCTCTAGCATTGGCCGAGATGTAGACCCCTCGAACAAAGTTGTAAACTTGAGGAAGAAGGACCCATCTTGGCTAGTTGCTATCTACTTATTTTGTACATATCAACTTTAAGACGACATATCACATGGTTGACCCATCCTTTACAAAAATAAAGCCCACAAGACTTAACTATTCCTTATTAAGTTTTTATAGGGCCCCATAAATAAATAAAAAATTATAGAGTTTTTCTTTTTTAATCCAACGGTTTATAAAAAATTTGATGGGTGGCCCATGAACATACACAGCAATGAATTTTAAAGTGGATATATGAAGAGTTATAATTGAATAGAAATAAGCGTGTTTCCTAATTCTTAGTACAAGCACGACTCATTCAAACTTGTCGTAAGCAGATGGGTTTGAAGTTTGAACTCGTGGAACATGCCGTCGGGCGGTCAGCTCGGGCTAAAATTTTAATCTGTTTAGTTGAACGGGCTCAATTGGGCTTCTACATGAAGCCCATGGACGCCCATTAATATTTTGGCCCGTTTATCCATTTTCTCTCATTTTTATTATAATTATTTTGAAATTAGTTAGAAAGAAGACAATCAGATTGAAAGTAGAGATGATGATCTATAAATGGATCAAATTTGAGCCTATAACGCAAGTTCCAGTCATTTTACTTTAATGGTTAAAATCACTAGGTAACTTTATCTTGATGATCTTTTAAGATGTTGGATAACTTTGACCACTAAAATTAAATGACTAGAAGTGATTTAAAGATTAAATTTAGTCATTTTGTAGTTCATCATATCTGCTTTCAATTTGAATAGTTAATTTTTTTAATAGTATCAAATGAGTGGACTCGAGTTTTCTACTTTTAAATGTGCGAGCAATAACTCTAACCTTGAAAAACTTGATAAGTTCAGGTGTCTCATCTAACTAGTTTTTGGTGCAAGTACATATCTCTCTACATACACGTGCTGAGTTCAAACAGTGAGGCCTTACTCTATACATATTCTACAGAGAGTGGGCCTTCACTGGAGTTATGAGGAATTGAACTCAAGACTTCGATTCTGAAGTCTTGTATTTCAACTACTAAGTCAACCCCTTGAGATTTCGAACTTGTAGATATTCAAACAGACTAAATTGACTTTGAAAAAAGCCCAGTCCAAATTGAACTCACTAACGGGCCTATATAGAAACAAGAAATGGAATGGAATGTGCTAACATGATTTTTTTTAATTAATCATGACTCATGGCTTTTCCTAATATGACTCCAACGTATTTTTTAATTTAATTTAGATTTGGTCAAAAGTCAATTTTTGAATTACTAATGGACTGTTGGGTTTCTTGCATTGTCAGATTCCAATTTTTGGATTAAGGGGAAAAAGACTCTTTTGAAATTCGATCATTGATTGTATATGCTCCAAAAGGTTCAGCTCAATTGACTTCACAACCGACGCTGTAGGGACCCACTCTAAGTCTTGAATCAAAAGATTTGGTAAAACTTAATCCAATTTATTCTCTATTAAAACTTAACCCAATTTTATTCTAGAGGAGATTCAGTTTGAAGGTAAGAAAACTCCTCACAAGAAAGTCTTGAGTTCGATTAATGTTCAAATCTCTTTAGACGACTCTTCATAGAGTTACTTCTCGTCGACTTATCAGTGTGTATGGATTATTGACCTTTGAATATAGATGACAAATCAGTTTCGTAGATTACCTGTCTATATGACACCCATAAAATTTGAACCGACAAACACCATACCAGGGGTGCAAATCTCGGCTAGACCGAGATATCGGCCGATAAATTCTCTCTCCTCTTTTGTGTTTTTTTCTTAAATATATGTATTTTTTCATTATTTTATTTTTTCTGAATTAAAAAATAAATAAAAAATCCAAAAGGAAACTTTAAAATAAATAAATAAATTGAAAATGAAAGTATCGGCCGATATCTGGGCCGATATTGGTTCGATATAGGCCGATATCAACTCAGGCCCACTACCGTTTTGAATTTTTTTTTTTTAAAAGACCGATATTATAGATATTGGCCGATATCAGACTGATATATATCATCGATATATCAGTTATATCAGCCGAGAACTATCATGTACAGTTGATAAAATACGTATCGGCCTATATGACAAGGCACTTGCACCCCTGCACCATATTTTAGCAACAACTTTGACTATAATCAATCATCAATTATTTAATTAAATCACAACATACATGTACATTATTTTATTAGGGGTGTGATCAAAATACTAACATCAACAATAAAAAGATGTCATTGCTTAGGTACCTTAGTGAAGAAAGTTTGGGTATGAAGTATAAACTCCCCATCTGACACGAGAAATGAAAGCAATACCAAGCCCCTCATACCTACTTATGCTGACCTTTTCTTGCAAGAGACCACACTGAAATTCTCGACTCATAAAACTTGTGATTATCAACATAAATAATGATCAACTGCATTATTCTATCTAATTATTAAATTTAATTATGGTGGGTATCTTTGCATGTTCTTATTTATTTCAAACGTGATGAACAGGTGAAGAACATTCATGGCATGGCAATCATTGTCTATGGCGTGAGGATAAGAGACTTTGCATTCACTTCTTTGTTTGGAATTTGGATCTTCCTGGGTTTACTGAGTCATCAATCGACTTGACTCGGACATTCAATATCGCCTATTTCTTGATTAAATATCACCTTTTTTTAAAAAAAAAGAAAATTGTTCCGGTGGTGGGTCTAGGCCGATATTCAAAATATCGGCCGATAGTAATGATTTCAATTGCTTTTTTAAAATTGATCCTCCTTTTATTTTTTGTTTTTATAATTCAGAAAAATAAAAAAATAAAAATTTAATTGATATTTTGAAAAAATGAAAATGAAGCAGAGAGAATAATATCGACTTACATATGGCCGATATCATTCCCAGCAACTCAGGCATTGATGTTGGACTGATTTTTCAACCCATTTTGATCTTTTTATTTTGGAAGAAGAACTGATACAGGTGTACTACTACAAAATTTTGAAGAACGTTCAGTTTCGATGACTTTTAATTCATATTATTAATAGAATAATAAACTGATACATTTAAGATTTGGACTGTATGAGTCAAAGAAGAAAATTTAATGAACTGAGTAAAAATGACTCAGTTTCAAGCCAAATTTTAGAAATTAGAACTGACGGCTTAGATTTACAAGTCCTAGTTATGAACATCGAATCGAGTTAATTTTTTAGGTTGAGTTGACACAAGTCTTTCAACTCAGTGATTCATGAATGTTGTGTCAACCCAGGTCCACTTGGGTTGAGGGGTGTGGCCGAAGTGCCTATTTCAACATGAGTGTAATTCAGCTGTTAATCTTTTATTTCAAGAAGCGAGATGTTTCAGGTTCAACTCCTATGACTTCATTTGGTGTGCCTTAAAAACAGTGGATATCACCTACGAGGATTTTACATTGAATTTCCTGCATTTTCTTACAAGTAAATTAAAAAAGAAAAAATGATTTTTTTTTTCAATTTTCATAATAAATGGATAAAGTAAAAAATAGAAGATTTCTAGAAACAACCATAGCCCGATTTCTAGAAATTGATAACGCATACTGCTGATCAGTTGGCTTCAACCATAGGACACCAATCATTTGATTATTAATGATTAAATGCATTATCATGTGAGATATCTTTTCTTGTACGTTTTGCTAAAAATAATGAAAAACCGCATGAAATTTGGCATGTGTGCTTTCTTGTCTCAGGAGAGGAAGAAATCCAAAAACCCTATACTAGGTATTTAATGTCAATATTATCTTTAGGACATATTTATGTGAAAACATCATTTATAAAAATGAAGAATGATTTTTATATTGAAATTATTTTTTATTTTTTCGTATTTTTTTTTAAAAAATGATTTCTATGACCTTGTCATTTTCACAAGACATGTATTCTTAGAGGGAGGGGTTAGCTCCTTGGATTTCCAGAATTATGATCTAATTGATGGAGTAATCATAGCCCAACCTAACCCATGACACAAGATCCAATGCAACCATGTTCCGACTCAACCAATGACCTAAGATCCGAACCAACCATTACCCATGACTCGATTCATGACCGACAACTTGATCCATAATCATATTGACTTGATCAATTACTAAATCCATTATTAAATCCATTATTCAACCAACATAACCTATGATCTATATTAACTTAACCTAAACTATGATGCAATCAATAACTTAATACATGACCCATGAAACAACATACCAACCACAATATCTATAAACTATTTCAAGTCATGATCCAGCCCAACTGGTATTCCATGCCTAAATATCGCCTAATCTATGAAAGAACCTAATCTAACCTAGTTTATGAATTTCTAAATTAAATTAAGGTAGGTTAAGCCATGACTTGAACAATTACACTCCTTTATATATAATATGAACACTTTTAAGTAAATTATGGGTCGATTTACTATATTACAAATAATTGTTATTGTTGTTATTATTTTGATAAGGAAGTGACTTTTGTACCGTGAGATCACATTGCACCAAATTTTTTAGAAATTCTAATTTTGTCCTTATTTTCCTCCTTTCCTCTCTTTTTCCACAGGTAAGAGCAGAATCGAAATTTCCTTAAAATGTGGTGAACCGTGAGATAAATTAATGGTACAAAAAATACAACCCTTTTGATTATTATCATTATTATAATCATCATCGTCATCTAAAATCAAGTACAGTCGAGTAATAACCTAGAACATACCTACCTAATAATATAAAAAGTTGTCATTGATGAATTATCACGAAAGTGCTTTTATTGCACGAAACTAAAGAATATGATAACCATAAAAAAAAAAATATTATGGATTTCATTTTCTAAAAAATTACAAAATCATAAAAAAATCATTTTTCCCAGAAAATGGTTGTGCACAAACATGCCGTAAATGAATTTTGAACTCTACAAAATTTACTGAGGTGCATAATGAAAATTACATAGATAAACCCTGGATTTCTTTTACCAATTGTAGTCATATGAATTGGCTTTTAAATTTTAATTAGCATAAGTCATTAACTTTATATAAGTTAAAAATCACCGAAAAGTTTGATAAAATGAGGTTGAAACTTTACATTCCCCCTAAAAATGGGCTGAGGATCTACTAAGGAGTAATATCATTATTAAAATTACTTTTAAAAATTTAATAGACTTTTTACTCAAATAAAAAAATAAAATTTATCTAACGTATTATTAAAGAAACAAGAATACCACGAGGGAGAGTATTGCATGTACGACTGAAGCCTATGAGCTGGTGAACTAACTCTGATGGGGATATATAAAATAATAAAATTATTTTTATTAAAATAACAAAATTTATTTTTTTACAGATGACATATAATGAACTATTGATAATTAAGGCTGCATTATAAACTGTTAATTACTGAAAATTAAGTTAATAGGTTTTTTTAGACGTCGGATTAACCATGGTGCTAAATAGGTCCAGCCTTTCGTCGAATTAAAACTAATATTAGATGGGATTTTGAAATTTAAATATAGATTAAAACTAATATTTTGAGTTGCATATTTTTAAAAAAATATTTTCTGATATTTTATTTTGTACAATATCAACAGTAAAACCTCGACAAATTAATAATCTCGCTTAAATAATAAAATCGTCTGGTCCCAACTCGGGCCAGTGTGCTAAATTAATAACCTCGCTAAATGCATAAGATAATATTTTTTTAGAAATCCTTAAGGGCCCAATGAAATATAAATTAATGATTGATGAAGTACATAAAAAAAGAGCAAACAAAAATTCATAATACAGTATTGAGTAACTTTTTACTTGACAACTTCTATCTTCTCAATTTAACTCATTTTCAAAATATGCATCTAAAGTTGTCTGTCTTTTCTTTGTACCTAAACTGAACTCAACCTCATCCTTAATTTTTTGCAATGCACACACCACCTCTGGTATATTTTTTTCATTTTGTAATAAGTAGTAGAAACATAATACTCTCTCTAAATTAATAAATATTCATTTATTGATAAATTAATAAATTATTCATTTATCGATAAATCAATAACTCCATTAAGATAATAATTTATCTTGGTCCCAAGAGTATTATTTTATAAAGGTTTTACTGTATATACAGTATTTAACGATATATCATATGTTGTTGTCAAGAACTTGTTTGAGATGTGAGAGGCCTTGGGTTCAAGTAGTTGTAAACACAAAATGGTCATTCTCCATAGTATTACTCGGTGTGTGTGGATAGAGAGGTTTGTATATGCCTCAAGGATTAGTCAGGGCTAATACCTTAGTCTTAAAAAAAAATGATATTTTAATATAGTCTTGGACTGGCCCTACTCCTTTGGCTGGCCTCCACTTTAGGCAGGCCCAGATAAATACTTTTGCCAGCAGTCCATGGAGCGACATAGTGGGCCTGGGCTTCAGTTTCAAACTGTATAACCCAGTCTAACCTTTTTAGCTCCTGTATGCTCTTAACCCTCCCTTGTGACCAGATGGAATTATTGATAGGTTGATGGCAACTACTAGCTTTAAGAACAACATCAGCAAACAAAAGAAAAATAAACCATATTTAATGGAGAAATAGTAAATCCTACTTTAATAGGGTTGATGACAAAAAATGTCATAAATATCTTCGATATTTTTAAATTTATCATATTTTTATCGGTAAAATACCAATTGCCGTTAATTTCTTGAGATTTATCGACACTACGGTAAATTATTGATAAATAGTAATATCGTGATAATATCCCGATAAATTTTTGATAAACTCTGGTAAAATACTGATAAATTCTATATTGATATTTTATTTTTATATTTTCTGCGAGATTTTCCCAGTAAAATCTAAGAATTTGAAAATATCCTGATATTCTCAGTCGTAGTTAAAAAACAACATTTGAAATAAAAGGGAAAATAATCTATATTTAATGGAGAACTACTAAAATGAAATTCCTTAGAGACTTTTTGTTTAGAGAGAATACTCTTCCAAATTTAAACTAAGCCACATATTTTCTGATGGAATGTATAAAAAATAATTAAGTTATTACCTATATGAGATTTGAATATATATAATCATTTTAGACTTTAAAATTTTAAATGTTATAAGTTGTTGATTTTTCATAGACTATCTCGCGAATTGAAGAGATTCCCATGAATCATATCATCCATGAAGTCCTCTACCACCACATCGATCAAACCATATGTGGCGTAGTCCATGATAAATACAAAGTCTCCCATTGAAAATAGATTCTCCAAATTTGTTAGAGCTGTTGTAAAATTTAGTTTAAAATTATTTACACAGACACATTTATATTGAAGTGCCTATAAAAAAATGTTGAAATAATATTTTTCAAAAAAAAAAAAAAAAAATCAGTGCACCTATAAGTCATAGAGGTCCCCATATTTTGGTTCAAATTAGAAAAATAATATTAATTTTCTCTTCAAACCTTTTATAGTTTATTTGAGAAAAACCCATTTAATCCCTTTATTATATTATAAGGACTTCAACCAAGCTTCTTTCTAAAATAAGAGTGTGACATGATTATTGGATCTATCCAAATATAAGAAGCTAAATATCAAAATTCAATTGCATATGGAAATTTTAACCCTCTAATGGTAAATTTCTCTCTTCCTTTTTTTCCTTTTGCAAATTGGGAAGACTTTTTAATTTTTTATGAAGAAGTTGAATCTAGCTTAGCCTTTCATCTTCAAACAACTTATTGGAGAGAATTTCATTAAACTATAGCATAAAGATGCTTTAGATTGTTGCATATAAGCTAAAAAAATAAAAATAAAAATTTGTTAGAGATAATTTAAGCTAGTTATAACAAATTGATTATCGGATACCACCACTTGAATGATCCATCAATAAGAGGCTATCAAGTCAGCTCAATCTTTAGACAATTCAGTCTGTTATGACGCTATCTAACTTGACAGATAATAAATTTTGAAGCTTCTTGAAATACTTTGAACTTCATTCTTCAAATATCTATACTTCAAAATAGACTTCGAACTGAGCTCACGGAAAGGTGTTGGAGTGATGGTCAGGAACTCGGTTCAGGAAGTATGAGTCTTGAGTTTGATTTTCACTTTACCCCAAAGGGTCACTTCCCATAGAGTTTACCCGGTATGTGTGGATATGGAGGTTTGCACATGCTCCGACGATTAGTGGAGTCGTCTAAAAAATCTAGACACTTTTGTTATAAAAAAAATCTGAATGATTCAGCCGTTATTTAAAAAAATTAGAAAAAACAATTCAAATAACAGCCAAAGTTTTTGAAATTTGTACATTTCAACTTGTTGTCAGATGAAAATTTTAATTATTTAAATTCTGGCCAAAATTTGTAACTTAGTCGTTGGTGATGATATGATGCCACATTGAAGTTTGAATTGACTGAAGAAGATTCAATTCAAATGGTAAAGGGTCTTATTTCTTCGGTCGGGTTGGTGGGTATCTATTTGACAGTTGACAGTTGACACATTCAAATTTCTTAGAGTCGTCACAGTTGATATTAAATTGGATCTGTATATTAAATTATTAACCCAACGCATCAACTTCTTATTTATTGTTCTTATCAACAAATTTATGACCATTTTAGTAGGATAAATTTAGTTTTATATGATAGAAGTTTGAATTTTATGTTTCTTAAATAGGTAATTAGATCCTAAAATATTTATTATATAGCAGTTAACTTCAGATAAACATAACAAATAGCTCTAATAATGATTATTATAATGATAATGACGAGTGGATATCATAGTCAGCAATTCAGGATATAAATAGTTTGTTTTTTGTCTTTAAAAATATTAATTAAAATTTGGCAAAAATAAATGAACAAAAAATGGGAATGAATATGTATGAGAATGAGATGTCTAATTTAAAAGATTCGATAACAAAAATTTGGTTTCATAAATTTAACATATTTATGTACTCTCATAATTTTTCTAAAATATTTTAAACAAAAATGAATTTCTAAACTTAATTTTGTTGTAGACAAAAACTACCCTAGGGTTTGGGCGTGTGGTACATGTAGGGGAAGCTTAGGTTTGGGTTAAGTTTGATCCAAGTGGATTTTGGATGAGTTGGGCCCAATGGGCTTGGGCCTGGCCTATATGCAAAAAGACAGGTGTGATTTAAATGGGCTTATTGAACTGTGGGTATGGTCCACACAGTGGTGCAAATATCGGCCGAATAAATTCTCTCTCCTCAAATTTTTTTTTTCGATATCAGCTGTTTTTTTTAAAAAAAATTCTGAACAAAATTTAAAAAAAATAGAAAAAAGACTTGATTTTTTTTAAAAAAATGAAAAATCTAAATATCGGCCGATATGGGCAAATATTGGCCGAGATATTGACTTGAGCCTACAGCCGATATTTTTTTTAAAAAAATACGAATTCGGTGGATATCGCTCGATATTTGGCGAAATTATCTCGCCGAAATATCGGCCGATATCCACCAAGTACGGCCGATACAATGCGTATCGACCGAGATTTATACTTCTGGGTCACATGCATAAGATAAGTTGCCCATTACTTTTGAGTGGGCCCAAGTCAGGCCCAATAGATTCAAGTTGGGCCCACAAACAATAAACTCTGCCAATTTGAAGTCCAAATCGGCTAATTTGCCCCTCCAACAATCTTATTTTAGAATTCTGAGTGTGATGAGAAAGTGGATCATTGGTCTCTCCTGCAATCACATCTACATCCATGGTCATGAGGTTGCACCCTTCATTAATTTAACAATTAATTTACTCTAACCTGATAGTTCTTAAGATATTTAAGTTCACTATAACCTAGCTAGTCTAATCATTAGATTAGTCACGAATTCAAAGCATTAATTAGTTTCTAAAGAATACAAACTTTCAATATGTTAATATGACTTAGGGGTGCAACTCAAGGGGCCAAGGCCAAGCCTTGAGTTAATTTGGGCTAGGGCCTGCATTGCAGTTACAGAGCCTAAACAATAACTGGCCTAAGTGGGCGTTATTTATTCAAAATCAGACTCAGGTCCTAAAAAATCATGAGGGTTCATATGGGTTTTGAATTTTCGAACATTTTCTCAACCTTTTTTTTTTAAGACCAAAGTATCGACATGTATAAACCTCTCAATCCGCACACGTTGGGTATAAAACCAAGGGGAGTGGTCCTTGTCATGTTGAGGAGAGCTTAATCACAGAATCTCCCACAAACAAACATGAGAATTGACGATCACGCTAAACTCTCAAGGTTGAACACTTTCTCAATTTACCTTATTGTCCTCTTGTCCTTTTCCATAACCAAACCCATATTTTTAACAGGTCATTTTCAAATATTTAAAAGCTTGTCTATAAGTAAATATATGTGTAATATATGTGTAATATATGTGTAATTTCGAGTTTTTTAGAGATGTTGATGGAGAGTGGTATATTAAATGAATTTATTTTAAGGATTAGGTTGAGTTTAAAGTTGGATGGCTAAGATTTTAAGTTATTTAAAGTTTAGGTTAGATTTTTAACTAAAATATCATAATAGATTGTTAAAGATAAATATAGCATAAAACTATATATTATATATGACAAACCCTTTGGTTTGAATAGAGCTCGAACTATAAATTTAGGGTTTTGGGTTGGGCTTGGCCCTTAAAATGAAGGCCCAAGATTGACTTGATTTTAATTCAAACTCTAACCCAAGTTTAAGATTTTCAAGTTGGGCCTGCAAGTTGAACTCGACCCAAATGTCTTCCATTGTTGCCTTTATATATTAAAATATATCATGAACTTAGAGACATTAATTTATTTTACATTTAAAACTCTCCAATGTTGATTCTTACTGTAAGATATCTTTAATGAGAAGATAGCAACAAGCTAAACTAATCATTGATCTATAACCATTTGAATTATAAATTTTTATTATCTATTCTAATATATGTATTTCTTTTTTTAATCATTAAAGCATATTTTAAAATCATTTTTAGACATTTTATTCTAATTTTCTTTAATTTTTAGATTTATAGGATTCAAATTTTTTGTATTGGAACACATTTAAATAATTTAAATTGGCCAACTATATAGACACCTAACTTTTCTTTCTCTATACACCCGATTTAAAAAAGAAAATCAAGTAAAATAACAATTTTGCCTTTCCATTTTTTTTTTTTTTCCGAACGAATAGATAATCCATTTTATGTTCGTTCATACACTCAGAACGTCCAAAGGAATGAGCTTGTGGAGAGGAATTTTCAGAAGAAACTGTTTCTCGATCGATTTTTACAAACAAAGTATCAAAATTCATCTACTCTGAATTTTATGAACTCCGAAACTAATTTTAAATAAAAAATATATAATTTTTCTTGTAAAAGAAAATGTCAAAATCATAATTCTATATATGTTCAAATTTGAATCCAACAATATAATGGAGATGCAGAAATAAATCTTATTTTGGGGCATAGGTACAATGGTGCTCTCTCAGGAGTTTTAGTTTTAGGAGGATTATTGTCAAGACATAAGTTGGAGTGGATATGAAGTTTCTCTTAGTTCTTAAAAATAAAAATTTAATAAATAAATCTTATATTTAAAAATTTGATATAATACGAATGAAAAATTGAATCTAATAACATTAAGTGAATGTAGATGCAAATATTACATGTAAACAATCTAAATCCAACTCATTTACATCCCTAATTTGTAATTGTATTTCACTTTTTCTTCTCATGCATTACTTTTCCTAATAAAATAAAATTTTCTTAGCATCATGATTTTTAAAATTTGATAAAGCCTCAAATCCTTTTATCATTGCCTTTTTATCTCTTACCAATTATATTCTTCACAATCGAAAATAGTATTGAATTTAATATCACTTCTTCCTAGATAACATGAATGAAACCCTAACACAATTTTTTCATAAAACTATTTTTAAAAAATAAAAAAAATACTGTTTTAAATTTTTTTTTTTAATTTATATGTGAGAAATAGCGAAAATCCAATGAATCATTTATTACTTGGAGCCGGTGCTCATATCAAATCATGAACCGTCACGTATTTTCACGACGTCGACAGTCTCTCTATTTTCTTCTGGAATTCGGAAAGTAAGAAGGAACAGAGAGATGGAATCAATCATTTTATCTATTCTACAACTAGAAGAAGAAAAACTGAAGAGAAGAAGAAGATGGGGTCAGTTTCTCCTCCTCCGGTGGAGAAACCTCCCAACTTTCCGGGATATGAAACTACACAAACCATTGCGATAGGGTTCGAACACAGTGGGTAAATAGGATTGCATCTGGCACACAAAGATTGAACCCTCAAAATGCATTTCCAATGCTTTCCTTCCCTGAAAATTATACCCAAAAGAAATATCAATGCTTTTATAAAAAAATAAAATTGAAAAAAAAAAAACATTTTTTTGTAAGTGATCTACTGATTTTTTTTTTTTAAATGTATTCTTCCAACTTTCAAATGATATAAACACTGTTAATAATAATAAGATATGTGAAACATGCTCAACTGATTTGCTCTTTTCTTAGGAAACAGGAAGTTGTGATTTCAAATCCCTCCTTATATGGAAGTTTCACGACTTTTCACGTGTAAATTGAAAAAAAAAAAAATTTTGAGAGCTTCATTAAACTTTTTCGTCTATTCAGTTTTTAAAAATTAATTTTTCTACGAAAACTATAAAATTTTTGTGTTACAAAGACACTTACATAAACTCTACTCTAAATCTGTACATTCATGTAGATATGATGGAAATTTGTGTTACAAAAACACTTACATAAACTCTACTTTAAATCTGTACATTCATGTAGATATGATGGGAATGGCAACGAAGAGGAAACCAATCAATGAAGAATAGATAGCAGTACCTGAATTCTAGCATCAGTTATCTCACAGACCTTGTTGGAGCTGAGAATTCCCCATTTGTACCCATGCAAGAATCGGCGGAGTCTGTCAGCACCGCTCGAGTTCGTCAAATTTACGAAAGCATAGCCCTTGTTACGCCCACAGCTGAACTCAAATTCACAACACAACCAAAACCCATTTCAGCCAAACACAAGAAAATGCAAAAGCTAAGAAAAAAATCCTCTCAGGAATACCTGAAATCCATTGGCAGATAGACGAAATCGTAAGCGGAAACAGAATCCAGGTGGTCAACTCCTCCATCTTTGCTCAGCTTTTTGTTCTCTTGCAGTACAGTGATCATCCAAAAATTGAAGCAGCATCTCAAACCTGACAGAGAAGAAGATCATGAAACATGAAAGAGAAAAAAAAACTGAAGGAGGTGAAGAAATAAATGGGGCTGTAGAACAGAGACTGAACGTGTATTTGACAGGTATGTTTCTTATCATGAGTGTCGTCTTCGCACAATCTCCACTTTCAATTACTTCATCAGATGCAATCTTCCGAACCCATGTCTTTGCATGGCCTTCTCCGGTTCTTTGCCCCCGTCTCCGGCGGTAAAGAAACCCAATTCTAGAGTAGTTGCGAAAGGTAGGAATCACGCCCCTGTTTCTCCCCCTGCTTCTGTCTTTTCGCCCTCCCTTTGATGGGGAAGTGAAGGTGTAATGAGGGGCGGGAGAGAAAGAGGTTCTTGATATGAAGGGCGAAGATCTTCATAATCACTGTAGAATGAAGTTTTGGCACTTGGGTTCTGCCAGGGAGGAGTGACGTAGATGTAGAAATTGTTGTAAATGTTAGGATACATGGGAAGCTCCTCCTCAAGAGAGAGCAGTAGCAAAAGTGGGAAAATAATGAGTAGGAATGAAAGAGAGGGTGGGATTGGTTTTGGAGCATTACAGAGGCGGGAGAAAGGTGAAGCAACAACTTGTATAGGCTTGAATTCACAAGCGTCCGGATTCAAAGCTGCCATAACAGGTAAACAGTAAATTCAGTGAGTGAAACCCAGAGAGAGAGAGATGCAGTAATGAAGAAGAAGATGGAAGGGTGAATCAGACGGAAAAGGAAACGGTGGATTTTTCTGTTTTTATAGGAAACAGTGATGAAGAGAAGAGGGGATGGCTTGAATTGGGAAGTGGAGAACGATGGGAGGAGGAAGCGCAGTTATGATTACATTTACTAATTGCATGGATTCGGAGGCCAATCGTTCCTTATCGTGAAGATTTCCTTCATTAATTGTTTGACGTGACGCTCTCTGTCTCACTCTGGAGTGGTGCAGAGGAGCCGTCTAGGTTTTCTCGATGCATGCTTCAACCAAATTCATACATCACTGGTGGGACCCAACTTTCGAGATGAAAACCGTTGATGGAACTTATGATTGGTGTAAACCTACAAAGTGCCATTTTTATTTGGATCAGATGGAGATCCTCAGATAGATTAAATCATGCTTATTAATATGGATAGTAATTCTAACGAGACAAAATTTGTTAGAAATAAGAGTGCAAATATTGGTCCAAACGAATTATATTGGTGATATGATAGAGTTTATTGAATTTTGCACTCTTGGTTAGAAGACAGGGGATGGAGTGAAAATCTTATTTTATCTCTACTGGAGTACCACTCATTAAGTACTGATATACCGATAATACATTACTTTGCATGTATATGTTCTGCATATCGGCAGACCGGTACTTAATGAGTGGTAATCCAGTAGAGGTAAAATGAGAATTTTATTTCATCCCGTGTCTTCTAACAAATTTTGTCCTAAAATGGGTGGCCTACTAATATGAGTTGAATATTATTTGTTTAAAATTTGAATCTTGTTGAATGATATTAGTTTGTAATTTTAGATTACATATTTAATAGATATAAAATTATTAACTTTTTGTTATTTATTTAATAAAATATAATGATTGTATTGAAGAGTTTCTTTTCTATTATATCATCTATAATTTTTTTTTTTTATCCATTGTATACAACTATGGGAGGCATATGTTATGATAAATGTATAGTTTTCTAATTTAAAATTTATTGGTGAATTTAGGTTTCTCAGTTTTTCTTTAGCCAAATTCAAATTTATCATTCAATTTTATTGTTTGCATATGAGCCTTCGAAAAAAATATTTTGAGGCCTAACCCTTTTAAATAAGGCTTAGACCCCATATACCTATTTTTTGGTCATTTATTTATGAAATTTTGAACTCTGATCGCTTTAAATGGACATTTTTCTTGATTAAAATCTTAATAGAATTT
This sequence comes from Chimonanthus praecox, assembly GCA_022113865.1. Taxonomy (NCBI): domain Eukaryota; kingdom Viridiplantae; phylum Streptophyta; class Magnoliopsida; order Laurales; family Calycanthaceae; genus Chimonanthus; species Chimonanthus praecox. The sequence goes on along the minus strand of CM039093.1, from coordinate 50,018,708 downwards.
AAATTTCAATCCAATATTTTTTTTTATTTGCCCTGCATCATCTCCGTACAAACCTTTTAATGCATTGTTGAAGGCCTAAGGTTGACATTTAAGAAATTCGACCAAGGGTCTTTTATTTTTCTTTCCCTACCTATCATTTTTTTAAAACTTGAGTGAAATTACCCTTTTAGCTTTCTACTTCAAACCATGGCCGCATCCACTGAACTCTTCCTTTCGTTCAAAGGCTAGTACCGTCGATCCGTTAGTGAAGGGGGAGAAGAAAATCAGTGGGCCCCACCGTTGATTGAAACCCAAGGTCTTCCTTAGGTGTAAATAGGTGGACTAAGGACGACCATGGTGGTGTCAATCCTAGGTGGAGAAGTGAATGATCTATTTAGATCTAAGAAAAAAACCCACAACATTGGATTTCGGTCGCCCCAAGCAGTAGTAGAAGAAACTGGCCAGAGGAGGGTCCCATGTGAGTCCGATCAGAAATATAATGGTATAAATAGATATACCTTAAAAATACAGAAGGGATGTGGTGGGTCCTACCGACAAAAACTTTTCGACTTGATATAAGGCCGAAAAGGCAGCATAAAAATACACGCTCACTTTTAGGGACCAGCATCATGGTTCAACAACATATTTTGGGACTGAAATGGATAAACACACTGTAAAATGTGTCTCGTGGACCCATTTTTTTTAAAAAATCTATGTTTTTCTTGGATTAATAAAAGCAACATGTGGGACCAGCTGTTTGAAAATGGGCCTACCCTATGCGTCTCACCAGATAGAAGCGTAACTAAATGGTTTGGGAGCACTCTCAGTCTCTCCAATGATCTCTTTTAGGGATCACTTTTCTTTCACTCCAAGCTCATCTAAGGGACCATCAAAGGCTATAAATACCCTAGGCTTGCAAAGAGGGGGCCTGGTTTCTCTAAATCTAGAACGGGTAAGGTTGTGCAAATACAGATTATCAATCCGAGTCGTCGAGTTAGACTCAGCCATTCTTGATATGAATTAGATTAGATTTATTAAATCTCAGCTTAACCCATTTGAGTTTTCACCCTACCAAGAGGTCATGTAGATTGTTAGAGAGTTAATCTTGTAATAAAGAAGTAGTTAGGGCTATAAATGGATCTGGATCCAGTCAGCTTGGTTATTAAGAAAATAGATTTGATCCTAACGTCTGTCTATCATTCGTGAATCGAGCCATTTAAGGTTCGATTGTTCTTGGAGGTCGCAAACGGACTTGGCCCAGTTTGTAAGCCCGTTGGATCTAGTTTTTATTATTTCCTCCATCTTTTTTAGTTGTCTCATTTGAAATATTTTTATTTTTTAAAGAACTCTCTATATAAGATTAGCACTTCATATGATCTCACTCATTTTCAAGATATTTTATGATACTCCAATACGAATGAGGCAAGTATTTTGGCACAATTTCAAAATTCATATAAGATAAACTAAATTAGAAAAGAAAAAATTATTTATAAATCACGATTATTCTCGAACGGGTCGCAAACGGAGCCCATTCTTAAAGCCCGTTGGATCTAGGTTTATTATTATTATTTATAAATCTCTCTCTCACCCTCTCTCTCTCTTCTCTGATCTCTCTCGCCTCTCTCTCTCTCTCTGGCCCTTTCTTTCTCTCTCACAACAGTTACACACACAAACTCTCATTTCTCTGGATCTCGCTCGCATCTACCGGTGTTGTCTGTGCGTGACAGTGGTGGTGGAGGTTGCACTCGAGTTCTTCAAAGCCCCTCTTCACGTAATGGAGTGGTTCGCTTCTCAGATCCCTTGTTAATTTTGAAAGTACTGACACACCCATTTCACTTGAATTTTTTCTTTTATAAATTAATGATATGGTTTCGTTGTTTTTACTTCCAATGATGGATGGCTCTACAGTTAACCAAACTTGCAAGATCAACAGATGGCAAGGCCTTATTCCTGAATCCTCTGTGATTCCTTTCACCCCATAAGGTCGACACTGTAGCCACCCAACAGACTTTCTAGAGATGGAACAAGTTTTAGAATAGGCTAGGTTTACATTGTGATGTTTATGTGAATGTGGAACTTTGTAGAGAGGGAACAGGCTGGCTTTACATGCTGCGAGCCCAAGCCTGGGCCTGACCATGCAAGGGGGATCCTGAATCCAAGCCTGGGCCTCAACCCAAGGGGTAGACTGTGAGGATCCAACACCAACCTGTTAAGTTTGCATGGTTGCAGTGGGATAAATGTGTGGGTACTTTGGATTTTTGGTCAAATATGCGAAATTCTAATCTTAGAAGTTGGAATGTCATTTAATTAGCTACCTTGATTTAGTCTGTTTTCTCTAACAATCACAGTCAGCAATGGAACTGCTGAATTCCTAGAAGGATCTAGATAGCCTGTTGTTGAATTTTATGATCACCCATATGGGAAAAATTAAATGTTAACAGTTCCTATTTTGATCCTGTATGGTGGTGCATTATACTCGTTTTGCAATTTTATCTTTTTCCTTCTGCAATCACATTGGAACATTTGCTTGTTTTTGAGCGGTAACAAATGAATTTCATTAAATTAAGCATGAGGATACACAAAGTGTAAAAGTAAACATGGGTTCAGGAGATGCAAACCCAAGAAAAAAAAAGAAGAATGAAGTACAAACTACAAAGTAACCCATCACATAATTTATATACATCAAGATATCCAAAAGCCATAATTACAAGAAAAACATCCCATCCCAAAAGAAAAACACTATCCCTGTGAGTCATAGATGGTAGACACCTTGGATTGCTGAATCAACTTCCTGTTTCGCAGACTTCTTATCCGTTGGCTCACCTGCTAACTTGAGAAAACAAAATTTCTCGGCTGATAAGTAGAGCCTTGATCTCCCTAATCACTGTTATCAACTTCCGCAGAGGTCTCTTCACTCTCGATACCCATTTGATTGCATTTGCTGAGTCACTTTCGATAACAAGTACCCAACCCTAGGAATTCCAAATAGTCAATGCTCTCCTAATGCTAAAGAGTTCCGCCTCATTCGATTCTCTCCTACCTATTGACTTTAGGAAAACAACCAAAGGCTTCCGAGTGTAATCACGCAGCACTCCACTAATTCTAGCTGGACCTGGTTTTCCCCTAGCTGGTCCGTCCACATTGAACTTGAAAGATCCTTGTTGTGGGGGAACCTAGGTGCTGGACTTCTTAGTCTTTTTAGAGACTCTCGACATAGAACCCTCCAATGATTGATAGAAATCTATAATCTTGGACCCTATGAAGTCTTTCCCTGATAAGACCCAAGTGCATAATCTCCATTTTGCCTTCTGGAATAACTCCGCAGTCTCTGACTCCTTTGATTGAAAGATTCTTGCATTCCTCTCATTCCAAATAGTTCCTAGGATTGCTGCGGGAATTGTTATGAAGAGTTTTTTTCCCCTTTGTTTGACAAATACAGTTACTATATAACCACAACATATGGAGAGAAATGATCCTTGTGAACCGGTTCACGATATTCCATTGTGAACTTCCAAAGACAGCCCTTGGATTGAATTATTAGCTAAATTTTAAAGTGAAATCTTTCTCCATATTTATCCAAAGGCTTTGATTGAAAGTTCATACTAATTTTTTGTGAAACAGTTCACAAAGTATAATTTCTCCAGCATGTGGATGCTTACTGCTAATGGAATTTTGCATCTTTGGGAAGCCCTACTATGTTTTGTGCATTAGATCCTATTCAACACATACTTGTATGCGTTGGATCTACCAGTGGATTGTTGGCTATTCCTTTAGAAATTAACAGAATCATGTTAAGGGCTATCCTTCTGTGTGTAATGCATGTATCAATATTGTTCCTCAATTCATAAGTGCTGATCTAGGCTGCATGCTTGTGAGTACGGATATTGATATTCCACTGGTAAGTCAATATTTATCTGATAGGAAGGCTGATATATAGGTGAATGCACTTGTGGACATGTGTGCAGATGTTCTTGGGTTCAAATGTCGACGCACCCTAAAATAACAGTTGTAGGACCCAACCAAATGGAACCAATCCCCCTCTTCTCCCCTGAACTGTATCCTTATCCCATTTGACCCTTACACAGCCCATTGCCTAAAATAACAGTTGGAAAACCCAACCATATGGAAGATTAATGCTTTGAGAAATCAAGACACCGATGCCATCCATCATTAGAAGGTAGTATTTATGTAAGCTTTCATATTTATTTATTTTCTCCTGGATCCAGGTTCGTTTACAGTCCTGGAAGCAGTACCGAAAAGGGTAAACATGGATGGCTAGAATCCTTGTGCGAATATTTGTTATCCACAATCTATTGTAGGGTCGCAATTAATGGTTAAGAATATGACATAGCAACAGCGCTGAAAAAGGCCAATGGTGGATTGCTATTGACCTGGATCACTTCATTCATGGTACTTGCATGCAAGAATTTGGCGCATCATTATAATGTGCTCATGATGCAGTATGGGACCTTAACATTTGTTATTCTGCTGCTATCTATATCATTCTATCAAGCAATTATAGTGTGGTTTAATAAGGCCTTCAGTACTTGCAGTTAGAAGATGGAGTATGTAGAGCCTATGTCAGAAAGAGAAGCAGTACAAAATGTGGGACCTGTAAAACAAGGATTCTGGTAGCTGCTAGTGGGAGTGTGGCTGCTATAAAATTTGGAAGTCTTTGCCATAGCTTTTCTGAATGGGCAGAAGTTAGAGCTGTTGCCACCAAGTCTTCCTTACACTTCATCGATAAAGCATCTCTACCTAAAGATGTGATTTTTTACACCGACGATGATGAATGGTCCAGTTGGAAAAAAATTGGAGATAATGTGCTTCACATAGAGCTTCGCAAGTGGGCTGATGCAATGGTAATTGCCCCCTTGTCAGCAAACACACTTGGAAAGGTAAGCTGCCTTGTACTTCCTAAATTTGTGCAACTCTTGGCTTAATTACACTGATGAAATTGTTCATTGTCATCGGAAGCTTTATTCCATCTATCTAGAGTTTGCTTTCTAACTACGCTTTTCCACAACCTAAGCCATCCTAACTGATAAAAGCATTTATTGTTGATTGAAAATGTTAAATTTTGATTATATTTGTTCCATTCATTTTAAAAAATGCATTTACCGCTGTTTCCTTTTACACTGTTATGTTCAGCGATGTGTGATCACTTGTCATCATGAGTTGCGAGTGTATGGACATGTAAAGATTGTAAAAATGCATAGTTTGTATTTCATTTGAAAACCATCACAAACATAGAAGGATATCTTTCTAAAAGTTTTTAAACATTTGTCTGTTTTATACCATTAAATCAGTCTACAAATTACTAAACTTTCAAGGTGATTTGGCTCAAGATCAAATGTATTTGAGTTTACTTGATTGAGTTTCAAGTTGATATCAATTTGAGCAATCTATTATGTTTTAATTGCTGTTGCTATTCTTTGTTTTGAAAACAAACTTTTACAATTTTGTTCCGCTTTGTTCTCTAGGATGCTGATGTTTCTCATTTTGATTTCTAAGACCCATGCATGGCTCTTAATGAATGCAGCCCCCTGCTGACCTGCAACAGTTGAACCTCACAATTGTTGGGGACTTGGGCCTTGCCTTATTAGTTAATTCCTTCTCATTTTGATTTCAAAGACCCATGCATGGCTCTTAATGAATGCAGCCCCCTGCTGACCTGCAATGGTTGAACCTCACAATTGTTGGGGCCTTGCCTTATTAGTTAATTCCATTCTGTTCTCAGCTGGAACGTTCTGGTCCGACTAAAAAAGGGAATGGAACAGCTTGCAGTTTGGTCTTGGGTTCCATTTCATGCGAAATAGGCCGGAATGGCCCATTTTGGTCCCAGCTGTTCCACTTTACTGATTTTATATTTTTAAAAATTTATACATATAAATGTAAAATCCAATCATACAAATTAAAAGGTGGACTTAATAAGCTACATGTAGATGAAATTTTATACCAAACTTACTTTATCTTAGTGGACACTTGGTGACTTTGACTATTAAAATCAAGTGGTTAGAAATTGAATTTGAGGCTGAAATTTTGTTTACTTGTAGCTCATCAAGTATATTTTAATTTCATACAGTTGATATTATATGGATTTGATGAAATATAATTGTCTACTTGTAGCTCATCAAGTATACGGCTCCTTTCTGCAGCAAGATTTTCTCTATTCTTCTGTTGTCTCTGTTTCACCAGAGACCTTCACTATTGACTGTCGCACAGCAGCCACCGCTTGGACTGTTCTTCTCCTCACCGATCGTGGTGCTTGGGGCCACACCTGCCCTCTGATCTAACTACCAGATTTAGAGCACGAGAGCCTGTTTTGGGTATTTCTCTTCATCGGTTGCAACATAGAAGACATTTTCTCCAATCTGACAGTGTCTCGCCGGATTTGGACACATCGCCAGATCTAGCCCTTCGTCTTCTCGGTGTTGATTATTGCTGTCTCCAGTCACAGTTTCGGCCCAATTTTTTTTTTTTAATTGCTGCCCCGATTTCCCCCCTTCACTGACACAGATCTGCTGCTCAGGGACGGTGCCCTTTTCTGCTCCTAAGCAGCGCCTTTTCTCTGGCTCTTCTCGCGCTCACCTTCTCTGATCGGGATTTTTTTCTCAGCGGCCTCCGTAGCAGTCGGTCATGACTGTCTAAACCTAGCACGCTTCCAACAAATCCTTGGGTGCGGGTGGATCAAATACAACCACACAAATTGTCATCGTTAAGGAGACAATTCCACCTTCTTAACTGGAATCAAACTGGACGAACATAATTATTCCCTATGGCACCAAGTAATGATGAGATTGCATCTGACAGTGTCTAGCCGGATTTGGACACATCGCCAGATCTGGCCCTTCGTCTTCTCGGTGTTGATTATTGCTATCTCCAGTTACAGTTTCGGCCCAATTTTTTTTTTTTTATTGCTGCCCTGATTTCCCCCCCTTCACTGACACAGATCTGCTGCTCAGGGACGGTGTCCTTTTCTGCTCCTAAGCAGTGCCCGTTCTCTGGCTCTTCTCGCGCTCGCCCTCTCTGATTGGGATTTTTTTCTCAGCGGCCTCCGTAGCAGTCGATCATGACTGTCTAAACCTAGCACGCTTCCAACAAATCCTTGGGTGCTGGTGGATCAAATACAACCACTCAAATTGTCACCGTTCAAGGAGACAATTCCACCTTCTCAACTGGAATCAAACTGGACGAACATAATTATTCCCTATGGCACCAAGTAATGGAGATGAAGATTGCATCTGACAGTGTCTAGCCGGATTTGGACACATCGCCAGATCTGGCCCTTCGTCTTCTCGGTGTTGATTATTGCTGTCTCCAGTCACAGTTTCGGCCCAATTTTTTTTTTTTTTGATTGCTGCCCTGATTTCCCCCCTTCACTGACACAGATCTGCTGCTCAGGGACGGTGCCCTTTTCTGCTCCTAAGCAGCGCCCGTTCTCTGGCTCTTCTCGCGCTCGCCCTCTCTGATTGGGATTTTTTTCTCAGCGGCCTCCGTAGCAGTCGGTCATGACTGTCTAAACCTAGCACGCTTCCAACAAATCCTTGGGTGCTGGTGGATCAAATACAACCACTCAAATTGTCACCGTTCAAGGAGACAATTCCACCTTCTCAACTGGAATCAAACTGGACGAACATAATTATTCCCTATGGCACAAAGTAATGGAGATGAAGATTGCCGGATGAGAGAAACATGGTCACTTGACCGGTGATAGGATCACGTCTGCAGCCACAGACCCGACATACAACAAATGGCGTGCATCGGATTGTCAACTTAAGAGTTGGTTATTTGATGTTATGCAACCCAATCAGATGAAACGATTTATCTGTTATGACACAGCACAACAGGTCTGGGATGCAATCAAGAAAACATACTCTGATGGTTCCGATGAGGCGAAGAATTTCGATCTACATAGAAGGTCATTCAAGACGACACAGAATGGTGTGCCTGTTGCCGCTTACTACAGTGAGCTCACTGAGATATTTCAGGAGCTTGATCAATTATGCCCAAGCAATATGCAACATCCGGTCGACATTGAAACTAGACGCAAGGAGATTGACCGTCTCCGAGTTTATATTTTCTTTGCAAGTTTGGATAAGAACTTTGATCAAATTGGAGGAGAAATTTTGAGGATGGAACCTAAACCTGAACTTGAGGCAGTATATGCACATATTAAAAGAGAGAGTAACCGACAGGGAACCATGTCTGAAGCTGGTGTCACATCCGAAGCCACAGCCTTGGCTGCCGCAAGGTTCAAGCAATCTCGGCCACCCACTTTGAACTCCAACGCTACTTGTACCCGGCCTCCAATGAAGTGTACCAAATGTGGTTTAGATAACCATACAATTAAGGGTTGTTATGAGATCATTGGTTATCCAGAAGGGTGGGTTCACAAAGGGCGAAAGAGGGAATCGAGCAGAGTCTCATTCGCATCCACTGAGTTATCCTAGGAGATTACATCCGAACATCACCAGGTACATCTGGCTCCAAGGCCTTGGCCACCTCAGGTATCTCCTCTTGCGCATCTTCAATTACTTGTAATAGATCATGGATTATTGACATTGGCGCTACTAATCACATGACATCTAGTTTTACTGGGTTACACTCTACCAAACCATCAAATCAAACACATGTCACCAGTGCCAATGGAACCACCTCTCCAGTTCTGGGAGAAGGGTTCCTATCTCTTCCATCATCATTAAGTCTAGATCATGTCTTGGTTGTCCCATCACTCGATTATGACTTATTATCTGTTCCTCAAATCATTGATTCCCTTAATTGTACTGTGTGTTTTTGGCCATTGTATTGTCTGTTTCAGGATCTTCTCACCAGGGCCGTGATTGGATGTGGTACTAGGCGGGGAAAGTTGTACTATCTGGACTTGACAGAAGACTTTAGTAAGAGATTGGGTCAAGCACATCATTTGAGAGGAGACGAGTCAATCAGGATGAAAAAGATTTGGTTGTGGCATAGACGATTAGGGAATGCTTCTTTTGGTTATCTAAAACGTTTATTTCTAGATTTGTTTTCCCTGTTTGCTGAATCAGACTTTCATTGTGAAACTTGTATTTTGCGAAAAGTCATCGTATTTCTTATCAATTAAGATTGAAGAAAAGTTTTATGCCTTTTATGATTATCCATTTTGATGTTTGGGGACCGTAAAAAGTTTCTACAATTAGTGGTTTTAAGTGATTTGTGATATTTATAGATGATTGCACCAGGATAACATGGGTTTTCCCCATGAAGCAGAAAAGCGAAGTACTGCGAAATTTAAGCAATTTCATCAATATGTAGCTACTCAGTTTGATAAGAAAATCACGACACTTAGATCTGACAATGGAGGAGAGTACGTCAACAATGACCTCCGTAATTTTTTGAGCCAGAATGGTGTTGTTCATCAAACCACGTGTGCCTATACACCACAACAGAATGGTGTAGCAGTCGAACCACGTGTCTTTGGCTGTGTTGCTTATGTTCAGGTATATCCACACCAGCGTGGCAAACTTGATCCGTGTGCACTACGTTGTGTCTTTGTGGGGTATGCTGACACTTAGAAGGGTTATAAGTGTTTTCACCCCCCTACTCAGACTTTGCACGTTACAGCAGATATTATTTTTCACGAGAATGAATTCTATTACTCAGGGGGAGATTCTGAGCATCCCCTGCAAGAAAAGAGCTCTATCTTTGCAGAAGGTACTCAGAATCAGATCATCCAAGTTTCACAGAATGTGTCAGAACAGCCTCAGACAACACCTGAGGATGTAGTGATGACTACTGACACACCAACTACAGTGATGCAACAAGAGCAAGAGACTCATTCGGATCCTTTTCCTCTTACAACTCCTCCTACAGTACCACCACCTCTCATCTAATCAGGTCCTGAAGATCCTCCACAGGTAACTGAACACTCAAACTCAAGCACTTTACTTGAGTTGAGTCATACATGAAATACAGGTTATCAGTTACCCCCTCGTACGACTAGAGGTATCTCTAGACAACAATATGACCCTGACCCTAAAGCAAAGGTTAAATACCCTATTGCTAATCATGTGTCTTTACATAGGTTGTCTCCGTCGTGTGTATCATTTGTATGTCAATTATCCACTGTATCTATTCCAAGTAATGTGCAGAAAGCTCTAAATCATCCCAAGTGGACTCAAACAATGAATGAAGAAATGGAGGCCCTCCAGAAAAATTCCACCTGGGAAATGACTACCCTTCCTAAAGAGAAGAAAACAGTAGGTTGCAGATGGATATATACAGTAAAATTCAAGGCAGATGGCACCATTGAACGATATAAAGCAAGACTAGTAGCGAAAGGCTACACTCAAACTTATGAGATGACTATGGGGAGACCTTTGCTCCTATAGCCAAGATTAACACAATTCGAGTGCTTCTTTCTCTTGCAGCAAACCTGGACTGGCCATTACACCAGTTTGATGTAAAAAATGCCTTCCTACATGGAGACCTAGAAGAAGAAGTTTATATGGACCCTCCTCCAGGATGTAAGATGGGGTTCAGTCAGAGTAACATGGTGTGTAAACTGAGAAAGTCTCTTTATGGATTGAAGCAATCACCTAGAGCATGGTTTAGAAGGTTCAGCAAATCAATGAAGAATTTCGGCTACAAGCAAAGTAACTTAGATCATACTCTTTTCCTGAAACATAAGAAGGGTAAGGTCACTGCCCTTATTGTGTATGTTGATGACATGATAGTTATAGGGAATGACCTAGAGGAAAAGGCAGCATTACAGCGCCATTTGGAAAGTGAGTTTGAAATGAAAGATCTTGGTGCTCTTAAGTATTTCTTAGGCATTGAAGTGGCTCGCTTAGAACAAGGAATATTTCTATCACAACGGAAATATATCCTTGACATCTTGACTGAAACTGGAATGTTAGCCAGCAAGCCAGTAGATACTCCAATGGAGATGAATCACCGGCTTGGTGAATATCCTGATCAGGTACCCATCAACAAAGAAAGATATCAACACTTTGTGGGTAAGTTAATCTACCTAACTCACACCAGACCTGATATAGCATATGCAGTAAGTGTGGTGAGTCAGTTCATGCATGCACCAAGTGAAGCCAACATGGATGCTGTAATCCAAATTCTGAGATACTTGAAGTCAACTCTTGGAAAAGGTTTGATGTTCTCACGACATGGTCATCTAGATGTTGGGGGTTACACTGATGCAGACTGGGTTGGTTCTATTACTGATAGACGACCTACATCTGGATACTTTACCTTTGTGGGAGACAATCTGGTCTTTTGGCGAAGTAAGAAGCAGAAAGTGGTGTCAAGATCAAGTGCTGAAGCAGAATATAGGGGTATGGCGCACGGAGTATGTGAGCTACTCTGGATAGGGGATTTGTTGGGGGAATTGTGATTTAAACGCCAACGTGCCATGCAACTATATTGTGATAACAAAGCCGCAATAGACATCGCACATAATCCAGTGCAATATAATAGAACCAAGCATGTTGAAGTTGACAGACATTTCATCAAGGAGAAACTCGAGGCGAAGATCATTGAGGTACCATTCGTTAAGTCCGAAGATCAACTTGCCGATGTTCTCCCCAAAGTAGTTACATGCAGAGTTTTTCACAGCTCACTTAGCAAGTTGGGCATAGACGACATATATGCTCCAACTTGAGGGGGAGTGTCAAATGAGCTGTTACATTCCAAATTAATATTGATTCTGCAAAATTATATAATCATGATTATTCTTTGTATTTACAGCCATATATTGTTTCCTAGAATAGGACTTTTCATCTTCTGTGTTTTACCTATATATATCTCTGTACATACATTGTAAAAAAATATCAATTCATTTAAGAAATATAATTTAAGATTATAGGATCATGATTAAAATAATATATATGTGGCTGTAAATACAAAGGATAATCATGATCCTATAATCTTACAAAATCAGTATTAATTTGGTGTGGACGGCATGGTGAGGAGAGTGGTCAATGTCTGAAATGGAGTCTGATATTGAAGGGTACTGGATGGTATTCCATTGATGAGATAAGCAGCCGAACAAAGAGCCTCCCCCAAAAAATGATGGGGCATATGGGCTTCAAATAAAGAGGCATGAACAACTTCGAGAATATGACGGTTCTTACGTTCTGCTACACCATTCTGTTGTGGTGTATAGGCACACGTGGTTTGATGAATAACACCATTCTGGCTCAAAAAATTACGGAGGTCATTGTTGACGTACTCTCCTCCATTGTCAGACCTAAGTGTTGTGATTTTCTTATCAAACTGAGTAGCAACATATTGATGAAATTGCTTGAATTTCGCAGTGCTTCGCTTTTCTGCTTCATGGGGAAAACCCATGTCATTCTGGTGTAATCATCTATAAATGTCACAAACCACTTAAAACCACTAATTGTAGAAACTCTTTACGGTCCCCAAACATCAGAATTGACAGTCATAAAAGGCATAAAACTTTTATTCAATCTTAATGGATAAGAAATACAATGACTTTTCGCAAAATACAAGTTTCACAATGAAAGTCTGATTCAAGCAAACTGGGAAAACAAATCTGGAAATAAAAGTTTTAAATAACCAAAAGAAGCATGCCCTAATCGTATATGTCATAACCAAATCTTTTTCATCCTGACTGACTCGTCTCCTCTCACATGATGTGCTTGACCCAATCTCTTACTGCAGTCTTCTGTCAAGTCCAGATAGTACAATTTTCTCCTCCTAGTACCACATCCAATCACGGCCCTGGTGAGAAGATCCTGAAACAGTCAATACAATGGCAAAAAACACACAGTACAATTAAGGGAATCAATGATTTGATGAACAGATAATAAGTCATAATCGAGTTATGGGACAACCAAAACATTATCTAGACTTAATGATGATGGAAGAGATAGGGACCCTTCTCCCAGAACTGGAGAGGTGGTTCCATTGGCACTGGTGACATGTGTTTGATTTGATGGTTTGATAGAGTGTAACCCAGTAAAACTAGATATCATGTGATCAGTAGCGTCAGTGTCAATAATCCATGATCTATTACAAGTAATTGAAGATGTGCAAGAGGAGATACCTGAGGTGGCCAAGGCCTTGGTGCTAGATGTACCTGGTGGATGTTCGGATGTAATCTCCTAGGATAACTCAGCGGATGCGAATGAGGCTCTGCTCGACTCCCTCTTTCGCCCTTTGTGAACCCACCCTTCTGGATAACCAATGATCTCATAACAACCCTTAATTGTATGGTTATCTAAACCACATTTGGTACACTTCATTGGAGGCCGGTTACGAGCAGCGTTGGAGTTCAAAGTGGGTGACCGAGATTGCTTGAACCTTGCGGCAGCCAAGGCTGTGGCTTCAGATGTGACACCAGCTTCATACATAGTTCCATGTCGGTTACTCTCTCTTTAGTATGTGCATATACTGCCTCAAGTTCAGGTTTAGGTTCCATCCTCCAATTTGATCAAAGTTCTTGTCCAAACCTGCAAAGAAAATATAAACTCGGAGACGGTCAATCTCCTTATGTCTAGTTTCAATGTCGGCCGGATGTTGCAAATTGCTTAGGCATAATTGATCAAGCTCCTGAAATATCTCAGTGAGCTCACTGTAGTAAGCGGCAACAGGCGCATCATTCTGTGTCGTCTTGAATGACCTTCTATGTAGATCGAAATTCATCGCCTCATCGGAACCATCAGAGTATGTTTTCTTGATTGCATCCCAGACCTGCTGTGCTGTGTCATAACAGATAAACCGTTTCATCTAATTGGGTTGCATAGCATCAAATAACCAACTCTTAACTTGACAATCCGATGCATGCCATTTGTTGTATGTCGGGTCTGTGGCTGCAGACGTGATCCTATCACCGGTCAAGTGACCATGTTTCTCTCGTCCGGGAATCTTCATCTCCATTACTTGGTGCTATAGGGAATAATTATGTTCGTCCAGTTTGATTCTAGTTGAGAAGGTGGAATTGTCTCCTTGAACGGTGACAATTTGAGTGGTTGTATTTGATCCACCAGCACCCAAGGATTTGTTGGGAGCGTGCTAGGTTTAGACAGTCATGACCGACTGCTACGGATGCCGCTGAGAAAAAAATCCCGATCAGAGAAGGGGAGCGCGAGAAGAGCCAGAGAACGGGCGCTGCTTAGGAGCAGAAAAGGGCACCGTCCCTGAGCAGCAGATCTGTGTCAGTGAAGGGCGGAAATCGGGGCAGCAATAAAAAAAAAAAAAATTTGGGCCGAAACTGTGACTGGAGACAGCAATAATCAACACCGAGAAGACGAAGGGCCAGATTTGGCGATGTGTCCAAATCCGGCTAGACACTGTCAGATTGGAGAAAATGTCTTCTATGTTGCAACCGATGAAGAGGAAGACCCAAAACAGGCTCTCGTGCTCTAAATCTGGTTGTCAGATCAGTGGGCAGGCGTGGCCCCAAGCACCACGATCGGTGAGGAGATGAACAGTCTAAGCGGTGGCTGCTGTGCGACAGTCAATAGTGAAGGTCTCTGGTGAAACAGAGACAACAAAAGAATAGAGAAAAATCTTGCTGCAGAAAGGGGCCGTATACTTGATGAGCTACAAGTAGACAATTATATTTCATCAAATCCATACAATATCAACCGTATGAAATTAAAATATACTTGATGAGCTACAAGCAGGGTTTTTCACAGCTCACTTAGCAAGTTGGGCATAGACGACATATATGCTCCAACTTGAGGGGGAGTGTCAAATGAGCTGTTACATTCCAAATTAATATTGATTCTGCAAGATTATATGATCATGATTATTCTTTGTATTTACAGCCATATATTGTTTCCTAGAATAGGACTTTTCATTTTCTGTGTTTTACCTATATATCTCTGTACATACATTGTAAAAAAATATCAATTCATTTAAGAAATATAATTTAAGATTATAGGATCATGATTATATATATAGTTGTAAATACAAAGAATAATCATGATCCTATAATCTTACAAAATCAATATTAATTTGGTGTAGACGGCATCGTGAGGAGAGTGGTCAATGTCTAAAATGTAGTCTGATACTGAAGGGTACTGGATGGTGTTCTATTGATGAGATAAGCAGACGAACAAAGAGCCTTCTCCCCAAAAATGATGGGGCATATGGGCTTCAAATAAAGAGGCACGAACAACTTCGAGAATATGACGGTTCTTACGTTCTGCTACACCATTTTGTTGTGGTGTATAGGCACACGTGGTTTGATGAACAACATCATTCTGGCTCAAAAAATTACGGAGGTCATTGTTGACGTACTCTCCTCCATTGTCAGACCTAAGTGTTGTGATTTTCTTATCAAATTGAGTAGCAACATATTGATGAAATTGCTTGAATTTTACAGTGACTTCGTTTTTTTGCTTCATGGGGAAAACCCATGTCATTCTGGTGCAATCATCTATAAATGTCACAAACCACTTAAAATCACTGATTGTAGAATCGCTTGACGGTCTCCAAACATCAGAATGGCCAATCATAAAAGGCATAGAACTTTTATTCAATTTTAATGGATAAGAAATACGATGACTTTTCACAAAATACAAGTTTCACAGTCAAAGTCTGATTCAACAAACTGGGAAAACAAATCTGGAAATAAAAGTTTTAGATAACCAAAATAAGCATGCCCTAATCGTCTATGCCACAACCAAATCTTTTTCATCCTGACTGACTCGTCTCATCTCACATGATGTGCTTGATCCAATCTCTTACTGCAGTCTTCTGTCAAGTCCAGATAGTACAACTTTCCCCTCCTAGTACTACATCCAATCACGACCCTGGTGAGAAGATCATGAAACAGACAATACAATGGCCAAAAACACACAGTACAATTAAGGGAATCAATGATTTGAGGAACAGATAATAAGTCATAATCGAGTGATGGGACAACTAAGACATGATCTAGACTTAATGATGATGGAAGAGATAGTGACCCTTCTCCCAGAACTGGAGAGGTGGTTCCATTGGCACTGGTGACATGTTTGATTTGGTGTTTTGGTAGAGTGTAACCCAGTAAAACTAGATGTCATGTGATCAGTAGCGCCAATGTCAATAATCCATGATCTATTATAAGTAATTGAAGATGTGCAAGAGGAGATACCTGAGGTGGCTAAGGCCTTGAAGCCAGATGTATTTGGTGGATGTTTGGATGTAATCTCCTGGAATAACTCAGCGGATGCGAATGAGGATCTGCTCGACTCCCTCTTTCGCCCTTTGTGAACCCACCCTTCTGGATAACCAATGATCTCATAACAACCCTTAATTGTATGGTTATCTAAACCACATTTGGTACACTTCATTGGAGGCCGGTTACGAGTAGCGTTGGAGTTCAAAGTGGGTGGCCAAGATTGCTTCAACCTTGCAGTAGCCAAGGCTGTGGCTTCAGATGTGACACCAGCTTCAGACATGGTTCCCTGTCGGTTACTCTCTCTTTTAATATGTGCATATACTGCCTCAAGTTCAGGTTTAGGTTCCATCCTCAAAATCTCTCCTCCAATTTGATCAAAGTTCCTGTCTAAACCTGCAAGGAAAATATATACTCGGAGACGGTCAATCTCCTTGCATCTAGTTTCAATGTCGGCCGGATGCCACATATTGCTTGGGCATAATTGATCAAGCTCGTGAAATATCTCAGTGACCTCATTGTAGTAAGCGGCAACAGGCGCACCATTCTGTGTCGTCTTGAATGACCTTCTGTGTAAATTGAAAATCTTCGCCTCATCGGAACCAACTGAGTGTGTTTTCTTGATTGCATCCCAGACCTGTTGTGCGATGTCATAACGGATAAACCGTTTCATCTGATTGGGTTGCATAGCATCGAATAACCAACTCTTGACTTGACAATCCGATGCACGCCATTTGTTGTATGTCGGGTCTGTGGCTGCAGACGTGATCCTATCACCGGTCAAGTGACCATGTTTCTCTCATCCGGCAATATACATCTCCATTACTTGGTGCCATAGAGAATAATTATGTTCGTCCAGTTTGATTCCAGTTGAGAAGGTGGAATTGTCTCCTTGAACGGTGACAATTTGAGTGGTTGTATTTAATCCACCAGCACCCAAGGATTTGTTGGAGTCGTCCTCATTTGCCATTGGATGTTGGCTGCGGCTTGCGGAAGCGTGCTAGGTTTAGACAGTCATGACCGACTGCTACGGAGGGCGCTGAGAAAAAAATCCTGATCAGAGAAGGCGAGCGCGAGAAGAGCCAGAGAACGGGCGTTGCTTAGGAGCAGAAAAGGGCACCGTCCCTGAGCATCAGATCTGTATCAGTGACGGGGGGAAATGGGGGCAGCAATAACTAAAAAAAAAAATTGTGTCGAAACTGTGACTGGAGACGGCAATAATTAACACCGAGAAGGCGAAGGGCCAGATCTGGCGATGTGTCCAAATCCGGCTAGATACTGTCAGATTGGAGAAAATGTCTTCTATGTTGCAACCGATGAAGAGGAAGACCCAAAACAGGCTCCCGTGCTCTGAATCTGGTAGTCAGATCGGAGGGCAAGCGTGTGCCCCAAGCACCACGATTGGTGAGGAGAAGAACAGTCCAAGTGGTGGCTGCTGTGCGACAGTCAATAGTGAAGGTCTCTGGTGAAACAGAGACATCAGAAGAATAGAGAAAATCTTGCTGTAGAAAGGGGCCGCCCACATGGGGAGTCGATGTTGGAGAGAGAAATCCCGATCGGACTAAAAACAGCCCAGGTCTGCAGTGAATCGATGGAATGAGATCAGAATGATGTACCGTCTCTGGCTGAAATGGATTGTTTGGAAAAGAATGGATCGAGTTCTTGCTCTGATCCCATCTCAAACTGGATAAGAAAATTATATTTCTTAAATGAATTGATATTTTCTTATAATGGATGGAAAGTCCTATTCGAGGAAACAATATATGGCTGTAAGTACAAAGAATAATCATGATTTTTTTTTTTAAGCTCATCAAGTATATTTTAATTTCATACGGATGATATTGTATGGATTTGATGAAAATTGAAGGAAGAAATGAAATGGGTGTGTTGTACCTATATGCTTTGAGTTTTTTTTTTTAAATGGTATATGCTTTGAGTTTTGACATTTGATTTTGAATAAAATTAGAATTCAAGTTTATTTCTTTTGGTTTTTTTCGTTTAATTGAATTTTTATTTGATTCCAATTAGAGTAAAATTCAAACTTCAGTTAGTATTTGCTAATGATGCTATAATAATTTGGGATTAGCTAAATGAATAAGTATAAAATTATAATTTATGTTCTTATTTGTATTGCTTTATGTGAAATGATGAAAAATAATTAATTGTAACATTTTTATTAGTTTGTATTATTTTCTATATATTTTATAACCTTTTTTTCATTTTTAAGTTTTTTATGCTGTCACCAAAATGGTTGAAACACCTCGGCGTTCCGCTATGATGAAAAAATCGGAATGGGTTTTGGAACGAATTTGATAACTAAAGGGCCTAATAAAAAATCATGTAGTTCCATTCATTAAGTGTTTTTTTTTTTTTATGACCGGTGGTGTTTGGGCATCTCACCTGTAGGGGACTTTACTTGACTAAATCTTTTGGGGCATGTGCACACCTCTCTACGCACACATCGAGTCCAAACGATGAGGAATAACTTCATGGGGAGTGTCCCAGAAGGGTTTGAGCATAAATTGAGCTCAAGACCTCTCTTCATGATGGAGCTTCTGGTTACTTGGAGCTTTTGTTAGCTATGTCTGATTGTCCATTTCTTTGTATCTGTTCAAATCAATTGACAAGGCTGCTGTGTCCGTTACAAAGTGAGATGGTGGGGTTCCCTTGTGCAAATCGGATATAGCACACATGCCATGTTGGAACACTTGGATTGTTATCATCTAGAGTTGTGTGTAATCTATAGAAAGCCTTATTTGCACAGTTCTTTTCATGTTGATCTTGAGTTAATTTTACTCGTGTTCTCTTAGGTTGCTGGTGGATTATGTGATAATCTGCTAACGTGCATTGTACGAGCATGGGACTTCAATAAGCCACTCTTTGTTGCTCCGCCATGAACACCTTCATGTGGAATAATCCTTTCACAGAACGCCATCTTGAATCGATCATTGAACTTGGTGTCTCTCTTATCCCTCCTATCACTAAGAGGTTGGCTTGTGGAGATTATGGAAATGGTGCAATGGCTGAACCTTCTCTGATCTACTCGACTGTGACCCGTGCACTGAATGGTAATGGTTGATTAGGTGTCAGGATAGACCACAGCCAATTTTGTTACAGAAAATTTCCAACTAGTGCAACAGATTGTATTCTTTGATGTGCACACTGCACTACATTTCAGTGTTGTTTCCTGTAATTTGGTTCATGAACAGTCATCTTTTTCAAGAAATCACAGACACCTAGTGCTTTACATGTACATTAATCTATGCCCATTTAGGTCTGGCTTGTATCTTTTTTACTTGGCTGTAGTTGGGAGCTTATTTTTATTTTATTTTATTAATATTTTTTGCTTTCATTTATTATTGTTGTTATCATTGTTTATATATACATGGAGATTCTCTCCCTCAAAATAGTTATATATGAAATATGCAAAACCAATCTAGTTTATGCTCGTACGCTTCCAACGCAAAATGGAAAAAAGATGTTTGTGTCCTTAAGCTCTTTTATGGCCATATTTCACAAATTACAATCACATCCTTCTCAAGAGTAGAGCCCTCTTTGAAAAGCCATTCACCTCACTGATTTTAGGTCATGTCAAAGGAACCATGATTTCTTTAATCTCTTTATCTTCTTTCAGCAGATGATTCACAAACCCCTTTCCCCACTTAAAAGGATGATTACCCATTTGTCTCAAGAATCATAAAGGACGATTCGCAGGTATAATACTGATTGTGAGCATCTCCTCTCACCTTGAAAAAGGTTTTCTCCTCACTATTCCTCTCTCTCTCTCTCTCTCTCTCTCTCTCTCTCCTCTCCTTGAGATGCATGCTAGTCTGACCTCGAGGAGGAAAAGGTGGCACCATTCAACCTTGAGGACACCAAAGGGGCAAAGCTTAAGATGCAGAAGTGGAGGGCTTGATTTTAGGTCTTGTTGCTAAGATTTAAAGAGCATTAGTATTCTTTGTTCACAAGGTGGTGAAAGGTGTTAGCGGGTAGATTGAAGGTGCTCCTTTCGAATATTATCGGGGAGTCATAGGGAGCTTTTTGTAGATAATAGACAGATCTTGGATGTTGCTCTAATCGCAAATGAAGTGATACATACGAGAAAAAGGACAAAAACTAGGCTTGTTTTTCAAAGTGGATATGGAAACGGCATATGGTTTTGTTCCAATGGTCCTTTGCTAAAGATTTGTTTGAGAGTATGGGATTTGGCTTTGGGTGGAGAAGATGGATGAGAGCGTGTGTAGAGGGCTTGATGTATTTGTTACTTGTAGATTGAGGCTCAGCGAGGTCTTAGGCAAGGGCCTATCACCTTGGTTGGGGAGGGTTTGAGTAAGTGGAGAAAGCAGGTGAAGTAGGTATTGTGAGGGGTTTTCAGGTTGGGGAGAATTGACTGAAGGTAACCCACCTACAATTCTCTGATGATACTTTGTATTTTTGTGAACCTAATATGGGTGAGATGCTAGGTTATAAGACGGTCCTTAGATGTTTTGAGATGTTGTCAGGACTTGGGATGAATTTGGCAAAAAACACACTATTAGGGATTGAAGTGGATGAACGTACCCTAACAAGGTTAGCAAATGTGGTAGGCTGTGGTACTGGTAAATTACCATTCACATACTTAGGATTGGCAGTTGGGGTAACCCGAGGTCGAAAAGGTTTTGGATCCCGGTCATCGAGAGAGTGGAGAGGAGTCTAGAGTGGTGGGAAAGGAATTACCCGTCCATAGAAGGTAGGACCACCCTCATTAAGGCAGTTCTAGGAAACCTTTCTATATACGACATGTCCATTTTTGAGATGCCTTTGGGAATTGTCGGAAACTAGAACAATTGTTTAGGAGTTTCCTCTTGGGGAGAAGGAGAATAGGAAGATGATTCATCTCGTTGGGTGGTCGGAAGTTACTAAACCTAAGGACAGTGGAGGATTAAGGATAATGCCGCTACAAATTAGGAATCAAGAACTATTGTGTAAATGGAGTTGGAGGTTCGGTAGAGAAAATGAAGCCTTGTGGAGAATAGTACTCGTAGCAAGAAATGGGGTAGAGAATCTAGGGGAATGGGATTTGGATCAAAAGGTGGAGAGATATGGGTCCGCTGTGATAAAAGCTTGGTGGAGAATGGGTAGAGGTAAGGAGAATGTTAAAAATATTTACATAGAGATCTTAGGTTCTTAGTAGAAAAGGGAGATAGAACGTTCTTTTGGATTGACCTATGGGCGGGGGGAAAGACCTTTGAAGGACATTTATCCCAGGCTGTACAGCGTAGCTACGGACACAAGTCGACAAGGGTGCATGAATATTATAGGTGGGAGGATGGAGGAACCAAATGGGAGATAAGCTTTCAAGATCGCTAAGAGATTTGAGGAGGAAAGTTTAGAACAGCTAAAGAACCTATTAGGAGAATTCCCCGTCACAGGGGAAGAGGACAATGAGAGAATTTGGACTGGTGATCCTTTCGTGTTATATACTGTGAGAATTTGGACTGGCGATTGTTTCGTGTTATATACAGTGAAAGCGGCAGTGAAGATGGCCGCACCTGGACCCTTTATTTGGAGCCCACTTGGAACAAATTTGACTCAAAAGTCAACCCTACCAAGATGAGACATGCGCACAAACAAATCTTCTCTCTTTTCATCTCTCTTTCTTCCTCATTTGATTTTCAAACCTCACTAACCCTACCTCTCTCTCTCTCTCTCTCTCTTGAAATTCAAAATCAAGTTGCTTTATGCACATGGATGGAGTTTGAAGGACTCCATCTTCATCCTTCCTCTAGATTTAGCTGACTTACAAAGCAATCTTGTAGTTTTTTTTGGTTATTTTTTGTTATCATGTAAAGGCTATAAATAAGTGCCTTATTTGACCCATTCTGTGGGAACTCCAAATATAGGAGAAAAATAAAAACCGAGCAGAGTTCTCGATTTGGAATTATTTTGACTTGCAAGTAAATAGTTTATGAATTTCTGGTTTCCTTAAATTTGCATAAATTAAAAATATAATTCGGCTTAAAGTCTCACTTTTGCTTAATTAATTGGAATTAGATTCTTTTCATTCTTTCTTCAATTTAATTCATTCAAATAGAAACTAGCTTTCATCGACACTTATTCCATTAAGGATTGCCATTTGTGAAACCTTAATCGATTGCATTTTGGACGGAAGTCTATTTGAACTATTGATTTATCAAATTCTAGGAGGATGGTTTCTACACTACCTAGTCTACATCAAGATATGTAAAAAAGCTTGTATAAAAAAAGAAAATTAAGTTACATTCATACTTCATCAAGAAGATTATGGAGTAATACACTTCATCAGCATATAGACCAAGTTGACCATTCTTTTGAAAAGGGCCGATTTCTTGTTGTACAGTCTTAAAAAGTTTTAAATATCAATGTAAATCATAAAATAAATAAGTTATTTACTATAATATATCATGATAAGTTGTTTAATATACTACAACACAATAAATTATAAATTGTGCATGAGAACTTTGAGCCCCCAATTAAAATTGGGTTTGGTGTTTGGATTGAGCCATTAGAATGCAAGACCTGAAAATGGCAATTGGGCTCATTTGCCCAAAACCTGGGCCGAGGCCCTGGCCCAAATTGACTGAAGCTTGATTTTTCAAGTTGGGCCAAGCTGCCGTGCTGGGCCTGATATAAATTTCACCCGCACTACATGCGGCCTTTCACTTTGTATGAACCATCCTTAACAATATAGGATGTGAAACTGTGAGTCAAGTGGCAAAGGGAAGGGCCACTCCTATAGATTTACTCGGTGTATATAGGTAGAGAAGTTTGTACACGTTCTGAGAATTAGTCAGGTGCTCTAACAAAAGGTTCTTGTTTGGTAAGTTAAGGAATGATGGCTTAGAGTCAATCTCATTTCATTGACATCATGATAGCAATGAATGTTGATTACAAATTTATTCAACAAGAAAATTAAAAGTTTATCCGATGAAGTTTCATGAAAAGCCAAATTGCAACCTTAGGTGGCATCTTAATCTAGGTTTAAGAGGTGGTATAAGAAACAAAATTTTGTTCCTGCATGTAAATAGATTGACGAATCAAGGATAAACTTGACAACATCATAACTATTTTGCAGGTTGGATAAGTCTGAATATAAGAGTCGAGATATCAGCCGATATCTGATATATATCAGTCGATATTAATACGTTTAAAAAAAAAAAAATACCGACCTATATATTGGCCGATAATGAGATATCGGTCGATATATCATATCGGCCGATATCAAATTTTAAACTATCAAATTTTAAACCCCTGTCTGAATAGAGTAAATAATTAGATAAAAAGGAATCCTAATAATAACATGACCCTCTTGAACAGAAAGTAAAGAATGGAATGGGATATTTTCTCTCCAAGTTGGCAATTCAATTCTATTCAATTCCATAGTTAACAAACTGTTCAATTTAAAAAATTGTCAACATGTAATGTTCAGTCTAGCTAATTTAATTCCATTCAATTAATCAAACAGCCCTTAAGTTTTAATTATTGTTTTTCTTTTTAAGCAATGTTGTATTGCTGTCTGAAGACTCGTGTATGTTATTTTGTTGACATGAAATATGGGGCATTTTTTTTTTCAATGATTAAGGTGTCCAAGCCTCTAAGAGCATCCGACTAATCCTTAGGGCACGTGTAAACTTCTCTATTCATATACACTGAGTAACTCTATAGGGTATGGCCCTTTGAGGTGGAATGAGAATCGAAGTCAGGACTCTCGCTTCTTGACCCTTCAGATTAGGGTACTGTTGTTTGATGCCTCATTTGAAAAGATAACTGTTGTTTGTTTCACATAATTTGAAATTACACAAGAAAAAAATCTGATCGGCAAAATTAGCTTGAAAGATCTTTACATTTCTCTCTTTTCAGATTGAAATGAAGGAAAAAGAAGTTGTCAGTCATACTTTAATACTAATTGGGCCAAATTTTGAAGATTTGTGGGCCTATTTTCACATTATTTGGGCCTGAGCCCCATGAAATTCAATTTAAAGGGTTATAAACCCAGGAGGCTTGATGTGTCATGAAATGGGCCTTAAGATTTGATCCACACCAAACTAATTTTATACTTGTCAATTTGGTCCATTATCAACTAGTTTCGAGTATGAATTTGGACCTACTCCTTGGTGTTAATAGATTTCAGTTTATGAGACCTAATTTGATGGGCCTCTACTTTTTGTTGGGCCTTATATCTTGTATTCTGTGAGTTATGGACATCTGAACCACTGGATTGAACTTTCATTTAATGAGTTCTATAGATTGACATAAAGCAATTGCTGCAGGCCTGCAGTTGGCCCAATGGGCTGGGTCTATCAGCCGTTCCGTTGGACCATGTGCTTTGGCCCATCGATCCATTTTCATGGGCCGTATAACATAATGCAGCCCAAGGTTCAATTTCAGGGGAAATTGAGGACTACAATGGAAAAAATAAAATTATAGATCTAATTAGGGTAATCTAAATTTAATTTTGTATTTGACAACTTTGATTTTCTAAACCTAAAAAATAAGAAATAAAGAAATAAGATGATTCAAACTATAACCTAAAAAATACTTTGAAAATGATATTTATACATTGGAAATTCATCGAAAGAAAATTTGAATTTAAATTAGGGGAAACTAGAAAGTGCCCTAGCTTTTTTGGTGTCCGGCCCTAATGCTCTATTGAGACTTATTTTATATTAAATCCAAATCATTAAAATTATTATTATTATTATTTAATTTAGATTAAAATTCCATTTGATGCATCACCACCATTGGATTATTCAGGATAGGTCAAAATATTTATCTAATAGTTCATTTTTAATCTAAAAAAATCAAGGACTAACATGATTCAATATGTTCCATTTTTAACTATATGATAGCCCAATAATAATTTATCCATCTATGTAACTTTTTTTTTTTTATCATTTGAGTGAGACTTACTCTTTGACACAACTCTTTAGGACATCCGGACTATTCAGACTTCTACGAGACCTACCCTTTAAATTAACATAACTTAAATTTACAAGAATTAAAAAAACACATAGTTCAAAAGTAAAAAAATTCTTTAATCAAAATCAGTACAATTTAAAATGGCTCTTAAAGTCCTTATTTAAAAGGCAAAAAAAAAAACCCTAGTTAAAGGTTGGTGCTTTTGCACTCCTAAGTTGGCAGAAAATCTTGCTAACTTAGATACACCCTTATTCATCCACCCAAATATCCAATCAAATAATTACACAACATTAAATCAAGATAAACATCGAAATTAAAGAAATTCTAAAAAGGGAAACCCACGTGGGCACCCATGCATAGATGCTTCAATGAGTTGCTTGGGAGAGAAGAAATAAGAAAAGAATCTCTATCCAAGTTTGGTATCACACTTGCTTCACCACTTGGTTGCCTCTATCTAGCATATGCTACATGCTTCCACCTTCCTCTAATTCTCAATGATTTTTGCCAGATCCAATTAAAATGACACAAGCATGCTCAAATTCGTCCTCGAGAGAGATTTATTTTGTTTAGTGAGACAATATTTTATTATTTTTTATGTAAATAAGATTTTTGACGCAGACAAAAATAAAGATTGAGTTTTCAATATATGGAATAATATGGATTGTACCTAAAGATAAATTTTCTTGAGAAAATAGGCTAGCAAATTAATTGATTTTTCATTAAAATCTCAAGAAATTATAATGATTGGACGAAGGAGTTTTTGAATTATCTTTATCTTATTAAGTTCTCTATCCGTCCCACTCCACATGGGGGATCCAACCCATGATAAATGTATAGTCTTGCAGTCAAATTTTAAAATGGCAAAATGATAATACTAAAATGGTAAATGGAGTCAAATTTTATCCGCCCATTGTCTTTACCCTTAATTGTATATCATTACGTCCCAATCAAAGATTTATATTCAACTTTAAGTTTATGACCATCCAAACCTCTTTCTTCCAAAACACCAATGAGACTCTTTCTTAAATAGTCGTTCTACCCTGTGGTAGAAATCTCGATATCCACTTAGATATCGGCCAATAAATTTCTCTCTTTTATTTTTTTTTTAACAAAAAATACCAATATCGATTGATACATTTCGTATTGGTCGAGATTATTATCTCTGATTTTACCATCTTACTATTTATTTTATAGTCCACCACAAAAGGCAACTGCCCATTAAATTATCGGATGTATGCAGATAAAAGAGGCTTACACATATTTTAAAGATTAGATGGATATTTAAAGAGTTCTACCTGGATATTTTGGACAGTGAGATAGATTCATTCCCTGTATGATGTATAGGCTCAATCCAATGGTGTCACTGTCCGATATGTTCCGAAATCATGCATCTCAAGAAGTAAATTTAAAAAATAATGGAAAGAAAACTCTATGAAGAATCCAAAGATATCCAAAACGTTAGAGTGCCCATCAGTCAAATCAAGTGACTGCAATTGTTGACCAAATAACAGTGAACAACTTAACAAGGAAAGCTTTGATTTTCTCCTGTTTGGACAGATCCATCAATTCTCAATCTCAAATACCTGGACCCACCAAGGAGGGATGTCATTCAAGAAGTCACCTTAATCAGGTGATAATCAAATCAAGGGCCCCACCTATGATGGATTCTATTAACCTTAATTATCATCAGTCTCAATCAAAAAAATGTCATTTAGATTTGGTTTTAAAACTGATAATGTGGGTTCATAGGTGCTTAATTCCCTAGTCTACATCAAAGGGCTAATGGTATCATATTAATGACCATTATTTTGTTGTTTTGTTCAGAATATTTTAATGGTAAAATTTAGGAGATGGGTATCTGGAGAAACTGATAAATGCTTATGTATAGAGGAATAACTAAATTAAATTAAATTATAAATGTTAAATTCAAAATAGATAGAATAAATAATTTTGAGAGGTGTCAGGTTTGAACTCCCGCGGACTCACCTTAGTGTGTCTCGTGGGATCAGAGGTACCACCGTGTAGGTTTTAGTAGAACTGTTTAAAATTTGTCACACGCAAATCTAAAAATAATGAAAAAAGAATTTGAGTGTGTCAATTTTTGCACTTAAAAGGCCAAGTTGTGGGTTGACATGTTTAGTCGACCCAACCAAATTATATACCTGGTCATTAGGTAAAGCAAACTAGGTTAAATTGAGTTTTTAATTTAACCGAGTCAAGCTATTATTAGTAGACTTATTAAGCCAAGTTAGCTAAGTCAGATTGTGATTAAGTTATTTCATTGACTAGATTAAGCCTTCAAATGATAAAGCAAGTGATTATTTGTTAGAATTTAAGAGTTGTTTGAATAGATATTAATAATTTTTGAGTGACGATTATGAAGTATGACTGAAACGTCATACTTATTTTGATAATTATGGTTATAGGCTTCATAGTGTTAAGATATATTGAGATATGATTGAGATTGCAACGAGAGATTATGCATATTTGTGATTGATTATGAGAGATTATGTAATATCTTTATTAGAAAGTTAAGATTATCTGTTATTTTTTGAGAGTATCTCGAGAGCACTTCGCTCACGCACCTTTCCTCGTTTCCTCTTCTTATGTTACGGTGATTGCTCTCAGCAAGGGCAGAAAGAAGCCGACCAAGAAACACCACTTTTTGAGTTTGAACTTATTCAACTTAATGATCCTATTCATAAATAATGGTTTTAATTTTGTGATTTATTGACCTAACCCAATAATTGACTGAATCCTAGTCAAAAAATAAAATATTTAAAAAATTTGAACTGACCCATCTAGTTAACCCACTGAGTCTCATGGTTGACCTGCCCCAGTAATTTGCTGAATCTTGGCCATAGTCCTAGTTTAAAGACTATGGTGCTCATTTCCTTTCACTTATTCATATCTTATTCTTTCCTAAAATTCACCCATCAGAGAATAATTGTATAGTATTCCCATGACAATTGAGATAAATTGGTGGAAGAAACCATGACTAGATTTAGTTATTAAATTCATGTCAAAAGAATTTACTGTAGATGAAACAGTTCTCACAGATAGCCAATAGTGGAAGATTCTGCACCAAATGCCAAATGAACTTAATAATATGAATTTTATCAGTAAATAATAAGAGTTAATGTGTTAACTCTAAATTATAAATGTTAATTCTATATAGATGGGATAAAGGATTTTAATATTAATAATCTTATTTTTAAAATTAAAAGCAGTAATCAAGTGAGTGGACTACGTCTTGCTTCTCCCAACCCAAGGGTAGGGCTAAAACTTGAGTTGGTTTGGGTCGGGTTTCAATAAACCCACCCAACCCATGTCAAAAATGATTATATTCGATCCGACTCGAATTGCTGACCCGAATTACTCAACCGACCCGATCCGAATCTCTGATCCAACTCAACCTGAGTGTTATTTTATAACTTGGTGCACTCGACAACCTGACCTGACTTGAATTTCATGCGGGTTCATTTTTTCTCAATCCGACATATAAAAAAAATATAATCCAAACTCATTAATTTCTCGGATCGAATGGTAAAAATTTACCCTATCCGAGGGTATGAATTCTTCTTGGGCTAGTTGTCTATTTTGAAGTATTTATAGATTCTAGACTAAGAAGTTCATAATTGGATGATTTGTAAAATATCCTACTGAAAAGACAACATTGGATTTCAGATGATTGGACTTAAATGGCAAGGATTATTAGTGGGTTATATCAATTAAATTTTTACTAACTTTTAAAATTGACAGAATAAATAAATTTCTTTACTTTTCTATATAGAAAAGAGAAATAATTGACCGTTTAAGATGATCATCAAATAAGTCTTAATCCATCATTCATTTAGAGTTTATATTTTGTTTTCATGTAGGCAAGCAAAGAAAAAAATTATCTAAACAAGCTAAGATTGGAAAAATATTAGAGAGATTTGTAAAAAAAAACTAAAAATAGGAAATACATTTAAAATTATGTTTGGTAAGTTGGAAGGATTAATTTGTGTAAAAATGACTAAAAATGAAAAAGATATCCTATGGTTAAATTTGGTGACTATGAAGGATTCAACTTATATTTTTATAATTGGTATTTAAAAATAAATAAAAAATTGTATAATTAGTTTGTAAAGAATAAAAAGAATTGTATACTATCAATTTTTTAACCAATGTCATTTTAATTTAATGATTAATTTGCACTAATGTGGTGTAAAATAGGCAAAGTTGTTTGCTCTTTGTTTTCATTGATTCAGATTTCAGAGGTTCTAAGCTGATTTTTTATTATGGCTGAGTCATGAGTCACCAATCGTGCCTCTTGTATATAGGGATGACTCAGTGAGGAGCTATTTACTGCACTCATTCATAGCAATTGTGTCATCCTTATTATTAAAAATATCGGTGTCTCTATCAATTAACAATGCCAATTGGATGTTTTTGAACAAGTTGCTTGAGTCAGTTTATAAAAGTATTTTTTGTCTGTTAATTTAATTTTATTAGATTATCGTCATCTATTTCTCAACTCAATTGAAGTCTTTAATTGTGCAAGAAAATATAAAAATAGCATTTTTAGGTTTTTTTTTTACCCCAAATAATTGTTTTACGGACAAGATGGGCCTAAGTTGATCCACAATCATGTGTTCACAGATTAGTTTCGATAAATTTCTTTTGTTCAACTATGACCACTTTTCTTTAGAAGCAATAACTAAAATAAAGCTATAAAATAAATGATTGTAATCTAATGACATTAGAAAAACTAAAAAAATAAACAAGACTCAATTGTATCCTTACAACGTGTAAAAAATGAGTCCAATACGTTGCATGTCGGTTGCAATCCATCAGTGCGTTGCGGCTGAGTCCAAACGAGTGATGGATGGATGCATATCGGTCTTGTGCGGCTGATATGTATAGGCAAACCTATATGGATGTAGACCGCTTGAATCGGTGAAGCAAATTTCTTACCTCAGTTGCAATACAATATTTCAATAAATCCACTAATGTGTACTCATGTTTGCCTTAGTGAAATATTTTATTTCCTTTGAAAACCAAGTATACCCAAGAGTCAAAATTTAAGACCATACCATGCATATATTGGCCCGGCCCATTGACATTATATGCTTTTATTTAGAAATAGCAATTTTTGGTTTTGTTCTCCAAATCTCTTCCACATGAGGTTGATAGCGGCCATCCACCGCCCAAAATGGGCCCATCCACCGTCCAAGGGTTGATAGTGGCCCATCCACCGCCCAAAATGATGATGGACAAGAAAAAAAAGGTCCCAATTTCATCCTTAGGACCATTTTATTGGTGAAGCATTAACAACATATCACCATCACCATTATGTTTTGATACATGGAAGATACAGTTCTGCTTCTCCTAAAGTTAAAATTGGATTGATGGACATTATCTAATCTTCCATATTTTCCGGAATTTAGATCTACAAAGATGATTACTAAACCAAAAAATCATAAAAAAATGAGGACTTGTCCACCCTAGATTTCTTGTTCATTGCACCTCTTGTTTTGTGATGATGAAGCTAACCTCTTAATGATTCAAATTGTTCCATCAATCACAACTTTCATGATAGACCTTTCTCAAATCCACACTTCTCATTTCATTTGGGAGTTTAATCACAATTTTAGAAGCAAGTAATCATTTCCATTGCACATGTAACTCTTATTTTTCAATCTAACATTCTGTATTTAAACAGTTAATTTTGACATAAGAATGATAATTTATGGGTCGCCGAGAATCATTCGAACATCAAATGCAGTTAATAAATGGATTTTTTTTCTCAAATTGCCAATTTTCTGGAATATGAATAAAGAGTTCAGACAGAATTGGTAAGCGCTTATTGTTGCAACTAGACAATTGTTTCATAAAAAAAGAGAAATATGCTAAATTCAATTGAAGATGCCAACCCAAGATTGGTGAATAGATAACTTTGATGATGATGAATTTGCTGGTCACCAAATCATGGTGTTAAGGTAAAATATTACTATATCAGAAAGTGATATAAGCATAAAAAAATTCATTGTTTGTTACAAAATTTTTCATTTAATTGATAGGGCTCATCTCTTAAAAATTCAAACCGTTTCGTGAAACACTTTGTCAAATTCACCAGGCTGGAAAGAAGGGTAGAAACGGAAAAAAATCAACCTTGGCGTGATACCATGTCAAAGTCATACAGGATTTGTTCTCTCTTCCGTGTGTTAGAGAGATGAAAAATAAATCACTATATTAATAGAATAATTACAAGAGATCAAAGAGGCAAGAATATACAATTACATGTATATATGGAATGAAAATTAAGTACAAATTATGTTCCCTGAAATTAGTGATATTGATTTGAAGGAGGTCCACTCTAATACACTTCAGTGAGCACTCGTGATGGAAGATGTGGAGTCCATGAATCTCTTTTTCATTTTAAAAGTGGAATCATCATTTTTTATAAGTAATAATTCTAATAGTAGATATGATGTTGATTTTTACATCTAACATTAACCAACTGATTATTGATCCATGGACCACTAATTGAACTTCCAAGCTTTAACATTTATTGCCCGGATTCAATCCATTTAGTTGGACAACATTAATACCATGATCCAATTGTCAACAAAGATATGGTTAAAGTCAATTTTAACAGTAAAGATCCTATTAAGGAACCAAGTCACCCACTCACCTTTGATTGGATGTGCTTCCAAAAAATATGGGCAGGTATATTATAGAGAAAATGGTCTTTGGTAGAAATTTTAAGAATGTGTTCTTCTAACACTAGGTCTTACATTATTAGTTACAACTTCTTTTTTTTTTTTTGAATTTACGTGTGGGAAACTGTAGGATACCTAGCGTAAACTCCCCATAAATGAACCTACTACCATGACTTCAAATAACTTAAATACAACTTAAAAATAGCTTAATGACATCGAAGATGTCTTTTGCCACCTCTCAATATTGAACAACAACTTAGAAACAATTTAACCAACTATTAAACAACAACTTAGAAACACAAGACAACCAATCCAAAATGTCACAAGTATCTCCCACTCTTCAAGGATGTCCTTTGCCACCTCTCAATACACATCAAGCAATAGCCGAATGACATCATGTCTGGACCAACCAGGCTTTCGGTGAACGAAGTTGGGATCAATGATTGGCACAACAATTTATCGAATACATCCAATTTGCCATCCTACCGTGGTTCTTCTATTATGTCCACGCGGTAAGAGGGCCATGTCTATGGGACCTCAGTTTTTCTTAGTGCTTTCGCAAATCTAACCTATTTTTAATGAACTTTTAAATAAACTATGGATAAATGAAAATTTTTGTATTTCAAAAAGTTAAGATGAAAGTCTCTCATCATCTCATCATGATAAGTTAGAATCTTATCTATTTGGAGTCTACTTTACGGAATCCATGAAATAGAACGTGTGCTTCTAGTTAAAGGGCCTCTTCCTTGAGAAGCTTATATTATATCTTGGAGGGAATTCATGAACCATCAAGGAAAATAAATCCTATTACTCCTAATTTCCTACATTAATTTTGAATTTTTATTTTATTTAATTAGAGAAGCAATTTTTAGAAAATGTATTTAAAGCAAATGGATAACTAGAATAGTCCTAAAACACAATTATTATATGATATAATTAGATGAATATGTAGGAGGCCAAATGAATAAAAGTTTGGTTAAACTTTCATTAAAATATAATCATCCTACCTCATTATGTGGCAATGAAAATCAAAGTGTATGACTTTTGAAATTTTTGAAGACCAAGATCATAAGGCTTACAATAATCAGGATTCCATCTAGTTCCTATTCACATGGTTCTTACAAATACCACCTAATCATGTGATTAATAGATAAACTTTAAAAAGCCATTTTTCCTAATTCATCTCCTTTATCTATTCTTAGTATCACTTTATGACAAGCTTATCTACTTGGGTACAATTATTGAACCAAATGGATAGATTTAGATATAAAACAAAATTAGGTCAAGAGTGGGTTTATGGAGCCAAGTGCTGAACAATAAAGATATAAAAAGTGGACAAAATAATGGTTACAAAAATGCATATTCTAAAATGGATGAGTAGAATTTCATTGAAAGATAGAATTTGAATTGAAGGCATTAGAATTTTTTTTAGAGTAAGTTCAAGTAGAAAGGCCAATAATATCCCCTATTAAAAAAATTGAAAACATGCAAGTCGAAGAGATGAGAGGGAGAGGAGGACCCTTAAAAACTTAATTGAAAGTGGTGAGAACTAAGAAAAGATATTAGTGATTACTGAGCAACGGATGATATGACTTTTGATAGAACAGAGTGAAAGAAATTAGATTGATGATTCTTCTTTTTTCTATTCTCTCAGTGGTGTGTAAATGATAAAAGCCTCATACTAGTGGGGTTATTCTCAAGTTTTTGAGTCATATAGGCAATTTGTTCCTGATAATTTAGACTATTTTTATACATTCAACAGTCAAACCTAATGTGAAATAAATTTTGAATTAATTTGATGTGTCAATTCAAAGGCATAATTTGCGAATATTTGATTGCTAGAAAGGCAGCTCACATGTTCAAAGAGAGAATTATTACACATGTATAAATATAATAACAAAATGTTGCAAAATAAAGTGTTTCATGTATCTATTTTTTTTTTTTTTCCATATAGTTGTGTTTGGATGAGAAGAACTTGAAATAGGAAAGTTTTCCTAGTTCTCTTGAATAAGAGAAGTTTGGAGAACTTCTAAATCTTGAGGTTCTCTTGTTGACTATTGATTTGAAAAATTTATTAAGACTACATAACTTTTGTGTCAAGTCTTAATTAAGAAAACTTTTGATCTCGCACATGGTAGGTTAACAGATCGACACTTTTGCTCAGAAATTAGAAGTTTCATGTTCGAAATTGCTCGATACCCATAACTTACAAGAGGAGCTTTTTACTAAAAAATTAAAAAGAAGAAAAAATTGTCACTTCTTGAGAGATGAAAAGAAGAAGACAATGTCATCTTCTTTTTGTTTGGGTGGGGAACCCTCTCTATCAGGGAAATTGGTCCTCACGTGGGATCACTTTTTCTAGTAGTTCATAATCGAAAGGGTCCTACATTAGACTTTTGGAAAGGCGGTGCCTCCTAATTGGATGGACATGTCAATCGAACTACGCAACTTAGCCATTGAGAGGCATTAAAAAGTGTCCTTTAGAATATGTCTTTCAGAAATTATTTTTTTAATTTTATTTTTATGGATAAAATTATTTTTATTATTAAGTTAGGGAGATATAAATTATAATTCAACCTGCATGATTTTAGACAATAACAAAGACAACAACAATAATATAAATGAAATATATTAATATTTAACTGATATTTTATTTAAAAGAGATAACATTATATAATAAGAAGTCTATTAGGTGGTCAATCATATTATAGGTTTAGTTAGGTTGGTCATGGGACATGGGCTGGGTTTGTTGAGTCTCATATTGGGTCACAAGTAATAGATGGGTTAGACATTTGGTAATAGGTCAAATTAGGTCATGGTTAATTCATGGGTTGGGTCATAAATCTTGAAACTCATAATTTTTAAAATTTACTTTTCAACCCCTCTCTCTAGAAATCATTTTTCACAAAATATGGAACAAGACCAAGTTGCAGAAATAATTTTCTACTGAGGGTGCTCACGGGCTGGGTTCTAGCCAGGCTATGAATAATGGAAGCTCTAGCCCGTTTATACAACGGAAGCTTGAGCCTGTTTTCAAAGTCAAAGCCCAAGTTGCCCATTTCGAAATACTCTGCCTGAGCCCGCTTATTTGAGATTGTTAAAAATCTAACGGTTAAGATTGAAGGAAAACATGGTGAATAATAAGCAAATCAAATTTGAGGTCAAAAATCAATTTTTTAGCTATTTGATTTTAATGGTCAAAGTCACCACGTGTCCTTGACTTGATAGTTTTAAGGATGCCTGATGAATTTGACCACTAAGATCAACTGGCCAAAAATTGAGTTTTTAGCTTAAATCCACTCTAACTGTATTTCACCATATCTATTTTCAATTTGAACGATTAATTTTTCAATTAATTTTAAAATAAATTTAGAAAAGGGAAAATTACATATACATCCATAATGTCTAAAGAGCATACGAGCTTTCGTGGACTTCTTATTAAAGTTTGAGCTTCAGCATTTCTTAAAACGGGTTGAAGAATTAGGTTGAGCATGGCATGACTAGTTGGTACTATAGATTCAAAAAATGGTTAGGCAATACGTATTGTAGATACAGTTTTTCTCTCTTCCATTTTTTATGTTTGGGAAAATACAAAAATATTTTAAAAATAGAAAGATAGAAAACCAAGGGTGAAAATATTTTTGTTAAAAAGTGTCATTTTTATGGAGTATTAGACTTTTGAAAGTCAAAAGTTCGATACGAATAAGGTATGTCTTAAAAATGTGAAAAATGTCCTAAAAATTTGGAAGATGTTATCGCACAAAAAAGAAAAAAAATTGGAAGATGTCTAAAAATTTTAGAAAATAGGAAATTAATACGAGGAAATACCGAGTATGAAGTTTATACTCTCAAATATGCCCTGGTGACATGTACCTTTCATTGCAACTCATATATTTTTTATTTTAAAAAATTCTAAGTTTCATAAAAATGTTGGAATATTAGAAAAATTACACAAAGACCCTAGAAAGACAGTAGAAACTATACCAATCACATTGAGGGCTCTTAATTTAATTATAGAACCATTTGTATATCATTTCATTCATCTTTTCCACAAGAAACTTGAAAAGGGTAAGTATATTGGAAAACCTAGCTTTTATTATTTTTCAATTTTTGAAAAATTACACAAACACCATACTAAACTATGTCAATCACGTTAGCACATCTTTATTGAAATTTATAAGCATTAAATATTATTTCATTAAATTATATTAAAAAAAAAATTGTAATTTGACATTATCTTAGAGCAAAAATTTGAAACAATGACAAAAATAATTCATATGGTCAAATTTTAATGTAAAAATGTTTGAAAATGACAAATACCCTTTAAAGTTTAAACTTGAATAGCTTGCTTCTATACCTTTTAAAAAACACACCCAACACAATATTCAACTCGAAACATGGTCAAAATTATTATTTTTTAAGTAAGAAATATTCATTGACCTATACTATGATGGATCCGCGGCTGATATGGTCGATACTATATTTGTATAGATGATTTGATATATCGATAGATACGTATCAATATCCTTCAGGCTCAAGCTAATATATATCGACCCATTTTAATACCGTTGGTTGATACATGTGGTTAACCCCGTTCATTATGACTGATTTGGGTGGATTTAGGGTTGGATTCCGACTGAGGAACAACTATATTTTCTAAAAAAAAGTAAAGATTTGCACAAAATAATAAAAAACAATTATAATATAAAAATAAATTTTCATTATAAAGTTTTTTTTTTGCATAAATATGTTCTAAAGTTAGTAAAGTCCATTTTTCAAATATTTTATGCTGCCTATTTCTCAATAAAAGACTTTGGAAAGTGCAGGGGGGCCTCATTTTTTCAAGAGGGAGCAGATGGGGCAAGCAAGAACACTCAGTTGAGGCCTGAGGCAAAAAGGTGAAAGACATAAGTTACACATTTTATGGTACTTTGTTACTTTTACGCATCAAAAGCTAACACGTTACATGGAATTAGACGATTCAGGGCATCATTTTCAGCACTATTTTGATGCAATCCGTACATCAAATGGACCCTGTGATTATTAGATTGTGGGGTGATTATTATCCAAGGACTAATTTGTAAAGTCAAAAGAAATTTAGATGAGTGAGTGAAAAAGCTCACCCTCAATTATAGTGGTCAGTATTTACATTGTGATTTTATCATTTCCATGAATGTCAAATTTGAAATTAATATCATCAATTATATCAGGGGTTTAAAATTCATTTTCAGCCGATATATCGGTCGACATTTTTCTCTCTCCGATCAATATCGGCCGATATTTCAACTGATATTGTGAATATCAGCCGATAATGATATATATCGGCCGATATTCACTACTTCAAAATCGATACAGTATCAGTCGATACGATATGTATCTGCCGATATTTGCACCCCTGAATGATATATATCGTCGAGATAAAAAATAATTTAAATTTGTGATGTAGTCTAACTTCAAATCAAATATAAAGAATTGGTGTGACTATTTAAAGCGGAATAAAAATCGAACTCAAGACTCTCGTTTTCTGAAATGGATTCCTATTAGAGTTAAGTTGATGTTTTCTTTATATGTTTGAGGTTTAATGAGGCCTTCAAAGGCCTATTGGTGATCCCACTCTGCTATTGGTACTGTGTGTGCCAACATTGTTGGCAGTGTCAAAATGGGTTTCAAGAAGCCAATTTTATTTATTTCTATGCCTAAGATGGGCCCGTTTCATGTCCAGTAGAGCCATGTTAAGTTCCAATAGGCTTAAGGTGAGGCATTTTTCATTGATAATTAGGTTGAATTCAATTTCAATAGACACATGGGATAACTAATTATCAAATGGGTTGACCCACCAAAAAATGGGTTTCACATTTTACCTTTTGATTGTTCTAAAAATTGGACCAATGTCTTGTATGGGTGAGGCCAAAGTGGAACTTATTTCATGTGAATCGTGAAATTAGTTTCACCTCTAATATGGTATAAAAAAAAAAGGTGACTTTTTTATGTGTTAAACGAGACCTATTAATGAATTACTAAAGTTTAAGGTGGTCCAATTTTCTCTATCAAAGAAGTGGAATCTAGATCAATTGAAAGTGAACTTTGATAGAGCATCCTCTTTCATTGATTGAAGAGTATGCTATTCAACTCCGGTGGAAATCTACTTCTTGTGGTTGTATAAATACTTTGATCTTGCAAAATATTTAGAATTTAAATTATTTAATTCTATTTAAGAAACTAATCTAATCACAATTCTTTAAGGATATTGAGTTATACACACAGATTTTTCTCATGAGAAGAAATTGAAACATTATAAATAGGAGATTCATGGTTTATTTTTTATTCAACACAAATTTGTAGAATCCATCGTATTGATTATAGAATTTAGAGGAGAAAGAGATAAAATTCATAGATCAATTTAAGCCGTTGATTAAAAGGCATCTCAAATTTAAATGGGTGATCTAGATCATAATTGGGAAGGTCTCAAATGGTACATTAACACTCAGGCCTTGGATCATCATCAATATGGCTCATGGTATGGAATGCTTGATTATTGAGATTAATATCATGTAGCCTAGAGCCAACATCTGGCATGTATTGACCTGACCCGAGATATCATGCTGGTCGGGTCATGTAAGTCGGGTCAGTGGGTCGGGTTGGGTTGACAAGTCAAAAAACCTTATGGAATTTGGGTCGGGTTGAATTGAGGAATTTACAAGTTAACCTGACCCGACCCGATCCAATCTGGTTAAAATTAGATTAAAATAGGTTCAGAATGCGGGTTGGATCAGAATTCAAATTAAGTCAGGTTGGGATTTAAGTGGGGTCAGGTCAGTAACTCGGATCGGGTTGGGTCGGGCCGACTTGAATTCAGCCCTAAATCTAGTAAACCACAAAAAATATGGAGTGAAAACTACAATCGAGTTTAGGTCGCACTACAGTGCAATGCCCAATTATGGAGAGGATAGGGATAGAAAAGGATGTGGACGGTTAAATAGTCACCCACATCTAATAACCCCAAGCTCTGCTTTA
Organism: Chimonanthus praecox; assembly: GCA_022113865.1. NCBI lineage: Eukaryota > Viridiplantae > Streptophyta > Magnoliopsida > Laurales > Calycanthaceae > Chimonanthus > Chimonanthus praecox. The sequence continues at coordinate 49,979,942 of CM039093.1, read as the reverse complement.
ATGGCTCCAACTTTAAGAATTTTTAAGGAGTATTTCCAAATTCAATAGCTTATATTAGTCCTACAGGTGTCAATTTAAATGGGTTAGCTCGGGCTTTTAAGCCCAACTACAGTTAAGGATGAGCCCAACAGGCCTCGACAAATCTTAAGTAAAAGCGCAAGTCCAACCCAAACCTAAATAAACAGATTTCAACAAAAAAAAATTTGATCAAAGGGTCAGGCTAAAGCTTTTAAGCACGTCCGGCTCGTACCTAACTATGCTTGTGCTTAAAAGCCCGAGCCCAACCTGTCGAACAATTTTTTTTTCTCTTAGTCCGTTTATTTAGGACAGGTTAAAACAAATGAACAATTACTCATTTTTTTTCAAAAAAATGAAAAGAGGGTAAAATGAATAAATAATAATTATAAACAAAATTTGAACCCAAGTCACTAAAATGAGTAAAAAGTATCTTTACCATTATACTACAATAACTTTCATTTTTTTAAAACTATAAATAATATTTATAGAAGAAAAACTACCGCATGCGCTAGCGCCAATACTGATAAATCTAGTGCATGCAGTCATGATAATTTGGTCTAAAAAAAGTCTGATTAATCGTACGAGGTACTCAACCCAATTTCAATTTTTAAAGGTTTACTTATCCAAATTTATAACTTTTGAAGTATTTCTCGCTAAAAATCCCTATAATTTCAATTAAAATTTACTGATGTAAATACTCAAATTTATAACTGAGAGAGAGCTTTCTTGCAGTAGAATACTATACAAATATTTAAAGGTGCAGCTGTGTTTGTCTAATGAGTCTAATCTCTCTAGTCAATTATTTGTAGCATGAATGTCATGAGAACTTTTGGCTGCTTATGACTCTAATTTGTCTTTCAAAGGCTGCCAAGTCAGATATTTTAAGGTTATCTACCTAACACGCATGTTTACATCAAACAAAACCTTGCCCCAGCCTACACGTCTGTCTAAATAAAAGAAAATACCTTTGAATAGTGTAGTCAAACATAGAGCTGTGGATAAGCTGACTTTTTCCAATGGGAATGGAGAGTAGAGCTTTTAATAATAAGTCAGAATCCAATTTTATTTTTATTTTTATCTTTTTGAATTTACGTGTGAGAAATTACGAGAAACTCAGCATAAAAACTCTCACGAGTGATATCCACTGTCTTTAGGGTACAGTAGGTGAGATTATGCGGCTAAAACCTCCTACTTCCTGACACGGAAGATTACCGTTGAATTACATTGGATTATTCCGATGGGAACGGAGAGTGGAGCTTCTGATAATAAGTGAGAATTCACTTTGTTTTTTATTCTCTCTTTTTTCTCATTTGTTATTATCGTAAAAGTTGTTTATTATTTTTTAGCTCATGAAAAATAAAATAATAGTCTTTTTTTTTATAGAATAAGATATTTTTTCTAAGACAGTTTCTTCATTTTCTAAAGAATCCATTTTCTATAAAGAAGATATAAAAAATTTATAAGAAAAAGAGAAAGTTTTCTCTCTCAGTGAGACAACATCTCACTCATTTTTGTAAAATATTTTTTTATGCAAAAAAAAATTATATAAACATTGTCCTAGCATGTGTCGGACAACATAGATTGTATACAAAAATAATTTTTTTTTGTAAAATATAATTTTTTTCAAAGAAATTAACGAACAACTCTTTAAAGTGGTAAAATAGTACATTGATGTCTCTTAATATAAAATACATCGAAGTCGCTGTCAATTCTCTATTTTGATTAGTTTCAAGTTCAAACTTAGCTGGTGATTAATTAAATTTAAATTGATTCTGACTTAATTAGATAAAATTCAAGCTGCCACTCAATTAGGTCTTCTTGACTCAAGTGGTGTATACATGCATATTTTATAGGAAGGCAAAAACGACCGGGCAACAAGTATCAGTGATATGTATTGTATCAACAATAGAATGCCGATAAAGACTCACTCACTTTCTTTTTCTTTTATTTTTTTATTTTTTTTAGAAAACTCCAAAACGCGAATTTCATTAATATAAAAACTTGAAAAATAACATAGGCACCCTATAAACTATATAAATCACACATCTCCATTCAATTCAATAAGCAGTCAATATTATTTCATTAATTATTTTACAAAAAAATCCCAAAATCGAGATTATCTTAGAACAAAAATTCAAAAAAAAAATGATGAAAACAAATTGACAATTTTAAGAGTAAAAAGTTTGGAATTGACAAGTACCTTTCATACTTAATAATTTCGTTCTAAACTTTCCTAAAATCATAACCAATGCAATATTTAACCAGAAAACAGTCAATACCACATTTTTTTTGAAAAATAAAAAATTGTAAAAAAGGCCAGTAGTATATTATATCGGTCGATATAGGCTGATATAATATTCTCGAATTATTGGTCATATCGGCCGACACGCTAATTGTGCAGACTATAGACATGGATTAGCCATATTTTATACCCCATTGTGTATATGTATTACATTATACTATAAATATTTCATATTGTTTAATCCAAGTTTGAGTGAAGTCTGTCCTTGAAATGTATTAAGAGACTTAATAAATTATTTTTTAATAATTTGGTGCTTTTATGCAGTCTAAAGTCCAAAGAAGAGAAGTTTAAACCACAATGGGATTTTTTAGATCTAGGTTAGTGTCATCTAGATCTAAGGGAAATCGATTGTAGGCTCAAGCAAATTGAGAAAATTTTAATTTAATTCTAGGGTTTGGAAAATTTTCTACTAGTTTTCCCCCAAAAGGAAAATATCCCTAGGAATTTGGCTTTAGAAAAATGGAATCAAGTTCTATGATGAACCTATGGTTCCACTTTAAAAGACAATTTAACAAAGGCCAAAAGTTCACTTTGAATATGGGATTTACTCTATGGAAATCGCACACTCAATGAATGAAGAAAACTTGGGAATTAAATTAGCAGAAAATAAAATATTAAAAAATAAATTCACAAAATAAATGGACAAGAGTTAAGAGAAAAACACAAAACTGAATGTCTATGGGGCAATTTAAAGAGACTTTTTTATAGTGTTTAAAAGTCACAAAATAAATTCAAGAATTGAAGTGATTGTCAAAAGTGAAAGTCTTAAATTCAATTTACACTATACTGTAAAGAATCGTACAATTACTCATCCTTTATAAAAAAGAAGGCTTGATCATTACTCCAAAATTTAATCAAGTGTTTTAAAAAGTATAGACACATTCCTCATAAAAAAATCACAAAATAAGGAAAGCCAGGGCCGGGAGACATCAAACCAAAGTAGGCGACTCTTGTTGTCATATGATGTCATCTATGACATCACCCTTATGCATCACTATCACGTTGCCACGTCATCATCCAATTTTAGTCTCCAATCACAAATTAACAAATGGAAATTAAGAAAATAGGAAGAAATTCTTGCAAACAAAACTATCCACAATCTTGCATGATAGTGGTACCAACGGTAGAAATATTGCCTGAGATATCTCGTATTATCCCAGATATCTCGGGTATTGGACGCCCGATATATCTCAGCCAATATGAGATATATCATCTGTACGGATGAAATCTGATAAAAAAAAAAGAGAGAGAGAAATATCAATCGATATTCTTGAAATTGAGATCTCATACTCAGATTTATTTTTTTTTACCCCTGAGTGGTACCCATGTTCCACTTCCTCCTTAAAGTGGTAAAACATTCTTTTGCATAAAAAAGTAAAATAATTCAGATCATTAATACCATGGTGGACATATAAACCCAAATAAGAGAAAATGGGCTCGGACCCATATGCCATAGCATTAGGGCTTTTATGATTTGAAACTCTATTAATAGGGACATTGTTCAGTTTATCAAAATTCTCAGAAAATAGCTGACAATAACATCCTTATCTTTGTAATGATATCCTCATCATGCTTAATGATCAACAAAGTATTCACAAGCTAAATTAGTGCTTGATGATATATGTTTGAAAGTAAACCTCAAATAACTTTCAAACTAAGCTCAAACTTGCTTTAATTGAACTAAGCTAGACCCATTTACGTGTCAAATCAAACAGTTCCAAAGAAGCAAGAGTTTTTTTGAAGACAAGTTCATATTTCAAAAGGTAAGCATAAAAAAAGCCCAATGTATTTGATCCTACGGGCGAAAAATCAGAAAAATCTATCATCCACATGGTGTAGTTCAATTGGTTGTCTCATACCTCAGAAAGTGAGAAGTTGTGGATTAAAGCTCCCATAGCCTAACATTTATGTGCTCTAGGGGTAATGGGTTAACCCGTGGAAGTTTTATGTTAAGTATCACACGGTTTTTAATACATAAATTCAAAAAAAAAAAATTAGTCACGTGAGAAGCTTGAAAAATTCAGATGAAATGTTTGGATATCTTGATTTAAAAAAAAAAATATTTTAAGAGATTCATTTAAGTAGGAGATTCCTTTCATCTTCCTTAATAATCCATAGTGAAAAATTACGAAAGAGCTAGTAAAGGTGGATAATCATAGTTAAAAGATAAATGAATTTCCTACTTGAATAGAGGATATGAGGGAAAAGTGAAGACTCACTTCTCTCCTATTTAGTAAACATTAAACATGTGAAAGGAGGATAATTCTGCGATTTCTCTTCAATTTTCATAATATAAACGTTGGACATGAAAAATAAAAAATTATTTGACTGATTACTCAACCCAACTCAACCCATGTAATAATAAATAGTTAGACCTAACATAAATGTTTATTGTATTTATCTAATTATTATTACATCTATTTATAACAGATCTATACCTCACATTAAAAAAAAAAAAATCCTCTGCTAGTATACTGTGGATCAATCATCAACCAGTTGAATTTCAAAATTAGCTGTTCCCAAGACTAGAATATTATAGAAGAGTTGGGAAGCGAGTGCAATGAGGAATGAAAATGGATCCCAACTCGAAAAGGTGTCACAAGGTGTCAAAAATTATTATAGTAGCTCCAACTTACCATCAAAAATTATTATAGTAGCTCCAACTTTATAGTGTTGGGTACAATACGAAAAAAAAAAAAATACATAAAATATTCATTTGTGTCATATCTTGCCTCTTACATCATTTCTACGTTCCATCTTTGTACAAGTAATTCATAAATGCACTCTTAAAGCCTATGACTGGCTAAAGTGATGCACCCCTCAAAGGAGCAATCTGACCTATGAACAACCATCCATTACTCTATTATAGACAATCATGTGAATTTCCAACAAAATAGGACTAGAGAATGAGCACTCATCTCACGGTAGAGGTCAGGACTAGCAATGAGTGAGTTGTATTGGTTTTCAGTAGTGTTTTATTTGAATTCGAATGAAGAATATTCAATTTATTGTTAATTTGTTTATTAAATGAATCGATCAGTTTTAGATTTATTTTAAATTCCGATCACAAAATTTTAAATCCATCTCTGTTTAAATTGCTCATGTTCGATTTGGATAATCGGGTTACGTCAAGTTTTGTCAATACTAATTTAAGGTAGACTTAATACCGGGTTGGTTGAATTGGGTCAGTTTTATATTCGTATCAACTATTCTCAATCTATTACTTTCATGTTTATTTAATGGATTAGTCAATTCGGAGTTTATTTCGAGCTTGCGTTGCAAAATTTTAAAACATTTAAATTGTTCAGGTTCGGTTTGGGTAATCAGGCCGGATCAGATTTTGTTAATTTTAGTTCAAGGTAAACTTGACAACGGGTTGGTCGAGTCGGGTTAGTTTCGGATTCAGATCAACAAATCTCAATCCATTACTTGTTTATTAAATGGTTTAGTCAGTTCAAGTCTATTTCGGATTTCCGTCACAAATTTTAGACCTATATCCTATTTAAAATGCTCGAATTCGGTTCAAATAATTAGATTGGATTAAATTTTACTGGGTCTAGTTGAACTAATTGATAAAACTTTCCTCCTTATAAAATCTCAAAATATCATATCTTTCAATAAATTTTAGACTTAGAGTTATGTTAGTTATAGAAGATTTTGAGAGATTAAAATATTCAATTTTCATGAGTATATTAAAAGCAAATATGTAGAACAATAGAAGATTCTAAGAAACGAGAGATATCATGTATAAATGGTTTACTCACTTCAAGTCTATTTCAAGTTTGCGTCACAAATTTTAAATCCATACCCTATTTAAAATACTCTGTTTAGATAATCAAATCGGGTTAAATTAGGACATACGATATAATTAGATTATCAAAATTATGGCTTTATCTTGATCAAGTATTCAAGAACCTCATTAATCATACAATCTCATCTCTCCAAATTTTGGATTAAATAACTAGCATTCAAGAACACATATTCCACATTGAAGATACTTGATGTTTGTTAATGAAGAAATGAATCAAGTCCAACAAATTCTACTATTACTACTACTCTTGTTCCTTTAACAACAATGAAGTATTTTAGATTAAGAAAGTCTCTTATAACTTAAAATGCATATTGAATAATTAGGTAAGGAGACTTTAGGGTTTGATTTGATTTTATTGTGATAACCATCTCTAGAGGGCATAAAGACTTCAATCCAACCATTCATTTAATGTTCATAGTTCATATTTATGACTTGAAAATAGATAAAAAACTTCTAGCATATATAATGCTATCAAACATTTTAACTATCTAATAAATATATACTTAGATTAAGTATCGATTCACTTGTTAGTGACTATTCCTCATAGAATTGTCTTATAAATACATTTTTTTTTTTTAATGAGAAATGGTCAAGTATAATAGATCTGACTATAATAACTTTAGATCATCTATCTTCACCGTTGATTGGTGAATTTCGAAATTAGAGAATATTAAAATAAATGATAACGATACAACACCATACCCGCTGTTAGAAGCAAGAGTCTTGAGTTCAATTCTCACTTCACCCTGTAGCGTCATTGTACGTAAAGTTATCCGGTATATAAATAAAAGGTTTGAACATATCTCGAAAATTAGTCGAATGCTCTAAAAAATCAGAGCAGAATATCCGATTCATAAACCAGTTCAATTTATATTATACTACAGAAAATACCACATGTGAATCCTCCTTGTACATGCTGTTTGCATTTGCATCATTTGGGTTAATGGACTAGGAGATATAAAGTCTAGCTGAACTAATAAATTTGTATCTAGAGCTATAAAAATTAAATATAAATGAAAATTCAGATTTAGAAAAGTTAACATACTTAGAAGTTCACATAAAGAATCTCTATTCAAGTCAAATATTTCATATTTCAAAAAGAAATTTCTGATTATTAAATCATTATCATTTATCCTATTAATTTGAAGTTTGCATTTATATTTAAATTTGATAAATTATTTTTTATGGACCACCTACTTTTCAGATTATGCTTTTAAATTATAACAATGGGTATTTACGAATTGTATTCAAGGGTGAAGATCTCGTTCCGGCCGAAATATCGACTGATATGGTCATATCGGTGATACGATTCTCTCCTTTTTTATTTTTTTTTAAAATATCAGTCATTTTTTATTTTTTCTGAATTAAAATAAAAATAAAAAACTGAAAGAATGATCGTTTTTGAAAAAAAAAATTGATCAGAAATATCGGCCGATATGAAAACCGATATTTGATCGATATCGGTTAGGCCTATGAACAAATCAATTTTTTTTTTCTAAAAAAAAAAAGCGATATTTAATGATATTAACCGATATATTAGCCATATCAACCGAGATCATCAAAGTAAAGCCGATATGTATCGTGTCGGCCGAGATTATTATCCATACATATCGGCCGAGATTATTACCCATAATTGTATTACATGTTTCTTCGGATTGTATTGCATTCATGGGCATGTAGGTGACTGCCATCATACATTCTTTTATTTATGTGTGAATAATTTATGTTTACTGTTGAAATTGTCATTGTCTTAAGTAGAAAGGAATAATATATAAATTTATTGATATGAAATAGAAGGCCACCTTCATTCAAATATTCTGGTTGTTGTCTAGCTAAATGTCTTAGAAAGGAAATGACCCACATGCCTACTTCCTCTAGACAACTTTGTTTGGAGCCATAACTAAATAAATGAGACCATAGGGTCCATGGCCCTCTTGAACCTACCACATGTGAAAGAGAGAGCCTAACATGTACATACCTTTAGACCATCTTATATCTTCCCACAAGTAGTTATATTTGAATTCAATTTATTTAATAAATAATTTAATTTAATTTAAATTCATTTATAAATAGATGGATTCGACTGATCCAACTATTTTATGTTTATATATAACATTCAAGCATATAAGGTCCATGTCTATTTGTGAGGCAATTTTCGTTTATGCTGCGATTCTCATTAAAAAAAAACTTTATATATTTAGAATCAACAAAACTGGAATGAGAAAGTGGAAAATGTTTATGAAGATTAAAGAATTCTTTTAAATAAATATTCGGATTTGGGAGATTGATATATGGCTCATAATTTCTATTTTTTTTTTATATTTACTTGTAATCTACTTCCTCCTAAATTCATAGATTGTAATCTCAGATTTTAATATTGAGGATTCTAATACACAGTGATGGTTGGAATGTAAAGTACTAATTTTTTTTTTAAGATCCAGGGAAACCTCGAGCTCACATTGGTGGTATGTAGTCATGTTGACTAGGTGTGCTTACGCCTCACCCTCCTAAAATCTTGGGGAGGACACCCCATACCTACATAGAGTGTCCCAGTACACCACCAGGGATTGAACCTGCTACTTCTCACTAAAAGTGTGGGAGGCATCAGTTGAGATACCCAGTGTTGAATATTATAGTTGCTAGCGTTGTTGGTTTATTAGAAAAGAAATGAATTGTATAATCATCTATTTGACGACGACATGATGGTTGGTTGAGACTTCAGACTAAAACTTAATTTAGTGTATATTAATTTTTTTCCTTTTACACATCACGCATACCAGTCATCAATTAAAAGCAAAAACATAATTCTAATTAATTTTCAAATATCAAGATAAAATTACAATTATTGAAAATTTGGAGATTTTTTAAAATTAAATAAAAAGTAGAGACCCATGTAAAATTCTCCTTTTTTTAAACAAACTGTCTTATATCTCAAATTAGACTTAATCTAGGTAAGATTACAAGTTTTTTTTTTTTTTAATCTGGGTATTCCCACCTCAGGTTGTAGGTGAGACTAATCTCACGAGCCTGTTTAAACCTCCTAATCTACATACACTGATAAGTCGATGAGGAGTGACCCTGTAGAGAGTGGCCTAGAGGAATTTGAATATAAATCGAATCCAATACCTCCCTTTATAAGGAGTTTGAGTATGAATTGAATCCAAGATCTTCAAAATTTGAAATAGATTAGAATCTGAACAAATGATCATTAACGAATCTTAATTATTTTTTACTTGAATCTGATTGGAATTTGTATTGTTAGCGTTTATTAGTAAAAATAAATACATCCTTGCTATTGTATTGTGGCTCCTATTTCCACGGCAGCAATTGCCTTCTAAACTCACCGTCTCCATCAGGTGGGCCCACAAGTGAATTTGAGCTATATCCAGGTGTTCAAGAATTGGCCTTGTCGAAATTTCGGCCTATTTTTCACATTGGCCGAGATCTTGGTTCGGCCAAGATTTTTTCTCTCTCTTCCAAAATCTTTTTTTAAAATCTCGGTGGCTTCTTTTTTATTTTTTTTTAAAAAATAAAAAAACTATTTTTTAAAATAAAAAATATAAATATCAACCGAGATACAACCAGACCCATAATCGATATTCTTATTTTAAAAAAAAAAAAAATCAACCAATTTTTTTTTTTCTTTGGCCGATACATATCGGCCGAGATTTATACCCATGGCCATAACCCAACACGTATCCCATCCAAATTTCACCCCACTAAATTATGTTGATTTGTCAAGGTAAAAATTTGTTAAAAATATTGAAAATACACAAATGTGAGGGTTAAAACTTCACTCTCAAGCTTTTTAGATGCCACGTGTGCAAGAGATAGGTGAGGAAAAGCTTTGGAAGTGAGTGAGAATGTGAGGCGGGAGTCCCTTTGGTAGAAAGAGTGCCAGAAGTAAAAAAGTGGGATACAGCATCCAACACTACTTACCTTGCCAGAAGTAAAAAAGTGGGATACAGCATCCAACACTACTTACCAAAGCTATCTTACACATGAAGCAGACACACATGATAGAGACACTATGTGTTAGGAGGTACACTTTATAAAGTGTTTCAATGGTAAAAGTTTTAAAGGAAGTTCACCTGTGGTGATGAGTTTGATTGGGTTGAAATGATTTCTTTTTATATATAGAGTTTAAAAACTAAGGGTGAGTTGGCTTCACAATCAAGAAATCTATCTTATGAAGTGGGATTTGAAGTTCGAATCACAATTAACTTCAACGGACTGCTCTTTGTAAATTTAATTCGATGTGTTTAGATTGGAAGTCTCAACTTAAATGTGGGAAGTGGATACCAATGTTTTCAGAAAAAAAAAAAAAGGACAAATGATAGAGACACTATATATATGAAAGTGTTAGGAGGTACACTTCATAAAGACTTTTTATGGTAAAAGTTTTACAGGAGGTTCACCTGTGGTGATGGGCTTGATTGGGTTGAAATGATTTAATTTTATATATAGGGTTTAAAAAAATTAAGGGTAGGGTTGGCTTGATGGTCAAGAAATCCGGCTGATAAAGTGGAGTCTGGAGTTCGATTCGCACTCAACTCCAACAGACCACTTTTCGTAGACTTAATCGGTGTGTAGATTGGAAGGTTTATATATGTCAGTCGGATTAGTCTCACTCTAAATATGGGAAGTGGATACTCATGTTATCAGGAAAAAGGTTTTATATGATACTGTTAGGATGTACACTTCATAAAGTGTTTCTATGGTAAAAGTTTTATAGGGAGTTCATTTTTGGCAACGAACTTAATTGGGTTGAAATTATTTATTTTTACATATAGTTTTTAAAAAATAACGGCACATATAGGGTGCAATTTTATTAAATTTAATTTATACTTAAAAATATTCAATTATATTTAATCTTTTGTAGTATAATTTTTTTAACTTATTCATATCTATAATCATAAGTGGACTCCATGTAGAACTCTTGTTATAGTAGGATAATGATATGGGAAGCTCTACTAAGGAGACTGCATCTTTAACATAGGATGTTACTTATATCCAGGATCCAGACAACTTCCACAGGCATTGTGGGATAAGTTCCACTACAACCCCTGCGCCAACACTGATGAAATTCTCTCTTCTGTGCATTCACGTCCAGTGGAGTTTTCCACCCTCCACTGGCAAATTCCTCTCTCTATCAATCCACACACACGGAGTTTCCCACCCTGCTTGATCTTGTGCAAGCCATCACAACTCTCCCACTTGAGACTAGAGCCGTCTTCGGCTCTCATACTATCTATAATGACCATGCCTCGCCAAACACAATATTATCCTCTTCGGGCATCACATGCCATCATAGTTTTGCATTGGGATGTGTGCCCATACGCACACCCCAAGAAGCATTGTCCTGGTATTAGATTATGCAGCGGTGATATTGACCTATTTGGGAGCTCCATGGGCCCTCAGACTCCAACTGGACCACCCTCAAGGTTTTGTTCCTATTACGTGGCCCTCAAAATCCGAACCGGGAACACACACCTAGGAGGCCTCATTCGAGCATCAGAGTACGCAGCGACATGATATCCTATTTGGGGCCCTCAGGATACTACCCGACAACCCACGAGGTTTTGTTCCCATCACGTGGCTCCGACCACGTGTGAAAGATCTCATGCTGAGAGATGAAGGATGTTATTTATATCCATGATCAAACAACTTCCACGATTGATGTGGCACAAATTCCACAACAATCTCAATGCCAATACTAGCGAAATTCTTTCTTCTGTGCATTCACGCACAGTGGAGCTTCCCACCCTCCTCTACCAGCGAACTCCTCTCTCTATCGATCTATGCACATGGAGTTTCTCACTCTCCTCCATCTGTTGAGGGCCATCACACCTTCCTCTCACAATCAATTTCTAGAATAGATGTTTGTACGCAAGTGTCCAAGAACTCTCACCAGAACAGAAATGACGTTTTCTTGCTAAAGAAAGCAACACCAGTCCAAAAATAAAAAGTGCTAAAAATAACCGGTTCCAAAAATAACCGATTACTAAATTTAAAACTTCAAGTTCAACATATCCAATTAAGTAGACAATCTCCAAAAATGTCAACATCCAAAAATAACATCTTTCTAAAAATAGAAACTTTCCAAATTTAAAAACATTCTCGATTAATTAGATGGTGTCAAAAAATGCAAGCTTCTAAATTTAACAAGTATCAGAAATTAGCAGGTGCCGCAAGATACAAGCACTTATCACAAATTGATGATGGCCAATATTTTAAGTGCAATGAATTTGCACACTTCCAAGAACCTTCAATGGAATAAAATTTAGATCTGTGTTCTACAATTCTCATAAAGAAATTCAAATCTTAGAATCCCTGAAAAATCAACTTTACTTTGGCATGAATTTCGAGAGAATCCAAAAGTTAGAAGGCTCGTCCAATTTAAATTTACTGAATGAAAAATTAAATTCATCTTAAATCTCATTATGTTTGTTAACACTATGCAATAACTCACTAATGAAATTAACATTTAAAGGAATTAAATTGAAGAATAGAATTGAAATTCCAACATGCTATGGTCGGTGATGTGAGAATTGTACTTCTTTGCTCAGTTCTTACGTGTCCCATGCAAGTGTTGACCACTCCAATTTATAGACTAGAATTGGAGAAAAACTAGGGAAGAAAATTAAAAAATAAAAATAAAAATTGCAATGCCCAAGCATGCTTATTGTAGCTTAATCACTATTTGGTCTCCTCAATGGCATGAAGTCTTGTGGAATTATTATATCATTCATGAAAAAAAAGTGAAAAAAAAAAAAAAAAAATTCATCTTATTCTGTTCAAGCAACGGGCGAATTTGGCTTTGGCTAGCATCTTTGGTATTAAATCTCCACCATTCAATTTGAATTATTGCTTGATATGTGAGCTTCTCAATCTTGCCAAACCTCATCCACACACCCCCAACCAAGGATTTATTTCTATCTTAAGTTTCCAAAATCAAACTTGTGGTCCATAGTGGTGTACACGTCTAAACCGTGCCATATTGGAAAGATTCCATGCCATGTTAGTGATGACATGGCTTCCACATGTGCAATGAGGTGGATATGTGAAAGTTTGTCTATTCAGACTCCACACGGAGCAGCTCAATTGGTAATATTCCGTCTCAGGAAGCGGGATGGTGTAAGTTCAAGTCTCAGAGCGTAATCCAGTCACGGTTGGCCTAACCATAAGGCAAGTTAGGCCGGCGCCTTAGGCCTCAATTAAAAAAGGGCCCACTTAAGGGGTTTTTTCATGTTTGTGTCTTTTTTTTTTTTTATAAAGTTAATTTTCAAAAAAAAAAAAGGTGTAAATAGGTTAACTCTTAAGCTATTCCACAAATTGGTTTCACATTGCGGATGGGTTTCAGTTTTGGAGATCACCATTTTGAGCCCAGATTTATTTGTGGGATAAATTTGAAGGACCCTCCTCTAATTTAATTAAATTGAAGATTTTAGATTATTGTTTCAGCCCCTTAAAATAACATCAATTTTTCCCCCTTTTCCACCTAATCTGATCCAACGCCAATCTTACTTGTGTTAGCCGAACTTAGGGTGCAGTTTTTTTAATTCATTTGTCTTTTTATTACTTTTTTAATTCAGTTATTTATTCTTTTATTTGGTAAATGGTGATCGATACTAGATTGGTAATGCCGTAGTGGAAATATTGAAACAATAGAGTTTTGAGGTTTGGATATTTGAATATTGGTAGAATAATAATTGTTTTAATGAATTTGAAATGCTGAAAATGCTTGGATATGCTAGAATTGTTAAAATAATAATTAAAGATATTATTTGAAATGTCCTACACATAATGTAGTCGAATAAGTGAATAATTGAAAATGATATTTTAACAAAACTTGAATACAAAAATTTAATTAGTAATTTTGCATCTCAAAAAACAAGAAAAATATATTTTAGATAATTTTTTATATTATATATAATTAAAATTTAATTAAATATTTGTAGTGACCCGACCCGGAGTAGCGGGTCAATAGAAGTGGGTAGAGTTAACTTAAAAATAAAATAAAAATAATAATATATAGTATTTGAGTGTGTTGGTATGTTGTTATTTATTTAAAATTTCTTTTGATAATACACTGAGATTTAGTATTAAGTATAATTAGCTCTCCAACTAAAAAGACTTTTCCATTAACCGGAATTACAATTTATTTATTGTTAATTAAATAACTAATAGGAGAGAAAAATTGAAATACCCAATTAAAACAAATTGAACAAAATTGAAAAGATAGTAACCTTAAATAAAATATTAATTCAAATGCTTAGTCAAATTTAGTGTTCAAATCTTTGTTTTTAGAAAATAAATTTCTATAGAAAGAGAATTAAATTAAGTAAATATGATTTAGAGAGAAATTAATTAAGAAACTACTAAAATTCATAATTGGACAAATTAAAGATAGAGGTTGGTTTGTTAGAAAATTTAGATCTCAAGATTAAATTAAAATCTAAATCTTACATGTTTAAGTAAAGTAAAGGAATAATAAAAACAACCCAAACCCGGGTGGGCCCCCTTGGAGACCCACACCCTTCGTGAATTCCATCCACGGTAAAACACTCCATGTTTATTTCTGTTAATACTCCACACGGCCTTTCCTTTTCCCTTTACTCTTTCCTTCCTCTCTTCCCTCAAATCCAAATCCCACCGTATCCCTTAAGGGTTTTCCAAAATTGATCCCTTTCCCCTCTTTTCCCTTCCCAAATACGACTCCTTTCCCTTATAAAATCATGCGATTTCAACCGAATTCTTGTCCTTGTTTTTTATCTCCATCTAGCAGCATCCTCTTCTCTTCTTGCCTTCACTTCTTGCGACCCCTACAGCAGCACCAAGAGGATTGTCCGTACACTTTCAGCACTTTTTTGTGGGATTTTGACTTTAGTGCTTACCTTGTTTTAATTGGGTTTGGGAGGGGTTAATTACTTATTAAATCAAATGTACATTGAGTTATTTTTATCTTCCAGAAAGGCAGCCAACCCTAAACCGTCCCAAGTTAGGACAGCTTTCATACCAAAAAAAAAAATACAGTCCTAATTATTTATTAGGTTATGATGGTAGCAAATCTGGAAATCTTTACTACTTTACTTCAATTAATTGGATTATATAATTATTTACTTTTTCCTTAATAATGCAAGGAGTTTCAAAAATATGTCTATATATATACATATATAAGAGGTACTCCAGATTTCAAGTTTACGTTACCACTTTCTCATAGCTTTACCTAAACTCCTTTGAGAAAAAGGTTCTCTAATCAGTATATATAAATTATTCTAAGTTAGGACTGTTCAAACCCAAAACCACTTAATAGTTGGTCTTTTCTATGGAGTCATTTATTTTTTCAAAAAGTGTTTGATGATTTTACTTATTCTTGTATTTAGAATGATCAATGATTTTAAAAAGTAAGTATCTATTTTTACAAGGCATTTTTATTCTCACTTCATATATTCAGTTGCTGTTTTTTTAAGATTGTTATTATTTCTTTTAGATAGAGTATTTATGTTTAAAGATATGACCCTAGATATCTATGTATTTATTTTATTTGGTTAAAGTGACTAGTTTTATGAACAAGGTTCTATTAACTTGTCAGTGTTAAGTGGGATTAGGCATGCTCACCCATGTAGTGTATGGACTCAACATTTATCCTTAACCATGGACTTTTAGATAACCCATAGACTAAAATTGAGGTAGCAACATACTTCACCTTAATGTAAATTACCGAAGAAAATAAATAGTCCTCATTTTAATAACACATGAAATCTTTAAATTGTATTCGCAGCAAACTTTGGTCCTCAAGGCTAATATCTCTTGGAAAGCGTTTGGGTTTATTGTTGGCACTTCACAAACTTCTAGGTGAAGGAAACAATTCACTACATACCATGTATTCATATAATCTTCTATTTGTTGATGTGCAATGAAAAATATTGCATTGTTTGTATGTTATGAATATAATTGTTGGATCTAGAGAAGACTGGATGCACGTTAATGATGGTTATAATCCGGTGCTCACTCACAGTAGTGTAAGGGAGAATTTGGCTAAATATTCTATTGGCCGTAAGGAGATCCAGTCCGCCCAGATTGTGAAATCTAACCATTAATATATTGAAAGATCTAATGATTTTATATTCATAGATTAGTGATTAACTGTATGGTATTGTTGAATTTCAATCTTGATGGTACATGTCTAAATGTTGGTCTATATGATTCAAATCATTATGATGCTTGGATTATTGTTATATTCATTTCAAGGTATATGTATGCTATAGCAAATGAGACGTCGATTATGATGTAATAATCTGCTTAGAATGGAAGTTATAATTCTATAAATATGTCATGAGTGATTAAGCATGTTGATTGACATTGAGCATAGCATTCTCATATTCATAGCATTGGGTATGAGGGTGCGATCCATGATTGTCACGAAGACCACGACGGTGGTAGTGTTGTTAACCTCATTTTAAGTGGGAAGACCATTATGGTAGAAGAGGTGTGATATCCGTGACAAGTCATGAGGGATGTTATTTGGTGGTAGGTTGTGTTATCCTCATTTTATGTGGGAAGGCCATTAAGGCGATGTTGTGTTATCCTCAATTCGTCGGGAAGGCCACCAAATATCAGTAAATATAATAATGGGTTGGAATATGGCATTTGGCATTGAGCATTACATTTTGCAAAGACATGAGCATGAAATAAATTGTTATTCTTGTTTATTTGAAATATCATTGAGGAAGTAGGAATATCATACGCTATGTTTGTGTTATTGTTTTTTTCACTGGCATAGAGCTCATTCCTTACATTGCAGACAATCCCTTGGACTTGGGTTTGAATGATAATCACAATTGAGCTTAAAGGCGAGGAGTCGATGGAGAATTCTTTGAAATCTTAGTTAGTGCAAAATTTATTATTTAGATTATAAGTTAGTTGTTTATTTGATTTGAGACTTTGAGAAAGTTGTTCATTCGTTTATTTTAATTTGTGCAAACTTGGATAATAAATTCAAGTATGAATTAATTTTAGAACGCTTTCATTTGATTGTCATGGGAATGTGAGTAAGTGATGTGTTTAGAAATCTTTATGTCAGTGATTTTTATCCCTTTAAGTTATTTTAATTTGTACAGTCAAATCACGCCCGTCTAGGTGTTGGAAGGCGGGGCGTGACAATATTACTTATAATATGTTAAATGCCAAGAATGCTCTATTTAGATTTTTTGCTTTAGACCTCAACTTGTGTATACCCGGCCCTGAATCCAGTGGCTATTTTTGGGATGTGGGATGTTATACGAAGGGGGGTTTTAGTAGGGTCGTACTTGAGGTTCCCCTCTCTGTCATAAAAAAAAAGTTTGTCCATTCAGTTTCCATGCAGTAAATGGACCTTCTAAAGTGGGATTTGAAGGCCCCAAACATGCCAAAATAGTCCCTGTGACGACCCGACCCTACCCCATCACGATAATGTCCGCTTTCAGACCTACCCGATCTGCACGGTTTTGCTTTGGGCCCTGGCCCACATGGCCAGGCCCAAAAGGCTTCACAATGGGAGGGTTGCCCCACTCAAATAAAGCCCCACCACCCAAGCTCCCAACCGATATGGGACCTTTGGCTGGGGGTGCTATAATTACTTGTGACGACCCGACCCTACCTTATCGTGATATTATCCGCTTTGGGCTCTACCCGACCCACACGGTTTTGCTTTGGACCCTAGCCCAAAAGGCCTCACAATGGATGTAACGCCCCTCCTTTTTCACTATGCCGAAAATCAGATTCTATTTTTTTTAAAATAGAAAAGTGAAAGAGAGCGGGACTTCATGACGCGAGTTAAGTCCGAGCTTCTAAAGCCTGACCCTTAACAACCATACGTGTGGATGGACTAAGTCCACGAATACGATTCACACGCAATAAGATATACATGCGGATTAAGTCATAATTGCGGATTATAATAAAACCTAATTCTACTCCATTTTTAGATAACAAAGTAGTCCGTCATTTAACAATGATTATCTTAACTTGAATATCCAAATAAACCATTAAAACCATAGCAAAATATCTAAATTATTACATGCCCAAATGCTAGCGACTCAAATTACATAGTCTATGAGTAACTTAATCGAAATATAAATTAAACACATCCAAGCTCCTATGCTTGGCTCCGATCACGCTCATCATTCCCTTCATTTCCTGTGTCATCCAGTAGGGTAGAAGTAGGGCATTAGACAACGCGCCCAGTATGTACTCCAAATAGGGTTAACACATGGTTAGTACAAAACATATATAATAACATATTATCAAAACCATGTAAAAACTATGCCATGCCATGGTGCCAAATGCAATGAGTCCCACCCATCACAAATACGTGTATCCTCTTGATGGAATTCTCCTAATGAAGATATCCCCATAGTTGCCTTACGGACGCCTCGACGGAGTGTGTTCTCCGGTTACTTCTTGATGGATAATGCACATCAAGGTCTTCCCACGAATGCCTTACGGACGCCCCGATGGAGCATGCCCTCTGGTTACAAACATCCCTCCCATGCCATGCATGTTACAAACATCCCTCCCATGCCATGCATGAGATGTATATGTCCACGTGCTATGTAATAGTATAATCATAGCACTAAAACCTCATATTTGAAACATATTATTTTTGCAACATAAACCAACAAAATAAGAATGAAAACCAACATACATAACCCATAGTTTCAAAGAAGTAGAATCCTACCAAAGATCACTAAAGTGTCCTTGCGCTTTCGTCCGGAAACCTCTCACGATCGTACACCCCTTATGAGATCCCGTTACCTTATAACATATCAATCAATTAAACCCATATTCTCTTTGATTTACAATATTTAAGTCCATAAATATGTCTTGGTGGGGTTCGGCCATACAACATGGCCGAACCTCACCCACTTGGTTTTTGTCCCTCCTTTGAGTCCTTTGATCCTTAAACTTAAGTCCAATCACACAATCCATTAATCTAATCATACATACATTAATCATCTAACATACATAAAACCCTATGTCCATAAAAATTTCTTAGTGGGGTTCGGCCATACAAAATGGCCAAACCTCACTCATTTGGTTTTGTGCCCTCAGTCCTTTGATTTTTTTCAATTTAAATCCAATAACATCATCCATGGGGTTCGGCCATACACCATGGCCGAACCCATGGTCCTTCAGTTTTCACCATATTTAATCATACATTTAAGTCCTTTATACCAACTTATATTCCAAAAACACAATCCATGGGGTTCGGCCATACACCATGGCCGAACCCATGGTCATTTAATTTTACCCCTTTGGCCATCATTTCTAATCATGCTTCAATCTCCAAATGGTCCCTTAAAATGGTCCATGGGGTTCTGCCATACACATGGCCGAACCCATGGTCCTTTGTTTCCATGTTCTCCATTAAATAATTTACCATCTCAAGTTCATAAACAAGTCTCTCCATGGGAGGGTTTAATCATACCCTTAGGTTCATCCTTTTTTATCATCATTAACCATATTTAAAATTAACAACACTATCCATCATTGTCTCTCCATGGGGTTCGGCC
This sequence comes from Chimonanthus praecox, assembly GCA_022113865.1. NCBI lineage: Eukaryota > Viridiplantae > Streptophyta > Magnoliopsida > Laurales > Calycanthaceae > Chimonanthus > Chimonanthus praecox. Next base: position 49,960,258 of record CM039093.1, on the reverse strand, counting down.
ATACAACATGGCCAAACCCTATGGTTCCTCATTTCCCTTAAAACATATTATACATCCATGATTGATTCTTTGATGGTCTCATACATCCATCCATTTAAACCCTTTTAAACCTTTTAAAATCATATACATACATCTATGACGTTCATCCTTCAAATCCATTAAAATATAACCAATGTCTTTCCATGGGGTTCGGCCATATAACATGGCCGAACCCTATGGTTCATCATCTTCCTTTAAAATCACTTAGACCCATATAACTTCTTTAATACATTTCCATGAGGTTCGGTCATACAACATGGCCGAACCCTATGGTTTATCATTGAGTCCTCAGCCATAATAAAATTAGGGTTCGGCCATTGGTCCTTGACCCTCTTTTCTTATTTATGAAGTCTTATCGAGCACTTACCGATTCCGCGACTCCTCTGGTTTCTTTACTCCTTCTTGTTCCTTTCCTTCCTTAGCCTCTTCTTCCTTCCTTCTTGCTCTTTGGCCAAGATTGATCTTGATGAAATCCCTTGGAGTGGTTCGGCCAAGAGATATAGGTTTGAGAGAGATAGAGAGGCTTGGGATAGAAAATACTCCAAGTCCTTGTCTTGAGGGTGGTCGGCCTTGTGTGAGAGGGAAAGAGAATGAGATGGAAATTCTCTAAGTGTTCTTGCCTTGAGAGTGATTCGACCAAGAGAGGGAGAGGGAGAGAGTGACTTGAAACAAAACGCTTTCCTTGGTTAATGAGAGTCGGCCAAAGGTGGTGTCCCTTGGTGGCACCCTTTTGTAACTCCCAAGCCCATTTACCTCCCTCCTTTACGTTTCATTTGGGGGTTTCATCCATTAGATGAAACACCCATGTCTCCAACGGTGTGACCTTGTGTAATCTCCACAAAACCGTCACCTCTCTCATTAATTAGCCATTTGGGGGTTTCATCTATGAGATGAAACTCCCATCTCCCAACGTGTGGCCTTGGTTTGAATTGTGTAACAACACAAAAACGGTCCTTCTTCCATTGATGATCGATTTTGGAGTTTCATCTCATGAGATGAAACTCCCATGCATCCAACGTGTAGCCTTGACTTGGTCTTGGTGGGATGCACCTCTCCACCTTCCCACTCCACCCACTCTTTAACTCAACTCACCTCTTTAATTTAACACATTTAAAATCAACTCAATCCCTTAATTCCATTTCCAATTTAATTCAGCCCCACTTAATTTAAACTTGAACTCACTTGGTTGTCAACTAAGTCAACCACAACCCATTGGGTCCCAATTGGGCATTTTGACCCAATTAAATACATCTCACCCATTTAAGTCAATTGAAACATAACCACCATTCATTGGGTCTTAATTGGGCATTTAACCCAACAACTTACCCATCTAAGGTCCTTATCTAATAATTCACAAATTCAAGGGGCAAATTTCATATATATTGATAACTAGAAAATCCAGGGTATTACAGTGGAGAGGGTTGCCCCCTCTCAAATAAAGCCCCCACCACTCAAGCTCCCAACCAATGTGGGACCTTTGGATGGGGATGCTACAATCCACCCCCCTTTAGACCAGAATCGTCCCCGGTTCTGTCTCGTCACACTGACAGGGGTCCACACACAGGCAAGCAAGTCACACAAGTAGAGAGCCCTCACAATCCGAGTGTGGAACCGTGCTCTAGTAGGGCCCAAAACGGACAATATCACAATGGGGTAGGGTCGGGTCGTGAGTCCCACACCCATAACTTGATCATTTGGGTTAGAACGGAACAAAATTAAGTCCATTGGAAAGCTTACAAGACCCTCTCTTTCATCCATCAATCGTCTCTAGGAATTTGAGTACAATTTCTTTCCCTTAATCAAGTTGGGCCCTGCCACCTTCAATTGAATCTTCAATGGATTGGATGGCCGCCAGGGGTGAAAATATCAGCCGATATTGTGCGTATCGGCCGATATATATCGGGTTTTCGAAGGCCGATGTATATCGGCCGATACATATAGTATCGGCCGTACCCAAAAAAAATCGGCTGATATGACCAAATTTCTAACCGATAATTCAGTCATGATATCTGCCTAATTTTAAAAATTCGGTTGTTTGTTATTTTTTTGTAAAAAAAAGGCCCCTTTTTTTTTTAGAAATATCGGACGGGAAAAAATGGAAAGAGAAAAAAGAAAATATGGAGAAAAGATTGAAGAAGAAAAATCGCTACACCTTTCACAGCTTTCCTTTCCCTTCTTTTTCTTCTTCGTTGATGGGAAAAATACAGAGAGCGGCGGCGACATCTAGGGTTTAATAGAGAAAGCGAAAGAGAATAAGGGTATTAAAAGATGGGCATTAGGGTTTCTAAGTGAAAACCCATCTTTATCTTTATGAAAAGAAGTAAAGAGCTCACTTAGAAGCTCATGTGTGTACTTTTATATTTTATCAAAAAGTTATTTTTAATGTGAAAGTAATAATTTTTTTTATTTTAAATACAATATTTACTTATGTTGAAAGTAAAAAGTATAATGTTTTCTTTTATTTATCTTATTGTAATAATTTAATATTATATTTACCATCTAATATTTTTACCATTGTCATTATTATTAGAAGGTATTCTTTATTTTTATTATATCAATTTAACATAATTAACTATAGCTCATAATTTTATCTAATAATTTTATTTATCTAATTATTTTTAATGAAAAATAAAATCTATTTTCTCAAATGAAAGAAAACATTATATTATTATGTATGACATTTGTGTGGTTATTAGTTTAAGTGATTAGGACCCTATTAGTTTCATTTTCTAATATTTTTTCTACATTATTATGTAATTTTCAATCATTTTATTATATTTTTTTATTTCTATAATTCATAACTTAAAATAACACTCATTGACTACGAAAAATAAATTATGAAATTATTTCTAAAAAATTTCCTCATTTATCTGTTTTTCCTTGTAATTTTCACCATTTTATTACTAATTATATAATTTCCCGATATCGTAACTTCAAAAATATATTAGAAGATGTAAATGCCCGATATTTTATGAAAAAATTACATATTCAATAAGCCCATAATTATCTGCATTTACTGTAATTTTTTTGGATTTTTTTTAAAAAAAAACGGGCAGGAGAGAGAAAAAGTGTAGCCGATATGAAAAATAGGCTGATATCTCAGCGCGGCCGATTTTTCTACCCCTGATGGCCACATAAGTGTCAAGTTAAAAATGACGGATATAGCTCAAAGTGCGGGTAGGCTAACCCAATCCATTTAAACATAAGTTGAGGTCCAAGCTAAAAAAACTTGGTATATGTGTATGCTTTTACTTAACCTTAAATCTATAGAGAAATAGAGAAATCATTTATTACGTGGACTAAACTTATTATTCCCTCTGTCCCAATTTAGTTGTCTTATATGGATTTTGAAATTGTCCCAAAATAGTTGTCTCATTTATATTGAAGTAATATAAAGTGTGTTGAAAATTGATAAGATTCACATGGAGTACTAGCTTTATAGTTTATATAAAGAATTCCTTAAAAAATATAAATGTTTCAAATGAGACAATTAAAATGGGACAAATAGAGTATTATACATGAATGTGCCCAAATTGACTAGGTCAATTAAAAATGGATCATGGTTTTAAAAGTAGATTGGATTATAGGTAGTTCAAATGAAGGCCGACCCTGTCTATAAGCGGCGTAGGCCGCTGCCTAGGGCCCCCCAAAATAGGTCTAAGAAATAGCCTAGGTCCCTTGAGATTTTAAGGCCTCTCTAGTAGGACCCCATATTAACCGTTTTACCTAGAGCCCTTGAGATTTTAGGATATCTCATGGCCTGGTTCAAATATAAATTGGACTACTAGATCAAGAAAATAGTGACTAAACTTTAATAGAGTTAGACTAGGATTTGCTTTCACTCAAACTCACTTGCCCTATGCTGCATCCCTAGGTAATTTGTATCATAACCAAGGTAAAGTGTGATGAAGTTTGTTGGATGAAACTGTCAGATCTTTCCGAGGGCTTCATCACAATTTGGATTGAGGTACAATTTCTTCAAATTAGATTAAGGAAAATTTGAAAATTGACTTAATTGAAATTGAAAGAATCTAATTCCAATTTCACGGCTCGGCATTTAGACACCCCCAGATTCTGTTACCAGACACTGCATTTCAAATTTTGAGTGGAAATTAAGTTTCTGCCCTTCCGCGCGAAATCGATTGATCGATTCTGCAACACATTTTCGCTTCGATCGATCGATCTAAGGAGCATACGATCGATCGATCGATCAGACAGTTCATTTTCGAATCAATGAATGATCCTAACGTGAGATTCAATCGATCGCACGGTCTCATAGGATCGTGCGATCGGCTTTAACTGAGAGGTCGACATTTTGACAATCGACCTCTCCTCTCAAGATCGATCGCACGATCCCAGTGATCAATTGATTGATTGTAACCCATTTAAAGATTGATCGCACGATCATAGAGGATCGTACAATCGATTTTAACTGAGAGGTCGACAGTTTGACAGTCAACCTCTCCTCTCAAGATCAATCGCACGATCGTATGTGATCAATCGATCGATTGTTTGTTTAGGGCAAGATCGATCGCACGATCACAGAAATCATGCTATCGATCTTCCATGCGAAACTGAGAATAAGTTAAGTCGCGCCCCTCTTCTCTTTCACTCTTCATTTCCATCTCGCCCATTTCGAAACCCTACTCCCTCAAAACCCCGATTTCGAAATCTTCTCCCTCAAAACCTCCCCCATTTCAAAATATTCTCCCTCAAAGCCCTTTCTACACCCCTCTCACTCAAACCTCTCTCTTTCAAACTCCTTTCCAAACTATTTTCCTTCAAACTCCAAACCCCCTTTTACAAAACGAACCACTCCACTATTTGAAGTTACTCTCTCAATCTCCTATATTGATTTGAAGGTATCTCTCAGAAGCTACTCTCAATCTCCGAACCGGAATCAAAGGTAACTCTTTTTCAAACTCAAGACTCTCAAAATTTCTTTAAAAATAGTACTATGGATTGTGAGGGAGGTCATCCAAGTTCAAAGAATTCAAAGGGTCAAACATCTAAAAGACGAGATCCTTCTGCATTTGAGATTGTAGAGAATCAATTGAATCAAAGAAGATGTGGGTTATACAAAAATATTGGTCATACGAAGAGAACATGTCCAAATACAAGTGTTGCATAGGCATCCTGCAGTGTAGATTTAAATGTTTTGCCTCAACTTCATGATTTCTATGAATCGCAAGCAACGAGTTTGTCTCAATTATCCCAAGTAAGTTGTTTTTACATAAGTTAAATATTTACATTTTCATTCATATAGAATAAGGTTAAAAATACTAACACGTACTCCTTTTTCCACAGCCGACTGGTTCTTATAACTTTTATGACGATTCAACATATACCTCTGGTGATCTTAGAGATATTGGCGAATTCCAGCATTAGTGGAATCAGTGATGGGTGTCCATCATTTTTGCATGGATTCAATTGCATAAATGTATTTCATTTGCAAAAAGTTGTATTAATTTTCATTCCGATGTACTGAAGCATGTATTCAAGCAACAATTGTTATTTTAAATAAATCCAGCATCGAGTGGTTTCTTATGAAATATGGGACCCTTGCGTGGGGCTGCCACTAAATATGGGACATTTTCATGGTTTGTCGCTAAACGTGGGACCTTTGAGTGGTATGTCGCTAAATATGAGACCTTAGAGTAGTCTATCACTAAACATATGACCTTTGAATGGTCAGTCAACAATTATGAAACCTTATAAATCAGATGGTCTGGTTAAATAAGAGTTTTTCAGATTAGTGAGGAGTTTGTCAAAGAATGATAGAGTAAACAACCACATGTAATTTACTCCAGCATTCTTTGACAAACTCCCTCACTAATGGGAAAAACTCTTCTTTAATTAGGCCATCTGATTTATAAGATCCGATACTTGTTGACTGACCACTTAAAGGTCCCATGTTTAGTGATAGACCACTCTAAGGTCTCATGTTTAGCAACAAACCACCACTCAAAGGTCTCACGTTTAGCGACAAACCACTGAATCCCATATTTAATGTCAGACCACTCAAGGGTCTCATATTTAGTGACAGACCACTCAATGCTCCCATATTTATTGACAGACAAAGGGTCCCATGTTCATTCAGTTGTTTACAAAATTTACATACAAACAAACCATTCACCATGTTCATTCAAATAGTCAAAATAGGACATAAAAAGAAATCATTCATTATATTCATTCAAAATTGACAAAAGATGTCATAAAAAAAACATTCACCATGTTCATTCAAAATTTACAACATTTATATATGAATATCAAAATATGAAAATTACAAAAATTGCAAATACAACGGCTACTCGGAGGCAGGAACTGGGGCAGATGCAAAAGCAGGTGCAGATGAAGGAAGTGCATCAACATCAATAGGAGTAGGATCCGATAAAGGAGATGCTGGTGCCGATGAAGGAGGTGTTGGTGCAGTATCAGGAGGTGCTGGTACAGTATCAAGAGACAGGTCGTTCCAATGGAAAACGCTCAGTCGCACTCTGAATGGGGCTAGTCGAACGCACCTGATGAGTGAGGCCAGTAGGATGAGGCTGAGTGGGGCCAGTAGGACGAGGCTGAATGGGGCCAGTCAGACAAGGCTGAGTGGGGCCAGTAGGATGAGGCTAAATGGGGCCAGTCGGACGAGGCTGAATGGGGCCAGTAGCACGAGGTTAAATGGGGCCAGTCGGGCAAGGCTGAGTGGTGCCAGTCGGGTGAGCCTCAGTGGTGTCAGTCAGGCGAGCCTCAGTGGTGTCAGTGGACGAAGAGGTAATCCCCCACGATCGATTTATCATTGATTCCTCTAAGAAACATCTTACAATCCCGGTTCTCTCTTTGCGTCCAAGTTGTGTTCGTATTCCTGGACTTTGCACTAAAAGAACAGAGTTTCTCATTGTATCTATCACTTGACTCTCCAAATTATTCAGCATTCTCGTCGTCAATCCAACCAACTCACCATTTTTCTTATCAAGTTTTTCATTCAGCCTCCCTTCCATCTCAGCCAATTTCTCGTCAACCATTCTTTCAAGCCTTCCAATAAGTCTTCCTTCCATATCAGCCAATTTCTCATCAACCATTCCTTCAAGCCTTCCCATAAGCCTTCCTTCCATCTCAACAAATTTATATCAATTTTTTCATTTAGTTTTTCTATGCTGTCAAGAATTAGCATAGTATTGACTCTAGTATCATGTGCCTCTACCCTCCCAACTTCAGGTGCCTCTGTCCCCCCAACTTCAGGTCTGTCACCCTCCCCCTCAGGTGCCTCAACCTCAATAGGAGCATGTTCTACTTTGGGAACCCAATGTGCATTGTCGAGTTTGAATCGCATCTTGCCCAAAGTAGATACATCCAATATATCAGTTTTCTTCAAAGCTATTTTCTCTTCAGGGAGAAGGGTGATTCGTTTTTGTCGAAACAAGTAAAACAGAAATAAATTGTATGGAAGGCTACATTTTCTAATCTTACGGTAATCAACTATGTGTTTTATGATGATGAAGGAGATATCAATTTGCTTGCCATTCAAAATGCACCATATGAGGAAATTATCAAAATACGGCACCTGATTAGTAAGCCCTTTTCTAGGTAAAATATTCTTTCTAATAATGTAATATACAATTCGGGCTTTTAGGATTCGCTCCATCAGTGCGGACTTATCTCCTTTAGCACTATCACTCCGCCCACACATTTGGGTCATGGCCTCTAAGGGACGAATCCAACAACATCGGTGGGCCATGAATTTGATTCATACTTCAAAATAGTGACACTGGGAAACTTAAACATTATGTCCAGTGCCGAAGTTGAAATCTCAATTTCGGTCTCTCTAACTTTGGATTTTATAGAATGTCTCGCCCGGTCTTCTGACATGTTTGCATAAAATTCCTTCACCAATTTAGTATAAAAATCATCTTTTATTCCCAAGAATTCTTCCTAACCAAGTCTCTCAATATATTCATGGATTCTTATTTCAAATGGTAGAAAAAAGATAAGGTCAATGATTTTACCAAAAATCATCGGCTGAGAGAACAAATCCTCTCCGTACAATGTGGCCGCTTCCAAAGAGTTGAACTGGTTGGGGTTGAAAGTCTCCGTCTCCGTCGGTGTCTCCGTCAATCTCGGTCTCTTCCCTCTCGATGCAGCCGGCACTTTGGACTTTCTCCCTCTCGATGTAGACCCTTGGGATGCCATGTGGAAGGAGGGAGTGTAAAGGAGAATCGGTTTGATCGATTGATTGGAGAAGAAGAAGAGAAAGGGTTTTTGATCAGATTATCGTAATTAGTCTGGATATTCAATTTGAAAAATTTTAGAAATACACAATGCTTAAAAAATAAGTTCAAATTTTTTAAAAAAAAAATATTATGTAATCTGAATTCATATCATTCGAATCATTCGAATGAATGATCCGAATGAGTCGAATGAAGGAATCAACGGAACGAATCAACGTTCCGCTCATTCCGCTCATTCGAATGAACGATTCATTCGAATGAATAAAAGGAATGGTGGCCTTTTTTACTATTCATTTGAATGAATCATCCATTCATTCGAATGAATGGGGCTGAGTAGTATTCCGTGTTACTGTTCAGTCCATTCATTCGAATGAATTGAAAATACCCTTGAGGATTCATTCGAATGAATGCCAAAATGAACTGGGCATTCATTCGAATAAATGGAAACACGGGGGTAAAATCGTAATTTCACCTGAAAATCCGATTTCGGGTGTGTAGAGGCAGACAATTCGGGTGTGTGTAAGTGCTCCCTTTTCGAAATTTGGTGTTAATTTGGTTTCTTTTTCTAACATTTAATTTAACTAGACAAGTGTTATTAGGGTCATTTATATGTCAAATCAGGCCTTTGATCGGTTTAAATATGACTTAAATAAGGACTTTGTCTGATAGTTCGGGCTCATACTCTTACCTAAGGCCCATCAGGCTTTGAAGCCCATTTGTTTTTGTAAATTGAAAACCAAACTATACAAATTAAAGAAGACTTGACTTAAAGTCCTACCAAATTTTAAAATTTCATATAAAATTCAATTTTTAGATATTTAATTTTAATAGTCAAAATCGCTGTGTCAAATCTTCTTAAGAATATCTGTCAACTTTGACTATTAAGATTATGTGGCTTTAAATTGATTTTGGACTAAAATTTTAATTAATACTATTTCTTTTAAGTATAATTTTAATATGTACTGTTAGATTTTTAAGTTAGAAAAAAAATGAAAAAAAAAGAGTAAAAAATAGTTCCAGGTGCAAAATAAATAGACTAAACGGCGGGCTCATATTTTGGCTTTAAAAGCCGGATGAGGTTTGAAGAGGCTTGGGTTTTTGTAGATATAATTGGGCTTAATGCTTTTTTATGCAACTTGGCTTGTGAAGTCTAAACCTGGAATGGGTCAATTTTGGATCAGGTGTTCTTAGGGTTCAGGTCAACAATAGTCAACATATTACTTACTTATTTATTAAATGAATTAATCGGTTATATTCTATTTTAAGTTCGAGACACAAAATTTTAAACATAATAACCATTTAAAATGCTTGAATTCAGTTTGGGTAATCGAATTGGGTCAAATTTTGCCAAGTCTAGTTCAAGGTAGACCTGGCAATGGGTCACTTGGGTCGGGTAAATTTTGGATTTGGGTCAACAACTCTCAACCCATTACTTACTTGTTCATTAAATGTGTTACTCAGTTCAAGTCTATCTCAAATTTGGGCCCCAAAATTTCAAACCCAAACCCAATTAAAATACTCAATTTCGGTTCAAATAATCTTGTTGGATCAAATTTTGCCAGGTCTATTGACATTAGGGGTATAAATCTCGGCCAATTTCTCTTTTTTTTTATAAAAAACAAATATCGGTTGCAGGCCCAATCAATATCTCAGCCGATATTTATATTTTTTAATTTTTTTTAAAACAACCTTTTTTATTTTTTTAAATGAATTTTTTCAAAAAAAAAGAAGTCACCGATATTTCTGGAAAAAAAAAATTTGAAGAGAGAAAAAAAATTAGGCCGATATTTTGGCTCGTTTATCTAAAACCAATAAAGGTCTGCATTAGCCAAAAATAGATTTAAATTTTTATCTTTTAAAAAATTTGGACTCGAGAGGACTGTACAGAAGTCAATATCTTGAGACATCACGATGTTGATATATCTACATCTTGATTTCTACGTATCATCTCAAATTTCTTTTTCCTTATAAAGTTATATCTTCCTGGTCACTGTAGATGATTTTCTCCATTGAAACGCAGGTTGGGTTTTGGTATCACCTGCATGACCCAGAGGCCCGGCCCTACTTATAGGCGAATTAGGCTCGAGCCTATGGCCTCTAAATAGACAGGACCTCCAAATAGACATATAACCCGTAAAGGGCCTCGGGGCCTGGCCCAATATCCCACCGAACATCCCGCCCAAAACACTTTCGGTTTCGCGGACGCGGAACGCGGTTCCGCGTTTTCAAGTGAGAGCCCGTTCTGCATTCCCATCATTTGGAGAGACATTGCTCTAACAGTATTTTATTTGCTTGGATGCTATTAATTAATTGCATCACTAGTTTAGATGGAAGTTCCCTTAATTGATTATAGAAATGTCGATGAGTTTTTTCTTTCTTTTTTCTTTTTTTTTTATTAAAATTTTCTATCCTATTTTGTTGTTTGTCATTCAGTGTGTAGTGTCAGAGGAAATGAGTCGGATCTTTAGAACAGATTTCTATACTTTACCATGTTAAATGTATAATGTGAGGAAGTTTATATAAAAAATAGACAAATATAATAATTGTGTGGATTGTTCTTTTATTTAATTAAACCATTCAATGGCATATTTTTTATTCTATAATTTACATTTGAATTTATATTTGCAGTGAGCCAGTGAAATTAACTCTGCGACTCTGATTAATCTTGTGTGGGCGGGGCGGGGCGGCGCGTTTGTGACCATTTCCAACTGGTTCTAGTTTATTCACAAAGCAAATCAGGTTTTATTGTTCTTTAGTTTTGATTATTTATCAGTTAATTTTTTATTGGTTATTACTATCATTATGTCTACTAGACAACATCCTTCTAGATATGAAAAAAGAAAAAGGCAAAAACAAACTCAAGAAGAATAAAAGAACTTGAATATAGTAATTTTGCATGTCAAAATTGGAGAAGAATAAATTAAAAAAAAACCTTTTTTATAAATTTGATTTTTATATTTTATTTGGATATTTCACACTTTATAAAAAATATATAGATTTTTTTTTTAGTGTATATAAGGGCAAAAGGCCTCCTTTTAAGAGTTCGCCTAGGGCCTCTAAAATCTCAGGGCCGATCCTGATGACCCGACCCAATAAATCAACCGGGTCGAGTCATGAAAGTCGGGTCAGTGGGTCGAGTCGGGTTGAGTAGAAAAAACCCGCATTGAATTCGAGTAAAATTGAGGGATTTTCAAGTTAACCCAACTCAATCTAATCAAACCCGAGCTGACCTTATTAAATTTAGGTTAAAATGGGTTCAAAATGCGATTCTAGTCAAAATTCGGGTTGAGTCAGGTTATAATTCGGGTCGGGTCGGGTCGAGACATTCGGGTCAGAAGTTTGGGTCGGTCGGATCGGGTTCCATATTTTAGTAACTTGGATCGAGTTGGGTTTTAAAAAACCCGGCCCCGACCCGGCCCGATTTCAGCCCTCCATGCAACTTTTAAAACTTAATAAAAAAATTACAACTTATTTTACAAACAAATGTCTATCATTATTGTTTTATTTGATGGTTTAAAAGATCAGGTAATTATCCATTAAAATATAACAGATAATCTGTACAAAATCCAAATATATTGGGTGGGACCATCTTAAACTCTAAATCTGACCCAATCATTAATAAAATTCTCCGCCCACATGCATGACTATGGGCTCTTGTCATTATTTTTATTCAATTTATATTTAACCTCATCCAAATTGGCTTCCATGACTTAAATTCATTTTTAAAACTCAACTCAAATTTAATTGGGCCCATCCATTCGAGTTGGTAAAATAAAGTCATAGGTCAATCAATGTAATGATGTAGACAATTTAGTTGATATATGTCATAAAAAAAATGAATCTTCAACACTAAAATATAGTTAACGTAAAAAATAATTCAAAAAATATCAAATAATATGTGCTTTATATATATATATATATATATATATGTTTTAATTCGGAGAGGGTTTGCTTGACAGTCAAGAAGCTCCTTTCATGAAAAGAGGTGTTGGATTTTATTCACGCTTAAATCTCTCTAGACCACTCCTCATTGGGTTACTCCTCATCAATTTACTAGTGTGTAGGGCTGAAATCGGGTCGAATTTTTTAAAACTCAACTCGCTCCTAGTTACTAAAATATGGAACTCGACCCAACCCGACCCGAACTTCTGACCCAAACGTCTCGACCCTAATTATAACCCGACTCAACTCGAATTCTGACCCGACCCGCATTTTAAATCCATTTTTGCCTAATCGGGTCAGGTTAACTTAAAAATCCCTCAACCTAACCCGGCGTGAATTTAATGCGGGTTTTTATTTTTTCAATCCGACCCGACCCGTTGACCCAACTTTCATGACCCGACCCAGTTGATTTCTCGGTTGGGTCATGTGACTCGGGTCAAAACCCGACCCGAGTTTCTCCCCTACCAGTGTGTGTGGATTGAGAGGTTTATACATGCTTGTGGGATTAATCTCACCCATTGTCACAAATACCGATTTCGAGATATTAACGGCGATTGATAATATCGGGATATTTTCAAATTCTCAGATTTTTATCGAGAAATTAAAAAAGAAATTTCGTAGAAAATATAACATTTAAAAATAATAAAAGTTTTAATAAAATAAAATATTATTAAGGAATTTACAGGTAATTTATTGCGATATTACCAGTTATTGAGAGTTTATCAAAAATTTACTGGAGTGCCGATAAATCTCAGGATCAGGGGTATAAATATCGGCCGATACATATCGTATCGGCCAATATGTACCGGTTTTGAAGGTATGAATATCGGCTGATATATATCGTTATCGGCCGATATTCACAATATCGGCCGTATTATATCGACCGATTTGAAAATATCGGCCGATATTTTCAAAAAAATGGAGGAAAGAGAAAAATATCGGTCAATATATCGGCCGATATCGATTTTTAAACCCCTGCTCAGGATATTAACGGCGATTGATATTTTGCTGATAAAATATAATAAATTTAAAAATATAGCCGATATTTGTTACATTAGTCTCCCTCTAATATGGGATAGAGATACACATATTATAAAAAAAAAATATAGTTCAAATAATTTGAAAAGGTCTTACTATACAAAACATGACTTTTATTCAATATAAAATGAAAATAAATTAAAAATAATATCCAAAATACATTTATAATTTAAATGAGTTGAGTTGCTCAAATAATATTTTAAATTGAATCATTCAAGTTGGTTGCACGCTTGCAGCCCCCAATTAACTCATTAGTGGAAGGAAGACTAGTAGATGGCAAGTGTTGGTGACGCATGTGGGCGCATCCAAGCGTGCGAAGTCACGCATGCGCAACTCTTGTCTTTCCACGTATTGTATGTATGTAAGTTCGGATGTGTATCCTGACGGCAGGCAAATCTTTTGCCATATTGACTTCACATGCCTGTTGCCATCAATCCATTAATGTCTGAAAATGACTCCTCTCTCTCTCTATTCCTCTTCCATTAACATTTAACACCTCTCCTCACAAACCTTCCCTTAACTCTTCTTAAATGTTCCCTTAAGGCCTTCTAACCCATCACTTTCACTCTCTCTAACTTCTCTCTCTAACTCTGTAAAACTATTGTACATAGAAGCAGTTAGTTAACATTGGGATTTGAAGCTTGGGATGCCCTAATCTCCTCTCTCTCTAGTCTCTACTCCCTCTCTCCATCTCAAACGAAGAGACGAGGAAAGTGATTTCCTTTTGATGGGTTTTCTTGGATTATCAAATCGGTACCAATCAGATGGAAAACAAAGAATATGCAGAGAGAAAGAGAAAGAGAAAGAGCAAGAGAGAGAGTCAACCTGATGGCAGCACTGGGCTCGAGAATGACAGACAGAGACACAATTATTGGGACTCGCACACATCATTCACCCAACAAATCAGCTCCAAAACAATTAATATACTCACACATTCAAAATAATTAATATACTCACACATTCAAAAATCAATATCCAAAGATATCTTGTACTCTTGGTTTTACATTAATTGTACCTATACGGCTATACACTTACCACCCAATCATAAATAATATTATTATTATTATTTCTTTTATGATTACAATATGAAAACCTAAAAATAGAAGCAAACCCATTTAGTCCACTTCTCATTCTTCTTTCTCGACTTTTGGTCTCATGTAGTGCTTGAATATATATAAATATATTATTCTCCTAATTTGATAAAAATCTTAATAATTACGAAAATGATTGAATTTCGTCTCTTGTTTTGGATTATTATTGTTATGAATGAAGTAATGAACTGAGTCGGAGTAGCAGTCTGAGTCTAGTGTTCCTCCACTGGTCACGGGCGGGCAAAAATGGAATATCGTGTTGTGGTGGTGTTGGGATGGATGGAGAAAGGAGAGAATGGGTGGGCACGCGTTTCCGAGAGGGCTAACATTAGCTGTGAGAGTAGGGTTGTACGGCGAGATTTCTGGCTAGGCCAGCGGCGCTGCAATTAATATAAATTGGGGAGGTGGATTTTATAAATTTTTTTATGTTGGAGAGAGGGAAAAAGAGGGAGGCAAGAGACAATACGAGGTCTGTCTTTGCACCCCCTTTTTTTGGTTTATTTGCTTTTTATTTATTTTTTCCTTTTTTCTTTCTTTCTGAGTTTCTTCTACAGTGCGCACTACTACCATTCCCACTGCAATACATACGCGCAGGATAATTTGGAGACAATCGAAAAAATTCGCCTCTCTTTCCCACGAAATCTTTCTCTTTCTCTTTCCCTTCTTTTCTGCACCCATTCCTATGACTCCCAAGACAGGGATGGAATTCTATCTTTCTTTCTTTTAAAATTATTCATCCATGGGTCTGTTTCTTTGTGTGTTCTTTTAGGGTGCTCTCTTCAAGTCCAGTCTGTTCTTCACTCTGCAGTTGAAGCTTCTGTGAAAAAATATAAAAATGTGTTCATCACATATTCTATATATTTATATTTAATTAAGATATTCAAGTATCTGTATTCAATGAATTAATCCTTCAAACATTTACAAACTTTTCAATTCACACAAATTGAATAAGTTCAATGAAAGTAATTCTTAGAGTTAAAATGAATCAAGACAAGATTATCGTTTTCTGATACGGATTCTTAATTGTCAACTCCTTCAGGTTAGATTAATCTCTTCAAGTCTAGTCTGCTCTTCACTCTACAGTTGAAGCTTATGTGAAAAAATTATAAAAATGTATTGATCACATATTCTATAAATTTATTATTTAATTAAGGTATTCAAATATCTCAGTCAACTCATCCTTGAAACATATACAAGTTTTTCAATCTACACAGATCGAATAAGTTCAATGAAAGTGATTCTTGAAATTTGCATGAATCAAAGACAAGATCTTCGTTTTCTAAAACGAGTTCTTTACCGTCAACCCTTCAAGGTTGGCCAACCTATTAATCTCATTTTATTCACACATTTCTCTCTCATCATGTTTCATGTTTTAATGAAGTTTTTATGAAAGAGCTTTATTAGCATTATCTTTAGAAGTCTTTAATTTTTTAACCTTTTTTTTTTTATAGTTACTTCCTTTGTATGTACTTTATTATCTCTGTAAATAAGATTAGAGGGTCTTTCCTTAATTAAGAGATACACACCAAATCCTCTGTGTGTGTTATTCTACCGTATCAATCTTGATCTTTTAAGCTAGGTGTAAATCGTCTTTTATGATCCTCAATACAGATCTATTATTTAAATATTTCAAAAAGACAATATCTCAATAACAGAAAAACAATGGTTTCATAATTGATAATATTTGTTACTTTATTATTTGATATCAAGATTTATAATCATGTATCTAAATTTATTAACTAAAATTAGTTAGATTTCTCATAAATTATAGTCACATGCTAATGTTTAAAAATTTTATATGCATAGACTTAAGATGTGTAAAAGTTGGATACTATTTAAGAGGAAAAATAAGTGGTAAATATCTAATGTGGACCACAGCATGCACGCGAGGTGCACAGTGAGGCAAGTTTTTGAGGATTTTAAGAGCCCATTTTAGATATGATTTTGTATTATTGATTAGAAGTTACAACTAATGGGGCCTTGTTTGGAAAACAATCTTAATAATAATAATATAGTAGTGGGAGGTGTCAAGTTCAAACCATGCAAACTTATTTTGACGTGTTTCATGGGGCCAGAGGTATCACCCGTGAAGGTTTTAGAAACAAATACTTTTAATGGATAATGGTTACTCACTTTTAATTCATCATGTTACTTATTTAATACTCCATAAAATAATTTCATCTTATTAGTTTGATTTTCTGACCAAGAAATTCAAGAATCCACTTCTATTTGAATACAAAAGCATTCGATAATAAACAACGAAAATTGTTTTTTTTTTCACTACCTTACAATGTAAGGCTAGTGTCTATTACCATATGTGAACTGACACGATTTAATAATATAATATTTGACGTATCACAATCACATGGTATAGTTAGTTGTATTCAACACAAGTGCTCGAATATAAGCGTTAAGATCAAAACCCATGTCTTCAAAATCATATCAAGAGTAATTTACTTAAATTAATTTTTAAACTAAAATAATGAAATAAAACAATGATTTAATAAGAGATTAATATTTAGAGAGAAAAAATTGAGACAATTTTTTTTTTTTTTAAATTAGTAGAACAAAAACAAGATACAGGAAATGTAGTTTTAGTTGAGTAGAATATAGGGAGGGTGATTGATTAAAATTGAGAATGATTTAGTATTGTATTATATTAAGTTTAGATATTTAGTTTGTATAGTAGATTTTTTCTTAGTTGAATTAAATATAACTAATAGGATAAGAACAAAGTACGTAAAATATTAAAAAAAAAAAACTATTAAAGTTTTGTTATAAAAGACTCGCATCATTTTAAGGGATAATTTTATATAATAGAGATGCACATTCTAGATAGATGAGTAGATTAATATTAAAAAATAGAATTAAAAATAATTACATTAGAGATAATTTAGAGATAACGTTAATAGATGACAGAGTAAGAAAAACTTCTGTAAGGTGTTTTGGTCTTATAAATAGAAAACTAAAAATAGCCCGGTATATAGAGCTGAAATATTACAAAGTAGATTCGTGACAAGAATTAGATGACAAAAATTAGAACCTGTGGATAGAATAGGTTAAAAAATGTATGATAGATAGATGACTCATCAACTTTATAGTCATTTATTGGGTCGAATGAAGAAGCATAACTCAAAAAATCAATTCTAAGTAGATGAAATCTTGTACCTCTGAAAGTAAGAGTTCTGAATTCGATTCTCATTCCATTTCAAATATTCATTTTCTATAAAATAAACAAGTTTACATATGCTTTAATGATTAGCCGAATATCACGAATACACTACTTATAAAAGACAATAATTTCTATATTGAGGCATTAACTTTTCCAAAGTTATTTACTGTATCTTTATAGTCTCACGTGTATCCATATGAAATGTGTGCACGAAGAGGCCTAAATGAAACATCACATGCTTTGCAAATAGTGTGGACCACCTTCTAACTTTGAACTGGTGATGGATGGATGAGGAATCATACAAAATTTCTACTACTATAAATGTGTAAAGGAGAACTTTTGGACTTCACATGCACTATTATAGTTACAGTGATGTATGTAGATATTAATATTAAGTAAGAAAATAAAAAAAAATTGTTTAAAAATAATTAAAAAGAAAAATTTAGTTTCAAGAATTGATTTAGTGAGTTTAAAAGATTTCACATGTATTTATTACATTAATATTATTGTGTTTAAGGAATGATGATGATTAAAATATATAAAATTTATGAAAAAGTGTATTTGGTAAATTGTCTATATTTATCATATTTGTATCTAAAAGTAAAGAAAATTCATACAGAAAATGACTTAAAAATAGACAAAGGTATCTCATGACTAAATTTTTTTAGTTTGTATTATTTAGCCCACTTATTTTATGTGATTTTCTAAAGAATCTTGACCGTTCCTTTATTGAATAGTTATAATTTGCTTTTATTTTATCAAGCAACACAAATATAAAATTTAAAATTTCAACTAATGGATAAGTTAATCTTTCTTTTAAATTCTCCAAAATCACATAACTTATGAATTCAAAAACTAAGAAAAAGCTAAAAATAGAATAATGAAATTTTAAAATTAGACTTGATTAGTTCGAAAGATGTAATGCATTCTTATCATCTTAATATATATATATAATATATATATATATATATATATATATATTTGAGTAGTGACAAATGTAAAAATTCATTAAAATAAAGTTAGAAATATACACGGGATCTATGATTTGTATAGGAGAGATATATAAGCTATGCTAAAATAAAATAACAACACACACAAATGAACAGGGAGAAAGGGAAAGATTACAAATACAAAAAATAATAAGTAGAAGGTTGGTGACTATAAAGTCGACAATACTAGTGGACGAAGACCTCATGTGTGTGAATAGGATTACCCTTGCGCTTGACAAGGATCTAATCTCCTTCACCATGTTAATCATTTTTCATTTTTTTTTTCTACATTTAGTCCATACTAAAGTGTTCGCTGAATCTCACCACAATGACCAAATAAGGATCACCTTCCTAATAGTTTTCCTAATAGTTAATGACTCTGCCTCATTAGAATCTAAAACCCCTCTTTATATTAGAAGTAGAAACTATTCGTGAAAAAAATAAATAAAGAGAGATTAAACCCGGAAATTGGATTTAGTGAACTACACGGACTGCTCCACCCTTATAATGCTATTATTTAAAAGTTGGAAGAATTCATACGAAAAATACTGCAAAAAATAACAATAATAGTTATATAATTCAATTTTCTGACCATGAAAGATTTCAAATTCTAACGATTTACTGTTGCACTTTTGGGTTTTTTTTTTCATAAATCTTTATACTTTTAACATATTCAATTGTGAAGACGGCGCAAATGAATATTTATTTCAAACTAGACAAAATATATAAATTTCTACATTTAATTATACAAACAGACAAAATTTCTAGTCAAACATTTTGAAAAAAAATACATGTACCTAATATGGAATTAATTATTGAAGTTAAACATGAAAAATCTGTAGAGCTTTCTTTGGGTCTAAGTTTTCAAAGTCCCTATTTCATGCATGTGAGACTTTGTTTAATGAGCCATGGTTACAATCACAGAATAACATTTTTTTTTATTAGTTGGCCATGGAAATATCATGGGTTATTAATAAGTCAATCTAAGTTCCATTTGTCCTCCATTTTCTCTTGAAAATTATTTTCAGATTTTGTTGATGGGTCATATCTTGAAAGCAACATTCATGTTTATTAGTTGGCATGGAAATGATTTGGTTGAGCATTGACTAAGATTAACCACAGAAGTTTTCAAAGAAAATAGATGGTTACGAGAAAGTCAACTAAAGTTCTATTGGTCCTCAATTTTCTATGAATCTAATTGAGAAGTGAAGAGGGTTATTTTTTTTTTCTCTTTTTATTAATAAAGGCCCAACAACGTTTATCACACGTGCAATGATAAGTGGGGTGATAATTAATTCAAGATATTAAACCAACAGCTAATTTGATTTTTAATGTTATGAGAGAAAATTATGCTTTAATTTAGAGTTTTCTACCTCTTGTAAGATCATGATGCTATGCAGTTATGTAATTTTAAATTCACTCCCATATTTATAGACATTTTATGAGATCATCAAATTCAAACTCCTAAATTTATGGTCATGATAAAGGGAAGAAGATAAATTTTAATCACCTTTAATTTGGTTAAATATTTTTCCATTTTTTTATATTTTTTTTGGCATGTCATATGAATGAAAATGAAATTACTTTTTCAAATATTATAACAACTATGACTCATTCAACACAATATTGTCCTATCGGGCATTACACGCTTTCAGAGTTTTACTTTGAGATGTGCATCGATATACAAACTCCAAAAGGCATTGTATTGAGTTAAGGAAGGATGTTACTTCAATTCATGATCCGGACAACAATCAGAGGTGACGTGGGACTTCACTCACGCCGTTACTTACGATTTTCTCACTCCCTAACACGCCCACATTCATGGGTCTCTCTTCCTCCTCCTTCATGAGGTGATTCTTCTTCCTCTGCCTCATGGGATTCTTTTTGGAGTATTTGTCCCCCTTCCAATGCTGCGTAGGCAAAATCCCCCACTCTCCATTTGATGCAAGTCATCATAATTATAGATGAATTTGATTTTTTTTTTTCTCTCGTAGAGGTAGTTTTCATTTAGAAACTAGGATAATCCTATAAATTTTTATATAAATAACTAAATTGGGAGATAATTAAGGATTTTAAATAATTTTATTTCCAATTGGATAACTTAGTAAAAGATTGTTTGTGTTTTTCCTCACTGAATAGAATTTTATTTCTAGTGTGAATTTTTTTTTTCAAGAAAAAGAACTATTTTCAGCAAAATTAACTATATTTAAATATTTTTATTAAAAATTGTATTTTCCTGAAAGTACTTTTATTTTCATGCTTTCATAGGAATATAAACATGAAAATCACTTAGAGAAAGAAAAAAAATAAACATTAAATTACAAATTACAATGATTACTAGAAGCCAAGTTTGCTAATCTTGCTCCCCTCAGTCCCTCACTGAGTCAGTGCCCAAAAAAAACATTGATTTGATTTGCAAATCCTAATAATGGGCTGTTAACGTACTCTTCTTTATGTCCCCTATCGAATCCAGTAGACAGATATGGACGGCTGTGATTTTAAATCAGGAATATCTATATCGTGGTCAACTCACCATCTTTTAATTTTATAGGAATCGAAATCTAGGTTGAATTAAGGTTATATAGGGGAGATCATTTCAAAATTATTGGTTTATATTTTAAATAAATTAAATTTTATTTTAGTCCAGGAAATGGAAAATATATTGAAAATTGTTCATTTGTAAACATATATTGAAATAGCAACTTCATAGATCGAATATCTTTCTCAGATTTTAAAATACTAATCTATTATGATTTACTATATTTTATATTCTCTATCATTTTCCATAATTTTGTATTTTTTTTATAATATGAATATCTCTACCCGACATTGTAATTAGTGACACTATTTTGATAGTTAGACAATCAGAAAAAAAAAAAAAAATTAATCAATGCTGTGATAGTGGTTCATATTTTGGGTGAAACTAAAGTATACCTCGGTATAAGAGTCCTATGTGGGACTCACTCAATGTTAAATCTAGTTCGCAAAATTACTTTTTCTTTTTGAAATTTAAATTTAAGCTTTTATAATTTTTATTTAATGTATCTTTACAATTTGACTAATCATGATATGTCATAATATTTGTTTAATAGTTTATTTAAATCTTAAAAACGAAAGGTTAATATGATTTAATTGGTCCTATTATTTAAAATTGGATAGAAGTCATAATACTCTATTCATAGATATAATTTTTGTAATTATCAGATAGAATTCCTCGCCTTACACACACCTATCAGAACACCTAAATTTTTAGTTCCTACTAACATCACAAAATCACCTCAAACAAATTTAGTTCCGACTAACGTCACAAAATCACCTCAAACGAATTTACGTGCCCAAATAATTTTAATGAACCAACATGATGCGGAGCAGCAAATGAATATATTATCAATAAATCTTAATCACTCATCCAATGACCCATATTCTACATAATCTATTGCAGATCTAATCACGGATGCTAAGAGTTGAAGATAAAGTAGAGCCATCTTTGCCCATATCTTAGTTCTTAGTGTCTTGAATTTGTTTCAGATGTCTATATTTAATGTGGATTTTAAATCAAAATTTAATTTTAAGAAGTTATTCAAGTTTACGTGTGAGAAATTATAAGAAACTCCGTGAAAACCCCATAGGTGATACACATTGCCGTTAGGGCATATCAGATGAGCCCATAGATACTGAATTTGGCATCTCCTACTTTATGAAGTGGGAGAATATTCATAGGTCTATTTGACTTGTTATTTCAGAAAAATATAAATTAATGAAACCATAAAATATTATTTCCTTCCAATATTTAAAAACATCTAAAAAATATTAAAATTTTATAACTAAAATATGAAATATGAAATTAACATATATTTCATATATTAAATATTATAATGTATTCTACGTGATTGAACTATTATGAAGGACACGTGATTCTACTGATCTCATATGAAAGCGACCAATAAAAGACGCGTATGTTTGACAAAAGCACAATTAATGAAAGAAAAAATGTATAGATATATTTACAAATATTATAAATTATTATTTATTTTTATATTAGGCTAATGCTATTCAAATTAATCTATTATTTGATTTAATTGTGGCTTCATATCCTTGTTGTAAAATTTAAGCACATGTACTTGTCTTCAAAAGTATAAATGGTTTGAGAGTTTTTATCAATTTCATTAATTTAAAAATTGTTTATTACATCATCTTAAATTCATTTAGACAGAGGAGTCGCTTTATATTACTAAATCTGGATAGAATTTCAACCACTAAATTTAAATATTTGCACATTAGTGAGAATATTTTCACAATTTTGCATAGATTTGCTATGCATCACCATTGTACGTAAAAATTATATACAATCCAAAGAAAAAGGTACTTTTGTCAATTAAAGACGGTTGAATTTCAACATAATTGTTTTTTTATTGGGATATTATATTTTTAAAATACTAAAGAAATTTTAATTTGAATGACAAATGAAAAAACTACATTGATTATCATAAAAAAGAACTAAAACGATACCTTGACAATAAAGATAATAGTGTCTCAAGCTTTAAAAAATCACTTTAATGATGCAAACAAATCAACTTCATCTAAAAAAAAATATAAAGTTAGAGTTAAATTACATTGACCACTTATATTACAAATGTATTGAATACTTGAACTGAATTAAACCCATTTAATAAATTAATTAATTGACGACTATTAAATGTGTGCAGTTTTTTTTTTTTTATACCCAGCATAAAATCTCTATAGGTGAGTCCACTACTTTTAGAGTATACCAAAATTAGGTAATAGAGTTCGAATTTCAACGTTCCTTTATTGATTGAAGTTGTAATTGACTAGAAATGAGTTTGAGTTAATTTTGACAAAATTTAAACTGATTTAATAAATAAATAAAATGATTGGTATTAAGAATTTTATATAAGTGTATGAATGATTTGAAGAAAGTAGACAATTTGGCCACTAGTAAAGAATCATGAGTAGGAAAATGGCAAGCGTGCAAAATTTTCACAAGGCTAACAGAAACAAACGACTGTAGGCTCATCTTTGATGGGGCCCACCAAAATGATCGGATGGGATTCACGGGCGATTCGCTCTCGGTCTCACCGAGTTTGGAATTTGGAAGATTGGAAGGAAACAGGCCGCGAAGAGAACTCACTGGGTGGGGAGAAAAAAAAGTCATTAAAGGAGGGTCGCAAAAAGCAGCGGGTTTTCCGGTACAAGGACGAATAAGCAAAAGCTGGTGACACGACACGTGGAGAGATGGAGACCGTTGGATGGGCATGCAAGGGCAGTGATGGACAGCGTTGAGTGAAGGGCGGAAGAGTAGGAGAAAGGAGATAGATTTTCCACACAACGCATACTGCAATCGTCGTCATCGCCATCAATCACACAAGGAAGAGAGAGAAATAGAGAAAGAGAAAGAGAGAGAGAGTCCGGTCCTTACATTGATGAAGTTGGTGCAGAGCAGAGCAGAGGGTTTGCGGTGCAGAGCAGAAGGGTTGCCGCTGCCATGGCGGCGTTGCAGGGCTGTAATTCCGTGCCTTTAATGCTTCTCTCTCTTCTGTTGCAGCAAGGGAATTGAAGGAGAGTGACGAACGGCCTTTTTTCCTTTACTCAGAATTCGACAGTGTAAAAATTAAGAAAAAAAAAAACCAAACAAGAGAAAATCAAAAGAGAAGGACAATAGAGCGAGGAGGAGTGGAGTGGGTTGGAGTCTCTGAACTGCCTCTATCAATTGAACCCAAGACGGTGTTTAGCTGATATTCCACTCCCCGTTTCTTCTGGGAGGACATTGCTATGGATTTTCTGATGAAATTGACGGATGCCTCAGCTAATAAGAGCGGAGAATGGCGGGGTTTTCATTAGGAGGAGGAGGAGGAAATCAAGACTCGCACGGAATTCCTCCCGAGAGCCTCTTTCTCTACACCACAAGCTCTTCCAGAAACGAGGAGACGATCTCTTACACAAAAGGATTTGAACTATGGCAACAGCAGCAGCAGCATCAACAGCATCATCATCATCATCATCGAAGTGTGTTGTACTCTGCTGCCGGAGTGGGAGCGGGATTGGGGTCAGATGAAGCGGAAGCCGGAGTGGGAGGAGGAGGAGGAGCGGCTTCTTCTTCGAGGACGGTGATGATGATGAGGCCAGGAGGAGGAGGAGGAGGGAGTGGAGGAATGAGCTGCCAGGACTGCGGTAACCAGGCCAAGAAGGATTGTTCCCACTTGAGATGTAGGACCTGCTGCAAGAGCCGAGGCTTCCCGTGTGCCACCCACGTAAAGAGCACTTGGGTCCCCGCCGCCCGACGACGCGAGCGACAGCAACAGCTTGCTGCCGTCCAGCAACAACAGCATCAACAGCAACAGCAGCTCCGTGCCGCCGGCGAAAATCCCAAAAGGCAGAGAGAAAATCCCGCTGCCTCGTCTTCTCTAGTCTGCACCCGTCTCCCCTCTTCTTCTGGTACTCCATTCTTACACAGACACCCAACCAGTCTTTCTCCCTCTAATTAGTTAGACTGTTTCTCTCTCTCCAATTGGGCGGTTTCTCTAATTAGTTAGTGTTTCTCTCTCTTGAATTCGGCCTTTTTTTTTCCTGCTGAATTGGTTTTGTTGATTGAGAAGAGAGTTTTAATATGAGTTTTTAATATCTTCAGACACAACTGAATAATCTCTCTCTTTTCTCGTTAATTTTTTTTCTGTGTTGAGTTTTTTCAAATAAATCTGTCAAATTGTTCTATACGATATAAGGTGGTTTTCTTTTCTCTTGAATTGGATTGTTTTGAAGGAATGGAAGTTGCTGGGACATTTCCAGCTGAAGTGAGCTCTCCAGCGATGTTCCGCTGCGTTCGAGTGAGCGGCGTCGATGATCCAGACGACCAGTATGCGTATCAAACGGCTGTGAGCATTGGTGGCCATGTCTTCAAAGGCATTCTCTACGATCAAGGTCCGGATACCGGCCTCTACGGTGCAGGCGAATCCTCCACTTCCCCTACTGGCGCCGCCATGCCCGGTCGACTCGCCGCTGCTCCCTCTTCTCTACCTGGTGGCACGACTGCCGGTCCTTCGGCTGTCTCGACCGCCGCGGCATTACTTGATCCATCCTCCATCTACCCAACTCCTCTCAACGCGTTCATGGCGGGTACGCAATTCTTCCCACATCCCAGATCTTAGTACCGGCCAATTTGAGTATTCTTTTTTTTTCTCATTCTTCATTATGGGTGGCGATGGGTTTGATGGAAGAAACATTTCTTGGAGCAGCAGCAGCCTTGATGTTCGATTTCCCCTCTCGGAAATTCCGATTTGAACTTGTATGTTTTCGAGTAATGAGTATCAATTTTAGCCTTCTTCTTCTTCTTCTTCTCCTGTTATTGCCATCTATATGAGCTTGTATGGAACCGGCATTTAATTTCTTTTCTTTCCTTCTTTGGTTGGTTTTGAACCTGCTGCCTGATGCTTTTATTTGTGCCGTTTGTTTCTTGGTTTCATATTGGAATGGTTTCGTGTTTGGTTGGACAATGTTTTGTTTTTCAATATTAAATCGTATGTTATTTTGTTGGGGGCATAGGATACATTTTCCATGCATGGGATTCATTCCAAAATGTCCATTTCAAGAAAGCAAACCTCTCTCTCTCTCTCTCTCTCTCTCTCTCTCTCTCTCCCTTCTCCCTCATAGACAACATTATTTTTGGGTAGAAGAGACTTTCTACTGCGCCATTTCTTGTATGAATAAAACTGGAAATTCTCTAATATGTGTCTACGAGTCTCTAAAAACAGCTTTGGCCCCCCCTTTTATCTTAATAATCTTCAAAAGAATGGCAGACTTTGTGGAAAATCACATGCATTTGCATACAATATACGTTATAATACCTTACGTAGACAGTGTTTGGGAGGTAATAGGTTGGTCTCCACATCTGTCTAGAAATGGGTTTATTATTTTTTTTATTCTAGAGAGGTAGAACAAGGATTTTATTGGGATTCATGAAAGAATGTCACCTTTGCTTAATTATTATTTGGGTATTCTTGGTTATTGTTTCTTCAGATTAACTAAAGAAGAAAATGTGATTTTTGTAATTAGGCACTGATCACGATGGAAATTTTGCTTCTAATTCTCATCATAAAGTGTATATTGCATGGAGGATATGCCCTTTTCAGCTTGTTAAATTCTATCATTTGTTGAATGAGGAAGAGTGTCTTTGAGTAGGGTTGAGTAGTAGGGTTGTGTCTCCTAATGTAATTATGACTCTACTTGTTTTCTATAAATACACAGCTACGCAATTTTCATCACACAACATAATAATAAAATCTTTCTATTCTCCCGTGATTTTATTTCCTTTAGGGGTTTTCTATGTAAATCTTCATCTCCTATTGTAATTGCTTTTTGATCTATCATCTCCTACACATTGCGTTTCATCTTTTGATTGCTGATGTTATTCTGTTCATCCTTCATTCCTTTTGTTGTAATGTAGGGGTTTTTATTTATTTACTTTTTATTTTGGGATTTGTAATGTGTGGTTCATCCATCTTGTTTCCTGCATTCATCTAAAGAGAGAGAAAGAATGAAGCTAAGAAATTGAGAAGTTTGCAGTATGTTTCCATGACATTTTCATTTACAGATTTAATGAGTTTTAATGGGAGGATAGAGCCGGTGGTAATGTGAGATTCCATGTAATGCAGACTTGTAGAAAAATGAAACAATGGATCACTTCTTCTTATGATTCAATCAATACAATTGATGGTGACTCTCATTTTCTAACTAGAATACAATTGCAATGAAATGAAATAAACATGATGCTTCATCCCATTACCTTCTACAATGAACTTGTTATTGATTTCATGGTCGAACACTCGAACCCATGTTAAATAATTGGCAGGAACACATGAGATTGCTGTAAAACAGTAAAGAACTCTACAATATTTTGATCCTTGTCAATGTTTAACTTAGGATTATTTAGTGTAATGAATGTAGAAGTTTCTTGATCAACTAAACATTCAAGGAAGGAAGAGAGACGGGAATCATGCTATATTTTGATTCACATAAAGAACATTGTTCAGTCTATACTTCACTCCCTAGAATTTCCCACAGTAGAAAATGAGAGACAATCTTGGAAGAAGTCAAAAAGGCTACAGTTGTGTCAAATCCAGTGAACACTTGATTTTAAGTGTGTGCAAGTGAGAGAGAGACTCTGCGTTAAGATATATTTAGATATTTCCCTAATTAGTGGTAATTAAAATTGTATTTACCAATTTTATGACTTTCTTCTTTTATTTATTTTACTTTATTTATTTGAATTCCCTTTTCTTTATAAATATAAATCACATGGTCTCTTTTTTATTGAGGAAGACACCAAATTCTCTGTGTGTGTTATTTTGTGTGTGTTATTTTATAGAGAGCGCGCTTACAATCTGATCTCGAGTGCATTTCAATGGAAGTCCATTTTCTGAACATATCAAAGCATGTCTTCAAGATAAGAAACATCTAAGGGCATTTGTTTATGTTGAAATAAACCTTTTTAGCATTTTACATGGCAAAGTATTAAATGCCTTGTAACATGAAAAATAGGAAGCCATTCCTACGTGAAAAATGATTTATACGGATGAACAAAAAAAAATTATTTCCAAAATCCATTCAGACTATTTTCTGCTCATTTTCTCTGCTCTGCTGACTTTCAAACTTATAAAATATAAAGAAACAATTACCAAGCATATTTCTTGTGATGTTTCAGAAAGCATGTTCCATATTTTTATTCCATCTTATATTTTTTTTGATCACCGAAGCTGTCCAGATGACTCACCCGACTATTCCTTCGGAGCATGTGAACACTTTCCTCCACACACACTGGGATCTTCGATGGGGAATAAACCCCATGGGGAGTACCCAAGATGTGTGGGCCAAGAATTGACCCCAAGACCTGTCTTAGTGATGATGTAATCATTATCCATTGATCCTCCAAAAAAATGCTTAAACAATTTTAAAGAATTTTGAACAAATTGATTAAGTTTGAAATAAGTATGTCAGCTTGCTCGGGCTTTTGGCCACCTTTGTATATTCTTTGGGCTTCTCTTGAATGATATTACTAACCTATTCATTCAAAAAAAATATTAGTGTTGATATCAGCATATATATAGTGCAAAAAATGCTCCCTTCACATTTTTTACCTTTTATTCTTGTGGCCTCTCCCGCTCTAATTTTGTGCCTATTATGATTTCTTTTTTTGTGGTCCTTCAATCCATGTTTTTAACAGTTAAAAGATACTATTTTTTTACCATTTTGCTGAGTTTTTTTTTTTTGAATAAATATTTTTTTTCTTTGCTTGCATATTTGTCTATGTTGATGAATGGATCCTCTAGTGTTGTAGCCATGGTGTGAATCACAATTGGTCTATTGCTTTGTCTGCCATGATTGTTCATCCAGTGTCCTTACAAATAGTGTCCAGGCATTGTCACTTACAGCATCTGTAAAAAGCCTTGTGCAACAGCTTGCACTTGCATCCATGTATGCCACTTTTAAGTAGTTTTTTTTCTTTCCTATATTCAAAAAAGAAAAAAAAAAAAGAAAAAAATACCCATTCTGTCCAAACAAATGGGAAGAGGGAAAGAAGAGGGTTGGAATTTTTTGGGTAAAATAGGTATTTCACTCATTTGTGGTGCAGCAAAGATAAAAGTGTTTGTGCACCAATCACTTCCCTTTCATATAATTGACTTATAAACTGTAAAGCTCTAGAATAGCTCAACTGCTAGCTGCTCAAGTGTCTGAAAAAACATTTCTACTAAATCAGGCTGATTAAGTGAAACGAAATAGATTTAAGGCCCATGTTTTGTTCTTGATCTTGCTATCAAGATTGTACGAGGCAAATTACTAGTAGGCGACGGTCGGGATTATCTGTTGTGGTTTCTGAGACATGTAAGCTCTTGCTGATTGTTCTCTAATAAGTATGGTGACACCCATATAAAACCATGCAAGTCTGTGGTGTTGAAAATGTGATTCACTATGTAATTCTCTCTCTCCTTTTGTATGTCTGCATGTGTTCATGTTTGTGTGATTTAATAGCTCTCTCATTGCCAATCTGATGATCGCTATCGATCATTAGAGGCTTAAACGCAATGCCAAAGCAAACCTATTTACTGAAGTCACTCATGCTAAAAAAAAATGGAGTTCTTTTGTTATTTTGAGGTTCCAAGTTATGAATTACGAATTTCGTGTTTATCTGATACCAGCTTTGGCTGTATTGTTGTTCTCTAATATGGTTTTTGTGGAGGTTTGTGATTTCGTACACTCGAAATGACGCCTTTCTGTAATTATTTTCTGAGTGTTGATTGAGATAAAATTCTGCTGAGATCCATCTTTTACCTGTATAGAATGTTGTCTCCATTTTTGCAATTTTATTTGCAGCTCACCCAAAGAAAATGACCAAACCCAGTATTACTTTGAACCCATTATATATATGGGTCAGCACCATCCGAACGTGGCCGTCTTTTGCAAGAAACTTGTTCCTGCCATTTCATTTCATTAGCTGGAACGGTCAGAGGCTTGACGTGAGAATATTCATGGTTTTCCTCAAATTTTCTTTTTCTACACGTTAGGCCTCTACATATACAATGATGCAGAACCATTGATTCCCTGTGAATGGACTGGTTGTGTTTTTTTTTTTTAACTTGCCACCACCCACTTGATGACATCAATGACTCTCAAGATGAATGCATTGGGTAAAACTCGATGTACACAGTCTCATGCAAGTTACAGATATCGGGTGACTACGAGACTCAAACTTGTGACCTCTAGTTCTTGCACCAAAGTGTCCTAGTTAAGCTATCTCATGTGAGATTAAAGTTTATTAACTTCCCCATTAGGGGAGGTTGGTCATAGAATTGTTTCAATAGTCCTTGACTCACTAGACTTAGATTAGGTTGTAGATTGGTTATATTTAAAAAAAATAAAGCTAAGGTCTACCATGTGCTTTATGTCGTCTATTTTGATGAGTTAAAATTACATTTCTTCACCGTAAATTAGATGATTTGAATCGACTGATACTGCTATTTGTAGCCACTGCTCATGCATCATCTACTTGTTCAATAATTGAAATTATGGGCCCCACTTTAGATGGAATTAGAATCACATTTCCATCATTGGTGTATTTACAAGACACTTGGTGGTAACGGATCATTGGATTAATAAGTGAGACCCATATGACAGTCAATTTGAAAATTTTGGTGTCCATTACACTCGTCTTCATACTTCATAGACATTCATTAAGTTGAGTTTACGCAATGCTAGGGTTGAAATACTGCAGATGCAGTTTATAAGTGAGACCCATATAACAATTCATTTGAAAATTTTAATATCCATTTTATTGGTTGCGTCATTGATCGATCCATTGATAAAAATATTTATTCAATAGTTCATTAGTTTAACATTGAAAGTCAAAATTCAAGTGAGGCTGAGCCGATAACCTCAGTTTAGTTATTATTATAGTCTCACAAATTTGTATCTAATCTTAGTATTCCTAGCACTAACTACTGAAAATTTGTAGAGAAATTTAGAGCCCTAGTGTTGGGTCATTGGGCTTCGTTTTTATTTTTAATGATCAAGGTACCCTGGCTTCTTAATGTTGACTAATCTTCGGAGCATATGCAAGTCTTTCTATATAAATATATCAGATAACTCTACGTGAAGTGACATATTAAAGTAGAGTTGAATTGAATTTATGGTTCCTTGCGGGTTCCTTTGCATCAGGTGAAAATATTTATACAAGTCATGAAATGACTTTGAAAGACTTGATCCACTTTGAAGACCAATCTCCACTGGAGTCCTGTGGGATACTATGAAATTGCCTGAAACAGGCAAAAAATTGCAGGTTCGCCACTAAAGTGTGATACTAAACTGGTGAAAGCAGGCAAGTCACTGGCATCTGCCTGGTCCGAAGAGACCCTAAATCACTTTAGCGGTCTACTTGTTGGGTACCTGTCTGATACCATCAATCATATCCTTTAATGGTTTGGATGTGTTTTTGTTGGTACTATAGCTGTCAAGATGCTTATGGATCATTGTACGCTCATCGGGTCAAATGATTCTCTTACTAGGAGGGTTGCCTCATGTTATGTACCTTCCTACCTTGCTGTTTTGGATCAAAGAATCAAGACCCAACTTGAAAAGAAAAAAAAAAAAACCCGGCTGGTTGTGTGTGTGAGACTTTTTCTATTGAAGATCGAAATTTTGTAGCAAGAGATATTTGCATTTGGAAGAATGTCTCATAGGGAAAGGTTGAGATTTGCTTTTATGGCCGAGTTTCAATGTTTTTTTTTTAACTTCAAGTTATTCAGGCGACTCATCTGACTATTCTTTAGGGTATATCTAAACCTCTCAATCTGCACACGTCGAGTAATGAACAATGGGTGGCATTTTTTGTGTTTAGAGGAAACTTGATCTTAAGATTTTCTGCAAAAAATAGTGGGTTTTGACCATGAAGTCAACTCCTCTAAGTTGTCGAGTTTCAATGATTCCCTACATGAGATTTTAGTCTCGCTCCTTTCTTTCCTTTTTGTATGACTAATTTTTTTTTTTCATGCATTGCAAATGAATTTCATTATAGATAGTTATGTAATAGTTGATATTAATAAACTCATATTATAATTAATGTTATGATTATTTATAGCGTTAATTTTTCCTATTGTTTCATTGTCGTTGAGTCATTTATCTCATCAATTACGGAATTGATATTTATATGTAAATCTGACAAATTAATTTCTTAAGTCATACTACCTGCCCAACTCAAATCTACAACCTTCAAACTCCAATAACAAGTCTTTATCAATTATGCTATATGTTCTTATCAATAATTAAGCTTACAATTACCTCCATTAAATGTTTAGAACGTCAGTGAGTCAATATTTAGAATTTTGATTGATATGGTCATATATACTTTTATTGGCTAAAATATCATTGTCTTAGCAATATTGCATGGCCAAAATTAGTCCTAATCTCTGCATACACTGATCATCCTATTAAATTCTACAATTAAGGTGGCCCATATGCACTTCAATACTTTGCTTACAATGAGTCTCTTTCATTTTCAATAACATAAGATGTTTGGCTATTGAATTATTTCATAATCTCTCTAAAAGAGATAATTAATAATTATATCATTTAAAAGTTTCATTTTCATAATTATGTCAATAGATGATTATCAACTGTAAGTCAACCTTTCTTGAGTTGAGCTGTGGTTCTCAGGGCTAAACTGGACATAACTAGGATTAGGTTAGTTGATCTATGGAGTTTTCAAATCTATATATAAAAATCAATTCTTAATGGGATATATAGTTTAGATAATGACAATAACGATGACATTTGTAATTTGGACTTTCTTATTATTATTTGTTAAAAGTTTATATTTTGTTTATGTGGTTTAAAGAAACGTAATAATCGGTGAACCTTTTTACCATTTAAATGATATGGGTTTTGGTATTTTTCAATTGCAAAATTAGAGATCTTAAACGTATAATTAAAACTTATCTTTAAAAGTTGGCTTGAAATGAGAGGGAATCCATGTGCTTATAAAGCCCAAGACCCAAGGTCCACTTGCGATGTGAGATTTTGCTAATACGCCCTTTCAGCGTCAGGGCTGGAGACACTCGATTTTCCCCTTCACGTGGAATTGGGGATACGAACTCAACTCATCCTAATAGTACCCCTACTCTGATACCATGTTAAACACATGAGTAGCACTCATCCTTAAAAATTGACTTGAAATGAGAGGGAACTTATGTGTTTATAAATTCCAAGATTTAAAAGTCCACCGGCAATGTGGATCTTTGCTGAAAAATGTAATCTGGAGGGGTTGGACTAACGGCCAGAACCCACTTCGGATCTTGTCTTCGATTTACTTTCAACCTCAAATGGTCACTCCGCATTGAATTTATCTTATATGTGTGGATTGAGAGATTTACACATGTCTGAACATTAGTCGGGTGAGACATCTCGACACCTAGATTAAAAAGAATAAAGAATGTAGATGGTATTAAGATTGAATTTTTTCCATTGCCAACGCTAGTTGTGCAGCATTGTCTTTATCACAATTCCTTTCTATAAAAAGTCAGTGAAACCATCAATATTGCAGAGATTGGATACTACTAAAATTAAGGGGAATTGATTCGGGCACAGTTGTTTTTATTCACATTATCCGCACATGAGGCGTCTCATGATAAATAACTTTTCTTTTTATTTTTATTTTAAATTAGTTTTTTAATTTATCATAATAAAAAATAGTAGTAAATAAAATAAAATAAAAAACTAATAGAAGTACAATGTAAAGTTTGACGTCATTCAAGTTGTTTCAACATTCAACATAATTGGTCAGATTTGCTACTATTATATAAATATAACATGGTAAGCTGCATTGGCAAATACTGTCTAACAGCAACTTAGAGATTTGAAGCTATTCACATTCACAAAATTCAGAAATCTAATTTCGGTTAGATATATTATTTTTAATAAGTTTTGAATTTACTATTTTAAAGGAGTAATTGAGATACCTTTAATTTTGTAGAATGGCACATCTCTCCAAAATTATATATATATATATATATATATATATATATTTTTTTTTTTGAATTTATGTGTAGAAACCCATAGGAAACTCAACATAAAACCCCCACGGATAATATTCACTGTCCTTAAAGTACACTAGGTTAGGTCATGGGAGTTTGAGAACTTGATACTTCCCACTTCTTAAGACGAGAGGTTAACCAGTTGAGCTAAACTGGAAAAGGAAATTCTTTAGTAGATCTTTAATGTGACAAATAATTACATGATTGCAATGCACATTTTTCTTATGAGCAAGGAGAAAGGGAAGTTCGAGGTATTAGCCACACTCGGATACTAATATATGGGAAATGATTTGTGCATCCCCATCTTTTACCCATAGTGTACTCCCCCTATGTGAAATTACAATTTTGTCCAAACTCAAAATTCCTCTTTTCTCTCTCCTTCCTTGCTTTTTTTGGGCAAAATTATAATTTCACATAGGGGAGTGCACAATGGGTAAAAGATGTGGGTGCACAAATCATTTCCCTAATATTTAAGTTCTATACTTTGGTCGCTTTACATAAAAATGGAAGAAAGAAAATGCGAAAAAAGGACAGAGCAGATGTAGAAGAAAAATCAACAAAGATGCTATAAAAGAATGTGAATTAAATCAAGGAGTCTTTTGAAGTTATCTTAACCTGACCCGCATGCCTCGATCCGAGAAATCAATGGATTTGGATTACGTATTTGTATATCTCGAGTTGGAAAAAATAAAACCTGCATAAAATTTGGATCGGATTGAGTTTAAAAATTTAAAAGCAATCCGACTTGGTCCGACCTGACCCAAGTGCACCAAGTTATAAAATATCACTTGGGTTGAATCGGATTAGAAATTTGGATTGGGTCAGGTTTAGTAACTCGGGTCGACAATTTGAGTCGGGTCAGATCGAATTCAATAAATTTTGACATAGATTCAACTGGATTTATTGAAACTCGACATGACCCGAATTTTAACCCTAAATTTATCCAATGTTCAAAAACCTTATTAAATCATGTTGTCATTCTATTACAGGAGACCCACTTCTCTCAATCCCTGGAGCCACTTCAACCTTAGAAAAGATCTTGACAAATTTCACCAAGTTTTGAGAACCCAATCTTTCAAGAAACCTCTAAGTATGCTATGTAAAAATTTGTTTCAAGAAATCGCCTCAAAACCCTAAAGGCACAAGAAATATTATTTTCTCAAGTTACTCGAAAGCTTTGAGAATTGAGAGACATCATCACTTTACTCATATATATAAAAGCTTTCTTTGTGAAGTATAGACGGAGAGTTCGAGAAATTGTAGTTTAAATGGAAGAAAATAAGAAGTGATGGGTATTTGGTTGTATTCATTGCGAATAAGTTCTTGTTCATATCGTAGGCCCCACATTATGAATCAAGAACATATTTAAAATTCGAAATATCTATGATATCATCATATGGTAGTGAGAGATTTCTTGACAAGTGGAGCCTTGGGATTCATGCATCTTGAGCTTGAGAAAATATTATCAAGGGCAAATGGAGGAAAAGTCTTAGAATGGAGTCTTTGAGTTATTCTCATTTCATTTCAAAAGATCACTTTTTGTAGAATTGTCGAGTGTCTTTGGATAAGGAATTTATACATGCTCGAAGATTAGTCTGATGTTCTAAGAGACCTGAATACCTTGATTATAAAAAAACCCTATTCAATCATTGAATAAAGAAGTCGAAGTCTTCAAATTAGACTGCTGACAAAGACCAAGGAAGCAACATATTGGTGCTGGAAAGAAGCAAAAAAGGAGTTCCTTAACCACAGGTAAGTAGTGATGGGAAACAAGAAACTCTTCTGTGTTGGTCAGCCCAAGCAAAACTTGCAAATGCTATTAAATGCTCCAAGAAAATTCTCAAGAACCTGTTTTCAAAAAACTATAGCAATCATGTTCAGTTGGGATTCTGAGAACAGAGTGTCTTACTTTGGGGAGAAAAATTGGGGTTTACTCTTGAAGTACATACATTTCAGGAAGGATGTGGAGCTATTACATCGTCCAGTGGTTGATAGAGAGGAAGGATGATATTTGATAGTGTCAAGAGCAAGGAATGTCTATGGCATTCAAGGAGTGATGCAAGAAAATGCTATGGAGGCATAACATTTCTGCCTCAGAAAATTCAAACAAGTCAGAGGTATTTGAATTAGCTGGTAATTTGGCCATGGGGTAGAGAGTTGCCCAAGCAGGAGCTCTCATGGTCAACACATTTATTAGAGAATGCCAACCCTTGGAGGTAGACATGATAGGCCAAGAGCTAGATCAAAATGTAAGAGGTCTTGTGTAGGGTTAATCTTCATTGATTTCCTCATTGTGTGTAAGTAAGGAGAATTGCACATGGTCTAAAGATTACTTAGGTGAATGTCTGAAAACCTTGATCTTAATAAACAAACATTTATTAGAGAATGCCGTCACTTTGTAGAGGAGGCCTCAGGGTTGTTATTAGAGAATAAACAAGTGAGATCTTACTTAGAGGCCGCATGTTATTAGAGAAATTTTTGTCTTTTTTAGTTGTAAAAGTTAGAAAAATCCAAAAGTATGGATGAAACTTGGGTCAGCCTGCATGACCCGACCCAAGAAATCAATGGGTTTGGGTTATGTTTATGTATATCTTGGGTCGGTCGATCGAATTGAGAAAAAATAAATCCTCATGAAATTTAGATTGGATCGGATTGAAAATCTTAAAAGTAACCCGACCCGACCGCACCAAGTTATAAAATAACACTCGGGTTGAGTAGAGTCAGAAATTCGGATCGGGTTGGGTTGAGTAACTCGGGTCAACAATTCAAGCTGGGTCAGGTCGGATTTCAAATTTTTTTGACATGAGTTGAGTTGAATTTATTGAAATCCAACCTGACTTGTCTCGAGTTTCTAACCCTACCCAAAAGGTAGTGGTTTAAGTAGATGCAAATGGGGTTACATAGATGGGCTAATTTTTTGTGTCTCCTAGTTAGCAAAATGAGAACACCAGACTTGAGAAAGGACAAATTCTAGATGAACTTGACCCAAAATCTTGTTCTAATAAGATCAAACCCATATTTTATTGTTGAATCACCAAAACCCTTCTCTTCCTGACTTTCTACATATTTTTGCATATAAAAGTTGACAAATTTGTTCCCATGTAGATCTCGTTGATGCTTTATGCTGTACTGGTTAAAGGATAAGCCACTACATCAAAAATGGAATAGAAGTATGGCATATACTGACAAGAATGGGACATATGGCCAAGAAAATTTGCCCAAACTCTAAGGCTGCGTTTGGATGAATGGAAAATTTTTATGGGGATTTCTTTTATGCAGGGATTTCGATGGGTTCATAAACACTCTTCCCACTGCAGACAGTGTTTAGATAGGTTCCTACAATTAATTCTTCTTAATCAATGCTTCTTGTAGTTGCAGGGAAAATAAGATAGAGAAATGAATAGACTCGGTGAGTTTGATGGAAACGAATGAGAGAGAGCACACTCAAACTTGTTCGAGGCATTCTCCTCCTCTTTACTTGAGTTTGACAGATAATAATTCTCTACTTTACTAATTTCTTTATTTAAAATATAAAGAGTCCTTTGCTTAAAATTAGAGAGAGGTTACAACTAATTAAAGAGGGTGATTACATAATTTGGAATTCAAATTAATTCAAACACTAATCAAATCCGTCAACTAATCCCAACTGATCCTAATCTTATCTGCCAACTGTTCACGCGCTTAAGCAAGCTTAGAACCCAATCTGCCGTGATCTGCTGTTATGAAAGGATCCACTCACCGAGTCCACTGGGAGTCTGCTGAGTCACACGCAAGGCACACAATAGTAGTGGCCTTATAGGCTTTCTTTTTCCTTTTAGAAGAATTCTCAGGCAACATCCATTATCACTAACCTTGAGTCTATTTTTAAGGAATTGTTTGTAAAAATATATCAAACCGTGTAGTTCGACCTTATTAGACCTGAACTAATCTCTAAGATGGCAGTTTTTAATATGTTAGGTCTGTCTAAAAATTGTTATATTTTTATTTATTTTATTTTTTATCTTCTTATCTTTTACTAAAAATAATCATTTTTTCATTGTTTGTTACTATAATATCATAGATGCAATATTACTTCAATTTCTCTTATTTAATTAATTAATTTTTAAACATAACAATGTAAATATCATTATAATATTATGCAATTCTCATGATTAAAAATAAAAAAGATTTTTTCAAATAGTTGAACTTAATTAAATTAAATATAAAAAGATTAATTTAAGGTTCGATTTTTTTTAAATATTGTCTAGAATTAGAAACGAAAGCTCGTGAAATCAAAAGCATATGCTCGCGCGAGGATACAATGTCACGCCTCGTTATCCTGTTGAATGGTTTGCATGCTCTTGCTCCTCACTGTTTTCGCCCGCGCAAGCTCATGGCCTCCGCTATCCCTCCGTTTCCGACCATCGCCGGGAGTTTCCGTTTCACTTCTGCCCTTCGGGTATGAAATAATTACCTCTCTACCCATCAATCTGTTCTTTTTATCTCTCATGCCTCTGTCAATAAAGATTCCAATAAAAAAAAACTGGGGAAGATGTGACGCAGGTGGGCCAAATCTTAACTGGCCTCACATTATTTGATTTAAACCGTTGGATCGAAGCATCCATCTGAGGGTGGTGAGTGGTCTGCTTACTGCCCAGATCGGTGGGATCTCCACCGTCGGATTGAAATCATCTCAGTTTTTATCTATCTTGGTGGAAGGGGCTATACAGTGCAGATTTTCTTGCTTGCATTGGAACTCGGAAACGACCACATCACTGCTGTAGATTGCAATGTATTGAGGCACTGATGAATTTTATGTATTTCAAGTATAGTTTAGTTGGTCTAAGGTTTTAGGATTAGACTACTGATGCACAAGGCTTGCTTGTGGGTAGTTTTGTGTATCCGTGGAGGTGGGGATACCCATGTTATAAAAAAATTATAAGATTTGAAACATTAGATTTTTTTTTTTCTTTTAATTCAGAGATCAAGGGGTTCCAAGAACTAATGTTGGAAGTGTGGGGGCGAAGAAGCTTGAAGCATTTCTTTTCAACTCTTCATCAAAATGGGAAAGGAGGTGTGTACTACTCTTTAACACTCTTTTTATTTTTAAAAACTTTGTTCACGTCACATCATACTTGAATGCATTGCCCCCATTGGATGTGTGGACAAATGGCTTTACCGCTTGAAAATTGTGTTCTAATATATTCATGTCATTTGTTGTCTTAACATCTCAATAAGACAGCAACAACAACGGCGACCCTTTATTTGAATAATGTGAAATATTTTATTTGAATGTGGCATGTGTTCTGCTAGGAGACCCCACTATTTTGGAGGAAAGATTGTGAAACATCCAAAAAGAAAAGGAAAG
Organism: Chimonanthus praecox; assembly: GCA_022113865.1. Classification (NCBI taxonomy): domain Eukaryota; kingdom Viridiplantae; phylum Streptophyta; class Magnoliopsida; order Laurales; family Calycanthaceae; genus Chimonanthus; species Chimonanthus praecox. Next base: position 49,920,828 of record CM039093.1, on the reverse strand, counting down.
CTAAATGTTGTTCCTAGTCATTCAGGACAGATGCATGGAAATGAATTGTTGAATTGAATGGCCATCAGTTTTGATGCATTTAATAGGATTGCTGTCAGTGACTTTTAGCCCAAAATTTTCTCTTTTGGCACTCGACAATCTTAGCCTTTATTATGGTGTGGTCCACTACTCCACAACATGCAAATAAAATGCTTTATGTTCAACTAGTTTAAGAGTGCTACCTTAGCATGGTCTACTTTGTGCTATTTGTCAAATGGGATCCATGTTAAAATCACCAGTTGTCTTGATGTTTTAGGAGTTATTGGTGTTCTTTTATTTTTGGGTTGGATTGGGGGGGGTAAGATTTGGGCAGAACTTGAATTGATAAAAACCATTTGATCGAACTCGTTATACCACTTGATTTTTTTTATCCCATCAATAAAGAAGAAAATTTAAGCTTTGTCATTTGTACTGCCTGTTGACAGCAACAATTGGGAAAGTCAGCCCCCAGCTTCAAATTTGAAGGTGAGTTGATGGTTTGTCCTCATATCTATTAGACTTATGGGCACTCTCATCATTTCATCTAGCTTACACTAGAGCCCACAACTGAATACGATTAGATAGGGGGGAATGCTTTTATTCTTGGTGGAGCAATCAAATGTGGGAGTAGGGCATGATCATTTCTCATCAACGAATGCTTTAAGTGATGGGAATATGGTAAATGTCATATTGTTGAAAGAGCAGTGCTACATGGATTGGCAAGGTTTTAAATATCAGACTCAGTAGAGACCATGTCCAAGTCTGAATTGGCTGAGTTCGACTTATAATCAGGTGAAAATAATAGGACTGGCCCAAGTCATAATAGGAATTAGCTGTATCGAGAGGGATTAAGTCCCTTGTCCAATTTTTAAAACGATGGGATTGAGACACTTATTTTCGTGAGAGAGGTTGGCGACTGGATCCAACATTTTGGGTGGGAGGCGTATAGGATAACTTAAATAAGAGGATTCAAGGGAAACTCCCCCATTCAATCATTACACTTTGCAAGATGTGTCGTGAAAAATCAAAAGCTTATAACAGCCATATTTTAATATCTATCTTTTAAAAAAAACATATTTTAAGATCTAAAATCACAAGGTTAAAATGGTTAGATGGGGAGTAAAATTTTATCTACTTCTTGTCCTTGTCACCTTTAAATATCTTATCCATAGGTGTTTATCACATAATCTTAAAACATTAATGGGAAGTCTCCTTAAAAGTCATTCTCCATGGATTTTTTGTTGTTGAAAATTCGTCCCCCATTATCAGTGTCGAAATAATAGTTGTAATCTAAGGATTGATATCAAATTATTATAGTTTTGCGTTTGAAGGGAGACATATTGATATAAGGAATTTCCCTTTTAAGGTCAATTTTCTGACTTTGCATATAACTTTTTTTCTTGAAGACGGTGAACTTTACCAGTTTAATATCCTGTCATTGTTGAAAATAGAAAAGACTTGACTCAACTTGGATAAGTCCTGCTAAACTATGCCAAGTTACTTGACTCAATGGGAATTTGAGTCGAGACTGAGTTTCAGGTTTTAATGTAATGGGACTCGCAGAGTAAAAGGAGGAGGACATTTCTTTTTCTTCTTCACTGCAATTGGGAGAGGAAACTATCTCATTGTGCTTAATTATTTGGAGAACATTAAGTGCTTTATGTACTGTGTTTATTACTTGTGTGTTAGTACTTGAGTCTGGTCTCTTGGGTTCATTTACCCAGGATTAGTTTTAACCTGTCTTTTTTTCCTTTGAGAAATGGCTTTGTGCCACTTTTGATTTAGGTAGAAAAGCCCTTTTCTTGTCACATAGTAGGAGTTCAACCTCCGAAGTTGTCCTTCTCAAATTCATAAGCCTATTGCAATCATTGCCTTCCCATGCATTTGGGGTAAATCCAACAGTTTAGAAAGGCAGCTGCTGCAGGCATACCTTAAACGTTAGATTTTTATCAGACAGCTAAATTCTAGGGCAAGGGTAGTACTTTAGCAAAGTGTTGTTTTTTTTTTTTTGGGAGAAATAAGCAAACTTTTATTTTTTATTTAGTTATTTTAACATGGAACTGTGTATAGATATGTCCTTAAGGCTTTCTACCTTGACTAACATTATTCTATGAACTTTAGTGGATTTGCAGCTGTTGTTGCTTAGAGGAATTTTTTTTCCTTTTTATAGTGTTTCCATAATGTTGCTTCTTCTAATGATGGTTTCTTTTAAACATAATAATAGAACTTTAGTGTCTAAATGATGCTCTTGATCATCTAGGATGGACAAAAGTAATGAATGATATGGGAAAGGATGCATCACAAAAGTAAGGGCATTTGGGATTTTTTTTTTTTTTTTTGGTTTTGTTTAAAAGGTAACAAGATTTTGTTAAAGAAAAAAGATAGTACATAAATAATAGGCTGAAGCATCCAAGATGGCACAACACAACCCACAACAAACAAACATGGTAATAATATAAAAGAATAAAGAAATTCAATCCAAAAAGAAAGTATCATGCTTTGCTAGGAGGTCAGTGACCCTGTTTGCCAACCATCGAATGTGGAACATCCACCTCTTTCTACAAACTCTCTACCTCTCTAAACAAAGGCAATAGCTTCCAAGGAGGTTTCTTCTTCCCTTGAACCAAATGGATTTGTTTTTTTTTGCTGTATCCCCCTCAACTAGAAACTGAAAGATTTTCAGAGCCTCCCTTTATAGCCCAGAACTCTTCCTTGTTCAAATTAATTTTTTTATAAATCCTAAGAAAGAAGCGAGCATCAATCCTTAAAAGTCATGAAGTATTCTACCTATCCTTGTGAGTTCCATATTTCCCCTTGTTGCCCCATTAAATTGAATTCCACCATCCTTGGATTACCCCCCACCCCACCCTTTTCTACTTGATCTTTCCTAGTTTGATCTTTTAGCCCTAACTTCCAACCCCTGCCAATGCCTGCACATAATAAGCCAAAGAATTCTTTCCTATTCTTGACCAATTCAATGAGCCTCGACTTAACTTATTGAAAAGATTCTTACGTCCACAAGTCTTTGCCTTCACAAACCCTACATGGTTATGCTACTGAAGGGAAAATATAGTTCTTTATAAATGCTTTATCACCATAAAGATCAAGTTTGAGTTTTCTTTTCAAGAGATAAAATAGTCTCAGGATCCTGGTGGGTTAGGGGAGATAGGACTTTCTTTTGGACTGACCTATGGGTGGGGGATCGCCCGCTGAAAGATGTCTACCAAGGCTGTTCAGGGCTGCTAGGGAAAGACAAGCAAGAGTTCTTGACTATTATAAAGTAAAAGGGGGGTAGTTATATGAGAGATTCCTTTCCGGAGACCGCTGAGAGATTTTGAAAAGACTAGTTTTGAATTTAAAGACCATGCTAGAAGAATTCCCAACAGCTACCGAGGAGGATGACTAGAGTATTTGGATGGGCGTTGCTTTAGGGGAATTCTCAGTGAAAGATGTGGTGAAGGTACTCTTGACCCCAGTACTCAAAGTACCCCACTGGGTAATGCGTGGAAAAGACTTGCTCCCTTGAGAGTTCAAACCTTTGTTTGGTGCACTTTAAAAGGAAAAGTTCTTTCTAGAATGGAGCTTCTAAGGAAAGGAGCACTAATATCAGGGGAAGATCTTAATTGTGTCATGTGAGGGAGTAGGGATGAGAATGTGAATCACTTATTTGCATCTTGTGAGGCAGCGAGTCTTTTGTGGAATTATTTTTCGAACTTAATGGGGGTATCCTAGGTTTTTTATAGATCATGTGACGAAGTGAGTAGTTGGTCATTGCTGAGACTTGGATCAAAACTAAAGAACGTATGGTATATTGTTCCAAAGGTGGTGTTATGGACTTGTGGTCTATTTGGAAGGTGAGGAATACCAGGATCATTGAAAACAAATCGATGGAGGAGAGAGAGGTTATTAGGAGTGCAAAATGGAGACTACATATGCGGCTTTCGATGTGCAAGGATTTTAAAGGGTATAGTATGTCGGACTTTATGTCATCGTGGGAGGGGTGTATTGGTAGAGTGCCGAGAATCAACAATGCTCCGAAATCGTGGTCTCCATCAGTTCAGGGAGTCCATAAGTTTAATGTTGATGGAGTTGCTTTAGGCAAACTAGGGCCAGCAGGTATAGGTGGTTTTTATATGACTCTAGTGGTGGGTCACTTATGATTTTCTCGGAGTCAGTAGGGCGTAGAGACTCTAATGAAGTTGAACTCCTTGTGATTAGAAGAACCTTGATGTTATGGAGTTCGTTTGGGCAAGGGACAGTTTTTGAAGGGGACTTGATGAATGTGAGCAAATGGGCTAAAGGGAAAAAGAGACCTCCATGGAAATTGGTGACAGTAGTTCGGGATATTAGGAAGTTTTGTGCGTATAAGGAGGTTTTCTTTACACAAGTTAGATGGACAGCCAACGGGGTGGCAGACTTATTTGCGAAGGCTGGAGTAAGATCTGTGCTCAATGGGGTGTATAATTTGTAACTTCTAGTTAGGGGGTTCGGGTGGAATTTGGGTACTCCTTGGGGTTTCGTGAGATAGATGTTTTGTATTATATCTGGGTTGGCTTTTTCCTTCTTTTTATTTTCCTTCTCTCTTTGGTCCATGCCTCTTTGACCTGATTTGTACTTTTTCTCATTAATATAATTTTGGTTACTGCTCAATTTTTTTTTCTTCTTTTCAAGAGAATGAGGAGCACGATTGTTCTACTTAGGGACAAATCCTTCTCCATGTGGTGACTGTCTTGAGACACACTTTTGTAAAATAGCTTGACAAGTTTTGACTGGTTCCATGGTTTTAAACAATTGTTGTCACCATTGCTTAATAGTTTCATTGACATTAAAATGATTCTATGATGGAATTGGTGGCCCCCAAAAATTTTTAACGGTTAACTCTCTATTGGTGTTACAATAACAATCTAATTGTGTATAGAAAAATTTGGGGAAAGTAATAAGAAAGTTAACCATGGATAGAATTATGGAGTGCAATTTCAATGATTTAGCACAGGGACAGGTTGGTCAAAACTGAAAATAAATTAGTGCCACTGTGTCATAAATTATGATATCTGGGTGTAGTAAAACAGAGGATTAGAGTTGAATATTCCAAACGGTGTTGGTGCAGGGTAGGCAAAGTGGGTGTGGTCTGACCAGCCGTGCCACTTTGAAAGGGCGTTTTTATAAGATGTCAGTTAAGCATGTGTTGTTATACAAAGCTGAAGGTTTTGCACAGCAAACAACAACCAGACGATAAAGTACACATGGTAGTGATTGAGATTTGTATGTTAACGTTGATGTATGGACTAACAAAATATTGATAATGTTAGAAATAGCTGCATTAGTGATTAGAAGAAACCTATAGTTGGCTCTGTTAAATGAGAAAATCAAGTAGTTCAATTTGAGATGGTTTGAGTGCTTGCATAGGAGGGAAGTCCCCACTGTAAACAATTGAAGGATATCAAATTCAAGGAACTAGATGAAGGAGGAGACCAATGATGACTTGGGATATTTGGGCAAATGAACTAAGTTGTGTGTGTATGGATGCAAGTGTCGGAATTTGACATGGGTGTGAGTGTCGGAGTTTCACATGGGAGCAAGGTGTTGGGCTCGACAAATCAAAGAAAATAGGATTCAGGGATTCAACATCATATTTAAATAATTTTAAATCTAGTTTTATTTTAATAAAAAATAAGGTGCAAAGATAACACTGTTTAAAAATAATATGCTATTTTTTTTTTTGAAAAATAACTTCATTAATCAAGAAAAAGAAGGGAACATCAACAAAAGGGAGAGCACAAAAAGCAAGTAACCCAGAAAAAAGCAAACAAGAGAAACACCCCCAAAATTTACATCAAATTATTCACAATCTCCGAAGATAAAGTAATATCCTAACGAGCTAATTCATCAGCCTTTGAATTAGCTGAGCGAGGGGTCCAAACTAAGAAGCACCGATACAGGTACGCGTATTGGATACGACACGTATCCGATACGGGGATACAACAAATTTTGAAAAACTAGGATACGGGTGTGGCGGGATACGCCGAATTAAGAAATTATATATATATATATCAACAAAATAAATTCAAACATCTACAAAAAAATCATAAATTCTAAAGTAAAAAGGCAATTAATTAACTAAAGTAACAAAAATATATTATGTTAGCATGATTGCTAAATATCCATTTTAAATAAGACATTGATCTTGGGAGGATAAGAACATCTGAAAAATTGATAATTGTTCATGTAGTACATGTCTAAGCTCTCCCCACTTCCTTTAGATCAAAGGCAGGAAATACTGTCCCAACCTTAGAGTCGTTGCTAATCTCTTCTAATTAGGGTTGTCTCAAGGAAGTTGCATATAAAAATATGCCCCCTTTAAGTGCCTTATTTGCTGGCAAGAAACATCTCAGGGGGAGGATTTAAGGCTCAAACTAAAAGAAGCTCCAAGAATAAGCACACCTATGAGAGACATGGGGCTTTTAAATACTAATTACCAAAATAAGTAAGGCCTACTTTAATGAAGGTCCTCAACCACTAAACATATTTAAACAATAACAACAAGAAAAATAAAAGTTAATGCAAATTCAAGGAAATGGCCTCCATCCAAGATTCAAAGAAGCTTTCGAGAACAGAAGAAGAAGAGACGAAGGAGAGAAGAAGAGAAGACGAAAAACAGGAAGACGAAGAAGAAGAGAAGACGAAAAACAGAGGAAGACGAAGAAGAAGAAGAAGAAGAGAGAAGAAGAGAAGAAGAAGAAGAAGAGAGGAGAGAAGAAGAAGAAGAAGAAGAAGAGAGAAGAGAAGAAGAGACAAACAAATGAGGAAGAGAAAAACGAAAATCAGGAAGAAGAAGAAGAAGAGAACAAAAGCAGAAGAAAAAGAGTACAGAAGAAAAAGAGAATTGAAGAAAAAGAGAACAGAAGAAGAAGAGAAGAAGAAGAAGAAATGCATGCCTAGCAGCTGGAGAAGAAGACGAAGAAGAGTCGCAAGCACGAGCAGAGAGCGAGAGTAGAGAGCTTAGGATTTTGAACGGGTGAAATCGAAATGGGGATAGGAATTTTTTTTCCCCTTTTCTCCCGTGCTGCCGTATCCCGTGCCGTGTCCCGTTGTGTCCCGCCGTGTCCCTCCATGTCTGCTGCCTGTATCCGTGACGTATCCGTATTTAAAAAACGTTTTATTTAATTGAATACATATCCGACACGTATCCGAGCCGTATCCGATGTATCCATTTCGACATGGATACTCGAATGGTTTCGGAGTATCTGTGCTTCATAGGGTCCAAGACACCATGGAATGGTAAATCCTATCAATTTATCTAGATAATACCAAGGACAAATAGCCCTTGCAGCCCAACTGACAACAATCTTTGAATCACCTTGTAAGATACTCCCAACAACACCTAACTCTTCCAATGCCAACACCCCTCTCCACAAAGCATATAACTCGCATCCAACACAGAACCATTGGGAAGAGGACCTGCAAAAATAGCAAAGTGCCAGAAATACCATTTCGAATAATTCCTCCATAGCTTGTTAAACCAACCTCTTATACACAACTTCCATCAAAATTAAATTTAAAAAGACCCGCCGCAGGAGGAGACTAAGCCACTGACTTGACTGGGGCTGAATGAGGCAAGAATGAGTTCCAAGCTCGACAGATATCTGATATCACAACTTCTCAGAATTTTCCAGAACCCACCATCCACCAAGCCACTCTGCTCTTAATAACTTTAACAAGGTGCGTAACAGAGGACTCTCTCCTTTTAAAAATCTTGGATTTTTTTTTCCAGCCAAGCAAACCACACAATACTCAGAATAGTGGCCGTCCAAAGAAACTTTCTAAAAGAACTACCATAAAAAACAACTTCTTCATTAAATAAATTTAACCACGACTTCGGCAAACAAAAATCCAACCCTAACAGCAGGAAAAAGAAACACCAAATTTGATATGCAAACTACAATGCACCATAAGATGATTGACAAACTTCTCACCAGCCAAACATATAGGGCAAGCATTAACAATGAGGATATGGTGCACCCACAAGTTATCCAAAATTAGAATTTTCTCTAGACCAGCCAACCATCCAAACACCTTCACTTTGAAAGGGCCAACTTCCTTTCAAATTTTCAAGTTCACCCTAGGAACTTCCTGTTGAATTTATGGCTCAAAGCCCGTTTGGGCCTAGGTTGTTAGTTGGGCCTAGTGGGCCCAATCTGTTGTAAGCAATATATATTGTATCTTTTTGTATTTGTTTCTTTGGGACAGTGTAACCAGGAGAAGAAAGAGAGACTAAGAAAAAGGGTGGGTAGGATTAGTGAAATCCTTGTAACCTGATCGGTAACTTGTTCTTAGTGATATCTTTGCACAACCTGTGGACGTAGGCAATATTGCCGAACCACGTAAAACTGTGTCTTCTTGTGTGTCTGCTTGAATGTTTAATTTGTGATTGAACTTGTGTGGGTAATTAGCACAACAATTGGTATCAGAGCAAAGGTTCGGATTCGGGCAAAGAAATCACAGATAGTAAGACGAAGCAAGAAGTAGATCTGGTACTCTCGGCTGGGTTTCCAGTGGGTTTCCTGATCTGCCCTGTTCATCGAAACAGTGGGCGTTTGCAAAGGGTTCTCTCAGATCTGGGTTTCAGAACCAGAGCAGAGAAGGGGGTTTTCCAACTCAGAACGCTGGATAGATTTAATCTCTGGCGAGCATAACAGATTTGATTGGGCAGCAGCGCAGAGCACGCACAGAGAACCAGAGTCGGTTTTTTGGTGGAGAGGGCACGTCAGAGAAAGGGGCAGTCATCCCCCAGTCTCGCACAGCAGAAACGGCTGGACGTGCTACAGTGAACACGTTGGCTTGAAAACAAGGAGCCCATTAGCTACCAAACGCAGTAGCGGCGGATTGGTGAGCAGATTTGAGCAGAAGAGATTTGCAAGAAAGGGGCTGATTCACCATGACAGTGTAGACCTGGAACTGTGCGACCCAGGCACAGTAGCTCCGAGATCGGGGATCTCAGATCTGTGCAAAGAGGTGGAAACTGCAGGAGGCAGGATAGACCTCTGCATCCAGTTCGGTGAAGATCAGGTCGGTTTGCCTGAGAGTAGGTCCTCTGCTTGCTGAGAAGAGAGAGGCACAACAGATCAGGCGGCAAGAGTCCAAATAGGCAGATCTGAGAAGAGCAACAACGGCAGTGAGCGTCGGCTACAAAACATCAGCAGAACGCAGCAAGGGGCTGCGGATTTCTCTGAAGCATTGCAGAGGTAGCGACGCCGGACAGATGTGAGATCAGCACATCGCAGCGGGAAAAGCAGAGCAGATCGACGTGTGGCGGCGAGGGCAAGCAGAGAACAGTGGCCAGCAGCCAGCAGCTAGCAGAGGCGCGGCTAGTACAGAGGGAACAAGAGGATCGGTTGCAAGCAGGCCTGTCCGTCCCAAGGGAGAACCCAACAGTTAGATCTGGGTTCGTGAAAGGGGGCAAAAAAAAAAAAAAAAAAAAATCCAGGACCAGATCCGCTCAGATTAGGTGCAGATCTGAGACAGAGAGGAGAGGTGGAGCTCGGCAGGGTGCAGTGGCGCTAATCCCGCCGGAGGAGAAGAGATCGGCAGCAGCCTGAATCAAGGGGCAGCCAGATCTGATTCTCGGGGGTGTTTTTCAAAACATCTGCAGATTGGCTGCAGAGAAGCAGATCGGCTGGAGAGATGAGCGGTGACCAGCAGAACAGCCGGAGCAGCAGGCAGTTACGCCGGAAATGGATAGAGCAGTTGAGAGAAGTGCTTTTTGAAAAACGACAAGCTGCAGTTGGTGAGAAGTGGGGAGACACGGCAGTTTTTTTTTGAAAAAAAAAAATGGTGGTCTTGAGGACCACTTGTTTTGGTACACCCGAGGGACTATGAATTCGAGTAGTCATGCAAGACTATTGTAATGAATTCTGGTAGTCTGTAGGACTACAATTTCGGGTGAACTGCAGGACCACAAATTACGATACTCCTTTAGTTAAAAGAAATCAACGGTCAAGATTGAGTTGCAGTTTCTGGAGTCATCTAGACTCAGAATTGAGATCCGTCTTCGCCTGTGCGTTCGTAGCGAAGTGATCTACGCAGTGACCGGTGTTGATTTGGAAAAGAGAAGTAATTGGAGAACGGGAAAAAGACCTAGAAACACATGGCTAATTGTGTTTGGCTTTGTTCTCGGGACAGAGAGGATTTCTTAGGACAAGGGACTAGACCTGATTGTCTGAGATGGTAGACAAGGTGGAGCAACCAGGTTTGCGTTGCGTGATTTGTCTACGGCTCTCTTAAATTATCTCTCTTTGGAGGAGTCAGGAGTGGTTAGAGTGGTGACAGGAATTTCGGCTGCTATGTTCGAGGTGGAGCCCGGTTGGGCTGATCAGTCTTTGACTGGTGAATCATCCCAAGGCGTGGGGATGAGTGTCTTACAGAAGATGCGGAATTGTAGGTGTTGTACAGCAGGTGGAGATGACAAAAACACAGGGCAACAATCTTTATGGTGTAGGCTTTTTTGCCAAGGTGGAGTTTGTTGAATTTATGGCTCAAAGCCCGTTTGGGCTTAGGTTGTCAGTTGGGCCTAGTGGGCCCAATCTGTTGTAAGCAATATATATTGTATCTTTTTGTAGTTGTTTCTTTGGGACAGTGTAACCAGAGAGAAGAAAGAGAGACTAAGAAAAAGGGTGGGTAGGATTAGTGAAATCCTTATAACTTGACCGGTAACTTCTTCTTAGTAAAATCTTTACACACCTCGTGGACGTAGGCAATATTGCCGAACCACGTAAAACCGTGTCTTATTCGTTTGTCTGCTTGAATGTTTAATTTGTGATTGAACTTGTGTGGGTAATTAGCACAACACTTCCCCAGCAAGAATCAACTTATTACAAAAGGATTTAACTCTAAAAATCAAGGTTGTCAAAATCGTGCGATTCGCGAGTCGAATCGCACGATTCATATCGAGTCGGACGGTATTACGGTTCGAATCGGTAAAAAATCAGAAATTAAATAAAAAAATTACGGTTTATACACGACTCGCGAATCGTGCGAGACAACTCGCACGAATCGCAAAATTGTGCGATTCGCGGAAATGGGGTTCCGTTTTTTTAAAAAAAAAAAATTCAAAATATTATAATATTTAAATGGTTTAGAAAAGACATTTCACCTACCGCTCCCTGCATGCCTTCGGCTACACTACACGAAATCAGAAAACTCCCATTTTCGCTGGTTTGCTTCCCTCCTCTGCGCTTGTCGGGATCTCCAAGCTTCCGAAACGAAAACTCCACTTCCTTCTTCCTTCTGCAACCCTTCGCAGGTGCAAGGTACTTCTTCTGCTTCTTCTTCTTCTTCTTTTACTTCTTATTCTTCCTCCTTTTTTTGTTTTTCTTTTCTTTTTCTTCCTTCTCCTCTGTTTTTTGTTCTTGCTTCTTCTTCTTTTCTTCTTTCTTCTCTTCTTCTTCTTCCTCTGTTCTTTTTTTTTTTCCGCTACTGCTGCTACATGCTTCTTCTTCTTCTGCCTGATTTCTTCTTCTTCTTTTCTTCTTTCTTCTCTTCTTCTTCTTCCTCTGTTCTTTTTTTTTTTTTCGCTGCTGCTGCTGCTGCTGCTACTGCTACATGCTTCTTCTTCTTTTGCCTGGTTTCTTCTTCTTCTTTTCTTCTTTCTTCTCTTCTTCTTCTTCCTCTGTTCTTTTTTTTTTTTCGCTGCTGCTACATGCTTCTACCTGGTTTCTTCTTCTTCTCTTCGTCTTCTGCTTCTTCCGTTTTTGTTTCTTTCATTGTTTTCTCTTCCTCTTCTCTGCCTTTTCTTTTTCTTCTTCCTCTTTTCTGTTTTTCGTTCTTTCTTTTTCTCTGTTTTATAGTTATTGTTTTATATTTGTGTTTTATTATTGTTTTATAATTTCTGTTTTATATTTGTATTTTATTATTCTTTTATAATTGCTGTTTTATATTTGTATTTTATTATTGTTTTATAATTGCTGTTTTATATTTGTGTTTTATTATTGTTTTATAATTGCTGTTTTATATTTGTGTTTTATTATTGTTTTATAATTGCTGTTTTATATTTGTGTTATATTATTGTTTTATAATTGCTGTTTTATATTTGTGTTTTATTATTTAGTATTTACATAATGTTGTAAATATATTTTAATATCATATTAACATATTTTAATATCTTCTTCTCTTCCTCTTCTTTTTCTTCTTCCTCTTTTCTGTTTTTAGTTCTTTATAATTGCTGTTTTATATCTCTGTTTTTTTCTATTTAGTATTTACATAATGTTGTAAATATATTAATATGATATTAACATATTTTTATGCCTTTTTTTTTTATGATATTGTTTTGGATGTGGCTTTACAAATTTGTAGAGACTAAAAACAGTTAAAATGGTCCGAGGTCAACGAAGTGGTGGGAATGACGGACAAGATGAAACATGGCAGTTTTGTACTAGGGTAGAATCGGGCAATCATTTGCATGAAAAAAATGTATGGTGGTATATATCGAATGAAAAATCATTTAGGAAAAACAAATAAGGACGTATCGGTATGTGACAAATGTCCAGAATCGGTGACCCAAAAATGTCTTGAATTGATGGGGCACAATGTGGACACAAAAAGGAGAAAAAGAGAGGCTCAAATGAAGGCTGAAAGACCTGAATTTTACTTTGATGATAAGGACACAACAAAAGGGAAAGGACCGATGGAAAACTTTGTGAATTTGGAGGATGACAAGAAGCAAACAACTCTTAATAGAGTTTGGAAAAAAGAAGATAGAACAAATGCTTGTCGTAATATTTGTCGGTTCTTCTATGCAAATGCCCTCCCCTTCAATTTGGTAAAGAGTCCATTTTTTGAACCCATGTGTGAATCAATTGGAAGCTTTGGAAAGGGTTTGAAACCCCCAACATATCATGAGATAAGAAATACTTATCTGAAAATCGAAGTTGAAAATGTAGAGAAAATGTTGGAAAATCATAGAAAGGAATGGGCAAAAAAAGGGTGCACAATTATGACAGGTGGTTGGACTGATGGGAAGAATCGGTCTATTACTAATTTCCTTGTCAATAGTCCAATGGGGAGCGTATTTTTGAGAAGTGTTGACACCTCTTCAATTTCCAAGAATGCAGAGAACTTATCCAACCTCATAGATTCAGTCATAGAAGAGGTGGGCGAGGAAAATGTTGTGCAACTTGTCACCGATAATGCAGCACCATATGTAAGGGCCAGTGAAATTTTGATGGACAGAAGGAAACAATTATTTTGGGCTCCATGTGCAGCACATTGCATTGATCTTTTGCTAGAAGATATAGGGAAGCGGAAGTTGGAGTCTTCTACTATTTTCGATGCAAAATCAATTGCAAAATTCATTTATGATCATGGTTTGGTTCTAAATTTAATGAGGCATTTCACAAAGAATCGTGAGTTAGTTAGGCCAGCAGTAACAAGATTTGCAACAAGTTATCTTACATTGAAGAGCATACTAAAATGCAAATCTGGCCTACGAAAAATGTTTAGCTCGGATGAATGGGATTTAATGCCTCTATCCAAGACTGAAGGGGGGAAAAAGGTGAATGATTTGATTTTTGATAGTAAGTTTTGGAATCGTGTTAAATTTTGCACTAAAGTTGGAATGCCTCTTGTAAAATTGCTTCGATTAGTTGATGGAGATGAAAAACCGGCAATGGGATATATATGAGGGCATGGATCGAGCCAAGGAGAAGATTGCAAAGAGATTGAACAATGATGAAAAGAAATACGAGCCATACTGGGCCTTGATAGATGCTCGTTGGAATCAACAACTCCACCATCCTTTGCATGCAGCTGCTTTTATTTGAATCCTTCTTTCCACTACGATGAATCATTTAGCCCAATGTTGAAATTAAAAGGGGGTTGTATCAATGCCTTGATAAGTTGGCTATAGACATGGATGAGAGGATTAAGATTGATGAACAATTGCATAATTTCAAAACTGGAAAAGGATTGTTTGGGGATAGGATGGCCATAGCAACAAGGAAGAGAAAACAACCAGGTATTTGGTATTTAGTATTTAGTTATTTACTATTTACTCATTTATTATTTAAATTTGGAATTTGATTTTTTATCTCATATTTTATAGCCATTTGGTGGGATGATTATGGTGATGAAAATAAAGAATTGCAACGTGTTGCGATAATGATTTTGAGTTTAACTTGCAGTGCAACTGGGTGTGAGCGGCACTGGAGTGTGTTTGACCAAGTATGTTTTATTTCTAGCTTTAATTAAATAAATACAAATTTTTAACATTTGTTTAAGAAGTGGAGATAATAATCTTATATGTTTGATACTTTGATTGTTTTTTAGATTCATACGAAGAGGAGGAATAGGTTAGAGGCAAAAAGGATGAATGCCTTTTATTTGTAAAATACAATTTACAATTACAAGTGAGACAAACTTTAAGAGATTAAAGAAGATTATGATTCTATATTGCCTATCGGATGTGGAATCTGATGATGAATGGATAACTGAAAAAGAAGATCCAGTTCTTTAAGAAGACAATTCTTGGTTGCAAGCCGATAAGATGTTTAATGAGGAAACGAGTAAGCCTTTTAAACTCTTGAAGATATGTATATTATAGTTAGATTTTAGAATACAAAATTTATAAAATATTTGATTTTTCTATTAACAGGGGTTTATTCAAGAAAACGAAAGAGAGTTGAAGGAGAGGAGGAAAGTGTTGAAGAAATTAGTGAGGGAGATGTGGAAGATGGAAGAGACAATTTATCTTCATCCTACTTAGATATTTTAGATGATATTGATGACAATGATAATTGATGACAATGACATTCTTTAGAATATTAGATGTTTTGTATTTTGGAATGTAAAAACTTCACTTTTAATGCATTTAAAATCATTTTGAGTTGGTACATTTTTCATATATTTATGTCTGTGTATATTTACTTATATATTATGAGAATTGAACAAAATGTTATGAATCTTACGATTCACGATTCACGGTTCAGACCCCTAAACCGATTCACGTTACGATTCGTTTTTGACAACCTTGCTAAAAATCCTATGAGAATGGTACCCAAATGCACCAATCTTCACCTCTCCCCAAATTATAAACTCTACTCAACTGAGCCATTAACAACATTCAATCCTCCAACATCCAGTCCTTCAACTGCCGTCTAAACTGTGGATACCAAACAATCGTACCATCTAAATCTCTAAACACACCCTAACCTTAGCATCTTTATCCATAGTTAAGGAAAAAAGAACAGGAAAGGTGGAGGCCAAAAAAGCATCTCCCACCCATCTATCCTTCCAAAAAAGAATATACTCCCCAAAATAAGTTCGATACCTGATATATGAGTTGAAAAGCACAGAGATAGATTCAACCCCTTTCCAAAAGCCAGAGACCCTTCTACCAACAACAATGACTCGCCATCCCAAGCTATTTAACCTGTACTTATAGTTGAAGAATGCTTTTCCAAAGACCAACTGATGACTCCCCCAATCTCCATAGCCACTTCTCCAAGAGAGCAATTTTGAACAACCGAATAGGCCTAACTCTCAATCCCCCTTCCTTCACAGACTTACAAACCTGAAGAACTTCTCTTTTCTTTATCATCATTCCACTAAAAAAAAATACTGAATACGCTCCATCTTATTTATCACAACAGTTGGGCACTTAAAGAAACTCAGAAAGTATATAGGGAGACTAGAAAGAAAATATTTAATTAAAACAATTCTACCCCCTATCGATAGATACCATCCCTTCCAACAAGATAACCTTTTCTCCATTTTCTCTACCACATGATCCCAACATCATATTAGTAATATGCTAATTTTGCCTTGAACTTTTGATTGACAAACATTTCCATATTTTATTTAGTTGTCAAGAGGAGAAAGGTGTGGTTACATTTAGTCATCTTGGAAAACAATGTCACAAGTACTATAAGAGTCCATGAAAAATGTATAAAGAATAAAAAATGGGTGTGATGAGAGAAGGCCAACATTTCTCTGCAATGTATGCTTCTTTTAATACAAGTAATTCTGTTTCTGTTAAGAAAAAAAAACATGTGATGAAGTAGCTAATGGAGTGTAAGAGGAGGAGGGGGGAAGCACATTCTTGACATTATTATTGGTGATGTATCATCATCGTGGTCAAAGACATTTTTCCTGTCTATCTGGGTTAGCTCTCATTGTTGGATTTGCCATGTTGCTTTCCATGGGCCACCTGCCTATTTGATGCCAATATAGCTCAAACTTACAACCTTGTGGTTGCAACAATAAGCACTTGCCAACTTGTGCCGTCTCTCTATGTTTATTTTAGTTGATTGTACATGATTGTTATTGGTTTTTTTCCCCGTTTCTTAGTAAACTATTATAATTATTCAAAATAATAATAATGTTATTAATGAAAATATGATTTTTTTGTTGGCTGCAATTTCAAGGTTGTGCATTTAAGTCCTATGGGCATCCGATAGGCAGTCAACCCATGAAAAATAAAAGAAGTCAAATCCAATTGTAAATGCAACCCCAATTTGATGGGATAAGTAGTTCCGATGATGATGATGACCTCTAGAAGAAACTTTTCTTTTCTTTAAGTACTTTAGAAACGTTAATCAATGAGTGAATACAAAGAATTAGAGAGTAATTACAATGGCAACATGAATATAAGAGAGTTAAATAAATTAGCTATCTAAATAAGATAAGGGGCCAGGGGGTTGGTATCTTAACCATTTGTTTGTAGTATACTGATTGAAGGGTTATTTTCCTCCATTCTTGGAATTTTTTAGTATTTAACTAGCGATCTTCACAAACATGAATCAGCAGCATCATGATACTAGACGCATTCCTGCTGCGTCTGGACCTGATGGTTCCTTTATTAAGCACACCTATCCATTCATCTTTTATTTTTGCTTCAGCATTCTCCAGATGCAATTATAGGTGGTAGTATTCTTCATAGCTAATAGACAAAACTTTCATTTTTGTTCTGTCTCTGGTTGTATTTACAGCTCAAACAAACATATATTACTGATCGGTGGACCCATTGAAACTACCAACGGCATGACCATGGATAAGCCAAGATAAATAAAAGCACCAACATATGTGAACAAAAATAGGCACATATTATGTATTGTTGATTATTATGAACATATAATGTTGATTGCGGAGAAGCATGATTGGTAAATAATATTTATTACTCTAGTTCATTCTTTTTCCATTTTTGTCACTCTTTTGGTTTCATGGTAGATAGAATGGAGTCTTGGTTTTCATGGTTACCAAAATGTGGACAATATTTTTTATTCCAATTATGATATGAAATTGGTTGGATAGCTCTTGGCTGCTCTCGTTGATTGTAAAATGATAAGTTTGGATATAATAAACAGGAGAACTTTAATCTGTGCAGCCAATCAAGATGCTGAGGAATCATTTAAAAAGACTGTTGAAGTAGATAGGCTGATAGACATGCTAAGGGATGCAAATGCAAATGAAGTAAGTGGATGATGTTCCCTAATTCCATTCCAAAAGTTTATTATGTTTCCTTTTTGCAATGATCTTAATTCTTACTGTATTTAGTAAACATGGACTCAGTTACTCAAATTTTATTTTGTGGTTGGGTTTAGTGTAAGGCTGATTATGAGCTCAAACTCAGCCTGAACATGTTGTAAATAAACAGACTTGAACATGTGAATTTGACTGATGGACTGGCTTTGGTCTCACTTTTGAGCCCCTTAATAAATGTGCAGGCTTAGGCTTTTAAGTACAGCCTGATACAACATTCGAGCTTTTTAACCCATTTAGCGAACTATATAATTATATAATAATATTAGAGAAATGATTACATGCTGATCACATGCTCTCATCCTAATGTAAGAATGATTTGAAATGGCACTTTTTGGAACATAGGGTCCACTTAAAATCTATACCGTTCATTAATTTCTAAATGTATGGATTCATTATGTATCTTTTTAGATTTTGTGAAACTGTTGCACCTGCTGTTGGATGGGATAAAATGAAAGGTGCTTGATTAGAAATTTATCACACCCCTTTCATTTGACCATCCATCGGTAGGTCAATAGTTTCACAAATTCTAAAAAGATACATATGAATCCTTATATTTAGAAATTAATGAACAGTTTAGATTTTAAATAATTAGACTCCACATGTCTCGAAAAGTGTCATTTCAAGTCATCCGTACCATTAGGATGACAACATGTGATCATATATATATATATATTTTTTTTTTTTTTTGAAAGGTAACTTCATTAATCAAGAGAAAAACAAAAACAGGGAGCAAGCACAAAACGCAACAACATAATAATAATGTAATTCCCTCACCTCCACTTGGGATTAGTCATCTCCATGTGGTGTGGGGATACCCATGTTATTCAAACAACAACAATAATAATGTAATCCCTCACTCAAAAATAAAATCTTCTCATTGAGTTCGAAATTGAGCCTTTAAGTGGGCTTTATACTCATTTTGTCATAGTGTTTTAATCAACAAGGGGATTCCAATGGACGGGCTTGGGTTTTTATCTATAAGCTTGGCTTTAGCCTAAAAGCCTGACAGACTTCAAACAGGCTTGGGCTTTAAAATATAACTGGGCTTTGGTTTGAGCAAAGGGAAGCCTGGTCCAAACCCACCACTACGTTTTTGTTCATCTGTTGGATTTTTACCTTAGATTTAAGAAAATTGAATTGCTGACAGAAACTATTGTTCTGATGACAGCTTCAAAAGCTTGTTGTTGAGAATATCCTTGCATTCAATGAGACTTTCTGGATACGACTTGCCGCCAGAACTGAGACATGCAAATCTGATGATGATAAAGCATGGTTTTTGACTTGGTTGACTTTCTTTTTTGGTTTTTTTCTACAAGTATTTCCCAGATTAATCCTGTTTAACTTTTGTTGGTTTTGTTTGAAAACACTTACGTTTAACATTTCTATACTTATGCAGAAAGATTATGAAGAATTAGCTTTATCAGTTATGAGCATGGTGGACCGCCTTGTTCACAAGACCAATGTAAGGTTCTCTCTAGTTTTTGTGCTTGCCCACTTCAGTTTCTAGGTCCCTTTGGGGGCTTGACCTCTGTGTTACCATACCTGCTCTAAATTCATTGGGCTTTCTCAAAAAAATGTTCTTTTTTTGGGTTTCTCTCTCTCTCTCTCTCTCTCGATTTCTCTCCTATCTTTGATTACTAAATTTATATAATCCTATAAGAGAGTTTTTGGTTGGACTTACTATCTAGTGAAGGTTGTTCAACCCAACCCAATGTTCTAAAAATTGAAATCACATTACAAATTGTTCTAGCCATCAAATTGTTTTGAATTGTAAATTGTAAGAATTTTTATGATCTTCTCAAAAAATGGGTAAAATGTTTAAACAATAAATGAAGAAGTTAAAAGAAAGTTTCAAAGTTGATGGACCTTTTATTCAAACCACTATTGGTAACAATGAAAATAATCACAGTATCATTGGTATTTACTTAATTGTCATTTATATAAATATCATTCAGGATTATAATTTCTTTAAGTTAAAAAACCTCACATACATGAATTGGTAATTACATGTGATCACGTATAGACTTTAAGACCAATATTTTGAAAATTTCCTTGGATCATAAAAGAGAAATGACGAATCAAGTTTTGATAAAATAATATATACATTTTTAAAATTTACCAAAAATTATGTTATTAAAAACAGGATTTAAGCATAAGATCCAAATTGTTTTCTATCAAAATCGTATTGTATTGTAAGATTCAAACAATAAAAGATTTTGACCACTATGTTTCAACCACATTTATTTTCTTGCCTTTTTTTTTTGAGAAATCACATTTATTATCATGCATTCAAGATTCCATGGCTGAACTACAGGAGCCACTTTACATATGTAATGAACATGACTAGACACATTTTGGAGACAGCTATACACTAGCATTTCAATACTTAATTGTTCTCCTTTAGTTATTAATGTCCTGCATTCGCTAAAGATGGTATTGATAGGAGGAAAGTTTGTTGGTGCAGCA
This sequence comes from Chimonanthus praecox, assembly GCA_022113865.1. Lineage (NCBI taxonomy): Eukaryota > Viridiplantae > Streptophyta > Magnoliopsida > Laurales > Calycanthaceae > Chimonanthus > Chimonanthus praecox. The sequence goes on along the minus strand of CM039093.1, from coordinate 49,900,812 downwards.
ATGGATTAGTATGCGTTAATGATATTTTACATTTTGGATTGGGTTTATCTTTTATATGCTCCTCTACTGATCTCCTATTCTGGGTATACTATGTAATTTGTAATTTTTTTCTTAGTAAATTGTTTGTTCCCGATCCAAAAAAAGAGAGAATATTCTCCTTTATTTTACCTTTTGAATATTCTCCTTTGTTCATTTTGCCTTTTAAATGTGAATAAATTGAACAATATCCAGACATCTCCTTATGGATCTTTGCTGCATGTATGGATATCAATATTCTATATGATATGCTTTAAATAATTGGAATCTTTTCTCTTATTTACTAGTTTTCCGAACTTGGAACCATGTTTTAGAAATTTCCCTTTTACTTCTTCCAAATTGCATTCCAACCACAATCGAATCAGCCTTGTCAGCCCTGTTTAGTCTCCACAGAATTGTTTCACACTTTCACTGCATGGTAGATGTTAGGTAGAAAACACATACTGGTTCCTGGGAATGAACTTGAAATGCTGGGAAATTGGATAAAATGCAACTTTTGTATCTATAGGTTGAACAAGTCAGTGATACCATCTTGCTTGCAACTTTTGTCTCTATCCCCTCGTTGCAAACATGGTAAATTAAGAACCTGGATAATTGTGCATGTGTCGTATCATTTACAGTACTGATATTGGTACTTGTAAAAATGTATGATAATTGTGGGTGTCTCAGCCAGATCTTAATCTAATTAGTTTTGTTGCAGTTTCCTAATATTCTTGTTTCATGAAATAAAGAAATCCTAGAAAGTCTTGCTTTAAGAAATCTGTAATATGTGCTTCTAAGAAATTTGCACACTTGAATGACTAAAGAACACAGCTTAAATTAATAAGGTAGCAGTAGTACCTGTTGTATCAGTCAATATTTCTTGGATTTCAGCCAAAATTTTGGTCATATTTTTAATTTTAGTCAAATTTAGGAAAATTTGGTAAATTTTGGAAATTTCAGCTTCTACTCTTTGATTTTTTTTCTCAAGTAGATAGCAGAAGTGATGTAGGACACGGAAGATGCAGCACACATATTTCACTTCTATTTATTTTTATTTATTTATTTATTTCTTAATTAGCAAGTAAGATTTGTTATTTTCGTTTGGGATCTTAGCAGTCCAACTTTAGTTAGTTTCCTATTTGATTTAGGAGTTCTTTTCTATTTGATTTAGGAGTCCTTTTCCTATTTGATTTAGGAGTCCTTTTCTATTTTGATTTAGGAGTCCTTTTTTATTTTGATTTCTTTCTTTTTTTTCTTATAAATACAATGCATGTAAGAGAGGGACTCACCTCTTTCGAAGATATGAATTGATATAGATTTACTATCTTATTTTCCTCTATCATCTCTGCCGAGTTGCAGACCTTACCTTCATTGCTGGTTTTGTTCCAGCCATCGCTGATTCTGGGCTTAATCCCAAAGGAGATACCCTGCTGTCGCTGCCTTGGGCTTTATCCCAAGCTTATCTCAGTTACAAGTCTTCCGCCCCCTGCCTAGTTGCAAGCTGTTCTACATTAAGAAGAGTCCCCATTTTTTGACCCTCTATGGCATCTTGAATGGTCTTCATGTGACACTAATTTCATCTCTGTCTTCATTTCATTCATTTTTGTATTCAGCCTTAGGCTTATTTCAGGTCGTCGGATGTTTTTTCCTTAGGTATATCTCTCTTTGTCCGCTCCAAAACCATTTTTTGAGTTCAATGGGAGTTTTGCTATGGTAACTGCAGTTTTGCTACAATAATTGCGTATTTACTGTTGGAGTGCATGAGGGCACTTGTGCACTGGTGCGCAGGTGATCCTCCTTATATATCATCATCATCATCCAGCCATCTATCCTATCAATCTAGGGTAAGCTTTCATTTGGATTTGTTTAATTCTCTCCACTGACCGACTGGCCTATCTGATGCTCATGAGACTTGAACGCACAACCTCTAGACTACAATCATGAGTCTTGACCAGTTGTGTTATATATATATATATATATATCCATTTTTTGAACCAATGTTAGATAGTCCATGTTATTTACATCACATGTGTTATCACCTTTCTCAAGGTAACTTTTTAAGTGTTCTGTCTTTTTGTGATGATGCGGAATGGGGTGTTGACTACCTAATATTGGTAGGTTGGGTTATACAAAGCTTAATCTTAGCCCAGCTCAAATTAAAATGGGTCAGGTTCTTTTGTCCAGATAGAACCCATATTTTAAATTGGTTGGGTTAGCCTGCCCATATTTTAGGTCGAGCCGGTTGGGTTCAGGTTGGTCTTAACCCAATTTGCACCCTTAGTAATTTTTGAGCTCATTTAGTATTGCTGATTTGTTTTTACTAAAACAACTTCTATACTTCCTGTGTAAAGATTTGCTGATAAAACGATGACATGGCTCTTTTTACTTTTAGGTGATAGAGACTCAAATCCACAACCTTTACTATTGTGACAGAAAGCACTTTGCACTTGTGCTAAAGGCGCATCGCAATCATATTTGAGACATCCACAATTATCATAGATGTCCATTGTTCATCGTCATCGTCATCATCATCATCATCTTGCCTTTGAAAGATTTTTTCAAACAGTGCCAAGGGCCATCTGCATTTCATTTTTGAACCATGAAATGAAATAATTGAAGTGTTATGACCTTGATTGATTATTAGATGTCCCACTTGCATATTTTTTTCCCTTGTAGGAGAAAATAGAATCTGCAACAGATGTTCTTAAGGAAATCTTAAAACCTGTTATGAATGAAGTGGAGGAGATTTCATGGCCACCAAGGGATCCTGAGTCTCTCATTCTGATGGAAAAAGTAAGTTATATTGGTCATTATGGATCTGAATTTTGTATTTCTGTAAAAGTGACAAAACATCTTTTCATGTGTTCATCATCGTTGTTGTCAACAGAGCAAGTTGTCCCATATATCGGAGGTTAGCATCTAAATATGTTAAAATGGGCACTTGTAATCATGCATCTGCTACTAAAACAATACAAGAAAAAGATAGGCATGTGTTGTATTGAACACAACTGTAGGACCACCATAGACAAAATTACAAATTCAAAGTTGACGAAAGATGTTGGTTGACGGACTTTAGACTGCTATTTAAGAATTGAAGAAAAAGTTGAATATGCAGGAGCAGTAATGGAGAGCGCTTGTGTCATTGAGCTGGTGATATCCCATAGAATAGGTTCTCTACAATAAGATTTTCTTTGTTGCTACATCTCTTCTGTATATATCTGCTCTACGCACAGTTCAATCTACAGATTTTACCACACAAGGGGCCTTATATGTGTCCACATGGCATCAACTGTTTCAAAATATTCATTCAGTATTAATAGATCTGGTTATGGATGTTATATGAATGAGCACTGATCCAACATTCTATCAATCGGCCACATGATCCTCTAAACTAATAACAATTTAGTTGCCAACATTTGCCACGATATGAAATACGAAAACCCAGATCATTGGGAAATAGGAGAATTAATGTCATGAAAGCATATCAGAAATGAGAAAAGATACAATTATAGGAACTCAAGATGAGTTCCAGCCTTGAACTAGCACACAAAGGACATGGATACAAAAACATGAAAACAAAAAACTCATCTTTTAGCTTTTAGAGAACATGACTGCAATGTATTTTTTTTGAAAGATAACTTAATTATAAAAAAAGAGGATGCAAAAACAAACACAGCAAGCCAAGAGACGCCCGTCACAAAACAGATATCACAAGAATGTATTTACAACATCAAAAACTGAAAATAACCCATGACGTGCCAACTCATCTGAACCGAATTACCTGACCGAGGTGCCCAAGCAATCTTAAAATAAGAGGAAGCAATAAAATGCCGAATCCTATCGATTTTGTCCAAGAAAACCCACAGGCATTGAGAACCCAAGGCCAACCCAACAACAACTTGAAAATCACCTTCTACTAAACTCCTAGGAACTCCTAACTTCTCCCACTCTAGAGTACCACACCACAAAGTAAATAATTCCAACTCAATTACTGAGCCATTACTAATTGGACCAGCATACGAAAACACTGTAGATCCTGAATCATTACGAATGATCCCACCATACCTTGCCAGACCGATCTCGCACATACTACATTAAATCGATCTGGGCAACTATTATTTGTTTCCAAGAGTCCAAATTAGAAGACCCTTCTGATGCGATCATTCGATCTTGTGGAGGTGGTAGTCGCTTCCAGTGGACTGCAAAACCATCCATGGGTTCTTCTGGTGGCATCATCATTCGTTGGGGCTCTAGCATTCTCAGCAAGGTCGACTCATTCATTGGTGAGTTCTCGTTATCCATTCTTTTCCAGGATCGGCATGACGTGGACTAACTTTTGTCTATGGCCCGTGTGATGAGTCTAAAAAGATTGGTTTTCTCGCTGAAATTGAATCGATTAACGGCCGATGGAACAATTGTTGGTGCATTTGCGGTGACTTCAATCTCATTAGATCCCCTCATGAAAAGACCGGGGTAACAAGATTCACTCCTATCATGTGCCGATTCTCGGATTGCATCTCCTCCCTTGACCTTGTGGATCTTCCGCTCTCCGGTGTTGAGTTTACTTGGTCCAACAGACAAGAGAGGCCTATCCTCTCTAGGATTGACAAGTTTCTTGTTTGACTGAATGGATGGACCTCTTTCCTGATTCTCACTTGTCTGCGCAACCTTGGCCCACTTCTGATCATTGGCCATTACTTTTGGATACCTTTGATGAGGCCTAGGCCCTTCTCCTTTCAGATTTGAATTGTGCTGGGTAAAGAAAATGGCTTCAGGGATCACATTGCCCAATGGTGGAACGAATTCACCCCGGTTGGTACCAAGTGTTTCATCCTGCATAAAAAATTGAAGTTTTTGATAGGAAAGTTGAAAAGTTGGACTGCTATCAGTTTTGGATCCTTATCTGATTCTCTTGCCAATCTTCTCAATGGTATTAACCAGATTGATGAGCGTGAGCAAACAAGAGTTTTATCCGAGGAGGATGTTTTAATTCACAACAATTTGTAGGATCAAATCCGTACCAAGAGTTTACAGCAAGAGATTAAGTGGAGGCAAAGATCAAGAAATAAGTGGATTAATGAAGGGGACAAAAACACAAAGTTCTTCCACGCCATGGCCTCGGCTCATAAAAGGGTTAACCGAATTAGATCAGTAACTGTTGATGATGTTGCAGTGACAGATAAGGACATCATTGCAGCCATCTTGAACCACTTCAAGCAGTTGTACTTTTACTGAAGATGAGATCCGGAGTGCGATTTGGGACCTTAGTGATGATACTGCTCCTGGACCGGATTGTTTTCCCATCGTTTTCTTTAAGATTTTTTGGGACATTGTAAAGAGTGATATCCTTGGGAGGAATTTCATAATAGAGGTCAGATTCCTAAGGAGTTACGAGCATCTTTTCTTGTTCTTGTGCCTAAGAAAGATGATGCCTCTGCTCTCTCCGACTTTAGACCTATCAGTTTCCTTAGTAGCCCCTACAAGATTCTGTCCAAGGTTCTAGCAAATCATCTCAAGCACTTCCTTCCCAAGCTCATTTCCCCTTCCCAGTCAGTAGTTGTTGAGGGCCGTCAAATTATGGATGCGATCATTACTGCTCACGAGTGCATTGACTCCCATCATAAGAGTCGATGAAAAGACATCATTTGCAAATTTGATTTGGAAAAAACTTATGATATGGCGGATTGACACTTCCTCCATTTTGTTCTTACCAGCATGGGTTTCAGTCGAAAATGGTGCTTATGGATTTATGAGTGCGTTTTTTCAGCTTATTTTTCAATTCTTTTTAATGGTTCTCCTAAAGGTTTTTTTAGAATTTCCAAGGGCATTCGGCAAGGTGACATCCTTTCTTCGGCTCTTTTTATCATGGTGGCAGAGTCCTTGAGCCTTCTCCTGACCAAAGCAGCTGACTTTTCCCTTATCCAAGGTTTCAGAATTGATGATTCTCCGATGTAGGTCACTCACTTACAGTTTGTAGATGACACCATAATCTTTTGCGATGCTACATATGAAGCCATTTTGAATCTTCGGTCCATACTCAGATGGTTTTAGTTGTCTTCCGCTTTTCGTATCAACTATCTAAAGAGTGAGCTTTACGGAATTAATCTGGATGGCAATGAGCTTGGATTCTTCTCTGAGTTATTGGGTTGTGCTTCTTCTTCTCTCCCATCCACGTATTTGGGGCTTCCCCTTTGCATTGGGTCTCTCGGGTATACCCAATGGGAACCCCTAATTCACAAATTCAGCAAGTGTCTGGCTTCGTGGAAAGGAAAGTATTTGTCCTTTGCTGGCAGGATTACTCTTTTTAAGGCAGTCCTCTCTGCAATTCCAATGTACTACCTATCTGCCTTTAGGTGCACAAGTAAAGTCATTCAGTCTATGGAAAAAATCATGAGACATTTCCTCTGGGGAGACCAAGATGATAGGAAAAAATATTACCTGGTGAACTGGCAACAAGTGTGTCTTCCCATTAGTGCCGGTGGGCTTGGTGTGCGTCCCATCAAGGAGGCTAATGTTGCTCTTCTTTCCAATTGGCTTTGGCGATTAAGCTTTGAGGGTGATTTTCCTTGGAAGACGTTACTAATTCAGAAATACAAAGTGGGAAACTTTGGTTGGGAGGTCAATCCTTTTCCTCACAGGGCTTCTGGCATGTGGAGAGCTATTGTTGTGTGTATTGACAAATTTAAAAATGGGATCAGATTTAAGGTGGGCCGCGGTAACATAGTTAAGTTTTGGACTGACTCATGGTGTTGCAATGATACTTTGGCATCCCAATTTCGTCTCTTTACCGGCTTTGTCAGATTCTGACTGGGGTCATTTCTGACTTCTACTCCATTTGTAGTGATCAGGTTGTTTGGGATCTTTCCATCTGGAGTAACCTCTCTGACACCGAGATTGATGACTTCTCAGCTCTTCTTTATATAATTTCTATCTATTGGATTCGTACATCCAACGAAGACTACCTTTTTGGTGGTCGGATTCGAGTGGTTGCTTTTCTGTCAAGTAATTCGTCAAGTGGAACAATCGAGTATCTACTTCTACCATCGTCAACCCTGACATTTGGACTTCCAAAGCTCCTTCCCGTGCAATTTGTTTCCTATGGACTGCGGGTATAGGGAAAATTCTAACCCAAGACAACCTGCGCAATCGTGGAAGAACTATCGTTAGTGCTTGCCCCTTTTGTCTCCATGCTTCGGAAAAGTCAAATCATCTCCTCATCCATTGCCCCTTCTCCTTTGCAATGTGGAATTCTGTATTACAAAAGTTTGGTGTGGGTAATGCCATCTACAGTCGCCGAGTTATCCTATGCTTGGGACATTGGCCTCCGTCTCCCCAAAATGCTCTTCATTGTGGCGCTTGCCTTTTTTGGCCACTATGTGGAGTCTATGGTGGGAACGCAACAATAGAATTTTTAAAGACCGTGCTGAATCGTCTGAAGCTATGTCTACAAGAGTTTTAGCCAAGAGTGCTTCCTGGGCTTCTTCTCTAGCGGATTTCAGGAATATTTCTTCTAATGATATCTTGCTAGCCTGAAAAGATTGTATTGACTTAGCATATGTCCTTTTTGTTTCTCTTTCGTTGGGGTTGTCCTTCGTTGTTGCGGGGGGTTGTGCGTTGGTTTATTTCTTAGTTTTTCCTCCTTTCTTTTTGTATGTGCACCTCTGGTGCTCTCTTTTCTCTTAATATATTAACCATTCAAAAAAAAAAAAAAACTTCCATCAAAATTAAGCTTAAGCAGACCACAGTCAGGAGGAGTCCAAGAAACTTGATGATTCGACACCAATTTATGCACTACTGAATCTATAGAAGCTCATTCTCTACACAAATCGGAGATCAAAATTCCTCGAAACTTAGCTGACCTGACCAACCACCAAGCTGCCTGAAACTTTATAGTGTCCGGAAGTGACAAAGCAGAACACTCCTTACTATGAAACACTCTATTATAACGTTCTAGCCAGTTAGACCAAACAATACTCAAGATGGTCACATTCCACATACTTCTATGAAAGGAGTTGCTTGTCATTATCACCTCTTCATTAAAAAGCTCAGCCCATGAACGAGGCATGCAAAACAGAATACCCAACAGTTGAAAGAAATGCATCCAAATCTGACATGAGAACCTACAGTGAAGTAACAAATGGTTAACAGACTCCACATCAGATAAACACAAAGGACAACCATTCACAATCAACATCTTATGCACATGCAGATTATTTATAGTTAAGATTTTCTGTAATTCTGCAATCCAACCAAAAATCTTCAATTTAAAAGGAGAGCCCCCACCCAAATTTTAGGATTAACAGAAGGAGCATTACCAACCATTAGTAACTTTTTACAAAAAGACTGCACAGAGAAAACACCGTGGGGATTGATCTCCGAAATCCGCCTATCCTGCCCATGACCCATCATAAGACATTCCCCAAGAGATTCATCAACAATAGCCAGCCTTCGACCATCTAGTCTTCCAGCTCCCTCCTAAACTGTAGACCCCAGACTACCTTATTATGGATCACCTCGTAACACTCCTTAACCGTGTATTCTTTATTTATAGCAAGAGAGAACAACACTAGGAAAGGATGAGCCAAAGGAGCATCACCCAAACACTTATCCAACCAGAATAGGATGTCCTCACCTGAGTAAGCACGATAACGAATATGACGAGAAAAGGCCATTGCCACTGAGCATACTCCCATCCAAACCTGAATCTTCCCTATTAGCATTTACCACCCTCCAACTTTAGCCTTGCAACCTATATTTTCTTCGAAGAATATCCTTCCAAAGGCCTTCGGAGGAGTGACCCAACCGCCAGTGTCACTTTCCTAGCAAAGCATCATTGAACTGCCGAAGAGGCCGAATACCAAGGCCTCCTTCCTCTTTAGGTCTACAACCTAGGACCAACTAACCAAATGAAATTTATGCCTTTCACTATCATCATTCCATAAAACCTTCCTCTGGATTTTTTCTAGCTTTTTAACCACCGCCACCGGCCATTTAAAAAAGTTCAAACAATATACATGAAGGCAAGATAAGACCGCCTTAATCAGGACAACCATACCCCTAATTTGTAATACCCCGCCCCAAAAAGTCCCACATTGCTAATTGCATTGAAAATTCCCTGGTACATAAGTGGTAGCTTTCCTCCTTCTAGCACAAGGCCTTTTAGGAGCAACAGTGGGTTGGCTTGCCAAAGCAAAGCTGTGCGGGCTCGTGTGTAGGCGCAAAGCAGACAATATTGTGCTAGCTGAACGAGTCGTTACAAATGGTATCAGAGCATGGTTTAACTCTCTGCCTGAGGGTGTGGGCTTGGTTGTTGTGTGTGTAGAGCAGAGGACGGCTCTGGCTTTAAGAGGGGTAGATGGTAATACCCACCCCAAAAAGCCCCACATTGCTAGTTGCATTGAAAATTCCCTGGTATATAAGTGGTAGCCTTCCTCCTTCTAGCACAAGACCTTTTGAGAGCAACAGTGGGTTGTCTCGCCAAAGCAAAGTTGTGCGGGTTCGTGTGTAGTCCCAAAGCGGACTATATTGTGCTAGCGGGATGGGTCGTTACATAATCGACAAATGCTTCTCCTTCCAAGCTGATAACCTTCTCTCCATTTTATCGATAATCATGTCCCAACACGTCTTTCAAGGCTTTCCTTTATATAAAGGAATCTCCAAATACTTAGATGGCAAAGAAGCAACTTTGCATCCCAATAATGATGCAAGTTCCACACACTGCCTATGATCAACATTCACACCTATTAATTCACTCTTGTCAAAATTTATCTTCAACCCTGAGCAGATTTGAAATCACTGAAGCACCGCCCGAACCACTTTCTAAACCTCCTCATCTGCCTTAAGGAATAGGACAGTATCATCAGCGTATTGAAGATGAGAAATATCGATATCTGAATTCTCGATACGGAAGCCCTGAATCTAGCCCCGAGAGAAGACAACCTGAAACATAAGATGAAGAGCTTCGGCCACCATGACATATAAATAAGGAGATAAGGGATCCCTCTGTAGTACACCTTTCTCCATCCTGAAGAACCCCTTAGGACTTCGTTAACCAACACCGACAAATACGCTGAAGGCAAACAAGACATTATCCAACCCTTCAAGTTCACCAAAGCCCATTCATGTCATAACAAAAGCCAGAAAGGACCAATCTACATTATCATAAGCTTTCTGAAAATCTAACTTGCACACCACCCCTGCTTGCCTAGACAAATTTAGAATCCAGATATTCATGAGCGACGACAACTGAGTCTACGATTTGTCTGCCTTCCACGAAAACACTTTGCACTGGGGATATGAGATGAGTGAAAACCTTCTTCAACCGATTGGCGAGAATTTTAGCTAAGATCTTGTAAGGACTACCGATCAAAGAAATGGGACAGAAATCATTCAGAGCAGATGCACCTGTCTTCTTCGGAATCAACGTAATAAAGCCATCCCCCAAGTCCTTAGAGATTATTCCTCTTTTAAAGAATTCTGAAACGAAAGCAAAACATCAGGCTAAACCAAATCCCAAAAGAACTTAAAGAACATAATAGGAAAGCCATCAGGACTTAGCGCTTTATCCTCACCCAACTGCTACACTGTATCTTTCACCTCTGCCTCATGAAATGGATATTCCAGCCCAATACGTTGCTCGTCCATCAATTCTTTACAAGGAAGAGATTTAGGAGTAGGAAAATTCCTTTTTGGTGCCTCATACAACCGCCGATAATAGTATACAATTTCCTTGCAAATGTCCAACCTTTCTTCAACTCTTTCCCCCTCCGCCGTTAAAGAATGGATGTAATTTTCCCTCCTAGTACTAGCCATATGATGAAAGAACTTTGTATTCTTATCCCCCTCTTTCAGTCACTAAATACGAGAGCGTTGCTTCCACTTTATCTCCTCCAATAGACCTTTCTTTTTTAGGCTAGCTTTTATCTCCTTTCGTTTCATAAGCTTATCTTGGGAAAGCAGTTCAGCCTCCTCCATCTGATGAAGACTTTACAGCTCCTCAATCCAAGATTGATCCTCGACTTTTTCCTCCTTGCACCGATTCATTGCCCACACCTTCAACTTTTCTTTTAGAAATTTTAGCTTCTGCATCAAACGATACCCCTTCCAACCCATAGGAGTAAATTCCCTCCATCAATTTTCAACCATCTCAGAAAAACCATCCTCCTTCAAACTGAAATGGAGTCGAACCCCAAGAATCCAAAGTAGAATCCAGAATGATTGGTATGTGGTCAGAGATAGGATTGGTGGCAACGTGCTGTGAAGAATGATGAAAACAATCCACCCACCTCGAATCAATCAAAAATCTATCTATATGAGCAAGCCTTGGGTTGTCCTGCATGTCTGACCAAGTGAAAGATGCACCCCCCACCAGTAAGTCTAACAATTCTAAGTCGTCAATCCAATGACTGAAACGCTGCATAGGGAAAGAAATCCTGTTGGAGCCTTTCCTCTCGGACATACGACAAACTACATTGAAGTCTCCCCCCACACACCATGGAATAGAAGCATTGCCATTCCCTCTCCCCGAAGCAATCTCCTCCAAAAACTGATCTATGTTTGCATCTTGATTCGGTCCATACACATTAGTAAATAGAAAGGACTTCCTAGACGAAATCTCTTCCAAAACAATTGTAATAGAATAATCCTTAAATCTCTGATGCAACCAACCTCATCTTCGCAGAATTCCATACTGTTCATAATCCACTGGAAGCCCCTTCGGAAGCCTTAGCAGTCCACCCCATACTCTTTGCGCCTCAAACAGCTCGCACTAATCTCTCCTCTGTTTCTACACATTTAGTCTCCTGTAAAAAAAAGAACATCAGGCCTTTGAGCAATCACCATCACCCCAAACCACGAACTCTCCAAGACATCACCTTCATCAGACAACTCCCTGACCACTTGTTGTCCCGACCACCACCAAAGATCGATATAATTGATTGATGATCGCAAATTCCGCAGCTCCCTCACCCGTTTTCTAGTACATCGTCGTTGTTGTTCCTCCTCCTTATCCCCACGTTTTGCTTCCCAGAAATCTATCAAAACTCGTTTCAATTGCGAAGCCCAAGTGGGAGAGGAAATCCCGAGGATAGGCCCCACTAGCATCATCTTCTCCTTGTCAAAGGTCTCTGATTGCACATCCAAAGCAAACCTATCCTCCCACTCTACATCATCTGCTGAATTGACTGGTAGCTTTGGTCGACCATGCGGCTCTTGATAAGCCTGCATCCTCACCTGGTTTAGTTCTCTATTTCCGCCCCTGTGCAACGAAACCCCCTGATGGACAAGGAAGCCATTGTCCTCATTTGCTACTTCCTGGTGATGAGATATGGTCTTTCCGTCACCTCTGCCAGCATCGTCTGCAAGGATCAGACCTATAGAAGCTTCCTCTGAATTGGGAAGGCCATTAGGAGCTTCTGTTGTTGTGTTGTGCAGGGGAATACCCTTCGTAGGCTGAAACCTAGTATCCCTGCAACTCTATAAAGGTTTGATAACCACTGAGCTTAAGTTAAGCCCAGATTGCTTCATGTGGCCCAATGAAACCTGATTTTTTTGGGCCCTTGATAAGGCCCAAAGTTTAGAGTCTAAGTGGGCCTTACTCGAGTCCAATACCACATCCTTAAATGATTTAAAATTGCCTGACTGCTGCCCTAACGCATCACTCTTCTTCAACGCTCTACCCTGAGGATCCAGAAGAGCAATCGCAGACCCCAACGGCTGCGAGAAGAGAGGAGGAATCACTGCCGAGATTGAGGGAAGATACTGTGACCCTGAATTACCGACGAAAACTACCGCAACCTTTCCACTTGCCTTTTCCATCTCTGTCACCGTCTTCGATCGCCAAAAAGTCTCACCTTTCTAGTTTGGAATTGGCAGAACAATCGCCATTTTAGGAGAAGATCTCGAATCACACAAAGGGTCACCGTCGCCACTATCCTCCTCCTCTGAAACCACCAAAGGGCAGGGCTTAGTCAAACCACTCTGTGCCACCAAATCCTCCATCGACTCCATCGGCCGAGGCTCCACCTCCATCCATAGTCTAAAACGAAGATCCTCCACATCTAAAGACAAGTATTTTGGAATCGCTACATTGACTGAATGCATGACCTTCACACGGGCAAACTCAACTATCTCCATATTCAGACAATGAGCATCTATCTCTTCCACAATCCCCATCAGTGCCCCCAGTTTCCGCAGGACCTCCTTTCGCCAAGCATGCTGCGGGATTCCAAAGATTCCAACCCAATCCACCACCACTCCAGTTCCTGTGCCTCAGACCACCTATCAATTCTTTTTAATGGTCCATCTGTGAAATGAGACCCTCTGTAAGTAAATCTTCTTCTGTCCTCCTCAGAGGCAAGCATGATCCAGAAGAGGATGGGAGATAGCCTCCACACCGATTCATTCAAATCAAAGCCCCACATCTCCAGCAACCACTCTTTAATTTCTTGCGGCGAAGAATTGGAGTTTCAAGCCAACCCAATCCAGGTACGATCCAAAACTTCATATTCTTTCCAGTGAAAGGTTCGTAGACCTGTAAGGGATGATTGGTAGGGTCAGACACTGTCAGATGAATAAGTTTTGGTTTTTGACCCTGACCAACAATTGCCTTGTGCCTGTTTACCATTTACCCATTCGTTCTAATAGCCAAAGGTCTATCCCCCAAACCATTTCCACCTGAGCGACAATTTTTTGGTCTAAACAATTGTGGTCACATGCACACTAGGTTAAAACAAAAGTAAGATGAGCATACAAGGTTCATGCACAATCTCCACCAAATGGAGATGAATTCACCAATTCCATGGTGGAGTCCAATTACAATCTCATGTGGCCATTATTCTCAATGAAGGCTTCACACCTGCAGAAATGAAGGCCTTGCACCTATCTAGGACTTCACATTCATTACCAACGAGAAAGTGAGGGTTTCCATACACAACTTACAAAGTTCTATTAAAAAGACATTCTAAAAGATTATGGGCAAGCCCTACATGGCTACATGTATCATTTGTTGGGTTTATAGGTCCATCATCATATGGGATCCACTCATCAATTCCATGAGTGAGTTTTCAGATACGGGGCAAGTTATGGGTCCCATATCTAGTGACATTTAGCTCGTGTGAGTCTCTTCACACATAAGGGTATTGGAATTCATAACTTGTGTTTAGGAGGTTGTTTACCGGTTTCCTCAAGGAAATCAACTTTGTAGAAAAAATTACGTTTCGGTGCAATTGATATCATCCAACATATGCAACAAAATTTGGTGCCGTTTTAGGCTCTAGAAACCCAACTTGGCTATTGTTTTACATCAAAACCCTCATTTCCATTTAAAATGAAAGAAACGTTGTCTTACCAATCCATTTGAAAATGAACAAAATGTTGTCTTACCGAGGGTTCCCAACCCCCCCACCCGTGCCCCTCCTCCACCACCTCCTCCTTTCCCTCTGTGCCCCATTGGAAATGGATTCCTTGGAAGAAGATGAAAGGGTCTCATTTTCTATGCTCTTGGGTAAGAGCCCTCATTCGATGAAAGAAGAGAGGAAATGTCTCATTCTGTGCTCTTCATTTTCCATAAGGTAGAAAATGGCAAAAAACTCGAGGAGAGAGTTGGGAGGAAGAAAGAAACCCATGTGAAAGTTCCTCACTTCCTCTTGTTGTAAAGAGAGATGAGAGAGATTGTTTCTTTTCTCTTTCAATCAAGAGAGTGGTGAAGGGGGGTCTTGTATTCATGAGATGGTAATCCTCAAACTAATGCCGTGAGAAGGCGTGCTTGTGGCCCTGTTCTTGTATAGTGGATTCGAATTATGGCCCTGTGGTTTTTCCCTTTTGATTTTGTTTTGAGCGGTAATAAAGAGAATAAATTGTATTAATAAAGGGCAATGTACATGAGATGGCAACAATGGGTCTAAAAGGTATAGACCTACATGATGCCGACAGGAAAAAAAGAGTTCATCAAATTACAAAAACAGTCATGAGTACAACAAAAAGACTACTCCTCCTAAAGAACTCTCAGAGATGGGGTTTTTCCCTCTTGATGTGAGAGGGTTTTCCACATAAATTGGTGTGTGCATTTCTCTTTCTTGGTCTCTTTATTTCCTCCATCTCACTGCTTCTTGTGGTTATGGTAGATTGCTAGTTTCAAATTGTAGATATTTATTTAAATACCTAAGTGATTCACATAGAGGAGAACAGTTGTTTATTTTTTAAACATGCTAGCATTCTGTGATTGATTCAAATAACATACCTGACCTCTTGGCAGTTACGTGGGAATATATTTTTCATACCAGTTTATCTATATTTTAATGCTTGCATGACTTAAAATATATTTATTCACAAGAATGTTATGATGTCTGTCTACATATTGAATTTTGAAGCACACAATTATTCATGGACTTCTGAAGGTAGCATACCTATTTATGAAAAAATAGAGAACTTGCTGTCAGCTGCCATTGATACCAAAATAAGGCAAAATGCCACCCCCGTTTAACAGAAACAAGTTTGCCCTATTAGAAATTTATCATAAGGACTACACTGTTGCATAGTAAAGTTTCTAATAATCCCTTAAAGGTGCCACTTTATGGATTCTTTGATATGGATTGAATCATTTGAGGAAGTTTATGTATAGGTTAATGTTTCTTTGACCTAGAAAACCTAAATGCAAGATGTACAGGTTAGTGTTCCTTTGACCTGGAAAACTTAAATTCGAAATTGGTGTATGGCATTCATTTAATTCATTAGGTTTCATTTTTATCATTTTCTGGAAATCAGGAATTAGAGCAAAGAGAACGAGAAGGACAACTAGATGAAGGTTTTTTGTCGGAAGTTAATGCACAACTGAGACAGGTGAGTCATGTTGTTCTTTTTTTAATTGGTAATTAAGTCCTTTTATTCTTTCTGCTTCATTTCTGAACTTCTGATTTAATTTGTTCTCTCTTCTTTTATTCGGTACTGTTTGTTTTCATCAGAAAATGTATATAATATAAATAGAATGCGTCACGAGACCTATACTAAAAAGCAAAACAATGTGCATACAATCATCCAACATACAATGCAAAATCACAACAAACCAACAAAAGACTCGGATCTCCCAATTGTTTCCTTTGCTAGAAAGTCTGCCACCCATTAGCGGTTTTTGTGACATGCTTAGACTCAATAGCCTTCCCAAAACAGTCTACGGTCTTGTTAAAGGTTAATATCAATCCCCATGGAGGCTTATTCCTACCATTTGCCTACTACAATTAACTTTCCTTCCCCAAAGGCATTCTACGACTCCAAGGTGATGCAGGACAAACTATGGATGACCCTAACTGCCTAAATTTAGTTTCCTAAATATTAGGAGGGATGAAAATAGTATACCCTAAATCTAAGAATGAGCTGAAATTAAAGCAATCAATTAATATAAGCAAATCAATAATATAAATTTATAACAAATAATCACAAATACTAAGGGAATTGATCAATTGTGATGAATATTGGATGATTTAATCAAAACTAATGGTTAATTAGGTGGTCATTGGTTAATATGAGTCAAATAAATGCTCATGGGGTTAAAGGTAATAGGGTAAAACGAAAATGGATTGGGGCTTACGGTAGAACTAGAGGGAAGGAAAGATAGGGAAAAGGGTCTTGATAGGGATCGGCGAAGGCTTGAGGAGGAGGGGATATGGCTGCGGCAAGGTGGGAATGGTTTGATAGGGATCGGCGAATGCTTGAGGAGGAGGCGACAAGGAAAAGGGATGTTTGGGGAGACACGGCAGTGAAAATAAGGGATGGATTAGAGGGGACACAGCAGTAATGGAGGGGTTTCGGATTTGTGAAAACAACAGAAAAAAAAGGGAAGCAAAGAAGAGGAAAATAAGAGAGAAGGAAGAAAACAAGAGAGTAGGAAGAAGAGAGAAGAAGAAAATAGATAGGAAGAGAAGAAGAAGGAGAGAAGAAGAGAGGAGAAGATAGAGGAGTACCTGAAGATGTGGAAAGAAGGAGAAGATAGAGGAAGAATTGTTTGTTGGCTTCACACCAAACCCTCGAGGGGAAATCACCATGCGCCTAGGCGACGGCTCCAAGCTTTCGTTTCTCATTTGTTCTCTCTGTCTCCCTTGAATGCTTCTCCAGGAGGGTTATACAAACCCTATGTAACTTAAGTTGGTTGGGCGTGGCTCGAAATTGGGCCCAAGCCCAGCTGGGCTGCTCTGCATCACAAGGCTTTCCAAATGCCTAAAACTCTGCTTCATTTTTCCTTCTCTATTTATATAACATAGTTAGACCTCGACCATCATTTATACTTTCTAGTCTTCTAGTTGACTTTGATATGTTGCATGTTTCACTAACTTCTTGTTCTTGTTCATCTTCTTCTTTCACTCTCTCTCAGGCTAAAGAGGATGTAGATAAACCGGGGCTTCAAGCCATGTTGCAAAAGGTCTTACAGCTTTATGCTTCCAAAGTTTTGTCAAAGCGTAGCTATGCATACAAAGGTGGTAAAATGGTTGTTTATTTACATAAAATTATCGCCTTGAGTTTGATTTTTTTTTTGGAGTAAACCACAATGGAGAAACCATAGCTACAAAGCCTTCTCATTCGTCATTAGGTTCATTCTCATGAGGATGTTAGTTCTGATTACTGTTTGGCTTGTAAATATCTAGGGTGCAACTTGGGTTTTGGGCTTATGACCAACTCGACCCAAGTAAGCAGACTAATCTACCCCATTTCAAATTATGGGTTGTGGGCTCAAAACCTTGACCCATTTTTAGCTTGTCCTAGGCTAGAGTTGACCCTTGAGTAACCTGGCCCACTATATATAACTGTTTTCTACTTAACCCAAAATCCATAAAGACATAGGCCAATCTTATTTGTTATAGGGATGCAAGTTGAGTCAATTGGAGAGGAGTAGATCAACATAAATGTGGAGAAAAGGAATAAAGAAAGACATGATAGATTACAAAGTGATAGATCGTATGGTTTATGATAGGACCAATTGGAGTAAAACTCTAAAGGTCGAACCCAAATAGATGAGATTATGGCTATGATGATGATGATGAGGTTGAGTCAAGTTAAGTCAGGTTTGTAACAACCTGCATTGACTTTAGATTTTAAAATATGGAACCAACCCAACCCGAGATACTGGAAATACCAATCTTTTGGGAACTGACTTGGACTGTGAAAATTATTCAAGATCCGAGAGCTGGACTGAGAATTCAACCATTTTAATAGATTAAATATAAGGAAAAACCCCCCAATAATCATGGAGACTAAAATAATTATGTGATTGATCAAAAAATGAAAGAACTAAAATAAAAAAGTCCCACAAAAATCAAAGATAAAAATTAAAAAAATATAGAGGTTTGATATGGAAAAAATAAGCTTGCCATAAACAATATCAAAGATATCAAATCTGAGCAAGGGAAAGCAAATAGAATAAGCTATCAGAAAGAGACATGATTTATGAAAAGGTCTAAATACATATAAAACATATATAATAAAATCTTATAGGTTAGCCTCAGGTCTTGTTTTTTTTTTTTCTCACTTGATCTAACCTGACCTAAGCAAATCATGGGTCTTCAATACTTGGAACCAACCGTCCCTGAATCTGGTGACCTCTTCACCCTAGCCATTCTCAAGTTGGATCCATGCGGGTCTAGTTTTTACATAGCCCAATTTGCACCACTAATTTACTTGGATTTTGAGCAAGTCTAAAATTGTTTTTAAGGACTTATGGAAGAATGATTTGAAAAAATATACCTAACTTTCAAAAGTATGCATGTTTATCTTCCTTTTTCTCTTGGTTCAAATAAACCATCAACATTCACATCATAGAGACCTAATTGACCACTGTGTTAATAGACTAGCTTGTGACCTGACTTGACATGAGCCAAATTAACTGATCCAAATCAAATGGGTTGGAGTTCTAAAAGTATGTTGGGTTAGGGGCAAGTCAATTAAGGTTGGTTTACCATGCAAGGTCCAAAAATAGTGGCCCGAATTTAATATAGGTTGGCTGTGCTTGCTCTCTATTCAATCTTGCACGTCCTATAGATATTTAATTTGTGCAATCGATAGATAATAACCTTCCTCATTTTCATCTCAACCAGTTCCTGCTCTATTGCAATGATTGTTGGAGTGGCCATCAATTAGGGGTGACAAATTCTAAACTTGCTAACTTGATCCAAATGCAACTTGAAATTAGGTTTGAATTGAGGTTCTTGACCTATTTAATCGATAGTTCGAGTTGACCCAAACCCACTTTATAAAGGAGATGGTTAGGGATGTTAACAAAGTTCAAGTGACATGACCAACCTGAACCTGTTTCGTCCTTACAATTATGAACCAACCCACCACCTACCCTAGAGAAAAGCAATGCTCAGGTACATTATTAGGACTCGTTTAATAAATGGTTGACCCAAGCCAACACAATTGATAAATGGGTTAGGTTGGGTGAGGCAACCTAAGTGAATCAGACTGACCTAACTTGGCCTGTTCCCTCCCTTACAATTAATATTCATATATCATCTGTTGTTTAGTAAATATTAAACTTAAATATGCAAATGTCATAATGAATCTTCATTTGTGTCTTGAAAATTAGTTCTTTCACTTCTATGACTAATAACGGATGATGACCTATTTTAAAAAATGAAATAGGCTACCTTTCAAAACGAAATGAAATAGTCCTGTAAATTTTCTATCATTAAATACCTAAATAAGGAAGTAAGTTTTTATCTTGAAGCGCTTACAAATTGGAACTTTACTTTTAATTTTGAATGCTAGGGTAACATATCCTTGAGGATTCTTTGGGGTTAAGAATAATCTCAAAAGTCTTAAGGTATATAATTTGTTTATATTGGACTTGGGCCTTTTGTTGTGATGTGGAAAAAGTACAACCAATTTGAAAGGGAAAATAAAGTTCAAATCAAATCAAATGCCTACATCATCAGGTGAAAGAGAAGATGACTTCCCACTATATCAGAGAGAAGAATGAGAGAATTAAAATATGCCTACAAAGAAATTTCATAAAAGCAAAACCCATTCCCATAGTTTCACTTGTACAAGGTTGACATAACCTTATTCCCAAAGTGCAACACCCACAAATAGTGTCTCTAACACAACCATTGAGCAAGAAATTCAATTATACAAATCTCTCTTTCTAAAATCCTTACATTAGACCCTCAAAATAGGAGTCTCTACAAGAGAGATAACCACCTTTCATGGATTCAATTTTCCCAAACAAAGGGATGGTGCCTATAGGAATATTTCACAAAATTAGAAACCAAGCGGCAAAATGAGAGAATCATCTCCACCTTGGTGAGAGTTTCATCTAGCTCTATGAAAATGTTGATCAACCCGTCTCCACACCCTCATGAAGTGCCTAATCCCAGCACTGTTGAAATCTCTTTAAAATTTTTCCATCAAACTGTTGCCACCTCAATCTTTGCCTTCAACGGCACCATTGTCATTGTAGTGTGTTAATGTCATATGAATTACAATCCGACCACATAGAAACAAACATGGGCCAACTAAAGCAAAAGGGGAATCCAACTCAAACCAAAGCTCCAATGCCAACTTATTATGACATTGAGAAAGTAAAATTCGAACTTTGGGAAGGAAAAAAAATAAAATTTAAATCAAATCATACGTACCACAAGGTAAGACCAAATTTAATATGGTTTGGCAATTATGCCCATGTCCATGAGTGAAGACAGCTTTCCACTCTCAAAGAGAGAACAATGAGAGAATTACTAATATGCCTACAAAGAAATTCGAAAAGGGCAAAAACTGCTCTCTCACTTGTTAAGGTTGACAGAATCCCTTTCCATTAGTATGAGACCCACAAATAGGCTCTCTAACCCAAAACCTTTGACATGAGAAATTCAATTCTACAATCTACCGTATTTATAGAAAAGGTTTTTCCTAAAATTCCTATTTTAGGTCTTAAAAAATAGAATCGAATCTCTAAGGGATATAACCAGCTCGCATGGATTCAGTTTTCCCAAATAAGGAATTGTCCAAATAGGACTATTCACAAAATTAGACAAAGTGAGAGAATTAATACTTTAAATCTTGGAAATTTCTAACACCTTCCTTTCCCAATAATCCTTCTGAAACATTCGTTTTAGTTTATAAATTTTCGTTTAAAAGAAGTAGGCATTTCAAATATTTAAGTGTAATTGGAACCTCGCCCTTTTCCATGTGAATTGAATCACTTTTTTTTTCATTTTTTTTTTCCTGACACAGAAACTTGATTTAAAACATAAATATTCAAAATAGTTATCTTTATCTTAATACTGCTTCCTAGGTGACCATAAAGTTACAGCCAAATATGGTGCAGTCAAGGGCTCCTTCTAAGACTATAACTTCAAGATTTAGGATTTCCTCTTAAAAACCATCCTCTATGAAACCAAACTAGCCACAGATATGAGACAAATAAGAAAGTCACAAAAAGTACATGAAAAATGCTACTCCAAAGTAGATCTCACATAGAATGGGAGATGATGGCTGCCTAGTCTCCTATCCAATATCTTTTAACCAACAAACCAAATTCACCAAACAAAATTCTCCTTTGCCTTGGGGCTTTCATTGATATTTGCATCATCTCATACAAAAGAAAACCCTATATATAAATATCAACCACTGCTAACATAAAAATGTTTTAAACTAGAACCTTCAATCACAATAAAATTATCTAATACACCTAAACTCGTAATCTTTAAAGATACTTAAATAAAATAGGCCATAGCTTCTTCAAACAATGTCAAATAACAAAAACTTGAAGTCATTGGAAAGGTAATTGAATAAGTATCTAATAAATCCAATTTCATGTCATTTGAACATTATATTACACCTGATGCATGATTGTAGTTTAAAATTACGAAAATAGACATATTAAATCTAACTAATTCTAAAATTGGTATACCACATTGGTAAACCATGGGCCCATGCGTCTGGTCCATCACAGTGTTTGCATCAAAGATAATAGCCTTCTTCAAGTCTTTTTATCCAGTTTGATTCTACCCACTATTATGAACTTGTTTTCTTAATTTAAAAAAAAAAAAAAGGAAAAAAAACCTTTGTTTTTTAAGTAATTTTTTTTCTTAAGGTTGTGTAAAGTTTGTTTGTTCCATGTGTTATGTATAAGGTTGCCTTTTGCATGATTTTAGTGGTGACTCAGAAAGTACCATGTAGCCTGGCAATAATATATAATGCCATAATGTACGTTTGGAGTTTCTGTTTATGTTTGTTTATAAAAATTAGCCAAAAAATCTTATGATAAAAACTTAATTCAAATATTAATGTCTTGAGTTCGGTCATTAGGCAAAAAGTACCATGTTCTAAAATGCAAATGCAAAAGAAAATTAACTACGTAAAATGTCCTTAAGAATGATTGTCTTTATTGCCTTTGCTAGCAAATCATGTCCTTCTGGCATGGTGATCTTGTAAAGCATGTGATGTAGGACAACTAAATGCCTAATATGATTCCCTAAAGATTAAAGGGGATAAAAATAATGCACCCTAAATCTAAAATGGGCTGAAATTAAATTCCAATTAATACTTACAATTAATTAATATAAATTTACCACAGATAGTCACGCAAATATCCTTGGAATCTAATATAAACACATACATGAAAAATTTAACAAAAGGGTGGAATGGTTTATGAATAGACTGGACATATGAGATTTTTAAGTGAAAAGACATGGTTTTAAATAAAACATGTGCTTTTACATGAGGAAATAAAAAGGGACGAAGGGTAAAGAAAGAGGTATATGGTGTTACGGTAAAGGTAATGGTATGCGGCAAAGTCAGTAGACACTATAGAAGGTAGCGGCAGCAATAGGGTGTATGGGAAGGGGTTTCGCAGGAAAGGCAGAGGATGGTAGGGTTTGGTGACAACAATAGAAAAGAGTAAAGGGTGTAGCGAGGCTGTATGGGCTAAAGGAAAGAGGCAGCAAAGACTGTTTGGGCTAAGTAAAGGTCCAAAGGCTTAGGACAGCAACAAAGGGCTGTTTAGGGAGGGGTGAACTGGTAGGAAGGGGTTTTGGGGCTAGACAAAGGTAAAGGAAAGGGTTAGGAGAGAAAGCGAAACAGTAAAGGGGTTTGGGGAAAGCTCTGGCGATGGTAGGATGGGAAAGAGGGGAGTTTTGGGCTTATGGTAACTGGAAGGGGCTGTTTGGAAAGAAACAAGATGTGTAGGGTGGATTTTAGGAATATGTGAAGGTCTTGGAAGTGGTTTGGACAAAGGGCGAAAGTTGGGAAGCAGTTAGGAGGGAGAGGAAGGTCAGCGGAGGGGTTTCTGGGTTGCAGTTGCAGCAAGGTAAAAAGAAACGAAGGTGAAGAAGGAAGAAGAGAAGGAAGAGAAGAGAAGTACCTAAAGAAAATGGTGGCCTCACGCCAAGGCCTCTCGCCCAAGGGATTCTCTCCCAGATCAATCGCATGAAGGTTTGCAAAAAAGGTCTCAAAATTTTACATCATCGTATCTTATGCCTCAAAGGGATACAAACTTATATAAACTTTCATCATACTAAAAATAAAATCATTGCTAATTACTAAAATACCCTAGCTAAATAAAGAGATCACATGAAAATAGAAATTGTGAAAATAGAAACTGTGTGCTATGCTGTATGCTCCGCATCAGCATGCCTTCTTCCATGAACTAAGTTTTGCTTTGTTATGTCTTCTTCTGCATATTAAATAGAAACTGAAACAATTTCCTAATTTTTTTAATCAATACCAGATCAATTTATTTCAATCTATTAGTCATCAATTCATTAACAAAACTGATTTTATTCACTTTATTTCAATCTATTAGTCATCATTTCATTAACAAGATAAATCACACCAAAGTTCCACAATATTTGTCAATGACACACACACACTCTCTCTCTCTACAGGGAATGAAGTTTTAAGGGCTGAGAAGTTCCTTGAATCCATTATCCAAGGTACCATTTCTTGAAGAATATTGGTGCGACTTATATTTATCCTACTACATGTATGTTCAAAATTTACTTTTATCATCAATTGTCATTTTTTATCCTACATGTAAAAGAGCATTCATATGTAAATACCATCGTTCCCATCAGATGCTATTTCACATTTATGCAGAAAAGCAAATGTAGAATAATTTTTCATAAACTTGAAAGTTTGACTAGGATCCGAGCTGGAAATCTAATTCCTCTTTTCTAAGCTAGAAAGGAACAGATAGGATGTAGAGTAGTATAGGGCCCCACTAGAAAAACCTTCGTAATTTTCCATTCCTTTCATTTTTTTGTGGCCAAGTGGGGAGAAGAGGATCTAATGTTGATGCAGTTTAGGTTTTCTCCCAAGACTACAACTACAAAATCTAGCATTAATCTAAAACCCTTTTCAAGAGGAACCAAAATCAGCCACAAACATGATGAATATAGAAACCTGAAATGAGAAATCCTGCCTTAGAATGGATCTCACATAGAATGGGAGATGAATGCCTCAATTTCTCCTCCAAAAGGTTTCAAAGCCACAAACAAATTTCATCAAAACCAAGACTCCTAGCCATGGGCTTTTCATTGATATTTATATTGTTTCAATACAAAGTGAAGCCCTAAAGATAATCTGGGCCATTAAGCATCAATTGTAGCTACAATCCCAACCATGCAAAAAAAATAAAACACAAATTAAGAATACCAAACATACAGCTAATTCAATCCATATTAAATCCTTATATAAAATAGGCCATAACTTCTTCAGTTTGTGTCAGAATTGCACAAACTTAGGCTCATCAGATAGGTAATTGACTTACCGTCCAATGAAATGCAAAATATAACCATAATTAAAATCACAGAATAGAGATATATTTATTCTAAATCTAAATAATCTAAAAATTACTTAAATTGGTAGACTATGATGGTGCCTTCATCAAATGCTCCACAAATTCCTATTCCGTGCTTGGTGCAGAAATGCATTACAGTTCAAGTAGTGATCTCACTTTTGCACAGTTGCACTCACCCTTGAATGTCTACTTACTGCATTTGGATTTTGCATATCTGTTTGAGACTTGGGCACCTATAAAACATGTGTTATGGGCCTTGTTTTCCATTTTGTCAAAATTGTTGAGACCTCTCTCTTGAGGATATCCCTGTTTATGCAGCATCCGAGGAAAACTGGAATAGGCTTTTGATTGATGGACTGACACTGGGGAAAGGAGAAATTACACCTGAAGAGTTCTATGCTGTAATAAAGAAACGGATAGAGCGGACGCTGATTCGAACAGTAAAATCTGCCCCTCTTGAAAGTTCCAATTTCTTTCTCATGCTTGTGTGAAATCTTTATATTTTCTGCAGGAGGGAGGTTCATACCAGCAGAGAATTCTGACAGAGTATCTAAAAGGCATTCAGTCAAGAACAGAGGAAATTGTCCAAGCTCTTCGGGGACAACAGAAGTGACATCTACATGTCTTCTGGATCCTGATTTTGTGAGATCAATATTAAGTATATGAAACTATATTTTTTGCTGGGCTGCATTCATCAAATGATCGGGCATCAGAGCTTCTTCAAGCTACATGTGGAAGCTGGAAATTTTGGGATAAGCTAGGAGCATCCCTGCTTGTTGAAAATTAGTAGCGTATGTTTTGTCTTCATTTTGGTGTATTGATGACCAGCCTGCACATGATACTGCTTTAGCTTTGTAAAGTGATGGAATATGTTATTATGTTTATATTCTTGTTTGTATATATTAGTTCTTGGATTACTCTTTTACATTGTTACAGAAAAAATTTATCTCATGACGATGAGAGACAAAGAACAAATCATAATGCCATTAGTTTTACACAATGTTATCAGAACCGGATTGTGTACCGAACCGTCTTCGAGGAGGTCAGGGTTCAACCGGGTTCGACCGCGGTAAAAGCCGGTCAAGTATTAAAATAATATAAATATTATATATAATATTAAGTAAGACATATTTTACCAATAATATTAATATAAATATTAAAAATAACATTCAAACTCTAAGTAATATACCAAAACAGTGAAATATATGGGATAGAAATAGTAATAAATTTTTATATTTCAAATATGCACATTTTTTTAAGGAGAAAATTAAAAAAATTCAAAAACCTTGAACCGCGGTTCACGGTTTTGGTGTCAAAACCGCATAAAACCGCGGTTTTGACTGCCAGCCGGTTTTTTCGTCAGACCGAACCGCGGACCACGCGGTCGCGGCTGAACTGGCGGTTCAGCCGTGGTTCGGTCTGATTTTGATAACACTGGTTTTACATTGAATCACATCCAACATTCCTTAGCACCTGCATAAAGAGATCAGTTGGTAAGATAGGGATAGTCGAATGGATTTTCATTTTTGTCCCAGTGTGGTTTCTGGAAACAATCGGCGAAATGGGACCCATCTGTACCAAATTATTAGCCACACAGCAGCACAATTTTTAGAACTGTTCAACAGATTCAATCAGGTCGTTCACCCCATCTGGTTTCAGGGAGGTTTAGGCCAAACCAGTCTGCATAACCTTGCAGTTTATGTTGAGATGATGGGATCCAGTTTTGGAAAATTTTCAGGACATTCCTTCAGTTAAATATTCCAATGTCTCTTGGGTGCTTAGGTCTTGGTATTTTCAAGAACTAAAACCCTGATACATGATCTCACTTTTTTATTGGGCATGATTATTTTCATATACATGCAATGCGTACCCTTGGCATCTTTGGTTGCTTTTGGGTGAGAGGTGACTGTAAAGTGAGTGTCTTATTAAGTGGACCAAACTTAAGGTAGAGGTAGGGGTGTCACTTTCTCATGGTCTTGCCCTAAGCCGCGTTAGGCCTACAAGGAATGGGTCTTGTAAAAAATCATATCCATTGGATTTGAAAAGTTATGAATTTCAAAGGACAAAAAGATCAACAGTTAAAATGAAAAGTTATGAATTTCAAGGGATAAAAAAGATCAACATTTAAAATGGGGTCAGTTTGTAACGACCCTGACTCCGATTTTTCGAGTGATATTGTCCGCATGGTTTTGTTTTTGGACCTTGGCCTACATGACCAGGCCCAAAAAGCCTCACACAAGGGAGTGGGGGCTTCCCTTATATAAGCCTCCTCCCACATCACTATCTAGTTGAAGTGGGACTTGTAGGGGTCATTACTTAATCCAGCCAAGCTACTAGATTAAGTCAGTTGACTCGTCCAATTATTCATTTATCTGACTGAAACCTTGAAATCCTCTTAACAGATGATCAACCGGTACCTTAATCGAATTCAACTCTCTTCAAATCAGCAGATTCATCTATTTAGCAGTTTCACATTCCTTTAGAGGTGAAGGTTCTAACACAGAATAGTTTATATTTTAATTGTCTCATCTAAATTTCTCTAATGATGTGCTTGGTGAATCATGGATTATATGATGACTTTGTTTATAATAATAACTAATGTTAGTGGACAATGTGAACACGTGCTATGCTTGGTGTATTAGATCTATGTAATTACATGACATGATGTAATATATGAGAATTATGTGATTACAAAGTATATCATGATAAATGAGAATGATATGATTACATAGATGATATTTGTGAACATGAATATGTGCTCTAATACATGATATATGCGATAGAAGATAACACATGTAACTTGTGTGATGTGGTTGTACAAACCCAGTAAGTGTGGGTGTGTTGTATTAGTCATGGGTGGATATGTGTGAACCTAGAGCGGACAATATTTTGCTGAGCTAAGCCTTAAGTCCGGATTTTTGGGCCGGGCCGCTACAAATGGTATCAGAGCCAAGTTCAACACTCGGACTGTGTGAGCCTTCCACTGGATTCATCGGGTCGAGCCGAGGATGGCTCTGGGCCTAAAGAGGGGTGGATTGAAAGGGCCTATCCCTTGGTGGCTGTGAGTCGAGCTGAGGACGACTCTAGGCTTTAAGACAGAGGAGAGGGGGGGGGAGGGGGGAGTGGGATACCTTGACCCGAGGAAGCCAGGGTGTCACTAATACATGGGCAATGGCGATGTATCGACGGTTCGGGTGGACGTTGTTAGAGTCCCACATCGGAACATGAGGAAAAGTTGGAGGGGTTTATACATGGCCACACCCCTCAACTCAACAAGATGTGTTTTGGGGCTTGGATATTGGATCCGGTCCAAAGGAAAACCTGTGCGGGCTCGCGTGAGTGTGGGCCCAGAGCGGACAATTTTTTACTGAGCCGAGTTGGGTTGAACGGGTGTGGCCTGGCAGCGGTTTTTTGGGCAGGGTCATGACAAATTTGGTATCAGGGCCCAGGTTCAATATTCGGATCGAGCGGGCCCAGAACGGACAATATTGTGCTGAGCAAGCCCTAAGTCCAGATTTTTTGGTCGGGCCGTTACAGGAGGTGTCAATTTAGATTTGGATGGGCTCCACATATGGCATGGGGCTGACGGTTGCTAATCAATGGTTAAAATGTAGTCATGGGCCTCTTGCATTATTTTTTAAGTGTTGATTTGATTTTGTATTGGTGAATGTTGATTATTCATGTCTTGTTTTTTTTTTTTCAATTACTTAATTGAATTTAATTCTGCATTTAAATTAAGTTAAGGAGTCCAGTGTTTTCAAGTTAAACTAGTGTTGAATTTTAATTCCTTTTATACTTTTGGTTAAATTCAAGTATCCGGAATAACAATTCCGTGTTCGATTTGAATTCGATTTAACACTTAATTTCTTTGAGAGGTTGATTTCACTAACAGTCCCATTGAAATTTGTGTCATCTTTCTTTTTCTTGAAAGTGATTGAGTGTCCTCCGAATTTCAATAGTAGTTGAAGAAACAAGCCCGCTAATAGCTTTGATAATGGCCCTTCCACTTTGGTGTAGTTGACCCTACTATTGACCCAAGGTTACCTCTTAATTCATAGGAAGTGGGAATCTTTCCGTAGTGGGATGTAGGCTTCCGTTGTTTTGTTTTTCACTACTAGTTATTATTTAGTAACTGGTTGTTCACCGGCGGGTCAGTAGGCCTTGACGAAAGAAAGGTGAACACTAGATTAGAAACTTATTAGCAGTTTCGGCTTGCTCCGCATAGGCTACACAAGTGAACAACCTAATTAACTAGTTCCGGCCAGCTAAGTGCTTTTGCTTTTGCACTGAGTGAGCTAAAGAGCTATTCAATCCCGCTGCTGAGATGCTCCTTAACCTTGATAGGAAGATGGCTTATTCCAAAATTAGTACAATAGGGTAAGGAACTTTGGATGAACTAATGTAAATGGGTGTAAGCCTCGCTACTCGGAAACACCCAGTGCTGACCACACTGAGAGACAAAAACGCAAGTAACGCCAGTTGGCGAAGTGGCATTAAGCATCCCTAGTGGTACGAAAAGAGAGGTCTTGATGATATCATTTACATCCGTACTACTCCTCGTGGAGTAGATCCCGCAGAGAGAAGACCCTTGAGGGTTTCGTCATTGAAATCCTTGATTTAGAGTCCAAATGTAGATCTAAAATATATCTCATAAATTAAAAAATTCAAAAAAATATACAAGCAGATAATAACTACATTAATAACTACATTAAGCAGTAGTTCAAACTACATCAATAACCTATTAGCCTATAATAAAGAATAATTTAATTTTAAAAAGTTATTTATTAAAAATATTATTCTTCCTTTACTTAATTTGGTTAATAATTTTTAAAAAATATAATATTTTCTAAAATGATAAAATTTTAGTTTTTGTTGAATTAATATTAATACAATTGATGTAATGTTTTAAAAACTAATTCATCTATCAAAATATTTTTTTTAAGACCCAAGTTGTCTAAGCCTCGACGGGGAATGAGATGACGCTTTAGGGAGTGGGAATTGAACTGAGGTGTACTCTCTCTCTCTCTCTCTCTCTCTCTCTGATCGTTTACTTCCCTCTCAGTCTCTTGGCCCCGATCTGTTTTAGAAGTGCCATCTCTTCTCCCCTACCCATTTCTGTTTTTTTTTTTCTTCTTCTTCTTGGTCAGATCTGAGGTATTTATTCTTCAGATCTCCAGATCTTTGCTTCCTGTCCCCAATTTCCAAATTCTTGTTGACGTCTTTTTTATCGTGTCCAGTTCGCCGATCCTTCATCGGAGGGGCGAAGATGCTGACGAAATTTGAAACGAAGAGCAATCGGGTGAAGGGGCTAAGCTTCCACAGCAAGAGGCCATGGATCCTTGCGAGTCTCCACAGTGGCGTGATCCAGCTTTGGGACTACAGAATGGGAACCTTGATAGACCGCTTCGATGAGCACGAGGGCCCTGTCCGTGGCGTCCACTTCCACAAGTCTCAGCCATTATTTGTCTCCGGAGGTATATCGATTTTCCCCTCGATTCTTCCCATTGGAGCGTTTTGATTTGGTTTATGGAGAATTCAACTTTTATTGAATTCTTCTCATATCTTGATTTCAGTATGTCTTGTTCAGATCCATGCGTGGAAGTTATCATTTCATTCATTTTTTACTGTATTCTGATTGATTGAAGTTGTTATCTTGTAAAGGGTTAGCGACTGCATTTTTGCATTAATTTCACTCTGATCAATTAGATTGATCCTGTGTTTCTACTAGTTTAACTGAATTCCTCTCAGATCCTTACATGTGTTGAATTTCATGATTATGTGTTTGATTTTTCTTTCTGTAGTTCCAGGCATATCTTGTCTGTCTTATAGGGAGATTTAGAATACCTACATATTCATACTAGATAGATCTATCTGGTAATAATCGCATTGCACCTTCTGTTTTATGTTGCACTTTTTTGGATACTGATCTACTGGTTGTCCAAAATTAAAACATTACTATTTGGTTGACTGGTTGGGATCATCCTATCAGTAACATTTTTTTTTGGGTTAGAGTCTGTGATTAATGAACCAGATTTCATATGTGTACCATGTCTGGCTATTTTAATGGACGTCAGAGAGTGCCCTTGCACACATATATGTAAACTTTTTGTAACCGTGTCACTTGAACCTGTAGTTGCTAGGGGTATAAGATGAATGCTGGAAATCATCTATACATAAATTCACAGGCAGTGATGTAAAATAGTATCTTTTCGGTAGCCTTGTGTTCTCCGCAGCAGTTTTTGGTTGCTGATCTACTGATTGTCCAAAATTAAAACATACCAATTGGTTTGACTGGTTATGATCATCCTATCAGTAACATTTTTGTGTTTGGGTGCGGGATGAACAAACCAGATCTCATGTGTGGTACATGTCTAGCAATTTTAGTGGACCTTAGATTGACCTTGCACACACATATATAAACCTTTGTAACCATGGCACTTTGTGCTTTAGAAAAAATACTGACTTGGGCGCAAGTTGAACCTATAGTTGCTAGGTATAAGATGATTTCTGTTAATCATGTATAAAATGAATG
The DNA here is from genome assembly GCA_022113865.1 of Chimonanthus praecox. Taxonomy (NCBI): domain Eukaryota; kingdom Viridiplantae; phylum Streptophyta; class Magnoliopsida; order Laurales; family Calycanthaceae; genus Chimonanthus; species Chimonanthus praecox. The sequence continues at coordinate 49,869,478 of CM039093.1, read as the reverse complement.
CTGAATATCATCTATAAATAAATTAACAAGAAGTGATGTGAAAGAGTAGGTATTTATGGGGAGAAGTTGGTCCTTCGGTCCTAGATAGATAGATGGGATTTTGGCAATGATGATGATGATGAAGATGAAGTTGCTCTTCTGGTTGCTATTGATTGGACAGTATTTAGCTGAAACAATCTAGTCTGGGTCTTGCAACAACAATCTGCCATATACTCCTCTAGGTTACCATATTTCCTTCAGTGGATGTGTAAATCCAATGGTAGTTATCCTATCAAATGGAGACCAAGCTATTAAGCTTGTGATTATATTTCAATTTCAAATCATCCATTTGAACAATAAAGAATTCTTTGGCCAGCTCCTCAGTACTATTCTATTTAAGGAATCTTGGGTGTGTGTATAGTCGACTCCTCTCTTTTCTTTTCACTTGGGGCCCCTCTCTTCTTTTCATTTGGGACAACTTCAACTTTTTTCGTTCCATTAGACTATATGATAGATTGGCTCCTAGCATTCTTGCTTTTTTTTTTTTGAAAGATCTAGCATTCTTGCTTTTGATAGAAGACCCATGGTGTTTATTATTATTAATTTTTTTTAATATGAATATATTATCTTCTTTGGATTTGGTGATTCAATTCCAAGGAGATATTTTAGTGGGTCCCTATAGTGTTATCCTCTAAATGGTGGGGTCCTAAATCTTTAGTTTGAGAATTCATTGTCTTGACCTTTATGGTACTCCACTTATAATAATTTCAACTACTAACGATTTGGGTAATAATATTGGAATTTGGAAGTCCTTTTCATGATAAATATTGAATTGTTGTCCTTGCTTCATTTGAAGTCCTATTTAATAACTATCTTGCTGAATTTGTCAAACAATGTATTGGTGATTGTTCTAATCCATAAATTGACATCTTTAGATTGACAAATTTTGGTAGTGGGTTGAGTAGTTGGCATTTGTACTCCCTTTTTATGATACAGTTGGAGGGTTTTGCTTGTCTAAAACAGTTGGGAAGAGGCATCAATAGAAGTGGTCCGGTTGCTGAACTAGAAATGTTTTCTTTAGCCACAAAGAGAAACTGTGTCCATAGTGTATCACTTGCATGATGTGGAAGATTCGGAAAAAGGGAAAATCGTACATATGTTGAAGCTAATGGTGTGTTTGGCAATTGTACATTCTGAACCTTTAAGATTTTAAGATTGTCAGATTAGAAGAAAATGTTGTTAGAATAAGTCTTGTTGTTTGGCAACTATCAAAAAGTTCTTGAATAATAAAATTCTGTTTGGTAGCTATTGAAGATTATAATATATTAAAAGTTTGTTGTTTAATAACTTGTGAGTTATTTTATGTTTCAGAACCAAATTATTTATAATGATTAATCATTTTTTACCTTAAAGATATTGTTTCTACAGCATCCAAGAAAGTTTTATACCTTTCAGTAAAAGTGATAAGATTTAATTCAATGATCCTAGAGTTTTACAATTTAATCTGTTTGAAGAGAGATTACCTCATTCTTTTTTAATTTCAAACATTCATGAGTTTTTTTAAATCTTATTTTTTGGGTTAAAGTTATCTTACCCAAGTTTATCTTTTTGACTCTTGGATACAAACAAAAATTGGAGATAAGGAAATGTATCATCCAAATTTTGACTCTATTGAAATCAATGATGATAATTGATGTTATGACAACACAACATCTCCCCATTAAGTTTTTGAGACATGCATATACATGCATAATAAGCATCAATTCTCTAGTGACCTTTAAGTGTTGCTCTTTTTGTTAACCTATTTTGTTGTTAGGCGTTCGTGCATGAAGATTAATGTAGATCTTCATGTTCAACTAGATATTTTCAATATCATTTGACAATATTCTTTTGCATTGTCAAGTTGTAGAAGACGTATCTTTACCATGGAGAAAAAATTTCTTTCTAGCTTCTGTGATTTCTAATACGGGCATAAATTGCACCAAAAGGATCAGACAACTGTGTTCTGTGCAATTGTTATTACTGCTGGTTTTCTTGAAATTCATTATCTTTTATGGCTAGGGAGCTGCTTGTTATGGTTTTATTAGAAAGCTAACTTGGATAATCGAAGGCTAACTTTTATGGTCGTTTCCTCTCTGTCAGTGATAGTTGAAGGCTAAATGTGTTCCATTAGGTAGGTATAGGATGATTTATGAGAGAACAGGTTTTGAGAGGCAGAAAGTTATTTTTTTATTTGTATTTTGAAAACGAATGCAGGAAGTTATTTTTTTATTTGTATTTTGAAAAGGAATGCAGGAAGTTATTTGTTATGATGACTGGAATGCAGGAAGTTATTTGTTAGAATTATGACGAATATTGGATTGTGCAGGAGATGATTACAAAATCAAAGTCTGGAATTACAAATTGCATCGATGCCTATTTACCCTTCTTGGACACCTTGATTACATCCGTACCGTTCAATTCCATAATGAATACCCATGGATTGTAAGTGCAAGTGATGACCAAACTATCAGAATATGGAACTGGCAGTCACGGACATGTATTTCTGTTTTAACAGGACATAATCATTATGTCATGTGTGCTTCCTTCCATCCTAAAGAGGACTTGGTTGTCTCAGCTTCCTTGGATCAGACAGTGCGTGTCTGGGATATAGGTGCCCTGAGAAAGAAGACAGTGTCTCCAGCAGATGATATTTTGCGTCTGAGCCAGATGAATGCAGATCTTTTTGGGGGAGTTGACGCTGTTGTGAAGTATGTCTTGGAAGGTCATGATCGTGGAGTCAATTGGGCCTCATTTCATCCCGGCTTGCCTCTGATTGTGTCCGGAGCTGATGATCGTCAAGTAAAACTCTGGCGAATGAATGGTATTGAAACCTTTTCCCCCCTTAGTCTCCTTATATCTCCTTTATTTATTTTTTCGGGGAATTCAGAAGATTACATTACCACCATAATGGCTAAACTCTAATAATTGTCTTATCCTACCTGCAGATACAAAGGCTTGGGAGGTCGACACATTGAGAGGACATACAAATAATGTCTCCTGTGTAATGTTCCATGCAAGGCAGGACATCATTGTGTCTAACTCAGAGGACAAAAGCATTCGTATTTGGGATGTGACAAAGCGAACTGCTGTTCAAACTTTCCGTAGGGAGCATGATCGGTTCTGGATTTTGTCAGCACATCCTGAAATGAATCTTTTGGCAGCCGGTCATGACAGTGGTATGATTGTCTTCAAGTTGGAGAGAGAAAGGCCTGCCTTTTCTGTAAGTGGGGATTCCTTATATTATGTCAAAGACCGTTTTTTACGACTTTATGAGTTTTCATCTCAAAAAGACAACCAAGTGATTCCAATCCGGAGACCTGGTTCCTCCAGCTTGAGTCAGGCACCAAGAACACTATCTTATAGTCCTACAGAGAATGCTTTACTATTATGTTCTGATTTAGATGGCGGATCATATGAACTGTATATAGTACCTAAGGAAAGTATTGGTAGGGGGGACACTGTTCAAGAAGCAAAGAGAGGAGTTGGAGGTTCAGCTATTTTTGTGGCTCGGAATAGGTTCGCTGTTCTTGATAAGAGCAATAATCAAGCATTGGTCAAGAACCTTAAGAATGAGATAGTTAAGAAGAGTAGCCTTCCGATTCCCACGGATGCAATTTTCTATGCTGGAACAGGCAATTTGCTGTGCAGGTCTGAGGATAGGGTGGTCATCTTTGATCTCCAGCAGAGGACGGTCCTTGGGGATCTTCAGACCCCTTTTGTGAAGTACGTTTTTTGGTCAAATGACATGGAGGCTGTTGCATTGCTTAGCAAACATGCAATTATTATTGCAAATAAGAGACTTGTTCACAGATGTACCCTTCATGAGACAATTCGTGTCAAGAGTGGTGCCTGGGATGATAATGGTGTTTTTATTTATACAACCTTGAACCACATCAAGTACTGCCTTCCAAATGGGGACAGTGGAATTATAAAGACTCTTGATGTTCCGATATACATCACTAAGGTTTCTGGTAATACTATATATTGCTTGGACCGGGATGGAAAGAATCGTGCAATAGCAATTGATGCTACAGAGTATGTTTTCAAGCTAGCTCTCTTAAGGAAAAGATATGATCATGTTATGAGCATGATCCGAAGCTCACAGCTTTGTGGACAGGCCATGATTGCTTACCTGCAACAGAAAGGCTTCCCAGAAGTTGCATTGCATTTTGTTAAAGATGAGAGGACCCGATTCAACTTAGCACTGGAAAGCGGTAACATACAGATTGCAGTTGCATCTGCTAAGGAGATAGATGAGAAAGATCACTGGTATAGGTTAGGTGTTGAGGCTCTGCGGCAAGGTAATGGCAGCATTGTAGAGTACGCATACCAGCGGACAAAGAACTTTGAGAGGCTTTCCTTTTTGTACCTCATCACTGGAAACATGGATAAGCTGTCAAAAATGCTAAGGATAGCAGAGATTAAGAATGATGTAATGGGACAATTCCACAATGCCCTGTATCTAGGTGACATTCGTGAGCGTGTCAAGGTATTGGAGAATGCTGGCCACTTGCCACTTGCTTATGTTACAGCTGCTGTTCATGGGCTCACAGATGTTGCAGATAGACTTGCAAGTGAATTGGGAGAGAATGTGCCTTCTCTGCCCGAGGGCAAAGTGCCTTCACTTCTCATGCCACCTCCCCCAATTCTCTGTGGTGGAGATTGGCCCTTGTTGAGGGTCACGAAAGGGATCTTTGAAGGTGGATTGGATAATATTGGAACAGCAGGACATGAGGAGGAAGATGAGGCTGCTGGTGCTGACTGGGGTGAAGACTTGGATATTGTTGATGTGGATGGCATGCCAAATGGAGAAGCTGAAGTAGTAGTTGAGGATGTGGATGCTAATGAAGGTAATGATGAGGAGGGAGGATGGGACCTTGAAGACTTGGAGCTGCCACCTGAGATTGATACACCAAGAGCAGCGGTCGGTGCCCGCTCAGTATTTGTTGCTCCTACTCCAGGCATGCCAGTGAGTCAAATCTGGATTCAGAAGTCTTCTTTGGCTGGTGAGCATGCAGCAGCTGGCAACTTTGATACTGCAATGCGCTTACTGAACAGACAATTGGGTATAAAGAACTTCACTCCTTTGAAGCCAATGTTTGTAGATCTACATATGTGCAGCCACTCCTATCTAAATGCTTTTGCTTCAGTTCCAGTGATCCCACTGGCTCTTGAGAAGGGATGGAGTGAGTCTGCCAGCCCAAACGTCAGGGGTCCGCCAGCACTCGTGTACAAGTTTTCGCTGTTGGATGATAAACTTAGAAGTGCATACAAGTTTACTACAGAGGGGAAGTTCAATGATGCTTTGCGGGTTTTCATCAATATATTGCATACGATCCCACTGATTGTTGTCGAGTCGAGGAGAGAGGTGGATGAAGTTAAGGAGTTGGTTGTCATAGCAAAAGAGTATGTCCTGGGCTTGCGTCTGGAGGTCAAAAGAAAGGAACTCAAAGATGACACAGTTCGTCAGCAGGAGTTGGCAGCGTATTTCACCCATTGCAACCTCCAAAAGATACATCTGAGGCTTGTGCTGGCTAGTGCGATGAGAATTTGCTTCAAGGGAGGGAACTACAACACTGCAGCCCAATTCGCAACACGGCTTTTGGATACAGATCCCCCTAATGAGACTCAAAGAAAGCAGGCCAAACAAGTTTTACAAGCTTGCCATGATAAAAATATGAAAGATGCCACCCCACTGAATTATGACTTCAGGAACCCATTTGTGGTCTGTGGGGCAACGTTTGTGCCGATCTACCGTGGGCAGAAAGATGTTTCCTGCCCTTACTGCGGTTCGCGGTTTGTGCCTGCTATTGAAGGACAGCTCTGCGCTGTCTGTGAGCTTGCAGTAGTTGGTGCTGATGCTTCTGGTCTGCTCTGTTCCCCATCCCAGGTAAGATAAAATCAAAATGAGATTGCATTTCCCATATGGTTGTGACCGAGCATACTTGAAACTGTGTAAATGGTAAAGCTATCTGGCTGATTTTAAGCTTTCTGGGGCGACTGCTGCTGCTGCTGTGGTGGATCCATCTAGAAACAAGGTCGGAGGGTATTGCTTGGTTGAATTGTTGGGTCTTTTTCGTTTCTCTTTTACGTTGATTACGATTTTCCTGTTCCATCATAATAAACAACTTGTTTCATGCGGAGAATTTTGGCTGAACGTTCTTGTTTTTGTTATATATTTGTAGACGAGGATGGCAAGAAACCTTTCAAGTCAGTGATAGGTAAAAGATCTTAGCTTTGTTTGTAAGTTGGGATGCATTTCAGTGCATTAGAACAGGTCTTGAGTTGTGTTTTCCTTTCATAGTAGAGATACTTTCTTGTATCTTTCATCTTATGTTTCTTTCCAGTTTATTTTTGCCCTTGGGTGGGATCGTGGTTGGTTTGTTAATGATGGCTATTATAACGATGCTATATGACAAAGTCTTCTCATGCTATTATAATCACTCCCAACTGCAAGTTTCCTACATAATTGTATATTGAGTTGGACTTATGGTGAGGGAGTTGAAGATCTTGATCATATTTTCCTTAAATTTATCTAGGGCTGCATCTCGGGCCAAGAAACCCGACCCGACCAGAATTCTCAACCTGAAATTCTCGACCAGACCCAAATTCTAATACAAATCAATTCAAATTGTATCTCGACGCACATTTTGAACCCATATTAGTCTAATTTTAGCTGGGTCGGGTCGGGTCGGGTCGGGTCGGGTCGGTTAACTTGTAAAATCCTCAACGTGACCTGACCTGACCCGAATTCCATGGGTGTTTTTGTCTTCTTAACCTGACTTGACCCGACCACTGACCCGAAATTCTCAACCCTACCTGCATTATTTCTCGGGTCGGGTCATGCGGGTCGGGTTTTGGTGCAACCCTAAGTTTAACCTTTGTTAAGTGTGTGTGTGTGTGTCTGGTTTCTTCCCATAGATCTTAGACCAGAGAAACAGACATGTTATTAAATATTTGGGTAATTTGCAAATACACCCCCCTTTCCCTACCTTTTTGCCTCAATTGCAAAAGCTGCCCTTATGATTTGAATAATTGCAAAAACGACCTTTATTATGTGTGTTCAATTGCAAACACCCCTTCAACATCTTAAATGTCAGAAGTACGCTTTATTGGGCCAGGCATCTTAACACGGGACTTTTTATTAGGAGACACGGGATTTGAAAATTTTATGTGAAAAGTCCATTTTATTCTTTACCCTTCCATATCTCCTTAAAAAAAATCTGAGCAATGCACTTGTGCGGTTCACCGCAAAGCTGGACACTCAGTCAGTAGCGATCCCAAAACCGAGTTCCTGTGCAGTTCACCGCATAGCTAGACACTCCAGCCAGCAGCGATTCCAAAATCAAGTTCCAACCGTAGTGAGTCACGAACCCACCAACTGATTCTCGGTTCAACACGGCCACCTGCGGAGCCCACGACTTCACCTCTAACCCCCTTCCTTTAGCCCTCTCTAGAAACTTGGCCGCAAGCAGAGCATCAAAGTCCGGCTCCAGTTGAGCCAAAAATCTCCTGCTATTGTCTTCTGTTGGAGGGCTGCACACCACCCACAAGAACCTCTCCCCGCTCCCCTCCAACCTAGTAGCAATCTCCTTCAGCTGCCCTACAAAGAAAAGCCCTAGGCTGCCGAAGCACAAGAAAACGACGCTCTGACTCAGTTGCTTGTCCAGCCATTCCAGGCACTCCACTCTGCCTCTCCTTTCTCCGGAGCGATCACCGGATTGACGCAGTAGATGTGTGGAGATGGGCCTTTGGCAACGTAGTCCCCGTTCTTTATGGCCTTGAATGCATGAGGTTTGAGTGCGTCGAAAGTTTCGATGATAATTTCATTCGACTTGGACAGATTTCTAGAACCTTCTAAGAAGCAGTGGTAGACCTCGTCGGCCCATTCGAGCATGAGGAGTATCATGACGCTTGCGGGGATGGGAGGCAAGCTGGGAACCTCGAGAAGGTTGTCGCCGAGATCATTGAAGCTGACGTTTGTGAGGTGACGGAGGGTCGGAAAGTAAAAGAAGAATGAGAGGTAGGAAGCTGGGGAGGTGAAGAAGCAGTAGGCGGGTTTTCAAATCGCTGTTGGCTGGAGTGTCCAGCTATGCGGTGAACCGCACAGGTGCACTGTTCTGTTCACCGCATAGGTGCACCGTTCGGATTTTTTTTAAGGAGATACTAAAGGGTGAAGGGTAAAATGGATTTTTCACATAAAATTTTCAAATCCCGTGTCTCGTACAAAAAAAGTCCCATGTAAGGATGGCTCCCCCCTTTATTAGTTAAAGAGTTATGATAAGAAAATATCTTTAGTGAAAAATATTTTTTAAACACTTTATCGAAACTAAATGGGCTAACATAGTTTGTTGGAATGTTTGGAATACCATAGGGATAAGTGGTCGGTGATTTTTAACGTGCATCCAATGCTGACAATGTGATTTTGGTTGTTGAAAATTTGAATTTAATTAGTCTTTGTATTTTTTGATGGGCCAACTCATGGAGAGAGAATAACTCAATGAGGGTAGAATTTTACCCATCTTTCATCCATATAATTTTTACACTGGATTTATATACTTTCTGTAAGTTTTATTATTGTAGGTCTTTAATATTTTAAGGCATTTGGGGACAAATAAGATACTAGAGGGTGGTGTTTGCAATTAATGCAAAAGATAAAGAGTAGTTTTTTCAATTGTTGAAATCATAGGGGATAGTTTTTACAGGTGTGGCAAAAGATAGTGGTGTCTTTGTAATTGCCCTTAAATATTAATTGGTTTTGGAATATACTGGAATCTAATGCCATAGTCTGTCTATTTCTGTTGTGGTTTTTTATGGAAAACTCAAAACTCAAAACTCAAAAATAAAAATAAAAATTGTGCAGCAAATGCAAATCCAAGGGAGTTGGCTTAGTCCTAGGACTATTCATGGGTCGGGTTTGGGCCGAGCTTTGTCAAAAATGTCTGAGCCCATTTATATCTACAAAAGTTCAAGCCTGTTTAAAACATGTCATGCTTTTAAAGTCAAAGTGCGAGCTCATCGTTTAAAATCAATTTATTTTGCATATGGCATAGTTTTTTATTTATTTTTTAATTTGTGTTTTGTAACTTGAAGTTTTAACTTTATAGATTGAAAGTATACTTAGACACTTATTACCAGTGTTATCAAAATCGAACCGAGCCGCAATCAAACCATAGGTTCGTCCGCGACTGTCGATTATACGGTTCATTATGAGAAAAAACCGCATGAGAAATTGCACCATAAAAAACAGACACAACCCCCGACTTAACACGTTTTAGTGAATAAAGCCGTGAGTTGCAGGTCAACATATGAAAGAATGGGGATGAAGGAAATCAAGAGGTGGAGAGATAGTGGGAAGAAAAAAAAATACATACAGAGAAGATGAAAAAATACTACACCTTAGTAACTTTTCTTTTTTTCTTTTTCCTTTTTCGTCGAATAGAGAAGAAGGAATGAATACAGAGGCACGGTGGTTAGGGTTAAAGAAAAAGAGGCGAAATGAGAAGAAAAATATTAGGGTATGGAGGTGTGGTAGCCGGTGGCAATGCTCTGAGAAAGAGAAGATGAAAATGAGAAAAGAATATTAAGATTTCTTCAATGAATACCCCTTTAGCTTTCTCAAAACACCCCTTTAGAGTTTAGTCTTTCTCAAAAGAAGTGAGTCTACTTTAATAGTCTAATGTTTTGACAAAAGAAATTTTAGTGAAAATAATAAAATAAAAAATAAAATTTTATTTTAAAATGTATATAATATTTACTTATGTTAAAAATAAAAATTATAATATTCTATTTTATTTATCTTATTATAATAATTTGATATTATATTTATTATCTAATATTTTTGCCATTGCTATCATTGTTAAAAGCGCTTTTTTATTTTTATTATATCAATATAACATAATTAAATTATAGCTCATAATTTTATTTATCTAATCATTATCAATGGAAAATAAAACCTCTCTTCTCAAATAAAAAAATCATCATCATAACAAATTCTATTTTGGAGTTAAAAACTTAGAATGCCAATCTTGTATTGTAAGTAGCCTTTTTCTTTGATTTTAAAAAAAAGAAATAAAATAATTAATTATATTATTAAATTAGAATAAATTTGAAAGCTAAAATGAGTTTAAAAGATTCAACCACTCATAAATCTAAATTAGAAAATATTTGTAATAGATAGAAATGCAATGCAATGCATTATCTATCATGAAAACAAGTCGAAATCTAATAAATTTTTTATATGAAAAATAGACTTTAGATTCAAAATTAATAAAATCTTATTTGGTAATCTAATATTTGAGATTACTCCATCATCTTAGACTTTTCTTTCTCTTTTTTTTTTTTTTAACTTAAAATTTTATTTCAATTCATTAATTAAACTTTAGTTAATAATTTAATATTATTTATAATATAATATTCATGACACATGTTTGACCGGATTTGACCACGGTTGAACCCGATTGAACCTTATTTAACCCGACCTTCCATCTACACGGTTCGCTTCACGGTCCGGTTCTTATAACATTGCTTATTACTAATTAAAATTTCAGTTTAAAACTCAATTTTTTGTTATTTTGATAGTCAATATTGGTACAATATATGATGATTTTGAATGTTAAAGATCAAGTGACTAAAAATTGATTTTTGAAATAAATTTTTAAGTCTTTTTTGTATAGTTATATTTTAAATTTATAAAAATAAACGGGTCTTATTCAAGCCCGTTGATTTAAGTCAGGCTCGGGTTAAGTTTAGATGCATGGACACTAGTCTAGATATTGCCAAAGTGAGTTTTGCTCACCAAGTGAATTTTTTAAGTGTGGTTGCAGAGGATCACCTGAAGCTGAATTTTGATGCTTCCTGGTTGAGGGAACAAGTTCTGGAGGGTATTGTAGGCATTGATTGTATGTTTCTCATGTCCTTCGTTGCTTCTGCCCTGTTGCTTGGCTTGTTATGTTGAATGTTTAGATTTAGTGAGGGATGGAGATTGTCTTGAGCTGGTTAAAAAAAATCGATTCACTGATATGGGAGGCTGTTACACCTGTATCGGCAAATGATATGTATTGGTCGTTATAGGGCGATATATCTATCTACACGATTGATATTTATCGGCTGTGAAACATTTGATACGATTCAACCGATATGCTATCATGATCCTGAGATGGGAATTAGAAGGATTGTTTTTTAAAGTCATTCACTGCATGTCATAGAGGTCTTACAATCACGGTTGTAACACCCCTCCCTCTGTGAGCGTGGTATGAGTGGTAACATTCCACAGAAGGTAGTGAGTATCACAACGCAATCTGAGCCCGAGACCCGGCCCTCGACTGGCTTAACCTAGCGTTTGCATGAACTGATTTCCATGATAATATTTACACACACTAGAATAAAATCAGCGAAAACTTTAAAACTTTTGTACAGATAGATGAACGCATATCAAAAAAAAAAATTAAGGATTCTCACATAAATCAAATACAAAGTTAAGTGTACTAGGAGTTAAAGAAAATATTACATTCCCAAAATAATTACTCCCACAAATACACTTCTTTCAACAAAGTCCAAAATGTAACTATTCTAGCCATGCTTTCTTTTTGCATTAATCTCGCTCATGCTTGGCTATTGCTAGGTCTGGTCTTGCCTCCATTACTTTGAGCCTAGTTCATATCTAAAGGGGGAAAATATTATGGACTTAGTCAATGCGCTCATTAGAAATTTCAACTAAAGGGGTGCACCAAGGAGTGTGATAGTAGAGTATAATCTCAAAACGAGAACATATCATAACCGAAATCTCATATTCAATTCATTACAGAAATCTCATAGTCAAATCACTTTCAATGTTTATCATGATGTAACATGCCATGGGTGTCAGGAAAAATGAATGCCCTTCCATGACCCATGCATCAACCATATAAATCATCTCAATATAAATCATGATGTAACATGCCATATAAATCACCAAGGAGTGTGATAGTAGAGTATAATCTCAAAATTCTAAGTTAGAAACTCACATGTGATAACATAGTACATTTCTCAAAACGAATTCATATCATAACCGAAATCTCATATTCAATTCAAATTCAATTCATTATAGAAATCTCATAGTCAGACCACTTTAAATGTTTATCATGATGTAACATGCCATTAGTGTCATGAAGAATGAATGCTCTTTCACGTCCCATGCATCAACCATATAAATGTTTAAGGTTGGCTCGAATTTTCAGTGTGGGTCCAGGTTTAATTGCCAAAACTAAGTCTTCTAAGGTGGCAATGACATGTAGATAGGTTGATATATTGTAGTGTTTGCTGATACCAATTATGGACTACACCTTAAAGAGAAAGGTAAGTGGAGAATATCTAGGGCCAGCATTAGTGATATTTTATTTAGGAAAGATTATCTTATACGTGAGTTGGACAAGTATTGCATGTGGAAACTTCATCTGCAAGGTCCATCTATAAGGTATTGCCAATGTGTACTTGCATGAAAGCAGGACACGGCACAAGAGCTGGTGTGGCTTCTTAATTTAGGAAAGGTACTCTCGGCATGAGGCTATATAACATGGACGTGGGTCTTAGAGAAGCCTTGCCTTATGCCGCATGTGAAGAGGGCCACATATGGCCGCATGCAAGAGTGAGGTCACACCGTGGCTGTGAGCCACACCATCGAAGGAGACACAACCTCGCGTTCGTTAAGCACGTAGGGATGTGTTCGTAGAACGTATGAAGAGAGAAGAGCGAGACAGAAGTTGGGTTCACTTTTCTGGGTATAAGAGAGATACAAACACCAACTGAGAGATGACGTTGGTGTGTTGTATACATGGGTGTACAAGGGGCTTGGGACTTCGGGTTTGGGCTATAGACTCGAGGGAGTCTTTATAATTTTGTACATGTATTATTTCTATCATATAGTGAATTTTACTATTGCTCCGTGGACTTAGGCCAGGTGGGCCGAACCATGTAAAATCTGGTGTTATGGTGTGCTTTATTTTTACGTTCGAATTTTGTTGTTTCGCTGACAACGCTAACAAATGGTATCAGTAGATTGGTTCTGATCATTGAGGAGAATTGGGTGAACGGAATAATGGAAGCAAGAGTCCAAATGGACTACAAGTGTGCATGGGGGTCTTTGCTTAACAAAGACTGCAAGAGCGATGCAGTGTATTAGGCATGAGTTTGAGAGGTATTGCACTTTGATAAAAGGTGCAACAACGTGCGCAACAAAGAGGAGTTCCTCTTAGTCTCAGATACAGATCAGATGACAAATCTGTGACTTAGAGGCAGTGGCGGTGCAGCAGAGCAGCCCAGAAAACCCAGTAGCAAGGTAGGGGATGGATTGGTCTGGGGTTTTCCAAGAGGCACCGTCGGTTATAGAGAAAAGTTGCTAGGAACGGCAGCAGAATAGGGTTTCCTGTTCAGTTTTGGAGATAAGAGGTGTGAGTGCCTGAAACAGAGAGGTGCGGCCTATCGTTCAGCTGAGAGCAGATCGGTCGTAGAACAAGCGGCGACGGGTACAGAGCCGTGATGACGGAAGCATTGCAGCTACCAAGGAGGAAGGCAGCCAATATAGATCTGAGAGCATATCTCGGCTGCAGATCTGAGAGAAAATTTACAGACGATGGAGCCCATGCGGATCTGCAGGGTAGGAAGGTGAGACAGTTGTGTGGAGAAGGGGTTTTCTGTAGTTGGGAAGTGGCTGTCTCCAGCGAATTTGAGATGTCAGTTGAAGATCTGAGATTTTGTGCATAGGGAGCAGTCTCCATCACTGGCAGATTTGGCAGTTGTGGCGAAGGATGCAAAGTGCAGAGGAATCGCCGAACAGGTGAGCAGATCTCAGCAAGAGAGAAGAGAAAGGAGGCAGCTGATGCAGTCACGGTGAGTGCTGGACCTGAGGGAAAAGGAATCAACACTAAGAAAGGAATAGACCAGCCCGTGTCTTAGATCTGACAGAAGGGAGGCAGCGGCGAGATCGGCTGCAGCAGCTGAGAGAAAGGAGGACTGCAGGAGATCAGCTGCTAGTAAAGGCCCGACTAGAGCCGAGGTAGATCTGCCAGCACCGTCAAGAACGTAGTGGCGGTGGAGAGGTCAATCAAGTAGAGGCAGCTAGATTTGAGAACAGAGGAGGAAATCGCCTGGGGGTTTATATCTGAGGGCCGTGCATGAACAGATCTCGGCGGCGAGCGCCCAGAGCGTCAATTTGCAGAGAGGAAGCAGAACCGTTAGAGGCACTCAGATCTGTAGAAAAGAGACTCAGATCTGAGATGGAGAGGAAGTCCGAGTACGAGGGATTGCAAGAGGTGGACTCGTAGCAGGAAGAGAAAAAGCTAGGTGGCAATGACGTGTAGATAGGTTGTTATATTGTAGTGTTTGCTGATACCAATTATGGATTACATCTTAAAGAGAAAGCTAAGTGGAGAATATCTAGGGCCAGCATTAGTGATATTTTCTTTAGAAAAGATTATCTTATACGTGGGCTGGACAAGTATCGCATTTGGAAACTTCATCTGCAAGGTCTATCTACAAGGTATTGCCAACATGTACTTGCATGAAAGCAGGACACGACACAAGAGCTAGCGTGGGTTCTTAATTTAGGAAAGGTACTCTCGGCATGAGGCTATATAACATGGACGTGGGTCTTAGAAAAGCCTTACTTTGTGCCGCATGTGAAGAGGGCCACATATGGCTGCATGCAAAAGTGAGGTCACACCGTGAGTGTGAGCCACACCGTAGAAGGAGACACAGTTTCGCGTTCGTGAAGCACGTCGGGATGTGCTTGTAGAACATAGGAAGATGTGAGAAGAGCGAGACAGAAGTTGTGTTCATTTTTTTGTGTATAAGAGAGATACAGACACCAACTGAGAGGTGACGTCTGTGTGTTGTATACATGGGTGTACAAGGGGCTCGGGACTTCTGGTTTGGGCTATAGACTCAAGGAAGTCTTTATATTCTTGTACATGTATTATTTCTTTCATATATTAAATTTTACTGTAGCTCCGTGGACGTAGGCCAGGTGGGCCGAACCACGTTAAATCTAGTGTTATGGTGTGCTTTATTTTTCCGTTCGAATATTCTTGTTTTCGCTGACAACGCTAACAAGTGGTATCAGTAGCTTGGTTCCGACTAGTGAGGAGAATTGGGTGAACGAATAATGGAAGCAAGAGTCCACATGGACTACAAGCGTGTATGGGGGTCTCTACTTAACAAAGACGGCAAGAGCGATGCAGTGTATTGGGCACGAGTCTGAGAGGTATTGTACTTTGATAAAATGTGCAGCAACATGCACGGCAAAGAGGAGTTCCTCTTAGTCTCAACTACACATCCAAGACAAATTTGTGACTCAGAGGCAGTGGCGGTGAAACAGAGCAGCCCAAAAAACCCAACAGCAAAGTAGGGGATAGATCGGTCTACGGTTTTCCAAGAGGCACCGTCGGTTACTGAGAAAGGTTGCTAAGAACGGCAGCAGAATAGGGTTTCCTGTTCAAATCTGGAGATAAGAGGTACGAGTGCCTGAAGCAGAGAGGTGTGGCCTACCGTTCAGCTGAGAGCAGATCTGTCGTAGAACAAGCGACGACGGGTGCAGAGTCGTGACGACGGAAGCATTGCAGCTACCAAAGAGGAAGGCAACCAGTACAGATATGAGAGCATATCTTGGCTGCAGATCTGAGAGAAAATCTACAGACGGTGGAGCCCATGTGGATCTACAGGGTAGGAAGGTGAGGCAGCCGTGTGTAGAAGGGGTTTTCTGCAGTTGGGAAGTGGCCTATCTCCAGCATATTTGAGATGTCGGTTGCAGATCTGAGACTAAGTGCACAGGGAGCTGTCTCCATTGCCGGCAAAATTTGGCAGTCGTGGCAATGGATGCAAAGTGCAGAGGAATCGTCGAATAGGTGAGCAGATCTCGGTAGGAAAGAAGAGAAAATGAGGCAGTTGATGCAGCCACGGTGAGTGTCGGACCTAAGGGAATAGGAATTGACACTAAGAAAGGAAGAGAACAGCTCGTGTCTTAGATCTGCCAAGAAGGGAGGTAGCGGCAAGATCGGCTGCAAGCAGTTGAGAGAAAGGAGGATTGCAGTAGATCGGCAGCTAGCAGAGGCCGACAACGACGACCGGCCTGTAGAAGTGCTCAAGCGGAAGAACCACATCAGAGTCCACTCGGTTCTCCCAAACCGAGTGGAAAATTATTAAAAAAAATTTTTTTGGTGGTTTGGAGGACCACCATTTCAGGTGCACATGCGAGACCACGATTTGGGTGCACCCGAGGGACTATAGATTGGGGTAGTCCCTCAGAACTCTAGTACTACTTGCATGGTGATCAGCTGGAGTATAGTTTCGAGTGACCCTGCTGGGCCACAGTTTCTTATACTCCTTCAGCGGACAACCAACGATCAGAATTGTTTTGAAATTTTTGGAGTCATCGGGACTCAAAATTGAGATCCGTATTCACCTGTGAGATTGCATCGAAGAGATCTACGCAGTGACCAGTGTGAATTTGGAAAATGAGAGAATTTTTTTTAGAGGAGTTGGGGAGTGGTCAACGGCGGTGTAAGGGACTCAGGCAGCAAATGCTCGAGATGGAGCCCGGTTGGGCTATACAATCTTACTAAAGATTGGTGGATCATCCTAAGGTATGAGATGCGTATCTTACACAGAGATGCAAAAGGACTCAGCTACAAGTGGAACAAGGCTGAGAGCGATTAGTGCATAGAGAAGTGCAATTGAAGTCAGTTGTCATGGACCATCTTCGAAGGTCAGTGGAATTGCCAAGGTGGAGATTGTTAAGGTTGACTCGAATTCTCAGTGTGGGTCCAGGATTAATTGCCAAAACTAGTCTTCTAAGATGGCAATGATGTGTAGATAGGTTGCTATATTGTAGTGTTTGTCGATACCAATTATGGACTACACCTTAAAGAGAGGTAAGTGGAGAATATCTAGGGCCAGCATTAGTGATATTTTCTTTAGGAAAGATTATCTTATACGTGGGCTGGACAAGTATCGCATGTGGAAACTTCATTTGCAAGGTCCACCTACAAGATATTGCCAACGTGTACTCGCATGAAAGCAGGCACGACACAAGAGCTGGCATGGCTTCTTAATTTAGGAAAGGTACTCTCGGCATGAGGCTATATAACATGGACGTGGGCCTTAGAGAAGCCTTGCCTTGTGTCGCATGTGAAGAGGGCCACATATGGCCGCATGCAAGAGTGAGGTCACACCGTGGCTGTGAGCCACACCGTCGAAGGAGACACAGCCTCACGTTCGTGAAGTACGTCGGGATGTGCTTGTAGAACGTATGAAGAGAGAAGAGCGAGACAGAAGTTGGGTGCACTTTTCTTGGTATAAGAGAGATACAAACACCAACTGAGAGATGACGTCGATGTGTTGTATACATGGGTGTACAAGGGGCTCGGGACTTCGGGTTTGGGCTATAAACTCAAAGGAGTCTTTATATTCTTGTACATATATTATTTCTCTCATATAGTGAATTTTACTGTCGCTCAGTGGATGTAGGACAGGTGGGCCGAACCAAGTTAAATATCTGGTGTTATGGTGTGCTTTATTTTTCCGTTCGAATTTTCTTGTTTCCGCTGACAACGCTAACAATAAATCATCTCAATAGTTATCCTTGGCCAATTATGTCCTCAGCATTTCCAGTAGCACCGACAAGGTGTTGTTCATATACCAACAATTTAACTGGGACTACCGGTGGAGTGTTGCCTCCTCCCCTGCGCATGTTTCGGGACATCTTCTGACCCAGGAGCTCTTTCGCCCAATTTCATGCCATTTCATTTGATTTATGGACATGGCCAAATACCCAACAGTTATTAATCAATATCAACAGTTATATCCCTAAGATCAGAGTATGTCTAGACTGCTCATCTCCTTCTCAGCCTACGTAATACCCATCCTATGGAGACCCAAGTATGTCCGGACCGCTCATACTTGGTCGTCAAATGCAATTACCATCCCATTTAGTATGTATGATGTGCATGGATGTTCGATGATGATAA
This sequence comes from Chimonanthus praecox, assembly GCA_022113865.1. Taxonomy (NCBI): domain Eukaryota; kingdom Viridiplantae; phylum Streptophyta; class Magnoliopsida; order Laurales; family Calycanthaceae; genus Chimonanthus; species Chimonanthus praecox. Next base: position 49,851,458 of record CM039093.1, on the reverse strand, counting down.
AATTCATTCAACCATGTGTGAAAATAGTTTCAAGATACTTCGTAAGTGAAAACATATATCTTTTTCATAACCCAACTAAAACATTTAAAATAGCTCATGAACTTCAATTTGAAATACAATATTTAAGTCACAAGTATGGTGCTTCAATGATGTAGGAAAACCTACATGATCGTAGGTGATCAGCAGAATAGAAAAAGGTTTCGAAGTGGCACGAACAACGTCGGGGTTAATCTCGGATCTTCATTTGTTTTCATGTATGTCACAAACATAACAAGTCATATCATAAACTTAATAAAACTAATTTCCTTTAATTTCTAAATTTGTGTTGTAACTTCTAGTGATTTGGTAAATAAGGCATTGCCTAAGGTTCAGGAATCAAATTGGTAAAGATTAGTGAAGTCTAAGTGATCCAAAGAAGTGATTAGGATCAAATGTATCAACCTTGTAAAACTATCACAATGTCAGGTCGACACATCGATTCTATGTACACATCAGCGAGGACATGATCGACACATTGGGGTTCTCAATATGTCGAAACGAATGACCAATGTACTGTTTGGAACACTCTGTATTTTTATTTTACTCTCAGATCAATACTTTCGTCTTGACGATGTATCGACTAGTTTCTCTGACACATCATGGGATACAATGTATCGGCTGGGACCGCTCGACACATCGTGATGTACAATGTGTCGCCCTGGAAACTCAGGTCTATCGATAGTATCGTGTTCACCGATACTTCGATTAGACATGGTTGACACATCAGTGAAACCGACATGTCATCCTGGGTTGGTTTGAGTTCTGGTTTAGAGAACTCTGTATTTTTCGGTTGCTCTTAGATCGATACTATCGATCCTATCGACCTATCGAGAAAGGGCTCGACAACACATCAGTGAATTCGATATGTCAACCTGGGTTGGATTGAGTTCTAATTGAGAGAAATCTGTATTTTCTAGTTGCTCTCAGATCGATACTATCGTTCCTGTCGACCTATCGAGAGAGGGCTCATTGACACATCGGTAAACTCAACATGTCGTGCGTGTCCAATTTGTTCTTTAGATCATTCACAGACCGATACATCCTTCATTGACGATGCATTGACTGGGGTCTATCGACCCATCGTCGATACCGATGTATCGAGGATTACGGCGGAGGTATTGTTTCCAGTTTTTTCATGTTTACTTCATTTTTTATTCTATCTATCCACATTCTTAGATTTCTCCACATTTTCTCATCCTAATGGAATTCTTCTACTAAAAATCAAAATAAGTTTAACATACCTCAAAGATTTGGTGATTTCATTAGTGTGAGGGAGAGAGATCCAATGGGGTTTTCTTCCTTTATGGAGTGTGTGTGTAGCTTGTGGAGATGTGTTTTTTTTCTCCCAATGTCTAAAGAGGAAGGAGGAGGAAAGGACCACCGAATGGAGAGGGAGTGTAACACTCGTCCCTTCGAGACTCCGTTGTTTCAACACCACGATGTTCAGTATTATATTGTCCGCTTTGGACCCACAAATGGGGGAGTCCGCATGGTTTTCCATTGGGCCTACACCATCATCGAAGCCCAAAACGCGTAATACTGTATTAAGGGGGCACCAAGCCTTATAAACCCCTCAATTTCACCTCAACTTCCGACATGGGACTTCATCAAGTCACCACACCATTCGATACATCGACCCTTGTCAATGTGTTTATACACCGACCAATCGACCCTGCTCGATATATCGCCTGCAACCACCACCCTATACATCAACCATGCTCGATGTATAACTCTGGGCTCTGGGCTGGGTAAGGGTATTACATTCTACCCCCTTAAAGGAGAACCGCCCCCGTTCGACCCACAACACAAAGGAATCACACAGGACATGGGCCCTCACAGTTCGAGTATTGAACTGAGGCTTTGATACCAATAGTAACGACTAGTCCCTCCAAGACACCACCGTTTCAACACCAAGAGGTTCAGTATTATATTGTCCGCTTTGGACCCACAAATTGGGGGTGGGTGGGTGGGTGGGGGGGGGTCCGCACTGTTTTCCATTGGGCTTACACCATCATCGAGGCCCAAAACACATAATACTGTATTAAGGGGGCACCAAACCTTATAAACCCCTCAATTTTCACCTCAACTTCCGATGTGGGACTTCATCAAATCGCCACACTGCTCGATACATTGACCCTTGTCAATGTGTCTACCCATCAACCCTGCTCAATATATCACCTGCCACCACCACCCTATACATTGACTATGCTTGATGTATAGCTCTGGGTCTGGGCTCTGGGTTGGGTCAAGGTATTACAGGGAGAGAAAGAGAGGAAGCTCCTCTTGCTTCAGATATTCTTCTCTCTTTTGTTTTCTTCCTTGGAGCAAAAATGGAGATGGTGAAGGAGAGGAAAAAGCATTGCTTGAGTGAACCAAAGCCATTAAGGTGGAGTGTGGTGTTGCCTTTGCATTAAATGCATGAGATGGCTACAGGGAGAGGGTGGTTGAATGTCATGTCTTACCATGTGGCATGCCATGTCATCGGTGATGTGGCCCACCTACCACCTCATCAGTTTATTCCTTCTAAATAAAATCCCACTAAATTAGATAATGTGTAATTAAATTACTCACTTAATCTAATTACCATTAATTTCATTTAATTGGTCAATCATCTCTCTAATTTTTTTGTTAATTAACGTTGACAATTTCCTTCAACACTAAGTCTGAGTTTCTATCCTCCAAAATTTTCATTCAAATTATCCAAAGAATTACATCGGGCCACGGGATCGAATCCCCAAGTCGTTACAACGATGATAACCAGGTTTGGACATGTTAAATGGGGTTGTGATGAACTCGATAAAATTTCAAATCAATTAATAAATTGTGGTCTTTAAAACATATGAGGCCTACAAAAACACCTTAATCATAAAATTCTTTGCTTGAACATTGGGAATATTAAAAATCACTTTAATTTGATCAATTAAATTTTGTCTTTATGTCTCTCAAAATTTAATCACTTTAAATTATTTATTGATCTCTAAATATTTATATGCCTTATTTGTGCCTCAAAAAACACATTGAGTAGAATAATTATGTTTTAATATTAGGCCACCAAGAATGATATCAGTAAGTTCAAGCTTCCTTTTATACTTTTGTAACATTGAAACTTGATTTTAGTTTTCTATTTTGAATAAACAGTATTTTTATTTACAACAATATATGCTAGGTTCATAATATGATGGCTGCCAAACACACTCTTAAATTTTCTAATATCTAATTTAGTATAATTTAATTGGCAACAAATCTGGGCCAAATGTTGGCTTACATAAACTTATTTAAAAATTCGAAAAGACTTGAACACTTCAATTTTAAGTCAAGTGAGTTGATGAGTTTTTATGATTAAGAATAGGGCTGCAACTCGGGTCGGGTTTTGGCCTGACCCGCATGACCCGACTCGAGAAATCATGCTGGTCGGGTTACAATGGTCGGGCTATAGGGTTGGGTCGGGTTGAGAAAAGAAAAACCCGACCGAAATTCGGGTCGGGTTGGGCTGAGGCCTTTAAATTTCAACCCGACCCGACCCGACCGAGAAGACCCAACCCTACTTCCATAACTTAATATAAAAGGCCTTACCCAGTTACCTCAAATCTCAAACAGTCAAACCCTAGCAGACCTCTTTGTTTTCCATTCTTCCAGCCGGCAGCGTTTTTCCCCCTTCCCTCGTCGCCTCCTCTTCGGGTTGTTGTCGTTTTTCCTCTTTTTCACCGACATCTCTTCCCGGCCGGACCTTGGTGAGTCTTTCTCTAACTGATATACATAGATATGTTCTATATGTGATTCAAATCAGAGCTCTCGGAATGATAATTTTGTGAATCACCTTCTACTGTAGTAAATTATGAATTTGAAAACTCATTAACCTTTTTCCTAAAGGCATCAGTCTCTATATCATTCGAATCCCTTATCCCCATTGGACTGGAAAAAAAAAAAAAGCCATTTTTGTCACCACTGTTATCAAGAACTCACAAATTCCAAATGGATGTATATTATATAAATAAAATAAAATAAATAAACTTTCCAGGAACGAGGTAGTGGGCTGTGTTGCGCACTCAAAGGCTAACAGACTTAATTTTTAAACACACTACTTACTAGTAACAAGACATATGAGGCAACCCATACAAGACTGACTGCTTATAAAATTTAGATGTAGAAGACTCTTTTAATAAGGGAGGAAAGAGAGAGAATCACATACAGAGGACCTGATGTGATATCATCCAGCCCTGCCCCTTCACCATTGTTTTTGACAATCCCATATTTTTTAAATTCTAATGTTCATTGAAATAGACGGTGGAGATGCAAGGAGTGATGGCATTACCATCATGTCTCCATTATGTAATCATTCCTGTATAGAACTCAATAACTCATTATAAACACTGTCAAGACACAATTTCTCCAGATAAAACACTGCCAGACAGCATTGCAACCATCCTCATGCAATTTGGCAATACAAAGAGATGTATCAATAGGTGCTTGACATTTTTCACTGGCCAACAGACAGCCAGTAATTAAGTGACATAAAGTTAACTTAAAGGGATTTAAACAGATTTTTTTTTGAATTTTTGAAATATTATATTCTTTGTACTTTTTTAGTTGTTTTGGAAGTTGTTGAATGGTAGTATGTCATAAGATTGTAGTTTTTGAAGAAGTGATAAGAATAGGTAATTATTCAAGTTAAAAAATGTAAAAAAACTAATGTAAAAATGTGTTTTGAACGGGAAGACACCCATATCCATGTCCACATTATAGATTTTGGAAAAATTAAGTGTCTTGTTCAATTCCTGCATCCATGGCCTTGCACATATCTGCCCATTGTTGTTCTAATAATTCTCTAAAAATGTTAGTTTGGGATATTCACTTGATAGAATATGTCTTGATAGAATATTCAACTCAAAATCAAGGCGAAGAACTTGATTTTTGTTGTTTACTTTTTCAATGCCTTTGTGAAAATAGTGTAATGGCTTCGCATAACGATGATGTTGATGTTGACATTAAAGTAAGATTTCTTTTTCTTTCGTTGATAGTTATTTATTATTTAATTCATTTTTCCTAGATTTATTTATGTTATTATCATAGTTGATTAATTATTATGTGTAATGTTTAATTAGGTGTTAGGATCCAATACTCCTGTCACTAATGACAATACCATCAATTCGACTACGGATGATTGTTCAATTGCCACTGGTGTCAAACCAAACAAAGGAGATACCCACTAAAATCACATGTTTGGCAACATTTTACTAGAGACTCTAAAACTAAGGGGGATGATTTAATGGCAATTTGTAAATATTGCTATGGAAAATATAAAGCTGCTTCTAAAAGTGGAACTAGCACTCTTAGTCGACATTTAACACGATATACTGCGTATTCGGTGAAAGATAAGAGTCAGAAAGTTCTTACCTTTGGTAGTGTTAAAAAAGAAGATGGTGATGAGGGAGTGGGAGCAGGCCTTGTGCCTTATAGTTTTCATATGGAACATGCATGAAGAGAATTGGCCATTATAATAGTTATGTTAGAGCTTCCATTTTCTATTGTTGATCATACACCATTTCGAAGATTTGTGAAATGCATCAATCCTAGATTTCAAATCATCTCTCGTACGACGGTTAGAAGGGAATTTTTGAAAATCTATCATTTGGAAAAAAAACTAAGTTGAAATCATTTCTACGTACTTCATGCAAGCACATTTCTTTAACGTCTGATTTGTGGACTTCCAACTAAACTTTGGGATATTTAAGTGTCACAACGCATTTTGTAAACAACAATTGGAAGTTACATAAGAAGATCCTTAGTTTTTGTATGGTTCCAGCACCACATACTGGCATAATTATTGCCAATATGATTGAGAGAAGCTTGATGGAATATGATATAAAGAAGATATGCACAATCACACTTGATAATGCGACAAACAACAAGTCAGCCGTGGATAACCTCTTGGAGACTCTTTCTCGAAAAAGAATTTTGTTACAACGGGGCAAATTCTTTCATATAAAATGTGATGCACATGTTGTTAACTTGATTGTATAAAATGACTTAAGTGAAATCAAATCATCAGTTGAAGCTATTCGCACATGTGTGAAATATGTGCGGTCGTCGCAATCGCGTAAGCAAGAGTTTGAGAGTTGTGTCTTGCAAGAAAATATTTCATCCTCTAAAGGCTTGTGTTTAGATGTGTGCACAAGGTAGAATTCAACATATCTTATGTTAGCCTCTGCCTTACCATATGAGAGTGCATTTGTACGTATGAAGATGCGCGATCCTATTTACGCCAAGGATGTTGCTCCAACATTTGATGATTGGAGAAAGGCTGAGACCATTTCCAAGCTTTTGAAAGTTTTTTATAATGCTACAAAGGTTTTATCGGGGACAAAATATATCACTGCAAATCTTGTTTTTCATGAAGTGTATGAGATTCAAGCTCATTTACTTGAGATGTTGAAGAGTGATGATTCGTGTATTTTTTCAATGGCAAATAAGATGCAGCAAAAATTTGATAAATACTAGAAGAAATGCAATATACTATTTGCTATTGCTTTAGTATTAGATCTCCGTTACAAGTTGGAATATGTAGAATTTGTGTATCATGAACTTTATTCATATTCTGATGCTGATGAATATACTCAAGTATTTCGTAAGGAGATGGTTGCACTTTTCAATGAGTACACTTCTTTCTCTTCTTCACTGCAAAAGGAAGTAGGCACTTCTACTTTAACAGAGATGATGAATGATACTTCAACAGATTCTAAGAAAGAACAACTCCGAAAATCATTTCTTAGAAAGGGTGTTGGAAAGAATAATGTGGACTTGAAGACGGAGCTTGAGCAGTATTATGAAGAGAAAATTAGTCCAGATGATCCTAATTTAGACATTTTGAACTGGTAGAAAGTTAATAGTTCCAAATTTCCTATACTTTGTACGACGGCTCGAGATATCTTAGCAATTCAAGCATCGATTGTTGCTTCAGAGTCTGCATTTAGTACTGGAAGTAGAGTCATCAACTAGTACCGAAGTTCATTGAGTCCCGAAGTCGTACAGGCATTGGTTTACACTCAAGATTGGCTAAGAGATGCCATAACTGACGATGTCGTGGAGGGAGAGCCTGAAGTTTATGATCATGAAGACGATACTAATAGGATTGAATCAGGTAATGACATTTATTTCTATCTATTTAGTATTTATTTCATTTTGTTATTATATTGTTACAATCTAATATTACTCTTGACCTTTTTTAAGGTGTCACTGAAGTTGAAGAAAGCGAGATGTAATTGGTGATAAATGGTACTTTTCTTAAATCTTTTCTCTTTATGAATAAATTATTTCTGATTTTCAATCATCTCTTCATGTAATTTATGGGTTGATCAGCACTCCTTCTGGGACAACCCTGAGAATTATCTAAAACCTCCGTATTTGCGGTGATTACCACAATGCCATTAAGATAATGTCAAAGATTGTTGGGCGAGAGATCATTGTTCAGGACAATAAAAGATTCCATCATTTCAGGGATGGCAAGTGCTCCTGTGGAGATTACTGGTAGTCTGAATCTTAGCTGAATTGATTTCCATTGCTAGAATTCTGCTCTTTCTAGCCCATTTGAAGTGGGTCTGTTTGTCTTCATTGTGCTTTGGGATATAGCACGCTATTGAGGTTTTAACTGCACCAGTTTCTAATTGAACACCATTTGTCTGAACCTCCTCATTGGCCCATGTTGAATCTGTGCCATCGAGCCTGTTTTTAGTCATGGGTAAAGCCTTGAAAAAATCAGTAAAAAAATGCACTTATCTTTGTCATTCATGTTCATATGAATGTCTCCTGGTGCAAAAACTCAAAGCTCTCTTGCTATTCCCCAAATATGTACAAAGGAAGAATGTGGCCTGTGGATTGTCATCCACAGAGAAGCATTGCCCTTATTTTATATTGTAATACCTAAGTTGCAAGACTGGAATTATAATCCCCACGGACAGTAGATCTGTCATTGCATCTTTGTATAATGCTAGTACATTTCTAACCATTGTATGTTAGCATTTCTAACCATTGTATGTTGCATCTTTGGTTTTCTTTTTATGTGGGCACAACAAATCTGTCCTATAAATAATGATAAATTTATGTCAATTTGATGTCATGAATATGCATATTTCACTAACTAATTTATTACTTGCAAATCTAGTTGTTGACTTGGTGAAATGGAGAAGATTGGTTGCTGACTTGAATCCATGGATGAAAATTATAGTTGTCCTTTTTTATTTTGTATCCAAATTATTGTTGAATTTTCATTTTAAAAGCAAGTGGAAGTAAGTGACAAGAAAGGATGACTGTATAATTTTTTTAACTTGCTTGATTCAAACAATGGACAATTTTTTTAATTTACTTGATTTAAACAACGGACAAAATTCTATTAAATCTTATTCAATCTCTCGATTTTTAAAGTTTTCAAACAATGGACAATTTAATTTAGTTTGATTTTTAAAACAATGGTTTCATGTATCCCCAGTCCACCCTTGTTGTGTGCATTTTTTTACATTTTTTTACCCTAAAATCCTAAATGAAGCAATGAAGCAGTAACTGCAAAATGAATGAAAGATTGTTGTGAGTCGGGTCGGGTTCTGGGCTGCAATTCAGGTCGGGTCAGGTCGGGTAGGGTCAGGTTAAGGGTCGGGTCGGGTTGGGTTAAGGGGATTACAATCTCGGGTCGGGTCGGGTTCACTATCTCGAGTTTTTTATTCGGGTCGGGTTGGGTCGGGTTCAATATGGAGTGAATCGGGTTAGGGTTGGGTTTATTAAAACTCGGCCCGCCCGACTCGAGTTGCAGCCCTAACGAAGAACCTTAAGACTTCCACCTCTCTCCGAATACAAAGGTTTTGGATAAAATTTTAGATGCACGAAAACCTCCGCAAGCCACGTGTATCAAATTAGAATGGAATTCAAACCTAAGACCTCTCATTTCTTAGCTAAAGTGTCTGCCAGTTGAATTATCCCGTGTGAAGCCTTTTTCCAAATTATTTTAAAAATTTACTAGAATTTATTAACTTTAAAATATTTTAAATTAAATTTGAGTTTCATTTTATCAAACACTAATGGAAGCCCTCCATCCACTGCCTTCTTTACCATCATGTGTTCTGCTTAAGATACACTCTCCCAAAGCACGAATACATTTCTTAATTGAGACTCTTTCTTTGTCTTGGCTGAGTTGGGTTTACACATGAGTATTTTCCATTCAACCTATATCTTCGAGTCATCAATAATTTGTAAAAGTTTACCGTGAGTAACATTGAGAACAGTTCATTTTCACTTGTTTATTTTTTACTATTACATTTACTTTCTCTTCTCCATACTCATTACCTTCCTTAAGTTGGATTTACACCCAATTGAAGTGGTACTAGAATAAACTTCTTGTTGAATTAATGGTGTAGGCTAGGGTCAGGGGATATCGGCCGAGATCTTGGCCGAATTTTTTCTCTCTCTTCAAAATTCTTTTTTTTTTTTCAGAAATCTCGATGACCTTTTTTTAAAAAAAATCATTTAAAAAAAATAAAAAGACTGTTTTTAAAAAAAATTAAAAAATATAAATATCGGCAGATATCTAGGCCGATATTCGCCCGTATATGGATGAATATAGGCCGAGATATCGACCGGACCCGAAACCGATATTTGTTTTTTTTTAAATAAAAAATAAGAAATCGACCGATATTCGACCGAATTTATTTCTCTCTAGCTGATACTTAACGTATTGGCCAAGATATCTTGGGCATCCAAAACCCGAGGTTACGTATCGGCTGAGATTTTAACCCCTGGCTCAGGTAGAGCTTATGTGGATATTCACTCTCGCTCTCACTTTGAAATGAAGAGATGGATTTAATTTTGATGAGACACTTTCACCGAAGAAATTAGGAGTTATAGGAATTCAATTTAAATGAGGGATTGAGAATCTAAATGTTAAATTTTAACACATTTAATTAACTAAATTAAATGCAATTAAAATTAAGCATATATGAATGTTAATCCGTCTCAAAAATTAATGAATCTTCATTTGTGTCTTGAAAATTAGTTCTTTCACTTCTATGACTAATAACAGATGATGACCTATTTTAAAAAATGAACTAGGCTACATGTCAAAAAAAAAAAAATTGAAATAGGCCTGTAAAGTTTCTATCATTAAATAAGGAAGTAAGTTTTTATCTTGAAGCGCTTACAAATTGGAACTTTCCTTTCAATTTTGAATGCTAGGGTTACATATCCTTGAGGATTCTTTGGGGTTAAGAATAATCTCAAAAGTCTTAAGGTATATAATTTGTTTATATTGGACTTGGGCCTTTTGTTGTGATGTGGAAAAAAAATACAACCAATTTGAAAGGGCAAATAAAGTTGAAATCAAATCAAATGCCTACATCCTCAGTTGAAAGAGAAGATGACTTCCCCCCACCATATCAGAAAGAAGAATGAGAGAATTAAAATATGTCTTACAGAGAAATTCCATAAAAGCAAAACCCATTCCCCTAGCCCCACTTGTTGGGAAATAAATCTCGGCCAATACAATATATTTGGATTTTTTAACACGAGATATCTCGGCCGTTACGAAATGTATCGGCCGTACCATAGGAATATGGGCCGATATCGCTGAGGTATCGCCGATATATATCTGCGAATATCGCTCGATATTCTATTCTATCTATTTTTTTTTAAAAAAAATAATGAAATATCGACAATGGGACCAGGCCGATATCTCGACCAATAGTCACCCATATCACCCAAAATATCAGCCGATATTTTTGATATCATTTCTTTTCTTTCAGAATTGGGGCTCCTATCAGTTTTTTTTTTAGTAAATTAGAAAAAAAATTTATAAAAAGTACCCAATATTTTCTAAAAAAATAAAAAGAGAGGAAAGAGATATCTCGGAAATTCGAGATTTCAACCCCTGCTCACTTGTACAAGGTTGACATAACCTTATTCCATAAGTGCAACACCCACAACTAGTATCTCTAACACAAAACCATTGAGCAAGAAATTCAATGGATGTGAAAAAATCATTCTTTCTAAAATCCTTACATTAGACCGTCAAAATAGGAGTCTCTACAAGAGAGACAGCCACCTTTCATGGATTCAATTTTTCCAAACAAAGGTTTTTTCTAAAATTCCTATTTTAGATCTTAAAAAATAGAATCGAGTCTCTAAGGGATATAACCAGCTCATATGGATTCAGTCTTCCCAAAATAAGGAATTGTCCAAATAGGACTATTTCACAAAATTATGGATTTTGTGAATGTTGATTATTTTTGTCTTGTTTTTTCCAATTACTTAATTGAATTTAACTTTGCATTCAAATAAAGTTAAGAAGTTCAGTGTTTTCAAGTTAAATTAGTGCTGAATTTAAATTCCTTGTATACTTTTTATTAAATTTAAATATTTAGAATAATAATTTCACATTCGATTTGAACTCGACTTAACACCTAATTTCTTTGGTGATGTTGATTTCGCTAATAGTCTCATTGAAATTAGTATCATCTTTCTTTCTTCGAGAGTGATTGAGTGAACTGAGAGAAGACTTCTTCAGTGTTTCCTCATTGAAATCTTTGATTTGAAATACAAATCCTGATCTAAAATATTTTCTATAAAATAAATAAAAAATATCAATAGATAATAACTACATTAAGCAGTAGCTTAGACTATATTAATAACCTACCATCAGATAATAAAGAATAATTTAATTTAAAAATTGATTTATTAGAAATAGTATTCTTCCTTTATTTATTTTGGTTAATAATTTTTAAAATATACAATATCTTTCTAAAATGACAAAATTTTAGTTTTTTTTGAACTAATAAAACTGATGTAATATTTTAAAAACTAAACTATCTATCGAAATATTATTTTTTTTAAAGACCAAGGTGTCCAAGCATCTTAGAGTACCTGACTACTCCTTAGGTCATATGCAAACATCTCTATCTACACACAGTGAGCAAGATGACGGAGAGCGGCCCTACGAGGAGTGGGAATTGAACTCTAGACTCCGCTTGAAGAGGTGGTTTTTTGGCCATCACTCTAACCCCATTGGATTATCTATTCTTAGAGAAAGTTTTAAATTATTTTTCATATCAATCAAAACATATAATAAATAAATTATTTAGTATAATATATTGTGAATTATCTATAAAAAAAAATAGATCTAATCTTATAAAAAAATTATCAAAATAAAAAAAAATGATGAAATTTTCAAATATTTTTCAAAAATCTTAAATTTTAATTTTTTTCATAAATCGATAATATAGTAAATTTCTCATATGTATACTAAAAAAACATTTTTCTCACATATAAAATATTTATTTTTTCCTTACATCTTTGTCTTTGTAGTTGTGACTTGTGAGTTGTCACAACTCACAAGAAGGAACCCTTAATCAACAAAACTCTCTCGTCAAAACGCAACGCAGGAGATAAATCCCGTATCTGGTAAGCAGGTAAAAGGAGAAGAGAATCCCGTCTCTCTCTCTCTGTCTCTCTCAGGCGTCATTTACTGCCATTTCATGCGTTTACTCTCTCTCTCTCTCATCGTTACTGCCCTCTCAGTCTCTTGCTCTTTCTGTCATCATAGGGTAACGGGGCCAGATCTGTTTCAGAAGTGCCATCTCTTCTCCCCTACCCATTTCTGTTCTTTTTCTTTTTCTTCTTCTTGTTCAGATCTGAGGTATTTGTTCTTCAGATATCCAGATCTTTGCTTCCTGTCCCCAATTTCCGAATTTTGATTCTTGTTGACGTTTTTTTCTTTTATCGTGTCAGTTCTCCGATCCTTCGTCGGAGGGGCGAAGATGCTGACGAAATTTGAAACGAAGAGCAATCGGGTGAAGGGGCTAAGCTTCCACAGCAAGAGGCCATGGATCCTTGCGAGTCTCCACAGTGGCGTGATCCAGCTTTGGGACTACAGAATGGGAACCTTGATAGACCGCTTCGATGAGCACGAGGGCCCTGTCCGTGGCGTCCACTTCCACAAGTCTCAGCCATTATTTGTCTCCGGAGGTATATCGATTTTCCCCTCAATTCTTCCCATTGGAGCGTTTTGATTTGGTTTATGGAGATTTCAACTTTGATTGAATTCTTCTCATATCTTGATTTTAGTATGTCTTGTTCAGATCCATGCGTGGAAGTATAATTTCATTCATTTTTTACTGTATTCAGATCGATTGCATTTGTTATCTTGTAAAGGGTTAGCGACTGCATTTTTGCATTAATTTCACTCAGATCAATTAGATTGATCCTGTGTTTCTACTAGTTTAACTGAATTCCTCTCAGATCGTTACATGTGTTGAATTTCATGATTATGTGGTTGATCTTTCGTTCTGTAGTTGCAGGCATATCTTGTCTGTCTTATAAGGAGATAAGGAAATGTATCATCCAAATTTTGACTGTATTGAAATCGATGATGATAATGGATGTTATGACAACAACACAACATCTCCCCATTCAGTTTTCGAGACATGCATAATAAGCATCAATTCTCTAGTGACCTTCAAGTGTTACTCTTGTAGTTAACCTATTTTGTTGTTAGGCGTTCGTGCATGAAGATTGATGTAGATCTTCATGTTCAACTAGATATTTTCAATGTCATTTGACAATATTCTTTTGCATTGTCAAGTTGTAGAAGACGTATCTTTGTATCTTTACCATGGAGAAAAATTTTCTTTCTAGCTTTTGTGATTTCTAATATGGGCATAAATTGCTCCAAAAGGATCAGGCAACTGTGTTCTGTGCAACTGTGATTACTGCTGGTTTTCTTGAAATTCATTATCTTTTATGGCTAGGGAGCTGCTTGCTATGGTTTTATAAGAAAGCTAACTTGCATAGTTGAAGGCTAACTTTTATGGCGGTTTCCTCTCTGTCAGTGATAGTTGAAGGCTAAATGTGTTTCATTAGGTAGGCATAGGGTGATTTATGAGAGAACAGGTTTTGAGAGGCAGGAAATTATTTATTTTTTATTTGTTTTTTGAAAAGGAATGCAGGAAGTTATTTGATATAATTATGACGAATATTGGATTTTGCAGGAGATGATTACAAAATCAAAGTCTGGAATTACAAATTGCATCGATGCCTATTTACCCTTCTTGGACACCTTGATTACATCCGTACTGTTCAATTCCATAATGAATACCCATGGATTGTAAGTGCGAGTGATGACCAAACTATCAGAATATGGAACTGGCAGTCACGGACATGTATTTCTGTTTTAACGGGACATAATCATTATGTCATGTGTGCTTCCTTTCATCCTAAAGAGGACTTGGTTGTCTCAGCTTCCTTGGATCAGACAGTGCGTGTCTGGGATATAGGTGCCCTGAGGAAGAAGACAGTGTCTCCAGCAGATGATATTTTGCGTCTGAGCCAGATGAATGCAGATCTTTTTGGGGGAGTTGACGCTGTTGTGAAGTATGTCTTGGAAGGTCATGATCGTGGAGTCAATTGGGCCTCATTTCATCCCAGCTTGCCTCTGATTGTGTCCGGAGCTGATGATCGTCAAGTAAAACTCTGGCGAATGAATGGTATTGAAACCTTTTCCCCCCTTAGTCTCCTTATATCTCCTTTATTTATTTTTTCGGGGAATTCAGAGGATTACATTACCACCATAATGGCTAAACTCTAATAATTGTCTTATCCTACCTGCAGATACAAAGGCTTGGGAGGTCGACACATTGAGAGGACATACAAATAATGTCTCCTGTGTAATGTTCCATGCAAGGCAGGACATCATTGTGTCTAACTCAGAGGACAAAAGCATTCGTATTTGGGATGTGACAAAGCGAACTGGTGTTCAAACTTTCCGTAGGGAGCATGATCGGTTCTGGATTTTGTCAGCACATCCTGAAATGAATCTTTTGGCAGCCGGTCATGACAGTGGTATGATTGTCTTCAAGTTGGAGAGAGAAAGGCCTGCCTTTTCTGTAAGTGGGGATTCCTTATATTATGTCAAAGACCGTTTTTTACGATTTTATGAGTTTTCATCTCAAAAAGACAACCAAGTGATTCCAATCCGGAGACCTGGTTCCACCAGCTTGAATCAGGCACCAAGAACACTGTCGTATAGTCCTACAGAGAATGCTTTACTATTATGTTCTGATTTAGATGGCGGATCATATGAACTGTATGTAGTACCTAAGGAAAGTATTGGTAGGGGGGACACTGTTCAAGAAGCAAAGAGAGGAGTTGGAGGTTCAGCTATTTTTGTGGCTCGGAATAGGTTCGCTGTTCTTGATAAGAGCAATAATCAAGCATTGGTCAAGAACCTTAAGAATGAGATAGTTAAGAAGAGTAGCCTTCCGATTCCCACGGATGCAATTTTCTATGCTGGAACAGGCAATTTGCTGTGCAGGTCTGAGGATAGGGTGGTCATCTTTGATCTCCAGCAGAGGACGGTCCTTGGGGATCTTCAGACCCCTTTTGTGAAGTACGTTTTTTGGTCAAATGACATGGAGGCTGTTGCATTGCTTAGCAAACATGCAATTATTATTGCAAATAAGAGACTTGTTCACAGATGTACCCTTCATGAGACAATTCGTGTCAAGAGTGGTGCCTGGGATGATAATGGTGTTTTTATTTATACAACCTTGAACCACATCAAGTACTGCCTTCCAAATGGGGACAGTGGAATTATAAAGACTCTTGATGTTCCGATATACATCACTAAGGTTTCTGGTAATACTATATATTGCTTGGACCGGGATGGAAAGAATCGTGCAATAGCTATTGATGCTACAGAGTATGTTTTCAAGCTTGCTCTCTTAAGGAAAAGATATGATCATGTTATGAGCATGATCCGAAGCTCACAGCTTTGTGGACAGGCCATGATTGCTTACCTGCAACAGAAAGGCTTCCCAGAAGTTGCATTGCATTTTGTTAAAGATGAGAGGACCCGATTCAACTTAGCACTGGAAAGCGGTAACATACAGATTGCAGTTGCATCTGCTAAGGAGATAGATGAGAAAGATCACTGGTATAGGTTAGGTGTTGAGGCTCTCCGGCAAGGTAATGGCAGCATTGTAGAATATGCATACCAGCGGACAAAGAACTTTGAGAGGCTTTCCTTTTTGTACCTCATCACTGGAAACATGGATAAGCTGTCAAAAATGCTAAGGATAGCAGAGATTAAGAATGATGTAATGGGACAATTCCATAATGCCCTGTATCTAGGCGACATTCGTGAGCGTGTCAAGGTATTGGAGAGTGCTGGCCACTTGCCACTTGCTTATGTTACAGCTGCTGTTCATGGGCTCACAGATGTTGCAGATAGACTTGCAAGTGAATTGGGAGAGAATGTGCCTTCTCTGCCCGAGGGCAAAGTGCCTTCACTTCTCATGCCACCTCCCCCAATTCTCTGCGGTGGAGATTGGCCCTTGTTGAGGGTCACGAAAGGGATCTTTGAAGGTGGATTGGATAGTATTGGAACAGCAGGACATGAGGAGGAAGATGAGGCTGCTGCTGGTGCTGACTGGGGTGAAGACTTGGATATTGTTGATGTGGATGGCATGCCACATGGAGAAGCTGTAGTAGTAGTTGAGGATGAGGATGCTAATGATGGTAATGATGAGGAGGGAGGATGGGACCTTGAAGACTTGGAGCTGCCACCTGAGATTGATACACCAAGAGCAGCTGTCAGTGCCCGCTCAGTATTTGTTGCTCCTACTCCAGGCATGCCAGTGAGTCAAATCTGGATTCAGAAGTCTTCTTTGGCCGGTGAGCATGCAGCAGCTGGCAACTTTGATACTGCAATGCGCCTACTGAACAGACAATTGGGTATAAAGAACTTCACTCCTTTGAAGCCAATGTTTGTAGATCTACATATGTGCAGCCACTCCTATCTAAATGCTTTTGCTTCAGTTCCAGTGATCCCACTGGCTCTTGAGAAGGGATGGAGTGAGTCTGCCAGCCCAAACGTAAGGGGTCCGCCAGCACTCGTGTACAAGTTTTCGCTGTTGGATGATAAACTTAGAAGTGCATACAAGCTTACCACAGAGGGGAAGTTTAATGATGCTTTGCGGGTTTTCATCAATATATTGCATACGATCCCACTGATTGTTGTTGAGTCAAGGAGAGAGGTGGATGAAGTTAAGGAGTTGGTTGTCATAGCAAAAGAGTATGTCCTGGGCTTGCGTATGGAGGTCAAAAGAAAGGAACTCAAAGATGACACAGTTCGTCAGCAGGAGTTGGCAGCCTATTTCACCCATTGCAACCTGCAAAAGATACATCTGAGGCTTGTGCTGGCTAGTGCGATGAGTATTTGCTTCAAGGGAGGGAACTACAACACTGCAGCCCAATTCGCAACACGGCTTTTGGAAACAGATCCCCCTAATGAGACTCAAAGAAAGAGGGCCAAACAAGTTTTCCAAGCTTGCAATGATAAAAATATGAAAGATGCCACCCCACTGAATTATGACTTCAGGAACCCATTTGTGGTCTGTGGGGCAACGTTTGTGCCGATCTACCGTGGGCAGAAAGATATTTCCTGCCCTTACTGCAGTTCGCGGTTTGTGCCTTCTATTGAAGGACAGCTCTGTGCTGTTTGTGAGCTTGCAGTAGTTGGAGCTGATGCTTCTGGTCTGCTCTGTTCCCCATCCCAGGTAAGATAAAATCAAAATGAGATTGCATTTCCCATATGGTTGTGACTGAGCTTACTTGAAACTGTGTAAATGGTAAAGCTGTCTTGCTGATTTTAAGCTTTCCGGGGCGGCTGCTGCTTCGGTGGTGGATCCATCTAGAAACAAGGTAGGAGGGTTTTGTTTGGTTGAATTATTTGGTCTTTTTCGTTTCTCTTTTACGTTGATTACGATTTTCCAGTTCCATCATAATAAACAACTTGTTTCATCCGGAGAATTTTGGCTGAACGTTCTTGTTTTAGTTGTAGGTAAAAGATCTTAGCTTTGTATGTAAGTTGGGATGCATTTCAGTGCATTAGAACATGTCTTGAGTTGTGTTTTCTTCTCATTGTAGAGATAATATCTTGTATCTTTCATCTTACCGTTGTCTGTCATTATTTCCAATTTATTTTTGCCCTTGGATGGGATCGTGGTTGGTTTGTTAATGACAAAACACTGAATTTTAGAGAAATGATAGCTATTATAATGATGCTATACCACAGTCTTCTCATGCTATTATAATCATACTCCCGACTGCAAGTTTCCTACATAAATGTATCCTGGGTTGGACTTACGGTGAGGGAGTTGAAGATCTTGATCACATTGTCCATAAAGTTTAATCTTTGTTAAGTGTGTCATAAGTTTCTGCCCATAGATCTTAGACCAGGGAAACAGACATGTTATTAAATATTGGGTAATTTGCAAAGAGAACCCCCTTTCCCTACCTTTTTGCCTCAATTGCAAAAATCGAATTACCCGGTGTGTGTGGATAGGGGGCTTTTGCACACCCCGGGTACTAGTCTCGTGGGATGCCGGGATACCTCCTGACTTCAGATAAAAGAACCACCTTTATTATGTGTGTTCAATTGCCAACACCCCCTTCAATGTCTTAAATGTCAAAAGTACCCTTTATTAGTTAAAGAGTTATGATAAAGAAAATTTCTTTGGGGATAAATATTTTTTAAACACTTTATCGAAACTAAATGGACTAATATGGTTGGTTGAAATGTTTGGAAGACCATATGGATAAGTGATGCATCCAATCATGTTGACAATTTAATTTTGATTGTTGAAAAATTGAATTTAACAAGTCTGATGGGCCATCTCGTGGTGATAGAATAACTCAATGAGGTAGAATTTTACCATCTTTCATCCATATAATTTTTACACATTTAATGCAATTGTTTGTATTTACATACTTTTTATAAGTTTTATTATTGTAGGTCTTTAATATTGAAAGGCATTTTGGACAAATAAGATACTAGAGGGTGGTGTTTGCAATTAATGCAAAAGAGAAGAGTAGTTTTTTAAATTGTTGAAACCATAGGGGATAGTTTTTGCAATTGTGGCAAAATATAGGGGTGTCTTTGTAATTACACTTAAATATTAATTGGTTTTGTAATATGCTGGAATCTAATGCCATAGTCTTGCCTATTTCTTGTTGTGGTTTCATGGAAAACTCAAAATGAAATAAAAAATTGTGCAGCAAATGCAAATGTTTTCCACCATGAGTGCTCCGAGTTGGCTTAGTCCTAGGCCTATTCATGGGTTGGGTTTGGGCTGAGCTTTGTAAAAAATGTCTGAGCCCATTTATATCTACAGAAGCTTAAGCCTGTTTGAAACATGTCAGGCTTTTAAAGTCAAAGCACAGGCACGTCGTTTAAAACCAGTTTATTTTGCACCTAGCACATTTTTTTTTATCTTTTTTTAATTTGTGTTTTGTAACTTAAAGTTTTAACTGTACATATTGAAAATATACTTAGATACTTATCACTAGTTAAAATTTCAATTTAAAATTCAACATCTAGTTATTTTGATAGTCAAAGTTGGTATAATATATGATGATTTTGATTTGGAATGTTAAGATCAAGTGGTTAAAAATTGATTTTTGAGATAAAATCTTAACAGATGATTGGTTTTTAAGTGTTCTTTGTACTGTTATATTTTCAATTTTTGAAAAAATAAAAAGAATAAATGGGTCTTAAAGACCAATGGGTCTTGACGGGCTTCAAGTAAAAGTTCGAGTCCAGCCCATCAGACAAAAATCTTATTCAAGCCTGTTTATTTAAATCGGACTCGAGTTAAATTTGGATGAATGAACACCCTTATTTTGATGCTGCCTGGTTGAGGGAGCTAAGTTCTGGAGAGTATTGTTGGCATTGGATTGTATGTTGCTTCTGCCCTGTTACTTGGCTTGTTATGCTGATTGTCTAGCTTTAGTGAGGGATGGATATTGTCTTGAGCCGGGTAAAAAAATTGATTTGCTGATATTGGAGGCTATTACACCTGTATTGGCAAATTGATACGTATTGGCTTCTATAGGTCGATATATATCTGTCTGTACGGTTGATATTTGATTGTGAAAAATTCGATACGATTCAGCCGATTTGCTACCGTTGTCCTGATATGGGGGCATTAGAAGGAATTTTTTTTTTTAAGGTGATTTGATGCATGTCATATAGGTCTTACAATCACGATAATAACCAGATTTGAGACCTAGATGGTCTGTGGGAGGCAACTATTGTAGAATTTGAAATCCATGCTAGTACAGGATGAATGGCCTGAATTTTCACTCCTGGGGCTTCTAGTACAGTAAACTCTCTATAATGTAGTATTGTATAAAGTTATAACATTTCTAAAATAATATAGGCAATTGGTCCCGATCTCGGGCCCATATAAAATGTAATAATTCTCTCTAACTTAGTACTTGATATATTCAGAATAAAAAATCTATTGTCCCAACTATTTTACAAAATAATATTCCATACATTTAGAATACAAAATTACTGCAAAAGTGACTAAAGACCTCACAAACTAGAAGATTTGAGATGAAAAGAGAGGAATGGGGATGTGGATCGGTAGAGATTATTTATTATTTTATAAATATAATATAATATATAAAGTAGATAAATGGGTAAACACTTTGTTCTCTATTGAGGAATAGAGACATGCAAGCTGCTTATTGTCTGGGTTGCATAGTGACGAGGAGATCTGCTCGTCTGAAGAATCTTTGGGTTGGATGATCCGCCCACTTCTGCAAGAGCTTGCCGTAGGGTGATTTTTTTTTTTCTAGAAAGAGAAGTTGTAAGGACTTTTTAATAATAGATGAGAGTTTTTAGGAGATTTTTAGAAAGAAATATTGCTAGACCCTCTAATTTATTAACTTCTATAGTGTAATATATATACTATTGTCCCAACCATGTTACATTAAAGAGGCTTTACTGTATATGGATGATTGAAATTGATTAGAACATGT
The DNA here is from genome assembly GCA_022113865.1 of Chimonanthus praecox. NCBI lineage: Eukaryota > Viridiplantae > Streptophyta > Magnoliopsida > Laurales > Calycanthaceae > Chimonanthus > Chimonanthus praecox. The sequence continues at coordinate 49,830,560 of CM039093.1, read as the reverse complement.
AGTGCTTACTCTAAAGAGAGAGGAAAAATGTATCTTGACGTTTATTCACATGCTTATGTGTATTTTATTTATGGGATTTTGTCAAATGTTAAGCTTGCTATCAATTAATAAGTTGTGGCCTTTAAAACATGTGAGGCCTAAAAAACACCTTAATCATATAATCTTTTCTTGAACATTGGCAATATCAAAAATCACTTTAATTTGATCAATTAAGCTTTGTCTTTATGTTCCTCAAAATTTTATCACTTTAAATTATTTTTTAATCTCTAAACATTTATATGCTTTATGAACATTTTGTGCCTCAAAAAACACCTTGAGTAGAATGGTCTATGTTTTAATATTAGCCCACCAAGAATAATATCAATAAGTTCAAGTTTTCTTTTAAACTTTTGTAACATTGAAACTTAATTTTAGTTTTCTATTTCCAATAAGGCGAGTGACCCTCCCACCGGCATTTTGTGTCTAGAGATACAGATTTTACTGTGTCTCCATTTTACCCTTCATCGTTGTACCGTAAAGAAGATAAGAATGTCGAGAATCGGATCACCCAATTGGATCCCTTAATCCACCTCGGCGAGCCGAATTCACCGAATACATGAAGTTCAAAATCGGATCACCAACCGGATCCCTTAATGGCCTTCGGCGAGCCGAATACAGGAATGTCCAAAATCAAATCACCAACCAGATCCCTTAATGGCCTTCGGAGAGCTGAATACAGGAATATCCAAAATCGGATCACCAATCAGATCCTTTAATAGCCCTCGGCGAGCTGAATTCTCCGAATGTCCAAAATCGGATCACCAATCGGATCCCTTAATGGCCCTCGGCAAACCGAATACAGGAATGTCCAAATTCGAGTCACCAATTGGATCCCTTAATAGCCCTCGGCGAGCCGAATACAGGAATCATTGTTTTTAATACGCATCGCATCACCAATCCAATCCCTTAATGATTTTAAATTAACACCAACTATCAACTACCAACAGGTCTATCTTTACACCAAACGAATGGTTTTCTCCCTCTCTTTACTGCCATATTCATATCTCCTCCAATCCTTTTTCTTTCATTAAACATCGTTTTCTTCATCAGCTTCTCTTCTCTCATTATCCTCCTGAACTCTCTATACTGCCATATTCAACCATTACCTTCTCAACTCCAACATTTCCTCCAACGTTTCCTACACTCTTAAATCACATTGTTTCTTCCTCTTCACAGACCGCTCAGCCAGGTCCACCCTCTAAATCTCGTGATTCGTACAAAAGGTAACTCTTCAAACCCATATGTTGTTTTATTTTTTAAGTTTAATAAATTATTGGCGTTGGTTTTCCTCTGTAATATTATGTGTTTTTCATTTTGTTTTTTCATATTTAATAAATTTTTATCCTATATTTAACAATGCAATAATCTCCGTCCCTCTATTCTTATAGATATCACACCTATGGATTGTAGTGAGGAAGGTCCATCTACATTTTATGAATCGTCAAATGGGATGGATTTTGTTGAGAATACTGAACAACTTTTGAATGATCTTTTAAATGAAAATCAGTTTGTTGATGATTCCTCTTTTTCAAGTCGAGAGGATCTTGTTAAGTATGTTAAGAAAGTTACAATTTCAAAAGGATTTGTCGTTACCATCAAGCGATCAAGTAGTAAGGACAAGACTGTATCTCTTGGTTGAGATAGAGGTGGTACATATCGCAACACATGTAATTTGAAAGATGATGAGCGGCAAAGGAAATCATCCTCTCTGCTTGTCAATTGTCCATTTGAAGTGAGAGGGAAACAACTTCTTGATGGGTCATGGAAGTTGAAAAGTAAATATTTGGAGCACAATCATGAAAAATCGAATGTGTTAGTTGGTCATCCGAGTAGAAGATGTTTTACAAATGAAGAGAAAAAAAAAATCAGTAAAATGAAGAGTAGCAATATACCACCTCGTCAAATTCTGGAGATACTTAGAAAAGAAAATCCAACGCTTGGAGTAACATCGGTAGATTTGAGGAATTGCTTGCGTACAGTTCGAAAAGAGAAATTGAGAGGCCACACTTCAATCAAGCTTTGATAGAAGATCTTGTAGAACGTGGTTTCCAATATTGGCTTGAACATGACAATGAATGTTACATATCGCATCTTTTCTTTGTACATCCATTGTCAATTGCACTCAGTAAGAAATATAATAATATTTTTCTTATAGATTACACATACAAGACCAATAGATGTCATATGCCATTGCTCAATATCATTGGTGTCACAAGTTGTAATACTAGTTTCTTCTCATGCTTTGTTTTTCTAAGAAATGAGAAAGTAGCCGATTATGTATGGACCTTACAAATGTTTAGAAAAATGTTAGAAGTTGATCTAGGTCGCCCAGTTATTGTGACTGGTGGAGAAATGGCATTAAAGAATGCGATTGAGAATGTCTTCTCTACTGCTGTTCATATTTTATACATTTGGCATATCAACAAAAATGTTCTTACTCGTACCAAACATCTATTTGAAAACAAAGAAATTTGTGATGCATTTATGTCTGATTGAAATAAATTGGTACGGTCTCCATCCGAAGAAGCATTCTATGGAGCGTGGGAGATTTTCAAAATGTTTTTCAGGCAGTAAAATATTTACAAATCACGTGGATACCTTATAAAGAACAATTTGTCCAGGCATGGATAAGCAAATCTTTACATTTTAAAAATCGGGTCATCTCAAGGGTAGAAGGTGCACATTTTGTCTTGAAGAATTATATAGATTTATCGACTGGTGACCTCGACGTTGTTCTATGTAAGATTTGTAGTGCCACTAAAAAGTAATTTCAAAATATCATGGCTTAATATGAAGATGAAAGAATCCGAGTTCCTCTTATAACATGTGATATTGCTTTCTTTGAAGAAGTAAATGGTAAAATTTCTCATTTTGCATTGAATGAGTTGTATATGCAATTTACTATGATGAGAGATAATTCACTTATGTGCATTTGCACAGAAGAATTTTTAATGTCAATGGGATTACCTTGTGGGCATATGATGGCATCGATGCGGAAGTTAAGGTTGGATCAGATCCATCCACAGTGGAGAATTGATTTCAAATTGGTGAACCCGGAGGACACCAAAATGAATCGACATGATGATGAATTAAAGTTCTATCTTGATGGGATTAAGAAGAAGTATGGACACTTGTCTTCAACAGAAAAAAAGGATTTAAAAAATACACTTCATTATCTTGTAAGCGATGAGATACAAGTCACTCATCGTATTATCATGCACGGAAAGGGGCGTCATCCAAGCTCAAATAATTCAAAGGAAAAACTTCAATAAGACGAGATCCTTCTGTATTTGAGATTGTGGAGAATGCATCGAATGCAGGAAAATGTAGCATATGCAAAAATATTGGATATAATATGCGATCATGTCCAAATCGAATTACTCCACAAGTATCAGTGAGTGTAGAATTTGATGACCTTAAAGAATCACAAACAATGGGTTTGTCTCAATTATCCCAAGTAAGTGATTGGTGGACTATCTCTATTCATAATTTCTCTACATCTTTGATAAAGACTAACATTTTTGTATGTTCTAATATAATATTTTTACACGCTATGCAGTGGAATGGTGACCCTACAGACAACGACAATTTCCTTCATTGGTGTATGTGAAGAATGAATGTGAATGTGAAGAATGAATTTGAATGTAAATGTGAAGAACTTGATGTATTTGACACATGTATTTGAATTTGAATGTGAAGAATGAATGTGAATAACTTGATGTATTTGATACATGTATTTGAATTTGAATGTGAAGAATGAATGTAAATAACTAGATGTATTTGACACATGTATTTGAATTTGAATGTGAAGAATGAATTTGAAAACTTGATATATTTGACACATGAATGTGATCCGATTCTCTCCAATTCGAATTGCCAAGAATTGCTTGGCGATTCGATTCCCTTCAATTCGGATCGCCAAGAATTGCTTGGCGATCCAATTCTTTCTTATTCGAATCGCCAAGAATTGTTTAGCGATCCGATAATACGTCGATCTGTAGACAGACTGCTCTTAGTCCAATTCTGATTGCCAAGAATTCTTGGTGATCCGATGCTTTCCTGTATTCGGCTCGCCAAGCAATTCTTGGCGATCCGATGCTATCCAATTCGGCTCGCCAAGAATTCTTGGCGATCCGATATTAAGCCTCCTATATAGACACACTGCGCTCGTCCAATTCGGATCACTAAGAATTATTGGTGATCCGATATTAAGCCTCCTCTGTAGACACACTGCTCTCGTCCAATTCGGATCGCCAAGAATTCTTGCCGATCCGACTCTTTCCTGTAATTGGCTCGCCAAGCAATTCTTGGCGATCTGATTCTATCCAATTCGACTATCCAAGAATTCTTGGTGATCCGATATTAAGCCTCCTCTATAGACAGGACTGCTGTCAGTCCTATTCGGATCGCCAAGACGATTCTTTCCAATTCGGCTCGCCAAGGAGTGCTTGGCGATCCGACTTTAAGTCTCAGACTGATCTCAGTCCATGACGGATTGCCAAGAATATCGATTCGGATTGCCGAAATGTCGGGTGCATGCATATCGAGAGGGCTCTGAATTTATTAAAACCCTAACTCAGGGTTTATCTCTATTTCGGATCCCTTTTCTACCCCAATCTTCTTTCTCTAGAGCACTGAAGGGATCCGGACCTAACCATTCTCCGTCAAATCAGGTCCATTTTTCTCAATCTCTCCGGCGAATCTCATCGGACTTTCAATCTCTTCCCTTTCCCTAATTCTCAGGCGATGGCACCGAAGACTCGCAGAAGGGGGAAGATCGCAATCGTCTCAAGAGTAAAGAGGCAGAGAAGTGAGGAGAGAACTGAAGAGAGGTGAAGAGAGAACTGAGGAGAAAACTGAAGAGAGAGGTGAAGAGAGAACTGAGGAGGCTAGAAGCGAAACCGTTGTACAAAGGACGAAATTTCGCAGCATGGCACATCTGTTCGTGTCGGACGAAGCTTTCAGACGCTTCAAAAGTGAACCAGAGGAAAGTTATTCCTGGTAAGAGAATCAACCTCAGTGTTTATGATTCATATGACTTTTGTTTGAAACAGTTTTTTTAGGGTGTTGGGTGGGTAGAATTTCTTCAACTTAAGAACAATTACTACTATCCCACTCTTGTAAGGAAATTTTACGCAAACATTACCAAAGCTACTAGTAATGCTCTTGTATCCACCGTCTGTGGCATGAAAATTGAACTTACTGTGGAATCATTGGAAGACATATTTCAGATATCCAAAGGAGGAGTCCGCAGATATGAAAATAACAATTGGGTTGTTCTAGATGATTACAGAGAAGTGGACATTTTAAATGAGATCTGTAATAGGACTGATATTATAGATGGCTTTAAGGTCTCAAATCACTTTAGAATGGCCCCTTGTTCACCTAATTATTCTTCACAACATTCTTCCAAGAGGTGGACACGTCGACGAAATATCTTATTTGAATCTGTTTGTGATGTGGTGTCTCCTTAATAAAAGGAATGTGAGCTTTTGATATCTTGTTCTGAAACACATCCAAGTGACAAATAGAAAATGAAATTCCGTTACTAGACGTATACACGATCTAGAAGGGGGTGAATAGGTCGGTTTTCAATTTTAATTCCCTTTTAAAATTTTCTTACCAATTTATATGTTAAGTAAACAAAACAATCAATCCATGCATTCAATCACATAACACAAATATTTTATATAGTGGTTCGGTTTCATCAAACCTACATCCACTGTTAGACTTCCCAACTCTAGGGTCGTCCCAAATATACTATATAAGGGTCTCACACCCAAATAGTACAACCTAGTTTTTTATAGAGGTTCAACCCAATTGGTCTAATCCTCTACACCTATTTTTTAGAGTGGTTCGAACACACTGTTCTAATCCACTTTACAATGTTTTAAAAATAAAACAAGAAGAAAACTTGCCTTGGGCCTTAACCGTTTTACTTTTAGCTCTTTCTTCTTTACTGAATCTCTGTGCTCCTTTCCATCAACTCGGCATCAGCAGCATATTTTGTAGGCACAGCAGTAGGACAAGGTATGACTGATTTTAGTCCTATGTAAACACCTTATTCTTCATCTTGATTACCAGAATATCATTAAGACGGATGATGAAAAATAATGTTTAGAGGGAAGGCCGAATGCTCTCTCACTGATAATCTTATTCTCTGTATTTTCTGAGTGGATTCGGTATCTTAAACAACCCCCTTACTGTTATTTTATAAACAGTTTCAAACAGTGCTGTTTTTCACGCCTGCGAGGCCTCGCAGATTCTGATGAGGCCTCGCCAGTGTTAGAATCTGGAAAGACAGCACACGTATGTGCTGTGCAATCTTTCAAACATAATCCAAGTAGATACCAGCCAGCTCTTGTTTACTGTGTATGATTTGCCACACTTTCCTTAGCCATCAATCAAGGATTAGATGGAAGATTTTTCAATATTTACCTTAACCATCAAATAAGAATTAGATGGAAGTTTTTCAACATTTTCCTTAGCCATGGAGGAGCCTTTCCATACTTGTCATGGACAGCTCCTCAAGGATATCCAAATTCAAATTTCAAACGAGGTGGCAATATCTCACAATGGGTCTATTTGTTTATCATAAATAGATTTACCATAATTGGTTGCCAATTGATTTCCCATGATTTACCTCTTAATTAATCAGTCACATATTAGTATGAGTCAGCTCGACACAGGGTCAGCTGCACTCAACTCAGCATAGCTGGTTGTGAGGCCTCAGCAGATTACATGAGGCCTCGAGGCTGAAAGTCATTTATTTAATTTATTTTCCAATTTAATACTAGGTATATGACTTAGCCTAAGGTCTCCTACGGGTCACTTACCTGTGTGCCAATACTGTATTTGATGTAGCCCCTTCAACTTCATACTTGATCTTCTTATTCATCCAAGGCAAGTCCAACTGAGTCACGTAATTGACAATAAGGGTGACTCGGACGAACCGGGGCACTTACAATCTCCCCCTTTGTCAATTTCGTGACAAAAACCTAAGATCTACCAATTACACCAATTTCCCAAAAATTACATATTCACACATGACCACTCCTTAAAATGTACAATGAAATTAAATCCCCAAGTTTCTCCCCCTTAACTTGTGCCCTACGTAGACACAATGAATGTCCCATTTTCCTGCATACAACCAAAGAGATACTGGTGGGACTTGTGTGCTGCTCCCCTTCAATATTAGCAATATTAGCAACAATATATGTTACTCCCCCTTTTTGTCAAGAAAATCGACAAAGGGAAGGCAACCAGAAACAATAGATATGCAAATTAGGCAAGCAAAGCAAATATTGAGCTCATGGAGTCTGATATACATAGAAAAACAGCATATGAGCAATGAGCATTCATAATAGGGAAGCAAAAATAACATAACAAAAGCTAGTTTTAAATATTACAGATCCAAAATATAGTTTGATGATAGACAAAATAACAAGAGTGTTATAAAAAGGTCTTCAATCCTCAAGAGATGGGGGAGGAAATTCCGTATCAGTGCGACGGCACGAATCTGTAAGCTGCTGGAGAGAGCGGAAGATGCGCCTTAAGGACATCCGGACAAAAACAGAGAACTCCTGATGTTGATATAAGAGACGATCTTGACGCTTGCTTATGTCAGAGAGAAAAGATTCCTGACGCTTTTCCATCTCGGCAATTCGCTCATCGAAATACGTACGATCAAAAGAATGCGATGGACTGGTAGCATACTTTCGAGGCAGGTGAGCAAAGGATGGAGCAGAAATGGGTGAGCCGCCAGACGATGGGCGAGATGAGGCGATACTTCTTTCAATGCCGATCTTTGTCAGAGGACGTACATTGAGAGGAACTTCACCAGGAGAAGGTACCATTCCGAAATGAGTCCCTAGACGTGTAATGAGGTAGCAGAAAGGCACAGAATTTTGGACAGAAGACTTCCAGAAGCGTTTAATATGCTCACAAATCAAAGAAGGAAGACATATTTTTCTCCCCATAGCCACAGCATACAAAATATTGATCATATGGTCACTCAGCTGGGTCTTGTTCATCAGACGAGGATACACATTGTAAGTGAAGATCAGATGTAAGATCTTGTACTTGGGAAGGAGAGAAGATGAGTGAATTTGGATTTTTCCTTCCCGTTCTGCAACACCACCACAGAGTTTGCTGATAATTTTGTGGTAGTTTTCGGGGGCGATCTCATGTCGGCCTGCAGAGATGTCCCCACCTTTAAACACAGGGATGTGCATGAGCTGAGAGACCAGCTCAGGTGTGACAGTGAATTGTTCACGATTAGAGAACTTGACAATGAAAGAATGAGTGGGAATATCAAGGGATTTATGGATGGAGGAGTACAAGCCCTTTACCATAGAGGGATAGGCATTGCCACCCCAACTCAGAATGTTTTCCCAGCCAACCTTCTGAAGGACTTGGAAGGTACCGTATTTATCAAGATCTGGAAGGTAGCAGATACGCTCGACATTGAAGTTTTTTAACGAGTGTGCCTTCGGGACAGACCTAAAAAGTCTAGCACTGGGAGGATCAGAAGGTGGGGAAGAGTTATCAGACCCTTCAATACGGACATCAGTGGAACGGGAATGTCAGGAGGAACTGGGAGAAGGACGAGTAAAGGGTGAAGGAGTCGGCTGAGGGGTTGCCTGAGGAGAAACCTCTGGTTCATCATCGGAAGAAGTAACCGTAACAGAGGCTGATGGTAGAACCCGATCAGGATTTTTATATGCCCGGACTTTCCCTTTTCTTGGTGGTGGAGGAGGCTGAGGGGGGACGGACGATGAAGCATCGTCACTCCGCAAGAATCTGCGGGTATGGTGTCTTTTGACAACAGCAGTTTTTCGAGCCATGGTTCTGAGAAATCGAAGCACAAAACAAATGAAAGAGGGCTAAATCAGATGAGCAAGAATACCTGAAACCGAGAATCGAAGGATCAAGATTTGAAAAATGAAGATGATGACCGGAAGTAGAAAGCCCCTTTTCCCCTTTTCGTTCCCGCGACCCCGACCGTGGAAGCCCTACCTCTAACGGAACTCCCGATAGAGACTTATGGGAAGTTTTAAAAAGAGGGGACCACACGAAGAGCGATGGCGAGGGCTCGTGTGAGGTAGCGAGGGCTTGCTGACGGTGCTTGTAAGTCAAACCGAAAAACGGAAGCAAGGACTCGAGGGCGAGGGCTCGAGTGAAATCACGAGGCCTCGTTGACGGTGATGTTGAGGCAACTCGAAAAATGACTGATAGAACTCAACCACAAGGGCTCGAGAAATGGCACGAGGGCTCGCTGACGGTGGTAGTGAAAGTGAAATACAGAGCCGATAATATAGAACTAGACCCCCTTTTTTTTTTAATTTTTTAATTTTTAATTTTTTATTATATTTTGAAATATTATCTCCACTGACTAATCATAGTATCAGACATGTTTAGGATACTGTACACACCCCAATTGATTTTCTCAAAGCAAGAAAACGAATTGAGTCAAGTGGTTTTGTCATTATATCAGCCAGTTGATTATCAGTGGAAATATATTCGAACTCGATGGTTTTCTCTTCAATTAACTCTCGAATGAAATGATCTCTAATGTCTATGTATTTGGTTCGAGAGTGCTGGACAGGGTTCTTAGAGATATTTATGGCACTTGTATTATCACAATGGAGAGTCATTGTTCCTCCAGTCATGCCATAGTCGACGAGCATTTGTCTCATCCAGACAAGTTGAGTACAGCAACTTGTTACAACTATGTATTCAGCCTCTGCAGTTGAAAGAGATACGGAAGATTGTTTTCGACTATGCCAAGCAATCAGACAGTTTCCAATGTAAAAACAACCCCCACTTGTAGATTTTCTATCGTCTAAGTTCCCTGCCCAATCCGCATCGGTGTACCCCGCAATATGAGATGATGTATCAAATGGGTACCAAATTCCATATAAAAATGTTCCCGATACGTACTTTATGATACGTTTTACTGCTTTAACATGTGATTCTTTAGGATTGGCTTGGAACCGAGCACATGCACCCACACTAAAAGAAATATCGGGTCTACTTGCAGTTAAATATAGAAGACTACCTATCATACTCCTGTACATGCTAGGATCAACATCTTTTCCATTTTCATCCTTTGATAATTTAACAGTAGTACTCATGGGAGTGTTTGAGTGCTTACAGCCTTCAAGTCCAAATCTTTTAACAAGATCTTTGGCATACTTGGATTGTGAAATGAAGAATCCATCATTAAGTTGTTTTATTTGTAAACCAAGGAAATAATTTAGTTCTCCAACCATGCTCATTTCAAACTCAGATTTCATAAGATTGGAAAAACTAATAGCAGCTTGTTCATCAGTGGATCCAAACACAATATCATCCACATATATTTGAGCTATCAGTATAGCTTCATTGGATTTTCTAACAAACAGTGTTTTGTCAACACTTCCCCTTTTAAAATCATTATCTAATAGAAATTGTGTAAGTCTTTCATACCAAGCCCGAGGAGCTTGTTTAAGGCCATACAATGCCTTCTTTAATTTGTAGACATGACTAGAGTGTTTTGGATCCATAAACCCTTTAGGCTGCTCTACATAGACTTCTTCATTTAATAAGCCATTCAAAAATGCACTCTTGACATCCATTTGAAAAAGTTTAAATTTCAAACAACATGCAATGGACAATAAAATACGTACAGACTCAAGACGTGCTACAGGTGCAAATGTCTCATCAAAATCTATTCCCTCAATTTGTGTATACCCTTGAGCAACAAGACGGGCTTTATTACGAACTATTGTCCCATGTTCATCCATTTTATTTTTGTAAATCCATTTGGTACCTATTACATTTGTATTTTTTGGTCTTGGTACCAAATCCCATACATCATTTCTTGTGAATTGAATCAGCTCTTCTTGCATTGCATTTACCCAATCTTCATCCAATAATGCTTCACTAATATTTTTGGGTTCTAATTGTGAGGTGAAGCAAAAACAGCTGGATATGTTTTCAAATTGCTTCCTAGTTTTTACTCCTGTCATGGGATCCCCTATAATGTTTGACATAGGATGCTTTTTATTTGGTTTCAGTTCAATGGATGTTGAAGATGACGAAGGGGAATTGTCAATTAGATTTGAAGATTGATCCACCTCATCTATGGGTTCATGTACATCCAAAGACTGGTCATCAATGGCCACATTAATAGATTCCATTATGGCACCGGTTCTAATATTTTTGACTCTATAGGCTCAGCTAGTATTAGAGTATCCTAGAAAAATTCCTTCATCACTTTTCGCCTCGAATTTTCTCAAGTTTTCACGATCTCTAAGAATATGACATTTACTACCGAAAACCTTAAGATATGTACAATTTGGCTTCCTACCAGTCCGTAATTCAAATGCTGTTTTATCTAGGCCAGCTCTTAGATAAACTCTATTTATGATATAGCAAGCAGCATTTACAGCCTCGGCCCACAATTTTTTTGGTAGTTTCTTACTATCTAGCATGACCGTTGCCATATCTTGGAGAACCCTATTTTTCCTTTCAGCCACCCCATTTTGTTGGGGTGTCTTAGGAGCTGAGAACTAATGATGTATACCATGTTTTTCACAATATTTTTGAAAACGGTGATTTTCAAATTCACTCCCATGATCACTTCTAATTCTATTTATGGGTGTTTGTTTTTCAATCACAATTCGTTTTGCAATAATTTTAAATTGATGATACGCATCAGATTTTTCTCTAAGAAAGCCTACCCATGTGTATCTAGTGTAGTCATCAACAATAACCATGAAATACATCTTTCCTCCTACACTCATATTCTGGGTTGGTCCAACTAAATCCATATGTAGAAGCTCAAGAGGTCTAGTGGTTGTCACAACATTTACTTTCTTATGGGCAACTCTCACTTGTTTGCCCTTTTGACACTCACCACAAAATTTTTGAGCTGATCTATTTATCTTAGGCAGTCCTTTAATATGTTCACTCAATTTAGACAGATCTTTGAAATTTACATGTCCTAGTCTCTTCTGCCATAACTCAGCTTCATTAAGTTTAGACAAATTACAATGATTTTTCTTAGGAGTTAGACAATTTTCAAGAGCATAACACTGATCAGAAGTTTTCAACCCTTTAAGAACAGCTTCTCCTTCATTATTATAAATTTGACAATCATGCTTACGGAAGGTAACATAATGATCTTTTTCACATATTTGAGATATACTTAAGAGATTATGTTTAAGACCATCAACCAACAACACATCATCTAAGGTAAGAGAATCATTTAATTCTAAGGTCCCTTTCCCTACAATTTTGGCCAGATTTTCATCCCCAAAAGTAACCGAATCTCCATTGAAATCTACAAGGTTGGACATATATGTTTTATCACCAGTCATGTGCCTTGAACAGCCACTATCAAGATACCATTTTGACTGGTTTTCAACCTTTAGAGCTGTATAAACAATTAGGCTTTTGTACTTGGGGACCCATTTCAATGTGGTTGTGGTTTTTAAATTTTTAGGGATAGATTCTTGAAGGTTATATCCGAATTTTTTTCTCATTTTTTCATTTAATGTTTTGTTCAATCTTTGAGCCAAATTTTCACGATAATGATATTTCCTTTTCTCCTTTTCATAACTTTGTACTTCAAATTTTTTTCTGATTTGCTTTTTCCCATATGTTTCTTTTTCTAAGTTTGCATTCAAATCTGAAGTGTCCCCTTTTAGCACAGTAAAAACAAGTGATATTTGACGGTCTAGAAGATTGACATTTAACAAAAATAGTTTTGTTCACAGTTTTTACATTGTCTTGGTTGTATCCAAGACCAGTCTTGTCCCCATAAGTTTTACCCAATTTTAGTAATCTTTCTAATTTATATTGTCCTTGGGTAAACTTATTTTCAAAGTTGAGTTTATGAGTATTAAAACTGTTTATTTTCGAATGAGCATTAATAATTTCTTCTGATAAGATACTTCTAATATCTTCCAATTTTTTAATGTCATCCTTATACTTTCTCAACTTATCTTGTAACTCAATTTGAACTTCTTTTAATTTATCATTTTCTTCATTTGTAGTTTTTAGAGTTCTTACAAGATTTTCATTTATTCCTTTTTCTTCTTCCAACTGACTTATTAAATTTGCATTTTTAGATTTTCTTTTACTTAATTTCTTAGCCAGTTTTTGACTTTCCAGAAAAAGAGAATCATAGGCCTCTTGAAGATCATCATCTTCATCATTTTCTGACTCACTTTCTGAGTCACTTCCAACAGTTGCTATAGAGGCTATGAACCCTTTTAGATTTTCAGATTTATCTTGAGTGGATTCATCAGACTCACTTTCTGATTCAGAGGTGTTTTCATAAGTTCCAGTCAAAGCTTTCTTATTTCTTTTTGAGGGACATTCAACAGCAAAATGTCCTTGTCCTCCACAATTATAACATTTTTGTTCTTTGTCTTTGTCTCTTCCTTTTTCTTTCAATGTATTAAATCTGTTGGTATCTTTTATTCTGTTGGTATTTTTATCCCTTGGTTCACTTCTTTTAAAGTTTTTAAACTTATTTCTTTTATTGAAGTTTCTTAAAAAAAAATTAGCTAATAGGGCAACATCATCTTCACTATCAGATTCAGATTTTTCTTCTTTAAGTTTTTCAGTATTTGATGATGATTTTAAAGCAACAGACTTCTTTTTAGGTATCTCATCTTCAAAATGAAGTTCATAGGTTTGAAGAGATCCTACTAGGTCATCAATTTTCATGAAAGATACCTCTCTATACTCTTCAATAGCTGCTACCTTAGGTTTTAAATCTCTTGGGCAGATTTCTAAGTACCTTGGTACAAACTTTAGATTCAGGAATTATCTCTCCTAAGGCCCACATAGAATTTACTATATCACTTAGCTTAGAGTAAAAGTCCATAAACATCTCACTTTCATCCATTCGTATGTTATCAAATTTAAATTGGAGAATTTGGAGTTTAGATCTTTTAACAACAGAAGTACCTTCATGTGTTCTTTCTAAGATGTCCCAAGCATCTTTAGCTGTTAAGCAAGTCATGATACGTTTAAACTCATCAGATGAGACAGCACATTTAATGGCGTTCAACGCCTTTCCATTTGCTATGTATAACATTTTTTCCATGTCTGTCCAAGTGAAATAATCTTTTAGTTTGGTACCAATAACTTGTTGAACAGATTTTCCAGCTTCATCTCTAGTAGGTTTTTCTGTGATTTCCTCAGTCGGTGGTTCCCAACCTCTTACTATTGATTCCCAAACAGCTCCATCTAGTGATATAAAAAAGCTTTTCATTTTTGCCTTCCAAGAGGCATAGTTGGAGCCATCAAAATAGGGAGGTTTAGAAACGGGGTGACTATCACCTTTGTGCATGATTCTAGTAAAAAGATCAACTCGGACGGTTAAGTCCAACTCAGAGTAACCGAGCTCTGATACCAATTGAAATTCCGTTACTAGACGTATGCACGACCTAGAGGGGGGTGAATAGGTCAGTTTTCAATTTTAATTCCCTTTTAAAATTTCTTACCAATTTATATTTTTAGTAAACAAAATAATCAATCCATGCATTCAATCACATAACACAAATATTTTATAGTGGTTCGGTTTCATCAAACCTACATCCACTATTAGACTTCCCAACTCTAGGGTCGTCCCAAATATACTATATAAGGGTCTCACACCCAAATAGTACAACCTAGTTTTTTTATAGAGGTTCAACCCAATTGGTCTAATCCTCTACACCTATTTTTTAGAGTGGTTCGAACACACTGTTCTAATCCACTTTACAATGTTTTAAAAATAAAACAAGAAGAAAACTTGCCTTGGGCCTTAACCGTTTTACTTTTAGCTCTTTCTTCTTTACCGAATCTCTGTGCTCCTTTCCATCAACTCGGCATCAGCAGCATATTTTGTAGGCACAGCAGTAGGACAAGATATGACTGATTTTAGTCCTATGTAAACACCTTATTCTTCATCTTGATTACCCGAATATCATTAAGACGGATGATGAAAAATAATGTTTAGAGGGAAGGCCGAATGCTCTCTCACTGATAATCTTATTCTCTGTATTTTCTGAGTGGATTCGGTATCTTAAACAACCCCCTTACTGTTATTTTATAAACAGTTTCAAACAGTGCTGTTTTTCACGCCTGCGAGGCCTCGCAGATTCTGATGAGGCATTGCCAGCGTTAGAATCTGGAAAGACAGCACACGTATGTGCTGTGCAATCTTTCAAACATAATCCAAGTAGATACCAGCCAGCTCATGTTTACTGTGTATGATTTGCCACACTTTCCTTAGCCATCAATCAAAGATTAGATGGAAGATTTTTCAATATTTACCTTAACCATCAATTAAGAATTAGATGGAAGTTTTTCAACATTTTCCTTAGCCATGGAGGAGCCTTTCCATACTTGTCATGGACAGCTCCTCAAGGATATCCAAATTCAAATTTCAAACGAGGTGGCAATATCTCACAATGGGTCTATTTGTTTATCATAAATAGATTTACCATAATTGGTTGCCAATTGATTTCCCATGATTTACCTCTTAATTAATCAGTCACATATTAGTCTGAGTCAGCTCGACACAGGGTCAGCTGCACTCAACTCAGCATAGCTGGTTGTGAGGCCTCGGCAGATTACATGAGGCCTCGAGGCTGAAAGTCATTTATTTAATTTATTTTCCAATTTAATACTAGGTATATGACTTAGCCTAAGGTCTCCTACGGGTCACTTACCTGTGTGCCAATACTGTATTTGATGTAGCCGCTTCAACTTCATATTAGATCTTCTTATTCATCCAAGGCAAGTCCAACTGAGTCACGTAATTGACAATAAGGGTGACTAGGACGAACCGGGGCACTTACAGAAAACATAATTCCCTTCTCTTCCTTATGCGGTCCTTCTCACCTCAATTTTTAAGAAATTCAAAGTTCTTCTCCCTATTGAGGATAGAATTGATCTGAAATATTCTGATAGTCTCAATGACACCACCATAAAATTTATTGGCTATAAACTCGTAGACGGTGTTTGGGCTCGAAAAGAAAGGGGCACCAGAAGACAATTGGAAGCAGTTGAAGCTCAATAGATTGAATACCAACAGGTTGAACCCGGACATGTTCAACCCCTTTTACCTACCAATGCCCGTCCTTCCCCTCTACTTCTGCAACTTCCAGTGCCACCAACTAAACTGAACCATCGTATTTTTCAGCATTCAAAGTTGAATTTAGAGAATTCAAGGACTATGTCATCAGTCGTTTGAACAAGATGGAGAGGTCATTGGATACTGTAGCAAGTCAGATGAGCCTCATAGTAATTCCAATTGCTCCAGGATCACCTGCACATCCTGCCACACATGCTGCTCCAAGCTCACATCCTGTCACACATGTTGTTCTAGACTCCTCTGCATCTCCAGCTGCTGCTCCAAACTCCGTTGCATCTCCAGCTGCTGCTCCTGACTCCACTACATCTCCACCTGCTGCTCTTGACTCCGCTGCATCTCCACCTGCTGTAGAATCATCTAGACCTTCTGTCATTGATGCTCTAGCCTCTGATGGAAATGTTGTCACTCCCGCTACTATCTCTGCCACACCTGCTCTAGGATTATCTGCACCTCTTGCCACACCTGCTGCTATCTCTGGAACTCCTGCCACACCAGCTGCTACAACTGTCTCTGGAACTCCTGCAACACCTGATGCTCCTATCAAAACAAGATTCACCAGCCTCTGATGCCCTCCAGAGTTTCTTTTTTCTTTTTGTAAATTTACAAGCATTCGATGTATATAAAGTACTTTTTTTTCTATAATATTTTGATGTTCATTGTTCATATTTAATAATATTTTATGAACAACTTTATAAAAGGGTTGATGATATCTCATTTATGAGAACAAAAATTGGACAAATTCTTCTTTTCTTTAAAAAAGAAATCACCGAGTGGATGTGCCTTGATATGTTCAAGACTGAATCATGGGATTGCAATCCCCATACAATTATTTGTATTCCTGGATGTACTTATCTGCTGAATGTCAAATGAACAGACACAATAGAAACAAATGAAAGACTAACCACAAAAGCTAGAAAACAAGAAACAAACAAACAAAAAAAGGAAAAAAATGAAGTACATACTGCCAAGGATCATCTCCAACCAGCATCATGCCTCCTTCATTACCTGTATATACAATCAGCCAATTTTTAATAGGACCCTTCAATTCACCCTCAAATTCAAACATCTGATCCAATTCAGCAATTAACTCATCATAGTTGTTGAACTTTGTAAGGTCTACAGACCGACCAAGAGCAATCCCCTACTTGTGAACCTGAAAATCAAATAACAAATATCCTCAGTGTGCATCGAATTCGGCTCGCCAAGATTTTTCTAAGGGATCGGGTTGGTGATTCGATTTTGGACATTCCTATCTCAACCGCCGAATTCGGCTCATCGGGGTCAATTAAGGGATCCGATTGGTGATCCGATTTAGAACATTTTTGTATTCAGCTAGCCGAAGGCCATTAAGGGATCCGGTTGGTGATCCAATTTTGGACATTCCTGTATTCGGCTCGCCGAGGGCCATTAAGGGATCCGGCTGGTGATCCGATTTTGGACATTCGGGGAATTCGGCTCGCCGAGGGCCATTAAGGGATCCGGTTAGTGATCTGATTTTGGACATTCATGTATTCAGCTCGCCGAGGGCCATTAAGGGATCCGGTTGATGATCCGATTTTGGACATTCCTCTATTCGGCACGCCGAAGGCCATTAAGGGATTCGGTTGGTGATCCGATTTTGGACATTCATGTATTCGGTGAATTCGGCTCGCCAAGGTGGATTACGGGATCCGGTTGGGTGATCTGATTCTCGACGTTCTTATCTTCTTTACGGTACGGCGATGAAAGGTAAAATGGAGACACAGTAAAATCCGTGTCTCTAGACACGAAATGTCGGTAAAAGGATCGCTCGCCTTTCAATAAGTAGTATTTTTATTTAAAACAGTACTTTTAATATCATTAGATCTTTCACAACTACCAAACAAGAGGATTTTATTTTTTACGACATTTTTTTTCTAATTTGTAAAGTGAGATATGCTAGGTTCATAATATGATGGTTGCCAAACACACTCTTAAATTTTCTAATATATAATTTAGTATAATTTAATTGGCAACAAATGTCTGGTCCAAATGTTAGGCTTATGTAACAACCCGACCGAATACAGGGCTTAGGGCTTGACTCAGTGTGATATTGTCCGCTTTGGGCCTCGCACACATGCTCGCACCCGCACGATTTTGCATTTGGGCTCGGGCCCACCTGGCCAGGCCCAAACGCGTCACACGAGTTAAGAGGCTTGGCCTCACATATAAGCACTCCCCTCCTTGCCTCCACTACCGATGTGGGACTCTTCCCACATCGGTGGCAGGGGTTTCACAATCACCCCCCCTAAAGCCTCGAGCCGCCCCCGGCTCGACAACATCAGGGAAGGAGGAAAGGCCCACACAGTCCGAATGTTGAACTCGGCTCTGATACCATTTGTAACGACCCGACCCGACCCGAATACAGGGCTTAGGGCTTGACTCAGTCTGATATTCTCCGCTTTGGGCCTCGCACAGGTGCTCGCACCCGCACGATGACGAGTTTTGGGCCGGGCCAGGTGGGCCCGGGCCCAAATGCAAAATCGTGAGGGTGCGAGCATGTGTGCAAGGCCCAAAGCGGACAATATCATACTGAGTCAAGCCCTAAGCCCTATATTCGAGTCGGGTCGTTACAGCTTATATAAAATTATTTAAAAACTCAAAAAGACTTGAGCACTTAGGTTTTAAGTCGAGTGAGTTGATGAGTTTCTATGAATTTTTTTCAATTATTTTTTTATATTTAAGAACCTTAAGACTTCCACCTCTCTAAATATGAAGGCTGGATAAAACTCCAGATGCACGTAAACTCCTGCAAGCCACGTGCATCGGGATAGTACGGAACTCAAATCTGAGACCTTTGGTTTCTGAGCGAGAGTGTCCGTCAGTTGAGTTATCTCATGTGAAACTTTTTTTCAAATTATTTTAATATTTTACTAGAGTTACTAACTTTAAAATATTTTAAATTAAATTTGAATTTCATTTTATCAAACACTAATGCAAACCCTTCATCCACTGCCTTCTATAACCTCATGTGTTCTGCTTAAGATACACCATCCCAAAGCACGAATACATTTCTATACATTTCTTAATTGAGACTCTGGTAATAATCCGCACATTATGTGTTTTCATTGTAGTGCACCATCTTTAAAAGGAAAAATATTATTTTGCCATTACTTTTCTTCTTCTCTCTCTTCTCTCTTTCAGGAAAAAATAGGGCTAAATGATATTTTCCTTTTAAAGGTGGTACACCACGGTGAAAACTCATAACTCACGGATTATTATCCCTCTTTTTATTTCTTTTGTTTGAGTTGGGTTTACACTTAACTTGTGTATTTTCCGTTCAACATATATCTTCGTGTTATCAATAATTTGTAAAAGTTAACTGTGAATTGCTGAACTTCCAATGATATAAAATTCTTACACGTGTAAAATCTATTCATTGAGAATCAGTTCATTGTCACTTGTTTATTTTTATTTCTTTTGGTTGAGAATCTGGAGGGTCCCCCCTTTCTGCTCTCTCTACTGATCGCCAGAGTCGCAAGGGTGCTACCAGTCCTTCGCATTCCATTGATCGCAAGTATTTCGATGAGCGATTCGCCGAGCTGGAAAAGAGTCAGGAGTCATTTCTTTCTTATCTGAGCAAGCGTCAAGATCGCCTCCTGTATCAACATCAGGAGCTCTCCGTTTATATCAGAACATCCATCCGGCGCATCTTCCACTCTCTCCAGCAGATTTCAGATTCATGCCGCCACAATGATGCAGAATTTCCTCCCTCGTCTCCTCATGATTGAAGCCTTTATTATGGAACTCTGTGTATTTTGTTTATCTACAAACTACTTTTAGTTCTGAAATATTTAAACTTGCTCTTACTATGTAGTTTATGCTTGAATACTCTGCATTATAGTTTCTCTTATGTTGTCTATTATGTTCATGTCAGATTTAATGTGCTTAATATTTGCATATCTTATGTTTTTGTTTAACTTACCTTTATCAATTTTCTTGACAAAAAGGGGGAGTAAAATAATGTGCTAATGTTGAGGGAAGGCATACAAGTCCCACCAGTATCTATTCTTTTTTTTTATGCAGGAAAATGGGAAAATGATTGTCTTTGTAGGCACCAGTTAAGGGGGAGATATTTGTGATATTAGAGGATTTAATATCATTATAATTTTATTTGTTATGGAGTGGTCTTGTGTGCATATATATTTTGGAAAATTGGTGTAATGGGTAGATCTTAGGTTTTTGTCACGAAATTGACAAAGGGGGAGATTGTAAGTGCCCCAGTTCGTCCGAGTCACCCTTATTGTCAATTACGTGACTCAGTTGGACTTGCCTTGGATGTATAAGAAGATTTATTATGAAGTTGAAGCGTCTACACCAAATACGGTATTGGCACACAGGTAAGTGAACCGTAGGAGACCTTAGGCTAAGTTAAATCCTTATTAGACAATTGGTTATAAACTGAAAAATAAGATAATAAGTGACTTTCAGCCTCGAGGCCTCATGCAGTCTGTCGAGGCCTCGCAGCCAGTTGTGCCGAGCTGAGCTGAGTTGTTATTTTGGACAACTGTAATACAGCTGACCTTGTGTCTTGCTGACTCAGTCTCCTACAGATTTAGGAAGTTAAAATCTGTGTCTTTTTATTGGGAGTTAATTATGGTAAATTGAATGAAGGTTAATTATGGCAAAAGAATTTATCCACATGGTGAGATGCTGGCACCTCACATAAGTTTGAATTTGAATACCGTTGGGGAGCTGTCCATGTGTGACAAGTATGGAAAGGCTCCTCCATGAGTTGTAAATCCATTTGCAATCTTCTCATCTAATCCTTGATTGATGGCTGAGATAGATCTATTGCAAAACATGCACGGTGGATATGAGGTGACTGTGTAACACCCTGGAATTTCAAAGATAACAATTTATACGAATTTATCCATATTTACGGAATTGCCATTGTGATATATTTGATTTAAATTTAAATGGGTCAATGGTTCAATCAAGACCCAAAGGATGGTAGTTATGTTTACAAGACAAATAAATGGATGAGATGTACTCAAACGGGTCAAGATTTGTAATTGGGTTAAATTTTGTTAAATGGGTCAAAATGGCCAAATTGGACCCAATGGGTCGGGTTTGACTTTGTTGACCACTAAGTAAGTCCAAAATTGATTAAATTGGGACTGTTTGGAGTTTGAAATAAAATTATACAGTTGAGTTAAATAAGTGGGCTGATTTAGAATAATTATAGTGAGTGAGTTTATTGAAATAAATTTAAGTAAGTGAGTTGTTAATAAGTTTTAATTAAGTGGTGTGTGAAGTGGAAGAGTTGATGTTTCAAACTCACACCACTCCACACGTTGAAGGGCAGCTAGAGGGGGTGGGGGAGTTTCATCTCAAAGATGAAACCCCCACTCATAGTCTTTAATGAGAAACAAATGGGAGATGAGCGGCCACATGGTCTTAATCCAAGTTGAACATCCACAACGTTGGAATACATAAGAGGGGTATTTCAAATTCAATTTGCACGTTGGAAATGGCTTAAGAGTTTATTGTTTGGGTCTTAAAAGAAACAGCCAATGGGGAGACGGTGAAGCTCATGGAGTTTCATTTGAAACTCCCATATAAGATATGAATGAAGGTTGGCTGTTACATTAGGCTAACAAAAACTAGCCGTTGGTGTGGGAGTTTCATTTCCATATGAAACTCTCACATCCAATGGTAATGGGAGACGTTAATGAAAGGGGGAGGTTACACCAACAACCATGCATGAGAGACGTTGGGAGCATAGGGAGGTTTCATCTCATGATGAAACCCCCAAGAAACATAAGGTTTTGAGTTAAGGCAATGGGAGTTACACAAGGTTAACCTTGGGCTGGTTTTGATTAAGCAAAGGGTGCCCATTTCACTCTCTATCTCTCTTTCTCTTTGACGTTTTCTCCATTCTCACAACCAAGAACAGCAGCTGGTTGATTAGCTTCAATCAGTCTTAGGCTGATCTCTTTCATCAAGACAAAAAAAAATCAGCAAAAGGTTTTTGGCAACAAGGTTATCAATTTCAAGACCAAAATTCTCTTTCTCTCTCAAATCCATATCATCTGGCTGAATTATCCCAAGGAGCTTGCAGCAAGATCAGTCTCAGCCCAAAGAACAGTAAGAGAGAAGGAGAGGTCAAGGAAATAAAGGGTCAGATTTAGATATCCGAACTTAACTCGCGTCATGACACTCCACCCCTCTCACTTTGTTGATTATAATATAAAAAAAAAATAAACTCTGATTATTAGAGTGAAAAGGGCGGGGTGTTACAGACTGGATTATGTCTGGACAGATTAACTTATGCACATATGTGTTGTCTTTACAGACTTACCGCCACGAGGCCTCATTGGAAGCCTCGAGGCCTCGTAGGCGTGACTTACTGAAATGCTGCAGACAATCTTATAAATTAATGTAAGATGTTTGTAAGAGGGACCGAACACACAGAGAAAAATAGGAAAAATATTACAGTGTGTCAGATCATTCAGTCTTCCCTCTTTGCACCTTCTTCATCACCTTCCTTAGTGAATGTTTGGGTAGTCAATGCCCCAATCCTGATGAAAAGTAAGGTGTTCATATAGGACTATAAAACCAGTCATACCCAAGTCCTACTGCTGTGCCGATGAATACTTTGATGATGCTGATTTAATGGAAAGGAGCACACAGATTCAGTAAAGAAGAAAGAGCTTAAAGGAAAACGGTTAAGGCCCAAGGCAAGTATTTCTTCTTCGTTTTATTTTAAAACATTGTAAAGTGGATTAGAACAGTGTGTCCGAACCACTCTAAAAAATAGGCGCAGAGGATTAGACCGATTGGGTTGAACTTCTATAAAAAAAACTAGGCTATACTATTTGGGTGTGAGACCCTTATATAGTATATTTGGGACGACCTTAGAGTTGGAAAGTCTAACAATGGATGTAGGTTTGTTGAAACCGAACCACTATAAAATATCTGTGTTTATATGTGATTGAATGCTTAGATTGAATACTTGTTCACATATCACACACATAGATTGATCGGTCAGTTTTATGAATAGCAGTTAATTTGAAGGTGAATATAACTTATTGAATATTTTATTTACTTAAAGTATAAATCGGTTGAGAAAATTTTAAAAGGGAATTAAAATTGAAAACCGACCTATTCACCTCCCTCTAGGTCGTGCATTACTCTAGTAACGAAATTTCAAGTTAGGGTAGGGCTTGACGCCTACGTAAGATGCTAAAGTAAAATTAATAAACTTTGACTCAAAATTCTCAGATTTGAGTCAAAGATTCCAAAAACGAAATTTGGATTTCCACTCTCTCACTTTGAAAGGAAGAGATGGTTCTAATTTTGATGAGACAATTTCACCGAAGAAATTAGGAGTTATAGGAATTCAATTCAAATGAGGAGTTGAGAATCTGAATATTAAATTTTAATACATTTAATTGTCTGAATTAAATGCAATTAAAATTAAACATACATGAATGCTAATTCGTTTTGAGTTCGGATTGAAAGTCAAGGAACCTTCTATTGAATCAATTTGGATACAGATTTAAAATTTAATTAAGTAATCGAAATGGATGCAAGACAAGAAATTTAAATTCACCGTGCAAATAAAACTCAATACTTAAATTAAATTAAATTTAAACACATTAAATCAAATCAAATTTAAAACTTGGGGACCCAAACTTCAACTCAATTTTCTGTCTCTCAACAATGCTTAGCCTAGGCTTTATTTATAGTCCTTATTTTCACTTTAAAATTTAAAAAAATAAAATAAAATAAAACCTGTTGAGGTTCACATCTAATATGTCCTTGAATCTGTGCCCTGGGTTTGCCCTTGAAAACAGAGAGAAAAATCATGCACAATCCCAGCCCAGATCAGGCCTGCAAGTCACAGATATGCAGTAATTTCCCTTCTAAACCCACTTGTCCAATTCCAGGAGCTCAGGCCCGAGGGAGCTCTATTCTTCGGCGTTTTAAAAATGCAGGCCCAGGCCCAGCTTCCTTTGCTGTTTGAGTGGGTTCTCTGCCCAGTTGGCATTCTAGTAGGTCCAAATCGACGGTGACTCAGAAACTGATGTGTATTTTGAATTGGGTCCCTCGGGAAATGAAACGGGTTTGATTTATTGATCTTTTGGACCCAAAATGTCTCCCAAACAGACCCAGACCCAACTGACTTAATTGGACTTAAATCTGAACGAGTGGGTCCATTAAGTGCTTAGGGGTCTTTGATTCCCTCAATCGATCCGACCATGGATTCTGAGAGCTAATTCATCGATTCTATCCAATTGGGTCACCGCGGAATTCATTGGGTTCGATGTACGCATCAATTAAGAACAGATTTTATAATCTATAAATTATTTTTAAAGTTTTAAAATCATATTTTGAGTGATTTATTTAAATAATTTTTTATAAACTCTTCATTCAAATATAGTTTTTTTTTCCAATTAGTTATTATCATAATTCTAAGTGGAACCAACAAGAAAAAGAGTTGCAATGAAAACTTTTTAAGTAAGACTCAATGGGAAGATTGTCTCATAAATGGGTCCCGGGGACACACAATTGGGTGTAATGAACAGGAACAAGATTGATTTTTAAATTTTGATTAATATAAGTCATTGATTTTTCAAAATCATTTTATGCACCCTCTGCTTGTGGTCGTCCATACGTTGCACCAAACTATGTGGGGCTTAGAATACGAACCGATTTAAATTTCAGACAAATAGGTTTAAAATTTAAAAGTTGATATGTATATTGGACTTTTTTTTTTTAATTTACGTGTTGAAAACTGTATGAAACCCAGCGTAAAACTCTCACATGTGATATCCTTACCTTAAAGGCATTCACAGGGGTTCAAAACCATCACGTCCTGCCCTTTCTGAAGTGGAACGCAACCAGCTGAATAACACTTGCATGGGTTTAGTGGCCTTAATATATGCATAGTGGCACGTATCAAGCTTTTTTTTAAATGACAACTTTTATAAAAGAATTAAGGCCCTCATTATGTTTTAGCAATTAATTAATGACTAAGTGAGGTCTAAAATAAAAAATGATATACAAAGGTATCATAAACCCTTAAAACTTCCATTTTTTATAAATGCATGAATAAGATAAATACATTGAATGGACCAAACTTCTTTAATACACTTTCCATGTGACACTCTTAAGTATCTATAAAATGAATATTGACTTTTAATTATTTAAATTATTAAGCCTTTTTTATCCAATGATCTTCAATTAAATATAGGACTTACACAAAATCATCTAGATCTAATTTTTGAAGTAATGTTATTTAGGCTTTTTAAACTTTGGATAGATTTGTTATTCATAGACATGATATCTGAAAAAATCACGTTGCTTTAATCACTCTAAATGTTAATTACTTTATTTTTTTAATTTTAAATATTTGCATCTTACATAATGCCAATTTTCACATTATTTGGTGGCCCATATAAAGATCTTTCCATAAATAAAGAAATCATAAAAATCACTGTCATCCAATCTTAAAAACTATGTTTTTTAAGAACAGACAATTTTGAGGTTTCTAAATTTTCATGCTAACTAATCTTGCATTGGCATTCTTGTTGAAATCAGCCCAAAATCTTGCATAGGCACGTTGAAATGGATCATCAGGAAGTAAACTGGGGCATTCTTCCTCATCTCATTGATGTATTCAACAATGATTAGAGAATCACAGATGGGCCTGCCTTCATGGATTAAAATGGGGACCGATTTCCATTACCAAAGAGCAGGGCCGGCCCTGAGGTCCCCTAAAATCTCAGGAACCCTAGGCGGAGTGAGATTTAAGAGGCACTTTGTGACTGGTATATTAAGGAATTTAAGTGTGAGGGGACCCTAGACAACATCTATGCCCAGGGCCGGCCCTGCCAAAGAGCTTCTTTCTAGGATACTAAGGTCTTCTTCTTCTACTTACACTAGCCATCTTATTCTTCACTTGTCTTCTGGAGCAATCCCCCCTTAATTGACATACTTTTTCATGTGAGTGCCAAGGAATTTGTAGTTTTAAGTCTTCTCTCGATTCACTCAATCTGGCGTATGCACAGGACCGGCCCTGAAATTTCAAAGGCCCTAGGCCCTAGGGAAAGTGCATGGTAGGGGCCCTAGGCCATTGGTCAAATTGGGGGAGCCCTAAGCGACCTCCTATTTAGCCTTAAGCCAGGGCCAACCCTGCATATGCAATTTTGTCATGACTGATTTGGCTGGTAATGGGAGGTCTTCTGGTCAGGCAAGAACAACACTAAACACTGAACCGGTCATAATGATTTCATCTTATTCTTTTTTAATTCGGGCTAAAAAAGGTCGAGGGTTCCAATTCGGTCAGGCTCTAGGTCGGTTTGGGTTGAGTTCGGTTGTACAATTTGAGTTGGGTTGGGCTGGACTGGACTCTGCCATTTTTATATGGTTTGAGTTGGATTTTCAAAATCCAGCCCAAGTTTCAGCCCTATGTTAAATGTACTGTGCATGTAGACACAACAATGGTCTAGTTTTCTGGGTGCATCCACTTATAAATGGGTTCTAAGTCAAGTCTACCCATCAATAAATGGGATTTTGAACAGGTCCACTCATTTAATAAACGAGTCAACAATCTTCGACCCCACACCCATTTAACATGGTCGGGTTCAGGTCTGATAAATGGCTCGATTTTGCCAGGTCTATTATCCAAAGTTCCACATCTTCCAAACCGATCCTTCGTCCACTGGTATTTATCGTTTGTTGTGTGTAATGTCGGAAACTTGGATATGGTGAAGGAGCAAGGCCTATTGTCCAATCCACGGTGTTGCCCCTCCTTCGGCTACATTCCAGTAGCTTCAACAAAACCTGAATAATATGAAGTTATGAACCAATTATATCGCTTCTGCATCCCACTCTACTGGTATCCCGCGTGTTACACTCGTTTGATAACAAAGAGACGAGAGTAAAAATTTACCCCTCCTCATTTTTAATACCCTTTGGATATTGGGGTATTCACAATACCTTACCCCTCAATACCCCTTTTAACTTCCTCTCTTTATCAATTATATATTATAAAATTAAAATCTTTCAATATATATATATAATTAAAAAAATAATATATTTCAAGTAATTAGCAAATTAATTCTGCTTGAAATTTATTTTAAAAATGTATCAAACATTTTCAACATGATGCATTTGGAATCTAACGTATTAACAATTTTATAAGAATTAATAATTTTTATTAAATCTATATAATATAAAAATTAAAAATTAAAAATTAAATTTTATAAAACATAATTGTCAAAATGTCTTATTTTTAAGGAGTGATTCTGCAGAAATTTCGATAGAGTCTCGGAGTATGAAGTTCATGGGTAATCTCTTTCAGAATAATTAGCAATTTATTCTGCTGAAAGTTTATTTTAAAAATGTGTCAACATTTTCAACTTAATGCATTTGAATAAGAGGTAAATTTTACGGGAGTTACTCGATGTTACCCTTGAGTAGGAGTAACTGTAAGTAAGAATAATCTGACATATTAACAATTTTATAAGAATTAATAATTTTTATTACATTCATATAATATAAAAAATAAGAATAAAATTTTATAAAATATAATTATCAAAATGTCCTATTTTTAAAGGGTTATTCTGTCCAAATTTCGAGAGTCTCAAAACTTCGAAAGAGTTTGAGGTTCATAGTAATTGCGGTCATTACTAATTTATTTTGTTGAAAGTTTATTTTAAAAATGTATCAACTTGATGCATTTGGATGAGAGGTCAATTTTATGAGTTACCTGGAGTTACCTTCGAATAGGAGTAATTGTATGTAAGAATAACCTGACATATTAATAATTTTATGAGAATTAATACTTTTATTAAATTCATATAATATAAAAAATATAAATTATATTTTTTTATGAAGATATATATATTGATATTTTTTATTCATGTATTGAGATTTAAAATAATAATATCAAAAAAATTCTTCAATTATTTTTTTAATGTTAGAATGCAAGTGTTCATTTTAAATTATAATTATGAAAAATAATTTATAAAAAATAGATAATATTATTAAAAGTTATATTATTAAGATTTACATTATGAATATTATTTAATAATTATTAGGGGTGAAACTCGATCGGATTTTGGCCTGAGCCCGCATGACCCGATCCGAAAATCATGCAGGAAGGGTTATAAAAGTCAAGCCAGTAGGTCGGATCGGGTTGAAAAGTCAGAAACCCGCATTAAATTCAAATCGAGTTGCGTTGAGAGATTTTTAAATTAACTCGACCCGATCAAACCTAACCTGACTACGGGTTGGGTTGGATTGGGTTTCAGGTTGAATTGGATTATAATTCGAGACAGATCGGGTCAAAAGTTCAGATCGGATCGGGTCACGTTCCATATATTAGTAACTCGGGTCGGATTGAATTTTAAACAATTTCAGCCATAATAATTATATTTTATAAAATTTCTCAAAAAATATTAATATATCAGGTTATACTTGTTTCTAGTTACCAAAAAAGATTTTTTATCCTTAAGATAAACTTTTATTTTACCACGGCAATTACTAAACAAAATAAGAATAATCCCAGTTCAAGTCACCTCCACTCCTCTAAAATTTACCCCTCCAAAAGCAGCCTGTGTTTATGATGAGGCAATAGCCACTGATGCGCCCAATCCTCGCTCTTGCTATGGGCAGAAGCAAAACCTGTGTAACTTGAACTGCTCACTCTTTTTTATGCACAACTCTAGCGAATTTACCCACTGCAGTGGTAATGCGTTTGTGATAAGAGGCAGGGTAGCAAGTAGCAACATCGTAGGGTCAATTACACTGCAGTTAGATGCTGAAAGCAAGAATGACAACAGGAACACAATTGGACTGAAAATCATATCACACTGTGAAATGAATAAATTGGCATCCGATCTTCTCATATAAGCTAATAAAAGAATAGATGTATCCAGTGGAAAAAAAATGGCAGGAACTCATTAATTGTGTGATGGGAACAAAACCTAGTGATGTTACAAGAGCATTGCAAAAATTGCAGACCTGGGAAAAATGTATGCCAGAAGCCGCATAAGGTCGAAGAACAAGAAAAGTTCTCATCAAAAGTGTGCAGTATACGTCTCTGGCCGCCAATTGGATTTCTGGGCAGAGAGTATTGCTACTTGATTTTTAGTATATGTCAAACGAACTTCCCAACGCATTGATTTCAACAAGTTCTCTACCTCTCCAACGATGCTGGAATCATCTCGAACAATTAATTTACCCCCTGGTCTTACTATTCGATCAACTTCTGCCATCACAGGCGCAATTTTGCACCTGAAACTCCAAAAGAGATTCCAATAAATTCTCAAACAAAAAAGAAGAAAACAAACTATAGAAATGAATGCAATTAAAAGAATGAACTATACTCCATCATACCTTTTCTTCAGGGTAGAGAATAGGTGATCAGCATGCAGAAGATCGTAAGTTCTAGGATAGGTACTAAAGGATTCACACCAATCATGATAAATGCCAAAAAGACCTCGTTCATAGATGACTGGTAGTGTATCGGGAGAATCTACATTAACTACGTTCATGACCCACACTTTGAGATCATTCAATGCTGCTGCAAACCTGTAACAACTTTGTCATTCAGCACCAACTCAAAGGATCTTTGTTAAATAAGCTATCAAATTGACATTATTGTTGTTCTTACCCCCCATAAACAGCTCTCATGTCCATAACATTCCTCACATTTGACCAGCTAATGCCTAGACCACTGAGATATGACTTGCTCACAACTCTTTTCCAGTGTTCATAATCTGCTACAAAATCAGCAGGAGCTGGTTTTCCATATACTCCAACCTGAGTGTTGTTTAACCAGTATGGAGGCACCTGCAGTCGACGGGGCCAATCCTGCGGCCATCGTGAGCCCCGTTCTACACTACTAATTGGCACCTTGTGCATGCAGGTCTGCAGAGGAACATACCTGATAAACACAAAACCCAAAGGAGTCACATTAAGTAAGGACCAAATGTTCTAAAAGAACAGTCATAGAGTCATTGTGAAAGCTGTTTATCACATCAACTTGAGGTTAACACTAATAACTGGATTTGGAATTGTTTTTTAAGGACATGAAAATTAATTTTCATGGGTTAGACTGCCAAAATGATGCTACATGAGTGAAGAGAAATGATTCTATGTTGTCACCCTAAAGGTAAGGATGACTTTAACTGACGCCATTAGGGACATGCAGGATCCATCTCTTAAAATCTAAGTCATTCATTAACTTTTAAACACATAGACACACAATCATTTTAGATTTTGTGAAACTATTAGACCCACCCTTTGATGGCTCATATGAGAACAGTGTGGTTATAGATTTTCTAATCAAGTACTTCTCATTTGATCCATCCAACAATGAGTCCAATAGTTACACAAAATCTAAAAAGCTAGATATATGTATCTTAGTATTTAAAAATCAATTAACAGTTTAGATTTTTAAAATGTGGAAGCCACATGCCCCAAATGGCATCATTTGAAGTTATCCTTATCATTAGGATGACAACATAGAATCGTTCTTCAAGACTCCAACCGCAACCTTTATGATTGTTACATTGAATACTGGCCAACTGTGGAAAACAAAGAAATCAGGATGCAACAAACACACAAGTAATCATACAAAAATGCAAATTCATATGGTTATGTAGTGTGACCACATCCACATTAAGATGGGAACAATTCTTTTTCCTTTGAGAATAGGGTTACAATGCTCTCTTCCTCGTACCTTTTTGTACAAATAAATCTCATAACCTTAGACATACTCAAAGATATAATATATAGACAGCATTAAGTATAAAATTACGATAAACCCTTATGGCCTAAAAACTTTTGGATTGGGGCTCTATCCTGAAACAGACGCCGCCATTGATTGACCCTCCCTCCCTACCCCACTAGAACCTCACCAATTGGGTAAAGTGTCCAGGATGGCTTGGATTGCCACAGAACACAAGAAATTGACAAAGTAGCAACTGTGCCACAGGCCCTTATTCGAAAACAACAGTGGAATGGAACAGAGGACCCTCCCTCCCTACCCCACTAGACCTCCCAGGCAAAGTGTCTAGGATGGCTTGGATTGCCACAAAATACAAGACATTGACACAGCAGCAATGGTGCCAAAGGCTCTTGTTTGAAAACAAAAGTGGAAGAGAATAGAGAAGTGAACCTACCAAGCTGCATTTGGATCATCATCTCCTTTGCACATGGGAGGTTTGTTATGCTTTCTGTTTTTGTAACATTCATTGGAGACTGGCTTGCGATAAATAGCAGCACCAGCAGAATTCAAACCGTCCTTCTTGATCGTGATAAGATCCCAACAAATTGATGCTGTTAAAGACTTCATCTCTGAAATGAACAAAATTACATTTGTCAGTTCTATATGATAAGCTGTGAAAAAGGGAATAGATTGTTGGAAAGCAACCATTCCAGATCTCCACATCTTCTTTCAGCTTTTGATACACAGGTGTAGCAGACCAGACAAAATAACCGCCAGGTCGCAAGACACGGTTCAACTCCAAAAGAAGAGTACCACCTGCATGAATGTTCCAATGCCACCCACAAAATTTCAGCAACATGAGCAACTTAAATGAATCAAAGTAAAATCTGAGCGAGTGCAGAGATGATGCTAGAAAATAAGACCTTCAACATGCCAAGGAACCCTGCATCGCGCACAATGCACAATATCAAAGACCCTACTGGGAAATGGCAAACGCTGGGTGCCCATAACAGCAGAAATTGCTGGAATTCCTCGTTCAAGGGCGAACTGAACTTGAGCTTCATGTTCATCTTTGGGGGCAAAAGACATTGCAAGGACATCTCTTTCGAAGAGAGAACCACCAAAACTGGCAACACCACAGCCAACATCAAGAATCACACGAGTGTGCTTTCCCCATGCAATCTTGGGCACAGCCTGTAGTTCAAGCACAAGAAGTTAAATAGAAGTTCATGGAATGATACCTGAGGCCCTTCGTCCTCCCCACAATAAGATCACTTTATACTCTCCAACAGTCCACAATGAAGAAAACAAAACAAACAGAATTCAAGCTCAGATGTAGGTGGCTTTGGTGGGCCTGGGACAGGGTTAAAGGCAGGGGGTTAAGTTATTAACTTGATGGATTCAAAGGTTGAAAATATCAAGGAAAGATATGCACCATTGGGACCATTTAAAGTGGTGGGTGAATCTAAGAAGTTATGGGAAGTGGGCCTTCTGGAATTGAAGAAAAGAGGTGTCTCTACTGAGGATGCAACTAAAAAAATTAAATTAGGTAAGTGGGGCCTAAGTGGACACCATTTGACCAAAAGAAAATTTTCCTCATGAGACTCACGAGGGACATCCCTTGGGTGAAAATTGACACGTGTGCATGAGTAGTGCCGCACATGACGGGCAACTTTTTTGAGCCCCATGTGTAGCCCACTTGGGCACCATTAACACCTCCCCCACCCTTCTCCTTCCCCCTTCACACAATTCTACCCCTCATAATTTGGATCACTACCCAATTTGAACCCATTTGCAGTTGGCCTCACAGTTGGATTGAAATCCATCCAAAACTATCCCATTTTAAGTGTTGAGTTTTGGACCCTCGAAAACCATAGCTTTTCAAATCCAATGGACTTGATTTATTTTTTCACGTAAAATCATCCAGAAGATACCTTTCAAAAGAACCCCACCCCATGAATTTTGGTCTACCCATATGGGCCCTATATAAAGTATTGCGCATTTGTGGCACTACGCAGGTGAACTAGATCCTATGTGGAGCCCACCTATGGTGATGGTAATGTCTCCATTCGAAAGGTTTTATCTTGAACTTATAGTCCACCAAAATCATATCAATTAGATCTACGAAGTCATGGTTTCATAGTCCTAAAATAATATGCAAGAACCACAATAATTTATATGCACATTGCCTAGTATGCCCACCTAGGCCCCATGGATGGGCGGTTTGAAAGATCTTGGCTTGTATATGGTGCCTATAAAAGGCAATTACAATTTCAACTTTTATTAGCAGTGGAAATTCATCAAGTTAGATCAATAGGGTGTAAAAGTCAATTTGGTTATGGTGCAATTCACAGAGGTAGGTGGAAAGGTCCATTGCTGGCCCGACAAACCAAAATTCGCATGATGGTCTCATGTAAACTGGTCCATGTACACAACCCGATAAGCCCCATCTAGGCCTACAAGGATGAGAGAGTTTGAAAGGTCTTAGTTTGTATACGGTGCTTATAAAATTTTATCTTGATTAAATAAGTGAAGTCATATTTTTTAAGACCCTTCAAATTTCAATTTTATTTGACAATGGAAATTCATTAAATTAGATCAATGGGTTGTAAGAGTTGGATTGGTGTCCAACTGGATACTAGTGCAATTCAGCAATTTGACAATCTCAATAAGACTTGTGCCAAAGTATGTCCCATAATTTAAAAAAAAAAAAATAGTGGAAATTTCAAGAGGATGACCTACTTAGAAATACACACCAAACAATATAATAGATAAAATTTCCTACTAAAATAGATGTCGGTTGTAGTTTTTTTTTTTTGGCCAAAGTTAGTAGGAGAAATGCAGTAACTGATTCTAGTTCTACTTATGAAAAATAACACCAAAAGCCAATGCTTGCATAACCTTTTATGCGTTAAATCCTCTAATCAAAGGGCTTTTCTACCAAAATGTCCCTTTATGGAGGGGAAATAAAAAAGAACAGCCGTAAGAGTTCTTTACCAAAAACGGAGATCTTTTGGAGCTAAGCCAAAAACCTTTGGAACACTTCTGTTCAGAGTACTCTAGGGGCAAATAATAAATAAATAAACAAACAAATAAATATATCTGAACAAAAAGGTCACCTCGATTGCATAGAAGAGAAAATTCAAGTTAAATCTAATTGCAAAGAATATTTTCAACTCACAGCTGAGCCACCAGAAATGCATATGAAAAACTTCCATGTATCACCGACATGCAAGCAAATCGACCTTCTTAATATAGCTTACTTTCCCACACCCAAATAAGTATCAAGTGGGGACCTTAGTCCCTACTCTCCCTATAGGAGAATGATATGTACTCAAGCACATAGCATGAATGAGTAGTAATGATAGCAGACAAATGAAACCCCCATCCTACACTCTATGACAAACAAGAATACTCTGACCATGCTAAGAAAAAACTTATTAGAACCACAAAACAATCCTGCAAGTGGCTTTAACTAAAAGAAAAGCAATAATTTGCCTGCAGAATAAAGCAGGTAAGGATCCCTTGCCATTTGTTCGTGAAAATTTAGATGTTAATCAAAGGCATAACAAGAAAAGAGAATGTGATCACCAAGGGAAGTTAATTGTTAGGTTTTTGTTGAATCACAAAGCAAGATCTCCAGGCTCATGAATCACGATCACTTTGATCGCCTCAAATGTCAGTGTTTGGTCTGTTTATTTCTATCATTTTCCATGGGATCTTGATCCGTTAAGTAATACAATATAGTTTTTTCAGTGCCAAAGACAAATTAACCTATATTTTAACAAAGACAGGTTGCTGCTTGATTCTCATTGGGACTGGATTAATCAAGAAATAAACCCCTCACACCACATTTGTTATATGATGGCCTAATGTGCAATGTTAGTTGCTAGTAGCAATAAAATGGAAAACTGTTAGCAACAAATGCTCACCTGTTGAATGAAATCAATGTAATGCAGTGCCCCATGGATGAACTGTGTCCCACCACCAGGAAATATAAGGTGTTCTCCAGCCACTTTCATCCAATTTTGGTGCCCCTTCACTTCGGCGAGCATACTATGAGGCACATTTTTATACCATATCTGCAAAACAGGCAAATGAAGAGATGAAATACGATACCAAAAAGAATGAATTGAATAGCAGGAAAGTAGACCATCAAATCATAACAAATAGAGCATTCATTGCTTTTTCTATTTTTTTTTCCAAAAAAAAAAAATTGATAGAAGATTCATCACTTAACCTTGTCTCTGCTTTGTGGCCACTCAATGGATTGCTTATAGCCAACTGGCAAAGGAACCAGGCATGAAGGGCCCTCTTCCGGGCAATGCCGCTCTCGATGCTCATAGTGTCCAGTGGTGTGCAACTTCTTGAGGAACTTCTCATTGTCCAAGCAAGGGATGTAATCTGCTCCAGCACTGACATTACAAAGCTCCCATGTATACCCATAGATGGCTGACAACCCTTGCCGCCTGTCCTTCTCATTCTGGGACTGGTCTGCTTGGGTCGAAAAAGATCCTTTACCTGCTTTTCTCCCCTTTCCAATCTCTGCCTTATCTGCATTTGGGAATGAAGCACTTCCCTCATTATGCAGAGGGGTATTGCTTTCTTCGCTCAATTGGTTCTGCTGCTGGTTCTCCTCTTTAATTTCTTCATTGATATTCTGCTGTGATATTTGCCCATTCTCATTCATTCCATCATGTTCATACTGCTGCTGACTTTCATCTTTTTCACTCTGCTCCTTTTGCTGTAGTTGATCCTGCTGCTGGTCATTTCTCTCGAGTTCAATATGCTCTTGGGATTGATCTTGCTTCTGAGTATCATCTCTCACACCTGAGTTTGCTGCAAATGTTGTTCCAATTGCTGTTGGTTTTCTTCAATTTCACCTCCTACTTGCTGCTGGGACTGCTGTGTCTGTTTCTCCAACTGCTGCTGATTATCATAGCTCTGGTTCTGTTCGCTCTCACCCCCTACTTGTTGCTGGGACTGCTGTCTCTGTTGTTCCAATTGCTGTTGGTTTTCGATACTCTCGCCTCTCCCTTCTTGCTGGGATTTCTCCATCTGTTGCTCCAAAAGTTGTTGGTTCTCCTCGCTCTCACCAGTCACTTCTTGCCGGGATTGCTGTACTTGCTGCAATTGCTGTTGGTTCTCCTCGTTCTCCTTTCTCGCTTCTTGCTGGGCTTGCTGCATCTGTTGCTCCAATTGTTGTTGGTTTCCGTCACTGTCGCCTCTTGCTTCTTGCTGGGACTGCTGCTCTAAGTCCCGTTTCTTCCCATCGTTCTCACCTCCCTCTCCTTGCTGGGTTTGCTGATTAGATTCCGTCTCTTCTCCAGTTTGGTCAGAGTGCTGTATCTCTTGATGCGTTTCCTGTGGCATTGATTTCTTGTGTTCTTCCTCTCCTTTCACCACCTCGCCCTCCTTCTCCTTTCCCCGATCATCCTCCCCCGTCTGATCCTTATCTTCACCTTCATCCTTACTGCTCTCCGGCTCAACGGCGGAGATCTGCACATTCTCATCTTGGTCTTCGCCAGACCGTCCGGACTTCCTGCCCAATGCGGACAAAATCTTGCTGTCGTCGTCATCGTCAGACAAAGATTTCGTGGAAAAACGAGAAGATGATAGAGACCCAGTTGCGATTTTGGTAGATTGAGAAGGAACGACGGAGGAAGATGTGAGCATCCAAACGCCCAGAACACAGAGAGCCACAAAACCAACAGTGGTTATTGTGGAGATATAAGATGAAGACGATGATGAGCGCTTTCCCGGGCGGGGATTTTTCCCAATCGCCATTTTCTTTGATTTCTTGGAAATCTTAGAAAATCATAATCTGGTGAAGAAGAAGAAGAAGTAGAAGAAAATATGGCAAGCTAGCATTCCTTTTTAGTAACGAAGAAGAAGAAAGTGAGGGGTATTTGTAATTTTTCTGTATTAGATCAATGGGGACTTAAATATAAATAGAAAGATTTCGAAGAAGAAGGAAAGGTTCCTAAATTCCAATGTCTGAGATCCGAACTGAGCGGAGCTACGGACATCTTGGATTAAGAAGCGGACCAAAAGCAATTTAAGACCTCTCTATGGACCTAAGTAATTGACTCACCAACACGGCTGACTCATTCTTTAGATGCATGACACGTGGCTAAATATTTGTCCAATTGTTCGTACCAAATAAAATCAACCAATGTGGATTTGCCAAATATGAAAAATAAATTTTATTAGAAATTAGTGACCATTTGATCTAAGAAGAATTAGAAGAACTGTAGTTTGGGTATTCACCTCATATATTTTAAACTCAATGGACAAAATACTTTCTTTTTGTATGTTTTTACTTTAGGTTTCTCTTCGAGTGATGAGAGCCACTCTACCTTGGATATACTTAATTAATGAGTTTTTATTATTTTTTTATTTTGAATTATTTAACATTATATAAGAGAATGCAATTCAATGATTCCATCAAATTAAAAAAAAACGATAATTGATAAATGAATTTTAAAAAATTAATCTTATAAAATATGCATAGCATTCTCTGAATTGAAACCCACTTTAAATAATTCATTTTATTTATTTTAAATCAAATTTTTAAAGATGTTTATGACATTTTTTTACAATAATTCTCTCGATCTAGTATGACATCGTTATTGGCCTTCATCTATTAGGAAGAGGAATGATTGTACATGGTTTTTCTAATAGTAAGGATAAGTATAAATGGTCTATTTCTAAATACAAAGATACAAAGATGCATATATGATTATGTATCATTTTAATTTTGTAAAATTATTGGACTTATTTAGATGGATCAAATAATAAATACTTTATTAGAAAAACTTTTAAACTTTATCCCACCCCTTTCATTTAATCCGTCAAATATATATATATATATATATATGTGTTTTTTTTTTCTTTTCTTGCATTTAAAAATCAATAAACAATTCATATTTGTTAGAGATGGACTCCGCATGTCTCAAATAGAGCTATTTGTACTAATTCTTACATTAAGATGATAACATAAAATAAAAGTTGAGTTACAAGAACTCATAACTCACTTTTATTTAGGGATATTAATATCGTCTTGGCAGAGATAACAGCCAATATCATTCTCTCTGCTCAATTTTTTTTTTTTTTTTCAAATCTCAGGCCGAAATTTATTTATTTTAAAATCTAGAAAATAAATAAAATATTGGTTGGTATTATGGCTAGTATTTGACCGATATGGCCAAATATCGATGGCGCGAAACACCGATATTTTTTTAAAAAAGAAAAATTCTGATATTGAGTCGATATTTATGATATAGACAATATCATGATCGATATATCAGCCGATATCATAACTGTATCATATCGACCGATATTTAATGCTATGTTTGTATTAAGGTAGAGTCCGGTGACTGATATAATCACCAATCTAAATATATAGTGGTTATTTTAAACAAGGAAAATTAAGGAGACTTCACTCGGAGAATTCTAAGTTCTCTTGGTTTGGATTCACTCTCAAAAAATAAATAGAGCTCACGAGATGGTACAGAAGATAGTTGCAGACGGGTTTTAATATAGGTCGACATCGCCCGATATTGATCATTTTAATTAAAAAACAATTAAGAGAGAGAAATTTCTTGACCGATACCGAATATATATCGGGTCTTTTAATAACCTACCACTTGAATTGCAATTTATTATACTTAAAAAAAAAAAAAAAACTCATGAAGCATCAACTTACCCTTTTCAACTTATCATATGGCGCAATGAACTCAAAATATTGACCTCATTGACCATGAGGCCAACCCCCTCTTGGTGGTATTTATAACACTTATTGCTTTTTATTTTAATAAATGGGCACATCCCTTGATATAGGGTCCACATTCATGTCAAATAGAATATATTCTCTAAATCCATATAAGTTAGTAAAATTTATTTTTAAATGTTTTTTTCTCAACATTTTGATATAAGACTATAAAAATGAATTTCTGAATTTAAACTCTTTATTTTAGTAAAAAAATAAATTTTAGAAATACACTAAAGTGGTTAGATACATGTAGAGAATGTATTTTATTTGATAAAATTTCCAGGCTTTATATATCATACCACATGTTTATTTTGAAAGATACATTTGGAGCATTCAATGCAATAATAAATCTTAATACCAAGTTATTTAAGGAAATAGATGGTGTTTCTCTTGTTAAGATTCTCATCTGAGTATCTCACAGTTTTTTACATGTAAATTTTTTTAAAAAAATTCATCATGCATGGGTCACTTTGGCACAATGTGAAAGGTATGTTAGAAAAATCTAAGTACAAATATAAAAACTTACATTGATTGGATCAACGAAATCATTTTCTTTTTTAAATTTTGATATTTTAAATTATTTTTTAATTCTTAATTTTTTATACTTTATTTGGGACTACGTTAACTCAAATATTATAAGCTTTTGAAATTTTAAAGGTTTAAATCATTTTTAATTATTAAACTTTTGTATCTTTTCTAGAGCATACTTTGGTCAAATGCGATTGGTCCATTGAAATGTCTAATTATGAATATGAGACTAAAAAATGTCAAATTAATTAGATGATTGAATCAATATCTTTAAAGTTCCTACAATACCATATATCTATTTACTCAAAATCCTATGTAAAAATAATAATTTTTAAAATTCTAATTTTCACTAACCCAATAATGACATCCTATTTCTTAGTCTTCGAAAATGGCCATTGCGCTCCTTTTATTTTAATTTTACAATATATGTGAAAGCCACTTTGCACTAATTTGATGGGTAAATAATTATAATTAAATATAAGGGTAGCATAGTAATTTGAGCATAAGGGTAAAATAATAATTTATGAGCAAAACAACTCAATAGTTTTGACCATTGTCACAAATTTCGTTATAGGGATATTAGCGGCAATTGTTAATAGTGGGATACTTTTAAATTCTCAGATTTTCATCGGAAATTTAATGGGAAAATCTCGAACAAAATATAATAGTTAAAAAATATAATAAATAAATAATGTGGTCGGAGTTTGAAAATTTAGAAAATATTTCAGAAATAAAAAAAAATTGTATATTTGACCTAAGCATTTTTAACAGGAATTTAACGGTAAAATTTCATGATTTAATGGGAATTTATTGTCTCTCACAAAAAAAACACATTTTAAACGGAAATTAGACGTGATAAACTCGGGTTATTTCAAATGTATACATCTCCATCCTATTTAATAGATTATATACCTAGATACTGATCATTCAATGGATGTACCATTTGACATAATTCAGTCATGCAATTCTCATGACTGGCCCTACAATTACATAATATTTAGTAATAAAGCATAGTTTGTTGGCTCTACAAATTTAAGAAAATTCATTGATATGAAAGTTTATAAGAAGTTAATGTCATTAAATATATAAAACCATTGTATTTAGGTTAAGTAAAATAAGCAATTGGGACTTTGTATCAACTACTAACTTTATTTACTTAAATTAAATGGATAACTTTTTAATAAAATTTATTTTTTATAATTATAATAGAAATTGTATATTCTTTATTTTGATAAAATTATTTTTAATAAACTTAATTTATTTAAATTAAATTGAAATAATGAGAATTTCACAACTCAGAGAACAAGACATTTTTTTGACAGACATCTCTCTGCACCAACTTGCCAACTATAAAATATATTATGAGATGAATTAATTACGAATATTGAATAAAATTTTAAATTTGATACTTATTGAACTATGAAAAAGGTAAATATTTTAAGTGAGCAAATTTGTAATAGTATTCTGAGGTAAATATTTTAAGTGAGCAGATTTGGAAAAGTATTCTGACGGGTTACCAACTATAGAAGTGGTCGGTTATAAATCCTATTTGATATTAAAAAATTATATAGTTGAATAGATTACATAAGACAATTATACTATAAGAATGAAGCTTATTGAATTATGTTAAATATTATATTTTAAGATTAAAAATAATCATTACATAAATATTTTGATACTATCACAAATAATCCGACAATGAATTTGCATAAAAAAGAATTATAAAAAGTTGAATCTAAATTTTAAAAAGTAAAAAATAAACCTAATTTAAATATGGGATGGAATTTCAAACTTTACTCTAATCCATATTTTCTTCTCAGGTTCAATTTTAACAAATATAATGACTCATGACAATTACATGAATCAAATTAAAGTAAGTATTATCAATCAAAATATAAAAGTAAAATAAAATAAATAGTGAATTGACTAGCTAGGATTAAAAGATTGGGAAGCTTGAACAATATATTGAATTGAAATTTATTTCTGTATTCTTAAATATCATATGATCTCTTAAAATAACTTTTACACTTATAAGCATATATAATCTATTCGAGGGGTAAGTATGGCTAACCCCAATTTTGTGGATTCTAACTTTTGAGTCTGGATCTAGCCCAATTTATAACTTGCATGAGCCAAGACTGAGCCCATGACTATTTTGATTGGACGACTTCTGCCTTATCCCACCAATTTCAATCCCTAAGTGAGCCCATCTAAACAAGGCAATTTTTTTTTTTTTTTAAAAAAAATTGCATTTATCATGTGAATCACTTTTCAGTCCATTGGTTTTGAAAGATAAACGGTATCCATGCCTGCAAATGAGAATTGCAATTAGGGTTGAAAATGGATCTGGCCCACTCGCCATCTGGCCCAGCCTAATTATTAAGAAAATAGGTGATAAGCACTGAAAAATGATAATTTTATCTTTTAATATTGGATTAGTTAGTATTTAAATTTTATTTATTTTGTATTATTATTTTGATATATTATATTTTAAAAATTATATTTGTTACTATTATATTTTATTTAATTGATGTGTTATATATGTTTTGAGGTTGAATTATGTTCTCAACTCCGACATAAGCTTGGGATGATGGACGATGGGTCTCTTGGTTAAGAGCAGTAAGATGATTTGGCGATTTCTGTCAAGATGCTAATGTTAGTTGTGGGTAAAAGAATTGAGAAAAAGGAAGAGAGAGGAGGAAAGCAACCTCTTCGATGACATCATTCTTCTCTCAGATGGAATCTATCAAAGCTCTCGTGAAAATGTGTTCTGTTTCAAATAAAAACAAAGAAAAATACAGCTGAAGCATAGAATGAGAAGGAGAGCAGCACGTTGGCATCAGACCCTCACTCATGCGCTTAGCACATATGGCCGACTAAGTGTTACAGCCGATGCCACATGCGCATGAACCCTCTCTTGCCTTATTTGTTTGAGACCAAGCATCCTTTACTTATCCTTCCTTATTTATCACTTTTGATCCTAGCCTTTCAATTTGCCTCCTTCCTCAAATATTTCCGCCGAGTCCAACCCTCCATTCCAACTTTCCTTCCATAGAACTTTTGATCCTAGCCTTTTATTTCTCACCTATTTCTCTTATAAATACCAGCATCCATCGAAGGAGAAAGGAGAACTTGGGCATTGATTTTTGGAGACTTTGGATTATTGGAGGATTTCATAAATTTTGGTTAGTGTTTGTATTTTGTTTATTTTATTTTATTGTTTTGTAATTAGTTTTTCAAGTTTATTTTATTGTCTTGTAATTTATCCAATTAAAGAGAGTATAATTTCATGATGCCTTTTTCTTTCTAATTTTTAAATTCAGTGTTAATGTGATTAATTTCAGTAATAAATTCAAAAATTCCATGAATCTTCTTGTTTTGATTTTTCTTAAAACCAAGGTTTCAATACATTGTAATTCTTAATTCATATTTTATTAA
The DNA here is from genome assembly GCA_022113865.1 of Chimonanthus praecox. Classification (NCBI taxonomy): domain Eukaryota; kingdom Viridiplantae; phylum Streptophyta; class Magnoliopsida; order Laurales; family Calycanthaceae; genus Chimonanthus; species Chimonanthus praecox. The sequence continues at coordinate 49,787,933 of CM039093.1, read as the reverse complement.
TAAAAGAGAGGTGGATTTATTTAGAATCATGGTCGTCCAATTATTTAATTTATGTATGATGAGAGTTTGATTTTATTTTTATTCTTTTTATAATTTTATGATTGAAATTATTTTAAGAGATTAGAGGAGAGTAGATGAAATATTTAGGATAGGTAAAACTTGATTTTTCCGATTCTAAGACTTTTTTTAAAGAGTGGATGAAATAGTTGGAAAGTTGAAATTTTATCTAGAAAAAAGGTTGAATTGAATTTTCTTAATATAATGGATTTCGTAATTATTATAATAAGAGTTTTAATGAATGAAAAATTGGAATGCATGATTAATAATTTAAGTGAGCTCCATATTCTAGGCCTTGATTTTATTTGTAAATATGAAAATAAAGCCTCCATAATTCTTTGATCCAGTTTCACTGTAAATATGTACAGAGGTAGTTTAGATGTTTTAAATATTATTTTTGTTTATTAATTAAAAAAAAAACTCTTGAAATTGGTGAACTACGTTGGAAATAATTTAATAGCATCTTAATTTTGTATTTTAAATTAGAATAAGATTGCGTATATATTTTAGATTAAATCCACCATCTTAATTAAAACTAGTTAAATTGTTAAATTATATGTTTAAGTCTAGAATAATTCTAAATTAATATTAAAATTTCTAGATTAGAGAATTAATCTCATATTCATGATTTATCTCCATGTTTCTTAAAATTCTAAAATTACATAATTCAATGGTGTATTTTTTGCGGATATATTTTCCTAAGTTCCAACGGGTTCGACCTCGCACTCAATCGCTATACTATCTAATGGTTCGTGCGCTTGCGAGTTATAAGTTTTTTCACAACAATAGACCAGATCATAAACGTCCATTTGTAATTCACAGATCGGACCTTTATAGTTAGGTTATTATCAAGATAGGCCACATGCAGACTCGGTCTAGTCCGGAAACCCATCGGATTGTATTAGATTTTTTTTTCCTTCCCACGTGTGTGTGTTAAATACTTGGTGCAGAGGTATAAATATCGATATCAGCCGATATATAAAGGTTTTAAAAACCGGCGCCCCATATAGACATCCAAAAAATCTTCCTCTACACACCCAATTTCAAAAAATTGGGTGAAATTACCATTCTACCCATCCGTGTTCTATCATCTGAATGAACTGTCAGTTCATTTTCAGTTCATTCGGATAAATATACTCGTCCGAACTAACTTTCAGTGTAATTTCTATTTGTTCAAATGAATATACTTATCCGAACGAACAGATCAGTGTAATTTCAGTTCGTTCTGACGAATGAACTTATATATGTTCATTCGTTCGAATGATCAGTTTGGATATACCCTAAAAATAGTATGTTCCTTTGATGAGTAAATAATGTGACATGGTAAATGTCAAAAAATGCTGGAGTAAATGTGGTGCATGATGAGCACAGAAAAAATGACAATTCTACCTTTAATTATTGGATTAGTTAGTTATTGAATTTTATTTATTTTGTATTATGTAATATATTGTATATTTATAATTATACTTGTCAATATCGCATTTTATTTAATTTGGTGTAATAAGTGTATTTTAAGAGATGAAGTGCTAGCCGAATTCAGATAAAATAAAGCAAGAAAAGAAGATTCAAAGGAAAGATGGCTGCCATGTTCACATACAAAAATGAAGCAAAATTGTGAAAAAAATACAGCAACCACTGTCCTAGCAAGTTGATGTGAAGCTTAGAGAAGAAATATTGCAAAAGAAGAACTAAAAGAGAGAAATTAGGGGCAGCAAAGGATGATATGGAAAACATGGCTGAACAGAGAGTGAAAGGAGCCGGGCAGCAAACCAATAAGAATTGGTGTTGACGTGGGCCTGCTTGAGCCAATGTAAAGCAGAGCAATGAAGAAGAAGGAAGAAGCAGAAACTGTCTCACAGCAAGTGCTGAAACAGAGGCGGTGAAGAACTCAGCCAAGCAGCAACGTGGAAGAGCATTAAGAAAAGAAAGGTGGCCCACACGGTGATTAAAAGTTAGCCACCCATGGCATTCTAAAAGGGACACGGCAGAAAAAAAAAAAAGATAGAAAAGAGGGAGATGCAGCAGATTCAAATTAGGAAATGGCACAAAGAAGGAAAGTTGTACTGTGGAATCAAAAGAGAAGTTGTGTATGCAGTTGGGTCCCACTTGTATTACTCAATTTATCTCCTCTGAAACTCTATAAATATCAGCCCTCTCCAAAGGTACAATTCGAACTGGAGAGCAAAATCGGATGAGTAGAAGGCTCGGCTGAGAGCAAAGAAGGATGGTGGCATTCATTCGGAATCTCTGACATGGCTCGAGTTTTATTTTTCTATCTCTTTTGTTTTAATTTCATGATGTCCGGCCAATTTCTTGTACTAAAGTTAAGGATGAAACCCCATTAATGAAATAATATTCTTTTATTTGTTTATTTAATTTTTGAATATGTGTGTTCAATTATTTATGATTTGTGCTTCATTAGAATAATTAGATGTTAATTATTTTCACTACTAATATCATGTATTTGTGATAGTTAATATTAATATTTGATTCATTATTGTTTGACGTTTAAATTAATTTAAAAGTAAAACCCTTTGATTTATTGTTTTCTTTTATTTTAATTTAAATACATTGGATGCTTAAATTAATCCCTTTTATCTATTGTCTTTTAAATTAAAATAGGATACATTGAATGCTTAGAAATTATATAATTAAAAGCGAAGGAAATTTGAATTTTGAAAACCATATTAATGAACTTAAATGTTTAAATCTTTAAAACTGGAAATTAATAAATAAATAATTGGAATATTATGGATTTAATGGTAGTGGAATCCGATACCTTAGTAATTTCTCTCACTTTATTCAATCTCTATTTTAGTTATTTTAATTAATTCAAGTATTCTCCTGAAAAATTGTTAACTAGGTTAAGGTTAAAATATTAGGCTTTTTAATTTGTTTTCTCATTCATTCTAAATGAAGTCCCTGTGGGTTCGACCTCGCACTTGCATATCTCTATACTCCAATTTGATTCGTGCACTTGCGAGTAATTATAAATTCAAAATTTGCATAACAGTGCACAAGACACACAATGTAACATGGTAAATGTCAAAGAATGTTGGAGTAAATGTGGTACACAAGACATACAATGAATAGAGTTCTGGAAATATCAAGTATCAGTCAGCAATTTCTCAAAGTAATTTTGGCAACTCCTGCAGTATAGGTTTTTGTTGTACTATTTCGGATTCGATATTGAAAAAGAAAAGCAATGTCATGTTTGCTGGCAGATCTCAAAGTAAATCAGCTGAATATGAGAATGCAGCCAAAACATGAGCTAAGTCTTAAGAGGACAAACTTGAGGAATATGGAGATGCAGCCAAAACATGGGCCAAGTCTGAAGAGAACATACTTGAGGAATATGGGAATGCAACCAAAACATGAGCCAAGTCTGAAGATGACAAGCTTGAGAAAGTGAATGAGAAGGCACATTCGTTCGAATGATCCTAAGTGATCATTCGAACGAATGAACATATATAAGTTCACTCGTCCGAACGAACACATCAGTGTATTTCAGTTTGTTCGGATGAATATACTCATCCAAACGAACTGAAATTACACTGATGTGTTCGTTCAGATGAGTATATTCATCCGAATGAACTAAAAAATGAACTAAAAATGAACTGACAGTTCATTCGGATGAATATATACAGAGGGGTAGAATGGTAATTTCACCCATTTTTAGATATCAGGTGTGTAGAGAGAAATTTTCCAGGTGTTGATAATTCACGTAATTCTATAGTCTATACCAATATCCTCTATACATTTTAGGTGAAAATATTCATATCGCATTGAACTGTGTATATCGGATTTTTAAAGGTCGATAGATACATATCGGTTGTGATATCAATCGATATATATAAAATTGGCATACATATGTGTTTTTTTTATTAATTTATTTTTTCAAAAAATAAAAAAATAAAATCTGTCAATATTTGAAAAAATCACTTAATTTTTTTAAAAAAATAAATAATAGTATCCTTTCGATATCGGCTGATATTTCGAATTAAAAAAAAATCACCGATGTATTAGAAACATCCTGTACTGTATACAACTGAAATGAAATTATATATATATAACTTATTGGTAACAATATTAATGTCATTTATCTGTTAACATATTGAAATAAAAATTATCTGTAAGGATACCATACAACCTTATATTTTCATTCCTCTCACTTTCAATGTTCAATGCTAAAATTTTCTCAAAAACCCTAGCTTTGCTTTTAGGATCACATACCATTTTCAAATTAGAGATTGAAAGCCCAGGTCAAAACATTCCAATAAAATAACTTAATAACACTAACTTTCAGCATTGTCAACAATTTAGTGCTAAAAATATACATTATTTTAATTAATTTCATAATTAAAACAATATTCCTATGCATTCATCATTGCAACCTTATCTGAAATCTGAAGCTACAGACTATTCTCTCACACTGCAAATCAAGTTAATATGGCGTCAGTTGCAGTGGCAAAATAATTCACTTCACATGTATATAATATTTTAATAAGAGTTGATAGAGAAACCTCTGAATGCTGCTTCATCATAAGCTTCATCATAAACTTCCTCAAAAATGGATTCTACCTTTGCCGTTTAATCAACTTGGTACTTACTGTAAATCTCTTATATATGCCGACGGCCGACCTTCTCCTCCTCATCTTCGTCTGTCTCCTTCTTCTATCTCCATTCGCTGCTGCCTGTAAAGAGTCTTATCTACGTCCAAAAGGGCTAGTTGTTCTCAAGGTTTTTCAAGATCTTTCAAAACATTTTCGACGTAGAATGTTACACATTCTTTCTCACCATCTCTCACTATTTATAACTTTCATACATGAAAGAATACAAGTTGAAGTGGGTCAAAACGAGTTAAATATATTTAATGGAACATTTACACTAACCATTTTATTGAATTTTGACATCTTTTATTTGAAAAGTGAAGTATTAATGGATGACTCAACACTAATTTTGATGATTCATGACATTTCTCCATTTTCTACGGCTAACTTCTATGTTCTATCAACTTCTTAGATAAGTTTAACATGGTGAGCACTTGCTTTCTTTTTTGAAAATTTCGGTAGTTTTTTTTTTTAGAAAAAATCATTTAAAAAAAGACTATTTATTTAAAAAATATATATATAAATATCATATCGGCCAGGCCCACAACCAATATTCTTTTTTAAAAAAAAAAAAAAAATCAGTCGATATTCAGTTGAATTATTTTATCCCTAACTAATACTGTGCATGTTAACCGAGATTTATACCCCTATGTTGAGTCCATTTAATTTTTTTAAATTGAACATTGGTAGGGCCCGCACGAACACATACAAATTATGACGGCTACTCTCCCACTTGAGGAGATGGTAGAACAGGGCCCCTCCTAAGTTCCATGGAATGCCCTACGCTAGGACATGGGCCTTGTTGATCACCCATTGACCCCGTCCAGGTAAGTATGCTTTCTCGTCATTTGTCTTCCCATCATTCTTCCTCCTCTTCCCCCTTGCCTCTGTCCGATATGAGACTGAAGAAACATAACTAATTGTCAACCTAAGCATTTATTTTACCTTTATATTTTAATTGATAATACTTACTTTAATTTGATTAGTGTAATTGTGATGAGTCATTATATCTGTTAAAATTGAACATGAAAAAATATGGATGAGAGTACAGATTGAAATTTCATCCCATATTTAAAATAGGATTATTTTTACTTTTTGATAATTAGATTCAAACTTTTTATAATTCTTTTTTATGCAAATTCACTGTCGGATTATTCGTGATATATCAAAATATTTATTTGATGATTATTTTTAATCTTCAAATACAATATTTAACTTAAGTCAATAGGTTCCATTCTTATAGTATATTTGTCTTTATGTAATCTATTCAACTATATAATTTTTTTAATTATCAAATAGGATATATCATCTGATATATCCACTCAGAATACTATTCCAAATCTGCTCATTTAAAATATTTACCTTTTTCATAGTTCAATAAGTATCAAATTTAAAATTTTATCCAATATTCACAATTAATTCATCTCACAGTATATTTTATATTGGCAAGTTGGTGCATAGAGATGTATGTCAAAATGTCTTTTTCTCTGGCATATTTATGTAGCATAAACTTTAATTTATCGTAATTGAGTTATGGAATTCTCATTATTTCAATTTAATTTAAATAATTTCTTAGTTTATTAAAAATAATTTTATCAAAATAAAGAATATACAATTTCTATAATAATTATAAAAAATAAATTTTATTAAACAAATTATCCATTTAATTTTAGTAAATAAAGTTAGCAGTTGATACAAAGTCTCAATTTTCTTATTTTACTTAAACCTAAATACAATGGTTTTATATATATTTAATGACATTAACTTTTTATAAACTTTCATATCAATAAAAATTTTCTTAAATTTGTAGAGCCAACAAACTATGCTTTATTACTGATTATTATGTAATTGTAGGACCAGTCATGAGAATTGCATGACTGAATTATGTCAAATTGTACATCCATTGAATGATCAGTAACTAGGTATATAATCTATTAAATAGGATGGTGATGTATACATTTGAAATGTCATCTTTCAGCCACTAATCTTGATTGAATTAAAAAAATTATATTTTTAAAATTGAAAAAAAAAAACAATGGTCAAAACCAATGTAACAAATATCTCTGATATTTTCATTTTCATCACGAAAATATCGGCAAAATAACTTTTACGCGTTAATAACCCGAGTTTATCACGTCTACCGTTTTTAACGGTAAATTCCCTTTAAAAATGCATTTTTATTGCGAGAAATGGTAAATTCCCGTTAAAATCATGAAATTTTACCATTAAATTCATGTTAAAAACGCTTGGACCAAATATACATTGTTTTATTTATCTATATTTTCAAACTCCGACCACATTATTTATTTATTATATTTTTTTATTTTTTAAATATTATATTTTGTGCAAGATTTTCCCATTAAATTTTCGATAAAAATCTAAGAATTTAAAAATATCCCTCTATTAACAATTGCCTTTAATATCCCGATCAGGGGTTAAAAAATCGGCCATGCCGATATATCGGCTGATATGCATATCGGCAGAAATATCGGCCGATGTCTCATCCCAAAATTGGCATTTTCTCTCTCCTCCGATATCGGAACCGTGAAAAAACTGCAAAAAACCATGACGAACCGTGATGAACGGTGAAGAACCGTAAAAAACCGCCAAAAACAGCAAAAAACCGTAAAAGCCGTATCGGACAGACCGTGTCGAACAGCAAAAACCGTTAAAAACCACAAAAAACCATGTAAAACCGTGTAAAAACCGTATCGGTGTTTTTTTTAAAAAAGAAAAAAAATTTAAAAACCGATATTTATGAATATCGGCTGATATTCAGACCGATATTTCGGACCGAATATCGGCCATATCGGCCGATAATATGTATATACGGCCGATACATATCGTATCGGCCAATATCGTTCGGTATGAAAATACCGATACATATCGGCCGATACGATATGTATCGGCCGATATTTAAACCTTTGATCCCGATAACGAGATTTGTGACAATGGTCACAACTATTGAGTTGTTTTGCTCATAATTATTATTTTACCCTTATGCTCAAATTACTATTTTACCCTTATATTTAATTATAATTATTTACCCATCAAATTAGTGCAAAGTGGCTTTCACATATATAAAATTTAAATAAAAGGAGCGCAATAGCCATTTTCGAAGACTAAGAAATAGGATGTCATTATTGGGTCAGTGAAAATTAAAATTTTTAAAATTATTTTTTTACATGGAATTTGAGTAAATAGATATATGGTACTGTAGGAACTTTAAAGATATCGATTTAATCATCTAATTAATTTGACTTTTTCTAGTCTCATATTCATAATTAGACATGTCAATGGACCAATCGCATTTGACCAAAGTATGCTCAAGAAAAGATACAAAAGTTTAATAATTAAAAATAATTTAAACCTTTAAAATTTTAAAATATAAGAAAATTGTAGTAGAATATAATTCAATAAATATTCTATAATGTAAAAATTTAATTAAGACTATTTCAAAGATTTTATCGAAATATTATGATGATATTACCATTTATCTTTTTTTATTGGAAATTTATCACAACATTAATAAATACACACTATTAACACTATTTTGCTGATAAAAAATATGATAAATTTATAATTATCACTGATATTTGTTGTAATACCTTACGTGGGATGTGAAGTTTGTAACATGGGTCTACTCAATAAGATTTTGAAACACATAATACTTGATTACATCACCTTTGATTACTAAAAGAAGACTCAAATGAATCCAGTCAACTTTGATATGATTTTTAATTAAATAAATTGTCAAATTTATTTAATATATTTTAAAAATTAAATTAAAATTATCAAATGTAATGAGATTTCAAGACAAGTTGATTTTTTTAATTTTTATGAGTTACTTTATATGCAATAAAAAATACAAGTCAAATAGACACGGGTACTTGAGTTGGCCTAAGTATCTATGATTAGATTAGAGGTGTTACATTCGATTTCTTCTAAACTTACTTGATATACGAGATTTGTAGATAATTTCGTGTATTTTTAGGATTTGTCTCACCTCCCTGTTGAAATAAGAATAGTTACGATTATAATCCAAGCGAGTTACCCAAACAGTCATTTGATAAGATAGATTAGAATATTTTATGAATTAAATTAATCAAAATTTTGAGATTCAATATTATAAGACTAAGACGTGAAACTGTACTCACTTCACGTTCATGGGATTTTCCACACATTTTACTTTAATTTATACCGCACTTAAAATATTAGTATAAATAAGAGTTTTTGTGAAGTATTTATGGCCAAGTATGAATAATATTGTCTAAAGAAATATTTCGACATATGAATTATTTCACAAATATTAGTATTATTTCATTTCTATCGATTGACATTTTAGATAATGTTGTGCAAATTTTAAATTTATAACTCGCAAGCGTACGAACCATTTTGATAGTATAGCGATTAAGTGCGAGGTCGAACCCATCGGAACTTAGGAAAATATATCCGTGAAAAACATACCACTAAATTATATATTTTAAGAAATTTAAGAAATATGGAGAAAAATCATAAATATGTAATAATTTATCTAATCTATGAGTTTTAATCTTAATTTAGAAACATTATAGATTTAAACATAGAATCTAACAATTTAACTAATTTTAATTAAGATAGTGGATTTAATCTAAAAATATAAACAATCTCAATTTAATTTAAAATACAAAATTAAGATGATGCAATTAAATTATTTCCAACCTAGTTCATCAATTTCAAGGATTTGAGTTTTTATAAACAAAAGAAAACATAAATAACATCTAAATTACCTATATACATATTTACAATGGAACTGGATCAAAGAATCAAGGAGGCATTATTTTCCATATTTTAAAATAAAACAAAGGCCTAGAATACGGAGTTCACGTAAATTACCAATCATGCATTCAAATTTTTCATCGATAAATATTCTAACAATTAAATCCATGGATTTCATTAATTTAAAAATCTCAAATTAAACCTTAGAATGAATAGAATTTAAACTTTATCTTCAAATCTAAAATATTTCATCGCACTCTTAAAATAAGAGCCTTAGATCGAAGAAGGAAGTCTATTGAATCTAAATTTTCATCACATTTAATTTGAAATAATTAAAATAAATCCACACATAAACTTAATTAAAGAATAAAAATAAAATCAAATAATCATCATACATAAATTGAATAATTGGAAAACCTATATACTAAATATTTCATCACACCTCAATTTTATTTATGAAACATGAATTTAGACTTACATATCAATGGAATTTTAAAGAAAAAGAAATACAATGAAAATCAAAATCCACCAACCTTAGAACCCAATGTGGATTGAAAATCCCACAATCTTTCTCCTTCTCTTCTTCCTCTCCTCTCTTTTTCTTCAATGCTCAAGTTTAGTTTTCTCAATGGGAGAGGGCCAGTATTTATAGATGAAAGGAGGTGGAATGAATGGATTTGATTCAAAGATTTAAATAAAGCAAGAGACACATGGAGGGCGGATCTGATTTGTGTTAAATATGGAATGACTTAAAGGAGGTAAGGAGCTAAATTCGTACAAGGAAAGCGGGTGCAGAATCCCGTTCTTTACACATATACCATCTTTCATCTCATTTTTGACCTTGTTAGCTTCCGAATCAGGAAAAGTCATAAACTATAAAGTTATAGCCCTTGGAGTCTTCTTTCCAACGCAAAAAACATCAAAGCAATCGGACATCGGAGTCGAAATTTAGGACCAAAATACTGAACATGTGTCAAACCTTCCTTATTTTTCTCACTTTCTTATTTTCTTTCTCTTCCTTAATCCACTTGCCAAATTCGAAAATCTTCTTATATTAGCTTGTAAATTTCGAATTTCCTCTTGAGATAATGAAAATAGTATTCACACATGTAGAATTCTTCATGGGCTTTTCTTCATGGGCTTTTCTTAATGGGCTTAATAATTGGGCTTTTCAAATATGGAAAATCTAATAATTAATTTTACCACTTACAATCAATTCTAAAAATGTAGTAAATTAATCCAAACTCTCATAAATGGATTTGAATTAATAAGTTTACAAATAAAACCCTTAAAATTGTGGTAAAATAATTATTAAAAATTCTAACTTTCCAAAATATAAACTTATGCCCATAAATTGCAAAATTCTCCTTTTTAATTCTCATATCTTGTATTTCCCTGTAAATCCTGCAAAACATCCAAAATCTCATTAAACATATCATAAAACACACAAAACAAGGGGCTAACTAGTCCAAATATAAGGGTAAAATAGTCATTTTCCTGTGCTCATCAGATAATATATTATTTGCATTAAAATTTATATTAAGGGACATATAGCATCTTAATTAATAATATTGGTAAAGATCTTGATGTATATGCTTAAAAATTATATAAGAGATTGCTACCCATGTTTTGTATCTAATTAATAGACAAGGTTACATAAATAACAAATTGCCTTCATGGTCCTTGTGTTGCCACTTATGATTGCCACTTATGATAACATGAAAAGGAAAGTGAGAATTACGGGTTAGTGGACTCATCTGTAAGAGTTTTACACTGAGTATTCTGTGATTTTCTACACATAAATTAAAAAAAAAAAAGTAAGAACAAAAATTAAGTGTGAGTAATGTTAAAGAATTAATTTTATTCTCCTCTCTTCATCTTATTGGTGTAAAAACTGAGTCGTTCAACTCTACAAGAGTGCCTTTAAGTAGCATTTATAAAATCTTCATCATTGAACTTTTTGTTTATTTTTTCACTTTTCAATTATTGTCCTAAAAAATATAGTTATGTGTTCTATTGCATTATCTTCCTCATGACTTTTTTTTTTTTTTTAATTTCCAAACAATGAAGTATAGGCTTTATAGGTTATGAGAACACCAAACAAACATGAAGGAGAGAGAAGAGATAAAAACAGACATGTTACACTATACAGTGATAGATGATATGGTGTATGATAGAGTTAAATGGAGAAGAAAAACTTATAAAGTCAACTCTGGATATATGATTGATGATGATGATGATGAAAGAAGGGCTTTTATAGGAACTCTTCAAAAAATTTGATAGCTCCATCATTGACAAAAATGTCGTAGTTGAATTTTATTTTATTTTTTACTTTTTCTTTCCTTTTATTAAGTATCTCTAATATAAAAACTATTAAAAAAGTCAATTAAGATGAATTGGAAATATCAAAGCATGAGGCCTAGATCTTGGATCCTAGATATAAGTGATGTTCTTCCTTCAAACACCATGAGGCCTTTTGGGGTGTGTTTAAGGGTGTACATCCCAATACAAAACTGTCAAGGCATGTGTGTGAGCCAAGTAGTGCTCTAGTCCTAGGAGGGGGATTGTGATGGCCTGCACCAAGTGGAGGGGAGAAACTCCAAGTGTCGTGCGTGGCAGAGTAGGAAAAATCGTCAATGGAAAGAGGAGAACACCACTGTGCATGCAGACGGGCCCGTACGACTCTGTTTCTGACGAGACCCAAGAAATGCTCCCAAAAGGCTTTGTACTTGAAGGAGGAAGCTCTACATCTTATATACCAGAGGATTTCTTTGGCCATTGGCGATATGAGACTTTCAAGTACACACCCAGCGCTCCACACTCGGAGCCTGGAAATTTTCTCTCTAGCTTGGAAGTCTGCCTCAAGGCTGGGCCCACTCTGGAGCAGGGTATCACAGAAAAAGTTGCTAGTGAGGCTCTGTGAATCCCACAATGCAGGGGATGCTTATTGGCCGAATCGTAAGTTGTAACAGTGGAAAAATCCTCGACACATTTCGTCCGATACGCTACATGTGTATCAATTCGTATACCGTGTCGCCGCCACAAGCCGAAATCGCAACCATTCTGTATCGGCAAGAAACGACCGAATCCCACGCATACCGCATGGATTTTTTTTTTTTTTACAACACTGAAGGCTTTGTCATTTTTTAGAAAAAGAGACTGTTGATGATGGTTGTGTGCCCCATTTGTTGTGTAGGCTTGAATCGACCAAAATCATTCTCTCTAAAAAATTTCAAACTTTCATTTTTGTTGCATTTTTTTTCAAGAATACACAATTTTCAGTTATTTTTTGGATGATCCAAACCGTTGAAGCTCGAGTTTTTTTATTAGATCTACGACTAGTGTAAGCTCCTTTTTTTTCTAGATTTTTAAAGGAAGCCTGTCACGCCCTTACCCGATATGAAGGTATTTATTTTTTGAATTTATATTGGATGCACTTGTAATTATTGAAAATAGTTTATTATGTTTAGAAATGTTATATGTAGTGTTTTAGAATTTAATGTAGGCCTAAAATGTGATATTTCATGCACTTGTCATTTTTTCTTTAATTAAATCTAAATTTTTAGATTGATTGAGATTTTAATGATGTAGTTTATTGAAATTAGTGCATTACTTTGTAAATGTTATATGTAATGTTTTATAAATTAATGCAGGCTTAAAATGTGAAATTATGGTATTTTTTTATTAATTTGTAACAATAATTTGAATGATCGACTTGGTAACATTAAAAAAATATTTGAATGTCTAAATGACCGCGACCCAATCATATAATTACATATTCTTCAAGCTAGAATTTTCTTGATTTTTTGTAAAATTTTCAGATTTTTTTAAGAAAAAATTAAAAAAAATCAGAGGAAAGAGGACCTTGTGACATGACGGCCGTAACGGCCGCAACAATACAGTAAACGAATTTTTGATGCCCGATTTCACGGTCAATTTTCTAGTTCATTTTATGGGAAATTTGGACAAAACTTTGTCAATTCTTTGAGAAGGTGCACAGGTGCAATGGGTCTCAGAACATGTAATATTGTTCCTGATACATATTATATTGACTAATTTTTTTGGATAGGGCTAAATTGATATTTAAATAAATCTGTATATGCCCTTTCAATTACTAACTGACTCCACAATTGTGCCACATTTCTATTTTTCAATGAGTTTTAACTAAGAGTTGCTTGGGATCAATTTAGTCATCTAACTCAATGATTACATTATTGTAATAAAATAAATAATTTGAATGGTTGATAAAGTGTCTACTCATCTATTTCCTTTTTAATCACTACCTTATTTTAATTCTCTTGCTATTTTTCCTTTTTCTTTTCCTCATAGTAAAAAAGAAATTGCCAATAATTAGTGGCAAAAGAAAGCAAGTGCTCACCTTTGGAATTGCCCCTTTGATGTTAAACCTATTCAAGAAGTTGATAGAACATAGAAGTTAGCCGTAGAAAGTGGAGAAATATCATGAATCATCAAAAGTAGTGTTGAGTCATCCATTAATACTTCATTTTTCAAATAAAAGATGTCAAAATTCAATAAAATGGTTAGTGTAAATGTTCCATTAAATATATTTAACTCGTTTTGACCCACTTTAACCAGTATTCTTTTCATGTATGAAAGCTATAAATAGTGAGAGATGGTGAGAAAGAATGTGTTAACATTCCACGTCGAAAATGTTTTGAAATGAAGATGAGAAACCTTGAGAACAACTAGCCCTTTTGGACGTGGATAAGACTTTTTACAGGCAGCAGCGAATGGAGATAGAAGAAGGAGACAGACGAAGATGAGGAGGAGAAGGTCGGCCGTCGGCATATATAAGAGATTTACGGTTAGTAGAGGGAAGCAAGTTGATTAAACGGCAAAGGTAGAATCCATATTTGACGAAGTTTATGATGAAGCAGCATTCAGAGGTTTCTCTATCAACTCTTATTAAAATATTATATACATGTGAAGGGAATTATTTTGCCACTGCAACTGACGCCATATTAGCTTGATTTGGAGTGTGCGAGAATAGTCTGTAGCTTATTCAGATAGGGTTGCAATGATAATGCATGGAATATTGTTTTAATTATGAAATTATTTAAAATAATCCTTTTAGCAGTAAATTGTTGGCAATGCTGAAGCTTAGTGTTATTAAGTTATTTTATTGGAATGTTTTGATTGGGGCTTTCAATCTCTAATTTGTAAATGGCATGTGTGATCCTAAAAGTTAGGGTTTCAAGAAAATTTTAGCATTGGCTGATTGGAAGCGAGAGGAATGAAAATGTACCTGTACAATTTTAGCATTGTTCTAAAGTTTAGATGGGCTCACACCTTGACAGTTTTGTATTGAGATGTACTTCATCAACCGACTATTAGGAAATAAAACGCAATCCACAATCAAATAATTACACAGGAATATCGAGATTTTTACGTGATTTATCTGAAGGCTACGTCTACAAAGTTTACTACTCGATTTCACTATGAGAAATAAACTCGCAACCTGTTATAAGGATTTTCCCAAACCCTCTAACCATATGCCTTTCTGAAAATGTCTTTTTCTCTTACCAAAACCCTGAGTAATAAACCTTTATATAATAGGCATTACAAATACAGACCTGGGCCCATTGGGCATTACAACTTATAACCCTGACCCAATAAGGATATATTGAGTCAAACCCATCAATCTTCACCTTGGCGAAATATGTCCGTCACTCTGAAGAATGTTGAACTCTGTTTGTAACACCTCCATCTGATGAGAGCTCACTCCCACCGACCTGCACCCAAAGGTGCACATCCAATCTCTAACAAGAAGAGAGATTGAGCAAGTTGAAGCAATGCTTGAACTTTTCTGTGATAACTGTTGGATATTAGAGCCAACCCACATTCACCATAAAATCACAGATCAAACACACACACAAGCAAGAACACGAAGAACACAGGATATACATGGTTCGGCCCAATCTTGGCCTACGTCAACGGGAGAGTATAGATCTTATTTATAAAAAAAAACAAGATACAAGATTTATTGCAATGCCATTCAGGAATCCTTAACCCAAATTTGTCAGTATCTTTCCTCGTCCCTCTCTCTATTTTTCTCACTATACTCTCACTCCTCACAGCTCTCCGTTAGAGCTGAGATGGCCTCTTAGGCTCCACAAAAGAAACCTAAGACAAAGAGAACTTAAATAATGTAGCTTACAATAGATTGAGCTCACTGGGCCTGGGCCTGTGCCCATCAGACAACTCAGGCCCAATAAGGCTTTGAGCCATAAATCCAACAATAACTGGCTTGGTAAGCATGTCTGCTGCATTCTCATCTGTGTGAATCTTCTGAATGAAGATTTCACCTGTAGCAACCCAGTCTCAAACCCTGTGTTACATGACTGCTATGTGTTTTGTCCTAGCATGGTATACCTGATTCTTTGACACATAAATAGCACTCTGATTGCAACAATATATGGAGACTGATTTCTGTTGAATTCATTCAGTAAACCTCTCAACTATATTGCTTCCTTAGAAGCACCTATCGCTGCCATATCTTCTACCTCTGTAGTGGATAAAGCTGTAGTAGACTAAAGTACTGACCGCCAATTGATAGGTCCACTGGCAAGTGTGTAGGCATAACCTATAGTAGATCTTCTCTTGTCTAAGTCACATGCATAATCAACATCTACATATCCGGCCACAGTTTCTGACCCCTACTTTCTTTCAAATACCATTCCCAAGTCTTTGGTGCCTTCAAATATCTCATAATCCACTGTATTACATTCAAATGCTCTTTTCCTGGATTTGCCATGTATTTGCTAACTACACCCACTGCTTGAGCGATATCTGGTCGAGTACATATCATGGCATACATGAGACATCCCATTGCATTAGCAGACGACGTCTTGGAATCTCTACAACTTCATCTTATGTATTAGGACACTGTCTGGCACTCAATTGAAATGAGTTGTAAGTGGAGTAGACACTGGCTTTGCTTTCTTCATGCTAAATTTTTTAAGTACCTTTGAGATATATTTCTTCTGTGATAATCACAGCTTGCCAGCCTGTCTGTCTCTCCTGATTTCCATGCCTAATATTTTTGTGGCTGCCCCGAGATCTTTCATGTCAAAATCTTTACTTAACTATGATTTAAGTTCAATCACCTTTGACATGTCCTTACATGCAATGAATATGTCATCCACATACAACAATAGCATAATGAGAGTATTATCTAGCACCCTATAGTGTATATAACAATCATACTCACATCCCTAGTAGTCTATCTGCACCATATAAGAGTCAAAGTGCTTATGCCATTGCTTTGGAGATTGCTTAAGCCCATACAGTGACTTTTCAATTTGCATACAAAGTATTCCTTACCAGCTTCTTTGAACCCTTCTAGTTGCTCCATGTAAATTGTTTTTTCCAAATCACCTTAAAGGAACGTCGTCTTTACATCTAACTGTTCAAGTTCCATGTCGAACTGTGCTACCATGTTAAACTGTGCTACCGTCTGTAGGTCCAAAGAGGAAAATATTGTGTTGGAGGACGTGGCGTTACATTTTTTTTCATCCATGCACAATGGTGTTCTCCTCTTTTCACTGGCGATTTTTCCTGCACTAGGTGCAGGTCATCACAATCCCCCACCTAGGACTAGAGCACTGCTTCGCTATATTACCATTTGTAACGACTATGTCTCACCCAAAATGATATTGTTCATTTTAGACTCACAAACATGCCCTCACAGTTTTACATTGGGATATGCACACATAAACTGTAATGCCCGGACCTGGAAGTGGGCCCGGAACGTCACTGATTTTTTTAAAAAAAAAACTAATCTCAAGATTCTAACTAGGTCGGATTGTTGTGCAAATTTTAAATTTATAACTCGCAAGCGTACGAACCATTTAGATAGTATAGCGATTAAGTGCGAGGTCGAACCCATCGGAACTTAGGAAAATATATCCATGAAAATACACCATTGAATTACGTATTTTTAGAACTTTGAGAAATATGGAGAAAAATCATAAATATAGAGTTATTTTTCTAATCTATGAGTTTTAATATTAATTTAGAAACATTCTAGATATAAACATAGAATCTTAACAATTTAACTAATTCCAATTAAGATGGTGGCATTAACATAAAAATATAAACAATCTCGATCTAATTTAGAGCACAAAACTAAGATGCAATTAAATTATTTCCAACCTAGTTCCACAATTCTCAAGAGTTTTTGAATTTATAAATAAATAAAATTAAAGTAACAACTAAATTACTTATATACATATTTACAATGGAATTGGATCAAATACTAAGATGGCATCATGTCCATATCTCAAATCTAATGAAAACAAAACCTAGACCATGGAGCTCTCGTAAATTATCAAAATTTGATTCAAGTTTTTCATTCATAAACAATCTAATTAAAAACCACATGAATTTCATTAAACGTAGATTTATCAAACCAAACCTTGGGCTTAGACAGATTTTATACTTAAATTTTAATTCTAAAATAAATCTCACACTCTGATAGAGTGCCTTAGAATAAAAAATTAAGTTCCAACTACCCCAACAAATCTCATTCAATTTGAAAAACCTTAGATAAATCCCGACATGAAAAATCAAACTTTCATCATCAAATTTTGAGAATTGGAAAACCATAATTCTACACTCATATTGATTTCATTAATTGAAATATGAATTAAATTTACAATACAAAGGAATTTGGAATAAAGAAATTACAAGAAAACAAAGAGAAAAATTGAAAAACACCAACCTCTAGAAACCCAATGTGAAATTCAAGTGACCTCTTGCTCCTTGAATTCATGTTCCTATTCCTCTCTTAGCCTCTTTGCACCGTGTACCCAGTTCGAATTTCATTGAGAGAGAGAGGTTCAATTTATAGAGGAGTGGAGAGGTAAATTTAGTAACCATTGGGTCCCACTCCAATTCAGCCGATTCTACATACACGGCAACTTCTCCTTTGTTTTCTATTCACAGCGGCAGCCACCTTCCTCTTCTATTCAGATTTTCTTTTTAATCTTTCTCTTTCCTTTTCTACTCTCTGTTGAATCGGCTACCATAACTTCTTGCCTTCTTATTTCTTACTTCCCAGTCGGCCAGCATCTCTTTCTTTTTCTTTTCCCGCTACAGCTGTATGCAAGAACGGCAACTCATCCTCTTCTTTCGCTTCTAGCATATTTTATTTACATTCTATTCTCTGTATACGATTGGCAGCACAACAGACACTGTCCCTACCTTGTAAACAGATGTTGCTCTGTTCATGTTTACACGCTTGCAACTACTATTATCATCTTATCCCCTTCTTCTCTCCATGTCAGCCAACACTTTCTTTTCTCTGCTTCACTTTCATTCAGACTTGGCTGCTTAAGTTTGGTTGCTATTTCTCGGGTCAAAACAGCCAAAGACCTTCTATGAACAACTCAGAAGCGCTGCTATGTAGTGCCTTTGCTGTCCTGATCGAATATTGGTTATTACAACACATTGCTCTTCAAATCTTCTTCCTGCTGGCTGTTTTTCTCAATGGGTTGCTGCCAATTAGATCTTTCTCTCCATGTCTGGCTGAGAAGATGTTGTTGTCCAAATAAGACAAGACTTCTTTTGCTGTTTGATTGATGATTGCAACTGATCTCTTTTCCTTTGGCATCTGATTGCTCTCTGCTGAATGACTTCTCATTTTCTCTGCTTTGCTTTTTGTAAGAGTGATTGACTGATTTGCAATTGCAAGTTGCTCAGCCATGCTGACTCTGTATTTGGTTGCTGTATTGTTTCTGTCCTTTTCACACAAGAGCCTTTGTTCTTTCTTTATTATTTTGAGCAATTAATACAAGTCGAGAAAACACATTAATTTAGTCTAATTAAGCCAATCTCGGTTTAGACGATACTCCAACCTAAAACACACAAAAAACACTAATTAGATAAAATTAAATAAAATGAGATACTAACAAATATAAATTTAGAAGTAAAATATGTATTAATTTTGTACTCATCACGGATCAAAGGTTAGCCCAGAAACAAAGACCACATATGAGCCCAACAAGTGGACTCAAACATACACCATAAGACTCCCAAAAACACAATCACACACACATAATTCCATAAATGAGATATTATTAAATCATAACCAGAGTAGCTACGAAACACAAAGTGGTTTAATACATCACATCAACACAAACTAAGTACCACACACGGTACTTTACAAAAACATATGGTTCAAAGAACCAAAAGACAAGGATAACAGAATTTCCCTCAGTGGGAATCCCAAGGTTACGTACCAGCTTATTTATCCTAAGCTTCATACGGAGGGTTCTCCTCCTTGGGCACATCTCCTGAAATGTGAGTGGTGTGAGCTAACTAGCCCATTGAAGGAAATACAACAATGCAATCTAATGAAACATCAGGTTAGTTAAATAATTAACATTTGCAATATGATATCTCATGCTTGACAATAAAAATCTCAACATCATTCCATTACTACTGTCATCCATCGTAACACCTGCATAATACGCTGAGACCATTGTATTAAGTCTCAACACGGTCAAAATATATCCTTACAAGTACATCTCCGACCCTCACATGGCCGGTACTGACACTCTCCAAATCAACAACTGTCGACATCCTTGGTCAAGTAGACGTAAACCAACACACAAATGACTGATAATGGTTCAATTGTCAAGGGTACGTGGAAGCAGTATTACATAACTCATAATCAACATCATCACATATAATCATCATAAGCACTTCTTACAACGGTGCATCATGTCCAGGCATGGGTGGGTTCATCAAAACTTGAAACCACTCATTGCTCAAGATCCATCTCATTAAACCTGATTTACACCTATTAGAAAGTTAAGTTCCTTTACCGAAATTGTGTAGTCTCGAAGTCTCTGTCAATCATGCAAATAAGTGTGCAATCAATAATTGGTCAATATACATAGCATACAAGGAAATACATACTTGTAGTATTTCAAAATCATATTATTTTTCAAAGAATCTCCAGGGTAAATGGAACTGAGTCTCCTACTTGGTTTCTAACCATTTTAAGTTATAATAATCCACAATAATATAATAAATAGGTGCTCAAACCAATTCTCATATTGTCTTTTAGGTAAGGCCAGATTGACGTATTGAGTTAGGTCTAGATGTACAAGGGGTTCAGGCCACTTCTTATGTTGTTTTCTGGACATGACCAAGATTGATGTATTGAGTTAGGCGTACAATTCACTCAGTGCCAATAGATATACGTCGGCCTGGAAGTGAAGTCACTCAGTGCTCGACAAATAATGTCGGCATGGAAGTGAATACAATAAGTAATACACTATAATAATAAGAGAGAAAAAGGGCTAGTACAATTTTATTTATCAAAGGGGTATAAACATCACATGAAAACCTAGGATCTAACACATGCATCTTAAATCAAACCAAGATTTATCATTCAAAAACTAGGTTCTCGGAACCAGGTACTATGGCTTCGGACCTTTCGAGCCACTGTCTAAACTAGTCCACAGAACCTCGGAACGTGGTTCTGGTATTCAGAATGTCCGAAGGTTAAGTCTCGGACTGTCCGAAGTGCTTCCAACTGAAAAACAGATAACAGGGTCTCGGTGTGTTAGGAACATGCCGAGAGAAGCTCGGATCGTCCGAGAGGTTCGATCCTTCCGAAGATAACTTGGAACGACCCGGAGCAGAGGAGGGAAACGGTTGGCCTCTGGACATTTCGAAGTCCTGAACTCAAGTTCGGAACGTCTGAAGCACAACTCTCGGACCTTCGAGAGTCGTCTTCCTCCTCTGTCTGCAACAACAGACAGTGACGCCAAGCAGCAAAGTGAAATACGAATCCAGAAATAGTAGGTTTTCTAGATTCGGTTTTCATATCCAACCGGTCAGATGGACTCTTCAGTGAGTCCTCTTACCATAGGGAATAGTTTGAAGCTTTAACACTGATTAAGTTATCGGATTTAAACACCAAAGTTAAGTTGACAAAAGAAAATTCATGTTTTTCCTTAAACTTGAAATTGGTTTTACACACTCAAAACTCAGTCAAATTTACTCTTTCTTGAATTTAAACCAGTTATAATTTGAAAAGGAACACAATGGTTACCTTCACTTCAGTTCCTGGGTTGAAAATCCAAGTTTTTGAAAATCTTCCCTTCAAGCTTACGGTCAACCAAAATTTGAAAAACAGAGACTGAGGGGGAGAGAGATCGGTCTGGTTTTCAGAATTCACTGGAGAGGGAGGTAAAACCACCTGGGAAAGCTGAGTTTTATAGAGGTAACTGGGCAATGGGTGGTGGCCACGACGGGCACAGCATGTAGCGGCTGGCCATTGCCCAACACAGTAACGGTTAGAATTTACTGTAGCTTGCAGATAAGTCCCTGCTAGTTTTGGTTTTTGCAAATAGGTCCAGTTTTGATAAAAAAAATAGGTTTTTAACTAAAATATGGTTTAAAAAACTTAAAAATTTTAATCTAACTTGACAGATAAGTTGGGTTTTAAAAACTCTAATCACCATAAAAATTTGGAGATTTAATTTTCACTAAAAACCATAGATCTAAACAAAATCCATAATTTGACACTATTTACTTAATTTAACTTGTGTTAAATAAAATGAATTAAAATCCTCATTTTTGGGGTTCGAAGAAATAAACTAAACCATACTAAAATGGTCTAAAATAAAATGTTCGTCTCAAAATTTTCTTATTTTCGAAATCTTTTAAAAATATTTATTTCCCTTCTCAGGGTCTTTTCGGGTGGTTTTAAATATTTTCTGAAAATAATTGAAAATCGCATTCAAAAATCAAAATCTTTGATGAAGGAAAACTCATACTCAAAACAATCAGGCAATGGTATAAATAATAAAATAATAATAATATAATATCAAAGAATGGTAAAATTACCATTTTGCCCTTCCAACTAGACGAGCTGGATCATTGAGCGTTTGAGCTCTGATTGAGCCGAACCTGGGCTTTTCTCGAAGCCCTAATCCTAATCTTCTAGATTAATTGGTTAAGGTATGATTTATTATACGGATTATGCCTAATTCGAATCAGGGTATTACATAAACACATCTCAAAAGGCCTCATGGTGTTTAAAGGAAGAGCCTCACTTATGTCTAGGATCCAAGATCTAGGCCTCATGCTTTGATATTTCCATCTTAATTGACTTTTCTAATAGTTTTTATATTAGGGATACTTAATAAAAAGAAAGAAAAAGTAAAAAAAATAAAATCAACTATGACATTTTTGTCATCGATGGAGCTATTGTATTTTTTGAAGAGTTCTTAAAAGCCTTTACTTCATCATCATCATCATCAGCCAATAATCCCATATATTTAGAGTTGACTTTTTAAGTTTTTCTTTTCTATTTAACCCATTTAACTCTATCATACACTATATCATCTGTCACTATATAGTATAACATGTCTTTTTTATCTCTTCTCTCTCCTTCATGTTTGTTTGGTATTCTTCTTACCTATAAAGCCTCTACTTCATTGTTTGAAAATAAAAAAAAAATTCATGAGGATGATAATCCAATAGAACACATAAGTATTTTTTAGGACAATAACTGAAAAGTAAAAAATAAAATAAACAAAAAGTTCAATGATGAAGATGTATAAATGCTACTAAAAGGCCCTCTTGTAGAGTTTAACGACACTTTTTACAACAATAAGATGAAGAGAGGAGAATAAAATTACATGTTAACAT
This sequence comes from Chimonanthus praecox, assembly GCA_022113865.1. Classification (NCBI taxonomy): domain Eukaryota; kingdom Viridiplantae; phylum Streptophyta; class Magnoliopsida; order Laurales; family Calycanthaceae; genus Chimonanthus; species Chimonanthus praecox. The sequence continues at coordinate 49,764,816 of CM039093.1, read as the reverse complement.
TACCCACACTTAACTTTTGTTCTTACTTCTTTTTTTTTTTTTAATTTATATGTGGGAAACGTGGGATATCCAGCGTAAAACCCCCACGGGTGAGCCACTACCTCTAAGGCACACCAAGTTAGGCCATGGGGGCTCGAACCGCAACCTTCCACTTCCTGAAGCGGGAGGCAATAGGTTGAGCTACACCCATGTGGATTCTTACTTTCCTTTTCATTTTATCTACACTCTCCCGTGGATGTAGGCCAAGATTGGGCCGAACCACGTATATCCTGTGTTCTTCGTGTTCTTGCTTGTGTGTGTGGTTGATCTGTGATTTTATAGTGAATGTGGGTTGGGTCTAATATCCAACAGTTATCACAGAAAAGTTCAAGCACTACTTGGACTTGCTCAATCTCTCTTCTTGTTAGAGATTGGATGTGCACCTTTGGGTGAAGGTGGTGGGAGTGAGCTCTCATCAGATGGAGGTGTTACAAACAGAGTTCAACATTCTTCAATTATTGTCCTAAAAAATATAGTTATGTATTGACGTAGGCGAAGATTGGGCGAACCATGTATATCCTATGTTCTTCGTGTTCTTGCTTGTGTGTGCGTTTGATCTGTGATTTTATGGTGAATGTGGGTTGGGTCTAATATCCAACAGTTATCACAGAAAAGTTCAAGCACTGCTTCGACTTGCTCAATCACTCGTCTTGTTAGAGATTGGATGTGCACCTTTGGGTGCAGGTCAGTGGGAGTGAGCTCTCATCAGATGGTGGTGTTACAAATAGAGTTCAACATTCTTCAGAGTGACTGACATATTTCGCCAAGGTGAAGATTGATGGGTTTGACTCAATATATCCTTATTGGGTCAGGGTTATAAGTTGTAAGGCCCAATGGGCCCAGGTCTGTATTTGTAATGCCTATTATATAAAGGTTTATTACTCAGGGTTTTGGTAAGAGAAAAAGACATTTTCAGAAAGGCATATGGTTAGAGGGTTTGGGAAAATCCTTATAACAGGTTGCGAGTTTATTTCTTATAGTGAAATCGAGTAGTAAACTCTGTAGACGTAGCCTTCAAATAAATCACGTAAAAATCTTGATATTCCTGTGTGATTATTTGATTGTGGATTGCGTTTTATTTCCTAATAGTCGGTTGATGAAGCACATCTCAATACAAAACTGTCAAGGTGTGAGCCCATCTAAACTTTAGAACAATGCTAAAATTGTACAGGTACATTTTCATTCCTCTCGCTTCCAATCGGCCAATGCTAAAATTTTCTCGAAACCCTAACTTTTAATATCACACACGCCATTTACAAATTAGAGATTGAAAGCCCCAATCAAAACATTCCAATAAAATAACTTAATAACACTAAGCTTCAGCATTGCCAACAATTTACTGCTAAAAGGATTATTTTAAATAATTTCATAATTAGAACAATATTCCATGCATTCATCATTGCAACCCTATCTGAATAAGCTACAGACTATTCTCTCACACTCCAAATCAAGCTAATATGGCGTCAGTTGCAGTGGCAAAAGAATTCACTTCACATGTATATAATATTTTAATAAGAGTTGATAGAGAAACCTCTGAATGCTGCTTCATCATAAACTTCGTCAAATATGGATTCTACCTTTGCCGTTTAATCAACTTGGCTTCCCTCTACCTACCGTAAATCTCTTATATATGCCGACGGCCGACCTTCTCCTCCTCATCTTTGTCTGTTTCCTTCTTCTATCTCCATTCGCTGCTGCCTGTACAGAGTCTTATCACGTCCAAAAGGGCTAGTTGTTCTCAAGGTTTCTCATATTCAATTTATAAATTCAAGAAACATTTTCACGCGGAATATTACACATTCTTTCTCACCAACTCTCACTATTTATAGCTTTCATACATGAAAAGAATACAAGTTGAAGTGGGTCAAAACGAGTTAAATATATTTAATGGAACATTTACACTAACCATTTTATTGAATTTTGACATCTTTTATTTGAAAAGTGAAGTATTAATGGATGACTCAACACTAATTTTGATGATTCATGATATTTCTCCACTTTCTACGGCCAACTTCTACGTTCTATCAACTTCTTGAATAGGTTTAACATCAAAGGGGAAATTCCAAAGGTGAGCACTTGCTTTTTTTTGCTACTAATTATTGGCAATTTCTTTTTTACTATGAGGAAAAGAAAAAAGAAAAATAGCAAGAGAATTAAAATAAGGTAGTGATTAAAAAGGAAATAGATGACTAGACACTTTATTCACCATTCAAATTATTTATTTTATTACAATAATGTAATCATTGAGTTAGATGACTAAATAGTTCCCAAGCAACTCTTAGTTAAAACTCATTGAAAAATAGAAATGTGGCACAATTGTGGAGCCACTTAGTAATTGAAAGGGCATATACAGATTTGTTTAAATATCAATTTAGCCCTATCCAAAAAAATTAGTCAATATACTATGTATCAGGAACAATATTACATGTTCTGAGAACCATTGCACCGATGCACCTTCTCAAAGAATTGACAAAGTTTTGTCCAAATTTCTCATAAAATGGACTAGAAAATTGACCCTGAAATCGGGCATCAAAAATTCGTTTACTGTATTGTTGCGGCCGTCATGTCACAACGGTCTTCTTTGCTCTGTTTTTTTTTTAATTTTTTCTTAAAAAATCTGAAAATTTTACAAAAAATCAAGAAAATTCGAGCTTCAAGAATATGTAATTATAAGATTAGGTCGCCGTCATTTAGACATTCAAATATTTTTTTAATGTTACGAAGTCGATAATTCAAATTATTGTTACAAATTAATAAAAAAATACCATACTTTCACATTTTAAGCCTACAGTAATTTATAAAACATTACATATAACATTTACAAACGTAATGCACTAATTACAATAAACTACATCATTAAAATCTCAATCAATCTAAAAATTTGGATTTAATTAAAGAAAAAATGACAAGTGCATGAAATATCTCATTTTAGGCCTACATTAAATTCTAAAACACTATATAACATTTCTAAACATAATAAACTATTTTCAATAATTGCAAGTGCATCCAATATAAATTCAAAAAATAAATACCTTCACATCGGGTAAGGGCGTGACAGACATGCTTCCTTTAAAAATCTAGAAAAAAAAAAGGAGCTTACACTAGTCGTAGATCTAATAAAAAAACTCGAGCTTCAACTGTTCGGATAATCCAAAAAATAACTGAAAATTGTGTCTTCTTGAAGAAAAATGCAACAAAAATGAAAGTTTGAAATTTTTTAGACGAGAGAATGATTTTGGTCGATTCAAGCCTACACAATAAGTGGGGCACACAACCATCATCAACAGTCTCTTTTTCTAAAAAAATGACAAAGCCTTCAGTGTTGTAAAAAAAAAAATCCACGCGCTATGCGTGTGATTCGGTCGTTTCTTGCCGATATAGTGATTGCGATTTCGGCTTGTGGCGGCGACACGGTATACGAATTGATACACATGTAGCGTATCGGCCGAAATGTGTCAAGGATTTTTCCACCATTACGACTTATAATTCGGCCAATAAGCATCCCCTGCATTGTGGGATTCACAGAGCCTCACTAGCAACTTTTTCTGTGATACCCCGCTCCAGAGTGGGCCCAGCCTTGAGGCAACTTCCAAGCTAGAGAGAATTTCCAGGCTCCAAGTGTGGAGCGCTGGGCGTGTTCTTGAAAGTCTCATATCGCCAATGGCCAAAGAAATCCTCTGGTATATAAGATGTACAGTTTCCTCCTTTAAGTACAAAGCCTTTTAGGAGCATTCCTTGGGTCTCCTCGTCAGAAACAGAGTCGTGCGGGCCCGTCTGCATGCATAGTGGTGTTCTCCTCTTTCCACTAGTGATTTTTCCTACTCTGCCACGCACGACACTTGGAGTTTCTCCCCTCCTCCACTTGGTGCAGGTCATCACAATCCCCCTCCTAGGACTAGAGCACTACTTGGCTCACACACATGCCTTGACAGTTTTGTATTGGGATGTACACCCATAAACACACCCCAAAAGGCCTCATGGTGTTTGAAGGAAGAACATCACTTATATCTAGGATCCAAGATCTAGGCCTCATGCTTTGATATTTCCAATTCATCTTAATTGACTTTTTTAATAGTTTTTATATTAGAGATACTTAGTAAAAGGAAAGAAAAAGTAAAAAATAAAATAAAATTCAACTACGACATTTTTGTCAATGATGGAACTATCAACTTTTTTGAAGAGTTCCTAAAAGCCTCTATTTCTTCTTCATCATCATCATCAGTCGGTAATCTCATATATCCAGAGTTGACTTTATAAGTTTTTCTTCTCCATTTAACCCTATCATACACCATATCATCTGTCACTGTATAGTGTAACATGTCTGTTTTTATCTCTTCTCTCTCCTTCATATTTGTTTGGTGTTCTCGTAACCTATAAAGCCTATACTTCATTGTTTGGAAATTAAAAAAAAAAAAGTCATGAGGAGGATAATGCAATAGAACACATAACTATATTTTTTAGGACAATAATTGAAAAGTAAAAAAATAAAATAAACAAAAAGTTCAATGATGAAGATTTTATAAATTGCTACTTAAAGGCACTCTTGTAGAATTGAACGACTCAGTTTTTACAACAATAAGATGAAGAGAGGAGAATAAAATTAACTCTTAACATCACTCACACTTAACTTTTGTTCTTACTTCTTTTTTTGAATTTACAGGTAGAAAATCGTAGAATACCCAGCGTAAAACTTCTACGGATGAATCCACTAACCCGTAATTGTCACTTTCCTTTTCATGTTATCATAAGTGGCAACACAAGGACCATGAAGACATTTTGTTATTTATGTAACCTTGTCTATTAATTAGATACAAAACATGGGTAGCAATCTCTTATATAATTTTTAAGCATACACATCAAGATCTTTAACAATATTATTAATTAAGATGCTATATATCGCTTAATATAAACTATAATGCAAATAATATATTATCTAAAATGTCAATCGATAGAAATGAAATAATACTAATATTTGTGAAATAATTCATATGTCGAATTATTACTTTAGACAATATTATTCATACTTGGCCATAAATACTTCACAAAAATTCTTATTTACTAATATTTTAAGTGAGGTATAAATTAAAGTAAAATGTGTGGAAAATCCCATGAACGTGAAGTGAGTACAGTTTCACGTCTTAGTCTTATAATATTGAATCTCAAAATTTTGATTAATTTAATTCATAAATATTCTTATCTATCTTATCAAAGGACAGTGTTTGGATAATGAATCTCTCATACTCATTTGTAGAGTTGGTCATAACTCGCTTGGATTATAATCATAAGTTCATAACTATTCTTACTTCAAATAGGAGGTGAGACGAATTCTATAGATATATAAAATTATCTATGAACCTCGTGTATCAAGTAAGTCGGGAAGAATGCAATGCAAGACCTCTAATCTAATCATTGTATCTGTTTGGCTTGTATTTTTTATTACATATTAAGTAACTGATAAAAATTAAAAAAATTACTTGTCTGAAATCTCATTACATTGATAATTTTGATTTAATTTTTAAAATATATTAAATAAATTTGACAATTCATTTAATTAAAAATCAAATCAAAGTTGACTGGATTCATTTGAGTTAGAGCTGCAACTCGGGTCCGGTGGGTCGGGTTCTTTAAAACCCAATCTGTCACGACCCGATCCCGTACGTGGGCCCGGGACGCGACTAATTTTTTTTTTTTAAACCTTAACCCAATGAGTCACTAACTCCTTAACATACTACCCATGTGAGTCTAATAACTACATGAAATATCCGTGTCTTAAATATTCCTAAACATATTCAGTAAAATAATCTGAACAATTTTCACTCAAACATATGGAAGCAATATATTGAGCACACCAATACACAAATATATTACATAGAAACACCAAACGTAAGGACATAGGTTTTTATGCCACAAGAGGCATATTTATTATTAATATACATAAAATAGTTCATAGATTCATTTTGTTTCCTCGAGTGGGAAACTACGAGAAACATCCGAGTTTGATTCTCAACGAGGTACCAGGGGTTCCTCCAATCCTCCTTCTAGTTCATATCTTGCAATGTAACGACATGAGCTACTAGCCTAGTGAGGAGAGCTCACCATAAAATCCAACATACAATATTCGTGAAATTAATAACAATGCATGTTCCATCAATGAAATGCAGTTAATCTACTTAACTCATGTTTACCATAATCCAACATAATACATGAAACCATAAATAATGCATATTTTATGAATGCAATGCGGTTAATCCACTTAACCCATTTTCACCCTAGGATCACTTCCTAAGGTGTTTTATAAATTTTCTTTTTTTAACCCGGGTCAGCCCCCATTTAGCAACTTTCAAGTGCAGAAGGTCTCCGCGACCCGGTCTACTAGCCCATCCAACACCAACGGTTGATGGCGGTCGATCACGGCTTACTAACACGTCCAACCCAACGGTTCGCAAATGGTGTTCAGCTTAACATCACAAGGTCTCCACGACCTGGTCTACTAGCCCATCCAACACCAGCAGTTGATGGCGGTCGACCTCAGCCTACTAACACGTCCAACCCAAGTGTTCGCAAACGGTGTTCAGCTAATCTCAGCAATTATAGTCCAACGGCCAATATCAGATTTTCAAATTTATTATCTTTCACAGATTTAACTTATAATCATAATTCTCACATGCAAATGTCAAATGTATGATAATGCATGATTTCCATTGCCCTCCTAACACAGGAACTTATTCTGAGAGAATCACTAAATTCCAGCATACCCTTCGGTGTATCCACTACCAATACAAGAAATCAATAAAATAATCAATGTCAGACAAACATATAAAACTGGATTTAATAATACGAATGCATTCATCCAGTTTTTACCCGACAATTCCCAGACACTCCATGGGTCCATACTGCATTAGAGGCTACAAGCCCTCGACTCCCCGACACCAATTTACGCCTACATTTTACACAGTTAGAACATTTACATCCCTTACATGTAGGCGGTGTCAGGTCTCGCATTCTAGACCTATATAGCCTTTTCCATCTTTAAGTGATCATGTGTCATTTCAGTCTGGTGATAGTGGGTTTAAATACCATACAATACAAGTGTTGGCTCGAGTCTCCTCACCTCTATCTGTAGAGATTATCAAACAATCTGTAAGATAAAACAATAATATAAATGTCAAGTCGATAAAGTATTTACAAACTACTTCCCATCCCCCGTGTATTTTCCAAGAAAATATGATAAATGTAGTGAGTCTCCTAATTCTTTCTACTCCATTAGATTAAGTCAGTAGTTAGTTGTCCGCCAACCAAAACATTACATCAAAATAAAAATATAAAGTACTCAGTGTCCGGTCTTGTATTTTTTTCCTGGCTAGGGAAAAGTATTGAGACAGAACCCAGAGGGTACAGTACAGGAAATTAAATAAAAGTGCTCAGTGCCCAAATCCTTTTACCACAGGGCGACCAAGGCCATCTCAGATGGCCACCGAGCGGCGTTTCCGTTGCGCTACAAGTGGAGATTTTCGGCCTAGAGAGTACCATGCAAGTAATATAAAAACTACTCAGTGCCCCACTTCAAGACCATCGAGTGACTAAGTGCCCTCTCAGATGGTGTCATCAAGCGAATAAGCGTCACTACTGATGAACCACTGGGTGACTAAGCGCTACCTCAAATAGTATCACCGAGCGACTAAGCGCCACTACTGATGAACCACCGGGTGATTAAGCGCCACCTCAAATGGTATCACCGAGCAACTAAGCGCCACTACGAATGATAGTGTGGCCCAGTGGTTATGATACTAAATTTAAACATACAATGCGTAAAAATAAATACACAATTGTTAAACGGGGTTAATCATTTCCCTCTTTTAATTAAAAGCTGAAAAACAAGCTTTGAACTTAAAATAAAATGATTTTAAAGGTATAATTTAAAATTGGGAGAAAAGCCTATCGTCACTTCATTTTGAAAATTTTAAATTTAAAATTCAATAATAAACTATTGAAATTATTAAAATTAAAAATAAAACTATTTTGGTACCTCATACGTGAAAATCCGTCGATTTTTTACCAAGTTTCGAAAACCTGACGTTGATACGAGAACCTTCGGAGTTTGGCTGCTATAGCCACTTCTATTGTTTACGGTTGCACCGACCGAAGAAAAGAAGAAATGAAAATGAAAGAAGAGAAAGGGACAGGGAAGAGTTTGACGGGTGAAGAAATGAAGAGGAGAGAGAGGGGTTGTTGTCTTGAACTGAAAAAAGAAGAAGAAACAAGAGGCGAAAGATGGAGAGAGAGTGAAACGGCAGTGGCTCTTGTTTTTTTGTTTCTATTTGTTTTTTTTTTTTTTTCTTTACTTCCTCCCCATTCAGGCGTTTAAATAAATGAATGCAGCCAACCACGTATTTCATGTTGACGTGTGATGTTTATCCTATTAGATATTTTATATTATTTTATTATTATTTATTTTTTTAAAATTCCTTTCATATTCTTTGTTAAATCTGAGCATTTTAAGGTCCCTCTAATTTAATCTGAATATTTTACTAGATCAAATATTAAATTATTAACATAGTATTAAATTTTGAATAAAAATTTCGGTCAACAACTCAGTGTTTTAATAAAAAAACACTGATTTGATAAAATTTCTTAATTTTAAAGAATCTCCTGGAGAGAATTTAATTTTATAATTAGGTAGATTAAATTAATCTGATAAAAACATTCTAAAGCTTTAAAGTGTTTTGAGTAAAAAACCACTCCATCTAAATTACAGAGTATTCGACGGTTCACATTTTTCGACATAAAATAATTATTAAAAATTCGGTATTTTGAAAATCTGAAAATACAAATGGCTCTACAGATTGAATATTAACTTCCTTCGTATATTTTTAGGATTTTATCTTCCCTATCCAAGTGGGGTTTTGCCACCTATAAAATTTTAGGTATTGAAAATAGGTAGAATTAGGTCGAGATTGGCATTCCATTTAGTCCGGATTTTAAAAATAGTGCAAGATCTACAATTTGAAATGAAATAAAATTACTGAGTTTCCAAAGCAGCCAAGTTTTAACCCTAAAATAATATTATTAATAATCATAACTTGTTATTATACCTTTAAAATTTAATTTGAAAGAGTTTTCGGACTAGGATCGAGTCAAACTCGGACTCGTTGAAAAGCTCGTTCAAAATGCTTCATGATCAACATAATAAAACTTATAATTAATGGCTAAAAATATTTAATTAATTAAAATCTGTCTAAATTAACCACTATTTTGGGCTGGGTATCATACAATCCAACCCAAGTTGATATTTATGGAACCCGACCCGACCCGTATTTTAAACCCATTTTAGCCTAACTTTAGCCGGGTCGGGTCAGGTTAACTTGTAAAATCTTCAACCTGACCCGACCCGAATTCCATGCATGTTTTTGTCTTCTCTACCCGACCCGACCCGACCCGATGACTCGAAATTCTCAACCCGACCCGCATGATTTCTCGGGTCAAGTTGTTGTGCAAATTTTAAATTTATAACTCGCAAGCAAACGAACCATTAGATAGTATAGCAATTGAGTGCGATGTTGAACGCAGAGGGACTTGATTTAGAATGAACGGAAAAACAAATTATAAAACCTAACAATTTAATCTTAACATAGTTAACACTTTTTTTTGGAGGATGGTTGAATTAAACATTCAAAAATTAATTAAAACAACTAAAAATGGAGATTAAATCAAGTGAGAAATTACTAAGGCATCGGATTTCACCACCATTAAATCCATAATCTTCTAATTATTTATTTATTAATTCTCAATTTTTAGAGATTTAAACATTTAAATTCATTAATATGGTATTCAAAGATTGATTTTCTTTTGCTTAAAAATGTAAATTCTAAGTATTCAATGTATCCAATCTTAACTCAAAAGAAAATGGATCAAAGGGATTAATCCGACTTGCATCCAATGTATTTAAATTAAAATAAAAGAAAACAATGAATCAAAGAGTTTTACTTTTAAATTAATTTAAATGCCAAGCAATGATGAATCAAATATTAATATTAACTAATACAAATATATGATATTAGTGGTGAAAATAATTAACATCTAATTAATCTAATGAAGCACATATCATAAATAATTGAACACACATATTTAAAAATTAAATAAACAAATAAAAGAACATTATTTCATTAATAGGGTTTCATCCTTAACGTTATTAAAAGAAATTATCTGGACATCATAAAATTAAAACAAAAGTGATGAAAAAAATAAAATTTGAACTACCATCAGAGATCCCGAGCCAATGCCACGATTGTGACTCAGCCGAGCCTTCTCCTGTCCGATTATGCTGTTGTGTTTTTTTTTTTACAATGCCGTGAATCGCTTTCTACAGAGGCATTGCTTTCCAATTTTAATCAACTGTTTGAGCCCTTCCTTTCTCATCTCTCTTTAGATTCCATCTTCCCAACCTTCCTTTATTTTCTCCTCCTATTTTTCATTCCTTCTTTACTTTTTTATTTTCTTCTCTCCTTTCATGCGTGGGTTTCCTCCTTTTTTTTATCCTTCCATGGGATACTTCTCTCTTCTTTTGCTTGCTGTAAAATCCTTGTGGACCAAATAAAATGAGATATTGACTAGTATAATTTTAAATATACAATATATTATATTAATAATATAAAATAAATAAAATTTAGTAGATTTATTTTTTAAAAAAAATATCGGTTGTAGACTCGGTTGATATTCGTCTGATACGAATCTAGGCTGATATTTAAAATATCGGCCAATATTTATATCTTTTAATTTGTTTTAAAAAAATAACATTTTTTATTTTTTTAAAATAATTTTTAAAAAAAATTAAAAGTCATCCGGATTTAAAAAAAAAAGAAATTGAGAAGAGAGAGACTTAAAACTCAGTTTGGCCGAATTTTGTACGAGAAGCATTGAGAGGCTTCTCTGTCAACTTTTAATTAAAATATTATATACATGTGAAGTGAATTATTTTGCCACTGCAACTGACGCCATATTTGCGTGACTTGGAGTGTGAGAGAATAGTCTGTAGCTTCAGAATTCAGATAGAGTTGCAATGATGAATGCATGGAATTTTGTTTTAATATGAAATTATTTAAAATATTGTTGACGATGCTGAAAGTTAGTGTTATTAAGTTATTATTGGAATGTTTTGTTATTAAGTTATTATTGGAATGTTTTGACTGGGGCTTTCAATCTCTAATTTGTAAATGTCGTCTATGATCCTAAAAGTTAGGGTTTTGAGAAAAATTTAACATCGGCCGATTGGAAGCGAGAGGAATGAAATGTGCCTGTACAATTTTAGCATAGTTCTAAAATTTAGATGGGCTCATCAACCGATTATTAGGAAATAAAATGCAATCCACAATCAAATAATCAAATAAGAACATTGAGATTTTTACGTGATTTACCCGAACGCTATGTCTACATAGTTTACTATTTGATTTCACTATGATAAATAAACTAACAACGTGTTACATGAATTTTCCCAAACTCTCTAACCCTATGCGTCTCTGAGAATATCTTTCTTTCTTACGCAAAATGTTGAGTAATAAGCCTTTATATAATAGGCATTACAAATACATACTTGGGCCCATTGGGCCTTACAACTTATGACCCTGACCCAATAAAGATATATTGAGTCAAACCCAATAATCTCCACCTTGGCAAAATATGTCCGTCACTCTGAAGAATATTGAACTCTGTTTGTAATGCCTCCACTTGATGAGAGCTCACTCCCACCGACCTGCACCCGAAGGTGCAAATCCAATCTCTAACAAGAAGAGAGATTGAGCTGGTCTAAGCAGTGCTTGAACTTTTCTGTGGTAACTGACTTGGTAAACATGTCTACTGCATTCTCATCTGTGTGAATCTTCTGATTGGAGATTTCACTTGTAGCAATCCAGTCTCAAACCCTGTGATACATGACTTCTATGTGTTTTGTCCTAGCATGATATATATGATTCTTTGACAAGTAAATAGCACTCTGATTGCCAGAATATATGGAGATTGATTTCTGTTGAATTCATTCACTGAACCTCTCAACCCTATTGCTTCCTTAGAAACATCTGTCACTGCCATATCTTCTGCCTCTGTAGTGGATAAAGCTTTAGTAGACTAAAGTACTGACCGCAAACTGATGGGTCCACTGGCAAGTGTGTAGAGATAACCTGTAGTAGATCTTCTCTTTTCTAAGTCACATGCATAATAAGCATCTACATATCCGGCTACAGTTTTTGACCCCTGTCTTCTTTCAAACACTATTCTCAAGTCTTTGGTGCCCTTCAAATATCTCATAATCCACATTACTACATTTAAATGCTCTTTTCCTGGATTCGCCATATATTTGTTAACTACACCCACTGCTTGAGCGATATCTGGTTGTGTAACGCCCCGCCCTTTCCGTGTAATTCAGAGTCTAATTTTTTTTTTTTTAAATTATAATAAAACCTTGAAAGAGAGCGGGCGGCGTCACGACGCGAATTAAGTTCAGACTACTCAAGTATGAACCTTAACTGGCCACCCATGTGTACATGGACTAGACCATGATAATGAGCCACACATGGAACTAAAATAAACATATGGAATAACCTAGATTAACTGCGGAAATAATATGAAAAGATAGCCAGTACCAATCTCAATTAATAAATAACATAAATCAACCATCCATTGTTAATATCCTAAGCAAACCATACCAAGTAACTACTTTATTACATGTCCATAATAAAGTATCAAATAACAACAATTATAAATTCATTCCAGCATTCAAGCGCTTAGGCTTAGCTTAGCTCCCCTCCCGGTCAACGACCTTTTCTTTTCCTTTACTTGTACCTGCATTCTCCTCTGATGATAGAATTAGGGCGTTAAATCAACTCGCCCAGTAGGTTCCCGATCAGAGCTACCACATGATTAGCACATAAAACATGCATATATATATATCATAGTACATGATCAGTAAAAACAGGTAAAACAATGCTATGAAGTATGCACATGCAATGAGCCTCCCCCATCATGTGCATTCATAGCCATCACTTGACGTGCCTTGCACCGACAAGGTAAATCACAATACACTTTCATCTCTTCATCATTGACTTGGTTCATATCACGTATTAGTCCTCCTGGCGAGACTCTCATCTCCTAAGGAGACCAATGTGACTATGACCATCATGTTACTCCTCCTAGCGGGAATCTCATCGCCTAAAGAGGACGTAACCCATAATTGTAACACTGTAGAACCTCGTTCATCATCCCATATCTATGAATGAGATGCCAATGCCTGTATGCCATTTGTTAATGCATAATATATCATTTGAAACACATAAAATAAAACAAGAGTCTCATAAGAAAACTGGGGTAAAACTGTGGTTACAAGTAGGTAGGAAACCTACCGAAAATTCGCTTCGGTGTTTGTTCTTTTTCACTTGATCACGACTTGCCCGCCGTTCACGTTCCGTTACCTTATCCATATATCAATCAGTAAGTCATAACATCATTTACTTATTTAATCACATCTAAGACCCGTCCACATCATGTGGGGTTCGGAAAGGGCAGAGCGTTACAGGTCGAGTACATTCCATGACATACATGAGGCATCCCACTGTATTAGCATACGGCGTCTTGAACATCTTTGCAACTTCCTCTTCTGTATTAGGACATTGTCTGGCACTTAGGTTGAAATGAGTTGCAAGTGGAGTAGACACTGGCTCTGCTTTCTGCATACTAAATTTCTCAAATACCTTTGAGATATATTTCTTATGTGATAACCACAGCTCACCAGCATGTCTGTCTCTCCTGATTTCTATGCCTAATATTTTTGTGGCTGCCTCGAGATCTTTCATGTCAAACTCTTTACTTAACTGTGATTTAAGTTCAATCACCTTTGACATGTCCTTATATGCAATGAGCATGTCATCCACATACAACAATAGCATAATGAGAGTATTATCTAGCACCCTATAGTATACACAACAATCATACTCACATCGCTAGTAGTCTATCCGCACCATATAAGAGTCAAAGCGCTTGTACCATTGCCTTGAAGATTGCTTCAATTTGCATACAAAGTATTTCTTGCCAGCTTTTTTGAACCCTTCTAGTTGCTTCATGTAAATTGTTTTTTCCAAATCACCGTAAAGGAACACCGTCTTTACATCTAACTGTTCAAGCTCCATGTAGAATTGTGCTACCATGTCAAACTGTGCTACTGTCTGCGGGACCAAAGCAGAAAATATCGTGCTGGTGGGACAGGGAGTTACATTTTTTTTCCATCAATGTACAATGGTGTTTTCCTCTTTCCACTGGTGATTTTTCCTGCACTGCCACGTACAACGCTTAGAGTTTCTCCCCTCCTCCACTAAGTGCATGCTATCACAATCCCCCACCTAGGACTAGAGCACTACTTCGCTATAATACCATTTGTAACAACCATGTCTCACCCAAATGATATTGTTCGTTTTATGCTCACAAACATGCCATCACAGTTTTACATTGGGATATGCACTCATAAACACACCCTAAAAGGCCTCATCATATTTGAAGGAAGAGCATCACTTATATCTAGGATCCAAGATCTAGGCCTCATGCTTTGATATTTCCAATTCATCTTAATTGACTTTTCTAATAGTTTTTATATTAGAGATTCTTAATAAAAAGAAAGAAAAAGTAAAAAATATTCAACTACGACATTTTTGTCATCGATGGAGCTATTATACTTTTTGAAGAGTTCCTAAAAGCCTCTACTTCTTCATCATCATCATCATCATCATCATCAGACGTAAACCTATATATTTAGAATTGACTTTATAAGTTTTTCTTCTCTATTTAACTCATTTAACCCTATCATCTATCACTCTACAATGTAATATGTCTTTTTTTTTTTTAATGTCTTCTCTCTCCTTCAAGCGTGTTTGGTGTTCTGTTAACCTATAAACCTCTACTTCATTGTTTGAAAAAAAAAAAAAGTTATGACAAGGATAATGCAATAGAACACAACTATATTTTTCAGGACAATAATTGAAAAGTAAAAATATAAAATAAACAAAAAATTCAATGATGAAGCTACTTAAAGGCACTCTTGTAGAGTTGAAGACTTAGTTTTTACAACAATAAGATGAAGAGAGGAGAATAAAATTATATCTTAACATTACCCACACTTAACTTTTGTTCTTATATAATTTTTATGCATATTGATCAAGATCTTTAACAATATTATTAATTAAGATACTATATATCGCTTAATATAAATTATAATGCAAATAATGTATTATCTAAAATGTCAATCGATAGAAATGAAATAATACTAATATTTGTGAAATAATTCATATATCGAAATATCACTTTGAACAATATTATTCATACTTGGCCATAAATAGTTCACAAAAATTCCGATTTATACTAATATTTTAAGTGAGGTATAAATTAAAGTAAAATGTGTGGAAAATCCCATGAACATGAAGTGAGTACAGTTTCACGTCTTAGTATTATAATATTGAATCTCAAAAGTTTTATTAATTTAATTCATAAATATTCTAATCTATCTTATCAAAGACAGTGTTTGGTTAATGAATCTCTCCTGCACATTTAGAAGGAGTTGAATGCAATAACTCTAATCTAACGGTAGATACTTAGGCCAGCTCAAGTACTTGTGTCTGTTTGGCTTGAATTTTTTATTACATGTAAAGTAAGTGTTAAAAATTAAAAAAATTAGCTTGTCTTGAAAATCTAATTACATTGATAATTTTGATTTAGTTTTTAAGATATATTAAATAAATTTGACAATTCATTTAATTAAAAATCATATCAAAGTTGACTGGATTCATTTGAGTCTTCTTTGACAGTGATGTAATTAAGTATTATGAGTTTCAAAATCTTATTGAGTAGATCAATGTCACTACGTAGGATATTACAACAAATATCAGTAATAATTATAAAATTATCATATTTTTTATCAGCAAAATAGTGTTAATTGTGTATTTATTAATGTTGTGGTAAATTTCTATAAAAAAAAAGATAAATGATAATATCATGATAAAATTTTGATAATTTTTTTAATAGTCTTAATTAAATTTCTACATTATATTTTAATATATTATTTTTTTCACTGATTGTTAGTTATTCATGAATAGTATTAATTTTTTATTATTTTTAAATATTATATTCTAATAAAATTTTCTTATATTTTTAATAAAAAAATAACTCGATATTATCGTTCACAAGTGTCGACACACTGATCCATTTAAAAATGCGAACAATTGTTGAGAGAGACTGTCACGCCGGTTCGACGAAGGCTGATAGAATCAAGCTTGCACAGTAGATGAAGAAAAAGAGAGGGACAGCGTCTCGTCAAACAATTAATGAAGGAAATCTTCATGATGAGGGACGATTGGCCTCCGAATCCATGCATTTAGTAAATGTGATCATGAGCTGCCGCTTCCCGTCCCATCCTCTGCACTTCCAATTCAATCCATCCCTCTTCTCTTCATCTGTTTTTCCTATAAATACAAAAAAATCCGCCGCTGCCTTTTCCGTCTGATTTACCTTTCCATCTTCTTCATTGTTTCATTTCTCTCTCTGTGGCTCTTACTCTCACTTCTCACTGAATTTACAGTTATACCTGTTATGGCAGCTTTGAATCCGGACGCTTGTGAATTCAAGCCTATACAAGTTGTTGCTTCACCTTTCTCCCCCCTCTTTAATGCTCCAAAACCAACCCCACCCTCTTTCGATTTCGTTCCTCTTCATTATTTTCCCACTTCTGCTACGGGTTACTCTCTTGAGGAGGAGCTTCCCATGTATCCTAACATTTACAACAATTTCTACATCTATGTCACTCCTTCCTGGCAGAACCCAACTGCCAAAACCTCATTCTACAGTGATTTCGAAGATCTTCACCCATCATATGAAGAACTTCTTTCTCAACCGCCCCTCAGTACGCCTTCAGTTCCCCATCAAAGGGAAGAAGAAAAGACAGAAGCAGGGGGAGACACGGAGGGCGTGATTCCTACCTTTCGCAACTGCTCTAGAATTGGGTTTCTTTGCCGCCGGAGACGGGGGCGAAGAACCGGCGAAGGCCATGCAAAGACATGGGTTCGGAAGATTGCATCTGATGAAGTAATTGAAAGTGGAGATGGTGTAAAGACGACACTCATGATAAGAAACATACCTGTCAAATACACGTTCAGTCTCTGTTCTACAGCCCCATTTCAAAAAAATTTCACGTTCTTCAGCTTTTTTTTTTTTTCTCTTTCATGATCTTTTCTCCTTTGCAGGTGTGAGATGCTGGTGGAATTTTTGGATGATCACTGCCTGCAAGAGAACGAAAAGCTGAGCAAAGATGGAGGAGTTGACCACCTGGGTTCTGCTTCAGCTTACGATTTCGTCTATCTGCCAATGGATTTCAGGTATTCCTGAGAGGATTTTTTTCTTAGCTTTTACATTTTCTCGTGTTTGGCTGAAATGGGTTTTGGTTGTGTCGTGAATTTGAGTGCAGCTGTGGGCGTAACAAGGGCTATGCTTTCGTAAATTTCACGAACTCGAGCGGTGCTGACAGACTCCGCAGCTTCTTGCATGGGTACAAATGGGGAATTCTCAGCTCCAACAAGGTCTGTGAGATAACTGATGCTAGAATTCAGGTACTGCTATCTCTTCTTCATTGATTGGTTTCCTCTTCCTTTCCATTTCCATTATATCTACATCAATGTACAGATTTGAAGTAGAGTTTATGTTTCTCAAAAAAATTATAATTTTCGTGGAAAAAAATATTTTTTAAAAACTCAATATATGAAAAAGTTTAATACATGGAAGAAGCCCTCGAAATCATCTCACATCTTATTGTTGTTATTAACAGTGTTTATATCATTTGAAAGTTGAAAGAATACGTTTTCTTTAGTAGATCACTTCAAAAAATGTTTTTTTTTTTTTTTCCATTTTAAATTTATATAGAATGATGTTTGTTGTGGGTTTACTTTTCAGGGAAGGAAAGCATTGGAAATTCATTTTGAGGGTTCAATCTTTGTGTGCCAGATGCAATCCTATTTACCCATTGTGTTCGAACCCTATCGTAATGGTTTGTGTAGTTTCATATCCCGGAATGTTGGGAGGTTTCTCCACCGGAGGAGGAGAAACTGAGCCCAACTTCTTGTTGTTGTTGTTTGAGTTGTGTTGAGTTGTTTTTTCTTCCAGTTGTGGGTAGATCAGTTCTTGTTGTAGTTGCAGGTAGATAAACTGATGGAATCCGCCTCTCCATCCCTTTTCTCCTTTTACAATTCTAGAAGAAAAGGGGTAGAGAGACTGTGCCTGTGTTGTGAAAATATGTAAGGGTTCACTACTGAAGAATTTATGGTCGTCAAGCTGTGTTAATGGTGCAAAATTCTCTTCGTTTGCATGAAGAATTGTATTTGGGTACACAACCAGTCTCATTTAATTTTATATATTCAAGGCCATAGAGACTGACAATTGTATCCGTTTTTTGGAATTTAAACTGACAATAAAAATTTGAAACACAATTTTGATAAAAATCAAATTTTCATCAATTTTTTTTTTTCTGAGGCCTTGAATAATGTAGAAGCATGATTAGAGAAATCAATAATAGAAAATGTAATATGAATCTAGTAAGTAAATTTAGAAATAGATTTGAAGAGGTAAATTTTTAAAGAAATATCATGTGCTTTAAATCACAATTTTTTTTTCAAAAATATTACTTTTTAAGTTTTAGCAGCTCACAAGTTATCACAAGTCACTACCACAGATTTTATTTATAAACAGAATAACAAAGTGAACGCATAATCTTTAAGACAGGTAAGCTTTTTTTTTTTTTTCTTTTTGAATGATGGTAATACAGTATAGCTCATAGCTCAGGTCACTCAAAAAGTATAGAACAAAAAATGGTCCAGGAGAGCGAAAGAATAAACTGGCCTACAAAATTTCAAAACAATGCCTGATAGATCCTCGTGATAGATCCTCGTGATAGATCCTCGTGCTAAATACAAAAAAAAGTAAATTCAGGCTACCGACCAAAAAAAATCCAGCAGGGCGAGTATCTTTTCCATTCCTCTAAATTTGTAAAATTAAGAGGGTGAGCATACACATGACCTGGAATTGAGATGGTACGATACTACCGTCGGCGATAAGAAGTGTACCTTAAGAAAATACCGTACTTACCATGAATATATATGAGCATGGGAAGCATGTCACAAGGTACTATTTAATTACTATTGTAATAACTTAATGTTCAATTTAATATTTAAAATCATTATATAGGTCTCATTCACTTGAGTCTTAGTGTCGTGATAATAATCGTCGTGAGGAATGACTTCAAATAAAATGTTAAATGTTTATTTAATAAGCGTAAAATTGATATATTAATCTCAAATCATTTTGTATCTTAATGATATGATGACATGATAAATAAAATCAAACTAAAAAAAATTCATAAACATGGATTATGTGCAAACATGTAATTCAATTGGTGTATATATAAAAGGGAGCACTTACACACACTCGGAAAATCTGTCTTTACACATTCGAAATTGGATTTTTGGGTGAAATTATGATTTTATTCCATATTTCTATTCATTCGAATGAATGTCCAGTTCATTTTGGCATTCATTCGAATGAATCTTTAAGTGTATTTTCAATTCATTCGAATGAATGGGTTGAACAGTATTCGAATGAATGGATGATTCATTTGAATGAATAATAAAAAAATGCGCACTCGTTCTTTTATTCATTCGAATGAAACGATCATTCATTCGAATGAATCGTTCATTCGAATGAGTTGAGAGTGGAAGGTTGATTCGTTCCGTTGATTCCTTCATTCGAATGATTCCAATGAATGATTCAGTTCAGATTACATAATAATTTTTAAAAAAAAAAATTTAAACTTATTTTTTTAGCATTGTGTATTTTTAAAAATTTTCAACTTGAATATCCAGACTAATTACGATAATCTGATCAAAATACTTTAAAACTTTAAAGTCTTTTGACACTCCTAAATATTTAAAACACAGTGTTTTACAAATAAGGGTATCCCTACGGTGTGCTAAAAATATATTTAAGAGTGTCAAAAGACCTTGAAGTCTTAAGGTATTTTTATCAAGTTATTTTAATTAGTCCGGTGAGAAATTTTGGAAATACACAGTGCTTAAAAAATAACTTTAAAGTTTTAAAGGAGATTTTATTATTTAATATATTATGTACATTGTTTTTTAAGTATTGTGTATTTCCAAAATTTCTCAAATTGAATATCCGGACTAATTACGATAACCTGATAAAAATACTTTAAGACTTTAAGGTCTTTTGACACTCTTAGATGTATTTTTGGCACACCCTATGGATACCTTTATTTGTAAAACACTGTGTTTTAAATATTTAGGAGTGTCAAAAGACCTTAAAGTCTTAAAGTATTTTGATCAGATTATCGTAATTAGTCTGAATATTTAATTTGAAAAATTTTAGAAATACACAATGCTAAAAAAATAAGTTTAAATTTTTTTTTTTTAAATTATTATGTAATCTGAACTGAATCATTCATTCGAATGAATGAATCGAATGAAGGAATCAACGGAACGAATCAACGTTCCGCTCTTAGCCCATTCGAATGAACGATTCATTCGAATGAATGATCGTTTCATTCGAATGAATCGAAGGACGGGTGAGCATTTTTTTACTATTCATTCGAATGAATCAGCCATTCATCCGAATGAATAGGGATGAGCAGTATTCCGTGTTACTGTTCAGCCCATTCATTCGAATGAATTGAAAAAACACTTGAGGATTCATTCGAATGATCGAATGAATGCCAAAATGAACTTGGCATTTATTCGAATGAATGAAAACATGGGGGTAAAATCGTAATCTCACCCGAAAATCCGATTTCGGGTGTGTAAATTCAGATTTTCCAAGTGTGTGTAAGTGCCCCCATATAAAAAAGAGAATTTATAATTTATGATTGAATAAAATAAAATTCAAAATTCGACATAGACGTGGATTTAAAATAGAATCAATTTACTAAATATATAAAAGTGTTCAACAATTTTTAAATTTACACTAAATGATTCATTATGTCAGGGATTTTGACGTGAGAGTTATATTCTGTACGTTTAATAATTATAAGTCGAGAGATTTTCTTGTATATTGATACTATTTACATGTGTCTCGAGGATTAATCGTATCTTTTTTATAATCTAAATGTGCAAAATACAAAAATGGTACTAAATTTTTAGACGTACATAAAAATTTCTCTTATAAATTTGAGTAGCCTATCAAAATTTATACTTTAATACTGTGTCCACAAAAAATTAACTAATAATTCTAGATATAATAGCAAATAGATAAAAGGATTTGATGCATTATCAAATTTTAAAATTATGAGACTAAGAAAAATTCACTTTATCTGAGCAAATACCGCGTGGGAAATGAAACTGAAATAGAAAATTAGAAATGTAAATGAGAAAATGTGGTGGTGTAAAAATCACTCTCGCTTTTTAAATTTGACGAATAATATGATAAAAAGATGTGTACGTAAATTTTTTAAAATTCTTTATATAATTTAGTAATAAGTACACAGAATGTATTTTTCTTACACCCCACCAAAAACTTAAAAACGGCAAGAAAAGATTGAATTAAGAGACTAAAAAATGCAATGGCCTAAGACCAAAAATCTCCTTTTTTTTTTTCTTTTTTTTAAAATGGCCACGACGTCTAGAGCTTTTAGAGTATTTGAGTAATACTCAAGTTATATGCAAACCTTCCTCTCTACCTATACATATCAGATAATGTTACAAAGAATTAAGGTAAAGTGAGAATTAAAGTCAAGACTCTCACTTCATGAGGCGAGTTTATGACCATCACTCCAATCATTTTAAGTTAAAAAAAAACCTTGACCAATATGCTATTAAGTGAATTTTAGGACTTATATATATGATAAGTATAAAGAAGACTATTATTAATTTTTCTATGAAGTTATTGTAACGCCTTGCCCCTTTCACTACGCTGAAAATCAGAATCTATTTTTTTTTTTAAATAAAAAAGTGACAAGAGAGCGGGACGTCATGACACGAGCTAAGTCCGAGCTTCCAAAGCCCGGCCCTTAACTGGCCAACCCTACGTGTGCGTGGAACTAAGTCCACGAGAACGGTTCACACGTAATAAGTTAAGCTTACGGAATGTAAACTTAATGCGGAATTATAATAGAATTTATCCTACCAATTTTTTTTAAATAGCAAGGAAGTATATCACTTAAATGATAATTACCTCAAATTAAAATGTCCAAACCATAGCAAGTAGTCTAAATTATTATAGTCCAACAAGCTAATTACTCAAATTACATATCCATGAATAAAACTTAAATAAATCAATCTAGCTCCTCCAAGCTCCTACCCTTTGCTCCGATCATGTCAATCGCCTTGTCCATTTCCTGTGTCATCATCTAAGGTGAAAGTAGGGCGTTAGACAACGCGCCCATTAGGTACTCCGAGTAGTGTCAACACATAGATTAGTATAACAAAAACACATAGATATAATTAATATCAAAACCATGCAAGTAAATGTCATGCCATGGGTGTTATATGCCATGAGTCTCACCCATCATCCATATCATCATTACATAATGTCCCTTTTGATGGAAAATGCACATCAAGGTACCCCCACAAATGCCTTACGGACGCCCCGACGAAGTGTGGATTTCCGGTTACAAATCAATCATACATCCCTCTTGATGGATAATGCACATTAAGGTACCCCCACGAATGCCTTACGGACGCTTTGACGGAGTGTGGAACTCAGGTTACAAATCAATCATACATCCCTCTTGATGGATAATGCACATCAAGGTACCCCCATGAATGCCTTACGGACGCCTCGGCAGTTACATTTTATCCCTCCCATGCCATGCATGAGATGCAAGTGCAAACATGCTATGTAATAATACAAATCATAGCATTAAAATCCCATCATTAAGACATATCATTTGATACCAAAATAATTCAAGTAAAACATTCACATATACATATTCCATGATTTTCAATGAGGTAGGAATCCTACCAATGTCTAAATACCGGGTCCTTGGTTTTCTGTCCAAAGATCGATCAACGACCGTGCACCGTTTGTGAGACCCCATTACCTTATTACACATCAACAAATTAAACCAAAGTTCCATTTGATTTCCAACCATGTTCAAGTCCATAACATGCTTTAGTATGGCCGAACCCCACCCACATGGTTTTTGGGTCCCTTTTTAATCCTTAGATCATTTTAATCATGTGGGTCAAAGATCAGCCATCCTTTGATTCATTACACATAAGTTCATTATTTGCCATTAATAAAACCCTAAGTCCCCAAAAGCATTCTCCATGGTATTCAGCCATACACCATGGCCGAATCCATGGTCTTTCATTTTAACCATTTTGACATCTTTGCCATTATTTCCTTCCATAGCTGGTCACCTAATTCATTCACCCATAACTTAGGTCCAAAACATAGATCTATAGCTAAACATTACATGCATGGATCCACAAATGATCCATAAGCATATATCCATAAATGATCATGACATAACTCGTTAACAAATGCTTCCATTCCTTAGCTTAATAATCCATTCATTTAAACATGCATGCATAGATCCATAATGTCCATAAAATGGGTCATGGGGTTCGGCCATACAACATGGCCGAACCCATGATGTTTATTTTTATGGTCTAATACCTCTTAAGTCCATCAACATCCCTCCATGGGGTTCGGCCATACACCATGGCCGAACCCATGGTCCATGGTTCTCCACCCTTTACAACATTTGAGACCATTTACATTGTTAATATTTTTCCATCATTCTCACCCTTAAAAACCCTTTGAACATTCCTTAACATAGATCCATTTAAAACCTTTAAAATTACCAACATGCATCTTGATTTTCATCCTTTAAAACTCATTACAAATCATCAAAGTCCTTCCATGGAGTTCGGCCATACAACATGGCCGAACCCTATGGTTCATCACTTACCCTTAAAAAAACATATACTTATGATTATATCCCTTGATGGGGTTCGGCCATACATCATGGCCGAACCTCATCCAAATCCTTTTTAGCTCTCATGATCCATATACATAGAAATCTAGGATTTGGCCATGCAAGGCCAAACCATGATCTTAATCATATACCTTATCTTAGACATGAATGAGGTCCTTTCCATATATCCATAACAATTAGGGTTCAACCATGCAAGGCCAACCCATGATCCATGATCATAATCCTTATATGGTTCATGCAAGAGGTCTTTAGCCATATATACATAATGTCCTTAATATTCCATCATTTACATAGCCTATCTTACCCATTAGGGTTTGTCCATTTTCTATCTCATTTCTTGGATAGATTTTTAAATCCATGGCCAATAATATTTTGGCCAACTCTCTAATCCAAAAATGGGATTCCATGGTTTCCTTTAACTCCTTCAAATTAGTAAAATCTTGTTAAGTGATACTTACAGATTTCGCGGCTCCTCCGGTTTCTTTCACTATCTTTTCCTTAGTCTTTCTTCTTGCTTCCTTCTTGATCTTCGGCCTTGAGAGGGAGAAGGTCTAAGATGAAACCCCCAAGAAGATGGTTCGGCCTTGGTGAATGTTTGAGAGAGGGAGAGGAGGAGAGAATGGAAACCCTAAGTCCTTTTCTTTTGTCTTGTGAGAGAGGTCGGCCAAGCTTGATATTCAAATTTCTCTAAGTCTTTTTCTTCTTTCTCTTAGAGTGATGGTCGGCCAAGAGAGGGAGAGGGAGAGAGTGAGATGAGAGGAATGAGATTAAAAGTCCTCTTTCCCATCTTGTCTAGGGTTTGCTTGGGTTAGACTCCACCCTCATTAATGTGGAGTCTTCCCCATGAACCCATTGACCAAACAAAGGAGTGCATGCCCTCCACATGGCACATACCACTCCCATGTCCAACGATTTTGGCTTGGTTTCATCTTGGTGGTTTGGTGATTTGGATGAGGTGGAACCACCACCTCTCTTTTGCCCAATGCATGGTCTTGCATGCGATCCCATGTCCAACGGTTTTGGGTTTGGGTTTCTTGGGTGGTTTGGTGATTTGGATGAGGTGGAACCACCACCTCTCTTTTGCCCAATGCATGGTTTTGCATGTCCCCATTTTAAGCTTCTTGTCTTCCATACCACCCCCATGTTCAACGGTTTTGGGTTTGGGTTTCCTTGGGTGGTTTGGTGGTTTGGATGAGATGGAGCTACCACCTCTTTTTTGCCCAATGTATGGTCTCTACGTAAGCTTTTGGTCTAATCAAGGGGAAGCATGCCCTCCATATGGCATACCACCCCTTATCCCAACACTTTTGGTGGAGTGGTTTCCATGAGATGAAACCACCCACTTGACTCACTTCATCTTTTGGTCTTTTAAGTGACTCACTCCATTTAATGTAACTCAACTCCCAACTTAATCATTTGAATTGATGTCTAACTTATGTCATTATAATTAAATAATTTAATTCCACTTAATATATTTAATCTTCTTTAATTTATCTTTGGCTTACCCGACCAAGTCAAGCATGGTGGTCGGCCCCACATGTGTCTTGGCCCACACGCCACCTCACTTGATAAGGTGGAGTTGGTCCCACTTGGCTATGCCACTTGGATTTCCACTCCTACATTTGCAATTAAGATGGACCCCATGCCTTTGATCACAATTGGGTCCATGACCCAATTAATTCCATCTCTTACTCATTTACCCTAATGCTCAATCATCTTGACCCATTGGGTCCCAATTGCGCATTTGACCCAATTGACCATCCTTGACCCAATTAATTAGAAATTATCCAATCCATGGTCCATTAGACTATACTTAGGCCATTGTCTCAATTTTAATCCATCTACTATCAATTTCATAAAAAATTCTTAATTTCAACAATTAAAATAAATAATAGTCAATATATTTCTTGATTTAAAAAAAATTCAAACTGTTACAGTTATATTTTTATCTAATGATTTCATTTTTTGATTTTGAATTTTTAAAATTTTAAAATCTATATTCATCGACATTTAACAAGTACCATTATATAACTTAGATTATTAATGAGTATTTTTTCTAAAAATATGCTGATAATTGTAATTTTAGATGACAATGCTCCAAATTTTTATTTAAGTGAGAGTAGCCTCACAAATCTAATCATACCCTTTTTCTTGACGAATCACAAAAAAAAATGTCTTAAATGAATGATAAAATTTTATATATTTTATATTATAAATCAATTATTAAATGATTTAAATGTCTTGTTAATAAGTTTTAAAGTAATATAATCTCACTGATCTGACTTCCGGCAGAAGCCGAAATGCTGACGTGAAGGCCGGGGTTTAGATAATGGAGGGAAAGTCAGCTTTACTGTATACTGACGCCGCCACGTTGTTTCCTTTCAAGAGAGACTGCATCATTCTTCCTTCTGAAATTCTGACAACCTTCAGCAGCGTAAAAGTCTGCCTTGTCAGCTGAAATTCTTACAGCCTTTTGCACCCTAAAAAGGCTGAGTCGGTGGCCCACACTGGGACCCACATTTTGACATTCAACTATAAGATCAGTCGATCAAACTTTTAAAATAATAATAAGAAATCATCATTGACAAGAGAATTTGTAAAAAGAAATTTCTCTTATAAAATTGCCAATTGTTATAGTCATCAATTTAAATTAAAATAAATAATTAAAATGGAATTCTTCATTACTTATTAACTTCATTTCTTCAAATCAAAATGAAATTTACAAAAGAATTAATCGATGTCAAAGCTTCTCTACTCATATAATCTATAACTTTATAGAGAATAACTTTTTAAAATAGAGTTAGAATTAAACTCGACACTTTCTTATTATCACTTCTACTTCTATTTTTATTTTGTTGTTTGTCTTTTTAGAGATCTCATAATTTTTTTATTTCAACTAAAAATAAAAATAAAAGAACAAAATCAAAGAAGAACGATTGTAATACATAAAAGAATTTTCAAAAGAATGAAATAAAATCAAGCCAAAGTCATTATGTGGTCTAATATCAATAGTTCATATTCTTACGGAGAAAATGATTGGTGCATCAACACTTTCACTTTTGATGCACTAAAATAAGTGTAATAATCATTTTATTTACATTTTTTCAATCCTGCTTCTTTCTCTCTTCCTATTTATTTGAATAAAATGAATATTTTATTCATTTTTAATGAATCAAACTAAAAGTGTTAATGCATTAATTAATTCTCATAAAATTTAGTTTGAACCCAAAAATAGAAAAAAAAGTAGTCTGCTCAGATTCATACAGTGGACCAACAAATAAAAGTAAACAAATTCAATTTGATGAATTTATAGACAAATAAATCAGTGAATGTGGGCCTTGTGCACTGAAGTTACTCCTTCTATAGTTCCATTCCATTCTCCCTTCGTTCATATCTGGATGTGAGCCTGAACAAGTGTAAGCGGTGGATTCAATGTCTTCTTGTGATTTGTGCATACCCATGAGATTGAGATTAAAATAATTAATAAAATAAATAATAAATAGCTTTGGAAGAAACAAAGAAATGATTGATTACAGTGAAAGAAGGCGGGGTTGCAGATTTACAGTGATAGAAGTGGCATTCGCCGGCGGAAGCTCTTCTTCGTCTTCCCTGCCTCTTTCCAATTTCCAACTCATCTCGACCTCCGTGACTCAACAATGCAATGCAGAGACATCACTGCATGCAAAGCATGCAAATCCCTTTCAACTCTAATTCTAAATAAATTCTGAAGAATTTAATTTTATATTTATTAAATTGTTTTCTAATGTTTAAATTCAAATTCAATGCAAAATATTTAACATTAATTATAATTTACTATATTATCAAAATAAAGATTAACTTTTTAGTTTATTTATATTAGGACGGTAACTCAGTTCAATTCAAATCGAGTTTTAATAAATCAAATTCAGTCAATGTGAAAAATTATTGAGTCCAATTCAACTCGACTCAAATTACTCATCCGAATTACTCAATTCGGTTAGATCTAAATTTCTAACCCAAGTCAATCCGAGTGCCATTTTATAATGTGGTGCACTTGGGTCGAGTCGAGTTACGTTGGGTTGAATCAAGTTAATTTTAATTTTCTCAACCTAACCCGACTTAAATTTTATATTTTATTTTCTCAACTTGATCCAACTCGAAATATACAAATATATAACTCAAACTCACTGATTTCTCAGGTCGGACTAGAGGGATTGGGTTAAAACCCGACCCAAGTTTCACCCTAATTTATATATTAGAGATACTTCAAGCTACTCGTTTAATAGATTTTTGAATTTATTTTATGTTTATAAAAATATAAAAAAATTAAAAATTTAAAAAATTTAAAAATAAGAAAAAATTTAAGACTTGAATGTTTTAAGTGATTTGACCTCTCCTTTTCATCTTCTATTAAAAAAAAGAGAAATTTGTAAAAAAAAAATTAAGATTGAATTTAGTGAGTTGTAAGAATTTACTGTAAGTTTATTATATTATATTTTAAAAATGGAGGAACTTTGTATAAAATAAAACTAAAAGTAAAAAAGGAATTTTATGATTAATTTGGTAGTTTAAAAAACTTGACCCACATTTCTATGTAAAATTTTATGAAAAGAAACTATTAACTAGAATTTTTTTTATTAATGTGTATAATGTGAAACACAAGTTTCTTGCTAATATAACTTCACTAGAACAAAATTAAATTCAGTAAAATCACCACAAAATATTTCATAAAATTGAATTTTACATCATTATTGAGACTTTAAAATTTGGTAACCTGAATTTTTTTTCTTTTATATTTATTTTTTAAAACGAAGGATCCCAAATTTATTTACTAACAGTGTTAATGTGGTGTTCAGGGATTTAAATCTCACATATCGGCCGATATCAGATAATTTTTTTAAAATCATCTTTATCAGCTGATATCTCAAATCTCGACTAATATATATAGTATAGGCCGGAGGTGCTAACAGTACCGCGATTAAGTGTTTCTCTTGAGAATTTATTTAAATAATCAAAGCGGGCTACGCCCTAAACATGTGAATTTGCTTCTTTTTACATTTTTACGGACTTCTTTCCTATCATATATAAATTGTATTTTTTAAATTTTCAAAATTAATAGAAAAATTCATTGGATTAGAACAATAAATTTTAAAATTTAAATTGAGTATAGATGCAAATCGCAAAAGTAGCTGGATGGGGGAATTAGATCCATTGTCTACTATAAACTTCAAAAATCAAAATTTATATAAAAATCTTGTAAGAACAATATTATCGCAATATTATCATTTATTACTTTTTTAATACGAATTTATCAAAAATTTACTGTTGAAATGACATTATCAATAAATATACATTATTATCATTATAATAGTATTTTATCAATAAAATATAATAAATTTGAAATTATGCTTCCAAATACAAGTGGTGAAACCCTTAACTATCATTGCTCATAAATATACGGTGAAGCTTGTTTATAGGTTTAATCTTTAATAAGCTCTATATCTATATCTAAGCTCTTTAATTCCATCATGAAAGTATGAAACCAATTTTAAAAATAAGAAAAAAAAATCCCTATTTAGACTCTATTATCAATATTCAACACTAAATTGTCTTTTTATAGATTATATAAGAAATCCATTTGACTATTGCATCGCACACATGGTCTACGTAATAGGTTTATTTGAAAAGTTTTTTTTTTCAATATGTGACTCATAAAAAATTAATTTTTACAAAATTTTATTCTTTTAAATTATTTTTAATTCTTAAACTTTACGACTTTTAAAAACATGTCTTGATCAATTTGTTCAAAGCGATATTTTTAGCCCCGCACTTAAGTGCGAATCGCAAATAGCATGTGACCCGTTGCTGAGGTGATCATTTATCATTAGAAATTCTTATGATTAGATTGATAAGTGTTTTTTTTTTTCAAAGAGTTCTTTTGAAAGTAGAAATTTTAATGAAAATATACAACTAAGTCAACAACAATAGAAAAATGGTTTTTGATATAAGCTGTATTGGACGGGTGATTATATTTTGAGATTATTTTTATAAAATAATAATAAGTATGAGAAAAGAAGTGTTAATATAAGCTCAATATAAAATTAACTATTCAGTTTAAACTTATAACGACATGGCCTGTTAGCTCAGTTAGTTAGAGCGTGGTGCTAATAACACGAAGGTTGTAGGGCATGGGCCAAGTAATATTATTGAGGTAGAATTTAATATTCGTGAAGTAGAACTCATTTTTAAAGGATAAAAATTATGATTTAATAATTTTATTGAGGTAAAATTCACTCTAAAAAACTAACTGTTAAATATTATATAAAACCACTTACTTCACAAAAAAAGAATCACGGTGTTTCTTTTTTTTTTTGGAATTTATATATGGAAAATCGCGGGATAATTATCTGCACTTTTTAGAAACAGGCGGCATTTTATTAGAGTTTTTCTTCTAGAGGTTTATTTGGGTTTTAATCTAAGTTTTGCTTAGGGCATATTCTACAGAAAGTAGCAACAGCGGTAAACAAGAAGAAGAAGATCGTTCTTATTCATGATTTTTACTCCACACAAACAGAATAAGTCTCCAACATTAAATCCAAATTCAAAACAAGAGAAGAAAGATATACTCAAATGGAGTATACTGTAGAGCTTTAGAACCACCACCGCCGCCGCCACCCATCACCAACCACCATCACCTAATCTTAAGAGCCTAATATGTGTTATAACACCCCATATTCAAAATGTGAGGCAAAGGGAGTGCATTGAGAGGAAGAGAGTGTTAGGGATTAGACCCAACACCCACATATACAAAACACAGATTCAATCACACAAAGAGAAACAACACATGAGATAAGTTCGGCCCAACTTTGACTTATGTCTACGGGAGAGTGTAGATCTTATTCATAGAGAAAAAGAATATATAGATATAATAATTGGATCCTAAGATCTCTTTTGGTATCTTCCCTCCCTCTTTCTTTATCTCTCTCACTACACCTCTGCTACAAGAGGCTCCATCGTGGCCTCGGAAGGCACTCGGCCGAACGGGAGTTCTCTATGGAGAATACCCACCGTATATAAGGTAGAAAAACTGCTGTGTCTATAGTTCTAATCTGATTAGGACTCCATCACTTAGAAGTTGCCCACTAAAATACTTCCCAATAAGAGTTCCTATGAATAGAAATTACTATTCACATCTTATTGCAGATAATACACTTCTCTGAGTGGACTTGAGCCACATGGTCCCAAGAGAGAGGGCTCAAATAATAATGACGAAAGGACCATGGAAATGGCTTGAACTTTCCATATCTATTTGAGGATTGAGTGAAATTTGTGCAGGCCCCTTGAAAATACTTCTATTCATCTACTTTGATTGTCCATGTAACCCATTACAATTCACAAATTGTCATCAACATATCAAATGCAATTCAGCCAAATTTGGTTTAATAAACACACATGGGCACAGACAAAATGTCCTACCACTAATATCATGCATCAAATTCAACAGCCTATAACTTTGCATGTTCATAGGCAAACTTCTATGGCTCTTACTTCATTGAACTCTTAAGGCTATTGGGGCGAGCTCTTCTCACATATTAGTCTACCCACTTCTTGTGGAGCTAGGAACTCATTGAGAGTATCAGGAGTGAGAAAGAATCATTCAATTCTTGATGGGTCTAAATGAATCCTCTAGAGCCATTTGAAGGCAAATTTTACTCATGGATCCTTTGCTAACTCAAATCCATCTTCTCTTTTCACATTACCAGCACTTGATCATACATCTGTTCCTTCTTCTAATGAGTCCCACAATATCTTGACCGATGTTATAATATCAGTGATATTTTCAAATTTATTACATTTTTATTGACAAAATACTATTATCATGTTAATAATGCATATTTATCCACATGGGGTAAGTTAGTAGTAAATTTTCGATAATTGTGTTAAAAATGTGATAAATGGTAATATCGTGATAATACCTCAATAAATTTCTGATAAATTCTTTATTTAGATTATTATTTTATTTATTTTATTTTTATTTTCTAAATATAATATTTTCTGAGAGATTTCCATTTAATTTTTCGATAAAACCTCGAGAATTTGAAAATATCTGGATATTACCATATGTCGTTAATATCCAAGAATAGAATTTGTGACAATGATCTTGACTGATGCCCCTCACCCTTTCAAGTCCACTGTCCCTTCACTTTCACCATCTATGAGAAATTATCCATCGTGAACTGGTTCATAATGAATTGGCGAACTCTCAATCGCTATCCTTGTATTGAATTTTTGAAAGAACCTGAAAGGTAAAATTTGACAACTTTATACTCATCAAAGGGTTATGATTGAAAGTTCACACTAGTTTTATAAACTTGCCGACAACAAATAATATCTCCACCATCTACTCCATAACCTTATTCACTATCTCATTACATTTCATATGACAAACTTTCTCCTTCTCATTATGCATTTCTGTAGCCATCTTCTCTATGGTGAAACCTTTAGTTTTGGACGAACTATGAAAGACGAGCATTATTGTGATGCTATGGCTGCTAAATTCAAGGCCTAAGAAGCACATAATATATGGACCCTTACATCACAATGAATTGGGTTTATAACATCAAATATAAATTGAATGGGTCTATTAATGTTTAGTGTAAAAAAGATATACCCAACAAGAAATCCTTAATTACCAAGACACACTGGTTCTAGTGGCGAAACTCATCACTGTTCATTGCCTTCTTTCAATTTCAATAGCTTGTAATTGGTCACTTTATCAAATGGTTGTTCAAAATCATTTCTACATGGTGAATTTGTCTACGACCATTTCTCCTGGATTTGCAGGTAAAGAGACTCATGTTTGGAAGCAAAATTAAGTTTATTTAGACTCAAACAAGCTTCTTCCAAGTTACAATTGGTTTGTGAAATCTCTTATGGCTTTATTAGATGCAGGGTATATACCCAATTAGTGGCTGATAATTCTCTATTCATGAGAGGATACTCATTCACTGCTATCCTCTACTATGTTGATGACATCGTCGCTAACAGTAGTGCGGAAACTCGAGTTAGGTTGAGTTTCAATAAATCCAATTCAACTCATGTCAAAAATTAGTGAACCTAACTTGACCCAACCCGTATTTCTGACCCGAGTCATGTTTTATAACTTGGTGCACTTGGATCGAGTCGAGTTGCTTTTAAATTTTTCAATTCGACTCAAATTACATATGTGTTTATTTTTTCCCAACTCAACCCGACCTAAGATATACAAAAACATAATCCAAACCTATTGATTTCTTGGATCACGTCATGCGGATCGGGTTAAAACCCCTATCTAACACTAATCCATACTCCATTGGTTCACTTAAAGAATTCCTCCATTGTCGCTTCCACGTTAAAATATTTCATTAGAATTGAAGTTAGTCATTCAAGCTTTACTATTCGTATCACGACACAAATACGCTTTGGACATCCATGAGACTCCTCGGAGGTGGCACAGTTAACATTGGTAGGGGATATGGCCGGCTCAAGCCCTTCGCAAAAAAGGCAATCGCCGTAGGCCTCCGTGTTTAAAATGGTCTATTTTTTAGTTATTGAATAGTATAAATGTATTTATATATTTTGGTTCAATTGTTGTTCAGTTTTGTTTCTTTTTCCCCTCACCTCTCACCCCATGCCATATTTCTTTAATTTATGATACCCAGCTCTTTACATTTCAGATTGAATGGAATGGAGTTTAAATCCCTTTCTATTTTCTTTTTACTTATTACAATTACTAGATAAACTATTATTTATATTTGTTAGTCTATTTTTATGTTTTATTACCAAATTGTACATCAGCCATTACCGACCTCTCTTTTCTCTCATGCCTTTCTTTTTCCTCTTTTATTTAGATTTCATTTTGTCGGTTTAAATTCAAAATGCAGGTCTTGAAAAGAGTGTAGGATTTCAAAAGAGGGAAAAACCCTAAAGAGATTGATTTCAAAAAGGTTGCATTTTGTAATTTTTTTTAAAAACCTTGTTCTTCTCCTCGGTTGAATTTTCAGGTTGTTTTTCCTTTATTTTTGTATGATATTGATTTGTTATGATTTCATTTAAAATCTTGTTTTGAAAACGAGACTTCGATTTTGACGGGTTTTCAAATGATAGAACAAATTCTAGTTTCTAAAATTTTGCTTGGGGTTTTCAAATCCATTTGCACTCAGTTTCTCGCTAAATGGGAGCCACTATCCCAATTAGAATGCCAAGCATCTCTGTTGAACTGAGAAACCATTGATTTTCATTTTTTTTTTTAAACTGGTTATATGAGTTATTATATAGTTATTACTGTTTTATATTTTTTATATGTTAAGTTCTAAGTCTGTCCTTCAAATTTTATTTGTTGTCCTTTGTCTTATCGTTGTAAGACTTGAATATCTGATTTATACGTGTTGATTTTAATTATATATAATTAAAATTTTAATTAAATATTATTTATAATATGTTAAATAGCAAGAATGCCCCATTTAAAATTTTTCCTTAGGTCTCAACTTGTGTCGAGCCAGCCCGGAGAACATTTGAAACATTTCAGCACAAAAAATGAGATCCTCAACAATCCCACTCCCTATTGCCAGTTCAGCTGCCAAGTTCAGGCCACCCTCCCTCCATCTCAACTCTGCACATTTTGGATACTTAAAAGCCCGAGTCTGTCCATTTGAGATCATTAAAAACTTCAAACATTTAAATTGAAAGCAGACATGATCATCTATAAATGAACCAAATTTTACTCTAAAACTCGATTTTTAAATACTTGATTTTAGTGATTGAAATCAATAAACATCCTTTAATATTACTAAATCAAAGATGTTCAATGATTTTAACCACTAAGATCAAACGACTAGAAATTAAATTTTAGACTAAAATTTGATCTATAGTCTAATTTCAATTTGAATGATTTTTTAAAATAAAAGGTTAAATTGATCTACATATATATGATTAAATGGGCCAAAAGCCCCATAGGACAGTCTTATTCACTCGCCCAAGGTTGCCCGTTTAACTAAACTAGCTAAAAAAATTATCCTAAGCCAAACCAATGGACTTTTTTCTTGAAATAACAAAAATAAATATATTAATAAAGAAATATGTAAGTACAAATCACAGGTGTACAAGATTTGTATTCGAGAACCCACAAATAGCAAAGAAAATAACAAGAGAGATCCCTCAGGCAAAAAAAATGCAGAAAAAAAAGACTAAATAAAACCAGGTTGTCCCTCCAAACCACAATCCCAATACCTTTAGAATCAGTAGAAGAAAACACTCTCATACGCCCTCCCACTTTATTGCATTCACAGAATCTCCCTCTATTAATAGCTTCTCCTGACCAAAACTCACCCACGTAGGCAAGGCTTTCCTAATCCTCAATAGTGTGCCTCGTATGAATCTCTAAACCCTACTTACTAAGAGAAAAAGAGGGAAGTGGCACAAACAAAATTTCACAAGGCCCCTTCTATCACTATTATCACTATTGGCCCTTGTCCCATCCACAATGAATTTGGAAACTCTGGTCAGGACAGGAGACCATGTCACCATACCACTATCCACCCTAGGCTTACCACTCAAACAACCTCATTCGTTTGACCGGTTCAAGCTGGTCTTGGATCAAATTCGAACTCATGAGGAGCCCTACTCACCTCACTTGAAAATATTTAATTTACTCCGTATTTTGGCTAATGGATAATACATGTGGTTGATAAATAATTGAAAGTTCCAGAGTGTTAGAGTCCGATTGTCTAGAGAGGGGGAGGGTGAATAGAACGATCCCCAATTCTCTATCCCTTTTTAAATTTCTTGATTAATTAGGATTAGCAAAGTACAATAATAAGATTAATCAAGGTGGTGTTATGTGTGTGAGCAAGAGATGTGCCAATTAACAATCACACACACAAAATCAAACACATGTATAACCGATATATAGTGGTTAGATTAAACAACCTACATCCACTATTGAGAATCACTCAACTTTGGGTTATCTCCAAATCATTAAGTGGGAAATTACACCCTCACTAATAGTGTAGGACTTTCACCTACACACTCCTAGTTATTAAAGGTTCGACCAACCCCGGTCTATGTTCTTGTCCTTCTATTTTTTATATTGACTTGATTACCTTGATGTAGTCCACTTCACAATGAAGATTTGAAATTAAAAACACAAAGAAACACTTGCCTTTGAAGCTTAAGCTTGATGAAATGTATTTCTTGAAGAGTACTCCAAAAAATCTTGTTGATGATGAAGATGTACCTCTTGTATGGAGCAATCACAAAATACGGAGAGGGTTTCTAGGATTTTGATATGTGCAAATGTGAATCCTAGAACTAGCTTTCTTCTTCTCTCTTGATCTCAATCAACTAGGTGATTGAATCTCTAAATGATTTACCAAAATATATAGATTAGAGAGAGCGAAGGAGGAGAGGTATCTTAAGATTTTCTTCTCGTTTTTCCAATGTAAAATCCAAAACTCCAACTCCCTCAACAAATTTTGGAGCTTAAATAGAGATTTCAAAGATCTCAGCACACGCGATTGATCGTCATGACTGTTGCACATTAAATGTTTTTCCAACGGATAGAAAAAGTTCACACACGATTGATCGTGCCACACAATCGATCGTCCGTGTTCACTGGCAACAAATCGCGGCATGACAAATATCTCGACCTGAGACTAACTGTGTTTTTCATGTTAAGTCTTATCCAAATACAGGGCGAAAGGTCGTGTGACCGATGTGTTTCTGTCTTGTCTCCCCGATAAATCGTGCGACCGATTGATCGTGCTCTATACCACACGAAGGATTGCTGCTAGACGAATGCATCGTCCTAAACCTGACTATATTTTTCAATGGGTATTCAACCCACACGACAAGTCATTAAGGCAATTGGTCGGCCCTGCACACAGACAAAGTGTCGTCTGAACGATTGGTCGTCTTGAGACATGATTGTAAATGATAGTCCAGATTTTATCCTAAGTCTTGCCAATAAATCGTAACGCATGATTACATTGGCCCTGTCCCAGCGATGCATCACTACCACGAATGTATCGTCTTGGGATCTTAGGTGTTTGACAGACCATTTCCAACCAGAACCTTTGTTTTCTAGGACAATTGGTCGTATCACCACAACAAATCAGCCACTGTCAACAACAATTGATCGCTAGACAAGATGTGTGGGCATGACAGTAAAATCAATGGTTTCATACCAAGTTCATATTCTGATTACGGTGTCAAAACAACCTCTAGGCTAGATAAATTATCCAGATGTGATCTCTAAACCTAGGCAAGGTCATCCTAAGATATAGGTTTCACCTAGAGTCTTCTATGGCCAAATTACCTTGGATGATTGCCATACACTTTGATGATCCGTCGAATCTTGATTGATCTTCCAACTTGAACTTGATTCAACTACCACATGATTCTTGATTCTTGAGCTTCTATCTTCAAGGCAGTGCTTCACTCGAATAATGGATTTGACAAACAAGGGACTCGCCAAGTCGAGGAACTAACAATAATAAAATCCCTAAAATCAAGGAGTTAATTTCTTTATATATGATCAGCTGCAGTTTGCTTCTTCACATTATTTAGAGATCATAAAATGACACATCTTGATCACTTCTAGCATATGATGAAACAAAGTAAAGAAACCATAATACATGTGAAGATAAAAATATCATTGCTCTAATGTTTTGGGTTCCCATCACATGTATTACAAATTTACAATAATGAAAAGGAAAACCCTTTTGATATGGAAAGATAAAACCCATGTGAAAAAAAATATTCAACTTTCCTAGTTATCTTTGCATTTTTCTTGTAATTGATCTAGGCCATGCCTTCGGCGCTCGCTTCAACAAAAGCATCCCAACCCATGATGTCATAGCATGAACCCTGCTTTAGAGAACTCACCAAGGAAACTCATCTTAATTATCATGGATGGATTGAACAATATGCTCTAACAGTATAAGTCAAACTTCTAAACAAGGGCAGCCACTAAGATCTCATATCCGGATACAGTCTAAGTGGCTTTTAGCTTCTGAAACTCATGCCTGTTGAAATCATTGGGGAACAGAATGCTGCCGGGAGAGAGAAGCCGCCCTAAAGCAATAGAAAACCGAGCCTGAAAAAGAAGAGCAATAGTTTTCAATCAATTAGCAAGAAGCAGATAAAAGTTGTTTGAATTTTGGCATGGTATATGGTATAATCAATTAAACATAAACTCCAATCCACTCCTAAACAGGAATTCACAAAGTATCAACACATGCAGTTCCAAGAGCATAAAAATTTTCATCTTTGATTTGCTCTCCACAAGATATAAAGGAGATGAGGAAATGAAATGATTTACCCATTGAAATCCTGCTAGTGCCCACCAGCAGACTGGCAAACCATAACCCATACTGCTCACCAGCTGGTAAGAAAAATCCATGCAGGCATAATTAATACATGACAAGAAAGAAGGCTATCAATTTTAGCAATGTGATATCTTTTTGGTCAGAGACATTTGTAGCACACAGTTGTTGATTAAAATAATGAATTCACAAATCAGTAAGGCTGACAACTCCTGCTTAGTTTATTAGAGAATTCTACCCATATGATGAACTGTTCGCTTGCTGTCTTTCCACCCAAAAGAACACCCTGAAGATTTCAGATCTGATCTGAAAAATCCCAGATGTTTGTTCAGGCGTGGGGGGTGGGGCTGGGGAAAAGGAGGGGGACGGGGAGGAGAACATGTAACCCATGAATTGCAGTGCACAGATCATACAAATGAAACTTGGAATTAGTATGAAAGAGTCCAAATGACCTTCAATATTTGCCAATGGATAACAATGAGAAAAATATCAGAAGAATGGAACCGGTAGGAATGAAAATCTCACAGCTGATCCATTTGTGATACATGAATGCTATAAATTCTGGATCAAACCCTTTTCCATGAAAGGGAAAGGTGGGAAGTAATTGCTGCTACACTAGTTTAGTTAGGTTCAAGTTTGACAGAAATAATAAATTCTGAGTAGAAGCTCATTGATACATCTATTATTTGATTACCAGTTCATTCCCATTGAGAAGGGTGAAAAGTTTATTGTTTTGCAAAATTCTTGTGAGGGATAAACCAAGATAATTTTGAACTGGTAGGGAATGAAAATCTCACAGCTGATCCATTTGTGATACATGAATGCTATAAATTCTGGATCAAACCCTTTTCCAGTGGAAGGGAAAGGTGGGGAAGTAATTGCTGCTACGCTAGTTTAGTTAGGCTCAAGTTTGATAGAAATAATAAATTCTGAGTAGAAGCTAATTGATACATCTATTATTTGATTACTAGTTCATTCCCATTGACATGGGTGAAAAGTTTATTGTTTTGCTAAATTCTTGTGAGGGATAAGCCAAGATAATTTTGAACAAAGCTCTACATCATTGTTCATCCCTATCAATTGTATAGACGGTAGGCTTCAATACCATCTTTTTTGGTTAGAGACAAACATAATGTCCCATATGCCGTGGACTTTTAACAGCTGCAAATTCCAAGTTTCCAGTTGATCACAGTTTCCTGCATTGCTCTTTCATTTCACCCATTTTGGAGTCTTATATTCTTTTCTTTTTTTCTTTCTTATCCATTGGGTCATGCCTACCTTCTTTCACACCTTCAGGAAAGATATGAATCAGGCCCCTCAGAAAAGGACAAGTAAACCTTTGGCCATTTTGAATTTTTGAAAGATAGCTTCATCCCAGGTTTCAGTCCTTACGGCCATTAAATCCTTCCACATTGTGCAGAGGTAGCAAAAAGAGGGTTTTTATTTATTTTATTTTGCAACAGAGAGAGAAGGGTGGTGGGGGGGGGTGTGTGGGGTGGGGTGGTGGTGTTGGGGGTGTGTTAACAAATAAATTTTATTTCAACTAAAGAAGATAAAAAAGATGGAAGACTAATGCCCAAATAGATTTTGAGAAAGCCACATAAAGTAGTATACAAAGAAGACATCAAATAAACACTAGGCTAAATAAGCCGAATTTCCTCTCAGAAGGGTCTGCTCAGATCCTACAACTCATTTGATGATGAAGCCCATTGAATTATGCTTGTCTTGACCTTCTCAATCAAACTGGCTGTGGAAGAAACCTCATTATCAAGAACTGCCAGCTCAGTTCTCCCAAACAAACCACACTATAGCTAAAGGTACTAATTTCCCTAGCACTAGACTTATTTTAGAGAAAGACCCTGTCTCAGCCCCAAATGAGAGCCTGAAAAAGAAGCTGGAAGAACCCACTGGACAGAGAGAAAAAAGGACCAAATAGGTGAAACATAAGTATAGTGTAAGAAAACCTTTAGATATATGGGCAGTCAAGCGTTGAAGATCTTAAGCCTTCAGATTATGATATAATCACTGTAATGGTATTACCCTCTACAATATATTCCACAGGATTCTAAACGGCTGCTCACAAACTCAATACACGAGTTATGTTCCATGTACCTACCTATACTCTGGCTCTAGCTTCAAGCTCAAGCTAAGGTTGGATGGGTGTGTATTTCAAGAATAGGGCAGATTCAACAGGCTACACTTCTTCAATAAGAAAGTAGTAAATAGGAAAGGTGCAAGATCTCAATGTATAACTTTTGAATTTATTAGAAATCATATGTAAGATGCATCGCATTTCTTGACTTATTGGTAACCACTGTCAGTACAGGCTAATAATGTGGGACCATGAACATGATTAAAGCTAAACTATTTGATGTCCAGGCACATGGCACCCTTTCTACCAATATGTTAGTACAGAGATTATTCAAAAGAATAGTCGGCAATTTATTCAATATAGAACCATACACATCAAAAAATGATCTTAACAATTTACCAGAAAAATAGATATCACCTGTTTTTTTTATCCAATGCTGAATCAATGACCTATTTATACAAGAAGGAAAAAAAGTTTCTTTTCTACCCCACTTTTATTCTACTAAAAAAACCAATCACCCATATAATCAATATCAATTGAAAGCTGAGCACTCAAAAGACTCGCAAGTTTGTCTGGATAGAAAGTACATTCAGTTCTTTCCACAACTCCTAATTTGATTCCCATCAGCCTACCCAATCTAATCTAATCTAATTCAAGACCCAGTCAGTAAACACTAGTAGGGTAAGGTACTTCGGAAGTATTTATGGTCCTAACCATAATCCCTAATTGGATCCCAAGAGCAAAGATTTACAGTCCTTTAGGAACCTTCCCTTGGATACACAGATTTATGGTCCCTGCTTGAAGAAAAAAAAACTTTCTTATCAATTTTTTATCAGATATTCGTTTGATATTCTGTGGAGCCTCAAAGAATATGTCCTTACCAATAGTAGAAGGCCCCCAAAAATAAAACATCCAGTCATTGATATACTTAGAAACTTAAACTCCCTGCCAGCCTGCAAAGAAAACATGGTGTAAGCTAGACCATAAACATTAACATGTATCACTAATTTTTTTTTCAAAAAAAAGCATGTCGTTATGACCTTCTGTAAATTAGTAATGTAGACATCTTTCAGTCAAAGAAACTTATAGCTGCTATGGGAGGAAGAAGATGTAGATAAGTACTGACGTGACTCATTCCATGGGAAATTGTGTTTGGTAGCTTTTAGAATGGCCCATCTAAGCGCCATTCCAAAGCTAACCTCTTTTACAAAGAGACTTCTAGTTCTAGCAAAAACAAATATTGAGGAGAAATAGCTAGAACGGCTAGGGGTAGAATGGGAAGAAAATGGCTTGAATCAACTATGCTCATTTTCATTCATAAAAATGGCTACTGTACTGGCCCTGGTATCCATACAGAAGTAAGAACAATTAATACTAAATGAACCAAGTCAAGAAAAGAAAAACATAGATCTTCCACCGTTCTGAATGAAAACTTGGCACTCATATATGGAGAAACCAATGATGAATGACACTAAATGGCGATGAATGGTGAAGAACACTAGATTGTGACTTCATTAGCTTACTAAAATTTGAGATAATGAATGACAGGAAGAAACTAAAGTAGCAAAATGTCTCCAGGAAATTAAATGATCGATGGTACAAAAGATGACAAGTACCCATGGAATCTTTGAAATGGACCAAGTACCATGTCAAAGACATCTCCATTTTGGATTCCTCGCAGATCTTCCTTGGATTCTTATAATACTAGATTAACTTTTCTTGCATGGAAATAAAATATTATCATATTTTCTTCTTTTCAGATCAAATTAAAATATTGAAATGCTTATTACTTAATTGTGTTAAATTAAATTTATAAGTTAACCTTTAATGTTGCTATTTTTACATATAACTTTTATTTTAAAATAAATATTTTATTTAAATATAATCAAATACTATGCCCAGTCCTTGGGATTTGCCAATTGAACACTTTGTACAATGCTGGATTGCAATACAGGCATGAGCTGACATATGCTCTACTTAGTTTTGGGTGAATAGGTGTTGTGGATGATGCAGAGCTTGGTGGATAATTTGACCTGTACCAGGTTCTTATCTAGAGGATATGGTAAACTATTAGTCATGTGGAAGTTGTTGTTATGGTTGTATTTGTAGCATTTGAAAGGAAAGGAAACCCATTTCTTCCAAAACAAACACGTCAATGATCCAAAGGTTGTTTTCCTCAACATATGATGCATATCATGGACATT
This sequence comes from Chimonanthus praecox, assembly GCA_022113865.1. Lineage (NCBI taxonomy): Eukaryota > Viridiplantae > Streptophyta > Magnoliopsida > Laurales > Calycanthaceae > Chimonanthus > Chimonanthus praecox. The sequence continues at coordinate 49,722,117 of CM039093.1, read as the reverse complement.
CTGAGTGAAGGACTTCTGGGGTGTTTGGAAAAGTGGTCTTCTAGTGTTGTTCTGTGACTCTGTCTATTTTATCCCAGCATATGCTGGACTCATTGCATGCCTCCTCTTTTTATTACTATTATTTTTATTTTTATTTGGAAAATGGCAAAGTTCCTTTGATTGTAAGGAATGAATACAAGTATTGACGTAGAGGAAGTGGTGCAGGTTTAAAGAAGACTGATCAAACCCGATAAAATTAAGTCAAACAGTCAAAGTGATCAAATGGATGGGTCCCACAGTTTAAGATATGACTTTGGTCAAAGGTGGGATAGGATAAAATGGGTAATTAGTAAGAAGAGAAGGAAGGGTAACTAGGGAAAGTGGATAAATATGGAAAAAGTGGGGTATTTATGTAAAGATGAAAGTAATGCTTTTGATGCCATTAAATGCATTGCTTGGAGGGGTACGAGTGAGGCTTTGGGAACTGATGGGACCTTGGGGTTTATTGGGTAATGGGTTTTGTCATTAATGATGGAAAAGGTGGGAAAGGAGGAGATTGAAGTGTATGATCGCCTGAGGGAAGGAAAATAATGAAAAGGGCAGCATGTGAGGGACGATGAGGGATTCCACATGAAGAAGAAGGATGACTGTCTGGCAGCAGTGGAAGGGAAGAGAGGAGGATGTAGCGGCAATGGTAAGCGGGGATTTTTGTGAACAACAGCAACAGCCATCTCGCAACGGCGATGGCAGTCTCGCCCGGGATAATGCCCAGGTTCCATGACGATGATGGCGAGATGCAGGCTGGATCTCGGCCAGAGACGGTGAGGTCTGCAAGTTGGACAGAAAATATGGGATAGGGAGATAAAAATAAAGATAGCAGTTCTAAAATCTGATTTCCATTATCAATATTTGAATGAGGTTCCTTTTTTTATTTCATACACCTCTTATATAACAAAGAATAAAACCCTAAACTAATACTAACATCAAAACTAGAACTAGAATAGTGAAAATTCAAACGAAAATAACAATCCTACTCTACTCACACTTGCTAATTAAAATAAAAATAAATGAATGAAAATATAAATGGGGTCCACTTGAGATGAGAGCCACATATCCTACATCAAGTATGGTATATGAGCACAATACTACAGTCTTTTTCTTGGAAAAATTTACAATTGTATTCGATGAAAGAAAAGATACAATATAAGAGAGCTAGAATGATCCTCTACAAAAAGGTGAGGATCATAGCCACAATGATAAACCGGAAAAAAAAAAATACAAAATGTACAAAATATCAACATCCCCCACAAGTTACAAATGGCCGACAAAGCCTCTGACACGCACCAATCTACTGACAGAAAATCCGTTGCACCAGTAGCTGACCTCTTAACCTGCCTGAAGGTAATGAAGTCACACAACCCGTAAGGGTTGGCTTGGCGGTTAAGAATCTGCCTAAGATGCGGAGGGTCATTCCCCAGTGTTACCTAGTATGAGTGGATAAGGAGGTTTGCACATGCCCCAAGGATTAGTCAGGTGCTGTAAGAGGCCTGGATACATTGGTCTTCAAAAAAAAAAAAAGGGTAATGAAGTTACACCTATAGAGAGAGAAGAAATCCCTAGCAATGGCTAGAAGCCTCTAAGGAGGCTTCCTTTTCATACAAGTCAAATCTCCCTCAACAATAAAGTTGCTCACAGATGGCCCTCCAATGCCCATAATAGAAGTTCTTTCCTAATTGCTGGAAGTTCAGCCTCCACTAGAATCTCTTATTCCAATAGGTTCAGTGAAGAATGAGACCATATTACCCAAGTTGTTCTGTAGCACTCCCCGCAATTCCTGTTGAGCTCGGTTTCCTTTTTGCTGCTCCATCAACATTGAATTTGAAACGCCCAACATTTGGTGGCTTCCATTTTTCTAGGAATTTATATTTCCTTTTTCATCTGAACATTTAGCCCACCCTCGCCACCCCCTAGCCCCACCCACCGAAAAAAGGAAAAAAAAATCATCATACCTAAGGTCTTTGAATTCCTTACAACCCAACAGCCAAAAAATCATTATATCCTTTGCCCTTTCATAACACCCTAGCCGGAGACTTCTCCTTGAACTAAAAAGTTCTTAAAGTTCTCTTTCCACATAGACCACAAGATGGCCACCAAGATCAATTGCCATGTCATCTTCCCTCGACCCTTAAAGGGCATTACACCACTACCCATCTAACACATCATTGATTGAATCCCTCAAAACCCAAGAGCATCCCATAAGGTTTAAAAAACCATTCCACTAAGTCCTTGTGAAAGAGTATTGAAAAAATAAGTGATCAAACTCTCTCCACCACCTCACCACACAGTCAATACAACCTCTATAGACCCAGAAAGAAGACTAAAACCTTTCAAAAAATAATAAAAAATAGGGCATGGTATCCCATATAAACAACCTCTAGAAGAAGTTGATCCACATGCAACTATGTTGGATTCATCCAAGTTTTACAAATAAGTATCAAGTTGGCAGAGTCAATACAGTGTGCAAATCAATTGGAATGACTTTGACAATGAATTGTCTACTTTCCTAGTCTCTTTACTCTAGAAGAGAATCCATTACTACTTCCAGTGGGATGTTTGAATTTAAATCATGTCTCAATAAATGTATGGTCAATACAGTAGAATAACGTATGCAACATAAATTTGTTTAAGAAAACCAGGATTAAAAAGAAAGAAAATTACCAACAATGTTCCTTCAAGGCTATGTGTTGGCGGCGTCACACTCAAGGCAACAAAATATGGAAGCAGCACCTTGTGCATCTGTAAGGATGCATGATAGCCAAAATTAATGAATACATCTCAGGAAATGCTAAAGAACCACTGACACACGGCAAGATCTGATACCAAATATGATGTAGGACAAAGCAAAATATTGAAAAAAATAGATCTAAATGATAGATAGATACCTGTATGAGAATGCAAAATATGTATGGTGAATCCTAAAATGACATGCAACCTATTTCCATGATTCACATAAGGTGTTAATGAGATGAATTAATATTAAACAAACAATAACAACAAAAACTATGCAAATTCGCATATACAATTAATCAAAGAGATTCAAAAAGAAGAATGACACATATATAAAGCTCTCAACATTGTATTGCTGGCCATCAATTCAAAATCCTTCAAAAGACCAATTAAATCATACCAAACTTTGTTCTAGGTCTTCTAGATTTAAAAATGAATCACCCGAAGGATGAAATAAGGCTATGGGATCACCTAAGGTTTCTCAAAGAAATTAGGGTTTCTTATTTTTTTTTTCAAGCAAAACAAGGTCTCAAATAGGTTCATACAGTAGGTTAGGGTTAGATTTACAAGTCTATGATGGAGATCCGGAGGTTCTGGTGCAGAATAAGGCAAAACAGAGCTAAAATGGGCCTACGTACGGTCATGTGGACATGTATGGACTGATGGGTCTAGACAGGGTTTTGGTGGCCGATGGTAGGGTCCTGATTTGGTTAGGGTTAGAGTTTGGATGAAAAATGGACAAAAATAAGGTGTAGAAAGAGGGAAAAAGTAGGGAAGAAAGAGAGAATAAAAGGGAAGGGAAGAAAAAGAGAAAGATAGAAGAAGAGGAAGAAAGATTTGTACCTTGAATCATACAAGGTTTCTTGATCTCATACTAAGGAGGAAGAAGGAGCCACACCTGATCTGCAGATGGGAGAAACTTAGATTTCTTCATTCATTCATTCATGATTCATAAAGGCTGCTTCAAAAAAAAAGACACTCTTAAAATCCTAGACACATGTGACTCAAGGCACACATGTGGACGATATAAAACTATAAAAATAAATACTTGTCTATAACAATCTTGAAACCACGGCCCATCAGAATACCTGAGCTTTTTAACCCTGGCATCTACCATGTAGATGGCTTAGGGGAGACCAAATCATAGGACTCCATCATGCAAGGTCTGTGCCATATACTAGCTCCTTTTCATATGACTCCTCTACTGAGCTGCTGTCACCAACAGTTTCAATCTTAGCATGTGTAAATGCCAAAGGAGAAGGATAATGAGGAGGCAGCTTTACTCTGTTCATGGGAAACCTACTAGAAAATGTATCAGTGATCTGATTAAAACAGACCTTCAGTAAATTTGGAGAGGTCAGCAATGTGTTCATTCCAAAAAAACGGATATTAGAGGTAAAGTTCTTGTTTTTGTTTTTGTTAGAATGAAAGATGAATCTCAGGCTTCTCAAGCTATTGTGGCCTTGAATGGATCGACAAATGAAAAGAAGAAGTTGCTGGTCAAGAGAGCACGGTTTTGGAAAGGGGGAGATGGAAGCATGTATGGTGATGGGTGCAAGTCTATGAATGCAACAAAAGGAAGGACGGTGAAGGAATTTTTAGCTTACTAGGAGCCGCTGGAAAGAGGTTTGGAGGTGAGAAGGCAGGTAAGAGGGTGGACCATGCAACTTTTGTAGAAGCCCTCAATGGTGTAGGGAGCAGAAAGGGAGCACAAGAGAAAAAAGAGTTTGATGTGTATATAGAAAAGGCATACCTAAATGCAAACACAGAGTGGCTTGAGAGATCTCCCATCGCTCATATAAAGGTTTTAAGGTCCGTTGAATTCGTGGAGGCTTTCTTCCTTTCACATGGTGCAGAAGAGGTGCTGTGAGATGGATGGGGGGGTGACTATCTATTGGTGTGTTGTCAGTCAAATAAAGCAGGAAGGAGAATTCTAGAAAATGGTTTTTTCCACGAAGGAAAGATGTTTTCATGTCGTTAGAGGAATGAAAACCAAATTCCAGGCCTGCAAAGTGACTGGCATCCCTTTGGTGGTGTGGATGGAGAGTGCCTTTCGACAAATTGGAGAAAGGGTGGGTAAGGATCTTCTTGTCAATCGTCTCAATTTGGCATTACGGGATCTCAGTGAGGTGTATATCTTGGTAGCTGTAGAAATTATTGTGGAGGCCTCAAAGGACTTGGTGATAAAACTGGGAGGCTTTCCCTGCCGAGTTGTTGTTAGGCCAGCAGTAACTGTGGGTGATGATGAGGGTTGGAGATCAATGGTGAGCTGCTTGGCTTCTCCAGCTGTTGCTTTTCTGTCAACTGTCGGGGTCACACAATCGCACGTGAATGGCATATGGGAGTCTAAGATTCAAAATTTGAATTTTCAGACCTTTGGGGGTAACAAGAGAGTTGTGGTGTGACTGACACGCGACAACAAAGGATTGCAGCTTCCCTCTTTCTGGTGAAAGATGTTTCACCAAAGGAGTGCGCAAATCTCAAGGTTGGGTTTGGTGATTTGGTGATGGAAGAAACCCACATGCGGCAGACTCTCAAGTCATGTAACATCTTATCGAGAGGGGGGGTTCCAGAACTACAACGGCATTACTAAGGAGCATGGGAGAGGATGGGGCGAAGATGTCAGAGCGATTGACAAGCAACAGGAAGGGCGTTGGACTTCCATTTCGCCATTGGAAGTCGCGACGACGAGGAGAGGATTGAAGAGAAAGGAGATTTGGCAAAGAAGTCACAGGATCTTGTGCTTTTATTTTGAAGGAAGGGATCACAGATGGTGTGGGGCCTAGACGGTCACAGGCGAGAACTGTTTCTCTTCCTCACCTGGGCTTGGGCCTGGGCCGAGTGGCTCTTCTGATGTGGACAGAAGCAAGACCTAGATGGGTTGTGGACAATTGGGGTCAGTTAGTAACTTGGGCCAAAAGTAGAAGAAGGATTCTGATCTCACTAAGGGACATGGTTTGTTAATGGAAAGGGATTGTCTAGATGATTTCAAAGGTGTCAAGAAGTATTGGGAAAAATCAAGAGATTTTAGAAAAGGGGTAACATCTACAGAACATGTAGAAAAGGGGTAACATCTACAGAACATGTATTAAATCTGCTCAAATTGTTAAAAGGAGATCATGCAAAGGTTGCCATTCAATGGCTTACTAAAGGGTTTGGGTCTCAAAAGAAAAAAGGAGAAAGGAGAAAGGAGAAAGGAGTGGGAGTTATCTTTTGATTGTGGGATTTTCCGGAATCTGAATATGCAAGGACGGTTTTAAGTGTTATCCAATATTGGGGGGAGGGGGGTCGTACAATATTGTCCTTTTTCTATATTTTTCCTTTATTTTATTTTAATAAAATTTCGTAAGTGTTCAAAAAAAATCTTGGAAACACAAATGAACTAAAACAATACGGCACTAATAAAAGATAATGAAAACAAATGCCCCGATGGCAGTGGATTAACAATCAGATCAATCCAATCCATAAATAAATGATATATGATGTAAATGGATTGATCGAGCCAAATCTTAAAATTCATTGCTTGATCAACGTACAATCTAGGCTATCCATGGTTGGATATGCCTCTATCCATGGTCAGGTATGTAAGGATTGTGTAGAAATTCATTATCCAAACATGATGAGGTCAAATCTAGATTCCAATGCATCCTTCTATGTTAACATCCCACGATGCTCTCATCAACCACTCATGTATGAACATCTCAAGAACAAGTAGAATTCTATATGTGAGTAAAAATTTATTTCCATTATAAATAAGGCACACAGAGAATGGAAAATAGACTGGATAAATGGCATACTAGGTGCACTCAAATACAAACTACGGAGAATAATAAGTACCACACGTTGGCCTAAGTTTGTACAAAAAGGTCCAGTGGCTCACAAGGCCATCCCATGATCCAAAACATTCAAAATCAAAAGATCTTCCTACCATCCAAAATTCAAACTTCTGTAGCAATCTCTCTCTCTCTCTCTCTCTCTCTCTCTCTCTCTCTCTCTCTATATATATATATATATATATATATTGGGAACAGCTCAGTAAACCCAAGTGTATGAGAAAAAAATTGCATGCCATTTTATAGACCAATGATAGGTTGGTCATTTACATCATATGGGAGCCACTACCTTTTACAAGGTAACTTTTCAAATATTGTCCTTTTGTCTGATGTAAAATGGAGTATTGATTCAGTCCATACAATTACCTTCAACTTTCTCAATTACTTTCATATCCATTTTGCACAATTTTCCTAATTCCGTCTTTATCCTTCATTTCTTTTTTTCGTCTCTGTCGTTGCCCCTATCTCATCTTCACAAAATCCCCTTTTCTTTCACTCTCCCCATAGCCAATTCTATCTTCCACTTCTCCTCTTGCCCCATCTCTTTCTTCTTGTCTGCTCCGATACCCACCCACAAATGATCACTTGATGGAACAGATGATGTCACCAATATTGGATTCCGGTGACATCAGTGACGTCCCCACATAGGCACTGAAACCAACGTCACTTGTAAGACTTAGCTCCCACTTGCTGATGTCACAGAATCGGCATATAGCACAGGTCTCTTCTTCTTCTTCTTCTCTCTTTCTCTAAGATGCATCTTCATTCGAGCACGAGGACATGGCCTTCGAGGAAGTTGTAAGGCTGGATTATATTTGTAACACTGGTGAACCCAACACCTAAGAACATGATGCTGTATATTCTGGTTTCCAATTTCATGCTGATATGGTCTTTGAAGAAGAAAACTGAGAGAAGCAACCCCATGTAATAGAAATGTCTGGGCTAGATAGCTCCAAAGCCAATAGCAGTGATACACCCAAGCAGGGAAATCCTCCACTCAGGTCAATTCATTTCCATCATATGACTGAGAAAGAGGAGAAGGGCGCTTGGTAATGGCTTTTTTGGACAACGCAAATGATAATTTTGTGAAATGGATAGTTCTGGAATGCTCACATGAACAAATAACTTTGTAGGACTGACTGCTGCTTGGATAAAAGAAGCAACTGGGCTGGCTCTATGCTTACTCGATCTTCTACTTTATGGACTTCTCATCATGTTTGCTGTCATGGAGATGTAACTATCATCTGATTGAGGGGGGAAGATGAGGGCGGAGAGGAGAAGTGTTCAGCATGGAGTGCCCATGACAAAAGCTGAGAGAGGATTAACTGAAGGCAGGTAGGGGAAACCAAGAGTAAGAGATAAGAAAGGCTGGGTCTCCATGTATGGAACTAATGGGAACTCCTTCAATTTTTTCACACGAGAAACCAAGAGTAAGAGATAAAAAAGGCTGGGTCTCCATGTATGGAACTAATGGGAACTCCTCCAATTTTTTCACACGAGAAACCTGTTTCGTGGCAGAGAATCTCCATATATATATATATATATATATATATGCTTAGTTTGATCTTTGAAAGGTTAAACTGTCACATTGGATGGTTTGAGGATATGCACTACCAATGGGTACAAATTGTCCAGATATCCAACCAGAGACCCAATTACATAAAATCAAAGACTGACAAGACTATGCATATCCAGGCAAGGATGACAAGCAGAAGGCTTAAAAATAAGAAAATAGGGATTGAGTTGATCTTATTGGTCATATCTTCCTTATTTTTATATATTCCCTAGAGTTCTTTACATTGTTTAGAGAGAGAAAAAGTTAGTGAGCATACAGCAAAAATGCAATTGCAAGGGAAATTTATCAAGTTGTAAAATGTCAGAAAGTATACCGCAATCATAAAATGCAATGGACAGGGAACTCTATTAAATTGTGATTGCTTAAGTTATACTGTCCAGAAAAGAAGGTTGAGATCATTTATTTTGATAGGTCATTATTTCTGCTCTCTTCTTGAGTTTAAACTCATTGTAGATATAATCATGTTGTGCATTTCAGGATGGTTTAGCGTTCTTACTACGAAGAGATTCCCTTCAATAGGGCTAGGGAAAAGCATAAGTTTCATTCAGTGAGCAGGACAAAAGCAGAGTTTACCCAAAATATTATAAAAACTGGTTCTTTATAATTGTGAATGCTGATCACAGTACCAGTTAAATTTAATTCCTGTGGAAGGTCACACTACGAAAAAAGAAGTCAGTTGTGAAGGTGAAAATTTACCTCTCCAATGATAACAAGGTCATTTGTAAAAACATAGGGGAAAAGCAAAGGAACTGAAGTACCAATGATTCCCAATATAACTCCAGTAAAGCCTCCAATAATGACAAGTGATTTCAATAGCATCCGTGCCTGGTTTGAGATGAATAAAGCATTTGGGACATTTCAGACACAGAAGGCATACTTGAAAAAAAGACAAGCAACTGTAATCACTTCTCACAAATTAAAGAAATGTTCCAAATAAGAGTGTGAAAACCACTCCCACGCCATATCAACTAAATCATTATCACCATCTTTGTCATTGTCAATTGTTAGTGTAGACACAAATTTTCAAATGAAACTTGAAAGAAAAACGTCCAGATATTGAATGTTTTATATTTTGACATACATTGGTACAATGGTTCTAAGAGCCGGATCAAGGGCTCCTCAGACTGATCCAACACCCCTTTTACAAATGAAACTTGAGCACAATTTACAATTTAGCAAGAAATGTATTTGCCTCATCTTTAAAAATACATGAGTTTAGCACAGTCAAATCTTCTAGTGAAGTCCCTTCAACTTAGCCCACTAGTAGAAATTTCATTTGATCCAATTAATTACCCTGGTGGGTCCACAGGCTTGTTCCACTTATTCAAAGTTTGTGCATAAATGTATGCTCATCCTCTAAGAGGTGTTCACAAGACTCGTTCCACTTTGTAGAGGCTTGTAGATGAATAATTGTAAATTTGTCCTCTTGGTAGAGCCCAAAACATTCATTCCATTTGCAAAGGCTCATAGATGAATTCTTTGTGGGGTTAATAGACTTGTTCCACTTGTTAGAGGTGGTGATGGGACTTAAGGGCAAATGGATGTATACTGGTCCCCTGGACTTGCTCCACTACTCAGAGGGTCCACTTGTAGAAATGTAGAGTCTTAAAAGATTTCACAATTCTCAAGTTGAAGTTCCACGAATGATAATTTTCAAAAAAAGTTCCATGAATGATGAAACTAGTATTCTTGGATGTATTGAATGTAGAAGAGCCTTTTGGTGGGGACTTTTTGGCTTAACCCACTTGTAGAGATTTCATCTTTTTCAATTGGCCCAACAGAGGAATCCAAAAGCCAGCTGTGTTTTTTTTTCTTCTCCTGTTGTGCCCCGGTGTTCTAAGTCATCTAGTTTTCTTCCTGTTGTTTTCTCTTTGCGTTCTTGTACCTCTGGTACTCTTATTATTAATATATGAATCATTAAAAAAAAAAAATATTCAACTAGGAGAAAATATTCAAGATTTCCACACATAGAGGCTTGTAGAACATAGTTCCCAATTATTGATACATCTGACAATGATCACAATTGGATCCAATTGATAAAATTTGCAATGAAATTCAAGGATCAATTGGATTGATTACATGACAAAAAAGGCTTGGATCCAAGGTCCAAAAGAAAGCCCATTAGCAAATTCATGTCTAAAGACCAATTTATGACTCAGAGCGAAAGCTCCAGGATTCCATATTCTTTTACATCATTGGGATTTATTACTATTTTTTATGTTTTTTTAATTTTCATAAATAGGACTAGCAATAATTCCTAAGTATTTGATTTCTTCTATTATTAATTGTTTTTAAAGAATTGGTTTTCTTTTTCTTTTTTATTATGCCATGTAAATCCATGTGAGTGGTGGCTTGGATAAGTTGTAATTTTCTATTTTTCTTTGGAAAATTCGATTGAGTTTTTTGGGTTTGAGAGCACTTGTTCTGGAGCAACTAGAGAGAAAATTGGTACCTATTGGTTGGCCTTCATCTCATCTTTTAAGGTGAGATCCATTTTGGTAGATAATCTCCCATCTATTCCAATCGCTTGATCCTCTTTTATCTTCCTTATTTGTGGCTAGTTCGATAAATTTTTGAGAAGGATTTGTTTAAAAACCCTAGATCTTTTAAGTTGTATTCTTGGGAAAACCCTAGACTGCTTCAATTGGTGATCAGAGCATTCGACCCTAGAAAATCTATTTTGTTTCCCCTCGTAATTATGCTGCCAAGAGAGATGCATCTTAGGAAGAGGGTATTGGAAGACAGGAATTGTGCATTGTTGTGTAAATGACAATGGAGATATGGAAATGAAAAGAGTGCCTTGTGGAGGAGGGTATTTTGTTGTAAATGTTGTAGATAGGGTGAAATTTCACATTTTACATGTGTGGTTGACTTTTAGATTTCATTCTTCCCTTTTCTTCCATTACTTTTCTTTTTCCCTATTTTCATTCTAACCTATTGGAACCTAGAAATGATAGGAACTGGAAAAGAAGATGGATCTAGAGAGAAAAGCTAGTACTTAAGAATCAAATGTGGTTAAATCCTTCTATCATATACCATTCAAAAAAAAAAATCCTTCTATCATATGGGGGAAGGACTGAAGAAGGTGGAGGAGGTTTATAACAAGGGATAGAGTTTGTAGTGGAGAGCGGAACAGAATGGTATTTTGGAAGATGTTTGGATGGGGAGCAAGGTTAGATGGGGGCAAGGGCACTAAGGAATTGTTTCCACAGACATTCAGGGTCATAATGAACAAAGGCAATGGCTGAGGAATACTATGAGCTTTCTTTTTTTTTTATCCTTTTTTATTAGGGAGGAGCCTAAAAGGACACCGAGTGAGGCAAAACTTAGTAGTATGACATCTAATGAAGGCCAAGATAGTATTGAACCTTCAATCTATGAATGTCGAAGGTAGAGGCAGTATCAACACCCAACAAATGGACCAACCAAACTTCTGTTCAATGTGGTGCTGAACTAAAGACAAGCTATAGACAAGACTTATGGTAGTGATCATGTTTCCAATGAAACTAGTTTCAAGCTTAATCGAAGAAAATTGAAAAGAATGCAATTCCCAACGAAATTCAATTAACTTAACAAGAGCTGAATTATAAAGAGGAAATGCAAACCACACCTTAATTCAATACAACTTTGGAACTAGAATTCAAAAGAGAAACTCACAAGATAACTCAAAACCCAAACTTAGGATTTCTTCACACTTCAATTGCTTTCTCCAAATTCGATGATGTACAAGGCTTAGCAATGACCTCTATTTATAATGCATAGAGGTGGAAAAAAGGATGTGCCACATAACATCAACCAATGGGAATGATGAGTGAAGAATTACGTCCAATCAACATGTGACACATAGGACCAGTGACATATCTCCACCAATCAAATGTTGCCATCCACGCCCATGCTTGGTTTGTGCTTCACAATTGGAGGTTCAAAGCTTGTTGGAGAGGCCTCACACCCCATGTGAGAGAGAAGCAACCAATGAGACTTTGGACCTAGGAAAATGATGTGGAGGAGAGAGACTATCCAATGGGAGTTTGCCAACTTGGAACATGATGTGTTCCAACCAATACTATGCTTCCAAGTCAGATACGCCTAAGATGAATCCAAGGTGGAGTGAGAGTCTTCAAGAAGAGTCCATTGACGACCATTAAGTGCATGCGTATCATGAGTAAGAATGCCAAATTTGGAAAGAATCTTGCCGTTCAAGCTTCTTGCATTCATTTTCCATCCATAATGCTAGGGTTTTAATCTAGAAACCCCACATGTGGCGTCCCATGCTCTCAAATGGGTCCCAGGCCAATGGGTAAGGTCCATATGCATTAAGGACACCAATTTGGAGCTCAAATTAGATGCTTTCGCCCCGCATTTGCCACGGTAAAAAATCTTGTAGGATTGAATTGCAATTTGGCCAATATTTTCATCCATGGCCTCATCAAAGTCTTGTAAAACTTACTGTATTAACTCCAGGCATATAGGAAGGATGAGGATTTAAAAGTGAGGATAAGGGAATCAGAGTGAAAGCATGCCTTGAAAGCAGTTTTTCCCAGATTGAGGGATGTTCCACCGTGTCCCTTGGTATGGAAAAGGGGAGTTCTACCCAGGGTCCAGGCATTTTGTTGATGCCCAGTGGTGGGAAAATCTTAACCAGATGCAATTAAGGAGGGTGAGGTTTTAGGAGGATGCCAACCCTTTAGAATGGAATGCCTTGAATGCAATAGCATGGGCAAAAGAAGAGAAGAAATCTCCATGGGAGCTACTAATGGTTGCATGTGAGATTGTAACTGTCTAAGGAATTTTGAGTCTTCTTTCATCAAATTAAGCACACAGGTGGAGGAGCCAATTCTTGGCAAAAGCAAGAGTTGAAAGACAAACCTTTTGTAGAATTTTGTAATTTTTTTCTTTACTTGTATCAGATTCAGAATATGGCTTTTATACTATAGATGCCAATAGTGAATAAAATAATGCTGATTTCTCAAAAAAAAAAAAAAAAAATGAAATACAAGTGAATCAAACTTCAAAACTCAGTAATTGGAAAGGACATCAATGAGAAGAGAAACATATTTGACATTCATGAATATAAGAGTAATGTAACGACCCGTCCCGCTAGCACAATATTGTCCGCTTTGAGCCCACACACACAGGCCCGCACGGCTTTCCTTGGGCGAGCCAACCCACTGTTGCTCTCAAAAGACCTTATGGTAGAAAGAGGAAGGCTACCATTATATATCAGAGAATTTCCAATGCAACTAGCAATGTGGGATTTTTTTCTCCATAGGCACGCTGAGGCGAGATATTACAATCTACCCCTCTTAAAGCTAGAGCCATCCCCGGCTCTGCACACACAACAACTAAGCCCACACACTCAGTAGAGAGTTGAATCATTCTCTGATACCATTTGTAACGACCCGTCCCGCTAACACAATATTGTCCGCTTTGAGCCCACACACAGGCCCGCACGGCTTTGCTTTGGCGAGCCAACCCACTATTGCTTTTAAAAGGCCTTGTGCTAGAAGGAGGAAGGTTACCATTTATATACCAGGGAATTTCCAATGCAACTAGCAATGTGGGACTTTTTTTCTCTATAGGCACGCTAAGGTGGGGTATTACAAGTAAGATAAGAAAACAAGGCATACAATATCTGTCTTTATATACTGAAATATATGCATAAATCACCACTTATTTTCCTCTCATTCTATGACCCAAAGATACACAAACAAGACTATTTAACAGGAGAATTGTATACTAAAAGTGATTTATCATTTATCCATTATCAGAGATGTGGAATTCATATAGCATGATAAATTTCGAACCTTCATCAAATTCTGATTAACTCCAAATATATACTCTGGCATAAATGATTGAGCTGTTTGTGAGAGTGGCTCACCCCATACAGTACACATACAAAACACCCCAATCATAACCTTCAATGACAAAATAAATTATCAGGACAAGAATCCAATAAATATCATAAGAATATCTTGAAAAGTGTGAATAAAAAAACCCACAATAATGGTGGGGTATATGGTGATAAATTTAACCTGGTGAGCTGCTATAGTTACTGTCCCCATAGATGTAGCAAAATATGTAAGAAGGGAATAGAAGGCCACCTGAAGATGAAGATTTATAAGCTATACTCAGATAATGAGACATGAACAGAATACAGGTAGCAATGGAAGAATGTGATAATGAGACATGAAGAGAATACAGGTAGCAATGGAAGAATGCAATAATGAAACATGAACAGAATACAGGCAGCGATAGAAGAATGCAATAAAACCTTAGATATCATTGTTATGAACACTGGAGCAGCAATTTCAAATATCTGCAGAAGTTCATTAAATGATGGAACAGATAAAGAGAAAGCTCTAAAACCATTCTGGTTCAAAGTATCAATCATCATAAAACCAGCAACAACCTGAAAAGTATAATCACATGACAAACAACATGAATTCAGGTATCAGGATAAATCAATAAGAACTTTTCACCAAATAATCACATATTCGTGTCCATGTGTGTGTTACACTTGATATGAAACAGAAACGTATAATTCCAAAGGTATTGATCAATAAACAAAAAAAATTGCGACAGTTCCATTGTCAGCTGTGGGAGCCGTGCAGGGCATGGGCATTAATCATGCCCCTATGAATTGGTAGAGCATCAATTTATGAAAAAAGTTGAAAGATCATTGCCGGTATATGTTCATTCCTCTATTTTTGAAACTGCAAATAGCATACTTGTGCTGCCATTGTCGCCCAAGCAGCTCCAGCAATACCATAGCCCAAAACACTGCAGAGTAGAATGTCACCAAACAAATTTACAACAGCAGCAACAGCTAAAGCCTTCAGAGGTCCCCAAGAATCTTTCATGCCTAGACTGCAAAAAACAAGACAAATATAAGAAATACAGCAATGGAAAAGTAGCAGATCAATGTGAGTATGACTGTAAACAATAAATATACCATATGTCAAAGATCTCCACCCTGTGAAACTACCATTCAGTTTGCTAATATGCAAACATATACATATATGCATGCATAAAGGCAAATGTTCTTGAGAGACCTAGGGTAGAGAACCTTGTAGAGAAATCTATTTGGGCCCTCTTATAATCAATTCAAACAGTTTGCACCCACCTACTTCCTACGATTTTGTATATCCCAAATTAATAACCATCCCCCTCTCATGTACAATTGAACTTCCCAGCCCAAAGACTACAATTTTCTAAACCCCATAAAACCATTAAAATTTTAATTATACTTATTCAATGATGAGGATGGAGCAGAAATTTTATTCAGCCCTAATGCACCTCTTGTAGTAGTATATGTATTTTCCATTTATGGAAAGAACTAAAGAAGTACATAAATTAGTTTAGTCATGAGGATTATTGTATATTCTAGAGTTGACCTTCCACTTTTCTTAATACATTTTGATGTCTGGATATAACCCATTGTTTCTTCAACAAGTTCGTTATTTTGTTACATTCATAGATAATTAATTACTCTTGAATGACTAGGGTTTATTTGATGAAACATAAAATTGAGGTCTTTGATCATCTTTGCACATTTCATAAATGAATTACTACTCAATTTGATAGCCATCTTAAAATCTTACGAAGTGATAATGGAGGAGAATACATGTCTCGCTCTTTTTTACATTATCTTAAGGAATATGGGATTTAATCTCAAACTTCTTGCCCCCATAAACCAAAATTGTCAAAAACGAATCGTATCGTGAATCGGTCTACCTGTGTGAATCGTAAATCGTAGAATCGTAAGATTCATAATATTTTGTTCAATTCTTCATAATATATAAGTAAATATGCAAACATATGAATATATGACAAAATCTACCAATTCAAAATTAAATCAAAATGCATTAGAAGTGAAGATTTTAGTATTTTACATTCCAAAATACAAAATTACAAATCATCCACCGAAAAGTTGAAAACAATCATCCAAAAAAAAAGAATAAAATATATTAATATGATATTTAATTCTAAATACAATATTATGTAAATATTGTATATCAGTATAACAGTATTACAACAGCATATAGTATAACAGTATATAGTATATTGTATAACATACAGTATAGAGTATATAATATTGTATACAGTATATACTGTATAACAACATACAGTAATACTGTATAACAGTATACAGTATATACTGTAATACAGTGTTATACAGTTATACACTGTATTACTGTATTGTATAACATGTACATAAAGGAGAAGAAAGGCAAGTTTAGGGGCTCAAGGAGTCCCACTTTAGTGGCTCAAGGAGAGAAAAGTTAGTGTCTCAAGGAGAGCTTAGGGGCTCAATAATGATGTCTCCTAGTGGAGAGTTGGAGACAACTTGAGCCCCACAACATAATGTAATACTGTATAACAATATGCAATATATTGTATATTGACTATATTCAGAGAAACTGAGAAGACTTGCAGAAGAGAAGAAGAAGAAGAACAACAACAACAAGAGGAGAAGAGAAAAACGAAAAACAGGGGAAGGAGAAGAAGAAAAAGAAAAAGAAGATGAAGAGAAAAACAGAGGAAAAAGAAGAGAAGAAGAATACGAAGAAGAAGAAGAGAAACAAAAAACAGAGGAAGAGGAGAAGAGAAGAAAAAAATGAAAAACAGAGGCAGAAGAAGAAGAAAAAGAAGATAAGAATCGCACGACACTTAATCGCACGATTTACGAGTCAAGCAAAAAATGCACGGTTTTACATGGATTTCGATATTACATACGATTCATATCACAAGACCTTGCGATTCGATACGAATCGTGTGATTCGTAGCGTGAATCCCACGATTTCGACAACCTTGCCATAAACCTCAACAAAACGAAATTGCTGAAAGGAAGAAAATCATCTTCTTGAAGTAGCTCGATCTTTATTATTTGCAATGAATGTTACTAAGTCATATTGGCCTATTCTATTCTTATTGGTTGTTATTTTATAAACCGCATGCCCACAAGAGCCTTAAATAACAAAGCACCTATTGATGTTATTTCTATCTTTCGTTCTGTTTCTGTACTTCCATTGTGTGTATTTGAATGATATAAGCACCTATGTTTTGTTCATGATTTCTTAGTTGACAAGCTTTCAAAAAAATCTGAGAAATGTGTTCTTAGGTTACGCTTCCACTCAAAAGGGATGTAAATGTTTAGATCCAATATCTCATAAAAGATTTGTTTCCATAGATGTTGCATTTTTTTAATATATTCTCTATTTTCACCATCCAGTCTTAAGTCGTCTTCTTTTTCTCTTCTTGTTCTTTCTACTCTTACGAATATTGTTGACACCCCTTCTGATCCATCTATCTCTAAGCCTCTCATTGTTTATGACAGGAAGAAACACAGGCCCCATGCTCCACCCACTACCACTCAATTGCCATTGGACTGTCTAAACCATCACTTGAGAATTCTGATATTTCCATTGCTTTGAGGAAAGGTAAATGTGCTCGTACTAAACATCCTATAAACCACTTTGCTTCCTATAAATTTGTTTCTCCGTAGTATTGCAGCTTTCTCTCCAAAATAGATACCTCCTTCATTCCTAAGAGGATTGATAGTGCTATTCAAGACCATTCCTGGAAGGCTACTATGGAAGAAAAATTGGTTGCGGTTGAAAAAAATCGAACTTGGGGGTAACACTACCGCAAGGTAAAGCTCCTGTAGGGTTTAAATGTCTTTTCCCTTAAACACAATCCAAATGAATCTATTGAACAATATAAAGCTCGCCTAATGGCTAAAGGCTTCAGTAAGACCTATGGAATTAATTATGAAGATACTTTCTCTCGCATTGCAAAGATACTCAGCAATGGACACTTCATCAGTTAGATGTCAAGAATGAATTTCTCCATGGAGACTTGAAAGAAGAGGTTTGCATGGTTCCAACTCCCAATTTTATTAGATGGGAAATTACACCCTATCAACAACAAAGCAAGAGAAGGTATGCCAACTTAAGAAAGCAAAAGGAGGTAATGACATTTTGTGGAAGGAATATAATTTCTCATTCATCTACCTAATAAGGTTACAATACTAGAATTATATAAACAATGATATACAACAAAAGAGGAAGTCAACTCTAGAAGATACAGTAATCCACTAAACTAAGTTATGTACTCCTTTCCATAAAGGAACAATACATATACTACAACCTCATTCCTAGAGATTAGCATGCATCTAGGTGGAAACCATAAATTACTAAAAAAATTCAGTCCATTCTTTTGTGAAACAAAGACTGGCTTCTCTAGATCATTACTTTATGGTTGAACTGAAATCTTCCTTGTTCCCAGAGATTAGCATGCATGTAGGTGGACCTTGTAATTTATTAAAAAAAAATCAACGTTCATTTTCTGTGAAAACAGAGACCGGCCTCTCCAAATCTTTATGAGACTCGAATCTTCCCCTTCCGATAGAGATTAGTATGCATCTAGGTGGCCCCTATTAGGAAAATCGAAAGGATGCAAGTAGAAGAGACAAGAAAGAGATGACGACCTTTGAAAACTTGGTTAGGAGGATAAAGGAGAAGAAAGAATGTATGATATCAGAGGGTATGGCTTTTGATAGCATAGAATGAAAAGAGAATTCAAAAAGTCAACCTCAAATAGGTGGGATAAATGGATTCAATGATAATGATGACATTTCTACCCCAAACTTTTGCATGATTGATATGCACCCAAGTGGGCCCTATGACCATTGTGTAGTCTACAACCCTTCTAGGGGTTTAGGTACATGCACATGTATGTACATGTGTTTTTTATTGATTATTGATATCTTTCATGTCAAACAACTTTTCTCATTGATTATTGTCTAACATCAATAACCATGTCACAATCAATGGGAAAAGTATGTGCACATATATATCGAATACAATTGTCATGCTTTGTGGATCAATTATGTCCACCAACATGAATTCTGAATGCTTAAATAGATGCATGCTGCTAAAAATCCCTTATTTGATGATATAAACATCTCTAGAATAAACAACACTTTGACCGACTACTCAAATTACATTTGGAGGTTTTTCCTTATTTGTTTAGAGAGGTTGTAACTAGGGTGAATGATTACCATGATTATGCGTGGGAGGATACACTGGTCTATCAATTTTAGCATGAACCTTGGAGTTTGAAATGCGGGATTGTGATACTTTGAGGAACTTGTAAGTCAAATCCCACATCCGTGTCAAGGAAGAGGATCAAAGGATCTAGACGGGGGATCCATCCAGAGTATTCTCAATCAAGGCAGTGTTAAGAATTGTCTATGCGCCAAACTCAAGGTCTAATCCCCCATGTTCTAGTTTGGAATAGCAAGGTTCCCCCTAGGGTTTAGGTCTTCTTGCTGCAATTGAAGGTAAAATAATGGTTAGGTGTAACCTAAGGAATAGGGGTATTTTACTGTTGGCAGCTCCTATGTTATGCAAATTAGAGGAGCGAGGCGACCATTTACTATGATAATGTCAATTTTCAAGTACAATTTGGTACTACTTTCTAGAGATGGGTTTCCAGTGTGTTTTTAATGGGAGTGTTGGGAAAGGTGTAGAAGATGGAATGGGTGATCCTTTTAGGGAGAGGCATGGAGTGGCTTGGGGCCTCATCACATAGGTTGTGTTTTGACAATTTGGAAATAAGGAACCAAAAATCTTCCATAGGGTTTTATGCGAGGCGGGGGAGGTTGTTAAGTGGGCCAAGTGGAGTTAGTGTGTTGGTTGTCGTTTTGAAAAGAAATTGAGGGACTTTTAGTTGAGGATTTCTTTTTGCATTGGGAATGGTGCATGAGGTTGTATGAGGGAGATTGGTCTTGCAAGTTATGGTGGGGTCATTTGTAATGATTTGGGGTCAACAATTCTTTCCTTTGCTGGTCCAATTCCTAATGGCTCGGTATATGAGGTGGAATTGTTTGCTTTATGGAGAGGCATTTCGGAGCTGGAAGAGTTAGGGTTCATGGGAGTTTGATGGAAGGTAGTTGTTGGATGGGCATTGCGATCTCTATGTCCGTGGATTTTTTTGATAAAATTGAGAGGATTCGGCCTTCCATTGCAGCTTATGATTTCTAGATTGTTTGGGCTCTCGGTCAACTAACTCAACTGCTGATGAGATGGCATGTCAGGGGTTGTCTCTATCTGAGGAAATTGTGAATAAATTCTTGTAATGGTTGGGAGGGGTTTTTGTGATTTCTTTTTTCCGTATGGTGGGTTACTTTTGGCCTACCTTTACTTTGTTTATCTTGTTCCTAATTATTTATTATTAATGAAGTTATCTTTCAAAAAAAAAATGGTGCATGAAGGGTAGTAAAAAGTAAAGGTGCAGAAGTATCTTTCAAAAAAAAAAAAAAACAGAGAGAGAGTAAAAGGCATAGGAGGAGTCTTGGGTTAATTCATAACTAGGTTTCCACAAGTTTAACGTGGATGGTGCAACTAGAGGTAAAACTAGTCCACCAAGCATAGGTCAACAAAATGGTAGTGGGAATGAGGGGATAATAATAAATAGTATGAATCTTACGATTTTCGATTCACGATTCACACCGCTAGACCAATTTTCGATACGATTCGAGTTTGACAACATTGGGTAAAATTGGGGGTTTTGGCTATTTGAGCCTTCGATGGTCTAATTCAAGAGTTTTAGACAAATTAGTGCCTAATTACCCCAAATTTCAGACTCGGTAAACCCGAGTTGAATGAGAAAACCCATTGGAAACCCAAATTGGGGAATGCCATACACTTGGAGCATTGGGAATATTTGTAAAATTCCATGCTCACAAGGTGTTTGATAATATGTTTGAGTGAATGCTGCTTTATGCATATTCCAATGCATAGTTAGGTAAAGTTATGGTTTGACCTCCCTATGCTTATGTGTAATTAATGTGAATATATTATAACGAATACATATGTATGAGATTCCCAAGTTCCCTATGATTATATGTTTACTATAATTGAGAATTCATAAATTTGTGATGTGTTGAAGTATGATAGAATGTATGATAAATCAAGATTACCCAAGATGTGTAATGTAGGGCCTTGATAACTTCCCATACTTGTGTATGGTTATGAGTAATGTATGCATCAAATGAATTTTATGATTGTGATTGGAATTCTTAGATGTGTAATTCATATAATAGCATGATGAATGTGCTTTCATGCCATGCTTGGACTTTTGTGATTGATATGTACATCACTAGTGAGTACCTATGTTGATAATGGTTGTGGTGGATCAACCTAACCATGTGTATAATGAATTTCCATGATTTGAAGAGGAACTTAATGAAGGGTTAGACTAAGTGAAATGAGTGAGTTAAGGTCAAGTATCTTATAACCCCAGAGGGTTAACTTGTGCTACAATGGGGATGGGCTAGCATGATTGAGAATGCATGGAATGCAATGTAAATGCTAAGAAAGCCTTATTTGATTTCCCCAAAGTAAAAGTATGACCACTCCCCAATGTCAACCCAAACATGAAAATAACGAACTACGATTGATCTGATCCAAATATGTGGTACGTAGGCAACTGAGAGCATTGTGCCTCAACTTGATCAAAAGGTGCATTGTTTCTCATCCATTTATATTAAGGATGATAGATAAATTGTGTTAATTGTTGGAGACCCTTGGGAAGGGTTGAGATGAATTATTGTCGAATTTAATTGGGTTAATATTGTGAAAAAGGGAGTAATTGGACTTTGGATGATAAACCACTACGAGACGGGTTGAATGAATTGCAAGGCCTAAGAATATGTTAAATAAATCCAACGTGTGTATCTCACGGTTGGTGTGTAGTCCATGTCCCTAAAATAACTCAATGTGATGAATATGTTGAATGTATGAAACGTAATAGAATGTGCTATGCTGCTATCATTATGTAATTATGGTCATGATGTGATTATGTCATATATGTTGCCCTTATAGTTGTGATTATGATCCATTTTGCATTACTCACTGATGCATACCTAGGAGGTTATCTAGGATGTGAGTATGGGATGTTGAATTAATGGGCATGATGAAATTGAGAATCACTAGTGTTGGAATTAGACCCAAAGGATATATAGAACTTGGTGATGTGTCTTTCCCTTGTTTGGGCCCCACTAGTAGTAGTCCCCACTCCCTAGAGGAGATTGGTGTGACAGGGTGATGATTAGATCAAGGAATCCTATTGGAACGGTGGCGTCGGCTATGGGACTTGGTCCTGTAGAGTTGCCGTCGAAGAGTATAGCCCCTCACATGCTTCGCGCTGTAGGTCGCTCTCACGACTATTTTATACACTTGGTGTGCAGTATTACGCAGGGTTAGATACTTGTGAGCCCTACTTGGGCGGTACTAACTTAGTAAGACGTATTGCTTAGGGTTAGATACTTGTGAGCCCTACTAGGGCGGTACTAACTTGGTAAGTCGTATATCGATCACCTTAGAGTTGACTTAATCACCAAAGTGGTAAAGGGATGCAGGGTGTGGTAGATTGGATGTGTCTCCTGTAGATCTCCCACTTTGTAAGTCGGGGCCTATATCTCTAAAGGGATCATGAAGTTTTGACAGCTTGTTCCATAGAGGTGTCCTTGAGTGGACATTGTGATGCGGAGCATTCCACACTTCACGTTCTTTGTTTTCTAAGCTTAGTTTAATTTATTTTTAGAAAAGGATATTAATGTAATTTGTTTTTTAGTTTATTATTTGGGGTAAGGTCTTATTATATCAACTCCCTCTCTTGTAAACTAAAGCCATCGATGAATGAAATGAAATAGAAGTTCTTCCACAAGCAATGTGCAAGAATACCTTGGAGCGAGTCCTCGGAAACTCTGGTGAGATATCGGAGGGGCAAGAGGCTTGGCGTGAGGCCATCCTTTCATCTTCTTCAGGTACATACCTTTCTTCTTCTCTTTTCTTCTCCTTCTCCTTGCTTTACCCTCCTCTGGAAACCCTTCCATTTCTCAAATCTACACTACTGTGAGACCCAAAACCCTCCCTATTGCTGCCGTTACCTTCCTCCCACCCTTTGGGTCCTTCCGCCGTCCTTCATGTCCTTTGTTCTCGTTGTCCCAAGCCTTTGACAACCCTGCAAGTCATCGCTTCGACCTTAGCCTCATCCCTTGCTACCGTAAACTCCATATCCCTTTTCCATCTAAACCCATAGCCTCCCTTTCTCCGTGCTTCCCCTTCTTCCGCCGCAAGAGAGAAAAAGGGGCCTTTACTGCTACCGTAAAGCCCTAATACATCTCCCTTTTCCTTTTATTCTTATCCCTTTTAACCCCTTTGCCCTTACTTAACACACATTCGGTGGTTAAGCCGGCCACTTGAGGAATCCCGCCGCGTGTGGATTATTATTTAATTAGTTACATTGGATTTCTGGATTTCTTTATTATTTACAGCTTATCATATTATTCCATTGTTAATCTGTTAATTTTAATTTTACTTTTAGCCCAAATTTAGTCTAGGGTACATTATTTTCATCCCTTTTAATTTTTAGGGACCACATTAGGCATTTAGGGTCACCTTGTTAATTGTCATGCATCACATTGTGTTCACATTGGTGCAGTTGATAGCAGGACAATGTTGCATAGCATGATTTATATTCCATTTCATACATTATTATTATGTAGGTGCGTCCCTCACGTGATATTGATATTGAGACGTGGGTACGTCCCTCATGTGATTATGATGTTTGACTGCCCGTTAGAGAGAGGTATTCTGGACAGTGGGGTCGGCTACAGAATCTTGGTCCTGTATGGTTGCCGTCGAGGAGTGAGTCGGGATGGTACTAGCTTTGTAAGGTGCGATCCGACCGCCTTAAAGCTTGACTAAATCACCCATGAGGTGAAGGGATGCAGAGCGAGGTAGACTTGATCACGTCAGTCGTAAGTCTCCCGCTTGGTAAGTCCTAGGCCCTAAGTCTTGCTAGGGGTCGTGGTATGTTTATGATTTGATATTGTTGCCACAGTCACGTAGTGATTCATGCGAGTGTTGTTCCTACTGATAGAAGATCTCATGGTAGATGATGTGTTCCCTTGATAAGTTATGCCCATGGATGGATTATACTCATGGAGGGATTATATTCATGGATGATTTATACCCATGGATAGATGATGCTCACTGATGGAGTGTTACCAGGGATGGATGATTAGTCACATGGATGTTGTTCCCATGGAAGACATATTGGATTCATGCCCAGATATTGGTTATATGATAGGCATATTGGCCCCATGATAAGCATGTTGGTCCCATGGTAGATGTATTGGTCTCTTGGTGGACTTGATGGTTCCATGGACAGATTTTATTCCCATGGATGGTTATCCTCATAGAGGGCATTGTGAGCATGGATGTATATTATTACCGTGGATGGATATTCTCACGGAGGACATTGATTCCACAGGTGATTGGACCCATATTTAGAGTATTGCCCCCGATGAGGGATGTAGTACTTATGTTCGTGTATAGGTCCATGGTTGATGTTTATCCCATGAGTGACATAGACTCCATGGTTGACGATGTTCCCATGGTTGGTATAGACCTGTGATTGGCTAGACCCGTGATGGGTGAGACATTTTATTGATGAGGCCCACAGATGGGCACTAGAATGTCCTGGTGTGACATCATGAATAGCACTGTGTTAGTGCTATGAAATAAGTGAAATTAGAACTACGAAGATCTGATCTCCAATGGAGTACATAGGCAGCTGATGATTCACCTCGATCAACCCAAGGGTCTAATAAGTCCTAGGATCCGCAGGGATCTTGTTACTGTAGGTGTCATGTGTTTGGACTATGAGTGATGCATGCAATATATATTTTTGTTTCTCACGTGCCCGTTAGGTTGGGGAGTGACATGGAGAAACATATCCTAGGGACTAAAGATTGGGAATTAGGTAGGCTAAGGAAGGTTCGGTAGTAGTGAAAGCATTGGTGAGGTTAGGAAATGGCGGGGGAAGGATCGGTGTGGTCTTTCAGGCTAGGATCAGACTCCTGGTAGGGAACGGAAATAGGGTGTTGTTTTGGAAAGACAAGTGGATGGGGGAGAGACCAGTTATGGAGTCATTTCCTAGATTGTTTAGAGTTGCACTAAATCGGGATGCACTGATTAGTGAATACTATAATGAAGTCAATGATGCACCTCTGTGGTCTATCCCCTTTAGAAGGACCTAAAGAGGTTTTGACGAGGACCTCAACCTTAATCACTCTCTTAGGGACACTAAGTTGTGGTTTGATGATGTAGACAAGTGGATATGGTCCAAGGATCCATCTGGATCCTTCTCAGTAAAGTCAACCCTTGAATCAGTATATGCTGCAGTGCAATCTCGCTTGGAATAACAAGGTACGCCCTAGAATCCAGATCTTTATGTGGGCGACTATAAAGAGGAAGATCTCAATAAGGCACTAAGACATAATCTCAGGAGAAGGGGGTTTCCTCCCAGAAAGTGCTTCGGAAGTGTGTACTTTATGTGGGGAGGAAGACGAGACAAGGGATCACTTACTGAGTGACTGTTGGCTCACGTGTGGTGGGGGGGGGGGGGGGGGGGGGGGGGGGGGGGGGGTGTCGTCCCTTTAGGGGAGGATGGCATGTAGGTTAGTACCACCTGCGATCTCGTGGGCTATTTGGAAAGAACGAAATGGGAGGATCTTTGAGGATAAGTGGGGGACCTTAGGAGAGGTCTTCGAGAAAGCGAAATGGAATTTGATAGGATGGCTATCTATTTGTAAGGAGTTCTCAAGGCTGGCCCCGGAAGACTTCTACTTACCATGGGAAGGGTGTATGAGGGAAGTTGGGAAAGATAAGAAACCCAAGGTTGATTGGGTAGTGCCACCCCAAGGCTTTCTAAATTTAACGTGGATGGGGCAGCAAGAGGTAAACCGGGCCGACAGGAATAGGAGGAGTGTTGCATGACGATAGGGGTAGGATGTTATTAGCATTTTCTGAGCCCTTGGGTATCATGGAGTCGAATGAAGCGGAATTGAGAGCAATGAGGATAGCGCTTTATATTTGGTCTAGGTTTGGGAATGATAAGCTTATAGTCGAAGGTGATTCAACTAATGCTATCTCCTGAGCTAGCAATAGGAAGTCCCCATCATAGAAGTTGGTTACCATTTTTAGGGACATTAGGATGTTCTGTAGGACAGGAGATATCATTTTCACACACTCCTCAGTCGGCGAACAGTATTGTTGATTTTCTAACAAGGGTGGGAATACAAAAACATAGACCCGCAATTGAGCTGCTCTGATCACTGTTCTCTTTGGGGGTATGTGGAGATGGGGAATTCCATAGCATATCTATGTTGATGTGGTGTATTGTACATATAGTATTTTTAAACTGATAGCTATGTATACCTCTCCTAAACGTGGTCTATCTCATTTGTACCCTCTACATTATTTAATGAATTTATTTGTTACTGTTTCAAAAAAAAAATGCTATCACCTAGGCTAGTGGAAGAAAGAATCCACCTTGGTTAATTTGCATTTTTAGGGATATTAAAAAGGTTTGCAAGGGCAGAATTGTGGACTTTAGATATGCTAGGCACTTCGCAAATAGCGTAGCATATTTTTTGACAAAAGGTAGGTGTCGAAAAGCATGAGGAGTTCTCAAGCTTTTGTAATGGGTGTATTGGGTTTAGGAGGTTTCTTTTTTTTTTTTGTTCTCTCCTTTATGGAACTTCTAGTTCATGTACCTTTTCTTTTTTTGAAATAATTTAATATTCTACTGTTTTTGTTTTGGAAAAAATGAAAGAAATGGTTGTCATTGTCAAATCAAATTTATATATTGAATTTCACTTTTACTATCTTTAGTTGTTGTACTATTTTATTATTTTATCATTTTCATTAGCATTCATAACCATTTAAATGTAATCATCTTTTTATATAGGCTCACCATTAGGTAGTGCTTTATTTCCTTTTTAATTAGAGAACAATGATATGAAATCTATTGATTTTTCAATTTTAATAAATTTATATAATTTTATAGTTGATCTCCCTACTTGTAAATGGTAAATTTTACATTTTGCAAAATTTAATTTAATAAATTTCTCGTTTTTAAATTCATTGACTAAGAATATCCTTTTAACAATTGTGTTTTGTCTTTTAACTTTTTTAGTGTTTCCCGTTTGTTTGTTTAGTTTTAAGCTCATCATAAATCTATTATCTAATACTTTAAATCATCATCATCATTTGACAAAATCGCATCTATCTAGGATAAGTTTTTGGGTCCTACTTCTCCATTTGACCCAATCATAAAGCATATAGTCAATCACTCCACTATCCATCATGTATTTCTTTATCCCTTCTCTTCATACTTTCAGTCGTCTATCTCTAATCCTTGTGTTTGTGATCTGAAACCTCTCAACTCTACATACTAAAGCTATCTCCGGTCTTCTACTTACATGACTAAACCACCTCAATGAGTTTCCCTTGTTTTGTCATCGATTGAAGCTAGTTTTAAATTGTCCCTAATATACATCCATTCATCCAACATAACATGCACATCTCAGTTACCCAACTTTTTCTATTCGTCTTTTCTTCATTGCCCAACACTTTGCTCTAGGGTGCATTGCAGATTTAATTATTGTTTTAGAAAATCATCCCTTTAAGCAATGTGGGACTCTTGTCACACAGAAATCCACTTGTCTACATTTTTCCAACCTTGCTTCCATCCCATTAGTTATATCTAAATCAAATCCTTCATGAGATTCTACCATAGAGCCAAATTACTTAAACCTATGCAGTGTGATACCAAGTCATTTCCAATTTTAATCAGATCGCCCTCCCTGTCTTCTATTCCACTAAAGTAAAACTCCATATATTTTGATTTAGTTATACTAATGTTTAGATCATTTTTCTCAAAGTTCTCCAATAAAATTCCAACTCAATTCTTTAAATATTTTTCTAGAATAATAGGTTTATCATTTTTATTTTTCAAGTCATGAATCTTAATCATTAAAATTCTTTTTACTTTTTAATATATGGGATTGATGGGGAAACCCCCTTTTTAAAAAGGAAATCCTCTAGTCTCTTTTAGTAAATGACAAAAATGCTTGTTTTGAAATGCATAATCATCTTTGGGTCAAAATTATATTAGGGGCAATTTTGTCATTTAAACAAAAAGTACTAGGTGTCCCAATCAATCCTCTTTAATATATCTACTTTATAAAATTTCAAATTTAGGAAACTTGTTTTCTTTTTCATCTTTTAAAAAAAAATTAGTGATCTTTATTTTTCACTATTTGAGCCCTACAAATTGCACTGATTTTAATGTTAGTGCTTGTGGGGAGGGATAGGGAGGGAGGGAGGGGGAGGTCGAGAGGGAGGTAATTTTCTCAAACAAATATATGCTTATAGCCATACAGGACCATCCTATAGGCCCACCTGAGGCCTCTTTTCAACCCATCAACCATTTCATATATAATTGGATAAGTCAAAACTTTCATCCCAGTCACAATTCTACCATTTAATTGAACACCAATTTTCAGTGCGTCTTCACAGTTGACTTTTGAGACATCAAATTTGAGCAGTGGACTATGGTTTTTTGTAGAATTGGCAGGTGCACTAATGTATTATGGTTTATCTCACATGTAAAGTTGGACTATTTTGGTCAACAATGACTAATGTGTATCACAAAATTTGTGCTAATTTCTACTTGCAAAAGACAGTGAGAGCATATGCTCCCCTCCTGAGAAATTGTGACCATTTCTAGCACCACGTGCCCCTCACAAGATTTGCTTGTATGTTTCTTAGCTTACCTGTCCTTTCCTTTTTTTTATTAGTTCTCAGCTTAAGTATAGACATCAAGATATCAATGGCGGTGATAAGCAATATCTTATTATCAAAACAAATGGCACCAGATAAAATGGTTAACAGAATGATTAAGTAACAAAAGCCAAGCAAACAAACAATAAGAAAATGACATCATATTTTTTATACCTTGCACTTTGTGCAACCAAGCCAACAAGAATTGAAGGCCATGCTAACCCTCGAATCTACCAAGAACAAAGCTCATTGTTAACAAAGAAAATGTTAAATAATCAGGCAAGAAAGAAAATGAAATTGAAAAACTTAAAAAAAAAAAAAGGTTTTGCAGCAGATCAATTGCCATAGTTCTCAACAAAATATCATGGAAAGAACAAAGAACAGAATCTCCACTACTATAAAATTCTGACGGGAACTTTTTCGTCCATTCATACAATATTGCAGCACTCTGTGCACATATTAACCAAGTCACTTGGACAAGCGAGTCAAACATAGAGCTTTCAAACAGATCCATCACCACCCAAATTGGTGGGCCCACCCCTAGGTGCACATGGGTGCACACTGTAAGGGATGTTTGGATGATCGTCATATTTTGATTGTAACTAAAATTCTTCTACATGTTTTGTGCATGTTCCCTGTTCGCAGTTTCACCTGTAAAAACACTCATTATTTAATTACAACTAATAAAAAACAATAAAAAGGTTTTAGTTTGGTGTAATAAACCTGAACATATGTATTGGCAGCAGGTACCATCTGCAAGTTCTTTGGTCCAGTAAAAGCTGTAAAAATGTAGGTGTATATAATTCATATACTCAGTTAAACACATGGACATCAGTATGTGAAGAAAGTAAAATATCCAGAAACGTGACAGAAGTCTTTCTTGAGGCAACTACAACTAACCATGCATCTAAATATTATTTAGATTTGAGCAACCAAGTAAATATCAGACAATTCTTAAAACTTCTTATTAATAAAGCATATTCATTTTCAGGATATTTCAAAAATATCAGGCATCATTTGCTAAGCAATGTAGTTCATATCAACATTAAAAATGCAAGTAGTCTTTAATCAGACAGGGCGTGTACAACCATAAACCCATCTGAGACCCATTAAAGTTACTGGAAAATTCAGATGGAGTGAGGGGTATTAGGCCCCATAAATTTTTTTCTAAAAGAAGCATGGGGTGAGGGCACAGGTTCTAGTAAGTACCTTTTTTGACGAAGTAAAATAACGTAAGTATTAAACCTAAACTAACTTGATGAAGATGTAAAATTGCACATATGTGCACTAACAAAGTGAACACTCTAAGACCTGTTCTGGAAAAAGGGAACCTCAAGGCATCCAATCAAATACAGGAGCATCATCAAAGCCTACTTTCACCAGCAAGAGACCAACCCAGAATTTCACTGGAGAGGTTCTGGAAAATGTTCAGAGGCAAGACTGCTCTTGCTCTTGCATAACTTCCACGTAACAAATAATGACTCTTGCTTATGCTTGATTTTGGAAGGGATGAGACGATATAGAAGCCCTTTCGAGATGCAATTTCAATGATGATGAGTTTGATATTTCCTAATAAAAATAGCTTTGAAGGACATCATTTTTTATGGAAGGAAACTTCATAAATAAAAAAATTAAAAAGGAAAAAAGAGAGAATCAAGTAGCTACACAAGAGCAAGTCCTTGAAAAGGACACTTACCCAAAACTTCTCCCACGTGAGTGCTACAAAATAGTCTTTGTAAAGTTGGCTATTTTTGTGCTTTAGGAATAACCCCTCTTGACAAGACCATAATATATGTAACATTGCTCGTTAGAGGCATGCATATAGGATTCTCTTTTGAAAGAGTTTGGCTTTGGGACAGAGACCTGTTTTATTGGATTTCCTTTGGTTGTTCTTTCTTTTGGAATTTGGAGAAATCTCTTGTAGATGAGATTACGAGTGGGGGACTTGACACACTAATCATCTCATTTTTCTCTCTATTGGATTATTAATAAAGCCAACAACCTTTTTGCCCTTGGATGTAGACATCACCACCAAAACAAGAGAGAGAGAGAGAGAGAGAGAGAGAGAGAGAGAGATCACCGCCAAAACAAGGTTAACAAAATTGATCCATAAGTTCCTTTTTGGCCTTTGAGTTCTCGAAGTCCCATAGTACGTCCATATGGTTAACAAAATTGATCCATAAGTTCCGGGCAAAAGAGCATCTAACAAAAAGGTGATCGACAGTTTCCTCCAATGATCCATGAAGAGGACAACTAAGGTCCTCTTCAAATCGCAGCAAACCTCTCCTCTCAAGGTTCATTCTAGTGAGAATATTCAGTGCACACCACATAAAGGTTTGAACCCTTGGAAGAGCTAGACTTTTCCAAGCTAGACTTGATGTTGTGGAACCCAATTTGGGAAAGTTGAACCAAATTATTTCATTAGTTGTAATTAGATTAGTGATTGATGTAAAACGATTCTTTCCTTTTTAGCCACCTTGATTGGCTCCATGTACTCTATTTATAAAGTTGTGTACTCCTCCAAAATACAAAATACAAAATACAATACTCTCTCCATTATCTTCTCTTTTCCTTTTTTATTTTCTACATGGTATCAG
This sequence comes from Chimonanthus praecox, assembly GCA_022113865.1. Classification (NCBI taxonomy): domain Eukaryota; kingdom Viridiplantae; phylum Streptophyta; class Magnoliopsida; order Laurales; family Calycanthaceae; genus Chimonanthus; species Chimonanthus praecox. Next base: position 49,690,643 of record CM039093.1, on the reverse strand, counting down.
AGCCAGAACGATCGGTTCCTGATCTTTTCTCTTCTTTCAGAGACAGTTTTTTTCTGCATTTTGTGAGTACTTCATCCCATCTGTACGGGGCAATTTTGAGTTTGAAAGCTTGAGGAACCCTCTTCAACCTGTTTTTGGTCTCGTTGAAACAAGAAGGACCAAACCCAGTCTATGCAGGAACTCCAGCTCCTAGTTTTGTTTCTAAGAGGGGGCTCATCCTTCCTTCCTTGAACAACTTTGCTTCGATCTGCTTCACCAGAGCTCAGACCTTGACGAAACCCTACCTCGGAAATCGCCATGGCCCACTTACCTTTGCCTAAGGTTGGCCTAGGGTTTCGGTCCACAATGGACCGCTTTCTGATTTTTTGGGTTCGTTCTCAACAAGCGGCATATCAACACGTCTTCTGCAACATTGGCTTCGATCGGCTCCACCAGGGCACCAATCATGCTCCAACTTTGACCTGGTCTTCACCCCTCGCCCGCCTACCTTCGCCTAATGTTGACCTTAAGTTTCGGTCAATGCTGGGGCCCATTTTGCTGGTTTCCAAGGATTGTTGCAAGGATGCCAAAAACCCCATTTTTTAGCTTTTTTTTGCTCGATCTGCGAGCATCTATGTCAATTAACCTTGGACCTGCACCCTTGGTGTCACCCCTGGTTGTGTTTTTAATCACACCGGCTTGAGCTCTCTTTCGTAATGGTGGGGCCCACTTTTCTCGCTTTCTTGGGCTTGATCTGCTATCATATGACCTGTTACCGTTCTTTTGGGCTCGATGTGCTGCTATGGCCTTGTTTTTCGCTCGCCCCGTCATTACTACAGTCGCCTTTGGTGCTTCTCATCAGCTTTCCAGCTTGATCTTACTTTCGATCTTTGTGGGACCTCGTTTCTTCATCTGCTGTCGCAGTTATCCATGTTCTATTATTTTTTGTTTGCATTGTTGGAACATGGATTCTTTTACTGCTTTTCCTCTCTTCGAGCAATCAAGTATTGCGCTCCTAGCCCACCATGCCTCCACTCATTCTTGGATTATCGATTCTGAGACACTGATCGTATGGCTGATATATCTAATCTCCTCTCCACACTTTCAGCAGCTTCGTTTGGCAAAGTCAAATTAGCTAATGGGTCTTTTACTAATATTGATGGTAAAGGCACAATCCTTATTTCATCTTCTCTTGATTTATCTTCTGTTTTGTATGTCCCTAATCTATCACGTAATTTATTATCCGTTAGTGCCCTTACTAAATCATTGAATTGTTCGGTAACCTTTTTTCCTTCCTATTGTGTCATCCAGGATCTGGCCACGAAGCACATGATTGGTGGTGGTCGTGAAGTTAATGGCTTATACTTCTTCGATCCCCAAGCCGCCAATCCAACTGAAGCATGTTCCACTTCGTCATCTAAGGACGTGTGGCTATGGAATTGTCGTTTAAGGCATCTGTCTGATTCTGTTTTGAAGCATCTAGTTCCTTCTTTGTCTTCTCATAAATTCGAGTGCGAAAGTTGCCAATATGGCAAACATCGTAGACCTGCATTTCCTTTCATCCATTACTAAATATAATTCGACCTTTTGTTCTCTTATACATTCTGATGTTTGGAAGTCTCCTTGTGTTTCACGTACTGGTTTTCGCTATTTTGTTACCTTTATTGATGATTATTCTCGCATGACATGGGTCTATATAATGAAACACAAATCGAAGGTATTTGATCACTTTTGCACATTTTATCAATGAGTCAAAACACAATTTGATTGTCAAATTAGAATTTTTGCGTAGTGACAATGGGGGGGAGTATTTGTCCCACTCGTTTTTGCAATTTATGAAGGATCAGGTTCCGACTCTCAACTTTCTTGCCCTTATACACCTCGACAAAATGGTATGGCTGAACGGAAAAACCATCACCTCCTTGTGTTAGCCCGTTCACTTTTTACCATGCATGTCATCAAGCTCGGACCAAAAATTATCTCGGTCCCCTTCAACATTTGGACCATAGACATTTGTGATGCAAATTTCTACTCCCTCACTCACGAGAAGACCCTTGATTTTAAGGATCTAGAATCCATCCTCATTGAAACCTATAGGAGAGACGGGCCCTACGGATAGACCCACTAAAGGTTTACTAAAATTGTCACAATCTTGTGCACCCCATAAATCCCTAAGCGAAGATGTTGTCATTTCTTCTCTTTTTGTCTCCTGGAGAAGCAAAATATAGTAAAACCTCTATAATGTAATATGGTTGGGACCATGGTACATATATTACATTAGAGAAATTATTTAATTAGAGGGTCTAGCAAATTGACGTTCAGTATTCCTTTCCAAAAAAACTCCTTAAACTTTCATCCATCGTAAAAAGTCCTTTCGGCTGAAATCGTTTAATCTTCCTTCTCTTTCTGCCCCATCGGCCATTGTTGCCTGAAAGCCAGACTGCTACCCATCGCCGCTATTGGATCCTCTCCGTCTGCAACCTTTAAGACCAACAAGAAACCCTACTACTTCGGACAGATCTGGAAACAAATCATCCTAGGGTCGTTTTTCAGAATGTTTCTCGAGAGAGAGAGAGAGAGCAGAGAAAGGAATTTTAAGGGCAACAGCAGATCGGCAGTAATAAAAAAAAAAAAAAAACATCGCCAGACTTTTACAATTTGTGAGGTGCTTAGTCACTTTTGCAGTAATTTTGTATTCTTAATGTATGAAATATTACTTCACAAAATGGTTGGGATAGTAAAATTTTTATTCTAAATATATTGAGTACTGAATTAGAGAGATTTATTACATTTTATATGGGTCCGAGATCGGAACCAGTTGCCGATATTATTTTAGACAGGTTATAACTTTATAGAGGTTTTACTGTATCAGCTTTATTCTTTTTGATGAAGAGGCAAATTGCTCCCCTATTTTCCCGGAGTCCAAAACCCCTGACATTCCAAGTGAGGATCATCATTGAGAAACTCTTAGACCCAACTTCCGTTTCTTGCTTCTTTTTCCTTTTGTAGTAATCCTTAAAGAAAGAACTTTCCCCTCTTATCATAGCAGGAATTTTGCTTCTCCTCGATGATCTAAACGAGGAAGACGATGATCAACCTCTATTTTCCAATGTAGTCAAACTCGAATCGTATCGTAAACCGGTGTAGGGGTGTGAATCGTGAATCGTGAATCATGAGATTCGTAACGTTTTTTCTAAAATTATTATTTATACTATAATTACATATAAAATGACACAGAATAATAGGATATAATTACTAAATTATTATTTATACTATAATTACATACAAAATGACATAAAATAATAATATATAATTACTATAATTATTATTTATACTATAATTACATATAAAATGACATATAATAATAATTAAACTACTATAATTTTATTCGATAATTATAATAATTGTTATTCATACTAAAATCATTATTTATACTATTAAGTACTGATAATTTGATAAATTTGCATTAAATAGAGGGCTATTTCGAGAGAAAATAAGAAAAATAAATATATGAAAAACAAGAGAAAAAATATTGAATTAAAAAAAGAAATAATAAAGAAAGACGGGAGAACATCACTAAAAAATAAAATAAAAAGAAAATAAATAAATAAAAAGTCATGAAAGAACACCACGCGAAATGCGAAACTAGTCTTCCAAAAAAAATACGAAACTTAAACACTTGAAACCACATGAAAGTCACGTGAACTAAATATAAGTTTTTGCCGCACGTGAAATAAATATAAAATAGCGACGAAACTCATGGATACATGTGGCAGTTAAACACGAAGGATAAGAGGAAAGTGTAGAAAACCCTAACTATCCCAGAGATGCGGCACCTGAGGAGAAGGAACGAAAGAAAGGGCTACGGCGACGAAAAATGTATGTCTTCTTCGCTTCTTTCTTCTTTCTTCTTTTTCACACATTTTCTTCTTCATTTTTTCCTCTTCTTTCACCTCTTTCTCTCTTCAGATGAATCACACGAGTTTCTAATTCAGGGGTGACTCGTACAATTTGTGAGTCACCCTCAGAATCGTACAATTTTCTTCCTCTTCCGATTTCCATTGCAATTTGACTCGTTAGAGCATCCGACTCGATTCGAATCACATGATTCGAACCCTGAATCGTGCGATTTTGACAACACTGCTATTTTCCACCCACCTGAGAGCATCTCCTACCTAAATATCACAGTTGAAACTGATACCCAAAGTTTTGCCGATTTTTTGAATTTTTGTGCCATCTCCTTCAAAGTAGCCTTTCTTTTTCAAATTCTCCAAAACAACTCCTGCTGCTAACTGGGTTGTAGTGTCGTTCCTGCTGCCTAAAGACATTCAGTTCACCAATTTACTCTTACAAATATTTATCGCATGTTTTCCCATTGTTTCCTCTAATCTTCGTCTCTTCGTGAGGAACTGAAGCATGAGCGGAAGCCCTCTTAGCAGAAATTCCATCGTCCGATGTGAGGACGATACCTGGTTCTGGAATGTTGAAAATTTCGTCGTCATTGAAGGAAGCAGTGACGGAAGGGTTTCAGGTAGAGACAAGAAGATCTAGGTTGACTGGGGCCTGGGAACTGAAACCAGAAGTTGCAGCTGAGAAAGGGGCTTGACAATCTAGGGCTATGAAAGTTAAAGTGTTGCCTGGGCCCTGGGTAACTGGTCCTGCTGACAAAGCTGGAAAGTCACAGACCTTTTGCTTTGGTCCAGTAGAAGGGGCCCTAGATGCTCTGATTGGGTCACAGCCTATTTTTGCTGAGAGGTGGGCCAGAATAGGTCACGATCCATACCCGAGGGGTCGACCCAAGGCCCAAAGCATCAAAAATAATATCCCCCGCATTCTCAAGACAATCCTCTATGTTGCTTAATTTTTGAACAAGGGCAGCCCGAGTATCCCTCACAAAGTCTGCTAGAAGGCTTCTCCTCGCATTCCTCCGTTTCACATGCCCTCCTGCCACATTTACGAGAAATGCAGCCTTCTCGAATTGCGTTTCGAATAAGGTTGTCAAACACGAATCGTATCGTGAATCGGTCTAGGGGTGTGAATCATGAATCGGAAATCATAGAATCATAAGATTCATAATGTTTTTTATAATAAAATTATATATAATATGACATAGAATAATAAAATGTTTTTTCAATTCCTCGTAATATCATATCATCATAATTCATAAATTTTTATTATCTAAATTCTAAAATTCGAAAAAAAAATCTAATAAAAAAAGAATTATATTAATATGAGATTAAAATATAAATATTCAAAGTATTGATAAATTTAAAAAATAAACAAATAAATCAAAAAGCATTTAAATAAATTTTATTAGCATTCATCAAATAGTTTTTTAAAAAATAAGAAAAAATGAGAGCTTTTTAATTTTGAAAATAGATACAAGAGATTGAAAATAAAAAATAAAAGAAATGTTCTTAATAAAAACATAAAAATGATGATAAAAAATTAAATTTAAAATATAAAAATAGTGTGCAGATATAAAATGACTTTGAAGCCCAATGTGTGAAGACTCTTTAAGACTTGAAATTGAAGCTCTCGTGCGAGCTCTTGTGGAGGGAGTCTTGAGTGAAAATAAAACATTATTTTCCAAGCGGAAACTAATGTTTTATTAACTAATGGAAAAAAAAAAAAAAAACGAAGCCCTAAATCCAACGAAACAAAACAGAGAGAGGTTGCTGGAGGAGAAAGTAACAACGGAGGGAAGAAGAAAGAAGGGGAAAAGAGCAAAAAAGAAGGCTTTTGGTATGTTTTCCTTCACTTTTTCCTCCCCTTTCTCCCCTTTTTCTTCTTCTTTTTTCTTGGTCTTTCTTTCCTTTCTTTCATTTGTAACGAACAAGTCTACGATTCTATCAAGTCGACTCGCACATTTCGCGAGTCATCCCAAAAACCTCGATATTTGATACGAGTTGACTCGTAAGACCCCACGATTCGACTCATGAATCGTGCGTTTTTTACAACCTTGGTTTCGAATGCAGGAGGGACACATGGCATCCTCTGCAACACGTGGCATTCTTTCTTTAGTATATTTATGATTACCATTTCAAGAAAGCCATCTTTTTTATGCTTTCTTACCTAACTCCGAACGGCTCAACCCTTCTACCTTGCACCTAGCACATGGGACTCTCCTCCATAAAGCTCCTTCTTCATGAGCAAAGCTCCAAGGCCATTTACAAAGCAAAGCATGATTTCGATCCACCAGCCTCGAAATACCCAAACCCCCATTACCTTAGGTTTAGTCACTTCTGCCCATTTTTCTAGATGAAATTTCTTCATCTCACCCTCCCCATCCCAAAGAAAGCCTCTCTGCAATTTTTACAATTTCCTCGCTACTCCTTTTGGCACTTCAAATAAAAACAAATAATAAATTGGAATACCTACCAAGATAGATTTGACTAATGCAAGTCTTCCTCCCAACAAAAGATGCCTCTTACTCCACAAAGACATCTTCTTCTCCACCTTTTCCACCACCGTGTTCCTGTGGCACCCCGAAATTTTAAGATTTATGAAAAATGATTTTTTAATAATAAATTAAGGTTAATGAGATTTAATTAAATAATTTTGAGAAATTAAGTGAAATTTAATTTAGAAATTAAAATGTAATCTACTGTCGAGTGGCATTATGGGAGATTTATTTATGAAATTTAGTGAAAAAGAATTGGTGATGTGGCATCACGTCACATGGACGATGATGTGGGATGCCACATGGAGAGGTGACCCAATGCAACACCCATATGACTTAGGGCAACCATAAGATAGGAAAGGTCATCGTTCCCTTATGTTTGGTTCCACCACACACGGCACTCTCACCTCCCATTCCTCTCATCCGCACGACACATCTATTCCACACCCTTACACGGCAGCACCCTTCTCTTCCACTTCTTCACACAGTTTTCACCTCCTTCTCTTCCCCTCCATTAAAAGAACTCAAGCAAGGAAAAAACCAAGAAGAAGGAAGGAAAGAAGAAGAAGAAAATATGAAGAAAGTTTGGGAAAGCTTCACCTAAGGTAAACTTCCTCACTAGATTTAGTATTTATGTTCAATTTGAGGTTTAGGGTGATTTAGAATCAACCTTAGGCGAATTTGGGCTAAGGGAGTAAAGATTGGAAAATTTGGGGATTTTCAGGTTTTCCCCAAAACATGAAATTAGATTTAAATCCGTGAACTAGTACATTTAATTATGATTACTTCCCTCTAAGGATGTGATAAATCACATAGGGGATAAATCTATGGGATTAGGTTGAGAGAACACGACCAATAACCCATCCATGTGTGATTTCCGAGTTCAAGGAACTCGGTTGGCACATGCAGAAATCTGCAGAGTTCTGCAGATGACTGTCTGAAGTAGACACTCTTCGGAACCTGTCTCGGAACCTCCGAAGGCTCAGAACAGTCCGAAGGAACGAGTAGAATGTTCCGAAGACCCTCGGAAAGAAGGAAGTCTCAGAACCTGTCTCGATCATTCCGAGGCCAAGTTCCGAGAAAACTTGTGAAACTTAGAAAGAAAACACTTAGAAATTTGGTTAAAGTCCACAAGAGAACCCAAGGTCTCGAAACCTGGCTCGGAAGTACCGAAACCAAGTTCCGAGCACTGTAATGTAAAACCCAAACCTATAAGTCTCGGAAGTACCGGGGGAAGACTTGAAATTTCAAAGTCTCGGAAATTGACTCGGAAGTACCGAGGTCAAGTTCCGAGTAGCCCAATGAGTCTGTACACTTCGGAATGGTCCGAAGGAAACACTGATGTTCCGAAGCTTCGGAAGTTCCAAGAAATTGGTGATCCAAGTTCCGAACCAACATTAATAGGACTGTATGACCCTTAACTCCACACTCTTAGGTTGAGCATGAATGTAGGATTAATGAAACACCACTAAATGAAAATTAATAAAGGTGATAAATATTAGGTTTGGAAAACAAGGACATAAACTAATCGCATGATTTATTTTACTTTGATCCATGGAAATAACCAGAGGACCGGAAGGTGACTTAGGAGTCGTACGTGCCTCGTCGTAGTTTGCTCCTTCGCGGAATCCGGGTGATCAGGTAGGTTTTCCTACATTATTGAAGTACCATGGTGACTGTATATTCTAGTATGAATTGATGAGTTGTTTTAAATATCTGTTTTGATGACGATGATTTGATAATATGTGATTTCCAAGTACGATGAACATGAATTATTTTGTGTATTATGAAATGGGTTTGATATCATTGCATGAACATGAACTTCATGCATTTGCATGGGATGGGAAGCATGAGACCGAAGTAAAGGGACGACGTATTTTACTCGGAAATATTTGTATATATATGGATTGAATAACCATTTATTTGGCCGCATCCATGAACACAGAATTTGGGCACATAAGATGGGCTCAAAGCTCCTGGGTGAGAGACCCGAAACCTGCGCATGAGAGGATGGGTGATAGTACTGCCCCGGTAATTCTGGTTAAATACTAAGTATTGGGTGGTAGCTCCCAGCTGGTGCTCCATGAAAGCTACGGACAAAAATGGCTAGTGATTATAACAATTTGATAAGAAAGATTACTAATGCTGGGGTATGAGAAGGGCGTGCATCAATTCATGTCCCCATGGCATAGTACATCATATTGTTTTCTGAGTACATTGAAAGTATTATGATTATGATATGAAGTATGAAATGATTATGAATTCGCTTTGAATGATTTATGAGTATGAATTATGAACTGATTTTGAAATGTGGGATGGGGATGATTTTCAAATGAGATATATGATATGAATAATATATATATATATATATATATATATGTATATATGTTTTATTCTGGTTTTATTATATCACATGTTAGTACCACTTCGATGGGAATTCTTATTGGGCGTGTGACTAAGCCCACAATTCTTTCCCCTTTTTTAGATTTTAATGCAGGAAACGAAAAAGGCAAATGAAGCAGGTCCAAGTAATAGCCAAGTGTGAGAAGAAAGGAAGCAAAACGGGAGAGCTTGGGATAATCACTCTTTTTGGTATTTTCAAATTGAAGAGGACTTAGTTTATTCGGTATTCGGTTTACATTTTGAGAGAATGTAATTTTGTAGGGGTTATGAGTATGGAAATGTAATAACTGATGTATAAACTCCTAGATGATTTTGTTATACTCTTTATTTGACATTTAACTTATGTAGGATCCTTATACTTTGCTTTGGATTGAGAATGATTATCTTTTAGATTTACCAAATGTTTATGTATATGCTTAAGCAGGTTTATATAAGTGTGTTGCAAATGCTAAAATGAACTCTGTCCTTGAGCACACACTAGTTGGGTCAGTCGAGGGTCAGGTCTCCGGACTCGGATTTCACTCGCTTCGTGACGCTCGCCTCTCTCCCCACTCAAATATCCTTATCACATTACTCTGATCCTAGTGGGAGAGGGAGGGGCGTTACAGTTCCTCATCATTTGCAATCTAGGATTCCCACCTACTTGAAGTCCCAAATAAATAAAAGGCAATCTCCCAACTCCACACCCCATTTCATCAACCAAAGACCTCTCTTACTCCACAAAGGCATCTTCTTCTCCACCTTTTCCACCACCATGTTCCACATAATTTTCGATCTAGGATTTCCACCTACTAGAAGTCCCAAATAAATAAAAGGTAATCTCCCAACTCCACACCCCATTTCATCGCCGAAGACCTCACTGTCTCCTCCACACCCACATCTTACTCTTACCCAGATTTACCCTCAAACCTAAAACTAATTTAAAAAAGAAAAAACAAAGAAACACCTTGTTTCCAACCAACTCCTCCAAAGAGGTGTCACAAAACAATAATGTACCATTTGCAAATTGTAAATAGGACAATACCAAGCCATTTTGTGCCACCTCCAAACCTTTAATTATTTCGACTCCTTTCATGACTAACTTGTTCATTGCCTCCACCACTATGGTGAAAAGAAAAAGGGGGATAATGGGTCCCCTTGTCTATGCCCTCTAGACGCCTTGATAGGTGCAATCAGAGATATGTTCACTAGAATCGAAAAGGAGGAATCTTTCATACAAGCTTTCATCTATTTACGCCACTTAACCCCAAAACTCATATGACCAAACAAGTAATCAACAAAACCCCAATCAACATGATCATAAGCTTTTTTAATATCCAATTTCAAAAGAATACCAGCCTTTTTCTCTTTCTTCCTAGAATGGACAATCTCATTTGAGATCAAAACACCATCTAAGATTTTCTACCTTCCACAAGCACCCATTGGGTAGCATCAATGATCTTAGTCAGCACCGACCTAAGCGTAGCGGAAAGAACCTTAGCTGGCAACTTATACACACACCCCACCATAATTGGCCTAAAATGAACCAATTCTGTTGGACCCTCCCTTTTTGGAACCAAAGTGACAAGAATTTTTCCATTTCGTTTATTACTATATCAATCAAGTATTTAAATCAATGTTGTCAAACTCGAATCGTATCAAAAATTGGTCTAAACGTGTGACTCGTGAATCGTAAATCGTAAGAGTTATAATATTTTTGAATTTTTTATTATAATTATTATTTATAATATAATTACATATAAAATGCCATAGAATAATAAGATGCATTATTCAATTCCTCATAATATACAATTATTTATACTATAATTGAATAGTATATATTTTAGATAGATAGTTTAGAAGAAATATTTGTTTAATGTAATTATAAAATTTAATTTCAATTGAATAAATTGCATAAAATTGCCATTAAGATGATAATAAATTAATAATATGAGCTATAAAAGAAATTTCTACATATCTTTTAAGATTTATAATATTAAAGTATATATCTTGTTATATGTTGGTTTTTATAACTGCAGTTGTAGTGATAGAATATTATATAAAAATTAAATTTTAATATATTTTGTAAAACTATTAATTATACAAAGTATTTTTTATTATTAAAAATTTCATACGGAAATTATTATTTATACTATTAAGTACTAATAAACTTTAAAAAATCAAATAAATCAATAACATTTAAAATTTTACATAACCCTCAATAACATCCATCAAATATTTTTTTTTGTAAAAAAATAGAACTATTTATTTTTATAATAGATATAATTATACAAAAGATTGAAAAAAAAAAAAAAGAGATTTCTTAAAAGAAAAATATAGTAAAAAATTAAATAGACGTTTCAATGAAAAGAATAAAAAATAAACATGAAACATGAATATGCTGTGAAGAGTCAAAGAATCTATTTATAAATAAATCAAACTAATTTAAAAAAATATTAGCATTTATTAAATATTAAAAAATAAAAATATACTCTCTTTTTTAAATAGATATAGAAGATTGAAAAAAATAGAAGAGATATCTTTTAAATATAGATAAAAAAAAAAACTTTAATTAAAAGACCCCGTTAGTCCTCCGACACGGGAAGCCTTATTTCCATGAAGACTACAAGTCCCCTCATTTCCGTGACATGAAATGAGGACTTGTAGTCTTCACGGCAAGCCTTATTTCTGTAAAACCGTAAAATGCAGCAGCAGTAACAGTGAAAATGTGAAATAAGGAAAGGGGAAACACGGCGGAAAGAGAGGAGAGAAAAGAGAAACGAAGAAGGAGAAGAAGAAAGAAGGAAGAAACATAGGTACAGTCTCTTTTCTTATTTTGCTTTTCCCTTTCCATTCCCTCTTCCTTTTTTTTTCTTTCTTCTTCTCTGGATCGCACGATTGAACGATTGTTCGAGTTGGAATCGCACGATCTGCGATTTACCCCAAAAATCGAACGATTATTGGCATTTTCGATTTAGCATACGAGTTGACTCGCTGGACCATCCGAGCCGAGTCACCTCGTACCTCGGACGATTTTAACAACACTGATTTAAATGACTCACCCTTCTCCTAGTACCTTTTTGCTTGTAACATCTCCATACTAGGGTCATTTTTGGTCTTCTGAATATGTGCCCAAATCATCTTACACAACAAGAATGGGAGGTGCATTTGGCACTTTTAAAATATTGATTTGATTTAATAACTCCAACTATACTTTAAAAGACCAAAAATCAATGGTAGAGAAAGGTCAATTTTATCAAGTTCACCAAATGGCAAGTGTAACTTCATTATGGGATCTAATAGGCCAGAAATCCAATTCACAAATGGTAATATGTCTGGGATGGAAAAGGAGTGCAGATGGGGCCCAAAGTGGGCTCCACATGAATAGTTAACATGAGAATATATATAATGGCTTTGATGTGGCAGGGGAGTAACTTCAATATGAATAGAAGACTCTTTTAGCCAGACTATTACCAGTTAGCATCTGTGCACTGAGGAATTTGGTAAAGAAGAATCTCAAGACCACAAGCAAAAGCAATAAATAGCAACACACACACAAAGGCACACATATATGATAATGATGATGATAATGATGAGCAACTTCAATATGAATGAAAGACAAAAGTTCTGGCCAGGCTATTACCAGTTAACATTTGTGCACCCAGGAATTTGGTATGTACATATATCATAATGATGATGATGATGAGTAACTTCAATATGAATGAAAGACAATAGTTTTGACCAGGCTATTACCAGTTAGCATTTGTGCACCCAGGGAGGAGGAGGATGATAAGTAACTTCAATATAAATGAAAGACAAGTTTTAGCCAGGCTATTACCAGTTAGCATCTGTGCACCAAGGAATTTGGTAAAGAAAAGCATCCCAACACCACATGTGAAAGCAATAAACAGTAACATGGATATCTGCCGTTGCACTAAATTTTTATCCTGCACTGACATTATCTAAATAGTCAGGTAATGCAACATAACATACAATCGATTGTAGTAAAATCCAAACAACTACACATTTGACTTCTTTCTAAATGAAATTGAAAATAATACTGTTTCAGGCTTTCAGCTATGAAACTACAAGATAATCCAACAAACCAAGCACTAAAGAAACACATGATAAATACAAAGTTGGTTGCAACATATGATATCCAAATTAAAAATCATTCAAGAATAAAATATGTCCAAATTAAACTGGTAATTGGCAAAATGGATGACAAAAATAAATAAACAAAGTATATCAACCATTCAGATAACTAAGTTGCATGGATACAAGTGCAAGGTGTTGGACTCGGGAAATCAAAAAGGAAAAAAAAGGACTCAGAAACTTGACACTATATTTAAATAAATTTAAATTTGACTTATTTTAAATGAAAATAACAGTGAGAAAATAATGTACTGGCTTTACTCCGAACGATCAAATGAAAAAAATATCTATAAATTTCAAAAGTAGAAAGATGTGGCAATATTTTGTCTTGGAAATAATTTTTATAAAAGCACTAGAAAAGTCCACAAATAATCCATGAAGAGTTTAACACAAGTGCGTGTTTGATATGGATACTTGACATGTATCACAAATTTTGAAGAGTCCATGCAACATAGTCAGATAAGCAACCAATGAAACAAATAATGAATATTTAGTATACAAGGAATTTTTATGCAACACATGTTCTCACAACAATGTCTAGAGATTACGCAGCAATACTTTCCATCCTCAAACAGCTAGACTTAAGATTAAAGGATGTACAAATCACAGCTGTGGATATGTAAGACGGGGTACAGCCAAATGGAGAATCACAATGAAATTCAGCTCAAACCAAGCATATTGTAAAGAGATGCCACTAGAAGCTGTTCGGGATGTAAGTTGACACTGTGAGATAGAAATTGACATATGAAATGAATCTAAAATATATTGGACATATCTAATGCCTTAGACACTGGTTTGCCATGTCAACCCATTCTTCTAAAGGATATCATTGGGCTGAGAAAGCCCACTGAGGCACATCCGAAACGAGAAAACAAATCTATGATGCACAGATACAAAATAGGCAATATTCCCATGTCATGCCATGTTGAATACTTCATTTGTATGGTAAAATCCATGTATTTGTGTATCCATGCAGTTCCCGGGTATCAGAGAAATGAAGTTGATTTCAAATTCCCATTGTTTTCTAGGACATCAGCAAGTAAAAGCTTACTCAGATTGTCGAATGTTAATGAGTAACTAACCTGGATTCACTTAATCCAACTTCAATCAACTATCAGAAGCCTTAAGAGACAAACTTGAAACACAGTCCAAGATGCAAAGCTACCACTCCATCTATTTTCGACATCATAATTTCAATAACAAAGTTAGGCACACTATAGTATTAAACTCAGCAAAAAACTCATCCAGGCTTCATCATTCAACAATAGCTTACATTCTTTGCCTTGTCAATTTTAGCAATGACCACAGCCAGTTTATAACAACAAAACTGATGAATTCACTGTGTTTGCCAGCTCTTATATTTCTCCCCCTTCCTTTGACAAACCCACTTTTTTTTTAAGAAGAAGAATTCATAAAATTCCATTAATATGAGAAAAGGTACAGTATAAGAGACCTATACTAATCCACAGATAAAACTCAGAGTCAGCCTCAAACAAGAACCCACCCAAAAAAGTATGTACAAAAACCGCCTACATGTGTATATCATATCTTACCAAGCCCTCACTTCAGTCCACCCCCACCTTAGACAAGAAATCAGCCATCCCATTTGCTGATCTTCTAACCTTACTGAAAGATATGAATTTCCTCTTACAAAGGTGGACTGCAGCTACTGTAATGACCCGACCCGCGGTAACGGGTCAGTTGTGACGGGTAAAATTAATTTAGAAAATGATTGTAGTTTAAATTAATTTTTTAGTTTAATTCGATAATTTTATTTGGGAAAAACACAATTGAATTTAGGGATTTAATATTAGACCCTGATTTCACACTTTCTCCCCAATAAGAATTTACAAATTTTATCCCCTTCGAATTAAATTAAGGGAATGGGAAATAAATTATCAACTTATATTTTAATTCCCCTAAGTTAGAATCTCAATTGGAAATATTCAATTAAGAATGTGAAATCAATAAATAAATTCCAATTTTAAGTGTCTAGAATTTAATTGATGATTGACAAAATTAATAAAAGAGAAATAAAGGATAATCAATAATTTAAAGGGACCCACCTTCCCTTATCGAATGTAATTGTCTAAAATCCTTTCACCGATGAGATTCCTTATCTAAATTGGACTCTTCTTCTTCCTTGTTCGTTTGGGACTCAAATCCCTACTTAAATGGAAACTGTCCAAAATCCTTTCACCGATGGGATTCCTTATTCAGATTGGACTCTTCTTCTTCCTTGTTCGTTTGGGACTCAAATCCCTACCTAAATGGAAACTGTTCAAAATCCTTTCACCGATGGGATTCCTTTACCAATAGGACTCTCCTCCCTTTAAAAGACCGTGCGAAGCCTTCTTTTCCTTTACCCTTTCGAAACGACGACCACAGGACCCTTGTGTCTCTTCCTCTTCCGATCGACATCTTCTTCGCCCCTCTCAAAGTCGACGAAGGAGCCACCTGTAGGAGTATCTACAGCAGCCAGTTGAGTCTCTGATTTCTTCCCTTTCTTTTTGGTAAGTTCCTCTCTCTTCGAAGATTTCCATACATTCTTTAGGTTCTCTTTTATTTCTCAAATTTTACTGCTGCGATGGGAACCTCTGTCCTACCCTCTCTGGTTTTTGCCCAACCAGCCAGTCACCTTGTTCGAGTTAGGTAGTATTTGATGCTCGTTTATAGGACTGATTTCAGAGGTTGCAGAATCTGCCCCATCCTTCATCCGTGAACAGTAGCTGCCCAGTTGTTTTTTTCCCAAAATAACTAAATGTGGACTGATTTCAGAGTTTGCAGAATCTGCCCCATCCTTCATCCGTGAACAGTACCAAACCAATCTTTATTTCACAAAGCTGCTGCCAGCACCTTTACCAGATTTTTTTCTTTACTCCCTACTGGGTTTACAGATTTTAAATAGATTCTTGATAACTAGAGCATTTTTGTATATTGTTTTACTGATTTGTAATTGTAAGTTTCGAGATGCAGTGGTTACCTCACAACTGCCACATATTTGGTTTATTTGAATTAGTTGTGGTTTGAAACCTTTTTTTGTTAAAATCATGCACTTCAAAATCTGTTAAATACATTTCTATCCTTTAAAACCAAGCCAAAATCAGATCTACTACATGTTCTCCTTACTTATTCCAAAGGTAAATGTTTTATGTGATGTCCAAACTTTTTCCCATCTTCATTCAGTTTTACAAACTTCTTTTCTTTTCTCAATACTGTAGCATCTTGTTACGGTTATTTAAATTATAAAGATAAATATAAATTCGTTGGTTTATGATTTTATTCAAACTGGTTTGAGAAAAGAAAGCAAGCCATGATGTGGAAAATTATTATTATTATCATTAACGGTAGTAGTGTTATTATTCTATTTTACAAGGTTTAAAGGTATGATTCAATAACTAGACCTTAAGTTTTCAGTTAGGCATTCCCTAAACTCCAACCTTTTCATATGTGGGACATTCTATTAAGCCAAACTACTAAATAGTTTATTGTAACTATTGTTATTTTACTTATTCTATTTCAAGTAAAATTATTTTAGTAACTAAAAAGGGCAGTTACTTATTGTTTAGGGAAAGTTTCCATTGTCTTGTTAGTACCAAGTTGGCTTAAGCATGGCTCGTCCATGCAGTGTATGGACTCAACCTTTACCCTTAACCATAGACCTTTAGATAACCCATGGACTAAAGTTGAGGCAGCAACATACTTCACCTTAATGTAAATTGCCGAAGAAAATAAATAATCCTCATTTTAATAACACGTGAAATCTTTAAATCATATTCGCAGCAAACTTTGGTTCTCAAGGTTGATATCTCTTGGAAAGCGTTTGGGTACATCGTTTTGCACTTCACAAACTTCTAGGTGAGGGAAACAATTCACTACATACTTTGAAACATGATTCCTTATATTCTTATGTGTTTAGGCAATGGAATATTGTATTTTGTTGTGTGACTAGAATATAACTGTTGGATCTAGAATAGACTGGGTGTATGTTAATAATGGTTAAGATCCGGTGTTCACTCACAGTAATGTAAGGGAGATTTGGCTAAACATTTTATTGGCCGTGAGGAGACTCAGTCCGCCCGGATTGTGGAGTCTAACCATTAATATTGTTGAAAGATCCAATGAGTTATATTCGTAGATTGATGGTTATTTGTATGTTATTGTCTGATTATTAACCTTGATTGGACATGGTTGAATGTTGGTATATATAATTCAAATATTGTGATGCATGGACTAGTGTTATGTTTATTTCAAGGTTTATGCATGCTATGACAAATGAGATATTTCGTATGATGTTATAATCTGCTTAGATTGAGATTTATGATTTCATAGGCATGTTATGAATATTTAAGCATGTTTGTCGGCATTGAGCATAGCATTCTCATATTCATAGCATTGGGTATGAGGGTGCAATCCATGATTGTCACGAAGACCACGACGGTGGTAGTGTTGTTAGCCTCACTTTATGTGGGAAGACCATTATGGTAGATGAGATGCGATATCCGTGACAAGTCATGAGGGCTGTTATTTGGTGGCAGGTTGTGTTATCCTCACTTTATGTGGGAAGGCCATTAAGGCAATGTTGTGTTATCCTCGATTCGTCGGGAAGACCACCAAATATCAGTAGATGGAATAATGGGTTGGAATATGGCATTTGGCATTGAGCATTACATATTGCAAAGGCATGAGCATGTAATAAATTGTTATGCTTGCTTATTTGAAATATCATTGAGGAAGTAGGAATATCATATGCTATGTTTGTGTTATTGTTTTCTTCGCTGGGCATGGAGCTCATCCCTTAAATTGCAGGCAATCCCTTGGACTTGGGTCTGGACAATAATCACAATTGAGCTTAGAAGGCGAGGAGTCGATGCAGAATTCGTAAAAACGCTTAGTGTAGAATTTATTATTTAGGTTATAAGAGAGTCGTTTATTTATTTTGAGACATTGAGAAAGTTGTTTATTTGTTTTATTTTTATTTGTGAAAACTTGGATAATAAATTCAAGTATGGATTAATTTTGAGAACGTTTTAATTTGATTGTTATGGGAATGTGAGTTTAGAAATCTTTATGTGAGTGATATTTATCCCTTTAAGTTTTTAGAAGCTCAAATGAGATGTTATGTCTTCAAGCAGGTTGTGGACGTGAGGAATTTTTTGGTGGCTTGTGAATGTAATTACGTTTGTTTGAATTTAGCCACAGATTTTGAAAGTAAGACCCGTTTAGGGCAGCAGGTGATTTAATTTTGTACAGTCAGATCACGCACGTCTAGACGTTGGAAGGCGGGGCGTGACAGCCACATTGGGGATGAAAGAAGCACTGAAGCTAATTTCCATTTTTTTTTTTTTTTTTCAGTGAAGCTAATTAACTTCTTGGCTCATGAAGAAAGAATTGCTGAAGCTAATTTTTGTTTTCTTTTTCTTTTTCCCCTCCTCTACTAAGTCTCACTTCTATGACAGGTCCATTATTTCAGGTCAGTATTGAACTACATGAAGATATTGCATATGTTTTTACTTTTTATTCAGTTAGGAACTAGCATGAAAGCCACTTCAACTAAGACTTACTACTAGATGCATTCCATGCACCCTACCACTGAGTAAAATGTCAATGCTTAATAGATAAAACTACCAAAATAAATCTAATCTTCATGATGCTATAGATGAAAAGCATCCCTTCATGTTCTGTCACATATTCACATAAAACCATTGATGCC
The DNA here is from genome assembly GCA_022113865.1 of Chimonanthus praecox. Classification (NCBI taxonomy): domain Eukaryota; kingdom Viridiplantae; phylum Streptophyta; class Magnoliopsida; order Laurales; family Calycanthaceae; genus Chimonanthus; species Chimonanthus praecox. The sequence continues at coordinate 49,672,011 of CM039093.1, read as the reverse complement.
AATCAAGCCTACAGTCTGACAACTGAAACTTCATTCGTTGTTCTCCACCTGAAGAATTTTTCACCTTCTATAGATCCATTGGGCTGCTACAAGTTGATTCCTCATTTAGAATAAAACACGTAAGAATACCCATTACATTTCCACCAATCCCTGCAGTAGTAAGAGTCTCCATTTGATTGCACAAAGTGTTTAAGTAAACATCACTAGCCTAGCTCCAAACCCAGATTTATATCCACAGAGCTACATTAAATATAGCGATTAACATATGGTATTCTACTAGCTAAAACTGAAAATTCATATACTTCAGCTAGAGATGTATAATTTCATAAATAGTATATATGTGCCTTTTTTTAAAGATACATATATGTGCTCATTTTACCAAGAAATAAATCAATGTGATTGGAATGACATCAGTAGATCGAATGCAACTGAAGCTACTCGGACGTAGCTCCAGCTGCAACTTTATTGGGACAAATGATGATGACGTTTTGATTATGACCTATGTTGCATGGACTCTTCCAGATGTGTCACACGCCAGTTTCGAACACATGCACCCATGGAAAACACACGCAACCATGATAGATACTCACACTCATTCTTCATGGACACTCTTAGTACTTTCTTTTTTATGACGGAGGGGGGAACCTCAAAGCACTCTAAGTACTTTTTAACAGTGTTTTCCAAGATAATCATAATATTAACAGACCTTTCTCCTCTTAAAACCTAATTAAAATATAAATATTTTGTTAACATTTTAGAGTAAAGCTAGTACATTGTTTTCCATCAACACTATTTTGCACTTTATTTTCATTTAAAATGCATTCAAATTTAACTTTGTTAAAAATGGAGCCAAGTCGCCTGTCCCCCTTTTTTTATTTGACGAGTCCACACCATGCACCCTTTTTGGACTCCAACACTCACACCTATACCCATGCAACTTAGATTACTTCTATAAAATAACAAATTATCACATACAAATTGATGTATAAATATGGCATTCAACCGAAGTCATCTCATTCACCAATTCCTGAATGTGTTCGATCATCATCATTTGCAAATAAATACTTATAATGCCAGTAACATATAGTAAAAGAACTTTCTAATTAATAGATAGTGGGAATGCTTCCATTTTCAATGTGAAAAACCATAGAAATAAAAGTTAAGACTCAAGAAGGGACAGACCTCTCTAGCAAGGGAAGTGGCAACCATGTTCGATGTCGCGATGGAGAGGAACATGAATGCATAACTCAAGTAATCACAGACAACCGTTGCAGGCCCTGCTCACCACATGCCATCAAATTAAAGAGAAAAAAAAAAAAGGCAACCCAAAGAGAAACTGAAACCATGAAGCACAAAGCAAAATTGCAAAGAAATCAAATTACCCAAGGCAGCAAGCTCCAGAGAGCTGTTCTGACCAATGACCGCGGTATCAATTAGGCTCATGAGCGGCCCAATGATCCAGAGCCCAGTCGCAGGACCTGCAAAGCGCACAATCTCCTTAACCTGATCCCAAATGTTCAAGGAATCTGCACCCAATTCCTCAAACGAAGAGACGGTTGGAGTGTCTTCCCCGCCCATGACTCCTCCATCTGCCGCAGCAGCGAAGGCGATGTGGGTCGGTTTGAGCTTCCGGTCCGAATTTCGTCGGGCCAGACAGGCGCGAGAAGTTGGGAAAGTGGAGCGACAAGTGGCACGGATGGAAATGCTGCATAGAGAGGGAGATAGAGGGAGGGAAGAAAAATGAGGAGAGAGAGATAGATGGGGACGGAAGAGGAGCTGTTTGGAAGGGGGGACAAAAGAAATGCGGGAAAGTTGAGAAGGGATTATGGTTTCCATGGAATTTGGGTAAGAAAGGTAGAGCTAACAGAGAGACTCGGTGAATTGGAATTGTGGGACAAGAGCTTCCCTTGGAAATGGGAGAGGGAGAGGGAAAGGGAGAGGGAGAAACGGAAAGGAGACCCCTTTGTCCTCTCCTGCGAATTCTGTGACGTGGGGAAGCAGCGGCCTTCGATAGAAAGGAGAGACTGGCTCCGATGTTCAAAACAGTGAAATTATGAGACTGCGACGTCTTGCGTCGAGCATGGAAGGTACATGGTACGTCGAGAAGATCATTTTTAATATATAATTATCAAATTATTATAATTAAATTAACTTTTTTATAAAAATATTTCAAATAATACAATTTTAGTATCTCTTACGTCCATTCAAATCTTTTTCTTATAAAAAAAGCTCTTGATATGCTACTGTCCAATGAAATTTTCTTTTAAAATAGATTAGACATCCTCCTATGGATATTTTGTTTAACGAAATGGAATTTAGGACATTGTTCACTTTACCCTTCCACTGCCATACGAAAATATTAAAAAAAAAATTAGTGATCCGATTAATGATCTAATTTTAGTAATGCGATTTGTTATTTTTTATGAAAAAAATAGTCTCACTTAAATAAATTTCACTAAGCCACTCAGTGATCCAGTGAGCAGGTTAATGAATCGATTTATACTAGAATGGAAGGGTCAGTTATCCGACGAGCTAATTCTAAGGGTTGGACAAGATGGTTTGAAAGGCAAAATAGATAATACAGTAAAATATGTGTCAATTACACAAAATGCATTTGGGAGAACTATCTCAATATGCAAATATTCTGGATTGTATACCTTAATTTGACCAATGGTGCAGGGATTCAGCTTTCATAGGTAGCACATGCTCTCTCATACACTAGCGTATAAATCCAATCATCAGTGCATAAACCCAATCACTAACGTATAAACATGAAGGCCAGCACATAAACTCAATTAGGGCTGCAACTCGAGTCAGGTCTAATTAGGGCTGCAATTCGGGCTGGGTTTTGACCTGACCCAAGAAATCATGCGGTTGGGTCGAGAATTTTGGGCCAGCGGGTTGGGTCGCGTTGAGAAAATAAAAACTCGTATGGAATTCGAGTCGAGTTAGGTTAAGGATTTTACAAGTTAACCCAACCTGATCCGACAAAAGTTAGGCTAAAATGGGTTTAGAATATGGGTCGAGTCAGAATTCAGGTTGATTCGGGGTTAGAATTTGGGACAAGTCGGGTTGTAAAGTTCGGGTTGAGAATTTGGATCAGATCAGGTCGGATTCCATATATATCAACTCGGGTTGAGTTGGATTTTAAAAAACCTGACCCACTCGACCTGAGTTGGAGCCCTAAACTCAATCTCTAACACATTTGCTCTACTAGCAAATAAACTCAATTTTTAGGACATAAACTTAAAAATTAGCACATTAATTAGATCGTTAGCGCAACTCAATCGCTATGTTTTGTAGCGCATTCTTTTCATTTACCTAGCAAATTAACTTAATAATTAGTGCATTAACTCAATCATTAGCATGTTAACTCAATCGCTTTCTTTACCTAGCTTATATATTTAATAATATAAATACATCACTATCGTACAAAAATCATTTTACCCTAGAGTAACTTATTACACTAGGGTTTTCACCGTTTTTTTTCTCTTGCTAATACATACGTGTGATCTCTTCTTTCTCTTTGCTAACAGCCTAACACCTATTTTTATTTGTTATGTGCTTTTCCTCTTCTTTCTTCCTTGTAAATGAGTAGAAATAGATAGTTCCGATCTTATTGACACGAGTGTTCTCTACGATTAAGCAAACATTTCTCTCAACTAGTTTGGTGTGGAACGATACATACATTTACTTTTCTCTTTGTGAAATTGATTACATTTATTATCTGTAGCCCTATAAATGTGAATATTTATTTCTTAGGCTCCTAATATCAAATGCTACGACCGTAGTTTGCTCAAGCCTAGTATGCCCCAAAATTTGGAAAAATGTTGGCCTCAAATACTTCATCCACTTGGGAGATATTGAGACCGACTAGAGTCTTGTAGCATCTCTGGTCAACCAATGGAGAATGGAGATGAACACATTCTACTTCCAGAGTGGAGAGGCCACCTCACAATATTAGCTATAAGAAAATGGGATTTATACGTACATCTTCTCTATAAAACCGCAATATTTTCATAAAATGCATGTGTGCTGCACTAATCAAAATGATAAAAAAAAAAACTAACAATAAAAGATAAAAAGGATTATAGAAAATCTCTTACGTATCAGTCTTGAGTTTACACAAAAGTTGGAAAAAAAATAAAATCGGTTAAATTGCTAAGACTTTTCGAAAATATTTCACACAATTGTAAAGGGTGGAAATGAAAATAACTCAGATGAAGGAAGATTGATCGCTGTTGTGAAGTAGAGAAATGTCATTCCAAAATGTAGTTGATAACATCTACAAATTAGTTTCATTGGAGCTATTAAATGCAATCTAGACAATATGACATGCCGCGTCATTATGGACTAGTTTGCACATGTTTATATGCTACTGATTGGATTTATTCGCTAGAGGTTGGATTTATGCACTAGAGATCAGGTTTATGAGGTAGCGGTCGGGTTTATGGTTGGGTTTGTGCAGTAGAGATCAGGTTTATGAGGTAGCGGTCCGGTTTATGCGCTAGCGCACACTATTTATAGGAGGTGATTCAATGTACAGTTCATCAAATCAAGGTACGTGCACTCTGAATGCTTGTAGATTGAGGTAGATATTCAAAAGGGAAACTTCAAACCCTAAGTGCATCAAGGGCTTTTTCTTCAAAATTTACAGTTGGACATACAAGGCACTCTGACCTAAATAAGATTTTTGGAGGCACGGTTAGTGCTGAAACTCTAATCGGTCGAGTTGGGTTTTAATAAATCTAATCCAACTCATGTCAAAATTTATTCAATTCGACACGACTCGATCCGACCCAAATTCTAATTCGAATTACTGAAATCTATCCCGACTCAATTCAAGTATTGCCCCGACCTGACTCAACTCAAGTTTCAACCCTAATCACTACTATTTTATAACTTGGTGCACTTGGATCAAATTGGGTTGATTTTAAATTTCTCAATCCAAATCGACCCGAATTACATGTGGGTTTTTTTTTCATTTCAGAAGTCTCTTTAAAAGCCGTTGAATAAAATAAAGGAATGAAGACAAGTGAAGAAAGAGTCTAAAGAGTCAGGTGTGGAGGATCTATGTAACATCTGCTTGAAGAGTTCGGAAGTTGTTTACTCCTGCCTCAGCCTTTTACTCTGACCGCAATGAATTTGGGTTTATTATATTTTAAATAGTTAATATATTTATTTATTGCATTGAAATTTCATCGAGTCTTTTATCATTTATTTAGGGCTGCTATCCTCCATGAGTGTTTTGTGTAATTAGATACAGAATTTAGGGTATTGCCTATGTTACCTTTCTACTGCGGTATAAATCAATTCACTTACCAGCTCACCAAATCTGTAATACCCCAGCCCAATTTAGGAATTAATTATGATTAATTATGATTAATCGTGATTTAATTAAATAATTTTTATCCGTTAATTATGAATTATTTTCCTCTAATCGTAAAGAGTATCAAATAAGTTCTTCAACGGATCTAAGTTTGACTTGATCCGAATCCGATAACTCTTTTAATTAAGTTTCAAAGATATATGGATGAGTTACGAATAATAATATTATTTTAGGCTTAAACCTTAGCTGCTTTATAAACTCAGTCATTTGACTTAGTTTGAACTTCAAATTTTAGATTATGCATTATTTTTAAATTCTGGACCTAATGACATGCCAATCTCGTTATAATTTCGCTAATTTATTTTACCCCTAAGTTTTAAAGTGGTAAAGCCCCAATTTGACAGGGTAGAGGAAGTCCTAAAAATATACAGAGAGAGTCAGTACTCAATCTGTATTATAACTAAGTTGTTTATTTCTTTACACTCTAAAATAGTTAGTTTTTTTTATATTTATTTTAAGCCATGAAATATGGGCCGTTGAATATTCTTTCACTTAGAAAATGTGGTTTTTGACTTCAAAACCCTTTGAAACTTTAGAATGTTTTTATCAGACAAATTTACTTTATCAAACTATAAGGTTGGATACTTTCAAAAAGAATCTTGAAGATTAGGAGATTTTGTTAAAACGGTGATTTCTAGCGAAAACACTGGGTTCTTGAGATAGATTTCAATCCAAATTTTAATACCATGCTCAGTTTTTAATACCTGACCTACTGAACCAATTGTATCAATTTAGTGAGACCCTGAAATACCCCGATAAAAAGAAGGACATATATGTAAATAGTAAAAAGAATAAACTAATATTATATTATAAAATAATATCAGAAACCAAACGAAAGATAAGTTTCAAAGCTACGAATGTAGCTTTTAGTTGTGCTGGAAGAATACAACACTGCCAATTGCCTATGTCACTGTGCGGTAGTTGTAATAATAATATTAAAATATATAATAATAAATGCAAGTTATTGAAAACTTAGAAACCTACGAATAGTTTAGGCAACCTGTATGATTAAAAAAATGCATACGGTTGCTTATAAATAAGAGTAATCGGCGAGGAAGCCAAAACATAAAGAAAAAAAAAAACACTCCTCAAAGTTTCTGCCGTTTTGCTCTCTCTCCCTCTTTCAAAAACAGCAAGCCCTCTCTCTCCTATTTTCTTTTCTTTCTTCTTCTTTCTCTTGCTTTGGCCATAGCAGCAGCAGCCGAACGTTCGGGTTTCCTGAATTGGTTTAAGGGTTTTCAAATTTAGTCAATCTTACACAGAATTTTGCACCCAAGGTATCGAAATAATTCTATCTTTTATTTTTATTAACTTCATAGCAAATTAGGAGTAAAATAGCTTAGTATTGGGGTTCAAAGAAATGATATTTTAAAATGGAGGAAAAATAGATTTCCTCTTAAAATTTAAATTTTACCCTCAAGATTCGTATTATTTTACGTTCAAAATATAATTTTTGACCCTAAGTAAAATCGGGGAAAAGATTAACCCCAGCTGACTATTGTGTGTTTATTTTTCCGCCTTATGTGTTTAAATTCCTGTACTGTACCATCTGGGCCACATTCTCAATACGTCTCCATGGTCCTTTCTCCAGAAGACAATACGAGGATAGGGCACTGAGTACTTTTATTTACTTTACTGTCTCTGTACCCTCTGGGCCACAATCTCAATACGTCTCCATGGTCCTTTCTCCAGAAGACAATACGAGGATGGGGCACTGAGTACTTTTATTTACTTTACTGTCTCTGTACCCTCTGGGCCACATTCTCAATACGTCTCCATGGTCCTTTCTCCAGAAGACAATACGAGGATAGGGCACTGAGTACTTTTATTTACTTTACTGTCTCTGTACCCTCTGGGCCACATTCTCAATACATCTCCATGGTCCTTCTTCCAGAAGACAATACGAGGATAGGGCACTGAGTATTTTTATTTACTTTACTGTCTCTGTACCCTCTGGGCCTCTCACAATACGTCTCCATGGTCCTTTCTCCAGAAGACAATACGAGAGAAGGCACTGAGTACTTTACATTTTTCATTTTATTGTAATGTTTTGGATGGCTGACAACTAACTTTCTGACATAAGTTAAAGGAGTAGAAAGAGCCTAGGTGACTCACTACACATATCATGTTTTCTGGAAAAAAAATAGCACGGGGTTTGGAAAATTATTATGTGTATATACTGACAAATAGAAAATTTATACTTTCTACTCTATCTTACAGATTTTCTGTGAAAAACTCAACCGGAGAAGGTGAGGAGACTCGAACCAACATTTGTATTGTGTTATATGTTAAACCCACTAACACCAGACTGAAATGGGACCCATGGTCAATTAAAGATGGAAAAGGCTATATAGGTCCAGAATACGAGACCTGACACTGCCTACATGTAAGGGATGTAATGTTCTAACTGTTTAGAACGTAGGCGTTAAAATGGTGTCGGGGAGTCGAGGACTTGTAGTCTCTAACGCAGTATGGACCCATGGAGTGTCTGGGAATTGTCGGGTAAACTGGGTGAAGGCATTCGTGGTATTAAATCCAGTTTTATATGTTGTGTGATATTGATTATTTTATTGATCTCTTGTATTGGTATTTGATACACCAAATGGTAAGGCTGAAATATGGTGGCTCTCTCAGAATAAGTCCCTGTGTAAGGAGGGCACTGGAAATCATGCATTATCATACATTTGACATTTGCATGTGATAATTATGTTCATAAGTTAAATCTGTGGAAGATAATAACTTTGTAAAGTTTGATATTTGCCGTTGGGCTATAATTGCTGAGATTAGCCGAACACAGTTTGCGAACCGCTGGGTTGGACGTGTTAGTAGGCTGTGGTCGACCGCCATCAACCGTTGGTGTTGGATGGGCTAGTAGACCGGGTCGTGGAGACCGTATGCACTTGCAAGTTGCTATATTATTTCCGTGGAGGAATTAATATTAGTTCTGGTTGGAACTTTAAATGGGGGCTGACCCCGGTGTTGTGACATGGCTAGGGACCGACCCCGGTGTTAACAATACAATCTGAATAAAAACCTTAGAAGGCGATCCTAGGGTGAAAATGAGATATACTGATAACATGCCTTTCTATGACATGCATTGCTTATGCATTGTTGCATTAAAATCATTGGATTTTATGGTGAGTTCTCCCCACTGGGCTGTTGCTCACGTCCCTTACAATGCAGGATCTGAACCAGAGGAAGGATTGGAGGGACCAGTGGTGCCTCGTTGAAAGTCGGAACTTAGAAGTTCCTAAGGTTTTCCGCACGTGGAAACCATATGCTTGCTTAAATATGTTTGAGTATTTGTAATAAATATGCCTCATGTGGCATAAGAAACTTATTTCTGTAAGTTTTAATGTCGTATACATTATATCCACTATGTTTTCGTGCGTAACGCTGATGAGACAAATGAAAATATTCGTGGTGTGATATGGGTTGTATATGGGGACATATGGTATATGTTTGAGTTCATGTGTGAAAAGCACGTGTGACATTTTCTAGGATCGGGTTTTGGTAAACTTGAAGATCCAGCCCAGTTATGACGTTGGGTGATTAGAGTTTATTGTTTTAAAAAAAAAAAAAAATTAGTCGCGTTCCGGGCTCACATCTGGGTCCGGGGCGTGACAAAATCACTGACTGAATCATTGATTCTTCCATTGCGGTATAAATCGGCTAGTCGAAATGGTAGATTTGTCTAGCTAAGATTGCAGATTCGATTTCTGACATTCTTTTTTCTTTGGTATGACAAGGGTAAAATCGAAAGTACCCTAAAACCCATGTCGAGTTACATAAAATACCCGTGGGAGGATCGCTGGCCTTTATTTATTTATTTTACTATCGAGATCTCCACTGACCTTTTAGAATATGTGAAAATCTCTCAATCCATATCAGTAGGTATAACTATAGAAGTGGCCTTTTTGAGTTGAGAATAAATCGAACACAAAACCCCCACTTTCTAAAAATATTATTTAAATATCTAAATGGTCACTATCTTAAGCAAGTAGTGGCAAGTAAAAAAAATCTCTTAATCCATTGCCTCCAAATTTCATACTAAAGTGGCTCCAAATGTACCACATAGGTGTAGTTTAATTAATTGCTTCTCGCTTCAGGAAGTTGCGGGTTCGAGTCCCCATGACCTAATTTTGGTGTGCCTTAGAGATAGTGGGCTCATCCATGAGAATTTTAGTAGGACTGTGTCTGAATTTTCCACACGCTAATCCAAAAAAAATATATCACATGTTCTTTTTATCTTTATTTTTTATTAAACTTGATTTTTTATCTCATTTATAAAATTTATATAATTTTATAAAAAAATAGATTGGGCTAGGTTGAATAAAATTAGATTTGGCTAGTAGGAGTCCAAATATTAGGTGATACACATAATTTTCGTTTATCCAACATGTAAAGTATATATCACCTATAGTAGGTCCCGATATCGCTAGGACAGTTTCATATCACTCACATGATATATTTTTAATTTTAGTAAAAAATATTTTTTGAACCTTGTCGATATATTATCAATACAATACGTATCACCAACATACTGATATTTTATTATCTCAATTTCAGACCAATATTTTGAAACTATTCAAGTTAAAATATCTCTTTCAATAACCAAAGAAATTTGAGCCAGGTCAGATCAAGTTTTTTTACTTTATAGTCAATCTATCTTGAACTCAAATGTACGGGACCTATTACCACCTCTATCTAAAGCTCTTAATAATTTGGTTAAAGTCATCAATTGAATAGTTAATAATTTGTTACCCATGTGTTTTCAACTATTATAGTTTGTCTTTCATAATTTTATTGGAGATCCATAGAAGACATAATTTAAATTAGTTTTGGTTCTTTTAAGTACATTTGAATATTTAAAACACGTATAATCATGTCTTGTATCTAGGAATTCAAGATGATATGTAATGGTGTATATTTTTTGCAAATGATATAGTAATAATCAATGAGACAAAACAATAACTTAAAGCCAGGTTAGATCTATGAAGGAGAACGTTGGAGTCAAATGGTTTAAAAATTGATAGAACTAAAACATAATAGGTTGAATGTAATTTTAGTGGGTAAGACTATAGCGAGGGTAACTCGATAAAAATAGGAAATGATTTAGTTATACATTTTAATAAGTTTAGATACTTGGGTTATATGGTAGATTATCAAGGAGGCTCCGACTTAAATGTAATGAATAGGATAAGAGTAGAGTGGGCAAAATGGAGACAACCTACCGGAGTCTTATGCAATTTTTGAGTCCCCATTTGCCTAAAAAGGACAATTTTATAAAATAATATTAGATATGCGATATTTTATGGAACAAAGTGTTAGACAATTAAAAAAAACAACTAAACATAGTTAGTACAAATGAGATCCGTATGCTATCTTGGATGAGTGGTTAAACCTTAAATGATAGAAATAAATATAGTAGGGATAGTTTAAAGATAATTTTGATAAAAGACAAATTGAGAGAAACTCGTTGGAAATAATTTGGTTATGTTAGTAAAAGACCAAGCACAACTCTAGTGTGTAGAATGAAGAAGCTATAAATCAAAAGTACTAGGAGGAGAAGACGACTTTAAAAAACGTAGAGATGAGAGATAAAAAAAGGACATGTAAGAATGTGGAGTGGCTGATAGTATAGTTTGTGATAGGATTAGCTAGAGAAAAGATCATAAAGCCGACCCTATATATATGATATTCCTGATTGATAATGATGAATCAATAAGAGAAAGTGTGTAGTCATAAGAGAATTAGATTAAAAGCACACGAGAATTAAGTAAAAATAAATCTTATATTGGTTATTTGGAGTGCCGATGTAGGGAATATATAGATCGGAGAAACTTTCATATTTAGATTTGACAAATTGCTTCTAGTGCAATACTCCTTTATTTGGGACCCATGAGACTTGAATAAAAAATATTAGAATTATGAGTTTGGATGAGTTGTGCTAGAAGTTGTTGTCTATTTAAGTTCAAGCATAATTTTAAGAAAATCGTATGTTCTTTGAAAGTATAAAAAAATTGCAACGAGGTTTTTATGAAAATCTCAAAATCCTTTGTAACCGTCAGTCAATGCAACCGACGAATAGTAAAGGAAAATGAATTTATAATCAACCACTTCTCATAAAATAATAAAAATGACTCAATGTCAATTAATAAAATAAAAAAAATGAGGGGTGACCCTATGCAAAAAAGTTAGGTGTGGTCATAAAATATTTAAAAACTCCAATGAGTATTTAGGAGAACCTAGAAAAGATGCATGGAAATTATAATTCAAAATAAATAAAATAAAATAATAAAAATATTGGGTGCTGCTTGTTTAATGATAATTGAGAATTGAGACCATCGGCAGAGGGATAAGTAAAGATTTTTTTTTAAATATAAGTATATTTTTGTTTAGAGATAATTTTGTCATTTTGAAAATTTTACTTAGCAAGTAATGGTGAATTTAAATTTGACTTTAGTCGAGAGGGATTTTGAGATTTTCATGAAACTCAAGGGTTTTTTTCAAAAATTTTTTTTAAAAAAAGTGTATTGTTTTTAAATTTTTTAAAAACACAAGTTTTTAGAATTATAAGAAAACTTAGTGGATTTTTTTGAATTTCTCCATATATATATATATATATATTATAAAAGAAACATTTTAAAGTGGCCGTCAAATAAATCTTGACTATTTCTTCATTACACCGTTGTTATTTACTTGCATACTGCAAAAGAAAATAGAAAAGTTGTCTAGAAATAGTTAAAAATAGAAAAAAGGAATTTTAAGATTGATTTGATGAATTTGAAGGAAATGATTTGTCAATATCATTTTAGTATTAAAAAGTATAGAAACTTCATATAAAAAATAATAAAAGAACAAGAAAAAAGATTTTAAGATTAGATTTGTGAGTCTTCTTTCAATCCAATCTTATCAAATTATTATATAAAAATTCTTACAAAAGTTATTGTATAAAAATAGAAGAAACTTGAAAAAAAAAATTGATAACAATTTGTAATTTTATAATAAGATTTGGTGAGTTGAAAAGATTAGGTCGAACTATATCGTATTATTATCTAGAGATAGAGAAAATTCTTGCAAAAATGATTAAAAATACATAAAAGTAATTTTCTTATCAAATATGGAGAATTTGAAGGAGTTGGCACACATTTTTATTATCATTAAAAAATATATTTGGGGAAAGTTGTAAAGTAGAGATTGAATTATTTATTATCATTTTTTTTTAACCAAAGTTACTCCCAATGTGCATATTTCTTACTAATATGATGAATAAAAATGACAAGTATCCCTCCAAAATAAATTTATGAAAATGACAAGTCTCCCTCCAAAATAAATTTATGAAATAAATACAAATTAAAAACTATAATATAATATAACTAAGATACGATTTATGAGTAAGTTTCTAAACTCAATTATAATTTCAATAACATGTGATATTGTAGGAGATTAACTTACTAAATTAAAGTACTCATGGTTGGTATGTCAATTATCAAAAAAGAGTTTTATTTAGACATCTTTATTTATTTGATTTGAACCAAATAGATGGACAACCAAGAGAGGATGCCACTCTTAACTGTATTTTATCTGTATACATGTTTAATAAGAATAATTTCTTTTAAACTTACATAATTATTTCTTTAATTTGATAAAATTATTAAAAATTTGATGATGGAAAAAGTCGGGTTTAAAGCCTACTTAATCTATCAATGTGAAATAAGAATTTTAGACTCAAGATCCTCGGATATGAATCAAGGATTTTAAAACAAAAATCAGAATATTCTAACTTTCACTCTGAAAGGAAAAGATGATTCTAATTCTGACGGGACAAATTCACTGAAGAAATTAGGTGTTTTAGGAATTCAACTCTAATGGGGAATTGGAAATTCAAATAAAATTTTAACACAATTAATTAGTTGAATTAAATGCAATTAAAAAGTTAAACATGCATGAACTCTAATATGGCTCTAAGTCAGATTTAAAATCGAAGAATCTTCTAATGAATCAATTTAAACGTAAAATTAAAGTCGAGTAATTGAACATGCAAGATATGAGCAAATTAAATTCACCATGCGAAAACGTTCAACACTTAAATTAAAAATTAATTCCAACACAAATTAAAATTAAAATTCACAAATACCCTATAAAGAGACTCACCAAACTTGGAGAGTCAACAAGCAAGCTTTCCTCAAATTTCACTCAATTTTTTTCAGTGTCCATACAAAGCTTGGCCAATTACTGAATTTATAGGTCTAAATCTAACTAAAATAGGAAGAAAAAAATTAAAAAGAAAACAAAACATTCAGATCTGTTGGGCCTCACTCCCAAATCTGGCCCGTCTGGCCTGTTTCCCAGCTGGCCTTATTTACATAATTATTTGGCACTAAAAAATTGAAAAAAAATAACATAAGACCTGTTAAGATCATTGTCACAAATCTCGTTATTGGGATATTAACAGAAATTGTTAATAGCGGGATATTTTCAAATTCTTAGGTTTTTATCGGGAATCTAACGAGAAAATCTCGCAGAAAATATAAAATTTACAAAATAATAAAAAAATAATATGGCTGGAGTTTGAAAATATAGATGATACTTTATAAATAAAAAATGTATATTTGGCCCAAGCATGTTTAACTGCAATTTAATGGTAAAATGTCACGATTTTAATGGGAATTTACCATTTCTCGCGATAAAAGCGTGTTTTTAATGAGAATTTACCATTAAAAATCGCAGATGCAATAAACTCGCGTCTTTAACACACAAAAATTATTTTGCCGATATTTTCCCATATTTTTGTGATAAAAACGAAAATATCGGCGATATTTGTTACATTGTTTTAAGACACACGTCCAAGTACAGCTTTAATCTCAGCCCTCGGTTGGTCCATGTTGCCTTTGAAAACAGAGAAGAAAATCAGGCCCAATCCTGGTCCACATCAGTCCTGCACAGTCAGATCCTGCAGTGCTCTTCTCTGGGCCGTCCAATCCTATCTTCTCGCTATGATTTGAATGCACGAAATTATACAATGTTTACAAAATCCCATTTAAAACGAGTTAAGTGAGCCCTTTGAAAGGCCCTAAAATCCAGCCTTAAATCTTGAGAGGCCCAGATCTGTCCTTCCAGATCCTTTTCGATTCCTGTAGTATTTTTTCTAGGTGGATTTCAGTCCCAAAAAGAACGATCTGTTGCTATTTTCTAGGTTGATTCGTTCTCCATATCGGATTCCAGTAGGGCCCACCAGGTGCTGACGTGGTCACTGACTTAGAATTCAAAGTGGAACCCTCGAGGTAGGAAACGGGCTTGGTCTTTGGGCTTTGGGCCCAAAATGTCTCCAAAATGGGCCCACGCCCAATCTGATTTAAATGGGCTCTGATTTGGGTTTAGTGGTCCATGAAGATGCTCTAGAGGCCCTCTCTTCCCTTCAATTTGGGTCAAAAGTAAATTCAAAAGCATAATCAATGTATAAATTTTTTTTGAGCAGTATAATCAATGTATAAATTAATCTTTATTCTCTAAATTATCATTGCATGTGTGAGATTGTGTTTTTTTTTTAATTTATTTTTAATATTAATAAGTAAATGTATTAATCACATAGAATATTATATTAGATAGAAAAGTATCCAATATCTCTCTGATCCAGTTAATCTGGCTCCTTATAACCCAAAAGTTTTCAACCATGGCAAATTGTTCCTCTTTTTTTTTTTTTTTTTTCAATGAAAGGATTGATATGCATCCGAGAGTATAAAATTTGGCAGAGCATTTTGTGGGAGAAGACGGGATGTGAAGATATAAAAAAAATGTGTTTTATTATTAAAGTTGAGAATTTTTTGCATACTCTATGATATATTATCTTTTTTAGTAATGAAGGGTTAGGTGTAAAGTCTACCTATGCCATTATCGTAGAATTGAAAAATTCTACAAGACCCAGCTTAGAAATTCAATTGAATTCCAAGAGAATCCAAACTCAAAAAATTCCGACGTTTTGAAAGATCCTTAGACCAAAGTCAACAGAGTAACGCATCTTAATAGCTCACGTGGATCTATGGCAAAAGGAGATTAAAAGATGATGAATCAAAATCTCAAATTTTCACCAGAATAATGAGTAAGGCCGAAACTTCCTTTAGCAAAAATTGACACCATACAAAGATCACCGATGAATAGAATTTTAGAATTCTAGAATTAAATCAATTCCTACAACTAATTGCAAAATTCATCCAAAGGGATTGGACAAAAATTAAAACTAGAACTATAACTAGAAAAACAAAACAAAACTAGAACTCAAAGAGAGAGAGATGCCTTCAAGTCTCAAATTCGAATAAGATTGTATTGCTTCTATGTTTTGTACAATGCCCGAAGGCCTCATTTATAGATAAAGCTCAAGAAATATTTACTAGAATTGCCATCTATCAAAATTATTCATTCCACAATCTCACATGAGGATCAATCTATGCACCTTCTAAATTCCAATCTTTCCTCTTTCCAACCTTCTTCCATGAATGTGTGGGAGAGAATCCATGTAAAACCCTAATTGCTTGGATTTACATTGGTAAAAGGGTCAATTTGACTTCAATTTGGTGAATTTAGAGCATTGGATGATAAGACATAAACTTAGGCTGATTTTTGGTCAATTTTGGTGGAATTTTATGTTGTAAATGCGGGTTTTGGCACCAATATTTCTTTCATTTCAATTATAGTTAATTGAGTGATTTCATGACTTAGTCTCATCTTGGTGGTCGCTCAATTGATCAAAATTGCTCACAATTTCATACATGATGTCCCCATCATTTCCTCTCGCCCGAGGAAAAACTCATCCTCAAGTTGGAGTCATCATTTGCCGAAATGATAGAATTTTCTGATTCTTATGCCTACAAGTTTGCTAAGTTTAACACATCTGACGATATGTTGAAATCATTTAGTAGTATACTCTAACATATATTACCTTTTTTAGTAATAGTGACAGTAGTAAGTCTAAAAGTTAAGATTTTCGTAACATATTGTTATGGTTTATTGTATTTTAAAGCATACAATTGTGACTCATGCACAACTTATTGTTTTTAATTCGGAACTTATACTTTAAATTTATATTAGATGTAGACATTAGTTTATTAATTATAGTTAACTTAAAATAACTTGTATAAACTGGAAAAAGAAATATATTTCACAATATTCTATTGCTATAAAATATAAACTGAGTAAATAAATATACTAACAAGTGCACGTGTTAAAAACCACAAATTAGGTGAACTCATTTAACATTACCATTAAAGCCAGTTTCCTACCTTCGAAGTTTTATTTTACAAAAACTAATTAAAAAGAATGTTATTGATAGTTTACAATTTCCTATTATCCTTGCTTTCTTCTCATACCTTTTGTTATCTTTTTAATCATTTTTTCATAATAAGTTACATTTAGTCTTTTGTTTATATTTCCCAATCATCAAGGCATTCACTTTTTTTATAAAAAAAAAAGGAAAAAATATTGGAGCAACGAACCTCTAAACTTTCTTTGAAAGTTTTTATTTATTTATTTATTTGTGACCAAGGTGTTGAGGCCTCTTAGAGCACCCGACTAATTCTTCATTCATGTGCAAGATTTCCTACCCACACTCCAACATCATCTTTGGGAATTGGGAGAGTGAGAATCGAACTTAAGATTCCCGCTTCTCGCTGCCTTGAAATGTTTTTTTTTGGATTTACATGTAGGAAACTCAGACACAGTCCTACTAAAACCACGGGTAAAAGAAACGACCGAGATATCTCGTATCGAGCGAGATACCTCAGGTTTTTTACGCTCGAGATATCTCGGACGATATGAGATGTATCGGCCATATGGGCAAGATCTCAGCCGATATGACCGAAATCTTACTGAGATTTGTAAAAAAAAAAAAATAAGAGAGAAAAAATATCACCCGATTTCAGCAAGATATCGGTCGAGACACCGAGATCTCGGGTCTATCGTTTTTTGGACCCCTAACTAAAACCCCACGAGAGAGCTAACAACCCCTAGGACACACCAAGATTAGGTCATGGGGGCTCGAACCCGCAACCTCCTGCTTCCTGAGGCGGGATGCAACCAATTGAACTACATCCATGTGGTTGTTGTCTTGAAAGTTAGTTCTTAAATCCGATCATCATCATCATTTTGAGTAATTTTTCATCTATGTGGTAATAGTGAAAATTCCTAGTTCTATCTATTATTACTATACCACACATCCATCTTAGCTATGTATCCTATCCTTATTATTTTATTTTTTGTATTTTCCTTTTCATTATCCCTTGTTATAAATTTCCTTGTCTATAAAAGACAAAGATATTAATTCATTTACAAGAACTTTTTCTTCATTATTGATGTGTTCTTTTCTGCTCTACTGATGTGAATTATTTCTTAGAATCTTTGAAATTTTTTTCTTAAATTCTAAAGTTTCTTATTTTCTTATAGTTTAATTTGCATGAGTGGAATCTATCATTAAAAGGTATCATATGTGAGAGTTTGAGTTTTTTTTTTCCTTCTGTGAATGAACCTACTTGAATCCTCTACTGAATTGGGGTTTTCCTTTTGTGAAATTAGCCTGTTGAGTTCTATTTTTCACATAATTTTGAATTTTAGGTCGTAGTGGTCAAAACCCACTGCACCAACAACCAGTCACCAAAGTTGATTCCCAAATGTTGGAAGATCCAATCTAATAGGGTAAAGAAATTAACAATGACTGTATAGAAGAAACATGGGTGATAATCTTGTTCTCACCGAGATATGGGTCGATATCTTGGTGATACGATTCTCTCTCCTTTTTTTTTTATTAAAATCAGTCATTTTTTATTTTTTCTGAATTAAAAAAAAAAAAACCTGAAACAAGGCTCAGTTTTGAAAAAAAAAATAGAAAAATATCAGCCGAGCACTCAAACATTTCAACTTTTCTTTTTTTTTAAAAAAAAAACAAGTGATATTTAATGATATCGACCGATATCATGTATCGTCCGAGATTAACAAATATAAAAAATAGTATTTAAGCAACTAATTACTATTAAGTAACTAATTCCACCATCCCACAATCATTGCCTGGATCTTGGATATAAGTATATAACTATATATCTTTCCTTTATTCAAGACAAGGCCTTTTGAGGTGTGTGTATAAAAGTGCATTCCAGTACAAAATGTTGAGAGCGTGTAATGTCCAAACTGAATAAGGGCAAGTGGTGTGGGATGGTCATATATGGCTGGCTATGTCACTAAATGTAGCCAGCCATATAATTAAATAGTATTTTTTTTATGACATGGTTGGCTATAATTTTTAGTCAGCCTCGTCACACGGTATAGTGTTAACTACAATGGCTACTTTTTAATATTTTATTATTATTTTTTTATGTACATTTTTGAACAAATTTAAAAGAAAATAAATATAAAGACATTACATATTTTTTCACAAGTAATTAAATAAATTAACAAAACATATAATGAAGAAGTTTAAAGAGAATATTTTTAGAAATGTAATTTTTCATATTGTTTGTGATGAATAAAATATTATTTTTAATATTTTTGTTTCTCAATAGCTATAATTTTAATTTTTTGTACAGAATAATTTTAATTTTTTGTTTCTCATATATTTTGTTTGCAAATGTAAAGGAAAAAAAAATCAAAAGGTAAAGAGTTATTTTTTATTTTTTGTATAAAAAATAAAATAATAAAGTAAAGAAAAAAATAATTATTTGCCCTAATATACAAATTATACCCAAAAACAAAACAAAAAATCCAAAATAATCAAATAAAAAAAAAGAAGAGAAAATCAAAAAAAAAAAAACTATATATATATAATATAAAAAAGAGGAGAGAGAGAATGGCTGACTACATATCTGCTACCTATAGCCAACCATTTAACCATAAATAATGTGAGCCCCACCAATAGCCACTCTTATATAGTTCTTGCTCGACCATATGACTACTATGCTCTAATATTATACTGAAAAAACATATCATTACATGAGATTACATGTCCTCCTAATGTCAGAGGGGCAAATGTCAGCAATCTAAGTTTTAGGAACTTCGGACACGTGACAATAGATTTTGTCTGGCTGATGCCTTTTTCTTTTCTTTTTCTTTTTCTTTTACATGTAAAACATTTTTGTTGTGTACATAAAAAATCTTTTTTTTTTCATGAAAAATGAATGAAGTATTTCGTTGGCTAACAGAGAAAACTTTACTTTCTTTCTTATTATAAGTTTTCTATCTTCTTCAATGAGAAATAAATTCTTTAGAAAACAGAAATGTCTCATTTGTGTTTTCGACAGAGTTCTTGTTCCATGAAAGAAGAGAATCATTTCATTTTCATCTTCTTCGTTTTCTATCAGTTTAAAAATGTCACTATTATGAGTGCAAATATTGGTCGATACACCGATATATAAGTCGTATCATATCACCCGATATGATAATATCGGTCTCAGCCTTTTTTTTTTTAAAAAAAAGGAGAGAGAATAATATTGGCCGATAATAATATATCGGTCGATATATCGGCTGATACCGAATTTTGCATCCCTGATCACGATTAGAATAAAATTCTTCTACATTATATTCCTCAAGAATTAAAGTTTTAACCATATAAAAAACTAGGTAAATTTAATGCTGAAGATCATTTAAAAAATCAATTAAAATTCTGTCAAAAAATTCATGGGTAGGCCAAAAGTTAATAAATTCCACAATTTAAAACATGAGACAACAACATTGAGAAAAATGAAACACAGTCATTGCAGTCAGTACCGTTCTTTTGGTGCCATTATAATCCATCCATTTAATTTCACGCGTGACAAGTAACGCCACGCCTACGTACCATTGGGCATTGAAAAGTTATTTTAGACTATCATTCTTTCTCATTCATTTATACTGATGGCCCCATTATTTGATTACTTTTTATTTATTTTCTTACGGGTGGAAAACCTCATACACGGTCCTACTAAAATCCTCAAGACATCACAAGGTTATTCTATGGGATTCGAACCTAATATCTCTCTCTTCGGAAGGTAACCATCTGATCTAACTCACGGGGATAGATCGAATTGTTTGATTATCTACACTCCATTTTTACTCCTTGTGGCCCACTCACTAAGATCTAAATAGTTAGTTTTAAAAAAGAAAAAAGATAAAAAAAAAAAAACTAAGAGATTTTTTTACAGAAATACCTCAAGAATTGAGAATTTGCCGCGTCGTAAATTCAAAAAGATTTATTGGTTCAGAGTACTTCGTACGCCTATTCAAACATTTTTTAGATCAAACTCGCTGTAATTAAAGTTTTTATTTTTAAAAGATATTCACTTAATTTTTTAATTATTAATGGCCAATAAGTGTATACATAATATCGATAATTTAATATCATCACAAAATCAGGAAAAAATCAGAGGATAGGTTGTATTAGTTAGCATGTCCACAGGGGTATAGTTCAATTAGGGGTATAGTTCAATTAGTAATTTCCTGTTTAAAGAAATGGAAGGTGACAGGTTCGAGCCCCCATAACCTCACATGGTATGCTTTAATGGAAGTGGGTATCACTCATGATAGTTTTACGCTAGATTTCTGCTAATTTCCCTTACGTAAATTCAAAAGAAAAATATTCTTGAATTTTAAAGGAACTGATGAGCATCAATTCCTTTTGAACTCCTGAATTCCACTAAATTAAAGGTGATAGGACCATCTAGATTTTTGGTAAGCAATTAATTATCTGTAGTTAGGGCTGTAATTCTGGTGGATGAGGTCCGATTTTGGGCCTGTCTGAGGTCAGGTCTGAATTGTAATAAAGGACTTGAGCCCTGAGTCTGGGTCATAATTAATCCAAAACTAGTCAAATCTGAGCCTGACCTGAATTTGTATACATAGGGCCCGGGCCTGATTTCAAATCTAAAATGAATATGTGAGCTTATTTGGGTAGGCTTCTTTAGGCCCAAAAGAATATATAAATTTGGCTGAAAATCGGGCTTTTTGGTCAAACTCCAAATTTCATGTATTGGGCTCAGGCCCTACTTGTGTTTTAATTTGGGCCTGAGAATGAGCTTGACCCCAATCCCAGATCAACCAAACCCAAAATTTTTGGGTTTTTTCCGTCTGGGCTCGGGTTAGGCCGAACCAAGTTGCACCGATCACAACTTTCGCTATGTTAATAACTCCCACTTGTTAGAGGTAGAATTTTTAGTGTTAAATATTTGCTATGATTAAAATTAAATGAATATAAATATGTTTGGTGTCAAAACCCCATTCTATTGGGTTTTTTCTAATTTATTAATATAAAAATAAAAGTTGTTATCTTTGATTGAGGCATCTCACACTATGCATGCAATGCGACGGTGGAGTTTTCAAAAAGTTAAAAACTTAAACTCGACTCAAAATCCTGTCGAGTTAAGAAAATCAACGAACTTTTATAAATTTTTTAAAAATCTTAAAACTTGTGGACTTCTTCATCCGGTAGGAAGTCAAAATTTAAATTTTACTATGCTTTTTACATTGGAGGCGAGACAAATCTCACGAGCATGTGTAAAGTAATCCCATGGAGATGAGCCCAGAAGGGTTTGAACATGAATCGAACCTAAGACCTCCCTTCATGAGGGGAGCTTCTTGACCATGAATCTAACCCACTGTGTAGTTGTTCATTGTTTATTGCAACAAGGTCACAAGCTTTTGACATGATTTATCATCTGAATCAAAATATTTTTTTCATCACACAAATAATCATCCTAGCCACTAATTTTATTACATTTATCACATGAAGTAACTTTTCAAATTATTATTTTCTTTCTAATCAACATATCATTTAAAATTTAAACAAATAAGCTCGAAAAAAAAAAAAAAAACTATGGATTTCAAGTTTTACCACTCAAAATAAGAAAATTAATTCCTCAAAATAGGACTATAAGTTTGCTGAAATGAAAGGAGAAAGACATGTAATTAGGGTTGAAAAGCGGAGAGTGAAAATAGAATTTATACATGACTGGAATTAAGTTTAGGATTAGATAGGATTTAACTCTCTGTAGAGATTAAAAAATTTAGTTCATCATATTATATTATTTAATATCAATTATAAAATATAGAATATATATTAGATATCATAGGTCCTAGAGTTTAATTTGGGCTTTTTGGGTCATGTTGGGTCCCAAGAATGTAAGGCCTGGGCCGACTCGAATTGAAATCGGGCCCTTATTTTAAACATCCCACTCATAACTTTGCCATGAGGGATAGGTAAAAAATAAGTAATTAGCAATTTTTTTATGTTAAACTTTTTATTTTCTTAACATTAATGAAATACAAAATTCTGTATAATTAATATTTCACATGTGAACTTCACTACATTGAAGACAATTAATTTGTTGACCAATTGGTGATGGATCATTACTCAGTAGCTGGAAAGTCTTGCATCATTGAAAGTTCTGAGCATCTGATTAACAATATCCAATTTAATAAATGAAATTGAAAAGGAAATAAATGGCCCACATTCATAGCTGAAAATTGATGGCTAAGAACTTTCTAAGCTGAATAATGTTCTGGACATTACTCATTCAATCATTCAAGTTAAATAGAGAGATTTATGCAGTAAACAAAGGTAAGGTTGGCTAACTGAAGGTTGATGGTCAGTAAGATTTATTAATTCTGGTTAATAACAAAAGAGTATGGAGAAGAGGACATATGAAATTTGCATCTTTAAGGAATATTTTTTTGTTTTTAAGACTAAAGTGTCCAAGACTCTTAGAACATCTGACTAATTAATGGGGCATGTAAAAACCTCCTTGTCCACACAGGGTAACGGTATTGAGAGTGACCCTTTTTGTATTGAGAGTGACTTAAATCCAAGACTTCCCGCATCTTAAGCAGGTTCTTGACCGTCAAACGAACCCTCACGGATTAAGTGTATGGAATATTTGTTATAAAAAAATCATTAGAATTTCTTTTAGAAAGAAAAGAATAAGAATATATTCACTCATACAATTAATTAAAAATATTGATCACTACACAGCGTATCAGTTGCCACGTATCGATCAAAAGAGCTCCGCAGCGTATTGCCCGCTACGCATCAGTGTGTTGCGGGCCTACAAAGCATCCACCGTTACATATCGGTTAATACGTAACGGTTGGTAACAACGTGCTTTTGGTAAATGGCCATAACTTTTTCATACGCACTCCGATCAAGGTGATTTCAGAGGCATTAGAAAGATTGACTTAGAGAGCTACACGAAGAGAACAGGGATCGGAGAAGAAAAACTTTTCACACTTTATTATTGAATTTTAGATTATTTAAGAGTCAAAATTTGAAAAAAAAAATATATATGAAAATGGCCATTCTTTAGGAGAAAATTATCATAAAATTAGTAGACTTTATTGTATAAGTTTTTGGATTTTTGAGATTTTTTCCACATATTTCAAAATATTTTTATTTTTTCGTAGCTTCAAAAAAATATTTAAATATGTAAATGACCGCTTAATAATAATAAAAAAATCCATATTATTGAAGCTTAGTATTTTATTGATTTTCCGTAAACTTTTCAGATTTTTTTGAAGAATAAAATAATAATAATATTCAAAGGAGAGAAAAAGTATCGGCCGATACACATCAGTCACGGCGACCCATTTCGGTGGACATCCCATATCGATTGGCCGATATTTTCACCCCAGCTTGTACTATCCAATCACAAAGAAGACCATATATCAGAACATCTAACTTTTTATTTCTTTGCGTGTCAATAGATCCAAAGCTCCAAATCATTATAAAAGTCCATTTCCTTTGCAAAAAGTGAGGAGGACATTTCTTGTCAAATTTAGAGAGAGACCATTTTCCTTATTTGTATTACTTAAGGTTGCAATGGTTAATGGATTTCCATTTTCTCAACTTTTAATCAATGTAACTCTTTCCAAATTGATGAATGAAATTAGGGCCCTTTTATTTTTTGAATCTACGTGTTGGAAATTCTTCATTAAAAAAAATTTGGCGACTACATTTGGATGGAGGGTAAAGGGGGTAATGGAGGGTTGCCTCTCATTACTCTTATTTGATAATAGAGGAATAAGGTGTAAAAATTCAATTTTTTTACTTCTCCCCTTCCACTTTTAAAATTCCTTTCTTCTCAAGGGGTATCATAGTATGGAGATAAACACTGGTAAAGAGTAACCCCGAGTTACTCCTACATAATTTACCCCTCATCCAAACGCAGACAGAAAAAACCACTAAAATTAGAACCCATATCCTTCAGCATCAAGCCTTTCCAAATCCACTCATTTTCTCTATGGCCACCCCACAATATTGTGATTTTTATTTATTTTATTTTTCTCATCCTCTCTCACTAAAAACATCATTTCATTATTTATTATTATAATAGTACATAATTACAATATGATTTTCAACTTTTCATATTTTTGACAATTTATTTATCAATATAACATTATATTATGTAATTATGAGGTTATATCAGCATCGAAATTCAAAATTGTTCAAAACAATTTGACAAATTTCTAAAAAGAGATGATAAAAAAATGGTTTAATGAATGATTTGGCTTTTCAAACATCGGTTTATACCACTGAGATAAATGTATTTTTTTTTATATTTTCCCTTTCTTTGTGTGGCAAAGATATTTTTGCTTTGTCCATGCCTTATTTATTATTTATTATTTATTATCAGTTCATGTTTTTGTTTGTTCATCCACCCATCTTATCTGCGTCCTCAGCTAAGGGACGAACGACATATTGAACTCGTGAAATTGTTTTGAATGTTCAAAGACGTATACCACCCGTTTCATGTAAGATACTGGATATCGGCTGAGATCTTTCTCCTCTTTTAAAAAAAAAAATATCAGGATTTTTTATATTTTAATTTTTTCTGAATAAAAAAGAAAAAAAATGAATGGAGGTCTTATTTTGAGAAAAAAAAAATTAAAATTGTAAATATCGGCCGATATTCTGAATATCAACTTGGGCCCACGATTGAAATAATTAAAAAAAATATATATTTAAA
Source organism: Chimonanthus praecox (assembly GCA_022113865.1). Classification (NCBI taxonomy): domain Eukaryota; kingdom Viridiplantae; phylum Streptophyta; class Magnoliopsida; order Laurales; family Calycanthaceae; genus Chimonanthus; species Chimonanthus praecox. The sequence continues at coordinate 49,646,649 of CM039093.1, read as the reverse complement.
AAGCACTTTATGACAGTATCGGTTGAGATTTACATCACCGGTCACGATGTTAAATTATTCATTTGCTTTGTCTATTTATCCTACTCAAGTTGCTGAATGGAATTCAAACTCGAGACTTCCGCTTTCTGAAATAGATTTTTGACTATTTATAGTGTATCACGTGCAATTTAAATTTTTTTTAAAAAAATTCACTTTTAAGCATACTTGATTTTCCATATTGATATTACCAAAACGTCAATAAACGTTTGCCGATCTTTTTCTTTTTTAGCAGAGATTCAGAAAAGAAGCTCTTTCATTAATTTATCAAGAAAGGGAGCCAATTAGATTACTGCATTCGAAATTCAATTAACAAAAGTATAAATTATGTGATATTTTTAGATGTATATAAGAGATTTTCTTTAATATATTTAGTATTTATATTGATATAGAAATCTAATTTTAATCAAGGGCTGGTCTAGTATACACTTGGCTTAAAAACTTGAGTACTCTCACTCCATGAGGCAGAGGGAGAGGCCTACTCAGTGAATAAAAAAATCTGTGCTTAAATACATTATCATAGGCAAAGATACAAATCTACATATCAGCTTCACATTGAGGATATTGGCCGATATTTTTTTTTTTAAAAGAAATCTAGATATCTGCTGTGGGCCCAAGTCGATATCTCAGCCGATTATTAACCCCTATCAACTGAATATCGACAAGATATTGGCCAATATTTGTGTTTTTCAAATTTTTTTTAAAAAAAATTGGGCAGTTTTCATTTTTTTATTCAGAAAAATTAAAATAAATAAATAGATAACCGATATTTGTAAATAGACTGCGAAAGAGGGTGGGAGTTCGAACAATTTCCAAATGAAGGGGGAAAATTTGGTGCCTTGTTTTTTGGAGTTTCAATTGCCCGAATTAGCTGCTTCTTTTCGTGGTGTTTGGACGGCGTCCCAAAGAGTTGGCTTTCTTTGTGGTATCCCTTCAGTACATTAGGAGTGGCTGGCTTTTATGCCTCTTAAGAGATGGTTTTTTATTTTCTGTGGTGTATCTGCTTTTGGTGGGATTTTTTGTTTCCGTTTCCCCTTTTCTTCCTCTCTGGTTTCTTTAGGTCTTACTAAGTAAATCCATAGATGCCTTCTCTGTATTATTCTTCTTACTCTCTTAATTTATTTATACTTGTTAACCCTGCTTATATCTTATTTTAACGAGATTTCTACCCCTGATCATAGATACTATCTGACTGTAAAAATTGAAGCTCGTTGAATCACCTTAATCTTCGACTTTTTTAGATCTTCGACTTTTTTAGATTGAAAATAAATGATAGAATAAATTTATGTCATAGACGAAGATGTATTAAATAAAAATTATAAAAAAATTAAATTTAAGAGAGTAAAAGAATAATTTCAATGGCTTGAACTGATCATAAATGGCCCCACGTAGGACCTTATGGTGCCAAAAAACATCTGGCTGTTTTGTAGTTTTGCCCATCAATCAATAATTAAAATTTTAATTGATATTTATCTACAATTTTAGGTTTAGGATTTCCTAATATCAGATGTCTTGAGTGACAGGCTACTGTAGGATGCGTCGTAATCATTTTGAATCATATTTCAAAAATTTGTAACGGGACAAAAGCCTTAATTAAATTCAAATTCCAAATCATCCTCATGTTTCAAACTTTTGAATTGTAGTTTGTAACTTTGTATCTGTAGATGAATGTGCCTCACTTGTTTTCAGCACTATTTCTTAGCCATCTGATTAATGGGTCACTAACAGACAGCTATTTTGAATCATAATAGTTCACATAGGTATAGTTCAACTGGTTATCTCCCACCTCAAGATGAGAGGTTACGGGTTCGAGTCCTCATTGCCTAACTTTGGTGTGCCTTAGTGTTAGTAAACTCATCCGTGGAGATTTTAATAGGACTGTGTCTAGTTTCCCACGTAAATCCCAAAAAAAAAATAAGTCTAATTCATGGTTAAAATAACATAAAAGACTTATTAATGCTATCGTCAAGAGTAGGGGGCCTTGGTAGATAAATATTAAGATTCATCAATTGGTTCAAGTGTGGGCAGAAACTAGAGGTGAAACTAAATCTGACCCGCATGACCCGACTTGATAAATCAATGAGGTTGAGTTGTGTTTTTGTATATCTCGGATAAAGTTGGGTTGGAAAGAAAAAACCGCATGAAATTTGAGTGGGATCGGGTTGAGAAATTTAAAAACAACCCGATCCGACCTGACCCGAGTGCACCAAGTTATAAAACAGCAGTTGAGTTGAGTCGGGTTAGAAATTCAGGTCAGGTCGGATTCAATAATTTTTTACATGAGTTGGGTTGGGTTTAATAAAACCCGACTCGACACAAGTTTCAACCCTAGTAGAAATAGAAATTAGATTATAGATTTAGCAATTGGAACTTTTCAGAGAATTATTCGGGGTGGAATAGGAAGGCTTGCACATGCTCTGAATATTAATAGGTTGTTTAAAAAAGCATCGACAGCTTAGTCATAAGAAAAAAATAAAAAACTTAGCAGTGGCAAGTGGGTAACTTGGGTTGAAATATTATAAGAATTAAAAACCTATGCACATTAGAAAATAACATCATTTTTCATCTTTGTAATAAAATTGATAATTACATTAATATTGAGAAGTAACCTAACTATAAAAGGGAATCAACAGTACCAATACCGCAGAGAAAAAGTTGGTGTATAAAAATAAAACTAATAGAAAAAACAATTAGAAAATTTAGAATGAATACCTAATTGATGATGAGATGAAAAGAAACTACTTTCAAACGAGTTGTCATTCTTATCAAATATTAAATTATATCTATTTAAGTTAATACTTTTAGTTCTACTTTTCCATTTGACCATTTAAAAATCATAATATTAATCACTCTATTATTTATCATATTTTTTTTTTTATACCTGCTCTTCATGTTTTCAATGGTCTATTTTATTTCCTTGTGTCTACTGTTTCTCGTCAAGATATATTTACATCTGTTATTTAGATTAGATTGTGATTGACTATGATAGATTATGTAATCCCTAGATTAAGAAAGTAATATTTTGATGTACTCTATATATGTGGTTTTCATTCAGTAGAATAAAAATAAGAAATTTACAGTAAAACCTTGAGTGAATTTTATTGTTTCTCGTATTTTCTAACATTTTTTACTTGTTAAAGGGCATCTTCATCTCTTATTCACGTACTCAAACTATTTCAAACAGTTTCCTCGTTATAACTGGACGAGATCAACTCAAATTTCATTAATTTATGCTCAATTCATTTATAAAAAAAATATGAAATTTATACTTCTCAAGATATATGGATTTAATTGAATTGGGAGATTGGGAAAATAGGAAATTATAAAATTCTATAATAAGAATGGAATGTTTTGGACAATCAAGTTGGGTTGGGTGCGTGTACAAGAAGAACCCAACAACAATCAAGCCCCACAAGACATGACACATTCATTTCATAAATCAAAAGCATTATTAAAGCGCCAACCCCACTCTCTCTCATCCATCCATCCATCTCTCTCTCTCATCCCTCCATGCAATGCGTGGATCATATGGGCAACTTATTCAAAGTCTTTGCCTCTTCTTCAATTTCCATATCATGGGATCAACGTGAGTGGACATGCACAAGGCACCAACATATTGAAAAGAATTTCAAAAAGAAACATATATTACAAAATATCATCCATATAAAAATAAGAAAAATAAAAAAATCATCCATATAAAAAAAAAAAAAAAAAATCGAGTGCAATGTCAGTAGATCAGAAATAGTGAAAAACTAGTTATTTAATTGAAAAATGGAACACGAAAAATGCATTTTTTTTCATAACGTTTTTTTAAATTGGGCCAAAATGAATTGACTCGAATCAACAAGATTTTAAATTGCATAATGTTTTTTTTTTAAATCTTAATTGAGTTTCTTAATTCAATAGGATTTTGAATCGAATTTGAGTTTTGAGTTTTCAATACTGATTTATTAAAAGAATATCAAATTCAATTTTGAATATCAACGTAAAACAGATAGAATAAAAACTTTGAAGATGATGTCTCATAACATAAAAACTAATAATTAGAATTAACATATTTAGATTTGAGTTGATTCTAAATTAATAAGTTAAGAAATCTAAATTGTTTGTGCCCATTGAACTTTAAATAAAATGCCAATTTCAACAACATATATTTACATCATTAAGATTCAATTAATTTTTTATATAATACAATAAAATGAATAAAAAACTTTTATAATTGCAATAGTAAGTGCTCCACGAAACTTTAGTATTTATATAAAATTTTAAGATAATTCAATACTTTTGAATTTATAAGAATTTTTTTAAAATTAAATCTAATTAAGTAAAAAAAAAATCAAGTCCAAATAGATAACAGTAAAAACCATTGTGAGCATATTTTGTTAAAAAAAATGGTCTTTTTATGGAGTGTTAGACCTTTAAGAATTGAATTTTTGATACAAATAAAGTATGTCTTAAAAAATTAAAAAATAGGAGACGCATACAAGGAAATTTCAAATATGAAATTCATGGTCTCTAATATCCTAATATAACATTTATCTTCTATTACAATTCATTAATTTTGTCGTGATATTATAAAAAACAGACACACTTTGAAAACTATAACAATCACATTAAAGACTATTCATTTAATTTCATAAACATTTGTATATCATTTCATTAATTTTTTCTATAAGAAACTACAAAATGGAAATTATATTAAAAAAGTCAACTTTCATTAATTTTTTTGAAAAAAACTTTAAATTCACATAGATACCGACAGAATATATGAATCACATTAAGACACCTCCAATGAATTCCAAAAGAATTCTATTATTTTATCAAGTTATTTTCATAAAAAAACTCTAAGTTCGATATTATTTTAGCTCACAAAAATTTAAAAGAAATTCATAAAAATAATTCAAAATGGTGAAATTTAAATAGAAAATGTTTGGAATTGACAAATACTTTTCATACTTGAAGAAGTTGCTTCTAAACCTTCTAAAAATCATAATCAATGCAAGATTTAAATCGAACAATTATCAAAACATATTTTTTCAAAAAATTATATCAATTGATATTGCTCGCCAAATTAAATAGATGGCGAATCTAAACCATCCAAAACTACTGAGGAACATTCTCAAGTCTCAACTACCATAATCCACCACGGGACCCACCCTTTTTTTTTTATTTAATTGGCACTGACAATGCATGGCAAGGGATTGGGGAATGCTGAAGTTACTACAGAGTGTAAATTGGTAGGGGTTAAAAACTTAATCTTAATCTCCTTATATTTATTATGTCATTACTTTTTTATTTAACTCCTAATTTAAAAATCTTTTTAACTCAATCATAATTCAATTTATTTTTAAAAGTCCAATGCATTTTTAATTTAGGCCAACTATCAATGGCAAGTTAAATTGTATCACTAGTTAATCTACAAATTAAGTATTATATATAGAAAGTCATGAAAAATAATGTCAAATTTAAATATAAAATATCAATTTTTAAATTAATGGGATAAATGACTTGATGATGATAATTTAAAATAAAGAGTAAGAAATTAAAAAATATTTAAATTGAAAATCTAACAATAATTTTCAACTCAAGTCTCGATTCAATACAATGAAATTCACTAACCCATTATATATCTTATTTATTAAAATAATAATTTATATGAATAAAGGGCTTCTCTCGTAGATCATGTGTTACTGTCAAAGTTTTTAGTATCGAGCTCGATCTCAAATTTGGAATGGACTGAGTCCAGATCATTTGAATCGAGTTCAAGTTGAAATCAGATAAAAAAATATGACTCGATCTTATTGGACAAGACCGATTTTTAAAACCATGCTTTTCATATTTTAAAGTTTTTTTTTTTAACATTCTATAATAGAGTCATAGAGAAGTAGAGAGTTGATCAGATCCTAAGAAGTTGACTTCCTGGTCAAAAAATCGGTCTTGAGATTAAGTCTCCCTCAATAAAAAGAGGATCACTCCCTTATTATTCTGTACGACATGTGTGAAGCCTATTTATAAAGTAGAGTGCTGATGAAATAATTCTTTAAAAAAATTCAAAGATAAATTTGTACACAGATATTATACTTTCATATTCTTACTTGTTAGGATTTGAATTAGACAGTGAAAGGATAGCGTAGAAGCATGGGAAAGTGGCCCACTTAGGATTTTATATGTTAGGTTTGTTAAATGTTTGGTTAGATTTGGTTGAAATAAGTTGGGTTGAGTAAGGTAAGCACATGGCGGGCGGCAGTCATGGAAACTTAGAAAAACAAGTAAAACAAAAGCCAACTCAACCAATCTCAACAATCCACCCAAACTCAGTCCCAAACAATTTATAATATCTTTCATTTTTTTTAATTTTTTTCTTTTTTAATTAAGGTAATCAGACGCTAATTCTTAAATAAATACCTATCTATTCACACATATGGAATAAATTTAGAGAGATTAACCCTATATGTTGAATATGAACTGAAGACAACCTCTTATATTTTAGTTCAATTTCTAACCGGACGTCAACCTTTGAAAGTTACCTTGTACTTCTTCCATCCCTTCCCTTCTCTTCTCTTTGTTCAATGAAATATCTATCCATATTATACTAAAAAAATTATAATATAAACAAATATTTCAAATTAAGCAAAGAATAAAAAATTGCAAATATGTGAGTAACAATTCCACCATTCTCAATCACTAAATTTGAATTAAAAAAGACGATAAAAGAGTCATGGCTATCTATCCATCTATTCCATAGCTATATTTTTCTCTCTAATCCTATCCAAAAAGGAGTAAGAAAAACAATGAATAGACTAACAAACTAAGAGAAACAGAGAAAAGGGCCTAAAGAAAATTAAATACTGACTAAAAATGTTCCCTGACAAAAATTTACACCAGCGAATCGAACCGGGTTTTCTCATCTCTGAAGACCGAACCGGGTTTGCTCTAAGTTTTGCCGTTGGTTTTAGAAACTGTGAACGGCTGGTAGACCGGGTTCGAGGGCGGCGGGGCCAGTCGATTCTTTCTCGCGACGCATTTCGAGGACTTTCCGGTGGTTGTTGGAATGAACGTCGCTTAGGAAGGTAGGGCTGCCCGCCGGGCGGTACTCCGGGAGGAGGCGGCCGGATTTGTACCGGACCCCACAGGCGTTGCAGAGGGTCTTGGAGCCGAGTGGGCCCGTCCTCCACTGTGGGGTCTTCTGAACGAGGCAGTGGCTGCAGCGGCGTTGGGGCGGCTGCTGCGGCTGGCCGTTTCCCGAAACCGCTAGCGGTTTCTTCTTTCCCTTGTTCTGCTTTGGCCGCTTGCAGAGCGGCTTTCCAAGACACTGGAAAATGTCCTGGTTTTGGCCCGTATTCTCGAAGATGAGACAAGAGGCCGGCGACGATGACGAGGAAGAGTAGGAGGAAGACGACGAAGACGAAGAAGACGACGTCGTGGAGGAAGATTCCCCCAAGTGGGGCCCATGGAAAGACCAAACCCGGTTGCCAGTTCTAGACCGCTTGCTTCTGGCCTTGCCTGGCACGTGGGTCTCAACGGTCAGACCCGAACCCGCTGCCCCCTCCTCCTTTGACCCGTTCTCGCTCGCCTCCTCACACTTTCCTTTCTCGCTTGCTTTTGGGTTTTCCGAGTTTGCTCCCAGAGCTGCAACAGAGCCGCTGGAAGAGGGGAATTCCGAGAAAGAATCCTCCACAAAATGAGAAAGCCACTCCAGGTTTTCCAAATCGTCCGTCTTTTCAACCAAAACAAACAGAAATTTTAGTTACAGGAATCAGAAATCAATACCCGCTCAAACCAAAATCAAAGAAAATGAAAATGATGAGAAGAAGAAGAAGAAGGAGAGACAGAGGTATAGAGTTCAGTTACCGGAACGTCGAGTTGGGCTCCGAAATCGTCAATAACAGAGACGCTGGAATCCGAATTGGAGGAATTTGAGTTGGAGCTTTCGACGAATTGAGCCCCTCCCGGAGAAGAAACGGAAGTGAGGCCCCACCCCTTTTCCTCCTCCTCCTCCTCCTCCTCCTCCTCCGCCTCTTCTACATCTTCTCGCTCTTCTCGCAAGAACCCAGCAACGTCTTCGTTGGAGAAGTTGAGAAATTCGTCAACGAAATCGTCCCCTCCGACGACTCCGTTCCCGCTCCAAAAGTCATCAACCAACGCCTGCTGCTGCTGCTGCTGTTGGGTGGTGGCTTTTGCCGCTGCCATCTCCAACTGAAAGCTGCTCTTCAGTGCTGCTTTGGCGGCTGAAATATCCACAGACTCCATACCTGTTTCCACCTGCATGAGATTCCATTCCCCTCACAAATTAAAGAAAAAACATATATATATACAGGGGAAAACCAAACCCAAAAAAAAGTAGAGAATCTACGCAAGATAAAAGAAAAAAAATCTATCTTTACTAAATGAATTTTGAATTTTTTTTTTCATTTTTTACCTGAGAGGAGATGGGAGAGGAAGAGAGAGGAAATGGAAGAGGAGTTGCAGAAGAAGAGGAGGAGGAAGAAGAAATGTTGAAGTGTAAGAAAAAAGGGAGCGTTTGGTAAGACATATTGAATGAGGGATGGAAAGCGTCCGCGGACAACACAGGTGCCCCGGCCCCGTCCCTGTTTTTTATTAATATATTTTTTTTGGAAAAAATATTTTTACTTGCTTTTTATTCAATATTCATAAATTTGTGATGATGATGATTTTATATTGAGATATTGGATTACAATGGTCCACAGTCACATACATACGCATGCACAGAGCCAATCATACATGCCACTTCTTTAACGTTAAATGCTTGCCATAATTTTCTCTTCCTTGGACGGTAGATGATGATAGAATAAAACAAAGCTAGAAATATAACTACAATTCACGTTAGAGTCAATGTTCTCAAATCGGATGGTATAACGAACCAAGTTTGAAGTATTTTGTTAATAAAATTAATATAAATATTAAAAATAATATTCAAACTTTGAGTAATATATTAAAATGGTGAAAGATGTATGATAAAAATAATAATAAATATTTATATTTCAAATATATATATTTTTTAATATTATTTTTTATTTTTTAAAAGGGAAAAGTTTTTAAAAGAATTTAAAAAAAAAATCAATTTTTGTGAGCAGCTGTTTGTGGCTCACGGTTTATGGTTTACAACTGTAGAAAACCTCAGTTCTAACCGATTTTCTGCGGTTTTGACCTATAAATGATTTTTTGGTAGGACCGAACCGTAGTCACCACGGTTCCAGTCAAACTGGTGGTTCGACCGCAGTTTGGTCCGGTTCTGATAATATTGGTTAGAGTCAACTTCATAATTACTTAATTAGGGTGTAAATAATATTTATTTAATAATTTTTTCATATTCAATTATTTTGAGTGGTTATGATTTTAGTTGGAGACTATTTTTTTACTTCGAAAAACTTGAAGACCCCAATCTTTTCCCGAGTATGAGAGCATTGGGTGTAATTCTGGATACATGCAACCCTACAAGCCACGTGTATCGTGTTACTACGGGACTTGAACTCGAGATCTATATTCTTGCTTAATTATATAGATTAACTCTTGAATTGATTTAACTTAATTCAATTTTATAGGTCTTTGTAGTTTTAAAAATACATTGATCATAAACAGATTAAAATATAAATTGGATTAAAAATAGTTACTTGAAATTAATATAGTCAAGTCAAAAGTAGCTTTTCAACTCAATCCACCTTCCCAAATTGCACTCTTAAGTAGAAAGGAAACACATGAAGAGGGAGGTGATACTCGGTCTTAAGTTATATCCTTTTATACTCTTAAACGTATGTAGTAAATTCCTTTTATACTCTTAAACGTATGTAGTAAATTTAATTAGAATATTAATCAAATGAATGTTCTGATTTAAAGATAGTATAAAAAAGTATAACTTGAAACATTCATGCTTTGAATCAATATATTCCTATAATAGTTAATAATTAAATTCTTTGATTGAACAAAACAAATATCAAATTAAAATCGATCTCATAATCCAAAAAATTTAATTCATCTAGTGTTATTTCTACTGTCATTAGGAAGACTTTCTTATTGAAGTTAGATGATGGTCATCCAATTGTCATTGTGATCAAGAGTATTATGAATTTTATTTATATTTCAATTTCATATTTTTGTGACAGCATTATATATTACATATATTGCTTTTTTTCATCATCAAAATTTTGTATATCATTTATCTAAAATAAGTCTTCATAGAAATGGTAATCTTTTGATAATCAACCTTTAAACAGTTTCAATGATCAAACCCAGTAAAGTACTCAACGGCAGAGATTATTTATATATTAATTGAATTTAATTTTAATGATTAATTAATTAATTTGGAATTATCTTAGCCTTGGACTCGTCGTCCAAATACGACGACCGAGTCTCCGTTGGTAGAAGGCCAGGTTAGACCGCACCAGCAGTACACAGGATTTGAATCCCGTCCCACCAAAAGAATAACCAACAAAAACGGGAAACTTATTGTAACTGCCACCTGTCAGTTTCCATTATCTTTTTATCTCTTTTCTCTCTCTTTTGTGTGCCTTTTACGTTTTGACCCCTTCATTTCCCCAAATTATTAAAATGCAACCATTCCTTATTGCTTCTTTCCTTGACGCCACCGCATTAATCGGCGGTCTTCACGATAATTTTTCCAAGCTTTTACTTGATCTCTTCCTTTTCTTTTCTTTTGTTTTTTTGTAATTTTCCTTCCATCTGCGTTGTGTAGTCCTTTTTGGATGATAATGGGACGGGTTTGGAAGGGGCCATGTTGTATCAAGTATTCAAAGTCTAATTTCAATTAATACGATGAAAGTTCAAACTCCAGCCTAACATAGTCTTGTAAGAAAAAGCCTAGCTCAATGTAATGTGGGGCAAGACCCACATGGGAAATGCCTCCAGATAATTATGGGTTTATAAAACGGGGGTAGGAATTTTGAAATTGACTAGTCATTTTGAGTGTGAAATTGATTCGTGACAATTTGGTATCAGAGTAAATTAGGTCATTTTTGTGTGAGACCCGAATTCCCCTAGGTGTAAACCCTACACAAAGAAGTAGCGAGTCCCCCTAGCATTGGATTTCTCAACTCGATGGGATTTTTTAGTCAAGTCTATTTTCGAGTTTTGAAACATGAACCAAGCCTAAAGCCAAAATATAGGAATTGATTTTGGCGGGGTATTTTTTTCTAAAGGAACATCAAATGATGTAAAATAAAGAGTGTTTTTTTCCATTTTACCATTTCAATTTTTTTTTTTTTAACGTTAAGTTCTCTGGGTCTCTTAGAGCATCTAAGTAATCTTTAGAGGCATTTGCAAACTTCTCTATCCACACAAATCGGATAAAACTAAGGGGAATGACCCTTTGGAGGAGTAAGAATTGAACTTAAGACCTTTTACTTTCAAAGGTGGGTTCTTATCACTCCAACCCTATTGCATTACAGTACAAATATATTTGAGAATAATCCTTCACATGTGGCATGGATGGAAATTGAAGAAAAATATCTTATATCATTTTGGGCTTTGAGATTCATTCTCAAATTTAAATTTGGATAACTTGAGCTAAACACATCCATTCTACTCAAGCTTAGTTCAAAAGAATTTGAGAAAGCTTAAAAACCTAGTTTTTGTTTTTATATTCTTCAAATATTATGCACAAATATAGGATTAACTTTATGCAGCTTACCTTTTTTCCAAAATTTGATATTTTTAACTAAGTTAACCCTGACTTAAAGTAAAAATAAATAAATTCACAGCTAGATATGTATGAAGATTAAATTTGGGTTTAAAATTTGACCCAACTCAACCCTTGCAAGTACAAGTTAGTCCGGAGTTCGGACTCAACTTAACTGAAGCTTAAGCCTAAGCTATGTGACCAGAAATAGGTCTTTAATCGGTCTTTGTCCAATTAGTATCAAACCCAAATCGACTTGTTTAAGTTGTGACCCTAAGACACTTCAACGGGTTATACTAGACTCATTTGATTGATAGATTTGAAAGACCTTAACTTGTATTTGTTATCTATAAAATTTTATTTTTATTAAGTAATAGAATTCGGATTTTTTAAAACATTTAAAATTTCAACTTTATCTATCGGAGAAAATCTATTGAGTTAGATCAATAGACTTTATAAATTTGACTAGTGTTAAATTAGGTAAATTTCAAGTATGCTCAACACTTCATTCTACTCTAAACAAAATGAGAAATTATTAAAAAAGTTACCTCAATTGTAGTGATATCGCCCACATTGGTTAAAACAATGAAATGTAATTTTTCTCCACCAATAATGATGTTTTCATTGCAAAGAAGATTTCTCCTACACTCTACCAAAAATTACCAATAATCTTAAAAATTTCAAATTATTCTCTAAATATCTAAACTTTTATAGATTTAAAAATCATTGTTTGATTGATCTAAATATCCAAAATATACTAAAATCCAATTAAAAGGAAAAAAAAAAAACCTTGACTTGATAGAGTAGATTTAAAAGAAAATTCTCAATAGATCTCCTTCCTATTTTCTTCACAGAGACTCATTCAAGGCCGAATCTTCTACCATCTTTTGAAATTTCGTGCACTTTAAAATGAATTCTTAACTTTTAATACCAAAACAGCCAATGAAAATTTTGATTTAGATTAGTATATAGTAAGTAATTTATAATTTCAGTGAAATTTAATTTTATAAAGAATTTGAGTGAAATAAATATATATTTTTTTCTAAGTTGAACCAGGTTTGAATTTTGATTTAGTAGAAAAAATTTCAGTGTCTGACTAAAATGGACCAGTCCGAGTCAACCTAGATCAATCGAAACCGGCTTTGACCGGCTGGTCTAGGCCGTCCAACGAAAGTTCCTTTGTTCAAATCGTCCATTTTAGGAGGACAATCGCATGGACGCATTTGACTTTTCAAACGTTTCTTTCCTTGACCAAGTTTAGAAGAGTCAACGGTTTAAGGAGAAGGGTCTAAATGATAATGATATCATACATGTATCATTTTTAAAATTATCTATTATCATCATAGGTGCAAGTATTGGGAAATCAATATGTCGGCAAGGTATGAATATTGGTCGATACAAATCGTATCAGCCAATATCTCGGCCGATATCACAATATCGACTGATATCGGTCACTTTTTGTAAAAAAAAAAAAAAAGACGAGAGAGAAAAATATTGGTCGATACCAAATTTTAAACCCGTGCAGCCGATATTGTTCATATCGGTGATATTGGATATCTGTATCTATTTTTTTTCTGATTAAAAAAAATTGAAAAAATGGCTTTTTCAAAAAAAAAAAAATTGAAAAGGAAAAACAAAAATATTGGCCCATATTAGAGCCGATGTTTACATATCGGCCGAGATATCTATGGGGCCCATGAGTGAAATGGTTTTTTTTAAAAAAAAATTACCAATATCATTCATATCGGCGATATCAGGGTCAATATATTGGCTGATTTATCGGCCGATATCGCCGATATTAATAGTGTACAGCTGATATCTATAGTATCGGGAAGTATTAATATATCGATATTTGACTATATTAATTTCAGCCCCATAGATGCTACTTTAAACTCACTTTGGACTCAAAAGTTAATGTCCAATATAAAATCAAGGTGAGCTCAGGCTTACCCGTCAAGTAGCCGGCCCACCCAAAGTATATGTTTTTTAAAATAAAAATATCTAATATATAAATATTATTGTTATAGGAAAATAATCTAGAAAGAAGGTATATTTGCATTTACAAGTATATATATATATGAGAATTTTTTTTTATTTTTGAAAGTCGAAGTTATGATACAGATAAAATATGTCTTAAGAATTTGAAAAATGTCTAAAAATTTTATAAACAAGGAAACCAACACAAGGAAACACCTAATATTCATAAAAATAAAATTTCTAGAGTTTCATGTTGGAATATTAGAAAAATTATACAAACACCCTAAAAATTATATCAATCATTTTAATGGATTTTCATTTAATTATAGAAACATTTGTATATAATTTCAACAACTTTTTTCACAATAAACTCAAAAATTAAAAGTATTAGAAAACTCGACTTTTATTAATTCTTCAAAAAAAAACTTGGAAAATCACAGAGACACACTACAAATTATGTCAATTACGTTAATGCATCTTCGTTAATTCCACATGCACTGAATATTTATTGATTAAATTATATTCATAAAACCCATAGTTTGTGATTAACTTAGAGCCCAATTTCAAAAAAAAAAAAATTGATGAAAATAACTAAAAATAGTCAAATTTTAGGGAAAATATTTAGAATTGACAAAGCTTGAATAACTTGATTTTAAACCTTTTCAAAATCACACCGACACACACAATACAAGATTCAACTTGAAAAATGGTCAAAACTATGTCTTTTAAATTAAAAAAAAAAAAATCGTCGACCCGTATAGCTGATACATGCATTTTATGGCAGATGCGATACGTATCGACTGATATATATTAGTAGTAAAAAAAATTAATATGTGTCAACCGATAAATATATCATAAACCCAACTTGCACCTTACGAGAGAGTGAATCAGAATGTAAATATCACCCAACTCAGCTTTATGTGGGATGCTTTGGCCATTTGAAAGTCTTTATTTTAATATAGAGTCTATAAAAATTATATTGAGTGGATTTATGAAATCATGTTATTTTAAACTCTCTAAACCTTAATTGTTTTAAATTAATATTAAATTCTTGAATTTTTATGGTGATTAAGAAGTTATTTAATTAACCAATCAAAATAATTCTTTTAACCTTATATTCAAGTAAATACCTCATAAGAGGTGCATCCTTAGTTACAAATTTTAGTTGAAATTCAAAGTATCAGTCAAAATTGTTCATATCTAAAATCTGACCGAAATATTTTTTTTTTCATATATAGCGGCTGATATTTATAGAATATCGCCGATACATCCAAATTTTAGTTGAAAGTTATACTTCTAGATAGAGACCGAAAATTATTTCCAAATGAAATTTATGACCAATTTGAGTGATTGTGTGTCAAGTTTACCAAGGATTTGATAATTTAGACTGAGGTATTTAAGTGTTTCATCTGAATTTTTTAGACGTCTCACCTGATTAATCCTTAGGGGTATGTATAAACCTCCAATCCGCACACGCTGAGTACAGAACTGAGAGGAATATCTATTTTTATGTTGAGGAGGGCTTGATCTCCGGACCTCCCACAAACAAGAATGGAAATTGACCATTAAGTTAAGCCACTGTTGAATGGATTTGATAATTGGGATGTGGGTTTTACTTTGTACACCTCAATTTTCACTCAAACGGGACACCTATTTTTCTTTTTCTTTTTTATTTTATTATTTATTTTCTTTGTTTTAATTACCAAATTACTATCATCTCATGGATAAAATAGGAAAAAAAAAAGTAGATATCACATTTAAGTAAAAATTTAGGTTTACAAAATAAAATCCGATTTTGAAGTTTGAAAGATTGGGGGAAATTCACTGAGGTATCTTTCTCCCTTTGCATCTTGTTTATATAAAGGTAAAAAAATCCTCCTAGCATTCTCCCAATCCAAATGTATCTTTTAATTAAAATTTGTATAATTTGCGTATAGGACCTTGCTTTTAGCTAATAAATTTATAAGTTTTTAATATTTGTGATACAACTCTAACCTTTCAAAAAAATTACAATAGGGTTCTTGCTGTGCTCAGGGGTAACAATATTGTTCCGTGGCCGAGATGTCGGCCGATATAGGCATACCGGCGATATCAACATATCAGCCAATATCTAGGTGATACGATTCTCTCTCTCTCTTTTCAAAATATCTGCCATTTTTTATTTTTTTTGAATTAAAAAAACTGAGAGAAGGCTCGATTAAAAAAAATGGAAATATCGGCTGATATCTAGGTTGAAAGACCGATATTAGCCAATATCGACCGAGATATCTACTGGGCCCGCGAATGAATCAATTTTTTTTCTAAAAAAAACAACTAATATTTAATGATATTGATCGATGTCGACCGAGATCATCTAAGCATGACCAATACATATCGTATCAACCGAAATATCTTAGTTTTAAAAACTCGAGATATCTTTCTTAGCACATCATTAGTCTTCAGCAATAAGACCTTTACTTTTACAGGATCAAAATGGGCTAATCCCAATATATGGCCATCCGTTTACACATCCAGTTTTTCTGCCTCTACACACCTATTTTTGGGTATGGGTGGCTAATTACCATTTTGCCTCGGCGTTTCCATTTGTTCGAATGAATTCCCAGTTCATTTCGGCATTCGTTCGAACGAATGAACGCATACCCCATCCAATTTTGATTCGTTCGAACGAATCCGTATATAAAATAAATTCGTTCGAATGAATTGGGGAACAGTAACGCGCGTTACTGTTCACCCGTTCATTTGAATGAACGGATAGAATGAATCGACGAATCAGTGATTCATTAGAATGAATCGATTTTTTTTTTAAAATTTTAAAGTTATTTTTTAAGCACTGTGTATTTTTAAAATTTCTCAAATTAAATATCCAGACTAATTACGATAATCTGATAAAAATACTTTAAGACTTCAAGGTCTTTTGACACTCCTAAATATTTAAAACACAGTATTTTACAAATAAGGGTATCCCTAGGGTGTGCCGAAAACACATTTAGGAGTGCAAAAGACCTTTAAGTCTTAAAGTATTTTTATCAGGTTATCGTAATTAGTCCAGATATTCAATTTGAGAAATTTTGGAAATACATAGTGCATAAAGTTTTAAAGGAGATTTTATTATTTAATACACTATGCACATTATTTTTTAAGCACCATGTATTTTCAAAATTTCTCAAATTAAATATCCGGACTAATTACGATAACCTGATAAATATACTTTAAGACTTGAAGGTCTTTTGACACTCCTAAATGTGTTTTCGACACACCCTAGGGATACCCTTATTGGTAAAATACTGTATTTTAAATATTTAGGAGTGTCAAAAGACCTTGAAGTCTTAAAGTATTTTTATCAGATTATCGTAATTAGTCTAGATATTTAATTTGAGAAATTTTAAAAATACATAGTGCTTAAAAAATAACTTTAAAATTTAAAAAAAAATCAATCTGATTCATTAGAATGAATCGATTCATTCTATCCGTTCATTCGAATGAACGGGTGAACAATAACGCGCGTTACTGTTCACCCGATTCATTCGAACGAATTAATTTTATACGGGGATTCGTTCGAACGAATCAAAATTGGATGGGGTATGCGTCCATTTGTTCGAACGAATGCAGAAATGAACTGGAAATTCGTTCGAACGAATGGAAATGCGAGGGTAAAATGGTAATTAGCTATCCGCACCCGGAAACGAGTGTATAAAGGCAGAAAACCCAGGTGTGTAAACGGATGGCCCAATATATGAGATAAGTGGAATGTGTACCTGTCATATGCATAAGGATTGGGTGCAATCTCATAGCTATTTAATTACTATATCTTTGTGATTTTGGCTTAAAAATTCTAATTATTTCAAGACATTAATTTTTATGCTCCTTTTGATCAAGTTAGAATGATTAAATGAAAGTAAAAAAAGTATCTAGTATATGTTTACGTTGTCTTTAACTGTCTCATACATTTTAGTACATTACTGTTGACTCAAGTGAGCCTTATATAACTTAATTTTCCTTCATTTCAAACAACTATTCATATGTAATTATTACATAGACCTAATTGCAATTTATCTTTAAATGTAAAAAAAAAAAAACTGAAGATCTAAAATAAATTTAACCTAAAATATTATAAAAAAAAGTTTATCCTCACCCCAAATTTTTATATTGGAGGTGAAACTAAATCCAAAGACACTTTAAACCCGCCGTCCAAATATCGACCGATACTATATATATCAGGTTGTACAATGAAAATATCAGACAATATGGGCGATATTCAAGATTATCATTTTTTTTAAAAAGCTACATATTGGCGGTGTGTCCAGGCTGATTTTTTATTTTTTTAATTTTCAATTTAAAAAAAAAGAACCTACTACATTTTTTAGTTTTTTAAATTATTTTATTCAGAAAAAAAATACACATTCAGTATCTTAAAAAAAATAAAGAGAGAAAGATATAGTCCGAAATATCGGCCGATATATCGAGAGACCCGAATTTTAAACCCCTACTTTAAACCACCCGTAAGGCCCATTAATACTTTAAAAAAGGGCTAATGGAGAAGAGAAGGCTCTCCATTATATACCCGAAGAGATCTTATAATTCACGTCATGTTTGAATATATTATATTATCTATATATTTAAATAATCGTTTATTTTATAAAATTTTAAAGATTCTTAAATGCACACTTAATCCAACTTACATTCTAAAAAATAGAATAGTTGACTATGTGAGAGTCTGGAAGCATGGGTTTCATGACTTTTGTTTAAAAGTGGAAATGATAGGCAGGAGGAGTTTTAAGAGGGGAATTAACAAAAATTATTACTATTTTTTTGGGAAATTCTACAAAACCTTCTAGGTTTTCTTAGAACTTTTAAAATTATTCTATATTTTTTAAAATATTAAAAAACTGCAAATTTTCATGAAAATCTAAAAAAAAAAAAATTTGAGTAAAAGTCAAACTTAAAGTCATCATTATTTTTATATAAATTGTTGGAAATGACAAAATTGTACTTCATTGGTTAGTCTCAATAATAATTTACTTTTTTTTTTTTTTTAAGATTAAGATATCCAAGTGTTCTATCTGAATTTTTCAGACGTCTCACCTGACTTATCCTTGGGGTATGTATAAACCTCCCGATCCACAGACGCCGAATATAGAATAGTAATTTACTTTTGAACAAGCAACATCCCAATTTTATTGATTTTATTTTTTGAATTATAATTTTTATGGGTTTTTGAGGTTCACCTAAAAAATCATGGAAGTTTTTTTAGAAATTTATGGTCAACCAATTTTTTTGCTCAGGCTCATCTTTTTTTATTTGTTAATTATGAAAGATTTTATTATTATTTTATGATAATTGATCAATTATAATTTTCTTTTTTCTTTCTTATTCTTCATGAGCAGAGTATTTTTTTATTTAAAATGATAGAATAGAGTGACTAATGGTATGGGGTTTTGTGAGATTTTCATGAAAACTCCGGGAATTTTTTAATATTTTTAAAATATCAGATTTTTTAATTGAACAGATAATATCAACACGAAATTGCTTGACAGTATGATTGAGGCTCACGGGTGATTGGGAATTTTAAACTTGAAAAAAAAAAATTAAAAACCTCTAAATTTTCTCATCATTTAAAAAATCTTATGTTTTAAAATATTAAAAACTCTCTGAGTTTTTCTGAGTTTTTTTTTTATTTATGGTTTTTTTTTGCTTCGGCTCATCTTTTTTTTTTTGGTTAATTATCAAAGAATATTTTTATTATTTTGTGATAAATGATCAATTATAATTTTCTTTTTCTTTCTTATTCTTCATGAAAAGAATTTTTTTTTACATAATAGAATAGAGTGACTAATGGTAAGGGGGTTTTGTGAGATTTTCTTGAAAACTTAGGGACTTTTTTAATATTTTATAATTTTCAGATTTTTTAATTGAATGGATAAAATCAACACGAAACTGCTTGTCTTAGTTGTATATAATATTATAGTTAAAAATAATAGTAAAGTTAGTCGCTTGACAGTATGATTGAGTCTCAGAGTGATTGGGAATTTTAAATTTCAAAATAAAAGAATTTTTAAAAAACCTCTAAAATTTTCATCACTTAAAAATCTTTTCTTTTTAAAATATTAAAAACTCTCTGAGTTTCCATGAAAACCTTACAAAACCCCCCTTACCATTGGTCAGTTTATTCTATCATGTGAAATGAAAAAAAAAAAAAAACCCTTCTCATAAAGAACAAGAAAGGAAAAGAAAATTATAATAAATTACTTATCACAAAATAATAAAAAATATTCCTTAATTATTAAAAAATGAGCCGAAGCAAAAAAAAAAGGGTTGACCATAATTTTTTAGCTGTTTAAACTAATGGTCAAAATAGAAACGTATGAATCACTTTGCTATTGAATAAGATAGGCTGAGCAGGCTTCCTCTTGACAATTGGATGGGAGATACATTAAAGTATTAAACTACTTCCATTTTTATACATAAAGAAATATATTTATTTGAAAGTAACTAATTTTAAATTATAAAAAAATAAAAAAAAAGAGTCTTGAGTTCGAATCTCACTCTCCCTCAAAGGGCTACTCCCCATAAAATTATCCAATGTATGTGAATAGAAAGGCTTGTAAATGTCTCGAAGATTAGTCGTACTTTAAGAAACTTAAACACTTAAATCATCAAAAATTGAAAAATCAAGAGAGCTAGCTTATAATGCCTAACCCTTAAATTCATGAAAAGAATGCAAGCACAAAAAATAATTTAACTTTTTTTTTTGTCTTTTGATTTTATTAGACTATAATAAAAATAAAAATATTGACCATCAAATATATATAAAAAATGAAATCAGAATTATTCTCATTCAGGAAAGAGAGAAGTAGATTTGCGACAAATGGATTGATCATAAATACGTTTAAAATTTATGAATGAAAAAATTAGGGTTTCCAAAAATAACAACCTTGGATAATTTTTCTATTGAGATTTAATAAGTGACATCATTTAACATGGTTTATATAAAAAAAAAAAATCAAACATATCAAATGTTATAACTTATAAGCATAGTATTGCCTTAGGATTTTAAGTGGTTGAGGAAATAGAAAATTGTAAAGAGTAGTCAAACAATTGTTATAGTTAAAAATATTTATACTTTTATATGAATAATAAATTTAGGGTCCCCGTTTACACACCTGGATTTTCTGCCTCTACACACCCGTTTTCAGATGAGGTGGCTAATTACCATTTTGCCCCTGGGTTTCCATTCGTTCGAACGAATTTCCAGTTCATTTTGACATTCGTTCGAACGAATGGACACATACCCCATCTAATTTGATTAGTTCGAACGAATCTCCCTTATAAATCCATTGGTTCGAACGAATTGAACGGGTAACCAGTAATGCGGGTTACTGTTCACTCGTGTTACTGTTCACCCGTCTTCGAATGAATGAAACGGGTGAACAGTAACGCGGGTTACTGTTCACCCGTCTGATTCATTTGAATGAATCAACCATTCATTCGAATGAATCAGTTTTTTTTTTAAATTTCAAAGTTATTTTTTAAACACTGTATATTTTTAAAATTTATTAAATTAAATATCCGGACTAATTACTATAATCTGATAAAAATACTTTAAGACTTCAAGGTCTTTTGACACTCCTAAATATTTAAAACACAGTATTTTACAAATAAGGGTATCCCTAGGGTGTGTCGAAAACACATTTAGGAGTGTCAAAAGACCTTAAAGTCTTAAAGTATATTTATCAAGTTATCGTAATTAGTCCGGATATTTAATTTGAGAAATTTTGAAAATACACGGTGCTTAAAAAATAATGAGCATAGTGTATTAAATAATAAAATCTCCTTTAAAACTTCAAAATTATTTTTTAAGCACTATGTATTTCCAAAATTTCTCAAATTGAATATCCGGATTAATTACGATAACCTGATAAAAATACTTTAAGACTTCAAGGTCTTTTGACACTCCTAAATGTGTTTTTGACACACCCTAGGGATACCCTTATTTGTAAAATACTGTGTTTTAAATATTTAGGAGTGTCAAAAGACCTTAAAGTCTTAAAGTATTTTTATCAGATTATAGTAATTAGTCCGGATATTTAATTTAAGAAATTTTAAAAATATATAGTGTTTAAAAAATAACTTTGAAATTTAAAAAAAAAAACTGAATCAGACGGGTGAACAGTAACCCACGTTACTGCTCACCCGTTTCATTCATTCAAAGACGGGTGAACAGTAACACTGGTGAACAGTAATCCGCGTTACTGTTCACCCGTTTAATTCGTTCGAATCAATGGATTTATAAGGGAGATTCGTTCGAACTAATTAAATTAGATGGGGTATGTGTCCATTCGTTTGAACGAATGACGAAATGAACTGGAAATTCGTTTGAACGAATGAAAATGCAGGGGCAAAATGGTAATTAGCCACCTCCACATGAAAATGAGTGTGTAGAGGCAGAAAATCTTGATGTGTAAACAGGGACCCTAAATTTATAACAATTGACTATAAGTTACGTTTTCGAGACATATTAAGTGAGTGGGTCCTATTATAATTATAATTAAGTTCATTAGATAAATGGTTATATGGATATGAAGTATAAAAATTTTCACTGTCATTTGATAATCCAATTCATATATCTTAGTTTTTAAATTTTAATGAGCATAAACTATTGATTTTTAAAAACTAAAATCAAGTGATAAGATAATGAGATGGAGATGAAATTTTATACACAATTTATTCATATAATTTTCTTTATATCACACTCAAACTATTTAACATCTCAAGATGTATTTGATAACATGTCTGTTAGAAAGTCTCGATGATTTTTTTATTATTTTATTTTTTATACCCTTAGAGCATTCTACTGATTATCAGAACATTATGCATACAGAATAAATAAATCCATGGAAAGTGACACTTCGAAATAAAATAATAATTGAATTCAAAACTTCGGCCTTTTAAAAAAAATTCTACTGTATTTTGAATTTTTGAGCAAAAGTCCTCGTTTGCATGGCAGTCTTGCCTAACTGCCACGTGGGCTGCTGTCTATCTTGGTGTGGAGCCAACGCCTCCACTACAGTACCAGCCGGCGGATAGCTTGAACTTGACCTGGTTTTGCCACGTGGCATTTCGTCTGGTGCTCGTTTGACATGGGCGGCAATGCCTTTGACTTTCGATCGTGTCCAATCAATCTGCCCAAGACGACAAGTATTTCACGCCGCGCGTCCACAAAAGTTTAGATAGTCACCATAGTCGTTAATTTCATGAGATCACTTTATTTTATTATAAAGAGAATCACCTTCATATCCTCATTTTAATGATAGTTTTTTTTAAATAGTATTATTTAGAAAAATAATATAAAATTTTTAAATCTAAATTATTTATTAATTTCTAATTTATTTAATGACTAAAGTGATAGTTTTAATGATAATAAAATGTTTTTAAAATTGAATAATTTGACTAGAAAATATTATAAATCGTATTTAGAAATAATGGATTCTCAATATTGAGAACTGCATTGATTGTTTAACCCCTAATCTTAATATACCCTTACATCTAAATTTTTTTCACTTTATAATTCATCCAATGTAAAAAATAATAATAATGAATAAAGTTCTAATAACAATATTAAGATTCCTATAAGAGAGATTCTCTTTTTAAGTTTTCTATTAGGTTACAAATGCATTAGTAGAATATGTAGGAAATAGCCTCAAGAATGGTTGGGTAAATTCTAACTTCTATCTCATATTTTAATTTTATATTTTAAATTTTAATTATTAAAAGCTCTTGATTTTTATAACCAACTTTAAAATGATGATTATAGATAAATAGCTTTAATTTTTTTTTTTCCTATCATCGATCACTAGAGACACTTCGATGGCTAAATTTCTAAGGTTTTCTCAATGCTAAAAATCTTTTGGGACTTTGTTTGTTTTTAATATTTCTTTTAGAAAAAAATGATATTGTGAGATTTTTTTCATGTTTGATTGATTAAATATTCTTAAAAATATAGATTCTCATGAATAAGTTTTCTTGAGAAAATAGTGTAAATGCTTTCTTATTATGATCCGTAGAGAAATGTTTTTTTTCTTAAAGAAAATTTATGATGAACACCTTTAGGAGTTTGACTAATTAAGTGTTAAATACTTTGATCATGTACATATTCAACTTGAATCATTATTGAATATGTTTACATAGCCCAACTAAGCTTAAATTACTTGAGTCAATTTGACTCATTTATTAAATAAATTAAATGGATTGGCCAAACTCATTCACAAAATGGGTTAACGCAGTGGATCTTGGCCCATTTATAAAATGGATCAACCCAATTCAGTAGACGGCCTAGCTTAAATGGGTTAACCCAACTTGACCATTTTTTAAAAGCGTGACCAATCTGATTCGTACCAAAGTTGCATATTTATTAAATGAGTTGGCTCAACCCAAACAATCATAAATGGGTTGATGCATCAACTATACCTTACCTAAACTTTAGTACATAAGTTTATCCAATCCAAGTATCCAGAGAAGCTTAAATGGATTTTCCCAACGTCCAAAACATTTATTAAATGGGTCACTCAATCTAACTCATACCAAACCAAACTATTTATTAACTGGGTTGACGTCACTCACAACGGCTCATTCATTAAACGGGTTTGGCCCAACTCGAATAATCTTGAATGAATCAATCCAACCATATCTAAGATAACTCATTCATTAAATGGGTTAATTAACTCGGGTATTTAGGGCTCTAACTCAGGGGATTCAGGCTGGGTTTTGAGCCTACCCAAGCCTTATGCCCTGCAATTAGAGGGCTTGAGCTATGGGTGCAAAAATCGGCCAGACTGAGATCTCGGGAGAGATTTTTCTCTCTTCAATTTTTCATTTTTTTTTTTGAAATATCGGTGCCTTTTTTTTTTTGAAAAAATTCTTAAAAAAAAATCAAAAAGGGTTTTTTTAAAAAAAAATGAAAAATATAAATATCGAACAATATTCGTCCAATATGGGCAAATATCGGCCGAGATATCAGCTCAGACCCACAACCGATATTTGTTTTTTTTTTTAAAAAAAAATCGGCTGATATTCGGGCGAGATTTCAGCCATATCGGCCGTTTTAGGTATTGGCCGATATTTTAACTGGAATTAGTCAAACACAAGTGTAATTTCAAACTTGAAATGTATATAAGTGTATCTCCATGCTCAAGCTTCTTTGTGCCTAAAATGGAATTTCTTTTGTATTATTCTATAAAATATATTTATATATAGCATAATTCTATATTTTTATTTTTACACTATCAATTAAAGAAAATTAGATTTTATAAAATATAGTTTAAATTTGGGCTTTCGAGTCAAACTTGAGCTTTCATGTATTAGTATGGGCCTGACCTGAGTTTTAATTCAAGTTTGATATTTAGACTCGAATAAGAGTCCGACCGAAGCCCAACTCAACCCAAACCTAATTTCTTTTTCATATGAACTTGGGTAAGAATCTTACCCTGAGATATAGCATTATAGCCCAAGTTGCATCTCTATCGGGTTTCTGGCAAAACTTATATGGGTTAACCCATTTGGCCCATTGTTAAACGGTAGACCCAATCCAATGACTAGTTAATTATCATTTATTATATAGGTTAATCCACCTCAGTCGAATTATTTATCAATCAAATTTTCTATAAAAATTAAAATAAAATAAATACATTTTTTTAATTAGAAACTAAATTCCTACCAAATCATCCTCTAAAAAAATTCGATCTTTCTAATAAAGCCCATTTTTCTAAAAAAAACTAAATGTGCCTCCAGTATCATTCAAAATTTATTTCTGGAAGAGCTCGTCTTAAAAAATATTTTAAACAATTAAATGTAGGTATTTTTTTTTTTTTTTTATAATTTACGTGTGGAAAACTGCAGAATACCCAGCAAAAAGCCCCCACAAATGAGCCTACTACCCCTAAGACATACTAAGGTTAGACCATGAGAGCTCGAACTCACAAAATACTTTTTGAATACTACAGTGATTGACTCTGCGGCCCTTCATAGTCCATACTTGAATATTCCACCCCATTGAACTTATCTTATTTTATCGTCATTATAAGGTAGTATTTTATCTACATGAGATTGATTTTTGGAGTTTTATTTTGTCGTTTGACTTTAACATATATTATACTGTTAATGCATATTTTTTAATGTTAAAAATTTAAGGTTTGAAACCTAACTTATTAATTTTGCAATCACATTCAGACGCAACATGATTCAGTAGATCCGATACATATTGGTCAATACGCACCGTATTAACCGATTTTTTACTTAAGTTCAAATCACAAAGCATATGTCCAGCAATACTTGTATAGTTGTATATAATACGAACATAGAAAACTTTTTAAATGCCATGTGATTCAAAATTGAGTTAGGAGAACTCATAATTCACTTAGTCATTCTAGAGTTAAAGAGAAAAAATAATTTTAGATCCATCCTAAATGAATGTCAATGTTTTGTTTTTAAAAAAATATTTGAAGTATGTTAGCACACCAATATTTCACTTGAAATGTTAGAAATTTTGGTCGTTCATTGCCGACATTTTGAGTCATTTAAAAAATTTAGATCCAAAATTTCATTTTTAAAAAATATCGATCAAACTTTAATATCAACTAATATTTAGTCCCTAAAGTGGTTCCTATTGAAAAATGTTTGAATGAAGCTTGTTTTTATATATAGACCTTTCCTATAGGCCTATCACATGGGAAATTGATCTTCACAAATGCAAAATTTTAGAGATTATCCGTGAGGTTTTACGCTGGGTATCTCGCGGTTTCTTACACGTAAATTAAAAAAAATCATAATTTAAAATGTTCTAATTTAGAGAGTTTGTAGAACATAGACTTTATTTCAATAAAGCGAGCAGTTTGGAAAAAAAAAAATATAACATAGAAGTTTATGAGTTAAACTAATAATTTAAAATTATTATAATTTGAATAACAAAGCCATAATAGGTCTCACCCAGATTCTAAAAGTTTAGAGGTTGAAGTAATTATTTGAAATGATTAAGATTTAAGTAGATTAAGAAACATGCTTCATTGATCCAATCAATTTTATTTTTTTTGACGATTTTATGTTCATGCATAGACCTATCCATCCAGCTTATCACATGAGGTACATGAGCCTCACATAGGTTGTAAAAGTTATAAGAAATAAAAAAGATAATTTAAATTGATTAAGATTTGTACATCTTCAAAAATAGTTTACTGAACCAATCAAATTATTTTTTTAACCTCATATTTATGGACGTTGCGGGTTTGAGCCCCCGTGACCTAACTTTGGTGTGTCCTACGAGGTAGTGAGACTCATCCGTCGGGGCTTTAGTTAGGACGGTGTTTGAGTTTCCCACACGTAAATTCAAAAAAAAATTCACTATAAATATAAAAATAATATCTAAATAAGATAGTTTTTCCCATAGTTACCTAAGTCGTTCAAAGTGGTCTTGAATTTTGAATTAGTTTGTTCACTTCAAATAATTCGTGTTTTGATTTGTCGAATAGTTCAATTTCGATTTCATTTAGTTTATGAAGTAGAATAATTGAGTTCAACCTTATTTAGATTTTTCTTATTTAGACATTTCTGACTCTAGTTTTATTTTTATTAATAGAATGAATCAATTTTATATTATATTTATAAAGTACTTATATTTGAAATATTGAAGGGAGTATCATTACTGAAAATAGTTTATCTTTTAAAAGCTTATTATCATGGACCCCTTGAATAGCCGACCAAACTTCAAACTTTAATAAAGTTATTTAAGGTTTGATAAAATAATTTTTAAATAAATTAGTTAAGCATGTGAATTATGTAAACTAAACCAAATGTATTTAGTTAGAAATATAATTTTTCATTTAAATCTGCTAATACAAACTATGAATTTGACAAGTTAAATTTTTTAACAAATTAGTAAATTATAATAAATATCAAATTACAAATTTTAAATTTGAATGCGACTTATTCGAAAAAGAATTAATTATGATTTTGCTCTCTAAAAAGAGAGAAGAGGAAGGTTGTAGGTAGGGCTAACATTTGGGGGGGTTGAGCTCAATTCTTATAAACAACCCAACTCATATTAAAACTGGCTCAGCTTGACCCGACCTGATTTGGTAATCCGAATTGTACAATCCAACCTGACACGATCTAGAGCTCGAGAATCTAACCTGACTCGAATTGACCTGAATAGTTTTTAGCCCCAATTAAAAAACATTGAATTTTATATAAATACTATAAAATGGATGGATAATCTTGAAGATGCTTATTTTTTTTTTTTTTAAATGGTTGAATGTAACGCCCCGCCCCTTTTCACTATGCTATTTAGCCGAAAATCAGAGTCTATTTTTTTTTTTTTAAATAAAGAGTGACAAAGAGCGCGGGGCGTCACGAAGCTAGTTAAGTCCGAGCTTCCAAAGCCCGGCCCTTAACTGGCCAACCCTACGTGTGTGTGGAAACTAAGTCCACGAGAACGGTTCACCGTAGAAAGTAAGCTCGCGGAAAATAACTTATTACGGAATTATAATAGAGTCTATCTTACCAATTTTAATAGCAAGGAAGTTACATCACTTAATTAATAATAATACCTCAAAATTATAATGTCCAAATAAAAGTCCAAACCATAGCAATAGTCTAAATTATTATAGTCTAACGAGCTAAGTTACTCAAATTACATTTCCAAATTAAACTTAAGTAAATAAACTAGCTCGCTCCTCCAAGCTCCTACGCTTGGCTCCGGTCGCATCCTTCATTTCCTCCATTTCCTGCGTCATCATCTAAGGTGGAAGTAGGGCGTTAGACAACGAACCCAGTAGGTACTCCGAGTAGGGTCAACACATGGATTAGTGATAACAAAACACATAGGTAATAGTATAGCAAAACCATGCAATCAATGCCATGCCATGGGTGTCATATGTCATGAGTCCTACCCATCATGCACATCATCATTATACAATGTCCCTCTTCAATCATACATAATGTCCCCTTTGATGGAAAAGCCTCATCAAGGTATTACAATCTCATAGTACCCCCCTTGATGGATGAAGCACATCAAGGTATGCCCATGTGTGTTTATTGGTCGCCCCGACGGAGCATGGACTCCGGTTTCATTTCATTCCTCCCATGCCATGCATGAGATGTAAATGCAATATGCCATATAAAATACAAATCATAGCATTAAAACCTATCTTAAAACATGTCATTTGATTACCAAAATAAATCAAGAAAAACATTCATATACACATAATCCATGGCTTACAATAAGGTAGGAATCCTACCAAATACCAACTAGTGTTCCTTTGAGTTTTCGTCCACGAATTCGGTCACCGATCGCGCACCGCTTGCGAGATCCCTATACCTTATTACACATCAACCAATTAAACCCATGTTTTAACCATGCCTAAGTCCATTACTCATAGCTTAGTGGGGTTCGGCCATACACCATGGCCGAACCTTAGTCACTTGATTTCGGGTCCCATTTCAATCCATAGATTATTTTAGTTACATGAGTCTAAAAACCAGTAACCCTATGTTTTATTAATCCACACATAAGGTCATCATAAACGTACCTAAGTCCATAACCATCCTCCATGGGGTTCGGCCATACACCATGGCCGAACCCATGGTTCTTCATTTTTGGCCATATTTACGTTTTTGCCACTCCTTCTTTTCTATGGCTAAACACTTCTTCCATCCATGTACATTTATGTCCATAACTGATCCATAAGCATGGATCCATTGATGACTCAACAACCATGACATAAAATCATTAAAAATCAACCATTTACTTAACCTAATTCCCATTCATTTAAACACATGTATAAACCTTAACTTAGCCCATAAAATAGCTCACAAATGGGTCATGGGGTTCGGCCATACACCATGGCCGAACCCATGATGTCTTTTCCTAATTTTTTCTTGGATCTATTACAACATTTTTGATCCACAAAAAGTCCCTTCTTGAGGGGGTTTCAATCACATATTTAGATCATCAGTTTTTATCAACCTTAACTACATTTTGAGTCCATTAACTTAACCATATTCCCCATCCTCTCTAGGGTTCCAAACACATCTAAGTTCATAAAATCTCTCCATGGGGTTCGGCCATACAACATGGCCGAACCATGGTCCATGGTTTATCATTATTTCCACCATTTTAAAACATTATTTACAATACTTAAAATCCATTTAAAACTACCAACATTCTTCATCATTTTCCATCTTTTCACCCATTAAAGTAACTAACAGACCACCATAGGATTCGGCCATACACCATGCACCTCACTTGATGAGGTGGAGGTGGGTCCCACTTGATCATGCCACCTTAATTTTATTCCCACTTAACCTAGGTGATTTAAATTAATTTAACTCAACTTATTTTCCTTTGATCTTCCTTAATTCCCTTTGACTCATCCATGGTGGTGGTCGGCCCCACCTAAGTCATGGTCCACACGCCACCTCACTTGATGAGGTGGAGGTGGGCCCCACTAGACCATAACACTTGGATAATTTCCAATTTAACTTAGGTGATTCTTAATCACTTCAATCCATTCCATTTAATTGGATCACCATTGGCCCATGGCCCAATTAAATTCACCTCCTACCCATTTACCCTAATGCTCAAACCATCTTGACCCATTGGGTCCCAAATGGGTATTTGACCCAATTGACCATCCTTGACCCAATTAACCATCATTGACCCATTTAAATGAAATTAATCCAATCCATGGCCCATTGGACCATACTTGGGCCATTGTCCAAATTTTGATCCATTTACCATCATCTATCAAAATTCTAAATTTTAACCATTAAAATAAATAATAGCCAATATATGTATTGATTTAAAAATCCGGGTTATTACATTGAACACGTTTATTTTAATTTAAAATATTTTGATTCTAAATTCAACTATCTATTTTTAGCTTAATATCAAAGATATAAAATTTATTTAATACCCTGATCCAGATTAGGGGTAGTTTAGCTTAATAAATCTTTCTTATACCGGTTAATCTTGTAGATTTCAATTAGGGCTTAGTGAGAAGCTCAAGTGTGGCCCAATTTGAGCTCGCAAGCTTAGTGATCCAACTCGTCCAACTGGAGGGACAAAATGGTAATTTACTGCTTAGTGTTATTATTTTATTTGTTGTGTTATTATGTGATTATTATTAGATGATATTATCATCCTTAATTAAGGATTCCTATTACTGATTTTAAAATAATTTTATTTTCAGAAAATGGTATTTAAAACCGCCCGTCAAAACCCCGAAAGGGAGAAATAAATATTTTTAAATGGTTTTTGAAACGAGATAATTTTTTAAACAAGTATAGTATGTTAGACCATTTTAGTATGGTCTAGTTTATTCTTTCAAACCCCAAAAATGAGGACTTTAAATCATTTTATTTAATGCAAGTTAAAACACATAAATAGTTTTAAATTGTGATTTTTATTTAAATATAAGGTTTTTGGTGAGTTTTAAATCTCCAAATTTTTATGCTGACTAGAGTTTTTAAACCCAACTTATTTGTCAAGTTTGATTAAAATTTTTGAGCTTTTAAAATTAGGTCTTAAGTTAAAAATCAAGTTTTTATCAAAAGAGGACTTATTTGCAAAACTGAAATTATTGGAGGACTTAATTGCAACCAGAACTACCGAACAGTGGTTACACTGTACCGGACGTCCTCACCGTTGCATGCAGTGGCCCAATGGCCACCTGCGATTGATCAAACTCCCAAACTTTCTTATCTCCCTCAGTCTCTCTGCTCTCTGGTTAAATCAGCCGATCCCTCTCTGTTTTTCTAAGCCTTTTTCTTCACCGTAAGCTTAAGAGGAAGATTTTCAAAAGTTGGATTTTTCAGCCCAGGAACTCAAGTGAAGGTAACCACTGTGTTCCTTTCAAATTTTAAGTGGTTTAGAATCAAGAAAAATCGAATTTGGCCAAGTTTTGGGTGTTTAAAACTGATTTCAAGTTTAAGAAAAATCATGGGATTTCTTACACCAGTGTGGTTTTCATTTTAAAATCGGATGGCCTGTTAAGTTTTAAAGTCTTAAACCACTCCCTATGGAAAGAGGACTCACTAAGGAGTCCATTTGACCGGTTGGATGTGAAAATCGAATCCAAAAAATCCACTATTTCTGGATTCGTATTTGATGGTGTTACTGCCCATCACTGTCTGCTGTTGCAGATAGAGGAGGAAGACGACTCTCGGACGGTCCGAGGGTAACACCCTTCAGACGGTCCGAGAGTGACATTCGGACGTTCTGAGCTTCATTCCGAAGTCCCGAAGCTTCCGAGGCTAGCCATTCTCAGCCGGATGTTTTGAGCCCTGTTCGGAAGGACTGAACCCCTCTCGGACGATCCGAGCTTCACTCAGCATGATCCGAGACATACAGACCCACCGAAACTTTTTTTCAATTTTTTTGGTTCGGAAAGACCTTTGGATGATCCGAGACCTGATCTTCGGACTATCTGAAGCCAGACCCACGATCCGAAGTCAGTGACTGGTTTAGGCAGTGGTTCGGATGATCTGAAGCGACAGTACATGGTTACGAGACATGTTCCGAGAACCCAGTTTTTTAATCTAAATTCTTGATTGTTTGATGATGGATGTGATGTTTATGCTTCTAATAAATTAAAATTATACTAATCCTCTTCTCTTATTACTATAGTGTATATACTATTGTATTCACTTCCAGGCCGACTCTATTTGTCGGGCACTGAATGATCTCACTTCCAAACCGACCTTATATTTGTCTGGCACTGAGTGACCTCGAGGTCTTACTCAATATGTCAAATCTAGTCCTACCTAGAAGATAACCGAGAAGTGACCCGAGTATCTAGACCTAACTCAATAAATCAATCTGGTCATGCCCAGAAGACAATATGAGTTTTGGACTGAGCACCTTATTATTTATATATTGTGGATTATTATAACTTAAAATAGTTAAAAATCAAGTAAGAGACTCAATTCCATTTACCTTGGAGATTTTTTGGAAAATAAGTATGGCTTTGAAAAACTACTTGTGTGTATACATTTGGATGTTATGTATGTTGACCTGTTAATAATTGTGCACTTGTTTGCTTGTTGAACAGAGACCGTGATACCACATATTTTCGGTGAGGAAACTTAACTTTACAGTAGGTGTAATAAGGTTTTATTGAGATAGATCTTGAGCAATGAGTGGTTTCAGATTTGATGAACCCACCCATTTGCCTAGACATGATGCATTGTTGTAAGAAGTGCTTATGATGCTTATAAATGTTTATGATGTTGATCATATGAGACATGTAATATTGCTTCCACGTGCCCTTGAATATTGAACCAATATCGGCGATGTGTGTGAGATGGCTTACATCTATTAGACCAGGGGTGTCGACAGTTGTTGACTTGAGGAGTGCCAGTATCGGCCATGTGAGGGTCGGAGATGTACTTGTAAGGATGTATTTTGAGCGTATCGGGACTTAATACAATGGTCTCTGTAACTCCCTGCCCTCTCCGAGAAATCAGAGTCTAATTTTTTTTTTTTAAATAATAATAACATCGGAGGAGAGCGGGCGGCGTCACGACGCAAGGGCGTTACAGTCTCAGCGTAGTATGTAGGTGTTACGTTGGATGACAGCAGTTGTGGAAAAGATGATGAAATTATACTTGATGTTGAGAATTTATTATCAAGCATGAGATATTATATTACAACTGTTGATTATTTTGGCTAACTTGTTGTTTCATTAAACTGGGCTAGTTAGCTCACCCCACTCACCTTTTAGGAGATGTACCTAAGGAGGAGAATCCTATGTTTGAAGCTTAGGATGGATAAACTGCTGCGTTGTCTTGGGATTCCAACTGAGGGGAATACCCTTATCTTTGCTTTTTGGTTCTTAGAACCATTTGCATATGTAAAGTACCGAGTGTGGTACTTAGTTTGCCTAAATGTGATGTATTAAACTACTATGTACCCGTAGTTACTCTGATGTTGTAACAATAAATCGTTGTTTGATTTATGTGTTTATGTTTGTGTCTCTTTAGGGCAGACTTATGGTATATGTTTGAGTCTACATGTTCAAATCATGTGTGACCTTTGGTCTTACTGTTAATTCGGCCCGGTTAGAATTCTTGAGTTTAGTTTTAAAAAAAAATCAGTCGCGTTCTGGGCCCACCTTTCGGGTCGGAGCGTGACATTTATTTAAAAATAATTTTCATATTTAAATATTAGGTTATAGTCTAGTTGACCTTGTAATGTCGAGAGTGGGAGAGGATTGAGAGTGATAGAGGATGAGTGTCAAAGAGGACCAGGGTAAAGGAGAGAGAGATCGTGTAATGGCCCACACGAGAGGAAGGTATTTCAGAGAGAGTTCAACCATAAGAGATTTGCGTTAGAGAGAGAGGAGCGCCTAAAAGTCCCACATCGTTTAGGACAAGGGGTGGAGAAGAGTATACAATCCTAACTTCTGCTCTCTTCTAGCACAATCCGTTTTGGGCTCTAGCATGACACTGTGGCAATCACCGGGGAGGGACCGTCATCATCAGTCAAGGGAGGAAGACTCAGGGATCCCTGTCGCTGGTGGAGGGAGAGAAGACTTAGAGATCGTTGCAGAGAGGAAAACTCAATAATGAAATCAGAAGTGAAATCGGGTGTTCAGCTAATGGTATGGTGGATTTCTTTATCAAGTTAGGTGTTGACGACTGCATTGCTGGTGTCTTCTTCTTTTGATTCTCTTTCTTGTTTTTTTGCTTTTTCTTTTATTTTCGTCTTTCTCCTCTTTCGATCTAATCCTTGTAAACCCTTTTATTTTTTATTTTCCTTCTTTTTAAAGAAATTTTTCTATTAATGCTCAAAAAAATATCAGAAATGAAACAGATAATGGGAGAATGGAATTAGGGCAAATAAGACTCATTTAAATTATATTTTTTTAAAACTCAAACTTATATATGTTGTTCAAAAACGTAGGTTGGGTGTTTGATTTTAAAAAGGTCAAAACTCAACTCAAGTTTCACCCACGAGGAATATACTGTGCATTCTCAGCTTCTTTTTCCAATGATTCCGTACACGGCTTAATAGAACTTCTTTTTCCAATGAATCTGCAGTCCATACTCCATCGAGTATAAATCTCAGCCGATACGCTCGGGTTTTCGAGAACCGATATATCTCAGCCAATATAATATAGGCTAGAAAAAAAAAAAAGAAATTGCTTAATTTCTTTTTTTTAAAAGAATATCAGTTGTGGGCCTAGTCGATATCTCAGCTGATATTTGAAATATCGGCTGATATCTTGGCTGATATTTGAAATATCGGCCAATATTTATATTTTTTTATTTTTATTTTAAAAAAATATCTTTTTTATTTTTTTAAATAACTTTTTTCATAAAAAGACCACCGAAATTTTTTTTTTAAAAAAATTGAAGATAAAAAATCTCAGCCGAGATATCAGGTAAAGAGAGCTACTTTTTTCAATGGATCCGTACACGGGTAAGAGAGCTTTCCAGTGGGACCCTAATAGATGCGTCGCTCGAGAAGGATTAGTCCTTTAGGTGGACCCGGGCCCACTAAATGCTGGGCCCATCAAATCCTTTATGGATACCAGAGAGAGGAACAGACACAGAGAGAAAGTGGCGTCCGAGTCGGACTCAGCCAAGAGGTCCGATTCGACAAATTCTCAAATCACGATCCCTGCTCTCTCGTCCTCGTGTACTTTTTCTTCTTCTTTAGGGTTTTTTAGGGTTTTGGAAGAATGGCCACGACGGCAGCAGGAGTGAAACCGGGAAGGAGATAGGGTTTTTTTCCTTTTTTTTTTATCTGGCATGACTGACCTCTTTATGACTGTGATGATGAACACTTTGTCAACTAGGGTACATGTTCTTGTTGAAATCCTAGTTTTCTTTTCTAGTGGGAATCTGAGTTCTGATTAGGAATCCAACTCAAATTCTACTTTTGGATCCATTGGAAGGAACTATCTATCTTGGAAGATAATCTTTAATTCATATCTAATGGAAAGCTTTTTTATTGGGGGATTTAGATTTTCTTTTTCTCACATTCTTGTCACAGTCAGTGGCTCCATTTGGACGTACAGACTTATGTATGATGATATAACCATACAATGAGGATCATCTATGGACACATACTCAAATTATAATTTAGAGATATTAATCAACTCAAATTGTAATTTAGGGATATTAATCAAATGGCCCACCATGGCCTTAATCACAACCCTTTCTCCCACACACCCACCAAAGACGCAATCTAAGTTAAAAAGCACATTTCTCTAACATCATGAATTTTTGCCATGAGATAAAATTAAATATTCATACATTTAAAAACCATGACTTCACTTATCTAATTACCGTGATTTTTATAAGAACTTACTCAAGTAATTGCCTTTCCAACCAACTTATCTCTATGGGCTATGGTGGTCTACACATAAAGAGTCTTAAAATTAAAGTTTGAGGATGTGTTGCTAAGTAATCCTCGTTATATGATTCATCAAGTTGTTAGGGTTGAGATGTGCATGGGACCATACAGATAGAATATGGTCAAGTTTCACCTATGTCCATCAAGTTTCACCTATGTCCATCATGCCAGCAAGAAATCATCTATTGTGAACTGGTTCACAAAAATGCTGAGAACTTTCAATAAAGCCCTTGGATGAAAAAAAATCAAGATTCATTTTTGAAATCAGCCAATAATGTTACCCAAGGGCTATCCTTGAAAGTTCACAAACATTTGTTGTGAGCCAGTTCACAATGGATAATTTATCCATCCTAGCCTTGCAATTTTAGCCTTTGAGATTATGACTATATCATCGTTATCATCATCATTAGAATCATTTAACTTATATGTCTGGAGTTGGCACTTATAATTGAGTTTAGCAAACTT
Organism: Chimonanthus praecox; assembly: GCA_022113865.1. Lineage (NCBI taxonomy): Eukaryota > Viridiplantae > Streptophyta > Magnoliopsida > Laurales > Calycanthaceae > Chimonanthus > Chimonanthus praecox. The sequence continues at coordinate 49,610,110 of CM039093.1, read as the reverse complement.
TTTCTATAGCCTACTACCAATTTGTTAGACCATTTGATCCGTCTCTTTGGGTTTGACATTTGGATTTAATAGATTTTCCCTATGGCCCACTGCCTATTTGATTAGGGTAATTCTTTACATAAGCCATTTTTTCCCTTGAAAATCCATTTCAGGATGTTCTAGTGGGAGCAAACTTCACCGACTCTTATATTTGCTTGGAACCTAAGAGAATTCTTTTGTTTCATCATTCAGAACAAGATTAGAATAATATGGATGCTGTATTTTATGCATTATTATTATTAATATTATTATTATTATTATTATTTTTTAAATTCATGCTGGGTATCCCACGATTTCCAATATGCAGTATTGTTGTTGTAGCAGTTGTTATTGAATGACCACAGAAATGTGGACCCTTTTGACTGAATGGTTCATCATTTTTATCGTCATCATTATTCAAAAATAACCTTTTCAAAAACAATTCAAAGAAATTATTTTCTTTATGCCTGTTCATCTGTTTCTCATCATGTCAGTCGACATTATGAAACCAGATGCTGCTGTAATTGTGCGAAATGCAAAGATTGACATGTTTAAGGGATCAATGAGGCCGAATTGAGGTCACTTGAACCTGCTAAATTCACAGTTAAAGAAGACAACAATTTGTCTCTTGTCGAGTATGAATTGGTGAACATATTTTTTTTTAATTTACATATGTGAAAAACTATAGAACATCCATTATTTTTTTGAATTGGTGAATATTATGAAAGAGTGACAGCTCTTGTTTAGCTGATTAGAGATTTGAAGAAGGATCAGTCAATTTTTGTTTCATATTTTTTTCTCTTTATTTTTTTTAAAAAAAAGACTGATATCAACTGATATTTTAATATCGCCTAATATGATACGGGTGAGATATGATCGTAGAGCTAAAGATAGCACCCAGATTTCTGCCATGAAGTGGGAGTTGAGACTGTACAAACTCTGACAGAAATTTACTTGTCTGTCTTTATTTTTCCTTTATTGGAGGTTTACAAAATATACAGTGATTATCAAAATAATTTTTGAGAGACACCTACATCCAAACATAAACTTTTTGAAGTAAGATGATTTTTATGGGAACCACATATTTTTAAGTATAAAACATTTTGAAGATTTAAAATAATTTAATGCGATATAATTTTGGATATTAGAATATGTAACTTGTAATTTTTGCTGACAACAAATTCAAACATAGGCAAGAGTGGGCTTTAAACAGAGATGCATAGTTATATAAACAAATAAAATTCTTCTCATTTACTTCATAGAGAGAGAGAGAGCTCAAATGGGAGACTTCAGAAATCAGAACATAACAATGAGGCACTATTATACTCAATATTTTTATCCAAATAATTTGCTCTTTGAGGCTATGAGAGAGAATCTAGCAAAATGTATTAGATTCTCTAGATTCATTAAGAAGTCAAAAAATGTCTTAATTTTTCTTTAAAAAAATATTCTCTAACGTAAATTGCAAGATATATATTATCACAAAATATACTTAAAAGCAATGGTACAAATATTAGGATTTTGAACCCCGATATATATATATATATATATATATATATATATATATACCAGTTGATACGATATATATCGGGCCATACGGTGATCATATCAGACGATATGGCCGATATATTGGCCGATATTCAAGATTATCATTTTTAATAAAAAAAAAATCCATATCGGTGGTGGGGCCAGGCCAATATTGGCCATGATATCAACTGATATTTTGATTCTTTTAACTTTTAAAAATAAAAAAAACCAAGTACTTTTCTGAATTTTTGATTTTTATTTAAAAAAATATATACATCCGATATCTTAAAAAAAAATAGAGAGAGAAAGATATCTCGACTGACCTGAATTTTAAACCCCTGCTTAAAATATTATAAATTTACATATTTATTTTTAGTCCATTGATGTGACAACTCTATTAATTAAAAGTTAATTAATTAATATTTTATGAGAGATTATTTATTGTGAGTCAGTTTAAAATGAATCTTTTTGAACTTTCAAGTAAGACCCTTGGAATGAATGATTAAGTTAATTTAAAAACTGAAACTTAGAGCTTTTTAATCATTTAAAGTCTCTGACAAAAAGTTTATTCAATTTTTTACTAACAAATTCCCAATTGATAATTTTATTATATTTTTTTTTTATCAAAGACATAATAAACAAATAATGATAAATTATTTGTTGTAAAATGAATTTTTAGTATTTTTATAATTTTTTTAAATTATGAAAATGATCTAAATCGATTTTTTAACAAAATTCAACTTTAAAAAAATATATTATAAGTACAGTTAAAGGGTAAAAAGTTCTAATCATCTATGGTAAACAATTTCACTCAAAATCTCAATATATTTCCTCAAAAGTTCTCTCAGCTTTTTTAAAAATCATACTCATTCGAATAAAGAGATGGTGTCACAGCCTCGCCCAAAAATCCACTGTACGGGCTCAGCTCAGCAAGATATTGTCCGCTCTAGACTCAACGGGGTTCGCACGATTTTGTCATTGGGCATGACTCAACGGTAGATCCAAAATGCGTCTTGGTGATATAGAGGGGCGCTGTCACTTATAAACCTCTTTCATATTTCCCTCATTTCCGATGTGGAACTCTGCTCAACACCCACACGCCATTCCACTGCTGGGGTGTCGGTTCAACTGACCAGACATGTTGATCAGATCAACATAAGCCTAGTTTCACCGTATGAGCCTCTTTTGGATTAGCCTCTGGGCTTTTCCAGGTCAGGACTCTTAAATGTTCTCAATATTTATAGGACGTTCAGATTTTTTTTATACTTTGAGGCACATTTTATAAATATTGTTTTAGGGATATTAACAGCGATCGGTAATATCATGATATTTTTAATTCTTCAAATTTTGATTGAGAAATTAACGGGAAAATCTCATAAATAATATAATATTTAAAAATAAAAAATAAAATATTAATAAGGAATTTAGAGAAAAATTTATCAGAATATTATCTCAATATTACTATTTATCACGATTTTATCAGAAATTTATTACCATACAAATCTCAAAATATCAACCACAGTTTTTATTTTTTGGATAAAAACGTGATAATTTATATCCCTGAGGCAGAAATGCTGAAAGTGGCCCCAATTTGACGTGGTAGTCGTGCTTACTGAAAAACCCGAAGCCCAACATTCTTTGCAATCGCCCTTCAGTTTTGAGGAATTCATCTTTTAAACTTCTACTGATCTCGGATTCTCTTTGGAACTTCTGCTCTGATCTCGGATACTCCTTGGTATGAAAGTCTCTCTCTCTCTCTCTCTCTCTCTCTCTCTCTCTCTCTAATTGGGTGAATTGATTTTGAATCGTGGATTCGTATAATTCTGACCTTAACGCTCTGTTTGGATGAAGGGAAAAGGAAGTACTTCCCCCGGACCATGTAATTGGAAAGCTCTATAAGGTGTTTAGATGAGCCTTAAAATCTCGATTGTTGACATTCCAGAGCTTTGGGTTCTGGGAATGTTAATTGTTAAACAAGAATGCAGTTTCTCTGTTGGAAACTGCATCTATATAACCAAAAGCTCAATGTACGTAAAAGAAAGAGGGAAAACTCACGTTTCTACTTTTGTTAAGTTTCCTGGAATGTCATCCATCACCCATGTGACCAAACATAGATTAGGAGCTTTTGGAATTCCAGATTTATACACAGCTGTAGAAATCCATAGTGTTCTCCAGAATTCTGATTCCACTAAGGAATGTCGCTACCAAACGGGCCCTAAATCCTATCCTTTCTACCCATCAAAATCCATTGTTGGATACTGAATGGCAGTGTGGGAGTTGAAGAACACATGAAGTGGGAAAGCTATTACTATTTTTATTCATTTCTGCATTTCCTATCCTTAAAGCAGCAATTGGTGATTTTGATTTGGGTGAAGCCTTTTCAATCACACACACACACACATTCCAGGAAAACAATATACCAGTTTACATAATATCTTATTTTGTGCGTCTGATTACCATCTGCTTTACTGGGTTCTAAACAAATTGCTTTGTGGGCTTCATATGGTGCACCTTTCCATGGTGCATCTGTGTACATTTGGAAATGCTGTAACTTAGGTAGCTCTGATATTGATTTTGCTTAACAGACAATGATGAGGTGATTCTGTTGCTTGAGCTGGTCGTGTCAATTTGCGAGCATAAATGGCGTCTTTGTTCAAGGTATTTATTTGGGATATATTTGACATAAACTTTATTTTGAGAAAATGAAATCAATGTTATTACCATCTCTCTCTGAAAACATATACAAACACTCACTATGAAGATCGATGTTTCTATCACTTGTTATTTCAAGATATGCCAAACAGCGGGGACCTGTTTACTGCTATCGGGGTTAAAAAAGAAAACTGCCAATTAACTAATCAGGACCTGAGTCTGAACAAACACCAATAAATGATAAAAAGGGTATAGTATAATTGATGCTAGTGTGGAACTATCAGCCCATTGGGTATCTAAAATAATAAAGAATTATTGTGAATAGAAATGTTTCTGTCAAAGTGTGTCTTGTAGACACAGAATGGCCTACATGGCTATTCAAGAATGACTTAGTTTTTGCTTTTGTGCTTTTTGAGTCTTCTTGAAGAGGAGGTATTGTTTTAATCCTAAATGAAAACTATTCTTATTCTATCATGAATGACCTACCAAACAAACCCTATGTTTACCATTTGCCCCTTAATAAGCTATATTACTTGGGAGCTAAGTTCTCATATATCATTTTATTATTTTATGTTCAAAAGAAGGTTTGATAACATGTTGGATTCGTGAATCTGTCATGCGCAAGCACTAAACTAAATAGTTCTAATTTGCAAATCTAATAAGAAACTTAATTTTCTATTCATGAGTTATAGGGAAGTTTCTGGTGGTTCCTTCCTCTAAGAGCAAAAGGGATATAAAAGTTGTGCAGATTATTGTACGATTAAGCTTATGAGTCACACGATGAAGCTTTTGGAGAGAGTTATAGACGCTCGTCTAACAGAAGAATCAAGTGTCTCCGAAAATCAATTGGAGTTTATGCTAGGTAGGTCAACAACAGAAGCTATCCTTGTACTAAGACTACTCATCAAAAAATTTAGAGAGAAGAGGAAGAACCTATATGTGGTATTTATTGACTTGAAAAAGGCTTGTGATAGGGTTCCAAGGAAGTTGTTTTGGAGTACATTAAGAAATAAATGCATTCCTTGTGAATACATTGAGATAATTCAGGATATGTATTATGGCATGACCACCAATTTTAGAACCGTTTGTGATGCGGGCATCCCTCCATGAAATAAGAGAAAAGACAACTTTGTCTTTGATCGTGGCAAGTCTAGAATAAAACCATCCAATATTGACTACAAGTTGGTAGGTTTAATGCATTTGGACCCTCCAAATGGGCCTGGACTTGGGTTTGGATCCAATCCATATGGGTTTGGGTCTCTTCTAGACCCAACTTAAGAAGATCCATTGGCCACTAGAGGTGTCACAAGCAGGCAACCTAAGCAACCTTATGCTATATGGACCAATGGAGCTTCAAACTCAAGCCATATGGTCCATGGGCATGTGCAACTTGTGCACAATTGACCACATTTATTGTGGGCGTTGGACTCTCTCTATTGATGGGTTGTGTGGTTCAAGCTTTGGGCAAGGATGGAAGGCTCTCAAGCTTCAACTAGAAGATGGACTAAGACATTCAATGCATGGGCATGTGCTTGGTGTGTCATCCTAGCCTATGTGGAGCAAGTTCATTGGTTGGTGGAGGTTTGAAGGCCTAGTTGGAAGCTTATCATTAGTTGCATATGATTCTCTCTTCCACATCACACTCCTAGTTGGCATGAACCATAGTGTGTATGCACTTAGAAATGGAATCTAGCCTTGTGTGAACACTCATGTACTAAGCATCTAGTTCACTTATTGGAGCTTGGGCTACAACTACCTTGGCCATGTGTAATTTTTCATTTGTTGTATTTTTTTTTTCTAAAACCCCATTGGTTGGATGATGTGGCAATGTAACACATTGACCAACCATGCACAATCCACTCCAACCATGGTTGAGTTTAGGTGTAGTTAGTTTGACCGCTCAGCCTATAAATACAAGTCGAGTTTGGGGTTTGGACATCAAGTGTATTGAGAATTCAATTGTACACTCAAGTGGAGTGAAGGCTTTTGTAAGGATTTTCCAAGTGTTGGAATTTCTTATCTTTGTAAGTTCTCTTTGAATTACTAGTTCAAGTTCTTGATTGGGTTAAATAATTGTGTGCAATTTCTATTGAATTCTTCCATCCAATTTCATTTCAACTTTGCAAGTTAATTTGATTGTTGGAATTGCATATTCTTTTGATTTAATTTAATCCACAAGAACTAGTGTTCTTGGAGACTTGTTTATCAAAAATTGTTATCAATGACGTCTTTGGTGAGGAACTATTTTGAGGCACTCAATTTGGTTCAGCAATTCCATCGAACGGAAGTTCGTTGAGTCCAAATTTCCTCTGAGAATCAAGGACGATTCCTTACACTGAGGAGTTTCGTATGATAAGAGTCCCACACAACTTAAAGGGATGACACTATAAAATATATCATTAGACCAGCAATATTCTATGTGATAAAGTATTGGTTGATTAAGAAAAGACAAATAGATAGAGTTAGAGTAACTGAGATGCACATGCTATGATGGATGAGTGGTCTAACTCTAAAGTATACAGCTAGAAATGACTGTGTAAGGGACATTTTAAAAATAGCCCCAATAGAGGACAAACTTAAGAAATGCAATTGAGGTGGTTTCACCATGTAAGTAGAAGGCCAGAGATGGAACTCGTACGTAGGGAAGATGACCACTTAAATATGAAAGAAAGGGATAAGAAGGGACATGGTAGATAGTATGGTTTATGATAGGGTCAAATAGATAAGTAGAACTTGAAAAGCTGACCTCGGATAGATGGTCATCTGTATATCTTTGTGGTTGCCATGCCATAGTTGTAATGATTTCTGCTAAGAGTTTAAGGCTCCGTTACCATAATTTTAAATGGCATTTTGTGCATTGTTGTCTTCGTACATCTACCTGTCTTTATGAGTCACATGTTGATTATCGAATCTAAATACATGAGTTCTGATTCCTATCTCATGTGATTGGAGTCATATACGATCCTTTTTATCAGTAGCTACCATTCACATAATATTTGGGTTTGATTTTATTTCTTGAAGTTTGAAGTATATTAGTTACCTGAGCCTTTAAAGTTTCTACTTTTTCTTTTTCAGTTGTATATAACTTAAATAGTCTCCTCCTTCGAAGAAAAAAGTTTGCTCTATCCTATTATGTTACCTAGTTTGCTGATTAGTTTCTCTGCTGTTTCCAACAATTTCCATGATGCAACTAATCATTTGCCCTTTTTTTTTTGGCTATTTTTCCCTTACATTGCTTCATTGCTAGGATCCAAGCAAACTTTCAGTATATCGAGATAGAAGGTTTCCTGGTACTCAGGAAGAATTTGAACATGCACTCCAAACCTCAACAACTGTTTATATTGGGAATATGTCCTTCTACACAACTGAGGAGCAAGTTTATGAGCTATTCTCTCGAGCTGGAGAGATGAAGAAGATAATTATGGGTTTAGACAAGAACTCTAAAACTCCATGTGGCTTTTGCTTTGTCTTGTAAGGTTCTTTCCTATAGAGAAAGCTAACTATTTTGTTCTTTAATTGGACATGTCAGTGCAAATTTTACTTATTTATTATTAGTTACATTGCTGCTGCTAATCCCATCTAAACATCTTTATTTCTGTTCTTTGTTCTTAATTAATTTTGTATTTCCCTAGAAAGCTTGTTAAGGTTGTAGGTTGTTTGGAACTGTCATCCCCCTTTTAAAGAATAAATTTAAGTTGTCGAGAATTCAGAAAAAAGCACAAGCCAAGTATTCTCTCAGCTTTCTTTACCATCCAAGAATTGACTCCACCAGTAAGGCTGAAGCTTTGAAGGCTACTTGGTAGCTCACTGGTAGACTAAATGATAATTATTTCATCCTTGATCAAAGGATGTCTATTTTATAACTGAAACCAAAAAGTGGAATGAAACTATGAAAGTAATTTGAGAGTGGCCACAAAGGCTATTTTGCATCTACTAAATACTCAAGATTTACGGAAAAGTGCCCATTCCTAGATGCCAGATATACCTTGAAAAGAAAATGGCTTCACAAAAATGAAGTTTGAAAAGAAAGAGATTACAGGTCATTGAATTATTGTCAGCGCTCTTGCAACTAAATATCACTAAATCTTTCTCAAGAAGGGAAAAATGGGTGTTTCAATTCTTTAGATTTATGACAAATATTTGCTGGGTGTTCTTTCAACTGTCCTTACCATCCAAGGATCTGTCTCACTTAGAAAGCTAAAGTTTTGAAGGCTAAATGGACTACAATATACAAGGGAGTTAAGAATGAACTATGGAAAGAAGCGATGCAGTTTATGGAATTCTTGCTGATGCTTTTACAACTAAATTTTACTGATTTTTTTCTTCTTTGTAGTCTAATTACCAAAAAGTCCTTAAAATATGTAGTGCTTGTGATTCCTAATTGATATGTTAAATCCACTACCTAAACTGGACATGATGGGGAAGCTATGATCATGCTGTGCATTGTTTGGTTTGAAGTGTTTTTTTTTTTTCACACAAAATATCCTAAGAAGTTTCTGTTGTATTTATGTTACTCAAGCAATTATGTTGAGATTCACTCTCTCTCAATGGCATCGATACAAATCCTTGTTACTTCCATTTGGTTCATTATCTTTTTTTTTTTAATGATAATTTTTTTTTGAAAAAGTATTGTGCTAGCTATTTGGAATGTCATCTGGTTGGGGTGCATTCTCTGTTATGTGTTTAGCACATTGTTGCCATCTCTCTCTGTAAAGGTCTGTTTACTTTTCTTGACTGTCTTCTGATGTGAATGGCTCAGATACTATTCTAGAGAGGATGCTGAGGATGCAGTAAAATACGTAAGTGGGACAATTCTTGATGATCGCCCAATTCGTGTGGATTTTGATTGGGGGTTCCAGGAAGGGCGGCAATGGGGACGAGGTCGAAGTGGTGGGCAGGTTAGATTGTTGTTGCTTTAGCAGTTCTTTCTTTTTCCACATTTATATTGGTTTTTAGAAGTCACTTGATTGACAAGGATTTTGTATTTTTCTGTAGGTGAGAGATGAGTACCGGACTGACTACGATCCTGATATCCTTTTAGAAAGATTACACGGAATTCTTCCTTTGAACTGCTTTAGTACTGGCTTTTCCATGCTGATACTTGTTTTTATGGGGAAGCCATGACTCAGAACTAGGGGAGATGAACATGGAGGTTTTCTGTTGTATAAATGGAACTTAGTATTGGCTTCTAGTGATGGTATACTATGAACATAATTTGGAAGTTCTGCTTATTCATACATTTTCTTCTCATTTATTTTATTTCTTTGTTCATTGTAGTGTAGAGTTCCTAACTTTGATTATGTAATTGGCAGTTGAGAACAATCACATTGGGCTGAAGACTTGAAGTACTCAATTTAGGGGCTTAAGAGATAAATTTTTAATTATGCAAATTGATCAGCTGAACTTCTTTGGGATAAATTTGACATTATAAATTATTTGTGGGGCCTAGGGAGGGATTTTGGAACCATAGTACTGGATTCCAAATTGGGTGTCGCTTTTCCTTGATTAACTGCTTAAGTTAATTCTTCTTTCTTCTTATAGTAAATTACAGGCCTTTTGTCACATTTCTTCCTTTGATCTCCTTGACGATGATACGTAGAGGTGGATATGGAAAACTGGTCCAGAGGGAGCTGGAAGCACAGAGACAGTTAGTGGACTACGGTGCAGGGTCTTTGGGATCCTTTCAGACAGTTGTTCCATCCATTTGTAAGCTCTGGAAAATTACTTTTTTCCTCAAAATTTAGTTTTCATTAGTTGATGATCATATCTTTCCTCAACCATTAACTGTCATTGTCATTGAATTATATTTGATTATTTGGAAATAGAACTTCTTACCCACTTTGTTGGTTTCCATAGATAATTTGATCTATTTTCATCTTTTTTTTTCCCTTTTTTTTTTCTTTTGTTTTTTTACCTGTGTTGTACTTGACACATATTTAGCTCTATTGAAGTACGCATTTTCTCTATAGAATGCCATTGTCTGAAGTGAATAGTTTCAATTAAGGATCACACCATGATTTTAATTAATTGATTCTTGGAGCAATCCATGAAAAATTGGCATGTTATTTGATATCAAAGGCTTTATGAAGCCATATGATACTGTAACCTTTATCTGATTGAAGAACTTTTGCAGCTTAAAGGTTCATGATGTCCCTCTCCAGAGGGATATTTATTGACAGCACAACCTTTTTTTGTTAACCACTCACTCTGAAGAGTCAGGACTAAGTTTGATGCTACAACTTTTTCTTATTGAAGAGTCGGGACTAAGTTTGCAGTGCAACACAGCAGAAGCTTTATTGCTTTTATTTCTATTGCTTTACTGGATTGTGATCTATGTTTTGCCTTAATTCTCCCTGGTCTAATATCTTTGCTATCTCTGATTTAAATTCCTAGACTATGTAATCAGTGTAACTCCTATATTAAAAAATCATTTTAGCTGTCTTGTATTTATCTGACCATCACTTCATTTTCATCTTCATCATCATCCAAGCCACCTTTCTGGTGTCTGCACTCATAATTGGATTGGATTTGGCAAATATTTTCCATGGGCCAATTGATTACCTAAAACCCATATAACTTGAGTTGCAACTTTTATGGCTACAACGAGCCTCTACGTATTAACTTCTAGGCTTGTCATTTATACAACCATTACATAACTAGGATTTTTACTGTGCTCTTTTCCCCATTTGGGATATCCTCTCTCTCTCTCTCTCATATATTTATTTTTATGGGTTTTTGCAGATGGTAGACTTGGTGGAGGCCATGGAGATGGTGGTTCTCACAGGCCTGGTAGAGGTATGTGCTTATAGTAATAATCTCACATTCATTTTGATGAATTTTCTCATGTTTCTGATCTATATAGGAGGTTATTAGATCATTTGAGGGTGTAATTGTTTTGTGGTTGCAAACTCTTGGTAACAAAGCAACTGCTAATTAAAGTAAAAACAGTTTATAGTTTATGCATTCTACAAGCAAAAATTCAGCAAAGTGATCCAACTCTGATTTTACATAAACTATTTCAGTACAAAATTCAAAGAGTAAGAGTTTTAGATCAAACAACAGAATGAACCTCAAGGAGGAAATCCACCACCTCATACTGATATATCTATAGCCAATAGGTAGAGAACATCATCGGTATCTAACAACCGGTTCAACCAGTTCTACCGACTGCCACACTGTTAATAATTAAGAAGTATGCAGCATGTTTAGCACCCTTGTGACCGTATGGTAATAAGTTTATAAGGACCGTCAGATGTCACTGGAATTACTCAACCATTAGAATTTTGTCGTATTATCCTTATTAACTCATGTTCTTTATCAAGTTACCACTTTGACAAAGGGTAATATGTGGTAGTGTAGTACAGCCATTGTCATGAACACACTTCATCACCAGCTTTTTTTATGTGACCTGGGCAGTACATCCTCCCTTGAGGAGCCTGAAGTATTCAAATTTTATGGCGTATTTAAAACCGGCAAACCAATTGACTGCCTGGGCCTAGATTGTCTTTAAATGGATCTTTCCAAAAAAAAAAAAAGACTGCATGCTTGTTTTGGGGCCTCCCTGCAATGATATAAAGCTCAATGGGGTAGCATATATCACTGTTTAGTCCTGAAGGTTTGGTTTTGCTTGGAAGACATGAGTTGGCCAGGATTTGGCATGTCATTAAAAGAGATAATTTCTGATCAGTGACAAAAATAAATAGATTCATTTGAGTCTTCTTCTTCCTCTTCTTCTTCTTAGTCACTATTTTGTATGGGGTAAGGCTCTTCTTCAGCTTCTTAGTCATTATTTTGTATGTGGTGTTGCAAAGGCTGATGGATCTATAATGCTAAGCCTGGCTTGGTTTATGCCTTTTTGGCACTAATATTGATAATGAATAAATGCCACATTTGCTTCAGTGTTGGGGTTGCTGTCTCAGTAAGAGCCTGTGGTGCATTAGGCAATGACTCGTTGACATTGCATCAGAATTGAGATTAACACAGATCATGATATTCTTCATTTACAATTGGATGATTCCTCTCTTGAAGACAAGTGTTTCAGTATTAAGTTGTGTGCAAGGAATATTTCCTGGAATTAGTGTGCCTGATTGCATCTGTTTTTTTAGTTGATAGCTTCTCTGTGCCACTTGTGACCACCTCCATGAAGGCATGGAGGTTCTACTCTTTTAGCTAGGCTGTTCACGTGGGTTGCTCCATTCCGCCCTCCTCTGTCCTTTTAAATAATGTTCAATTGTTGAAGTTTTGTTGGCCACCACTTTTGTGGATATATGTGATAAGAAGTACCTTCTGTCTCATCTATTGATCCACCATACTCCATGATCTATTTTCAATCTCTGGAGCATTTCCAAAATATGGGATCTTGCTCATGTACGGTTTGATTGCTTTCCCCGAACAGCAGTACGGGAGTATTCTTATTTGTAATGTTCTGGTTCATTGCCTATGGTTTCTCTTATTCCACTATGCCAGTTGCTAACCTGCTTTCAATAAGTCTCTCTCTCTCTAATATATGTTTCTATGTGTGCGAGAGAGTGATGGTATTGCCCGCCACATCCACCACTCATTTAATTTTTTTAGATTTTTTTAATCAAAATGGATGCTGGATGTGTCCGGTAATTCCATACTGCTGGTAGTATGTAATCATTTCACACATGCACAACAATTTCCTCCAAGTGGTCACTGCTTGTAATTTTCATGCCGTGATGATCTTGTGGGGCCCACCTTGGCTGTAATCTCCCCCCTCTGCATGCCCACTCATCTTCCAATGAATTGGATATTTACTCAATTTGACCTCATTTTCAACCAACCCATCCTCATGAGCCATGTCGAGGGATCTGATTTCTATGTATATATTCATTTCAATTATGTTCAGTTGCTTCTTAATACATGCCTTGCTTGTATGCTATAGATGACTACTGACATGTTCGATGTGTATTTAGACCAAAAACCAGATTACCATCGCAAAAGGCACCGGGAAGATGATCGTGCTGCTCGTGAGATGTCAAAGAGAAGTTCTGATTATGAATCCAGGAGAACCTCTGATCATGAATCCAGACCGGTACAGTCCTGTTCTGTTGAAAGCACAGTTCAAAACTCAAAACTCAGACTCAACTCGATATTCTGTCAAATTAACTTGGATGAGTTTTTCAACTCAACTCGGAAAAATTCAATAAAACTCATTAACTCACTTGACACAACATCCTATCAAGTAGGATGAACTTGGACCAACTTGCCGTAGTTCTTTTGAGTTTTTCAAAACTATGATTTAAACAATGAATGTCGAGCATGTTGCATATGGTACACTTTTCATTGTTACACGAGTCTGATTGTTTTCACCTTGCAGGAGAAAAATCCACGTTTCCGTGAGAGTGGTGAGTCCGACGATGAGGATGACGATCGAATACAACGGTCTTAGTCAATTTGTGGTTTTCATTTCTTCCCCTCGGAAAGGGTTATTTTGTCAATCCTCTGGGCTACTTCCTTTAGTTGCTTACCCGGTGTGTATGAGATTGGGAGATTTGCACATGTTTCAAGGATTAGATGTATAGTGGTTCCATTTAAACAAAGCTACATCCACTGTTGATTCACTCAACCTTGGGCTATCCCAAATACACTATGTGGGGAGTTACGACGTCACGAATAGAATAAGACTTCCATTGTTAAAATGTCTCCTGTCCCAAATACATATGAGATCCTCAACTCCTTGGTCATAAAAAAAAAAAAAGGGGTTATTTTGCCAAACGATCATATTGGATTCTGTGAGTTTCTGGGTATTGAAATTTCCCATGTCTAAAGATCTAGGATGCCAAACATTAGAATGGGAAAAGCCATTTCCCACTAAATACTTGTATTTACGAAAGTACCACAACTCACTTCTTATATATCATTCTATTGCCACTATTTCTATTTTGAGGAATGTTATAAAATGAAACGATTGCTCACCCACTCCAGCACAAATCTGGCCTCATTTTTGTCTATTATTCTATTATAATTAATTTGTTAAAAAGGTTTATTCTTAAATATGAGATAGACAAACTTAATTAAATTAATTAAGCCACACATCAAAGGCCCAAAGTTTTAAATGAAAATAATTTAAAGTTTTTTAAAACACTTCTTTTTCCTTTTTCATTGAAGTAGCGTGCCAAAGGGAAATGACCCAATTAAGAAATGGATGTTTTTACCAGGAATACCTAAGGTTTTTTGAAATGTAATGACTGAAAGAGTTATGATAAACCCGCATTAGAGGTTAGACTAATTTCAGAGATATGCGAAATTATTTGCAAGCTGTGTATTAGATTAATTTAGGAGGAGACGAATTCAAGAACTTGAGTCTAATTCTTTTAAATTCAGCTTTTTGTGTGCATCACTTGGCTATAGAATAACTTTGTCTTGCAAGGCTATGTTACTTTGTGTTACGTTCTTTGTGAAATTATCTATTTAGGATCAAGTTTTATAAAGTAGGTAATAATTTCTTTAAATCAGATAGTCATCTAAATAAACTTATAGTCAATTTTAATTCATTTTGAGTTTCTAGAGACAACAAGTAATGAGTTAACCATAAGTATTACAAACAAAGTGTTGAACTTTCATAGCCTTGAAAACATGTTTAAGAGTAATTTTGTGAATATGATTTTTCATGGACTTCCTATTTAAGTTTGGACATTTCTAATACATTAGTAAATGGATTTCGAAAACATGAATCTATTCATAAGGGTGGGGTTCAGATAGAACCCACTACGGCAATGAGATAGATTAAGCTTATTTAACTCATTTATCTAATCTAATCTCCCCAGCCTTATGAATATTGAAATAAATGGGTTTTGACCAAACCCTAACCCATTTATCAATTTGTTAATTGAGATTGACCTATTTTACCCATGTTCCATTCGATCAGTGACCATTTATTTACCTGTCAACTTTCACGCGAGTAATAGAAACAAATTAATGATAAATAACTACTTTACTTCACAAATTTTTAAACAAAAATTTTCTATTTTTAGATACTAATAAAAAATTATAGATCAAATCCTTCAAACTGACTAAATTTAATCACAAAGTCCTCTATGTTTAGTCATTTTTTTAGAAATTTTCTCTATACTAAATAATGATATAATAAAGTTAGACCAAATCTTTTTAACTCATCAAACTAAATCTTTTTTTTCCTATTTTTTTTCTATTTTTACATTTCAATATTATAATATGATAAGGACATATCAGATCTTTCAAACTAACTAAATAAATCTTACAATTCCTTTTTTTTTTTTAGTTATTTTTCATATTTTATATTTACCAGCATGAAAGCAAATTACAACTGTTCAATGAATAAATGGTCCAAATTCATTTGACTGCCATCCTAAACAATCTCTTTAATATATTTTCATATATAAATAAAGAGCGGTAAAATTATAGATAGGAAAAAAAACTCTCTCCTTTAGTGCCCAATAGAAACCATTTCTAAACATTGGGTGCAAATTATCAGGGATTAAAAGGTGCGGTACACTAAAATGACATGGTTCAAGGGACTGTGTTCAGGCAGAAATTATTTATCAGAAGATAAAAATATCAATAGTTGAAGAAATTAGATGTTTGGATTTTTTTTTATGACCAAAGTGTACAGGGTGTCATCTGTATTTAGCCAGGGGACGCTCAATTTGAATTTTGAGAAGAAAGTTAGAGCAAATACACCAAATTTTGATGTATGAGGACAAAAACATCGACGACCATCCTAAACTATCTCTTTAATATATATTAAATACTTATATATAATACATATAAGTAAAGAGATATAGAATTATAGATAGGGAAAAGGCTATTCATTTAGTATCTACCAGGAATCATGTCTACAGCTCAGATACAAATTATCAAGGACTAAAAGGTGTGCTACACTAAAATAACATAGTTCTAAGGGTAAAATTATTAAGGGGCTGCATGATAGTATGAAATTTAGAATTTCTCAATTTGAAATCTGAAGAAGTTAGCACAAAGAAGCGAACGTACATCAGTGTGAGGGGGAGAAACTAAAGATTTATATAGACTGGATCACTCCACCTATCAGGCTAGTCTTTTGAGCTGGATGCTCATTCCTAACAGTGGTATCAGAGACACGTTCCCAAGTCACAACATGTGGACTCAGAGATCCCCAGCCGAACAGGATGGTTGGCGACGTTTTATCCGTCGGAGAGCCTCGTTCGAGGGAAAGATTGTTGGGTGCGAACGAGAGTCCCAGATCGGTTGTGAGGGAGGAAAATTAAAAACTTATACGATACTAGGTCACTCCTAACCATCGGGCACAAACCAGCCTTCTTTTGGCCCAATTTATGCATGTGCACCAGATAATGTGTCTGGCCGATCTGAATGCTTTACCAACCCTTATACAATAGACCTGCTTAGCACCATAGATAGGTTGATATGATCAGACAGAAACTAGCATAGTTCAAAACAGTAGCCGCCTTCTTTCAACAAATTGCTTGAAGACCAGCCGACTCAGATTCATCACTTGGCACATCAGAATCAAGCATCTTATTTTCTTTTTGAAGATGCTACTTTAGTTGACTAATCATCTAAGAGTTGTCACAATTTGTTTTTTTGTTTTGGTATACCATCTGGTTGTGTAATTTAACCAAGGAACCTGGCTTTTTGGGGTTTTGTTTGGCTATCTTTGAGGATGGGATTCCCATCTATAGGCTAGCTATGTACTTTACTCTTACACAATAATAGGATATTGTTTAACACAAGAAAAAAAGAGGAAAGGCCAATCTAGGCGAGGTCATGTGGAATGATCTATCTGCGCGTTGCGGCTCCCTTGAAATCTAGTAACTTGCTGGGCAATCACAACCCATTCAGCTTTTTGTCCGATACCGTGAATGTTAGATCTAAGAAAAAAATGGAAGAACATAAAAAGTTTATCATATCCATCATTACAGTGACAACTTTTTTTTAAATTAACGTGTGGGAAACTCAAACAGAGTCATACTAAAACTCTCACGGATGAGTCCACTACCCCTAAGACACACCAAGATTAGGCCATGGGGTTCAAACCCGCAACCTCCCTCTTTCCCAGGCGGGAGGCAACCAATTGAGCTACACTCATGTGGGTCATTAGGGTTACAACTTAGGTCAAGGAGGGCGAAGATTTCGGACTACCTAGGCCAAGGTCGATATGTAGTAACAGGGCCTATGCCAGTTGACCCCATTTGGTCAAACCCAAACCTAGACTTATTTGTACTTGCCGGCTCAAGCTCGCATTATACATTGAAGCTTATCTTGGATCAATCTTTTCTCAGGTTGATGTTAGGCTTAGCTTGAATTATGTCATTAATTCTATAGCAACACATTAAATATTAAATAAATTCAGTATCAATGCATTACATTTAAGGTTAATGTAAATTATTTAAAAAAATGGGTGTTGAACTTCAGGATTTCAGGCAAAGCCTAGGCTTTAATTGAAGTAGGCCCATCCCACCACCACCACTACTTTCTCCTCTATCTCGAGTTGGCTTTTTGAGTTATACTATTCTATGACCATCCTACCTTATCATAGACCCTATCATTTGTCACTCCCATAGTCTATCATAAGCCATCTCTAGTCTTAAATATATGGTTCCAGACCACCGTGACTCCCCTCACTTTTTTTTCCTCTATTTTTTTTTATGACCAAAGGTATCCAGGCATCTCGCCTGACTAGTCCTTCGGGACATGTGCATGCCTCCCTGGACACACATGCCAGGTTCAAGCGGTGGGACATACCCCACGAAAAGTGGCCTTTCATTAGAGTTGACTGGGATTGAACCTTTTTTTCCTCTATTGAAGACCTCCAATTTAACATAATCACTTTCATAACTAATTCATCATGTACTTGACTTTTCCTCATCAACCAAAACTTGTTCCACAGAGTATTTTGAATTTGATAATAGTTTATAAAGTCTTCCCTTAAATTGACATCAAGCTCTTTTATCACACAAGATCCTACTAGCATGCTTACACTACGCCATACTATCTTGCTTCACTCAGCCCACCCTACTCCCATTCAATGGACTACATTCAAATGTGAACCTCCATTTGATTTGATAGTTGAGTCTAAGTATCTGAACTGGTAGCAGTGTACTGCTAGATTCTTTCCTATTTGAATCAGCTTAGTCTCCATATTCTCCATTCCACCAAATTTATACTCCAAATATTCTTTGTTCTATTGATTCGTACAACTGAAAACTTAATCATTACTGTGCTATGTAGAAACAATATATACCAAGGCATTGTGGCATCAATGTCTGAAGTTAAGTTGCCGGTTAACAAGGTAAATAGATATGGACTTCAAGTGGATTCTTAGTGAAGTCACTCTCTTACTGAAAACTCCACTGTTCACCACACCATTCTCATGTTAGTTGTTGCCCTTCATAAATGTCCCATATAATCTGAACATCATTTGGGATGCATTTCCTTCTCAATGTTTTCCAGAAATTAGGCCAAGCCCAAATTTGAACCTACTATTTTGGTCCTGAGAACAGGTTAGCTTAAGCCCATTTTTTTTTTCTTTTGGGCTAGCTAGGCCGGACCCATGTCACATCCCATTCAACACAGTAACTCTTCTATATCAAAATCATCTTCAATCACAAAATGTCACCGAAGGTAAAAGTAATCGTTCTCCTTTTAGCTGTAAAATAATTTTACTAGTTTCTATAGAGGCATTTACAAAAAAATTCCAAACAGATAGCCAAGACAAGAATAGAATGATAATTTAATACAAAGGATATAAAAATTCTAAAACCCCCAAAAATGGCCAAAAGTTACAGTTTCTGCATCATGCATTCTCACAAGGATCAGAAATAATAGTTCTAACCACTAATGGGATCCTTACTACATGAACCCCGCCTTCCCATGTCAAAGTTCCAAAGGAGTATCGACCATGTACTCTCAGAAGAGAATTGAAACTTACCCTGAATTTCAACTTCTTGACTGTAGAATTGAACAATAAAATGGATGGTCTCACTTGCACATTCACCCCTGGTGGGGCTTCAACAAGAGCAGTGTAGACAGAGTTAACAGGGCCAACATTTGTGACCGTTCTTGAGACTGTCAGGCTCCTTCTCAGGTCAGGAATAGAAATGGAAGGAAGATTGAGGTCTGCTTGTGAGCGGGCTCTCTTGTGACAAATTGTTTTATGCCTCACCATTAAGCTGATAGCAGAGTTGTTGTAGCCCATTGAACAAAGGAAATACACATGATCTGTAATACCCATGTCATATATGAGGCCTGGATCAGCAGCTTTGTTTGGGTTGACATGACCACCTCCATAGTCAAATGGATCTGCCCGCTTGTGGGGAGCCCCCTCTGCTCCTATATACTGGTAATATTCATCTTTAATGGAGGCTGGAAGAGATGTTCATGAATGGGAAGGAGCATTTTAGTAAGAGATTACTATAAGATGAACTGGAGATTCATGACATTTTCTCTTCTTACCTGTTGTCATCAGTGCTGATTTTATTGCTGCTGGGCTCCAGTTAGGATGGATAGATTTCAGTAAAGCCACGATACCAGATATATGGGGGCAGGACATTGATGTTCCAGATTCAAGTTTGAAATTAAGTGGATATGTGTAGTTCCCTTCAAGTGGTGGAGGAGAAACTGGGGACCATGAGGCTAAGATGTTCACACCAGGCGCGACAATATCAGGCTGCATGCAGCACTCAAAATCATTGAATTTTTCAATTAACTTGAATAGGCCAACCTAACTATTTAATTTCAAAATCCATGTGACAGCTTCGAACAAGTTAAAGAAGTTACATAAATCCAAGGAATAGATCAAGAGAAGATTGTTGGTCACCTTCAACACATGGGGAGACAAGGAACTGGGTCCTCGAGAAGAGAAGAATGCCACTTCTGGGGAAATCAATTTCCCAACCAATGTCTTTGTATGGCCAAACTTAATTACAGGATTTCTGCAACAAGAACAAATTCCTTAAATCTTCTCTGTTTCTCCACTAGTCCATTGGGTAGGATAGCCAGCACTCAACCCACACAGACATACAAGCCATTAAGGTATAGTTTCAATGGACTTGCCAAAATAAAATGTGCAGTAGCGTTTTGGTCATTCCACATGTAAAAAGGCATGGATTTGACATGGCTTGTTCTTTTAGAATAATTCCTACCAATCTGTTCAAGAAGAGGTATAACCAACAAGAAACCAATAGGGTTTTAGGAATTACCTTGTGGAACCAATGTACATCATTACAGTTGTTCCAATTTCGAAATCCACTTGGATACATGGGAAATCCAAGGAAGAAGAAACATCATTTGTTGGATATTGAGCAAAGATAAGCCCAACAGCCTCTGCTTCCATCACTTCCCTCAAAGCAACTGCAATGAACCTCTGCATCCGAGATTGAAAGCAAAGGACCACTTTTCCTCTTGCTAAAGTAGCATTCAGAGATCCTACATCACAGCTTCTGCAAAAAACAGTTTCATTTTATAAAAAAAGTAGACCTAACTGAACTTCAGTTGAGGTGGGATAAAAATAACAACTAAAAGACATGCACATATACTGTACCCTGCGCTATCCTCATCCGCATCACTAGAAGCAATATCTTCTCCAAAAACAATAGGGTAGAATTTATCAACATGCTTCCCCATGTACAAAGCTTGGCCCTGAACGAGAAATTTAATTGCTTCTTACTAAAGATCGAGATTATAAGGTTTTGAATTTTTGATTCCCTACCTGGAATATTAAACAATCAGTGGACATGAATTTAAAACTTGAATGCAGTAGTGCATGCATGTATCTAAACATTATGATATCTTAAAAATTAAATTAATTTTAACTGGTATTAAAAATATTTGGGTATGACTCAGCCAACTGAGACATCCCATACCCATACTTGTGTGATCGCTATAGAGGGTACCATGTACCCATATAGTTTAAGGATCCAAGCATTGTGACCATGGGCATATCCTTCAACCCATACACTCAGTATGGATCATACCACTGCTCAGATCCAGCAACAAATGAAAAAGGCTACAACAGGTAGGCATGCACAGATTGATGAACCAAGCAAGTATTCATTGGAAGAAGAAAATACCAAAAAGGTCTGGTTGTTCCCAAGGGTGAGTACAGTAGTGAATGTCCGATCAATAGTACTTGCTGCAACAGTTATAAGCCATGGAGCAGTGTTTATGACGGTTTGAGGGTAAGGACCAGAATTGCCAGCAGAACAGACTACACTGATTCCTTTAGCCACTGCATGTAATGCGCCAATTGCCAAAACATCATCTATATAAGCAGAAAGTGGGGGTGATGACCCAAGAGACACTGAAAGCACATCTACCCCATCAAAAATAGCATCATCAAAGGCAGCAAGTAGGTCTGCGGAGCTGCAGCCACCAGTAGCCCAACATGTTTTGTATACAGCCAATCGAGCAAAGGGAGCACCTCCCCTTGCCAAACCTCGAGCAAGCCCTAAAAAGTTTGCATTTTCTATGAAAGCACCAGCAGCAGTAGATGATGTATGAGTGCCATGGCCAGCTGCATCTCGTGGAGATAAGAACTCAAGCACACCACTTGTATTCAGGTTCCCAATTTCAGCAATGTATCCCTTGACGTACCAACGAGCACCAATTATTTTCCTGTGGAAAGAACCTCATGAAGGAACCCATAATATATCATCTTGATGCACATCAAGTCCTGGACAATGTAATGCCCCTTGCAAAGTCAAATGGGTGCCACATATGGGTGCACATACAAGCTCACAAACACATGCATACGCAAATACAAAAGCACATGCATGAACACATACACGTGTGCCCGCATTTGCACAAACACATTCTCTTGTTTTGATGCTCTGATGCTCTTCATTGTTGAGAAGGCTCAAGACCACAAACCAAAATGTGAAGGATGCTACTCTTTTTCTCCAATTTTATTTTCTTGTGGGAGAGAGAGATTTTGCTACTCTTAATTCAAAAGAAAGAAATAAAATCATTACTGACACAATAACTGATGAATAACCAAGAAGTGTGCAAATTATCATCATTATCATTAATACCACTTTCTCATCTAACTATGGTCAACTTTTCAGGTCCCATTCTTCCATTCTATCATCACAAACCATATGCTCTTCCACTCCACATCTATCATGTCATTTTTTATTCCTCTAGAAACTAGCATGCATATATCTTATGTAAATTCAGGAGAGCACTTCAGGTTTGGTCTAGATTTGGGAATGACAATCTTATTGTTGAAGGTGACTCCCCCGTGGAAGTTGGTAAATTAGGAGGTTGAGTAGGACAGGAGGTATCACATGTGCACACATACCTCGGTCAGCGAACAGTGTTGCGGAAGCGGACTTTCAAGCGAAGGTAGGAGTACAAAAGCAAAGACATGCCTTGGGTGTATGGGGAGATGGGGACCCCTTATTGTATCTTATGTTGGGTGTGGAGTATTGTACATATAGCGTTTATGTTTTATGGTTTTCTGATTCTTTTCTTTTTGTTTTATTTGGGACCCCGGTATAAATCTTCTATACTTGGTTCCTCCTCATTTGTAACTTCTACGTAAATTAATGAATTGATTTGTCACTGTTTCAAAAAAAAAAAAAAAAAAAATATATATATATATATATATATATATATATCCATGTAAATTATTTGCTCACAGACAAGTATGTAAGTCATACTACAATTTCAAGAAGCTCGTATGAAAATAGTCATTATCATCATCATTAATTGTTACTTTTCCATCAATTTGGGTCAGCTTTTTGAGTTCTACTCTTCTACTTAACCCCATCATAAACCATAAGCTCTGTCACTACACAGCCTATCAAGTCTTTCTTCATCCCTTCCCTCCAAATTTTGAAAGGCCTTCTTTTTCTCCTTGTTTCTTGTATCTTTAACTTGCAACATATCAACTTTACATACAAAGGCCATTTTTTGTCTTCTAGGAATGAGACCAAACCACCGTAAGAAAATTTCTCTCATTTTTGTCATATATCAAAACTATCCTCAAGGTCTCCCAATGTGGACATTCCTAATTCAGCCTTTTAATGTTGTTGCACTAATCCATCTAAGAATGTGCATGCAAACAGTACAAAACTTATATGAAATTGTAGCAATGTGTACCCATATTTCTCATACAATAATCATGGATATGAACAAGTTGCAGTTATAGGAAATAGAATATTGTCACATAAGCTAGTGGTTGTATGTACCCTAATTTTCCGATAATGTCCACATGCAAAAGTCACAAGAGAATTGAAATTTACCTTCATAATACAGAAGAACAAGGACAATCCCAAAATTTCAAATCTGAAGAAAAGGTATTTTTGAAAATTGAACTGATAAGATTTAATAAAAGAAATCACGATGGTATCACGTCTATTGTGTTCAACGAGTTTGTGGGTACTAAAGATTCCAATGAGGCGGAAATTCTTAGCATTAGGAGAGTTTTGCATATCTGGAAGTCGTATGGTCAAGGTAAACTCATTATTGAGGGGGATTCGGCAAATGCAATTAAGTGGGCTATGGGTCAAAGAAGACCACCTTGGAGATTGATCACTGTGGTTAGGGAGACTAGGTTGCTTGCTGAAGGGATGGAGGTTTTTTTCAACAAGATCGGTAGAGTAGCAAATGGAGTGGCAGATTATTTTGCCAAGCTTGGAGTCTCTGATATCTTTTCTGGAGTTTTTCTTCTTTCTGATTAGAAGAGCTTTTCCTTTTGTTTTTGGCATTTTCTCTTTGTTGCTGTTTTTGTTTTTTTCTTTTCTTTGGGTCTAATCGTGTTAGACCCTCTTTTCTTTTCTTTGTATCATTCTCTCTTATCAATATATTTCTCTTTGTTACTGCTCAAAAAAAAAAAAAAGATTTAATAAAAGAATTTTCTTTGCAGAATGTAGTACATTTGAATTTTCAAGATTGGTCCCAACCTAAATGGTCAATGGAGGAATCTACACTAACATGGCACTATCTGGGTTGTTGCTTTGACAATCACTCATCTATGTCCTAATTTTTGGCACAGTGCCACAGATTGGTGGCCAGAAGAACCTTCATGACTTATGCAGCCATAGTCGCTGGTGTTGTGGGACCCACATATTTAATTTCTACAGCTGGAAGGTTCATGACTTCATGCACATGATGTGTAATAGATCCTCTTTTGCAACTTAAGCCTGCATGGAAGTGCTTCAGCATATAGTACTGCCTCATCCAAAGCATACATTGATGAGGTCACCTCAACTGAAGAAGAGATGCAGGGAACTCCTTGCGTGGTCAAGAAGCAAGAAGGGGATTTTTTTATCAATAAATGGACACAAGCATGTGAACATGACTCAAGCCAGCACTTGAAAAGATAGATAACATTTAAGTTCAAACCCTATCACATCGGCTAAAGTAATCATGGTCCAACCACATTGTAGCTGTTGGTACGGCCCAAGGAAATGACCTTGGAAATGTATCAAATTAGAATTATGAGAAAGGACCAGATGGTTTACACATGCCCCAAGGATTAGTCCGGTGGGACACTTGGATACCTTGGTATTCAAAAAGAAAAAGAGAAAGGACCAGATTTGGAGGGACTCATGATGCCACTGGAGTGGATTCTTAGGGGTTATTTCTGTAATTATGTTTACAATATCGGTCATTTCATTGATTTAACTATGGGACATTCTCAGGTTCTTGTGCATGTATGTACATCCAGACATATACAACCAATAGGAGAAACTGTTCTGCGACAACAGCATTTATTATTGATGTCAGCCACAACTGAGAAAAAAGGATATACATCCACAAGTACCTGAGAGTTTCTCTTCAAGTATGTCTGTCGGTTTTTATTAGTTATATGTGGATGGGAGTGTACTTTATATAAAAGGAAGATATTGGCACTTAAATGAGGAGAGGAAACATATAAGACTTTTTCAGTGGTTATATTCTTCCAACAAATTCATGCTAGGATGAACTAATGAAGCATTGCTGATGATTTTTTCAGCAGAAAATCAGTCTTGGCAAGAGTTATGGACCTTGTTTGCATGTCTCTAGCATTGTACCACTTATTACATGCATCCAGTAGGAATTCTAGTACACATTTCATGCAATGGATTGTAAGATTACTGGCAAGTTTAGATATGCTGGGGTTGAACTTGAGTTGGACAGTTGGACCTAAAAGATATGTCATTCATTATTAGAATAACTTAATTTGGGCACTATGCTTCTCTCACTTCCATGAGCATCTTCTGAACTTATAAAAGCTATTTGTTGCAATGCCACATTTGGATATTCAGTTGGAACCTTCTCAAGAATGTCCATTATCCATGATTTAACTTGAAGTTACAAAATTGTCTTCCCTGACAAGCATTCATGTCAAGAATCTGCCTAGTATCATATACTTCAGCAGAAGATGAAAATTAGATATTTCTTGGTGTGTTGTGGAGAAAGTAAAACTAAAACATTGGAAAGGGGAAAAGATAGAAAATCAATCCAAAAACATACACAAGGCAAGATCAAATTTAACACCACTTGGAGATAGTTACATCCACAAGTTAAAGGGAAGATAGTTTTCCCCTATGTCGAAAAGAAAAGGGAGAATTACAGTGTGCCTACAACAACCAAAAAAAGTAAAACCTCTCTCATAGCATCGTTCATTCAAGGTTTTGACAACATTCAGAAGAGGCTCTCCAACCCAAAACCTTTCACTAGAGAACCTAATTTCACATTCTCTCATATATTGTAGAAAAGACTTTCTAGAAGTCCTTAGCAACACAAGTCAAATATAGAATCTAGAATCTCTAAGAGATAGCCACCACCTGATTGGATTTGGCTATCCTAACAAATGTAAAAGTCCTACTATGACTCTTTCACAAAATTAGAAATTGAGCTAAAGAGGAAAAAAGTAGAGAGAGAGAGAGAGAGAGAGAGAGAGAGATCACCGTTTTAGGAACTACAATCATTTACTTCTTACATCAATGTCTTAGATAGCTTTCTATGTCTGTGGCATAGTCTCACAACTTAATTTGGAGATATTAGTACTCTTGAGCATTGTTGAGATATTCGTACTCTTGGGCATTGTTGTTAAAATCATACAATACACAACTCATATCTTACAATTCATACGATATGAGAGGAGTGATTCGTATTTATTAAAAAAATCTTATGATTCCTATAAATAATAGAATTATGTGGTTCTTTGTAATGTGAAAGTATGATTTTTTTTGTTTTGATGGTTTTTAAGGCCTGAGTTGTTAGTCATATAGGACCTCAAATTTTTTGGAGAATTGTTAGGTCAATGTTGACTTTTCACAATATATTTTGGGTTACATACTGGTATTATATTTTTGGAAGTTGGAAAATTAAAATTTGAACTCCTATGAACTAGTTATACAATATTCACTTTATATTGAAAGAAAGAAGGAGAATTGCTCACATTATTACCTTTTAGATATCTTCTATGTTACTTTATATATTAAATATTTTTTTATGAAAAACATTTAATTCTACGGTTTACGATACACAATTTGCGGATCAAGATGTACAATGATTTTACAATACGATTCAATTTTCACAGCATTTTGGGTTTAACTTGAATTTAGCTACTACTTCAACACCAGTTAAACATGAAGAACCAGGGACATCTTCACCATTTTTAGTCGAAACGAACTAAAATGTTGACTTATAGGATACTTCCCTCTCCAACAAAGTACTAAAGACCTCATCACATATGCACAGTTCACGAAGTAGAGGTCACTAATGTCGCATTAGTCAAATGCTGGGAAGGAAAAGGCTAATTTCTGTTAGTAAGCTAAGTTCCAAAGCAGAACCCATATAGAACAAGTTGCTTAATTTATGGTCCAATTAAAACAAGACTCATTAATGCTATTCCCCCAAATATGGATACTCTCATAGAGCCTGCAAATCTAAAAATATTATCTATTCTCTCTCTTTGTATGTCACATCAACATGTAACTATAAAGTTGCATGCCCCATTAACCATATAATTGTGTGATTGTAAAATTTTTACATTCATTTCTATTCAGCTGTACAACCTATAAGAAAACTTTCATTCATACACTGCGAAAGGCTTCATGCTCCTAACAACTAAAGTTGGAACCAATTCAACTGTAATAAGTAACTATGCTTAAGAAATAAATGTTCATGTCCAAGATTAGTGTCATATTGTCAAATGGAAAATATTGTTCTCTATAGTAAAAATCAAGGTAAAACTGGTCTAGTAGAGCTAAGAAACTGCCCACATGGAAGCAACAGTAGGCATGGGAGTATGTTATCAAATAGACATGTCTACTTCAGACATTGCCAATGGCAAAAGATACCAAGGAATAAGCATGTCAAGGAGAACAAAACTACAGAAAGTGATATAAAGGAAAAAACTCAAGCCAAGAGATGAAAATAAAGTTATTTGACCTATTACAGTTGGAATAATTAAATCCCTCTCCTTCCTGACAAATGCCCCTCCAGCGACGTGGAACTTCTCCCATCCCATCATCTTTGAAGCTTTCAGATTCGGGCCATATTCCTATGCAACAGACCAGGTATACAATCTCACAGGTATAAAGTATGAGCAGATTAATGATTTCATGACCATATAAAACATAAATTCTTACCAGTGTCCATAATACCAATAATAGACCCATCACCAGACCAACTCTTCGAAAGAAGTCCAGTCCTGATTTCGGATTTCAGTTGCAGGAAATCCCAACTTCTAGTTGTCTGCAGGCTAAGGATATGATTGGGCATGACACGAACAACTCCCGGGAAGTCTGCATTGTTAGTCTTCACTGTTAACTAAAAACACACATTCCTATTATTATTCATAAGCTGAAAGAAAGGAATTCATCTCAAAACACCTGCAATTAGCTTTGCTTGAGATTGTGTCATTACAGCAGCAAACCCGGAAAATCCATGCTTGTAGCTATAAAGTATTGAATCCACAGCAGCTTCTTTGCTACAGAGACCGCAGATTCAAGAAGCATCAACCCATCAATTTGTTGGATTCCAAGATTTCATTGATACCATGGAAGATTGATTTCTCTTTAACTATAGACTGATATTAATTTTATGCAATCCTCTTCACCAAAGATGAACACTTCATTGTGTCGCAATGATCTAGGCCATTGATGTGATGGGCCTATCAATGGAGGATATCCCAAAATTAGTTGATCCTAGTTACTTTGACCTTTATTTTCAAGAGAAATGCTTTTAATCTATACTAATAGGTCCATTTTTGTTGTTGAGATCCATTGATGACTCATCACGTGCCCAATAGGGTCTAGTATGGGGTCTAGGCATCGAGTTGGGCCAACCTAATATGGGATGAATAAAGGGACTGATTTTTTGCATTCCATCAACTTTAGAGCTTTTGGTGTATTGGTCAAGTACTTAACATTTGGTATCAAAGCAGGTACCATGTTCCGATTTTGAATCCTAATGAAGGTGAACTAGGGAAAGGCTACCTGATAACAGTGTGAAAACTACCACAGAGGTAGAAAGGATAAGTGAGAGCCACCACACAGTGGGCCGTCAGAAGGTCAACAGATAAGCATGTTGGTGGTCTGCTATGTGACAAGTCAGCATTGAGGAGGAGGGTTGAGATTCTTTGATGACTTTCCACATGCCTCGTGGGGTCCAACTTGGGATATAGGCATCAAGCTGGGACAACCTAGAATAGGATAGTATAAAGGGTCTGATTTTCTGTGCTCCATCAGCTCTTGAGCTTTGGCATATTGGTTAAGTACTTAACATCAGTGACACTCTGGTTAAAGAATTGGGATCATCCAAATGTGATCAGTGACTCTGTACACATCCATAGAAGACTAGAGACTACTCCAAACACAAAGACAAGGAATCTAAACTAGAATGTTCTATGAGAAGGGAGAGACCATTAACATGTCAATACAGGTAGTAAGACATAATACGATAAAATGTGGAGTGATGTAGAATATAATTGTCAACAGAGTTGAGTGAAAAAGAACTCAAAAAGATGTATTAAGTGTAGACAGTCAAGATGACGAGTTGTGTGATAGGATCCACAAAATTCCCTTTTATGAGGACCCAATTCACAGATTCCAGGGTGTGTGTGTGAGGGGGGGTATAGTCCATGTTTGCCAGAAACAACAACAATAACAAGAACATATTGAAATTTCCTTCGAATGAACAGAATAAAGTAAGGATAGAACCTTCCAAGAACGTGGGAGAGAATCCCATGGTGCAATTCCTCTGTGAGCTTTGGTTCTACATCACTTTGCTCACCCATGTAAACTATGTGAACCTGAAGAAGCAATGAAAGACAGTTAGGAAATGGCCCAGAGAAACCAAAAACATGAAATTTCTTCAATTGACAGAGACCAGCAACATGGGGAGGAAGAGAGTTGAGTCAAACATTTGTTGTAGAGTTTGCTGTGAGGAGAAAGAGTAGCAGAGAACAGAGTAGGAGGTCAGATCCAAAACCCATGTTTTCTGCTTTTTATTTTTGTCTGAAAGGAGACGGCAAGCAAGAAGACCACGTTATTTTATCCTTGGCTAGATCGTCTTCCTCCAACCACAGCCATTTTGGTCGATTTCAATCCCTGCAATGTTTGAAAGTAAGAAAGTAACGGGTGATCTTAAATTTCTAACGGAAACTGTAGTGATTCTTATAAAGCCTCTATATTATTCACTGAGCTATCCATCAATGCTTAAAATATGTATATTAAAATTTAAAAGGTCAACGGCGTCAATGGAGGAGTAAAGTTTTATATCCATCTATTTAATAAATTTATATATATTTTTTTAAAAATCAAGTATCTCACTTGAATAATCCTTGGCAAACGTGTAAACCTTCCGATTCGCATATTTCAAATATAGAACAACCAGAGTGTAAACTCATATATATAATAATAATAATAATAAATACTTTAGAAAATGTAAAAGAATGTAAAAAACATGCTATTGTTAAAATTGTATACATAAAATACAAAATGTAAATAAATAAAGGTCTTATATTTTTTTGAAATAGTTCATATAATAATAGATAAAGAGACACCAAAAGTGCAAATACAAAATGAGAAATTAGATAAAGGTAACAAAAGAAAATGCCCCCGAAAAGGGTGAATTTCCTGGGCACATAATAGAGACACTAAGGGCTCAGACAAGATCAACACATTTTTCCAGGCACGTAAAATGTTTGACATAGATATATTCCTGAATTCCTATAAAAAGCGACAAACGATGCACACTTGGTTAAAGCACGTCTTCCAACCGCTAAACTGAACTCAATAATAAAGACCTTATAGTTCAAAGGCACCCCTTTTTAAATCAAATACTAATGTCTCCTTAAAATTAATATTAGGGACAAAGGGGACATAATTTACTAACCATACTCATTGGAATAGCACCTCTAAATTTACTAATGTCTACTTAATGAAATTTTTTCTTACGTGAGATTTTCAAAATAGAAAATGGAGTAAAATTTTGAGTTTTACTAATCATACTCATTGGAATAGCACGTCTAAATTTATTAGATATAAAAGTTTAGTCTCATTTAATGGTTAATATCCAAACATGACATGCATATAGAGATGTCACACCATGGATATAAAAAAGACATAAATTTATATAAAATAAGGCTCCCCATATAGACATCTGAAAAATATGTCTCTACACACTCGATTTTAAAAAATTAAATCGAGTGTGTAGAGGCAGAAAAACTGAATATCTATGCGAGATGCCTAAAATAAAGTATTTGACATGAAATGGTACCAT
Source organism: Chimonanthus praecox (assembly GCA_022113865.1). Taxonomy (NCBI): domain Eukaryota; kingdom Viridiplantae; phylum Streptophyta; class Magnoliopsida; order Laurales; family Calycanthaceae; genus Chimonanthus; species Chimonanthus praecox. The sequence continues at coordinate 49,579,192 of CM039093.1, read as the reverse complement.
GGAAGAATTGCCTAGTTTTTTTTAGTATAGCTTTGAGACGAATATAAGACCATATAACATATGACATAGTTGCAATGCTCATAGGTCATACCAATTAAAAGAGTAACTCTAAATTTATCATATATAAAAGATAAACCACATTCAATATTATTGGCCCTAAAGTTGATAGTTAAATTGAAATTATAAAGTTAAATGAAAAAAAAAATGCGATGAAATATCTTTTAAATAAGTTGGACGCATATATAGAAGATTGAAAATAAATTAATACAAAAGATTCAAAGTAGAACATTGTTAGAAAACCATGATACGATAACATTCTTGAGTTAGAACTCACTTTCAAAAGCTAACTATTGAGAGAATGGTGCCTCAAATGTTATATAGAGTCATTGGTTTCATAAATTATTCGACACGAGAGTTTTTCTCACTTCACAAATATAAATGACGAATTTAAGCCATACATTGATATAATATTGTAAAGACATGGTCAAAATTATCATTTTATGAACACAATAATCCTTTATAAGTTGGAATTAAAATGTAAAATCTAAAAATATAACCTCACCTATTGCTATCAATGATAGCTATGAATTATGAAATAGCTCAGTGGAGATATATCCATTTTAATAAATCATTTCATAGATTTAATCTCGTATTATATCACTGAAACTTTAAGGTTGGATTTTGGATTTTCTTGTGATCGATATGATTAATGTACTATAATTATATCATTTGTTCATTATGAAATGTTATATAGAACATCATAAAAACTTGTGCTATAAGAAATTTTGATTCGACGTCAAAATTTAAATTTGCAAAGCCACCCCCTTTGCAAGAGGATGTACGGCCACGATTGATCCGAAATAAGAATGACAAAACTAGAATTGCGATACATGATAGATCTAAAGGACAGTTAATGAGGATAATCTTTAAAACTTTTTAGAAATAGTAAAAAAATATCATATATTTATATATTTACATAATTTTATGTTATTGGACAAGAGCAACAATGTTTTTTAAAGTCTTCAAATTTTTACATTATCTAAAAGTGGAAATTTATTAGGTTAGTTAAAAATTTAAGTTAGATTAATGAGCTTTAAAAATTAAATTGGTATCAAATTGGGTATTTATATATTTACATAATTTTATGTTATTTAACAAAACAACAATGTTTTTTAAAGTCTTCAAAATTTTACATTATCTAAGAGTGGAAATTTATTAGGTTAGTTAAAAAATTAAGTTAGATCAATGAGCTTTAAAAATTAAATTGGTATCAAATTGGGTATATGTATAATTCACGAGATAAGCAGGTGTGGAGGGAGATGGATTCATAGGTCCAACGTGAGTCCTACCATCCAAAGTTTGCACCAAACGAACTTGTTTACAACTCTTAAGAGATTCTTATATACTCTAAAATGTATTAAGCTATGCATGGCCCATATAACATATTAACTTTTTTAGTAATTGTGACAGTAATAGGTTTCAAAAGCTGATTTTTTTTTGACCTTTTTGAGTGATATGATCATGACTTAATAGATTTTGAGCATACAAATGTGATTTTATATATATATATATATATATATATATATATATATATATATATACACACACTATCTTAAAAATATTCTCAGGAGACTTTTATTCAAACTTTCATTTGCATAGTCTACAATAGGCCTAATGGATCTAATTCCTCACTCACACTCTCCTCCCCCCCTTGAATTGCACCAATACTCAATTGGATACCAATTTGATTTTTAAAGTTTATTGATCTAACCCGATGAATTTCCACTGTTCGATAAATATGAAATTTTGAAGATGAGATTTTAGAAGCATCAAAGTGAAAGCCTTTCAAACGCACCCTATCATATGGGCCCAAGTGACACCGATTAGCCGTTTGTTTTCTTGGAAGAGAGTATATGTGTATATATATCTTCCCATGGGCAACAAAACTCAAGACCAAATGGGGCCCACCTTGGCTCCACTTACACCCCATACTGTCCTCACACCCTACCATATCCTGCGAATTGGATCTTTATCCAATATAATCACATTTTAAGTTTATCTCACCGTTTGATTGAAATCCATTCAAAACTGTTCCATTTTTACCATTGATTTCAAAATTCTTAAAGTGCATGACTTTTGAAATCTAATGGGCCTGAGTTTTTACGAGAAGCATCACTTGGATAAATTTTATTGTATAAATGACAACTACTTGATTAGAAAATCTATAAACTTTATCATATCTCTACCATTTGATCCATCCAAAAATGGGTCCAACAGTTTCACAAAATCTAAAAACATACAAATATGTATCATTACATTTAGAAATAACGAACAGTTAAATTTTTTAAGAGGTGAGCCAACTTGTTTCAAATGGTGTATCGCTCTCCACTGTGTAATCTACTTTAAAAACTATTTCCTACTCAGCATTTGAACCCATGATCGATATAAATGAGAAATGATCCGATGTTGTCATCGTAAAAGTAAGTAATACTTCAAATGGTGCCAATGGGGACATGTGGAGTTCACGTTTTAAAAATCTAAATTATTCCTTGATTTTTAAATGCAAAGATACAAATTGTATCTTTTCATATTTTGTGAAACTATAGAATCCACCATTCAATGGATCAAATGAGAAGGGTAGGATAAAATTTATAGATTTTCTAATTAAGAATCTTTCATTTGATATAGTTTCAAAATTCAAAAGACATACATAAATGTATCTTTGCATTTTGAAATTAGTGAAAAATTTATATATTTGAAAGGTGGATCCCACATGTCTCAAATATCGTCACTATTAGAAATGATTGCACAGAATCATTTCTCATATCTAATTCAGGGGTAAAAACAAGCCCATCCGCGATCTCGGCCAAGATACCGAGATCTCTGGCCCACTGAATATCGGCCGATATCTCACCGATATTTCTTTCTCTCTCTCTTTTTTTTACAAATCTTGGCCGTATTGCTGATATTTTCGAGATCTCTGTCATATCGGCCGATACGAATTGTATCGGCCGAGATTTATACCCTTGATCTAATTCTATCAATGTTTTTTCTCTCGCTTTATTTTGAAGGGTTTATTAAACATGTTGTCTTTCTTTCTGCAAAAGAAATATCATATTTTTATTGGGATATCAGATAATGATTTTGGTTCCGTATTCTCATTTATCGAAATTTCGAATCAATTAGGCCTATTAAGTTTTGGAAAAATGCTACGTATCTGAATCTGTCTCCCAAATTTTTTTTTTTTGAAACATTGGTCTCCCAAATTTGTTTCCTATTAAGTTTCTTTTCAAAAAGGTACATAGTCTTTCTTTAAAATGATACATGCAAACTGCGTTTTTAAATCAGTTTTAAATAAAAATAGAAAAACATTGAAATGATTTATTATATAGATTAAGAAGAATCTAAAAATTATGTTACAGTAAGACAGTGGAATTTAACTAGGCCTGTAAACGGATCCAAATCCGGTTCGTCAGACTGAGTCCAGGATCCAATAAGAAAAGAGTTCTTACTGTGAAATCCAGTGAACCCGATATAAACGGAGTTCCATGATATCGGTATTGTCTACGATGTTTTTAAATTTACCATGATTTTATCGTCAATGTACTGATTGTTGTTAATATCCTGAAAATTATCGATATTGCAGTAAATTCTTGATAAATAGTAATGTCGCAATAATATCTCGATTTATTTTATTAATATTTTTATTTATTATATATATATATTTTTTTTAATATTATATTTTCTGGGAGATTTTTCTGTTAATTTCCTAGTAAAAAATTAAGAATTTGAAAACATTCCGATATTATCAATTGTCGTTAATATTTCAAGAACGGTATTTGTTTCTATGTTACTTATAAACCGTTAGATGCTGTCTGGAATTGTTAGATATGTTTGAAATTTTGAATCTATAATTCCAATTCAAATTGAATTGGTGAGATGAAATTGGCTTCTTTTGTGGGGAACATTTTGGTATTTGCGCATTAAGAAGTGGAAATGAGTTAATGGGTCACTCAATGGAGAAATGGTTTAGTCCAATTTCTGATATTTCATCGAAATTGGTGGATCAATGAATCATGACCTTAACAACATTTCAGAGATAAATTCTCACTAAAATATTACTATTTGAGATTTTATTCTTTATTTAAAATAAATTAAAGGAGTCTAAAAAATTAAAAGTATCTTCTTCTATTCAAAAAATAAAGAAAAATTACAGATGTCTCAAAGATTATTCGATTGCTCTAAGAGGTCTCAAAGAAAGAAAAATATCTTAAATCTTCAGCTGTACCTTCTATTCATCCATACCGATCACTCAAATATAAAAGCAGCCCAAATTATTCGTTTTAATGTATTAATAAGGATGTACTTAAACTTTTTTTTCCAAAAATCGATAGAATAGAATAAAAGAAAAGAATTTACATAGCCGACCTCAAATAGATGGGATAAGTGGCTTTCATGATGATATTTAAAATATTTTTCTAAAAATAAATATATCATTAAGGTTTTATAGAAAGCACACTCTAAAATTCCTACTATTTCGATATTTCATGTGGTCTATTAATATTTTAGGGTCTACAAGGTATAAGAATAGATAGGGACATTTGTGTTTTTTATAATAAAGGAGAGAGAACTTGTCATTTTGTCCACTTGTAATCATCTAAATGGTGAAAATGTATACCGACATCCCATAAAAAACACCAATGTTCTTATCAAGTTCCATTGTATATACTTATATTTTTATCCAACAAATACCCAGATGTAAATTTTCATTAGATGATATTCTTTAGAAAACATTTTCCACCCATCCAAACAGAAGTAAGGAAAATGCTGGCCTCAAGTGTTTGGAAATCATACCTGCTCCACTTATGTGGGTGCACCGAGATGTTGTCCTGACTTTTTTTTCTTTCTTTGTGTTTGTTGGGCAGCAAGAGATGGTGAGATTGGTTGGCCATCGCTTTCATCACTCACTAGAGAATGAATAGCTCCACTTACCACCCACTTTCATAGCATTTGAAAATCCTTTCCAAACCACACTTAATCCAAAACCATGCAATCTTTATTTTTATTTATAGATGTCAAATGGTTTTCATCTGGGTGAGACAATATTTGAAATCACACTCTTTCCTTCCCACATCCATCTATTCACAGTAAATTATATCTTTAATTGTTTTTTTTTTGAATTTATATAAGAGAAACTGTGAGAAATCCAGCGTAAAACCTCTATAGGTGATACCCACTACCTTTGGAGTACACCAGATTAGACCATTGAGGCTTAAACTTGTCATCTCCAGCTTTTTGAGATGAGAGATTAACCAGTTGAGTTACACTCTTGAATTGAAAATCTATCGAAACAGACCTCATTTTGACCCATTGAGTTTTAGACCTATAAAAATCATAACTTTTCAAATACAATGAACTTGATTTTGTGTGACTTATCTGTCTTCCTGTATTGGAACCAATCTATGTAAACTCTATAGGATCAAGCTGCCACTCATTGTCACTTCATTACCTAAATGGTGTAACTTTGTCTTGGCCAAGGCAAGTGCACAGTTCAACCCAAATTTGAATAAAGTGTCCTTAATTCCTTATTGGGGGTGTATGCATTAGGAACAATGTACTTTTCATATATATGTGACATCACTAGTCACCACCATACCATCTACATCTGTTGTTTTCCCTTTGGAGCTTACTGTATAGATTTTGAGCTTCAATAAGGTCTACAAATCTTTGACACTATGACCCCTCGTAGAGACAGAAAAGGAGCAATGGGCCTTTATTTGTCAGAAATAGGGGTGAAACTCGGGTCGGGTTTTGGCCCGAACCCGCATAACCCGATCCAAAAATCATGCGGGTCAGGTTATGAAAGTAGAGTCAGTGGGTCGGGTCGGGCTGAGAAGTCAAAAACCCGCATTGAATTCAGGTCGGGTTTGGTTGAGAGATTTTTAAGTTAACTTGACCGGACCGATCAAACCTGACCCAACTCGGTAAAAAGTAGACTAAAGTAGGTTCAAAATGCGGGTCGGGTCGGTTTTTCGGGTTGAGTCAGATTACAATTCGGGGTCGGGTCAGATCAAGACGTCCGGGTCAAAAGTTCGGATTGGGTCGGGTTCCATATATTAGCAACTCGGGTCAGATTGAGCTTTAAAAAATCCGACCCGACCCGGCCCGATTTCAGCCCTAGTTAGAAATTTTGACTGAAATCTAAAATTTCAATTGACATGTATTCACCAGTTCAAATTTTAGATTTACTAAGATTAGCCCCATTGAAAATCCAGTATTCTTGGACCAAAATTTCATATTATAGCCAAAACTAAATAAATTTAAGACATGTTGGCCAAATATGGTATAGGAACATCATTGTTGATTGATAAAGCAAAGACCTAATGACACAGAAAGCATGACCCTGAGAATAAGTATTGGGCCACCTTCAAATTGGGTCTACATCTGAGTCAAGTCATTTGGAGTCCAGATCCACATTGCCTTGGACATGATGCCACATATTTTATTTTTACTAATATTTATGCAAGTAGATTAGATACGTTACATGAACATCATATATATTTACCATCAATCTTTCATATAATACATATAAATACATTGTTAGTATAAAGGTCATGCACTGGCTTATGTTAATGTTGACTAATTTAAAGGGGTTGGAGTCATGGTCAAGAACCTATTTCAGGGAATGAGAGTCATGAGTTCGATTTACATTTCACTCTAAAGACCACTCCCCGTAGAGTTATCTAGTATATATTGGTATGAAGGCTTGCATATGCGTCGAGGATTAGTCAGGTGCTGTAAGAACTCTGAACACTCTGATAAAAAAAAAAGTGTGCATGCCAACTAGTATGACGACTTTTGTTAGAATTGAATATGGATCTAAATAACTACTAGCGGCCATCAACCACTATCCATGTAATGCACCACCTTTTTTTACAAGATGGGTATCTCTACTTCTACCCTATCAAGCATAAACATTAGAGGTGAGAGTAATACTATGGATATGTAAAATTATCCACAAGTCTCGTATATTAGGTTATCCCGTCAACCACTTTTCTCTGTTCGAATTATCTCCGATTGTAATAATTTTATAAAAATTGTCATTAAACCGTTCAATAATTTGAATTCATTAATTGAGTAACTCTGTTGAGCAATTCAAGATTTTCATTCTAACTTACTAATCTTATTCAGCAGTTTCCACCGTAGCAATTTAGCACTTTAGAATCTCCATTAAACAACATCCTTATCTTAGCACTTAAGCAACTTATCAACTCGTAAGGTTAGTTAGGATTATAAGCAACCAAACATTTCAACAAATATAATTTAGCATCTCAACATACTCTACAAATAGCAACTCACTTCAACCAAAATAGATTTTAGCTTTGAAATTTAAAATACATTTTATACTAAATCTATTAAAATAAAATAAAAAAATACATATGATATAGTTATGAAACTTGGGTACCATATTGAATAAAATTAAGACATAATAATATAGTTAATATTAAAAATTAGATATTTTTTTTATATTTTTAGTCATTTGATATAAAAACTAAAATGAACAATTGATGTAGAAATCATGAAATTACAAATTTTAAGAACTTTTACAACAATCTATCTAGTGTGAACCAATTCATCACAACCGAAACTTAGAGATGCGTGAAATGATTATGAAGCTTGCCTACCATCTTAAAAAAAATGATATTTTAATATACTTATTTATTAAAAAAGACTAGATCTATTCTAAATCTGTAACTATATCACGGCTTGAAAAATGCATGGTTAATTTAGAAACCATGAAGGTTCAAAATTCAAGAATGTTTTGAAAAAAAAAACACTATTATCATTAGTGGGCTACTCTATGAGGTGCGCACAAGCGTATAAATCGGTGGAGAATTGTCATTCTTTACAAAAAGATCTAATTGAACCTATCATTATTTAAAAATTAAAAAAAAAAAATGTAATATGCACCTAATCTCATTTATTAACTTTGAATACTTGATGCATTTTGAGACCGCATAATAATTTTAATTATTTTGTTATTTTGAGATCCAGAGGTGTCCACAACTAGTCCCTAAGGTGTGTGAAAACTCTCCAGTCTGCACAGACCGAGTAAGTCTATAGGGAGTGGCACTTTATTGGAGTTACTAGAGATTGAACCCAAAGACCTCAACCTTAAAGTCTTGTATCTCAACCACTAGATTAACCCTTTGGAGTTTGGATAATTCTAAATATTGGTAGTAGTATTCCATAATTCCATGGCACTTATCCAACAAACATTTTATATCTTGATTGTTGGAATCATCAAATGGGCCACAAAACATGAAAAATAGTGATTAATAAATTTGAATTCTCAAAGGTAATATTAACCCAATTTTCAATTAGTTAGGCTAGGTCATTTGTTTAATACATAGGTTAGGTTCGCCCACCCTTTTTTATAGACGGGTTGAGTAACCCATTTAAGATGATTTAGTTGGGGCAATCAATTTAACAAGAAAAATTCTCAAATAAGCCTTACTATAATAAAGTTAAATTGGTTTTACATGTGGAGCTCATTTTTTAATAAAACAAAAACTCAGACCTCAACATCTCTAAGATTATTTAGAGACCCTGTAACACCCCACCCACATGAGGGTGTGGGAAAAAGTCCCACATCGCCCATGAGGTGGAGGGGATGTGGGGTTATAAGAGGGTACTCCCCTCTCCTTAATACAAGGCCTTTTGGGCCTGGTCTTGTGGTCAAGCCCAATGCAAAGTCATGTAGGCCACCCCATGTGGGGCCCAAAATAGACAATATTGTGCCGAAGGGACAGGTTGTTACATTTGGTATCAGAACACGGTTCAACACTCGGACTATGTGAGCCCTCTACTCTTCTGTGTTGTTTTGCTTGTGTAGACCCCTTGTCAGTGTAACGTGACAGAGCCGGATACGACCCTGGTCTTAAGGGGGGTGGATTGTAGCACCCCACCCACATGGGGGTGTGGAAAAAAGTTCCACATCGCCCCTGATGGAGGGGGTGTGGGGTTATAAGAGGGTACTCCCCTCTCCTTAACACAAGGCCTTTTGAGCCTGGTCTTGTGGCCAGACCCAATGTAAAGCCGTACGAGCCGCCCCACGTAGGGTCCAAAACGGACAATATTGTGTTGAAAGGACGGGTTGTTACAAACCCTAACATTTACCACTCACTAAAATCATCCATTGTTGGATTCAGATACATATTAAAAAAAAAAAAATCAAATACACCATAATAAATGGCCACTTAAGAGACCCTAGAGAGAGATAGGCTCACAAATAGTTGATTTTGTTGTCTATCATTTATCAAGAAGTGTCATTTAAGACAAATGGATTCTTGACTTCTTTTTGGTCCAAAGTGGACACACCGTGCATAATTGATTCAACATTACCATAACATAATGATGTTGAGAGCATCCAATTATTCCTCATCAATGCATGGCTGCATTAATTAGGTATAGGTCAAATGATATCAATCAAGGGGGAAAAAAAAAGAAGTGTAGGACCCACTTTTTCTATGATAATGGTCCTTGAGTGTATAGCCCAACAAAAGGCATCTTATTTGATCAATGAATTCATATTTTAAAGCACAAGAAATCAAAGAAGAACAAATTAATTTAAAATGATTCAATTTGGAGAGCTTAAAATCATCATGACTTGATAGAACTAATCAAATGTGATTCTTGATAGGCCCTCCCTTTTTGCCAAATCAATCACTATAGGTCATGGCCCTTACATAGAGGTGGTAATGTCATGCAAAAATAGATAGATTATTCCTTGGTGGTGTTAAAATTGTTGTGTTTTTGCCAAAATAAAGATATTCTAACAGGGAGTCACCCACATGAGGGAAGTGACATCTTGGAGAACAAGAACTCTAAAATCATAAATTCAGTTCATTGTGTTGACATATAATATAGTGCCTCAATTTAGATCCCAATAGATGACACAGAATGTAGGCAAAGTCACCAATCTTTTATTCCAAGAAAGAAGCAAAGATCAAATATGATTGATTCATCAAGGTCTGATATAATGCCATTGGGAGATGGAACAGAGAATTCCCATTATAAGATGACAAAAATTAGGACAGTGGAGAGGGTGCATTCCCCTTTACCAGATGGAAAGGAACTGTGCTCATATGAGAATCTGCACCCTACCCTAATCTACTGATGAGATGAGCTACACAAAGAAAAGCCATATACCAAATAAATAAACAATAAATAAGGTATCTCATATGGTGGAACCCTCAACCCTAACAGTTCTTTTTTTCTTTTTACCAGCAAAAAAGAAAAACAAAAAGGAAAATGAAGCCCCTACATATTCACAGCTTGAGTCATAGGCCAATATAAGAGCAGACCCAGTTGTGTAACTTGAGCTGACTTTTTTCTCCTGAAGAACAATATTTCCTCTTTCCTGAAAGCCCAAATGCTCAATTCGTGTATACAAGGAAAGTATTTCCTGAAGGTGAAAGATTATTACTTTTAAGAAAAGCATCGTCACTTCGATGCATCCAAACAGAACCTAGAGTGAAAAAAGATGGTCTCTGAAGAACAAAATGGAACTCTTGCTTGTTCCCGTCATAATATGCAAAAATGTGGTCATAATGCTCAGTTTGGAGAGCAAATAAGCATAATTAAAATAGATAAAATTAATTGAACAAAAAATAAAAATGGAAATAAAACAATTCATCATCGTATACGATAAAAATGCTAGTTGTATGTTGGAGTTGCCATTGACTTTGTTTCAGGTCAAATATAAAATGAACAAATCACAAGGCACTCTTGTATAAAGTGAAAAAAAATCAAATTCAGGTAAACTTTGACCTCACAAGCAAAATCATTTGTGGATGCATTTCCCTCATACAAACTATATCAAGCAGAAATTTCAGAACACATAGGAACAGCAGCACGGTGACAAGTTCATAAAATTAAAATAAATAAAAAACTCTTACAATAAATCACAAGATCAAGTCTATGTTCATGATGACATCCACTCTCTCACTTACATGCAAAATCTGTTTGTGCACTCCATCAAGCAAGCTTTTAAAACACTTCAGCCATTTTGCTTGCAAGAACACGTTCACGTCTTTCAATGTATCCAAAAGGGAACCAACCTGCTTTCCCCTTGCATTCACCTTCAGCCCAACCATTACACACCTGAAGAAAGAAGATAATGAGGAAATCTTTATTCCATAAAAGGTGAAGATAACGAGGTCCAGAATATTGTTTACATAAAAAAAGGAAAGAAGCGCTCCCAAGTAATAATTTGCAAAACCTAAAACACTTGTGAACTTTGAAAATTGAAATACAAATGGAAATTGAGATCTCAAAGTAACTAGAAATACCCATACAGCTCCTGCTTTGCTAACCATATTTCCATAATAACCATTTTAATTCAATCAGTACATATCAATTGCAGATTAATGTTCAACAGTGCACTGTAGGGGCAAGGCCTACTAATGGTGATGGTGATAGATCTGTTTGAAAGACCTTTCAACGTACCCATGTCAATCAGTATTAGTAAGCCCTACATGGGCACGCACACCCTATTACCATGTGCACTTGCACTGTAATTGGTTACTTCTGTACTTGAAAATTCCAAGTTCCCATAAAAGAGATCTTGAAATAAATTAAGTCGATATTTTAGTAAATACAAGCTGCCTTTTGTAGCCACCATTTACTTAATTCTACAGATTCTCCCACTTCTTTTTTCCAAAAAAACAGGTTGTTTTCTAGATCTCACTCCATTTCTTTTTTGGAATACAACATTCCCATTCCATTTCTGCTATAACTTCTCAAGTACCAGCCTCAGTTTTCATCAAAGTTCTGAAACTTTAATTGTTGAGGACCAGCTAACATTGTTAGAAAGGTGGGACGTAAGGTAGAAGGACAAATTCTTAGTGGTGTGTTTTTTTTATAACAGTGGCTTGATTAAAGAATTGGGTCCACCATGCATTTCATCCTGAAAGCATTAAGCCTTCCATTTCAAAGTAGCTTTTCACAGTTATACTCTCCCACCAATCCATTTGAAGCCATCTTCGTCAGTTCAAGTTCATATCGATTTAAGAGACAACATCAAAATTCTCAACAAAAGATCTAGATGTAGGGACATTAATGGCCCTAAATCCCAACCCCAACATAGGGACATTAATGGCCCATATGGTTTAAAACTGCTTTACTTGGTAAAAGTCGGACTAAAACCACAAACTTAAATATTGAAATTTAAAACCTTAATTGGGTTATTCATATCATGAATCTCAAGAGAATAGAGAATCATGTTAATACCTAGTAAGAGTTTCTAGTTTCAATAATCAAGCAAATCAGGACCCCATCATAATGGAACAGCCCACATCATCAAGCATGGAGCCAAAATCCATTTCAAGGAAGCAAGAAAAAACAGAAGTGGCCACTTTTGGCTGGTCACACAAATAAAGGTCACCTATGGGGCTCTGTAGCTGTTGCCCAGCAAGTTGCAACCAGCAAAACAAGGGTCTGGTCATGCAGCCCCTCATAAATAAAACCATCCTACTACCCCACCTTCCATAAAGAGGATGTGATCTGGAGCATCCAAAACTATTGAACAGAGCTCCATACTCTCACCTGTTTTCTTCTCTAACGATTCTTGGGTTGGTGTGAGGGTCCATCCCTTAAAGAACCACCTCTCATCCTAGGAAAATCTTTAGGTTTTCATAGTAAAGGAAGAGGAATTGATCAGCAACTTACAGGCACTTTCCTGAATAGCTACAGATTTTTCCTTATTTTATTTTTTTTAATTTTTAAGACCAATCCATGGGGCATGTGTAAACTTCCCTATCCACACACTCCAGGTAAAATTACGGGGAGTGGCACTTCGGGGGAGGGGGCATTGAATTCAAGACCTCCCACTTTCAGAGGTGAGTTCTTGGCCATCACTCCAACCCCATTGGATTGATTTTTCCTGGTTTTCTCTAGGGAAAATGCATCCCAAGCTGGTGCATCAATCATCCATGGAAAACTTGAATCACCGAATATTTGAAATCCACTAATGTGAAGGATTCTCTATCCTCAGGTGAATGGCAAATCTAAAAATCCATGGCTTGCAGGATCCCAAACGATAATAATAATAAAAAAAACCACTGACCAGATGAGCAGATGAGCCTTGTAAAATTCTTAAAGGCCTATGTTTTTTGCTAGCTTTGGGTGCTGACAAGTTGCAGGTTTAGGCATGGTCAGGCATGAATTACTAAACAATTGATATGTGAGGGATACGGAATTGCAACAAGAAATAAAATAGGAGGTTTTGGGATTCCAATAATGGTCCATCAAAGCAGGTCTCTTCGATGGCTCTACTTCATTTGTAGGTTTCCGTTGTACAGGTTTGAGAAGGGTTTGGTTGCAATTTATTTATTTATTTATTTATTTTAAAGGAAAGGAAGGGGAAGAAGAGTGAGGCGGAAACAACTTTTATTCAAAAAGCAAGAAAGGTACAAGAAACAAAGGCCCAGTGAGAGACTGGTCAAAAATCTTTATACCAACATACACTAGAAGCCAGAGGTGCAATTATTGCGTACACCTTTACAGTTGTAACTAAGTTCTTTCCAACTACAATTGAACAAAGACACATCAAAACCAAGAAAAGAATCAGCAACCATTGCCCATTCAATAATATTAGACTTGATCTTCCAACTAAAGGCCTTCCTTCACTTTGCCTTGTCTTACAAAAGTTCTTCCATTTCTCTCAAACCAAACAAACCATAAGAAGGGCACAGAAGTCATTCTCCATAAGGCCTGGATTTTCTTCAGGAAGGACCTGAACCCCATTCAGGGAAAAGAGCTGACAAAGAGGAGGGAATTACCCAAGAGATGGATAAAGGGAAACGAAATGATAGCAAATGGAAAAATCAAAGGGACAATGAAGGAACAGATGATCAATGGTCTCCTCACTCCTCCAACGAAGAAAGTGCTTTTGTTCCTTGTCTTGCTCAAAGGTTTCCTTTTTCCATCTTTTGATATTTTCTTTCACATGTCACATTTTTTCCAAATTTGAATGTTGCCTACCCTGGACATCACATTCCTCCCACCAAGAATTTACCAAAGGTAAAAAATTCTAACATTGCAGCCAATCATTCTCGAATCTTAACAGAGAAGGACCATTTACCATACCTCCCAGATAAAGCACAATAGGGGAGTGATCTGATAAGATTCTTGGATTGTCGTCCTGGCCATTTACCATTTACCATACCAGCATATCTGGGTGCTTCTAATCCAATTCATCTGAAAGAAACGGTCAAGCTTTGATTTTATCAAGGAAGTTTACCCATTTGACCAGGTGAATTTGCATCCAAGAATTGGAGGGCCCACAAAATTGCATTCAGAAATGAAATCTAACATTCTTCTCATACTCATTGTGGATTGTCCTATTGATTTTTCTGAAGCAAAACTAGGGTGTTAAGTCTCCTCCTAAAACCATGGTACCAACTATGCTCCGGCTGAACATTGTAATTCCAGCCACATGACCTCCCTATTTCTGTAGTGTCAGATCATAGAGAAGCACAGAAATCTACAGAAGATGCTGTGATTCTGAATTCTATAGCCAACACATAGGACCCCCCATTGCCGATTCCAAAACCAACTCGTCCAGGTCCAGATTGTCCATATAACTCCTCATAGACCTACAGAATTGTTAAACCTTCCCAGCTATTCCCCTCCCTCCCCCTCCTCCCCAAGATATCGAAGTGTTGTTGAAAGGCTGATCCATCTTGGTTTCTTGTAACAGAACTGAGATCAGATGTTTTTGCTGAATGATATCCCTCAAAAATCCTATCTTTTCTAGGCCACCAAGGCCCCTTACCTTCCAGCTTTAGAGTCTTCATCACTTCTTTAGAATCAAAATGCAAACCCAAATGCCGAATGAAAAAAAAATCATTTACGTCACTTCCCCGTCATAATTCAGAGAGAGAGATAAACCCTTCAGCTCCCTTACACCTTTAATCTAATTTTTTCTTCTTGAAATCAGGTATACCTATTTTTCCTGCGCATCAGTAATTGAAGATGAGAAGACTTCACTATTGGTCTCCGCTAAAGGACCACCTCTCCCAGTAGGCTATAGTGGAGCCCACCTCTTCCAATAAAATTGTCTTTTAAATTGAGAGCTACAACAGTTGTCCTCAATATCACCTGGACCAATTGGCAGAGACAGCGGCTTCAGAGGCAGTGGCGTGGAAAGCATCCCAATCGTCAATAGTGCCGCCTTCCTGCCCATCCGGAATATGTGGATGCATGGAAGAAGACAGAAAGGCAGAAATGACAGGAAAATTCTAGAGCAAAGTAATAAATATAAAGAAAGAGCTCAAGCAAAGCAACCGCTTTTAATTGAAGAATTCTACCCATGCTATCCAACTAATTATTTTCTTCTAGAGAAGCTCTAAGGAAACGGGGGTATACATTTCAAGTGGAGAGACTGCAAATTTATCATGGACTGGGCCCCACATGGTTCTGTGGAATGGATTGTGGATTTCATGGATGTCATAATTCAATAGTAAGTCCTCAACTTGATCATCACAACATTGTGAGATGGGCCATGAAAAATAAATGACTTGTAGAAATCAAAATTTTAAAATCTAAAATCACAAAGCTAAAATAATCAAATGAGGCTCAAATTTTACATGTCTTTGTTATTTTCTGTATATTTCATCAGAAAGTATATGGCTCACTATAATATTTAATGAATAGCCTCCCTCGATAGGGAGATCCGAGAAGTTTCCCTAGAGTCTTTCTTTCTTCTAATTTTATTTGTTCTATTAAAAACACACAAAGAAAGTAGACATAATAAGTTATAAGTGGACGAACTTTCATCCATAAACTCAAATTTTAGCCACTTAATCTTAATGGTCAAAATCACCGGTCTCTCTCTCTACAGAGGTGGATTGTGCATCTAGGAATCCAACATGATCTAGATCTAATACTTGAGACAGGTGTGGATGTGGATTTGCCCTCATCCAATCTGCATCTAACCCATTTACAACCCTAGATCTGAATCAAAATCCATTTGCAATCTAGATCTGAATCAAAATCCATTTGCAATCTAGATCAGAATCTACAAGCAATAGTGCAATCACAAACCATCATAACTCCGACGGTAATCCATCATGATTCAGATCAAGATCCATATGCAATCTTGATCTCACCGCAAACAAGTGAACCAGTTTGGTCAAACAATGCAGATTGAGAACCCAGTAGGTAGTAGGCCATTGAATAACAGAATCTGTAATGAGGAAATTTTCCACTTTGTAAAAAAAGGATCAAATAAGTACCTTTCTAATAACAACATAGTCACCAACTGATAAGTTTAACTCCACATCTGATTCAGCTTGATATGATTGTATAACCTGCAAAAATAGCATTTAAAATAAGAAGGTTGGATAAAAAAAATCATTCTAAAACTGAATCAGTCCTGTATTTCTATTACTGGAGAGAGAGAGAGAGAGAGAGAGAGAGAGAGAGAGAGAGAGAGAGAGAGAGAGAGAGAGTACCTCTCCCAAAAAGTATCCCATAGAGTCAGTTGATCCATCATATGTTTGGGAAGCAAAGATACCATTGACTTCTTCATATGATGGAGGAGGTGGTGGAGGGCTGTCCACAGCAGGGCTAGGAGACGCTTCAATTCGTTGGCGCTCTGAAACCATCTGCTAAAGGAAAGATTGGAAGTTAAATTACTGCAGGTATCAAAATCAAAAATAGCAAACAAGTACAAACTATTATGGGAGTAGCTAAAAGGCTTAAAAACAAAATTCATAGCTGTTGCATCAACGGAACTGCATTTTTTTATTTTTTTTGAAAGGCAAAGGAACTACATGTACCTCCCCTTCCAGCTGATCAAGCATCTGTAGAATTCTCTGATGATAAGTGCGTTCCGATTCAACCTTAAAACAATAAATTTCCAGTTTTAATACCAATATCCATGAAATGCAACCACAAAGTCAAAAAAAAAAAAACTACATAAAAATCGATAACAAAGGTTACCATGGCAATGAGTCGCTGAAGTGTTAACCGTTGCTGTTGGGCTTCAACAGCAGCCATCGCCGCCGCAGCTTCCTTGCCCAATACACTCATGTTTGACTTGAGCTCTTGAAGCTTGGCTTCGGCAGCTTCTAGCCTTGCAATATTATCAGCATTTGCAGTGGTTTCTCTCACTTTCATTTGGCGTTTTGAAACTTCAATAGCCTGTCCAGGTTCCAATATATGTATGTTAATAGAAATTGGTTGATGAAATTACCAACTGACATTCAACATGCCACAAGTATGCCAACTTTATCAGAAATTACACTGTAACTTTGAAGAATTGAGCAATTAAACAATTTAAAAAAAAAATGTTTGTTCAAAATGAGAAATATATTGTTGTATGAAATTGAGATTAGTGTGTGGTATGAAAATGAGATAGTGTGAGCATAAGTACAAAATGAAACTAGCATTTTAACAAAAGGATACATCCAGCAAACCAAATAGATAACCCTGCCAAATAGGCTGGGCCATATTAAAGTTTACCTGAGCTTCAGCTTCCTGTCTCATTCTGTCATAACGCTGAGCAAGATGTCTCGCATCCTCCAAAGGTGCTCCCATTACCATGGCCCTTAATGGCTCTGCAACCTGGAGACAATGAATTACACATGATACTAAATCAAGAGTATGCATGGCAGAAGATGAGACATGATAACTAATTCCAAAAGGATAGACAAAAGGTACAATTGATGTGGACCATCTAAATTCTTTAAAGCACAGCAGATACACTTTCCAAACAGACATTACAGAATATAAATCTTCGAGAATTCCCACAACGCAAGGTCAATAGGTCACATAGTGATCATCTTCAAAGAGGTTCAACCAAAGGAAAAAAGAAGACATGTTCAACTTACAACGAGAGCAGGAGACAAAAGGCATTTTTGACGTAGGACAAAAGTGAAAAGTGCCCTAAAATGAGGGACATTCAAAACCCTAGATAGACTAAGGAGTCCCCTACCCCCCAAGCTCCCAAGACTGATGGGGAGAACATTTTGATTGTTGGTCTTTGTTTATGTAAACCAACTTTTGCTAAGAAGTCCGCCATACTGTTTTCCGATCGTGGTGTATGAATGAAAGTGATGCCTCCGACCTACACAGCTTCCAAATGTCCCTAGCAATGCTAACCAGTCTCCATGGGGGGAAATTCTCATTACTAGCCCAGGAGATGGCCTAGTCGAGTCACCTTCGATAATGAGGTTACCACTCCTCAGTCCAGACCAAACTTGGAGTGTTCTCCAGATTGCCCTCAGTTCTGCCTCGTTTCCATTGTCCCTAATGGCTCGGATAATGCTAATAGCATCCTACATCATGCAACACTCCACCTATTTTTGTCGACCCAAGTTTACCCCATGTTGCCCCATCCACAATGAATTTACATGATCCTATGGGGGGCAAAACCCACTCGACCTTATGCTTCCTAACTTTCCCAACCCCTTTCATGCATCCTTTCCAATACAAAAAGAAATCCTCGAGTGCCAGTCCCATAAACTCCTTACACACAGCCAACCATCTTATAAACTACCATTTCGCCCTTCAAACACCTCTCTAGGTGCCCCCCTCTTCCCCTCAAAAATCCTCCCATTGCGCTCTTTCCAAATTGCTCACGAGACTGCGTTCGTTACCACTTTCCATGCTACCCTATGTCTACCTCTAAACTGACACTCTTCCTTCAACCAGCATGAGGCCTTTTGGGGTGTGTGTATGGGCACATATCCCAATGCAAAACCATGAGGGCATGTGTGAGCCAAAAGCGGACAATATCATGCTCGGTGGGGCAGGGTCGTTACAGATGGTATTAGAGCTAAGGGCAGCTCTAGTCCTAAGTGGGGAGATTGTGATTACCCACACCAGATGGAGAGTGGGGGGAAGTACTCCATGTGTGTGGATACAGGGAGAGAATTTCGCTAGTGTGGCATTGGAGAGTAAGGGAGAATACTCCAAAGTGTTGTTTAAAAGTCTCACATTGCCTGGAGGTTCCCCGAATCTTGAGATATAGTGACACTCTTCCTTCAACCAGTATGAGGTCTTTTGGGGTGTGTATATGAGCGCAAATCCCAATGCAAAACCGTGATGGCGTGTGTGAGCCCAAAGCGTACGATATCATGCTGGGTGGGGCGGGGTCGTTACAATGTTCAAGAGAATCGACTGAGAGTGAATGGGCACTTATATGGGTTTTTATGTGCCTTGAATTATTTGTAGTTTGAGCCAAGCCCAAATAAATGGGATTTTGACTTATGATATGACGATGATGAATTATCTGTAGTTTATGTCGAGTTGCCTTGATTGGGATTGTAAAACCCGCTTTGGCTGCCTAAGCTTGCTGTACTTTATCTTTCAGAATAAAAGTTTCGTTGTGTTCAGAAAACAAAACAAAACAAAATTTATTTTGACGATTAGTTTGCAAAAACCTCAAACATTTTTTTGCACTTATGCTTGGAATTATAGGACATCATATATCTGACTTTGAAACTTGGAACTTTTCATTAAATATTCAATATAGACTAGCCCTTATGGATTACAAATACATAATAAACTGCACAGATCCCATAGACAATAGATATGCTAAGATGAAGAAGGAAAAGTAAATTGTACCATTTAACAGGTTCCATGCCCTGTTGACTTGATCATTCGATTGATCAGTCAAGAGATTTAACTAGAAACTTACCCAAAGGTTCAGAAACCCAAAACCTGAGAAATTTGAATATAGTGCCTTGGAAACTGAAGCAAATTTTTCATTTCTATACCTCAGACAACTACTCATTGGCCATTAACACTAGAAAGTGCTAGCATTCAGCTTGAATATTTTTCGACAATGAAGATTTCAACAATGCATTCATTCATAAATCAATCAATAGAAATCCCAATTTATTACATGACAGGTTGAAATCAGCTTCTATTAAAGGGAAAAAAAAATAGAACAATCCACAAGAACTTGACGTCAATTTTTTGTTTTAATATGAGCTGGAATAAATTTGTAGAAGAAAAAAAAACAAAATAGAATTAAATTTGAGCTTCATGTCCAGTCCAATAAACTATGGTACTCAATAGGGAATGGTTTAAGTGGATCTAAATTCTCAAATGTAAATAACTAAAAAAATGAAGCACATATGTTAATATCC
The DNA here is from genome assembly GCA_022113865.1 of Chimonanthus praecox. NCBI lineage: Eukaryota > Viridiplantae > Streptophyta > Magnoliopsida > Laurales > Calycanthaceae > Chimonanthus > Chimonanthus praecox. Next base: position 49,559,027 of record CM039093.1, on the reverse strand, counting down.
TGACCAGAGAATCCTTATCATTTTTGGTGCAGCAAACTATGAGAAACCACATGGACACACAACATCAACATCCTGAACGCATAATCCTTGTAATTCATTGTACAGCAAACTAAGAGTCATACGTACACGCAAGCGCACATGCAGCCTCAAAACAATAGAAGTTTTTGAAATCAACATGAATACATGCACAAAAAGTGTCAAACTGAAGAAGCTTCGTAAATAGTGTAAATAGTCTCAGACAGTGGAGAAAATAAAGCATAAGGTCATGTCATGGACTGCTGGTTTATGGGTTTTCATGGATGTGCCTTATCTGGTTTAAATAGGTGCTTATGAGTTCTTTTGGGAAGTGACCATGCTCTACCTTTGTGGTGCATGGCTTTTAATAGATTTGCAGTCACCATTTAAAAAAAAAAAACAGAAAAAAGATTCTCTTTGGGTGTAGGGGGAGATGGGGAACTCCGTATTGTACCTATGTTAATGTGGTGTACTGTACATATTGTATTTTTAAACTGATAACCATGTATACCTCTCCTATATGTGGTCTATCGCATTTGTACCCTCTACATTATTTAATGAATTTATTTGTTACTCTTTTTTTTTTTGAAAGATATTCATTAGTTACTCTTTCCAAAAACAAAAACAGAAAAAAAGAAAAATAGGATCCCAAAGCCTCCCAACATTATTTTTCCTCATATTGATCTCCAGAAACAAATACATATAGGCCCTTCTGTTAATACCAAATCAGAAACATCTAAAGGCAGAATCCAAATTGGGGCAGAAGAGGTTACCGAAATAAATTTCCCGAGACCTACATAGTTTTTTCCTTCTTTTATTTTCTGAAAGATCCCCAAGATCTATATAATTGTGGCCACCAATCCAAAATTATATGGGTTTTCAACTTCCACAACTAAAAATATTCATTTCTTTTTGTAATTTCAACAAACACTCACATTTCAAGGCAACATATGCATGATAAATGACAGCAAATGTAATCAAGAAAAGCAGAAATGTAATCAAGAAAAGCAGAAGTCTGCTGTAAAGAATATTTATTACCCTTCAATCACATGTATGACAAGCCAAAATGAGATTGTGATGAAATTTTATTTTTTGAAAGTATGCAATTTTATTAAGTGGAAAAAGTAACAGTGCCTCATCTACCATAGTGAGATACCAATTGCAAGCTCGTAGTGAACAAACAGGCTTTCTAGCCAGTCATCAATGAAGAATGGATGGTTTGAGACCCACTGGAACGACTCAGGTGGTCAGGTCAGTTTAACCAGCGAGTATAGATGAATCACTGGCCATAATTGAATATAAATTGTTTCAAATACAGTACATTTGATGCCATCTTAAAAAAAAATTCTATTATAAAAACATGTACAAAATGACAGTTATATCTTAAACATTTTTCTCAGTGGTTTACTACTATTATTCTCAATTATAACTATGGTTCAAACACTTCCAAGAGCAATCCTTGGACAACACAACCTAGCCAAAACCTGTCAACCACTACCTGTTTCTAGTATAAACCATTTGTTTCAAAGGGTTTATAAGGAATCATGTCTCCAAGAGAAAGCCCTGGCTTAACCCAAAACTTAGATGGGCTTGCACACTTCAAGTCTTGTTATTCTGTTCACAAAGTTCGTGCATTTCAGGTCTTGTTCAGAGTTGAAAGGCAGCCGCATACTTGGTAACATTAAATACTGCCAAATACACAAATATTGAACAAACTGGGAATTGACCCACGTCCAGAATCCACTTATCCCATGATTGGAGTTGCACCCCAACATGCCTTAACATCAGTTCAAGACATACTGAAGACAAAACATCTATCCAAGTGAAAAGTTGAAAATATTCGTACTTCATTCCAAAGTTCTAAAATAAAGAAGAGAATAAGGACATATTTAATCATGCATATCGACAATTAATTACCATACCTGGGTACCAAGGGCTTTCAATAGATTCCCACGTTCCTTTTCCATTTGAGCACGAGTTCGCCCATAACTGAGTGCAGCTTTTGATAAAGTACTGCCACTGGTGCAGGTATTTTCAGCACCATATTTCCGACTGTCTTCTGACAATTTGTTGCCTGTGAAAATATGTTTCTGTTTGAGAACCTGATAATCTCTAAACCAAACTACGGCACTCACAAAGGACATCACAACTTCACTAGCCTATTGCCTACCAATCTCAACTTGTTTTGACCCAGTGACAATAAAGCCTTCTACACCACGAACAATATCCCTTTGAAAATGCTGAAGAGGGCAATAAATGAGGGAATTAGAAAAAGAAATGAAGCAAAAACACAAATAAAATAAGGAAGAATGGTAACCTTGCCCGCACGTGTAGATATGTAAAGCTTTTCAAGTTTTTGATGCTGTTGAAGTTCTGCCTCATCAGTAATTACATTGTCTGAACCACCATAACCCCCAGCTCCAAATTGCTTTAGAACAGCCTGAGATTAATTAACCAGTAATAATAAAACATTTCAGGAAAGTTCAAGAATGAAAGAGTAATTCTATTTCCCTACAGCTCTGAAAACATATTGAGATAGCTAAGAATAATTCTCGTCTCCAACAAGGGCCTGATTAGTGATCGTAGATAACATCCACCCAAAACACTGCAGGTGAATCAGACTCATCTCCGATTAGATGAATTAGGGGAAAACTAATTCATCAGATTTCCCAGTTCATAATGGTCTGAGGCTCAGAATCAAATGCAGAAGCCAATTTGTAGAAGACAATGTTAGCATTAAGTCATGATCCACTTAACTCATCGTCATCATCAAAGTCATTAACCCCAACACATCAAGATCCACAAAACTAGATTTCTTATTTCTCTTTTAGTACATAATTCTTCCTTCTGGCTTGCTCAGAGCGAGATTTGCTTTAACACAACAGGCAAACACACTAAGCATGCTTATGCATGTGCACCCACGATGTCAACATAAGATGCAATTGTATAAACAAATGCGTGCAAGGACTCAAATATAATATACCCAGCATCAGAAATCACAATTTAGAAACACAGTTACGGAAACCATAATTCCACGGGTTTGAACCATTACTTAACAGCTAATATGAAAGTCCAAACTGTCATCCGGTAAATAAATAAATAAATAAAAGTTCAATTGTCTAAAAGAAATAAAAGAATTTAAAATTGTCAAAAATAGCAATAAGGAGCTTTAAAACAAATTACATACCATTAATGAAATGAAAGAACCCAACCAGCAAAGGACACAGGCTCAAGGAGAAAAACCTTAACCCAGGCCACAAGAAGGATGTACGGAACAATCCCAAGCCCCCACCCTATCCAAAGTAAATAAAGGCTAACAAGGTCTCACTGTAACACAATTAAGACCACACCCTCTTTTGCTGCAGTAAATTTATGGGTATCATAGGCAGAGATAAAACTTCAGAATATGTTATATGGCATAATTTAGGGATGAAACTTGGGTTAACCCACATGACCCAACCTGGAAAAACATTAAGGTTGGGTTAGACATATGTGATCTATGAGATATGTTCAATGAGGCAAAAAGAAACCAGAAACCAGACTCACATTGGGCTAGGCTTGGTTTACCTCTGAAACTCAGCACAACTCGACCTAACCCAATCTGAATTGATCAGATATTGATATCTAGATACTGTTATTTTATTAATTATTGTGGATTCTATTTTTTTTTGTTATAATTGTTGGAACTTAAAATCAAATTGTTAATGGAGATGATTATACATGTACATACTGTTTCACCCTTTCTTTGGGAATGTTATATGTGAAAATATGCTTAAAAATAAAGGAAGTGTATAAGTTAACCAAGTTGGGCTCATTGGGCCATGTTGGCTCCTGGATCAAGGTCGTGCCATAGTTATCAGTCTAGATTAGGGTCAAGCTGAATCATGATGGTTGGGTTGTGAGGTCAGGTTGGGTCGGACTAAGCTCAGCTATGCCTAACACTGGTTGGGCTGGGGTCAGCAAAAGCCAACCCCAACCTGCCTAAGTTTCAGACCTATGGCATATAACTACAACTATGAAGAGTCCAGGGTTTCACACATGATAATATTTTAAAGTAACAATCACTGCCAAAACAGTCATTGGAATGAATGAAATATAAGAATGTTTAAAGGGAAATGATCTTATGATCCTCTTGACATGAAGTGATGGAACATGTTAAGTAGAATCTCATTAACTGGTTCAACACTGGACATCCAGTAGAATGTCATATATGGATCTAAAAAGTGACAGGGCTTCATCAACCGAATCATAGAAAACCATTAGAGACCATTGTTGCAATCTAAATAGACACTGTATTTCCATGTTCTATTTATTTGCACTTCATGATTGGCCCACCGCATTAGTGGTTGTTTTTAATTTCATTCAATAAATTTCACGAATTCTCAAAAAGGGGAAAAAGGCGTGATGGAAGTGTTTTAAAGCACAGATAAAATGAGTGTAAAACGTGTCGCAATTCTAATATAATAAATCGCACATGCTCAAATATTAATTGTCTTATAAGACGGTGGGGATAAAACCATGTTGCACAGGTAAGGGGCCATGTGTTGGAATCCAACACTATAACAAGATGCATGGTTCAAGCAATTGCAAAACATAGGAATTGTAATTTCAGCATGGTATTTAAATAAACTTAATATTTTCTTAAATAAAAATAAAATAAAACACCAATAAAATAAAATTTAGATATTTCCTCCTGACAATCAAGTAATAAATAAACCCCAAGGGGTTGGCCTGATGGTCAAGAAGCCCGCCTCATGAAGCAAAGTCTTGAGTTCAATTCACGCTCAACCCCAACGAGCCACTCCCCGTAGTTGTGGACCCAGTGTGTGGTATTAGGAGGAGTGAACATGCCCCAATGATTAGTCACGTTAAAAAATGTCCTTTGTCCCACTACATGTGAGATGCTTGGACACCTTGGTCATAAAAAAAAAAATCAAAAGTAATAAATAGTTCGATATCTAAGCCATGTTAAAAAAATTAGAAGGTGTGAAAACTGTCACGTTAGGAAACAGTGTTAAAATAGTAATAGAAGAATCCAATGCAGCATGATGATGTTTCCTACATGGGCCATCATATCAAAAGTTCAAAACAATTTTCTCATCTACCTGGATAAGGGTTTCTTGTATTCTACTTTTCCACCAACCTTATCAAGAATCATAATCACCCCATAACTGTCACGTTCTTTATTACCACCACAATCCAACTCTTTGATGGCCATCCCTCCTCCTAGTACCTTCTATTTCTAATGATCCAATTTTATGAACTGGTGCTATTTCTGGTCTTCTGCATATGTGCCCAAACCATCTAAATGGCATTCATAATCTTCTCCTCCATAGGGACAAACTACATTTTTAAGATGTGTATATTGCTCACTTCTCATAATCCAAGCAGCAAAATGGAAAATGGATAACCTTTCCTAAAAATTAACACTGAAGGAACAATCTTGCATCAGACTATCTTATAAAATGTCTTCCCTAAAATGTGGAAACGGGATACTGTCATTGAATGGAGAAAAGATCATCCAATGTCTGCAAAAATAAGTCTGCAGCAAGGTCCCATAAAAAGTATAAAAGCAGAATATAATCCATCACCGAATGTGGGCAATGTCAAAAATTTCGACGATGCCCTAGATAAACGGGCGTGCACCCCAGCGCAAATTCAACAAAAATAAACAAATAAACTAACTATTTGAAGTACAGAATCCCAACAGAATAAAGAAAAAGGAATCCTATTGCGTCGTAACAAAGGAGAATGCAATCGGAATTGGAAACGCAGTCACATTCAAATTAGCACAGAATCTACTCAATTGCAAGTGCAAAAATCGAGAATCCAGCAAACACAGGGGATTGGGGATCTGAAGGGAAAGCAGATCTGTGACAAAAAGGAGTAGGGATAGCGGTGGAATTGCAGAAGAAAGGGAATGGGAAAAATCAAAAAAGAAAAAAAAAAAAGGGTACCTGCTGTTGTTTGGCAACCTGCTCCCTTAGCTTCGTGGCCTGCTTCCTGATTGCATCCATTCAACAGAAAAATTGGCGTTTTTTGAATATCAAGTAACAGATTTGCAAAGGAAGTAGAGGAGAAAAATAGAGAGAGAGAGAGAGAGAGAGAGATCTTCAACCCACTAGAAAAGAGTCGGGCAGAGAGATAGAGTGACTTTCAAATACTTCCGTTACTTTCTATATATTTTGTCCGATCCTCTGTTGTACATGCTACACTGATTTTATTTCAAATTGATTTTTAAAAAGACTTCGTTACGTGAATGTTATTCTACCGGTGAGAATCTTATTTTGTACTAGTGAAAAACTGAAAATTACGCCACTTTTTTTTAGATGTTTTTATTTTTATATTTTTTATAAAGATCTTAATTTTAGATATTAAAATAATAAATTGTGAGTTAAGTTCTTCACACCTAGTAAATTTAATCATAGATTACATCTCCTCAATTTAAGGTAACAATGATAAGATTAGTAAATCCTTTCAATTATAACCAAATCCAATTTTAAAATCTTTTTTATTTATTTTATACAACTTTTCTATTTTTTAAATATTAATATGATAATGACATGTGGTTTTTTTCAAATTCACCAAATCAAATTTTAAAATTATTTTTTCTATTTTTATTTATTTTTACAACTTTTTACTTATTAATATAGAAGTAAGTTTAATACTCATTGTACGACCACCATGAATTGTCCTTTTTCATAAATGGACCAGTTGGGAATTGTTAAATGGTTTTCAAATCCGGTTAGGCCAGGGATATACTTGGTAATCTGAGGATTTCGCTTGTACAAGATATATGAGGTGGTCATAATCTAAGGCGGTCGTCGTGATCGTGGATGGAAGCTCCAAAATATAGCAATATGATCTGAGTTGATCTGAGTTTCGCTTGTACGAGATATACTCGATGGCTATAATCGAAGGCATACATATAATCGATGACTATAAAGAGGAATAAAGAAGTTAAGAATTGGTTCTTAGAAGGTTTAATGAACGTCGAATCGAACAAATGCCGGACTTAACTTCCATGCATACATATGATTATTTAATTTCATTTAATTGTGAATCTCAATTAATTGTAGAAATCATTGCCTTTGAAATACAATTCCACATTCGCTTTTTTCTTCAATTGAAAACCTAATTTTTTCGGTAAATTTTGACTCGATAAAATTTAAGAGTTGATTTTTTTGAATTTTTATTGTTGAAATCTTTATTTTTTCAAAGATGAAGTATTTTTATATATCTCAAAATTGGTGTGATGTTTGAATCTCTATTGTGAGGACATAAAGAGCTGGATTCTTCTAAATATTTTTTTTACATTTCCTACTTGCAGTGAATGTAAGAAAATATGTTTTTACAATTGCGAACAATATAATAAATAATGAATTCTTATTAAGATGTAAATATATTTTTGTTTTAATAACATTACCTCAATTTTTTTGTTCTCTGATGATTCTCATCAAAATATTTATATTAATTCTAACTTTGGTGACTCTTTTGCTAGGTTAATTGTGTTTTTTTTTCCACCTTTGTGTTGATCTTGTACATCGAAATGCTATGACATTGTAAGATACAATGGTGACTTTTTTTTATGACCCCCATCCAAGTAAAATTTATTAAGAGACATAAGATAGAGTGAAATTCTCATTTTACCTCTATCAATGTACCGCTCATCAAGTACCGGTATACCGATAACGCACATCTCTGCATATTAGTACACCGTTACTTAATGAGCAATACACCAATAGATGTAAAATAGAAATTTTACCCCATCCCATGTCTTCTAATTGATTTTGCCCATGTTAAGATAGCTGGTCGTCTAATTGGAGTGAAAATATTGATCATGTGTGTCAAACTTTTACTTTCATTTAAAATAAATAAATATATAATATAATGATTGAAAGCACCACTGTACTCCTTGTTAGTAATTATCAAAAGGATAAATCCACGATTTTCATTTTGAGACAGGTCATTATAATATTCTTTTGCAACATCATTTCATAACGTAACTTGTAATCTTTTTTCTACGTTATTGATTATATATACTATCAATACGTGATGAATTCTATTAGGTCGCGTGACAGTACTTTCGGAATAGGTAAAATAATTTATTCTCACGATTTTCTACACGTAAATTAAAAAAAAGGTACCGTCATGAGTAGGTTTTGAGTGATATTGGCTGATATTTCGGATATTGGCTGATATTATTTTTTCTCTACTCTTTTTTAATTAAACAAAACACTTTTTTAAAAAAAATCTAAAAATAAAAAAATGTAAATATCAATCGATATTATGGCCGATATTAATATGATATCAGCCAATATTAATATGATATTGTCCGATATTATATACGTACTTGGCCAATATTTATTTCCTTGCTATCCAGTTTAAGCAATTGGCTCCATTTCTATTTTGTCTTATTGATATTGTTGAAACAGTTCCAACTAATCCCATTATATCTACAGATACATCTCCAACCAGGGGTTTTTTTAATATCGGCTCATACAGTATGTATCAGCCGATATTTATTGATATTCGATATATATCATCGATATCGTCCAATATTAATGATTTTAATTTAAAAAAGAAAAAGAATAGAAGAGATAAATTTAATGGCTGATATTCGGATGCTGATACCGAGATTTTAACCCCTGTCTCCAACTAATCCCATTATATCTACAAATAATAGTAATCAATGTTATTATTTGTTTAATTTTGAATAATGTAAGTAAATCCTTTACGTCGTTTTTCATTTACCGAATGACATCAAGTAGTACATTGAATATGGTATTCTTAAGTATTCTTGTTTAATTTATGTCACTACTGCATCTTTCTCAAAAACAATTGTTGTTCATTTAAAATTATTCTGTAGTTGCCTGTATATTTTTATTTTGAAGAACAATATATTTAGATGTCTAATTTGTGGGGCATGTATAAATTTTTCAATTTGCACATTTCGAAAGAGCAATAAGAAGTGACTCATTTTGTATCGAGAGAGATTTGATCTGAAAATTTCCTACAAACAAAGACAGATTTTGATCTGAAAATTTCCTACAAACAAAAATAGATTTTGATCATCAAATCAATCTCTCGGAATTTTATATTTTTGTGATATGGCACTAGCCTTTAGTTAAATTAGTTCCAAACTTTTTAATATCATTGTTAAAAAAACGTGAGCATTCTTTGTTTACCCTAGTTTTTATAAAACTAATAGATATTGATAGATTTTATTTATTTATTCGAAAATCATACATTGTATGTAATAAATTGTATTACCTTTTGGTCGATAAGAAGCAATTTTCGAGTTGGCCCGTCATCTCTTGAGTTGCTATATTTTCCAAGAAAATAAATAGGATATAACAATGAAACTATAAAAGATTATAAACTAAAAGGAAGTACAAAAACTACAATGGCTCTGCTTCTCCTTTTCTGTTTCTGCTTAAAAGGAAGTGAATGAAAGAAGAATTTCTAAAAGGGTAGCGATCCTCCATGTGAGGTTTGTGTAACTAAACACGAATTTTAGTATATTATCAATTTTACCTTTTTTATGAACAATAAATTTTGGTGAGCCAATTTTACTGTTCATGCAAAGGGTAAAATTTCGGCGAGCCGATTTTACTTTTTGTGTGAAAATTTCGATGAGCCGATTTTACTATTCATGCAAAGGGTAATATATCGGCGAGCCGATTTTACTGTTATGCGAAAGGTAAAATATCTGCGAGCTGATTTTACTCTTCATGCGAAGGATAAAATTAACAATAAACTAAAACCCTTGTCTGATTACATAAAACTCCCGTGGGAGGATCGCTGCCCTTCCCAAAACAACCCCTTTTAAGAAAACTCAAGGGGACGGGCATGTGGGCGTCACTACATGTGCGAGCCCAATGGATCTGGCCCAAGTCCATTTGATCCAAAACGTTAATAGTCTCATCCATCTTTGTTGAGTTGGGCTTGGTTTGAAATTTGCCATTATTTATCATTGTCTTCATCTTCTCTATCATTATTATCTAGGGCCCCAACTTGCGTCAGGTTTTGGCCCGACCCGCATGACCCGACCAAAGAAATCATGCGGGTCGGGTCAAGAATTTCGGGCCAACGGATCGGGTCGGGTTGAAAAGATAAAAACCCGCATGAAATTTGGGTCGGACCGGGTTGAGGATTTTACAGGTGAACCCGACCCAACTCGATCTGACCCGGCTAAAATTAGGTTAAAATGGGTTCAGAACGTGGGTCGGGTCAGAATTTGGGTTGATTCGGATTAGAATTCGGGTCGGGTCGAGTTCTAGAGTTCGGATTGAGAATTCGGTTCTGGTCAGATCGGGTTGGGTTTTAAGAAACCCGACCCGCCCAACCCGAGTTGCAGTCCTATTATTATCATTATCGATATAACTACTAATCTTATCTGAGTTGAAAATTTTCAATTTAACATCTTATGTACTTGGGCCCATTTTATAGGGATATTTGAACTGTTGTCTAGGGGACCATCAGGGCCGAAAAATGGGCTTCCTTAGAAATGCATGCAATATTGTGATATCCATCATTTGGGCCTTCAGTAATTTAGTATGCACAATGGTATTACTGTATTCGAAGAAGATTTAATGGATACATGCATAATAGAGGTACTGAGACATGATAGAATTGAAGCTATTCATTAAAAAAAATCTCCTCGCCTGAACTATGTAAAATTTGCCAACAAGAACACATGTTATAATCTAAACTCAACCTACACATTAAATTACAAAAGTCATTATTAGGGGTCTCGTTCACATGTGGATCGACCATTGTTTAATTGGACTCTGTATTATCAGGCCGAGCTGAACCTTAGTATATTCAGACTCTGTATTTTCGAGCTGGGCCGCGGACGGTGCAATTATTTTATCGGGCCAGACCTAAATCCGTTTACATGCCTATAATAATAATCAAAACCATACTTAAAGTGATCCATCCATCCAATCTACCTTTTTCTTTTGTTCTATCCCCAATCCTTAGAATGTTTTTCAAAGCCATACATTCTCCATGCACTAGAACTCATTAGGTGGCCCCACATAAACCATAATTATAGAAACTAGCCCTATAACTCAATGTTATCAGAACGGGACCGTCTAACGAATCGTCTTCAAGGCATTTTGGATTTAACTGAGTTCAGCCGCAATCAAAGCCCGTCAAGTAATAATATAACATAAATATTACATATAATATTAAGTAAGACAAATTTTACCAATAACATTAATATAAATATTAAAAATAACATTCAAACTCTGAGTAATATACCAAAATGGTGAAAGATATGTGATAGAAATAGTAATAAACATTTATATTTTAAATATACATATTTTTTTAATATTAATTTTTTATATTTTGAAGGGGAACTTTTTTTAAAAAAATTTAAAAAAAATTCAAATTTTGTCACGGTTTCTAGGTCAAAATCGCAGAAAATCACGGTTCTGACCGGTTTTATGTGATTTTGACACATGAACGGTTTTCGATCAGAACTGAATCGCAGTCACCGCAGTTTCGGTCGAACCGCCAGTTCGACAGCAGTTCGGTCCGGTTCTGATAACATTGCTATTACTTCCCAATCGTAGGTGTCTATGTGTGGTAGTCGCATCATAAACAAGCATCTCATTCAAGAATAACACACATTCCTTTCTTTCTTTCTTTTTTTTACAACTTTAAATTTGAATTTTTTTTACGTCACTCTATAATCTAACTTGTCTTTTTTTTTTCCAACAAAATCAATGCAAGATCTACGTCACTCTTCAATTCCCTATGTTGGGGTTAGTTCTGGAACTAAATTAAAAATGATTTTTTTGTCAATTATGTGATCTAACATATCCTTTCTTACCAAATCATTTCAATACTATTGGTCTCTTCGCGTAGTTGGGGTGGTTCCGGCTTCTTGTGTTTATTCGATTATCATAAGCATTTTTTAATTTTCCTGTATGTTGGGGCAACCTTTAAATTTTCTCTAATACACTAATTCCTCACGCTTACCTTCTGCCTGGAGAGATCCTTGTTTCATTGACATGGGCTTCTATCTTCTTGCAGCCCCTTCATGCACTAATATTCAAATATTATCACAATGGACACCAAACCATTGCCTTTATCATATATAAAATCCAAAAATTGGATGGCAAAGATCTCACAATCTGGTTTTATTTTTTAGTCATCGGTTTAAGGCTTGACGTAACAATTGTCTGAAAACAGAATCATGGGTGATTTGGCCATTGAGCCCAGCATTCAAATAGCAATCCAAGGATACTATGCAGATCCTTAGGTCTGATGATCACATTATTCCTCTTACATCAGGTGTCCCAAAACAGAAGAAGAAGGGAGCGGAATTCGGAGTGAGTAGCCCTTGTTGGGGACATGTTTGGCGGTAGTGGTGGTGGTCGTGTGACCCCGTAGAAAGAAGCCATTACCTTTTAAGGAAAAAAAATCTTAAAAAGGTATACTAAAAGCAAGCATCCTATTATCAGCAACTTCCATGGATAGCAAAGGAGCCAAACCTGGTTCTCTTCGGGACCATAAAGTGGCTTTGTCATTAATAATTATTATTTTGCTTAAAATTCATTTATGGGGAACTTTTTGGATATTTCAAAGAAAAAAAAAACCTAAAAATAAAGAGTTCACTTGAGTGCATCTGCAATTGCTTGGGTCACTTTCAAATGTAAACGGTTGTAGGAAATTAAAAGTTTGAACTTTTAATGACTAAAATAGGATAAAAAATAGAGCAGAAAAAATAAATGAAAAAAGAGGAATTTTTATTGAGAAAACTGGTCTGTATATAGAAAACATAAAATACTCACCTATATATATAAGCGATTACATACTCCAACAAAAAGAAAAACCTCAACCAACTCAAACGTATTTCTAAAGAAAATATCAACAAAACTTAAAAAACTCTTATTTTTATGGCACTACTCCATTATCTACGAAAATGCAAAATAATTTTCTAACAATCTGCAATGTAATTATAGACTTATTCAACTGTGACTAAAAAAAAAAAGAGTTTTGAGTCTAAATCAAATTCCACCAACGGCTTGGTACATTTGCCATTTCTAGTTTCCCACATGAGGTAAAACCTCATTTCTTCATTCCCCAAACAGGTAGAAAAAGCCAGAAAACATAAATAATGAATACGATCCAATTGTGCATCCTCTCGGCGTCTTCCCTTTTCCCCAGTTTCTTGCAGCACTTTGAACCGTTACACAGCCTATGGTTGTTTCAATTCTTCACGTCAAGTTCAAATCATCTCAAACAATATTTCTTCATTCTCTCTAGGTTTGTAAACGGACTCAGATCCGGCCCACAGACGGTCTGGCCCGGATCCAATGAGTCTGGACCCTGCATTATCGGGCTAGGTCGCAGACTGTTCGATTATCATATCTAGTCGGATCCTGTCGGGCGGGGCCGGACTTGGGTCTGTTGACAGGCCTACATAAAACCTCACAATAATTAAAAGGGTGCACATCCTAACGCGAAATAACTCTTTTAGGAGACATGGGTTTTCCGCACTTTTCACTTTGCCCACAATACAAAAAATTTAAAAAATCAGACATTCAGAAATCGGTACACCGACCCGATCACTTTCTAGTGAATCGGAGCACCGATTTAGACGTGATCTAGTCGATGCACCGGTCCGGTGCAGCGATTCACTAGAAAATGAACCGATTTCTAAAAGTTCACTAAAACCCGTACGGACAGATGGGGTAAAATGAAAAGTTCACTAAAACCCGTGTCGGGTAAAAGAGTTTTCCCATATTAGGATGGCCACTCTAATTAAAAATGTCTATGACTAATATTAAATTTTTTTATCATTATTTTAAAATAAAAAATAAATTCAATATTAGAATTTAGAAGTATCCTAATTCAATGTCCATTTGTTTTGAAATATTAAAATGATAAAATTGATAGGACCACACTAATGTCTATAGAAAAAACATAGCAAAAAACCAACAGGAAACTTGAAAATACGACTGAATTAGACTTGTGAGGCTATTAAGATTTAGGATTATGCCAAATAGATATAAAGAGTCACTCTTCCAAATTTTATCTGGTGTATATAGGTACATTATTTATTATAAATTTAGTTAAACGACTTTTCATAAGTCATATTGGGTTTACTACAACCAATTGTTAAATAATTTACAACTCATTTATGAAAAAGGGGGTCAACTAAAACCTAACCTAGTCTCAAGTAAATTTAGATTGAGTTGACTCATAAAATTTCATTGGTGGAAAGCTTTAGAAACATTTTAAGGCAACTTGGTTAAAGGTTTGGACATCTTAGTCTAACGAAAAAGGTGGCGAAAATGAAAAGGAAAATGTCCCAATGATGCCTGGTTTGGATTTTCTTATAAGGTAGGATTCGAAACAACCATATTGACAAATGGTTTGGACCAAGTGATCATGGGCCACACATGGAGTTAGTAATCTCACTGAACAACTAGTGAAAATCCTTTTTAAAGAAAATAACACTTATGATAGTTTTTGAAAGATAAAAGTAAATAAGTAAATTATATCTCAAATGTATCTGCACAAAATTGTACTCATTAATATCCATTAATAAGTAAATAAGTAAATTAAAAAAAAAAAGTGCATGATGAGCTTTGATGGGTTGAAGAGCCCCATAATTTAAGCCATTTATTTGAAGATCATATCCAAGGTCTGTTTTGTAAGAGAGAGAGGAGAGAAAAGGGGTGGGAGAAGGTCTTTACCTCCCCATTTGGGATGACTTTGGATTAATTTTATTTTTCTTTAATTTTAATAAAAGTTCACTATATATTTATGTTAATTTTATTTTTTTGAATCAACTGTGTTTTCTTGGACTACTTATCAATTGGGACTTCAAATTTAGACCCGACCCATCATTGAATTCTAAATTTATGAATATTTTTGCTCTCAATTATTACAGTAGAATTTGGAAAAATAATTTAATATTTCAATATCATGCATTCATATATATAATATTAAAAAAGAAAAATAATCAATCCAAGAATCAATATGTAATTCTTTAATTATGGATGCTAACAATTAAGAAATATACATAATGAAAAATGGTTAGTTAAACGTCAATCAAAATCGGTGTAGTTTAACTGGTTGCCTCCCATATCAGGAAGCGTGAGGTTGCGGGTTTGAGCCCCTCTGGCTTAATCTTGGTATGTCCTAGGGATAGTGGGCTCACCCTTAAGGGTTTTAGTAGGACTGTCTCTGAGTTTTTCACACATAAATCCAAAAAAAAAAATCAATCTCGATCATGGTGGGGCCATCAGATAAAAAAACCATGGGTAGGCATGCACCAAACCTTCTGCCTTATCAATCTATAGATCGGACAGGACTTAAGTTCATAGTTCTCCTCACCCCTTACATTGAAAAGGGTTTTGAGAGCTTAAAGTTTTGAGCTCTAGGCTTGGCCTCCCAAACTTGCACTTTTTCTTAGAACCATAGCTTGAGGTGAACCTCTGAGCCCATGGACTTTCATTGGGTAGCCATGAAATCGAGAACCCAGCGATTGCGCACCACCTTAGACTCCATAAAGCAGCAGCTAGATGCTCAGAATCCTTAAAAATTTCAATTATCTGCAAATCAATTTCTGGGTCCTCATCAAGGACAAGATCCTCAAAATCAGTCCTCTTTTCTTGCAAAACTCTCTCTTCTTCTGAAATCATTCTCATGCTCAAAACCTGCAATGCTTCCATTGCCGTGGTAAAAAATCCAGAGTCAACATATGCACAGAACGTGTAACAGCACGTTGTTGGGTCTGGTTGAATTTCTCTTCATGCATTTGTTCAATTATAAACTCGATAACATCGATTTGTCCCTGATACAATCACCAGGTGTGAGACTTTACATTTTTTCAAGTAAAAATGCAAAATAGAATTTAGAGACTAGATTCAGCAGGTGTCAAGTACCATTTAGCATGATATTAACCATAACTAACAAGATAGGTGATGTACCATTCAGTTCAGACAGAAAAATGGCTCACTCATGGATTTGCAGATAACATATTAAAACAAGTGGCCAGCTGCTTCAAGCAATCTATATACTTATTTTCTGAATGGATCCACACACATGGGAAGGAATGAGATAATCATGACTTGAGTGTAGTTCTTGGTGAATAAGCACACAAACAGTATCTCCGCCAATGAAAAGTCTGAACCATAAGGTGAATCAACCATGTGTTTGGTTGATGCCTCTTACTAAATTGTACTTGACACAGTCAAATCCCATTCCTAGAATTTATGGCATTTCATATTTAATGAAGACAATACCTTTAGATATGCCTCTAGAAGGATGGTGTTGAATAACACCACATCAAGCTGAATGGCATCAGAGGTTGCTTGGTATAAAAGACGTAAAGCTTTGTCGAAGTCCCCATTTGCCAAGAGGATCTATTAAGAAAGAAATCTGCAATTAATAGATTGCAAGAAAGTGCAATGTTATTAAAGTAGATCAAAGGGAAGTTAATGTAAACATGTTTCACCTGATCCACACAGCTCTTTAGATTATGATGCAAAAATAAAAGGGCCCATCTGGATGTTCCTCAAACCAGCAATGGAATGGATATCCATCAGTTGAGCCCATGGTGATATGCCTAGGCACATAGCCAAATAAATAAGCCATGGAGCCCAGGGTTTTGAAAGGTCTGTGTTCAAGAGAACAAAAGAAGACTTGTCTTCCAGGTTGCAGATTTGGATTGTCAGGACTCTACTCTTCGGTTTGGTCCTAGTTCTTTCACAGACGACTTTTCACCTCTTTTCGACATCACAGGATGCACAAACATTCTCCTTGGTCACTCCTGGGTCTTTATTCCAACATCGGTAGGAAATCCCAGACTCTTCTCCTCATCGTCAGATAGGACTACAACGATTACATTTTCCACCGTGGAGGCCACTTCTTTGCCCTAGACTCACCTTGATTTCTCTCCGGAAGAGTTTGAGGACCACCAGTTTTGGATCTTTTTCATCTCAGGACTCCATGCAGCTTAGACAAGACTCATTTCTAGACGCTCCATCACATTCAGGGGATGGCGACTGAGGCTTCGTCTTTCTCTACTATAGACTGGGTATTTTTGTCCCTGGTATCTTTCTTTTCCTCTTTCCACTTTGATCTCTTCATTGGAGATGTCATTCCCCCCATCCCTTCAAAATTGCATTTGCCTCTCCCCTTAAATAAGCTATTACTTGACCAGGTACCTAGTGGTTCTAGATCCCTTTTTTCTAAGCTCTATTCCACCTCATTGTCCCATAGGAATTCCACTAGACCAACAATGGAGGGTATTCAGTTTAGGAAAATGAGTAGAGAGAGTTCTAACTAGCTGGAAGATGAGTTCTCAACAGATGAGATCAAAGTTGCAATGGACGACTTGGGAGGAGATAAGGCCCCCGGTCCTGACGGTTTTAACTTTAACTTTTTCAAATCATGTTGGGAAACCGTCGGCTTGGATTTTCTTAGGGTTTTCAAGGAATTTCACCGAAATGGAATTATCAACAACAGTTTGAAGAATTCCTTTATCACCCTAATTTGAAGAGAGAGGGCCCCATCGAACTCTCTCATTACTGGCCAATTAGTCTTCTTGGGAGTGTTTACAAACTCTTAGCAGAAAGGTTGAAGAGAGTCCTTCTTGAAATCACAGGTGAGTCCCAAGGAGCGTTTGTGGAGGATTAGACAAATTTTGGATTGGGTTTTAATTGCAAATGAACTCGTCCACATGAGGCGAAAAGAGAAGAAACAGAGAATCTTGTTCAAAATTGATATGGAGAAGGCTTACGATTTTGTGGACTGGTCCTTCGTGAGATATCTTTTCTCTAGGATGGGCTTTGGGTGTTTGTGGTGCGGATGGATGAAAGCATGTTTAGAAGACACTTTATACTCCATTTTGGTAGATGGATCTCCAACACCTACAATACTGGCCACCAGGGGTTTAAGGTAGGGAGACCCATTCCCATTATCTCCCTTCATTTTCACTTTAGTGGGGGAAAGCTTGAACAAGTTAGTAGAAAAGCAAAAGAGTTGGGAGTGGTAAAAGGTTTCAAGACTCCACCAAAAGGACCTCTAGTTACTCATCTACAATTTGCAGACGATATATTATTTTTCTGTGAACCACTTCGTCAAGAATTATTGGGCTACAAAGCCATTCTCAGGTGCTTTGAGTTAGTATCGGTATCGGGTCTCATAATCAATCTTGGCAAAAGCACCATCATAGGGATAGACTTGGCAGGGGATCACTGGAGGGACCTTGCGGAAGGAATGGGGTGTGGTATAGGAAATCTTCCCTTCGTCTACCTGGGTTTACCTATGGGTGGGAATCCAAGACAAAAAAATGTTTGGACCTTGGTCATAGAAAAAGTGGAAAGAAGATTGGTCGGGTGGGGTAGGAAGTATCTTTCTCTCAGGGGGAGGGTTACCTTTATCAAATTTGTCCTGATGAATCTCCCAATTTATTACCTCTCCCTTTTCGACATGCCAAAAGGGGTTGCTAGGAAGATAGAGCAACTCTTTAAAAAAAAAATGTTGGGAGATAAAGAGACAAATAAAAAGATTCATATGGTGACATGGTCGGAGATGATCAAACCAAAATCTAAGGGAGGTCTAGGAATCATTCCATTGAAGGTGAGGAACCATGCTCTTTTGTGTAAGTGGGCATGGAGATTTGGGAGATAATGCGACGCCTTATGGGTTAGAATTTTGAAAGCCAGGTATGGTCTCGATGAGGATATTGGGTGGTTCCTAAGTGACAAAGTGGATAAGAAAGGATCCCTGATAATCAAAGCATGGTGGAAACTAGGACAAGGAGGAGACGTGGCGGAAATATCTTCAGGAGTAGAACTAGGCACTCAGTCGGAAAAGGAGATAGAACTTTTTCCGGAAAGATCTATGGTTAGGAGAAAGATCACTGGAGGAAGTGTTCCCAAGGCTTTACCGGATCTTAAGGTACACAAAAGAGCACCAGTACAGGACTGCTACAAAACTGAGGGAAACTAAGTATCCTGGCAATTGGACTTTAGAAGGGAACTACGGTCATTTGAAGAACGCAACTAAATAGATCTTTTAGGCCAGTTGGGGGAGTTCCCTATTTCACCAAGTGAGGAGGACGAACTTGTTTGGACTGGGGATTCATCTGGTAATTTCTCGATCAAAACATTAGTAGATCTGCTCCTACAACAACAACCCACTGAAGAAACCACAACCAGTTTGGCATGGAAAGGAAATGCGCCCCCCACCCCCCCCTCTCTCTCGAGTTCAAATTCTCATTTGGTGTGTTTTAAAAAGAAGAATTTTAACTAGAATGGAACTCAAAAGGAGACGAGTCTTCATTTTGGAGGAAGATCTCAAATGTCCAATTTGAGACAGAGGAGGAAGATGTAGATCACCTTTTCATTAGTTGCCCAACGGCGCGGAGTCTTTGGATTAAGTTTGTAAATTTCATTGACATATCCTGGGTGCTAGATACAACCAGTGCTGGTATAGTGGAATCGTGGTCTCTTCCAAGACTAACTCCTAAGCTCAAACTTGCTTGGAATAAGGTCCCAGCAATCGTCCTTTGGACCATTTGGAAAGAAAGAAACTCCAGAATCTTTGAAGGAAAATCAGCAGACATTAATGAGCTTTTTCAAATAGCTAAGTGGAAACTTTGTGCCTGGCTTCTTCCAACACGGAGTTTAGTGGTCTTAAGCCTACGTACCTTCTCTCATCTGGGGAAGGATATATGAATGGGTATAAAAGGAAAGTGAGACCTAAGGAGAGTTGGTCACCCCTAGATAAGAACGTCATGAAATTCAATGTAGACGGGACAACAATAGAAAAACTGGAGCCAACAAGGTTAGGTGGGGTGCTTAGGAATCACGAGGGAACTACATCCATTGTGTTTAGTGAGTCAGTGGGAGTTAGGGACTCCAATGTGGTGGAAACCCTTAGCATTAGGAGAGGTTTGACCATTTGGAAAACGTATGGGCAAAGAAAGCTCATTATTGAAGGGGATTCGGCAAATGCGATTAAATAGGCTAAGGGACAAAAGCGCTCTCCATGGAGACTGATCACTTTGGTTAGGGAGATTAGGGAGTTGGTCTCTGGGCTCGAGGTATCCTTTGTCTAGATCGGCCAAGTAGCAAATGGAGTGGCAGATTATTTTGTCAAGTTTAGAGTCGTTGATTTATCATCTACCATTTTCTTCCTTTGAGCTGGGAGGATCTCTTTGTTCTGTAGTTTTTGTTTTATGTGCTTGTATCTTTCTTTTCTTTTTCTTGTTTTGGTCTAATCCTTTTAGACCATGCCTCTTTTTTGTACCTGTTCTATTTTTTTAAAATGAATTGCTTGGTTACTGCTCAAAAAAAAAAAAAGAGAGAACAAAAGAAGATCATTCTACCACTGGAGCAGTTGCGTAAGAAATAATAACATTTAGGATTTTGTTATGGTTTAGGATCCATGAATTACAAATGAGATAGAGGCCTATTAGGTAGTGGGATGATCCTTGACTTACAACATTTCCTTTCTATGAAACTTTCAGGATGTTCAGATTGTTTGGATGTGAACTATGCCACATAATGGTATTATATCATTTTTAAGTCAGCAGCTAGGATAAAGGATAGTTCTTGGCATTAGAAGATAAAATTGGAGCATGTAAAACATCTTGTCAAATCTAAATATGAGTTTTACAGGTTTATCCATGCTAGATTTTAGTGGAGTAGAATGAAAAGCCAACACTAGGTAGACAAGACAAACGACTTCGAAGATGATGTTGGTGGATAGTGATTGAATGTGCCCAAATTGAAATCAGTTAGAATATTCAAGCAGATAGAAGGGTTATCCATTCCGCAACGCGCTTGAGCATCATAGGAATTGGAATCATAGTTTAAAAACTCAGAAAAACTCGGGCGTGTCGGTCTAAGTTGACTTGAGTTGGTGGGATTTTGAATTGAGCGAGTGAACAAGTTTTATTGAGTTTTTTTGAGTCGAGTCCAAAACTTCACCCAAGTTGAATTTTGAGTTTCGAGTTTTTTAACTATGATACAAATACACATATTAATGAGGTATCAAAATCAAATAAAGAACTATCATCCCACTATGTACTGAACCTGAGCAACAACATTAACCAACTTCTCTATCCAAATTCCCATGTGATTCGAAACACATACAAAAGGGATAACCAAATATTCTGACTTCTAACAATAGAATGATACATGCAAAGTCAATACAAAAGAAAGTTGGGAAGCATACCTTTATGAGTGCAGTATATGTAAAAGTATCTGGGTAAAAACCATCACGAAGCATCATAGAAACCAGTGAACATGCAGACTCATAACTTCTTATAATACTGCAATAATAAATCATGATATTGTATGTAGCAGCATCAGATGGCAAACCACATGATTTCATGTTTCTGAAAACTTCTACTGCACTGTGGCTCTGCAATATATGGAAAAACCATCATCATATTACTTCAAATAACAAAACCAGTCAATGAAATAAAATGAGCAAAAAGCATTGCAGAGAAACAACATAAACCCGTGACCTAGTGGAACTACTCATCTTTTATATACAAAATGCTCATATTCTCGATTTAATCCTTCGAATCATAAATTTTAAGAAAACAATAGATTATATGTATTCTAGTTGCATAATTCTTTTTGAATTTGCGTGTGAAAAACCGCGGGATACCCAGCGTAAAACCCCCACAAGTGAGACCATTACCCCTAGGGCACATCAAAGTTAGGTCATGGGGGCTCGAACCCGCAACATCCCGCTTCCTGAGGCGGGAGGCAACCAGTTGAATTACACCCATGTGGGTAAAATTCCAAATATTGTGAGAAAGAGAACTATTTTATTGGTAACAAAGAAAGACGACCTTTAAAAGCCCCATGCCCAGGAAAAGTTATCTACATAAGCCTCATCATCTAGAAATATTTCATAGTGTCTAGCAGTTCATATTAAGCAGCAGAAATAAGTTCTAAAAGCCTTCTACACATTGTTTGTAGTGGGATCAAAGGCAAGTTTCACGGTATGGACCTATCCTAGATGGTGAGGCATATGCGAAAAAGGAGACAAGGACTCCAACAATACATAGGAGACAACAGTAAAACCTGATAACATCAATGATATATCAAAGAGAAAGAATCATCACTCCCCTTTGGGTCTTCTAAAGCTCCTCCTCGAATCATCAGCTTTACTTGGACAGCGGGTGACGCAGGATAAGGGATAGAGTAACCCTAAATGCCTAATGTGGTTCCCTAAAAATTAAAAGGGGATGAAAATAATGCACCCTAAATCTAAAATGGGGTGAAATTAAATTCCAATTAATACTTACAATTAATTAATATAAAATTTATCATAGATAATCATGCAAATACTAAGAATCTAATGTGTTTAATGGTGAATAAAAGGAAAATAAGCCACTAATCAATTCTGACAAATATTGGGTCAAACAGTCAAGTAACTGGGTTGCACAGGTAATGATAAACTTTAGGCATATGGACTTTTGGCATGTGATAATTAGATGGGCTTCAATTGAAATAACAACAAAAAGGATACGAATGGGATAAACGGGCTGCAAATGGGATATGGAGCTTTGAAGGGTTACGGAAGCCAGGGAAACGAGAACATGGGTTCACGGAAACATCATTGGTGGGATTTGGAGGTGGCGACAAAGGAGCTGTGGATATGGCGACAACTCCAGGGTCACGGCAACATGGAAAGGGGCTTTGGAAGGGACGAAGTCTGGGAAAGGTCCAAAATGGTTTAAGGTAGCAGAAGGATGGGTATATGGGAGGGGCAAAAGTGTAGGAGGAGTTAGAAAGGGAGGGAGACAAAACTGGAGAGGGAATAGGCAGCGGCAGCAACTATGGTTGTAAAGGAAGGACGGCAGCAAGAGGGGATGTAATTGGGGTTCACGGCAAGGGGAAAAGAGAAAAGGAAAAAGAAAGAAGAAGAGGAAGGGAAGAGAGAAGAGAGATGGAAGAAGAAAAGAGTACCTGGCTTCTCGCCGGGTTTTGTTGGATTCTCTCCAAGACAGTTACCGTTGCACCATAAGGTATTTGCGAAAAGAAATCTCAAATCTTATTCATATTGTATTCTTGCCTCAAAGAGGCTACAAACTTATAAGGTATCCAACTGCTAAAAATAAAATAAAAACATTAACATTGACCAAACTATCCATTACTAAAAAAAAAATACAACTAAACTCAAAAATAGAAACACATGGAAATAGAAATACGCAATAGCATGGAGCACGGTGTATGCTCAAGACAACCTATGCAAAAAGGGAAGAGTTTTGATTAGTGTTTTCCCTTTCTGTCTCTGTGCCTCTGACAAAGTGGACCATATCCTCATGCACTGTCCTTGCTCAGCGTCTGTTTGGAGCTCAGTTGTGAACCAAATTGGCATTCAGTGGGCACTGCCTTCCTGGGTTGCTCTATTGTCTTTTGCGTTGGAGATCACTAGTGTTTCCTCAATGTTTTGTCCTTGTGGCAATTAACTTTCTTTGCAACATTGTGGAGCATTTGGGGTGAGCGAAACAATAGGGCTTTAAAAAACAGTGCGGAGAGCCCTCAAGATGTGTTCTGCACAGTTAAGGCTAAATGTGCAACTTGGGCATCTTCCCTTGCTGAATTTCAAGATTTCTCCATTTCCGACATATTGAGAGCTTGGAAAGAGTGCATTGAGCTATCATAAGTGTTGTATCTGTTTTGTTTTGGCTGCGCTTACTGTTTTGGGTGTACTGGGTGAGGTTTTTATTTGTTTCTTATCTTGTATCTTGTTTTGTGCTCTTCTGGTGCCTCTCTCTATGAACATAGTTACCATTTAACACCAACCCACCCCACCCCCCCAAAAAAAAGGGATCCTTCTCATTACCTTAGAGTTACTAAAAGGGATGGGAATCACAAATACACAACCACTGAGTTAACACCATCACTAGCAAGCACAACTTCCATTCAATTCACTTGTTCCACATACCTATATATTGCATTTTTATTAAACATACATTGCACCATACAAAAGAGAAAAAAAACTATAGAGTACATTAAAAAAAAATTACAAGAGGGAATCAAGCTGTCAATCTGCTTGTTGTATCTTTCCTCTTATACAACTATTTGAAATTAGAGTTTAATAATTGTTTACAATAGAGTGATAGTGCTTCTCACTCTTTTTTAACAGATCTTTTTAGGTACATGTTGCTAAATATAGAAATGGTCAGTCTACTTACTTCATTTGCTTCAACAAGTGATGCAGCACCGTATTGTACATAATTGTTCCAGGATACATACTTGTGTTACAGAATCAATTCCCTGCCACATGTAGGTACTGTATCAGCTATCTTACCATGCCCTCAGCTCCTAGCGCTTTCAGCTGAAATAGAACCCATTAAGCTAAAATTATGCCACTAAACACTGATGTGCACACACACACATACAGAAACAACGAGAGGGAGAGGGAGAGGGGGAGAGAGAGAGAACTGAATAATAACACCATGACATGGTGAATAATCACCATACTATATAATTATACTTCTACCCAAGGTTGTCAAAATTGCACGAGTTGCGAGTGGACTGGTGCGATTCGAATCGAGTTGGATGTTCATCTGACTCAAATCGGACACAAATCAACTATTGTTTATTATCGTACAATTTTGTACTCGACTCGTGAATCGTACGAGTCGAGTCGTTGAAACATAGAGTCGCACGATTCATCTTGTGGTTGGGTTTTTTCACTTTTTTCCACTTCCATAACTGGATTTCGTCCTTTTTTTTTCTTCTCTTCTTCCATACCTTCTTTCATTTTTCTTCTTCTTCTTCTCTTTTTATCCTCCTCTCTTCCTATGTTTTATGCTGTTTTCCGCGTCTGTCTTCCACTGTTCTGTTTTATTGTTTTTATTTTTTCTATTTCTGTTTGATTGACCTATGTAATGATATGTATGTAATAAGTTTCTATTTCTGTTTGATTGACTTTTGTAATGCTACTTATCTATAAGTTTCATGTAATAAGTTTCCTCTGTCTTCCTCTATTTTAGTTTTTTCTATTTCCCTTCCAGTCATACTGTATACTGTTATATTGTATAATGTACGGTGTACAAGATACTGTATTATAAACCATACAATATACTGTTATACTGTATATTGTTATGTATAACAGTATATTGTTATACAGTATACAGTTATACACCATTACACCATACAGTATACTGTTACTTATACTGTATACTGTTATACACCATTACACCATACAATATACTGTATAACAGTATACAGTTATACACCATTACACCATACAGCAAGTTATGTAATATTGTTAGGATTTATATAATATTGTATTTGTATTTATGTACAACAGTATACTGTATAGCAGTATACAACATTACACCATACAGCAGGTTATGTAATATTGTTATGAATCTTACGATTCTACAATTTACAATTCACGGTTCACACTCCTAGACCGATTCACGATACGATTCGTTTTTACAACCTTGCTTCTACCTATAAAACATGGGAAATCTACATCCATAAATAAGGATTTCACTAAACCCATTCCCAAATTTTTAATACTTCACAACAAAACCTATTAGCAATGGATGTGCTAATATCTGAAACTAGAGCAAGATCCCACTTCCATAAACGTTTAGTGTCAGGCAACTGCATAAATTTCCTGAGCCAATAACAGCCTGGATTATGTCAGTCATTCCATATGCATAGAAGGATAACAGATACAAGTACATGTGGCACCTAAGAAGTTCAGTGCATGCAATTTTGTATACCACTAATAATAACAGCTCGAAACTTGCACATGTTAAAAAATAGGGGTTCCCTTCAGTACATATGAACAATATCAAGTCGAAGAATTGATCCAGAAATGCAACTTCAGCACTTTAAAATATGTGCTATACAGGGAATGCAGATTATTAAGTTAAATGGACAAGTTCGAAGTAAACAGCAGCGACACTCTATTCTTACTAAAGCAGCAACTTGCAACAAGCAGTACACCGCCACCATGTAACCATTAAAGAGGTAGGATGCAGTACGAAAAATAGCTCACTTAGTGGATGACCCTGTAGCAAAAAGGGCAAGTTCTCACTGTTGCAACCATAGGGTTGAATCATGTTGCATTTTGGGTGAACAACTAGTAATTGGTATCAACACTTACCTCCTCAGACTTATGTGTCAATCAATACGACCATCCAACTAAAGTCCACCTCATTGATAAGCCAATGCCCACAAGTTGCAATCAGTGGCTATTTCTGTCCAGTTTGTCGGTTTTCTTTTTCTCCCAGGTGGTAAGCCTAAAGTACTTTAGCTTTCTAGAAAAGCTTAATGGATTTAATAGCATGATGTCTGACTCATGGTTAATCTAGAGGTCACTCATAATCTACAAGATCCCTAAAAAAATAAAGGTTGCATACAGTTGGTACTGTTTGCTAACTAGAGCTTGACAATCTCAGATCAGATATCTTTCTTGGGTCTACCAATACAAAAAGGAGTGCATTACATGAAGGAAAAGAGCCTATTTTGCAACCAAAAATATTAGCAATTTGAACAAGGGCTCTTGGTGCAACCAACACCAAATATCTCACTTCTGGCATGGTCATTTTTTAACCCAAATCAAGCTTCAGAATATTGAAAAATGGCCACCATATTTGAAATTATTTGATGTCTTCGTCACAAGATAGAATCACTGGCAGAGTATAGATGAATTACCTCCATTTCAGTATATTCCACTTTGAAACCTTTAATCAGAGCAATAACAAAGAGATATTTTTACTAGTAACAATGGGACATTTATCTCAAAAAATGAGGGTAGCATGCCAGTCGGTGATTTTAGATGAGTCACAGGACAGACAAAATACCAGAACACAAGAGGCTATTTTACCAGGTTTTCCATTGATATGTGGCTGTGCTGAACACCATTTTTCACCATATCCATGTCTATAGCATGTATTCTTTTTGCAGCATCTATCTTTGACAGCATATTCCCCTTCTCATAAGGAGCATTCACATTGCTAAACAAGGAAAACAGCAGCTCATATGTCCTGATATTAGATTTGAGTTTGAAATTCTTCATTTTAGCCAGTACTCGAATGGCGCATTCCGGTTGATCCTGCAGCAAACATTAACCACAATAAATATTTAATATTATCATGCAATGCATCTCAATATCAATTTATCCAGTCCTCACATAGAGAAATGAAAAGTGGTGTATGATGGCTAATCAATACACACCAAGGGTACCATATTATTCTCAGTCATAATGGAGTTTATTTTACAACTTCCATTAATGGCACCATACGTGACAGAAAACCTCAATTTTAATGGCATTTATGTTTATTTTTTCAATTGTTAGGGTATTTATATTTGTTTAACTTGTTTCAAACTATACAAGCTCCATTTTTGGGTGGGCTGTAGGTAAGCCAACTGAGGATGGGGAGATGCCATTGGCATTTCAGTCATAACATGAAATATATGCTACTAATTAGAAGAAGGATTCCAGGATCCCTAAAGTGTAAATGAATAAATAGGAATGCAACTCGACATGAACACTTGGATAATGATTTCTTTCTTCCTTTTTCTTTTTGGGAGATAATACTTGAACAATTATTAGGAAAAAGTCATTCGCAAATACATTTTTGCATCATCACAATGGCACTCATCATCATTATTTTATTTTTTTGAAAATTGCACTCATCATCATTGTTCACTAGAAGAAGCCATCATCTTGCTATCATTTTGTTAATACTTGAGTAACTTGCAAAAAGGTTACCTAGACCATTCCGACGTACTCCTTTTCCCCAATCTCTTCCAGTGAGACGATATGGGTTAATCCAAGGACCCATGGTTCATGATCTAGTATCTGTTGAGATCCACCGATGAGTTAGGATAAAGGGTTTGATTTCAAGTGTTCCATCAACTCTGGAGTTTTTGGCGTACTGGCAGGTCCCTAACAATTGGTATCAGAGTAGATTACAAGTCCCATGTTCAAATCCTAGTGAAAGCAACCATAGGTGAGAAAAGGGCTACTGGAATGTTGCAGCACAGTAGTTTGTTGTGAAAGCAACCATAGGTGAGAAAAGGGCTACTAGAATGTTGCAGCATGGTAGTTTGTTATGTGAGAAGTCATCGATGAGGGAGAATATTGAGATCCATCGATGAATTAGAACAAAGGCTCCGATTTCACATGTTTCATTGGCTCTGAAGCTTTCAGTGTATTGGTCAGGTCCCTAACAGTTTCAAGGATCTTTAGCCACTGAAGTTGTAGAACATCCAAGACTGCAGCTGTAGTTCCTAGAACAATTATATAACATGGTCTTCATTTAAAAATAATAATAATAATAAGAGATGTCTAATCAACAAGGATGTCAATTGGATATCAGGTTAGCAAGATTAAGGACCAGCAGCAGATAATATCATATGCAAATCACGAACCAGATTACATGACAGTTTAGACCTGGTAGAGTAACTTAGCGAGTCCAGAAACTGGCAAGATTTTTATGTATTACTGAACAGAGCAAGGAATATTTATGCAGCTAGATCTTAGTATTCTCATAAAAGAAGTGATGCAGGGATTTTCCAGAAGACTACCATTACCACATTCTTCTTGGGATTAGCTCGAGCCGAGTCATTGCAGGCCCATTAATGGGCTCATGTCGTGCACTAATGCCAAGATACATAGAATCCGAAGAGCAACAGATATTTTACATCAAGTCTGGAAGTATCATAATTCTAATAGGCCCATGAACTTTCTATAATTTTATTGACTGTCAGTAGTCTCATCATACCAGTTACTTGTACTGTAACACTTTTTAACAGTAAGGATAAACTATTGTTTGAATTATTAAAAAAAAAAACACATACACACACACAAAGGAGCAAACTATACAGTAACAAATATATAACATACAGTGCTAGAAAGGTAACAAAATTACAAAATCTTAGAAGAAATTACAGCACAATATTATAATAAAAAACAAATCAGATCTCACCTTTCAAAAAAAAAACAAATCAGATCTTCCATACAATGTTTGACCAAATATCCACTTCCAAAATCAGATCTTGCACCCAACATTTTACACTAGGCAGAAGGCAATTCATAGGGTGCAATTGCTTGGTGTTCTTCTGCTCATTTTCCTTGAGGTTGTTGGAAATGATTCTTGAGATTTGAGACACATTATGATCCAAGAACTTGTTGATTCAGAAAACCCATTGTTCAGCCAATGAGGAAGTGGATCAATTAGCAAGAACAGGGATCTCTCTCAATGTCTCTTTTTTCCCCTCTTAATAAAGTTCCCCTTCAATCTTTCAAAAAAAAAAAAATTCCACCATTCCATTATAGAGTTCCAAGGAACATGATGGGAAGAAGGTTCAAAGTACATGGTAGTAGCCAAGGTTGTCAAACTCGAATCATATCGTGAATCGGTCTATGGATATGAATCGTGAATCATAAATCATAGAATCGTAAGATTCATAACATTTTTTCTAAAATTATTATTTATACTATAATTACATATAATATGAAATAGAATAATAAGATAACTTTTCAATTCCTCATAATATATAAGAAAAATATGCAACTATACAAATATATGACAAAATGCACCCATGCAAAATTAAATCAAAATGCATTATATATATATTAAGGGGAGCCATATAGACACCCGGAAAATCTTTTACTACACACCCGTTTTCAAAACATTTATGGAAATTACGCTTTTGCCCTTCTACTTAATACCGCCGCATCAACCGAACGAACAGAACGAAAAAATTGTTCGGATGTGGGATCGACCGAATGCTTGGAAAAGAGAGGGCACGTTGCAGCCGACGCGGGCGAGGCACCTGAATTTCGTCCGGCGCTGAGAGGTTCTGATGGTTCCTGCTGTTATGACAAATCGTGCAGGGGAGACGAATCAAGGAAGAACGGTGTGCTGCAGAGCAGAAGCAGCAAGAAGAGGGCTTCGATCTGGAAAGAGTAGCAGCGGGTTGGGGTCTGGCAGCAGCGGTAATGGCTGGGGCGATGGGTGCTAGTATAAAAAAGAGCAGAGAAGAAGATCTAAGGAGAAAGGAGAGAGGCCGGCGCTGGAGAGTTGAGCTAGCGCAGAGAACGTCGCCGCTCTGGCACGCAGATTCCCACGGTGGTTTTCCAGATCATCACCGATTGCAGTCCTTACAGATCACTCCCTCTCCACTTCTTATCTCCATTTGCTAGTCCACTGTGAATCTCCAGCGCCGGCCTCTCTGCTGTCTCCTCAGATCTTCTTCTCTGCTCTTCTTTATAACAGCACCCGTCGCTCCAGCCATTACCGTTGCTGCCAGACCCCCACCCGCTGCTACTCTTTCCAGATCTTGGTGTTTTTCAGATCTGTGAAGCAGGAATCATCAGAACCTCTCAGCGCCGGACGGAATTCAGGTGCCTCGCCCGCGTTGGCTGCAACGTGCCCTCTCCTCTGCAAGCATTCGGTCGATCACACATCCGAACGAATTTTTCGTTCGGTGGATGCGGCGGTACTAAGTGGAAGGGCAAAATAGTAATTTCCATCAACGTTTTGAAAACGGGTGTATTGGGACAGATTTTCCGGGTGTCTATATGGCTCCCCTATATAGTATTGATAAATTTAAGAAATCAAGAAATAAATCAAATCATTTTCTTTTAAAAAATAAAAGCATATTTTTTAGATTTTTTTATTTTTTAAAAATAGATACAAATTTTTGAAAGGAAAAATAAATAAAAGAGAGCTTTTTTAATAAAAACAAAAAAATACATTAGAAATTAAAAATCTAAAAATAGTATCTCCAAAAAAATCAACAAATGAATCAAAGACATTTAAATAAATTTTATTACTATTCATCAAATAATTGAAAAAAAAATTAGAGTTTTTTATTTTTTTAATAGATAAAAAAATTTGAAAAAATAAATAAAAGTGATGTCTTTTAATTAAAAGAGAAAACTATTGTAAAATTTAAAAAATGTAAATATAGTGTAAAAAAAGATGCTCACGAAACTAAAGAGGGCCATGGGATAATTAAAGAGGAGAAGAAAAGTTTAAGAGGTCTAGCGTGCAAACGGTAACGAAAATAATACCCTAAAAGGACTGCGACTAATGTTTTTAACTTAATCTGAAAGTTGCTATAGAAATACGCTAGCGAGAAAACCTAGGATGCGTTCAGATGAGGGGTAAATTTTAAAGGGGTTACCCCTAAGTAGGGGTCACCCTCGAGTAGGGGTCACCCTTGAACAGGGTTACCCTTATCTTGTTTGGTAATTGCAGTGGTAAAGTAAGAACTGACCCTAAGAGTAAAAAATCTTATTTGGTAACTATAAGCAGGGGTAACCTAATATACTAACAATTTTATTAGAATTAATATTTTTTATTAAATTCAATATAATAAAAAAATAAAAATAATTTTTTATAAAACATAATTATTAAATAATATTTATCAATTAAAAATATTTTAAATACTTTTTCTCCATAGGTGCAAAGAGGGGATAAAGAGGGGTAATATATTAACAATTTTATTACATTCATATAATATAAAAAAGAATAAAACATGATTATTAAATAATATTCATCAATTAAAAAATATTTTAAAATATTTTTCTCCATAAGTGCAAAGAGGGGTAATATATTACAACTTTATTAGAATAGATAATTTTATTAAATTCATATAATATAAAAAATAATAAAACATAATCATTAAATAATATTCATCAATTATAAAATATTTTAAAATATTTTTGCTCTATAGGTGCAAAGAGAGGTAAAGAAGGGTAAAGAGGTTTAGAGGGGTAAAGAAGGGTAAGAGGGGTAAAGAGGGGTAGAGAAGGGTAAAGAGGGTTTAGAGAGGTAAAGGGGGTAAAGAGGGGTAAACATGGTTTAGAGGGGTAAAGAGAGGTAAAGATGGTTTAGAGGGGTAAAGAAGGGTAATAAGTGCAAAGGGGGGTAAAGAGTGGTAAAAAGGGGTAATAGGTGCAAAGAGGGGTAAAGAGGGGTAAAGAGGGGCAAAGAAGGGTAAAAAGGGTTTATTAGAATTGATAATTTTTACTAAATTTATGTAATAAAAAAAACATAATTATTAAATAATATTCATTAATTAAAAATATTTTAAAATATTTTTGCTCCATAGGTGCAAAGAGAGGGTAAGGAGGGTAATATATTAACAATTTTTATTAAATTAATATAATATAAAAAAATAAAAAATAAAATTTTATGAAACAAAATTAATAAATAATATTCATTAATTAAAAAAATATTTTAAAATATTTTTGCTCCATAGGTACAAAGAGGGATAAAGGGGGGTAAAGAGGGGTAAAGAAGGGTACAAAAGGGCAAGGGTTTCATGAAAACCCCCATGCTCCAAGGGGTTTTCAAAAAAGGAGGGGGAGGGGTAAAATTTTGAATTTTTACCCTCACCCCTCCATTACCAAACAAGGGTAAAGGGGGATAACCCACCCTTACCCCCCATCCAAACACAACCTTAGAGGAAGCGGCAGAAAACCAACCTCAGTCTGAAAGTTGCGAAATGAGCAATGAAAAACTAGAGGAAGCGGCTAAATGG
The DNA here is from genome assembly GCA_022113865.1 of Chimonanthus praecox. NCBI lineage: Eukaryota > Viridiplantae > Streptophyta > Magnoliopsida > Laurales > Calycanthaceae > Chimonanthus > Chimonanthus praecox. Next base: position 49,526,481 of record CM039093.1, on the reverse strand, counting down.
GACGGTAATTGAGGTGGAATTGTTTGCTTTGTGGAGAGGTATTTTGGAGTTGGAGGAGCTCGGGATTCAAGGGTGCTTAGTGGAAGGTGATTCGAAGGTATTTGCGGGGTGGGCGTCTGGCTCTCTCTGCCCTTGGGTGTACCTAGATAAAATTGAGAGGGTTCGTCATGTTATTGATTACTTTGATTTTAAGATTGCGTGGGTTCCTCGGTCAGCTAATTCCGCTGCAGATTCTTTGGCTGAATAGGGGGCGTCTCTAGATGTGGAAGTTGGTAATAGATTGATGTAATTTTTTATTTTTCTTTTCGAGGGTCTTTCTTTGTGGACCCTTCGTTTTGTATCTTTTTGTGATTAATGAAGGTACCATTCAACAAAAAGAAGAAAGAGAAACATGAAGAAAAAGAGGTATGTTTTCCAAAACCACACACATCTTTCCCTCTTCCTCTCCTTCTTCCACTGAATCGCACGAGACAATGATTCATTGGGTTGAATCGCACGATTTGCGAGTCAACCCAAAAATCATGCGATTTCTAGGCTATTCAAGGTGCGATTTGAATCCTTGGATCCTCCGAGTCGACTCACGACTCTTATGATTTTGACAACCTTGGTAGTAGCCTTATTTCTTCAACTTTGAAAACAGCCTCCATGGCATTTCTTTTCCTCCGACACTCCATTACACTGCTTTAATCTCCCTCAATTGTTATAAGACCCCAGAAATGCTCATGTTTATCTTCAGTGATTCCTCAGCCTCATAAACCTATGGAACAAATTTACCCCTTGCAGCCCCATTAACATTAAACTTAATAATCCCTTCATCCAGTAATTCCCACTGCACTTGCCCAAGATAAGGTCTAAAAACCCAACAATTCTCACTGCAACAGATGTATCTTCATGCTTGTCAAGAGGCTAGCAAACGATGTGGCAGACTTCTTAATAAAGTGCAGAGTGGATAGGAAGCACGAGAACGTTTTTATCTAGTAAATTTCTTTGCTACTGGTAGTTCTTCAGGTTTAAGTCTCTTATACCCATGATTTGTACTCTCATTTTTCTTTATTAAATAATTCTTTCTGTTATTGCTAAAAAAAAGTCATAAAGCAGCAGTTACTGAGGCTCTAGGATGAAGCTGTCTTTGATATTTTTCTTGTTTCTTCTCTAAACTGCCAAAGTAAATGAAATAATGGGCTTCCAATATATGGAAAAGAGCTAAGAAGAACCAATGGATGGAGAAAAGGGAGAAAAAGTCAGTCCAAATGAGTTAAACAAAAGGTCAACTGATTCCTCACAGGTCCACAGATCTTTGAAATGGCAAGTCACAGCACTAACCAAACAAAAGTGAGCTTCAAGCGGCTAACCAATGGCTTTGACCCCTGGTGTCGCAACAGATTTCTGAAATCTTTGTAGGTAAAACTAGAAGGGGGCATAAGAGCAGATAAATTTACTAGAGCATACCCCATAGGTTTCCTTGGGCCCCAGCCTTTTATCTCCTCCCATCAACTGAATGTCATCTCTTATCAGTGTTGGGAGAGATTCCAACTGTGCTATCTCATATTCCATCAAATTCCTCCTATAGGTTAAGACACAAACCACTATCTCATCATGATCATCATCTAAGTTATTTATCCCATCAGTATGTGATTGGTTTTAAATTTGGAGTTCGCAAATTGATTACATGGGCCAACTGCCTATCTAATACCCATGGGACATGAACACAATCTTTAGGCTGTAACAATGAGCCATATCCCTTATGCTGCGGGTCTTACCGAACCTATCTGCTATGTTATAAAACATAGTTCTTGATAAACTCATCCTTTTGAATAGATATCAAATATAATCCCTTGGATTCATGTGTAAGGAAAGATATATAAATTGTGGAGTGATAGAGTATATGATTTTTGAAATGGTAGAGTTGGAATGCAAAGCTCAAAAAGCTGAGAGTGGATTCATGGTATAATGGCTGTTGTACTGCTATTACTAATGATGATGATCATGATGATAAAATAAAATCTCTCAAAAACTAATTCAAAAGGCCAATCTCCCACACCCACACATCCTCCCAAATTTTGAAGTTTGATTTTTTTTTTTTTTAAATGATGTTTGATCCATCCTCATGGTAAACTTCACATCTCCAATGTTGTCATCAACATGCCCACCATCCAAAGAAATATATTTTCATATATTGAAACATGTATAGTTTACTCTTACCACCCCCCTCTTGGAAAAAAAAATCCGTATCATGGATCTATCATATTGTTTACTCTTGCTGAAAACCATCCCTTGTCCACTTCCCCATGCTTCAACATTAACACTCTTTCCACATGGCCTTCCTCTCCTTTCCAAATCCCAATCAGATCTTAGCTAATAATAACAACAACAATAACCAGTGTTGTCAAACCCGAACCGACCCGCGGGTCAACCGTGACCCGCCTGAAACACAGGTCGGGTCATTTAAAAACCCTTCTGGGTTAAAACCCTTAAAAACTCTTTGCGACCCGTAGGTCAACCCAGTATCTAATAAACCCGTGACCCGTGACACTTAAAAACTCTTGATTTTTTTAAATGAAGATGAAGATGTTGGTTCTTTTGAGTTTTGAAAATATAAATTTTGAATTATTAATTTTGAGTATTTACAATTGTGTTTGTGAGAGAAAAAATATATTTTTATGAAATATAACTTAAATTAATAATTAAATATTATTTATAATATTATATTAATAGCACGGGTTTGACCGAGTTTGACTACGGGTCAACCCGGTTGAACCTTATTTAACCACCCTTCCTCCAAGACGGGTCACTCTACGGGCCGGGTTTTAAAATATTGACAATAACAGTAATATATAAGAATAACAATAATAATAAAATCCTAGCTGGTAGGGACTTAATGTCTTTGGATGACATTCCCAAACCAAGTCGTCCATTTTCTCTGGGGAGGTTCACTGTTTTCCACTTTACTTGATAAATTTTCTTTATTTCTATTCCATCCCCAAAAGGCCATTTTGGATCTTTTCAAGTATTCTAGCCACTTTAACCAGGATTTTGATTAGTCATAAGATGGTACATTGACCAGAGTGGACTTTTTGAGTGTTCTGTTAACCCCCTGTAGCTGATTGCACTTGATAATTGCATTAATTGGATATGAAAATGGCATCAATCATGGATTCATGGGAACCTATAACTAGAAGTATATGCAACAGCATTCCAATGGTGCTTAACGTGAAATCACACACCAAGCACGAAAGTCAGGGCTAAGAGGAACTGCCTTAGCCAAGTTACCAGAACAAAGAATCCAATAATAGAACACTTCTACGTTTCTGAAAAACATGTACGAAAACTACAGTTACTCAAACTTAAATGTGCTATGTGTGCTAAGAAGAACTGGACACTTTTTCAGATAGAAACTAAAATGCATATTAGGTCAATATTTTGTAAAAACCAGAAAAAAGGTGCAAATAAGGACATAATAAAAATAAGTCAAAATACTGCAATTGACATTTACTGCCAATATCCCGCAATCCATCATAAATATACATACAAAATGCAATTTTGGAGGCTTCAGAAGAACAAATTTTCCCCCTTTTTTTGGATAAAGAGCAGGGGCAAGGGACGTGGGAGCTAAATAAATTACCATTTCATTGCATGCGGCAAGCAATGAATTGAAGTGATGAATGTACTTTTGTTTCTCTTTTCCATCCCCTTCACCTGCAGGGAAGTTTAAATATAAAGCATCTAAAACCCAAGCACGGCAGAATCAAGGAGATGAGAATGTCTGCCTCAAAACAAAAATGTGGTAATGATCAACAAATAAACATGATACACACATCCCACTCACCTTTTCTTTCTAATGCTAAATGCCGTCTTCATGGTTCACAAAGGATTGTAATGTTAATGTTTTAACTTCTCTATGAGGACCAAACACATAGTCGGCATTTTTGTTTAAGTCAAGAATATTGACGCTACACCTTTTGAAAGATCAAAGCTTTCATTGCTTGTATATTCAGTTCTTTATCAATAAGGTGATTACTCTTCAGTTAAAATGAAGATTTGGATTTATTAAATATGATGTTGCATCCCTCTCTCCTATTTTTTTCGGTCTGCCAAGTCTGACACCTCACACTAGTGTCAAACTCCAACACTACCCATGCAACTTAGCACAACAATTCATAAAAGTTTCTTTTTTTCATTTTTTTCAATTGACAAGTTGGTGGTGCATAGATAATAACTCAATGCGGTTGATTCTAAATGGAAATGACAACAATGATGATGATCATCATAATGATAATAGTAACGATAATACTACTAGTAGTAGTAATATTAATATGTACATTATGTAGTTAATCCAACCCATAGTTTACTAAAACATGGTAAGACTATAATAAGGAGTGCAATGGGGTAAGCTTTTGGCCTAACCTGCCCTGATCTTTTTTTTGAAACATTGACTAAATATCATTAAAATACTATGGAAATACAAAAAAATAAAAAATACAAAGCGGGGTCCTAGTATAGGAGATATATACTCAGAGCCAAAAAAGAGAAAGAAAAACAAACAAGCAGAGAATAAAGAAAAAGAAAGCAACAGACATCCTCCCAACAAGAATCGAAAAGAAGCCCCCAAACCCCAAAAGTACAATACTAGAGGGAAGAGAAGAATTCCAAAGATGAAATATGTAAATCAACACCCGCTTTTGCCAAAAAATCTGCAACACAGTTTGCTGATCGAGGGGTATGAGTAAAGGAAACGCCTCCACGCCTGCACATCCTCCATATGTCCCTAACAACACCGATCAACCTCCATAGGGGGGAATTTCTATTACTAGCCCAAGCGATGGCATTAGTAGAATCACCTTCAATAATGAGATTACCACTACTAAATCCAAACCAAACCTGAAGTGCTTTCCTAATTGCCCACAATTCAGCCTCATTAGACTCCATCGACCCAAATGATTCGGAGAAAGCTGCCAACATTCTCCCTCTAACACCCCTCCAATTCCAGCAGGACCTGGTTGACCCCTTGCCGCCCCATCGACGTTGAACTTGCATGAACCTAGAGGGGGCACAACCCACTTGACCACTTTCTTTTTGCCTTTGCTAACACCTTTCATACACCCCTCCCAGGACAAGTAAAAATCCTCAGGGGTAAGACCCCGAAACTCCTTACATACAGACAACCATCCAATTATTTGCCATTTTGCCTTTTCAAACACATCTATAGGGTCTCCCTTCTTACCCTCAAACATCCTCACATTACGCTCTTTCCAAACAGCCCACGAGACAGCGAACGGGATCATTTTCCAAGCCACTCTATGCCTCCCTCTAAAGGGGCCCCTCATCCAAGACTTGACTAACTCCTCCACATTACCACTTAGAACCCACGGACACCCTATCAACCTCAAGAACGAATACCAAACCACCGATGTGAATCGGCATTTGCATAACAAGTGGTCAATAGTTTCCTCCTCAACCTCGCATAAAGGACACACAGTTGAAGCCTCAGATGGAATAACACGCCTTCTCATAAGATTGTTTCTGACAAGGATCCTTTTTTTCAAAGCCATCCAGATAAAGAATTGAATTCTAAGAGGGACCAAATTGTTCCAAGCCGATCTAATTTGAAAATTTAGATGTTAGGTCAATTCAAGTCAATTCGGAGATCTCAACAACACTTGTTAGGTCAATTCGTGGATAAAGAAGTGTTTAGACATGGGATATGAGTTGGGCTTGGTCGGGTCATGGTCAAGTAATAGATCATATATATTGTGTTGGACCAGGGCCATTTGTGAAGTCATGGGTCGAATCATAGGTTAGGTTGACCATAGGTCATGGGTCGGATCGGTTGGGTTATGGATTGAGTTTGTTGGGTCATGAATCGGGTCATGGGTCATGGATCAAGTCAACGGTCATGGTTCGGTTGGATTTTGGGTCATGAGTTAAATTGTATGTTGGTTAGTCCATGAGTTTGGTGAAACCTCAAAATCCACAAGTTGTTGAAGTTGTTTTTCACCCTTAGCCTTAGGAATTCATTTTCCAAATTCTTATGGAAAATGAGTGAGTTTTGGAAATCATTTTCCATAGAAAAGGGTCACGTAGAACAATGGTGAAAATTTCAAGGAGGAAACCATTTTCCACTTTCACGAAAAACTTCACGCACAAACATGCCCTACAAGTTTCCATCACCAATGTTTAGCAACATTGTGTTGTTTCCAACAAACTATTCTAAGAATATATAAATGACTTGGTTTCTTGTAAACTTATTTAACCATGACCAAATCTTATATTAGTAACTTACCACTTTCATGCCGTAAGTAACACCTCTCTCAAAGACAACAGCTTTAATAAAGCCATCATATGTGTGTTGTGTTGGTTCCAACCCAATGTTTTGCATCTAGAAACCAACGGGATTTTAAGTTTAGTAAATCAAATAACCTTAAATATGCATGCTACAAAAAGATATAATGAAAATTGTGAATTGAAGCAGCATTACATATCATAAAGAAATGATCCATGTTTTGCATCTTGAAACAAACGGAATTTTAAGCTTAGTAAATCAAATAGCATTTAATATGTAAGCTACAAAAATATTTAATGAAAAATTGTGAATAGAAGCTGCATTACATATCATAAAGAAATGTTCCAATACACCAAAAGAGGTAAAAAAGATGAAAAAGCTACTACATTCTGTAAACATGATATATATTCAGATAACATTTAATACATAAATGCGAAAGATAGAAATTTGTGAATTAAGCTGCGTTTACATGGTACAGTACACATCAATGAGAAGAAGAAAAAAACTTAGGCTTCAAAGCCTGCTCATAAGAATATGTTTCAGAACAAGAAGAAGCACTTTGATCAAAACCCTTTGTTCCAATTGGACTAGCCTACATGGTGGGTGTGGATCAAGCACAAGATGATGCCATGCTGGTGTTGCAACCTAGGCCCTATAATGATTAGGCTTCCATCAACATGATGCAGGACCAGGTACAGAAGCCCCCACAACATTTTTCGCACAAACAGAGCCTATAACTGTTTCAGGACTCATCAAAACTAGAATAGAGAAAATGATGAAATTCAGCAATGGAAAGACTAAAACAGCCAATCTTTCAAAAAAGAAAAAGACTAAAACAGCCTATAATAGCAACAAATCAAGTGGTCTTCAAAAAAAAAGCATCAAATCAAGCAATAGTAACTGAATTTGCAAATACCTGTACAAAAAGCTGCTCAGCCAGCTCACAGTTTCTTGACTGTGCACATGCATGTATAACATCACTGAAAGACCACCTCAAGACTTTCGTAACTGGTACAGATGCGATATCTTTGAGGATATTATGCCTATGACCTTCCAATTCCATACTCGCCATGCCAAAATCAGTACAAAGCTCTCGATTAGCTGGAAAGAAGTTCCCAGTTTCATGAATATCGTCAAAAAGAGGATGCTGTATTTGAAACATTATGCAATCCTTCTCTACATGAACAGCAGATCTATTTCCAACTGTTGACAAGAAATTTAGTTCTGTAGCAAAATGCGTGGTAGATGGATCTAACAAAGGTCTCACTTTGTTGATGATCTTTGTATACTGAAGGTACAGAGAATCCATTCTCCTTAATGTCATACTTGAACTTGTTATTTGCAGCAGGTATAGGAATGTCCAATCTTGATGATTGATAACGCCCATTAGCTGACAACCTAATGGAAGAACTATCCTCAAAAACCAGACCCACCATGCGTTGCAAGGCACAATATTGAGATCCAAGATCACCCAATCTTGTAAAAGACCAGATAAATTTACGGAGAGAAATGACACTCGGGCTATAGTATTTGGTACAATCCTTCCAAATCTCATGGACTGAAGACAGGTTTTGCTCCCTAACAGCAAGCTGGAAAAAAGACGACAAATAATAATCATCAGGTAAGTCTTTGCAATAATAAGAGAGCAATGTACAAAAAATAAAAATAAAAATACTTTTTATGGTCTCTAAATTGGTAAACCATACATAGGCCTTAACCTGATGCATTGCCTGAATGTGCCATACCAATGCCACATCTACAACTGTAGCAGTATATAGGTATGGAGAGGGTGATAAGAAATTAGATAACCTCCAAAGAGCTTATAAAATACTGAAAGCAGATACTCAAATCTACAAGAAACTTCGAAAAGATACATAAAAAATTTAATTTTTTCTAGATTAATTTTGAGGAAGGAAAGATGTCACAGCAGCAGGGCCCCAAGAACACATGAAGGGATTTGTAGCCATATTATGTTTTTACCTAGATTACGCTTTGCCAGACATTCATACCTTCAATAGTCCTGTTTATGCAATTTTCATCAATCAAAGGGCTGCATATCCTGAAGAGAAGACAATCACCTACTATGGCAATAAATTGTTCCAGATATGACAGTATCTTCAAAGTCGGAAATGAACTACTATAATTGCAAAAAGATAACCAGGTACCTCAAACATTACTGTTGAAAGGTCAATGACTATCACTTCTAGCAACTGTTTGCTTATAAAAGTAAAATTATTTTTTTAAAGAAGAAAGAGCATCGACCATCACTGTTAAAACCTACTTCATTATTGGAACATTTCAAGCTAATTTAGAAATCCTTTGTCTCAGACTCCTAATACTTCGAGTTCTTTCTGCTAAAGATTATTATACTCTTGATCTACATTTAAGATTTTTTTAACAGGTGACAAATATTATAGCAATCTGGAAATACGCTACTAAGTAATCTTATCTATGGCTAAGCTTCTCAGATTTTGTCAACTAAATAGGAAAAAATTTAGAAAAGAGTTTGCCCCTACATGAGACCTCAAAATTTAAAAGTACAAAAATAATATAATGTAAATCACAACTGGATGTGATTGTAGTATATATTTTCCAACATGGAAATACTCAAACAGCCAAAATCACACAATCTTCAGTTCATGGGCAGGCTAAAATGGCCTCCACAATGAAATTGAGAACTATAATATATGGTAAGTTTGGGACAAAGGCTTTGATGATGATAACGACTATGAGGATACATGAATACATGGTAACTGAAACTTTCAATAAAAAGGTGTCAAAAGTAGCATGCCAATCTACAAATAAGATAATCTCGCATGGGATAGCTCGAGTGGCAAGCATTTCGGCTCAGGAACAAGAGGTCCAAGGTTCGAATCCCGTAGTCACCCGATCCCCGTGGCTTGCAAGAGGCTGCGTACATCCAGAGTTTTACCCAACTGCCCTCGTACTCATTGAGAGATGGGGGGTCTTAGGGTTCTTCATCATAAAAAAATCTACAAATAAGATAAACAAACACCAAACGAAACATATAACTAGACAAAAATAAAAATATAATTTATCTCAAACCATTAGGAGGAAGAGAGTCTATCCTACCGTGCACCTAGCTAATCAACCTCATTTTTGCCAATTCAAAAGTCTCAAGAGACAAGAATAGAAACGACTAATATGCACAATGGGCTCACACTCAAAAAGGGAATGAGTAAACTCTAGAACGCAACCCACCCCCCCAAAGAAAAAAAAAATCACTTGAAAGCCCTCACAAACCCATGCACTTTATACAAGGGAGACTCAAAATAACATAGGAATGACACGTTCAAACCAGATTCCCCACCCACAGATCCCCAATCCCCCCCTCAAAAAAAAGATAGTTTATTTTGCCTGCCTCCCAATAGAAGACGAATCATTCCCCATTTAAAAAAAAAAAAAAACAACCCTCACCACCCCGACACCTTCTCTTAACTCGGATAATTTAGCTCCTATTCCCAAGGACTCAAACACATACATAAAACATAGAACTTTTCTCTACAAAGCATTGGTTCCTTTACCATATCCTTTGTGGCCACTTATATCAAATAATTCCATTTCTTTCTTTCAACCTTCCTGTACCTAGTCGTCCAAGCTGCTTCTATTTCATCACTTCCTCCCAATTTAGCAAGTGCACATTCTTTTCCTTGTTCTTTCCTTCCAAAGGAAATTTCTTCCAATAATCTCGATTTCTTTCTAGCAGCTCAACCTACATTTAACTTGAACCAAACCTCTACAGGTTGCTTTCCATTACTCATTTAGCTTTTTTTTCTCCTTCATCCATACATCATCTCCAATACCACTCTAATCTAAGATAGATAATTCATGAAATTCTTTCTACTTTTAACCTAATTGATGAGCTTCACTTTGCCAATTCAAACACTCTACTTTTTAACTTTCAAAAGATGCTCCCACTCAGTTCCTTCCAAATAGCTCAGATCACTACAGCAAGAATCACTTGCCACCACGTTTTTCCCCTTCCCATAAAAGGTCTTGCTTCCCTATCGTATTGGAAATTTAAAAAGCAAACGAACAAATTGGAAAAGAAGCAAGAATAAATTACAGAAAGGTAATATGATTAATGGTAGGAAGAATCACTTGCCACCTTGTTTTTCACCTCCCATAAAAGGACTTGCTTGTCTATCGTATTGGAAATTTAAAACGCACACGAATAAATTGGAAAAGAAGCAAGAATAAAGTACAGAAAGGTAATACGATTAATGGTAGGAAAGGTAGTTCATTCTACAAGAAACTAACCTGCATCTGATCCCCTATGTTCATCTCCATATATTACTCTAATAACCTCTCCCCCACAAAGTGTTGATTTCTTCCTAAGAGTTCCACAATGTCTTTCAAAATAATGCCCAATTTCCTCATGTCCCCAACACCTACCCACCACGACCAACAGCAACAATAACAATGATGACGATGATGATGATGACTTTGCTAACCCCATTTCACCAAATCAATCATTTTTTTACCACCACCATATTAGATGATACATTGTTACAAATTTAGTGGTAAATTATAGGGACAAGAAGTGACGCAGAACATTTAACACAACGCCAAGGTTGTAAGTTTGAGTCCTACGAGCATCAGATAGCAGTTGGCCAATGGAAAAAAGGTACATGTCAAATCCAATTGTAAATGCCGACCCCAAATTAATGGGATAATTTGCTTAGAGATGATGAAGTGAAGTAGAAGAAACAACAAAGATGAAACATTGAAGGTGAAAAAGTTTCTGTACAACAATTAATGACAAGGTTTCTTATGAAGGATTTAGGGTTTACAGTTTATGGCTTATGTTTAGGTTTAGGGTTTACAGTTTCTTGTGAAGGAATCAAATAGAGGCAGATGAAACACACCCCATCAGGAAAATAAGAAAATAGAGAAAATACCTCGACGTACATTAACATGAACTGCTACAAGCATCCACTGAAACACACATTCCATTTCCATGTTATTAAGATTTTGATGCACAAACCTTGAGAAGCTCCCAATAGGCTATCTCAGACCTCCCGATCAACCTGTCCTCCATTAACTTTAAACAACGGTCTGCATAGGCTGTGCTTTGAGTTTCGGCACATCCTTTCAAGAAAATATTGTACATGGGCAGAACAGGACTTCTGTGATTGCCCCCAAGAAAAGTCAACCAGTTGAATGCCTATACAAAGCCAGAAACATACGCACGGTGATATAAAACAGATGGCTACATTGGAAACAATGTATAGAAGAAGGAATCTGCAAAGAACTTATTAGAGATAATACTAATCATTATTTGTATTGCATCTGTACAGTTAGAACTATAGAGTTAGTTGACTACTATGACAGCAAAAGGCCAACATGGTGATATATGTTTTCTCCACTTCTGATGATTATAAGAGTTCCAGATGCATCATGCTTAGGCTTGTCAACACAGGAAACAAAGGTCAAAGAAACCTTGGTATGGCCTACCACCCAAGTGACAAAAGCCAAAGTTCTTAATCAATCAAGACCAGGCCAGAGAAGCACAACTTCAGGTAGATATGATCCCAACAAATCATTCAGCCTGAAAACTCAAGCAGCAAGTCTGGGCCTAGCCCAAACCCTAATTGCAACTTTATGAGGGTTTTTTTTTTTTAGGGGGGGGGCGAGGGAATAGTATAAAAAATGGGGATAGAAATGTCTATGGATAACAGCATTCCTTTTAAATGCAGAAGTATATAATACCTATAAGTATGTATTTGGCCTCCATATATCAGCCCTAGTAAGGTATAGATAGAGGGGTCATATGCTAAACTGTAGAACAGAACCTTTCAGCATTAGCAATAGTATGGATGTAGATACCTCCTCAAGGTAGCCCCCTTTACTAAGAGCTTGCAATATAAATGTGCAACATCTTCTATTCATGGCTATTGCTTTTTGTTCCATAGCTCTCCATGACAAACTGCATGAGAAAGAAGCATCCCAATAAACTACAATACCCAAAAGTGAACACATACAATTAGCACTAACCTTTCGAGAAACAAGCCTAGAAGAAACAATAAGGAACTTTTGCTCTTATTGGATGGGCAAAATGCATAATAATGTAAATTTTGGCATTTTTTCGGGGAGGGGGAGGGGGGAATATCTGATTTTGAATATGAGTCCAACAATATGAAGTGGATGCAAGTTTGGATTCTAAATTTAAGAATCCAACCCAATCCTAATCCAACACTATTAAATGGATGCATGTTCGAATTCTACCAAAATCTGACCAAGTCCGACCCACTTAAATCCCTACGTCAAGTAGATGTTCATATATATAGGAAGGTCAAGCTTAGGTTTCTCTTTGTATGTTAGGCTCAGGCTCGACACAGTGTAGGTCTAGCCTGAACGAATCCATTTCCGTCCTAATAATTTGCCACCATTACAGGTAAACCCCATTATGCACTCTTTGCCATAATCTAGACTGCACAGTGAACACAGGACACCATCATTTCTCAAGAGTAAAATCCTTCTTCCAATGAATTTGAAGGGATCAAAAGGTAAAAAGAGCAGAATTACTGACAACACATAAAGTTCACATATCATGTAGCATGCCGATGGATCAGGAGATCTTGCACAGTAGTCAAGAACATATATAAAATCATCAGCTCTTAGCGAGTCATTCCTATGGCAAAGATTTGAAAGAAGAGATGAGGCTCGGTCTCTCTGCCCCAAACGAAGAGCATTAATAATTTGGACCTGCAAAGACCTGACAGCTGGTTGTCCAACGAATATAAAATTACTGTAACCTGCAATTTAAAGAATCACACCATCATCGATCCATTGAAACCTTCAAATATCAACAAAAAAGTATTTCTAGTCATCAGCAGGGATGCCATCAATTTAACATATCACTATTATTAAAATACCATGTGAAGAGGCCTGAAAGAACATAAAGAGACCTTCTAATGAAGATAATGCACTGGCTCATCCAGAATGCCATTTCATAATTAAACATAAGTAGTCAAACATGTGACATGAAGAAAGCATCATGTTGTAGGAAATTTTGAATGGTATGATATTTAAAAGAATAGAGCATTGTTTGCTGAGTTTAGATTGCTAACCAATTTTAGATTTACATCATAACAACAAGAAAGTAATCAGCGGTAAAGAGTAAAGGAATCGAGGCTCCATTAGGCTTTGGTGAAAAGGGATTGGTGACATAGCTTTCACTCAAGAAAGCACCATTCTCCCATTTGGCATTTATTTTAGCAGTAAAAGCATGGGCCCAGATGCAATCCATGATTTAACCGACTCTGCACTCATGGAATATTTAATTCTTTCATGTAATTTTTTTTCGAGAAGTGGGGATTTTTAAATGTTTACTCAAACTTACTATTAATTTTCTGGTGCAACTTAACAGAGTTGATAACAAGGCCGGGTTTAAGAGGTTTAATTGATATCTGGGGGGGGGGAGGGGGAACCCATTAAAGCAACTTAACAGAGTTGATAACAATTTGCTAGTTGCCAAAATTGTTGCAGTTAACTGTTAAAAGCCTTCTATATCTTGTTACCCATGTGTGATAGGGTTCTCGAAAATGTGGTGATGTGTTTGCCAACCATGTGACCTGGATAGCAAATACTTTTGGTATCCTTCATCATCATCACCACTGATCTTCCCCATCATTATGGGATGTGGTCTCTGAATTCCACTCTTCCATTCTACCCTATCATAGAACATAACCTCTGTTGCTGCCTAGTCTATCACATCCTTCTATATCCCTTCCCTCCTAGTTTCAAATGGGCTCCCTCTCCTCCTTGTAACTCCTACTTGCAGGAACTTCTTCTGTTTCCCTAACTGGTATTTATGTGGTGTACTCAACACGACTAGCACACGCTTGAAAAGTTGCATGTCTGTAGTCTAGTTTTGTTGATAGTTATAACTAGATTCAAAATTTCCATAAACAATGGATCTGTTACCCAAAGAAGGTTGCATGTGTGCCTAGTTTGGTAGGTACTTTAGAATGTCTTCACATGTTCATTCATAATCCTTTGGTTTAACAAATCCATATGTTTGATTTCTCTATATTTCTTAATACTTCTGCTTAGTAGTGAGATTTCTTTAATTTCTTAACATGCTTAAATTTCAATATTAGTTACTACTGGTACTGTTATATTTTTTCCTTTTGAGGTCAGTCATTGGCCATGCCCATTTTGTAGACACATAGAACACCTGTTATGTGGGTGGATTATCATGATGCTAAACCCTAAAGTAATTCTTTCCAGTTAACAACTCGCTAAATCATAGTGGAAGGAATGACATAGGTGCTATATGGTGGGCCTTTTCCACTTTGTGCTTACATGGTTGGCTGTTGAGACATTTGAAATGCTTTTTATTTCCAACCAATTAAAAGGTTATAAGTTGATTCATGGTTAGATTGCTAGAAGTTTGTGTTTTATTTATGCTTTTTTGCACACGGGTATATGTTTAAAATGCAATATGATTGATAAATATAGATGTCCACTAAGGACTGTCAATATAGATGGGCAATAGAGTTCATCACAAATTTTCATTGTTAGACAAGAAATTTCTACCATTTAGATTGGCCCACCAATTAAACAACATAGATAGGAATTGATGGCTTAAATGGTTATTGGAGAAATGGAACCATTTGGACATCAACAATTTGGTTTCTTCAGATGAGGGCTTCTCCATTTAATTCTTTCTCTAATGAACACCAAACAGGGGCAAATTGAACCACAACCTGGGGTTTCTCAACCTGCAGCGGAATAACCACCTTCACTTTTACCAAGGAAGCCGCAATTTTAATTTCACCATATCCAAACAAGCTTGAATCATTTAATTGTATAGACTTCCACAATGCAAGAGGGAAGGATTGAAGAAAAGGAAGGCTAGAAATGAGCAATGGACTCAAAGGTCATATGATGGACAAACCTCATGGATTTTACCTCTTGTGGGTTCCTTGGCATATAACTTTGAGAGGATATATGTCGATTTCCTCAAGGAAATCAACTTCGCAGAAAAAAAATTATCTTTGGTTTCCATCCTCGTCATCTGACAAGCTCCATGAAATCCATTGTTATGTCGAGCAGTGGAAACCCACATTTTTATTGTTTATGTCAAAATCTATATTTCCATTGAAAATGAACAAAACATTCTCTTTCCAAGCAAGGAAAACCTCCCTCTTTTCCTCAATAAATTTTTTGATCCCCTTTATGAGATTGATTCTTTGGAAGAAAAGGAAAATGTCTTAGTTTCTTTGTTTTTGGCAAAAAACCCTAATTCCAAGGAAGAAGAGATAAGGGTCTCTTTTTCTATGCTCTTCCTTTTTCATTAGATGTAAAATGACAAACAGCCCTTGAGAAAAGCTCCCTTCAAAATCCTAGACTAGTTGGGATGTGGGTGTACTTCAAGATCACAAAGGTGGTGTTGAAGGTATTCTCAGGTCTAAAGGGGGTTCAACTTGAAGAAACCCTAAATTACAGGAAATCTGATCAAAATGAATAAATTTTGTGTTTCAACTAAGGAGAATGCACAAGATAACATGAATGATGGAATGTAGAGGTAAAACTCGGGTCAAGTTTTGACCCGATATAAGAAATCATGCGGGTCGGGTCATACGAGTCGGGTCGGGTTGAGAAGACAAAAACCCGTATGGAATTTGGGTCGGGTCAGATTGAAAACTTTCGACTTAACCGGACCTGACCCGGCTAAAATGGGTTCAAAATGCCTGTCAAGTCAGAATTCGGGTTGAGTCTGGTTAGAATTCGGGTCAGATTCCATAAATATTGACTCGGGTCGGGTTGGGTTTTAAGAAAGCCAACCCGATTTCAGCCCTAATGGAATGCCACTAGCTAGGTAGATAACTCAAGGAGCTTAACTTGGATGTTGATGAACATGGTCTCACGTGACAAACACCTTATTAGTTTTGAATATTTTTTGGAGGCCAACATTGAGGCAGAGTATTTTGCAAAGGAGGGAATACAAAGAGTTACTCCTATTTTTGAAATGCTTTCCCTTCTATAAAATTTAGATAATTTCTTGTGTACATTCAATAGTGCAACATCAATGTGTAGTTTTGTTGTTTGCCTTTCAAAAAGAGCCATCTAATTGGCTATATATCTTGATAAAGCCTTAAAAAGTTGAAAAAATGTAGTCAATCATGGTGTATGGAAGAAGCCTTCAATTGCTAACGGTTAACTAGTTGTAAGATGGTATTCAGAATCTAAACTAAAGAGAGCTTATCCCATACACCATGGCTTACAACATTTTTCAACATTTTCAAGGTCTTGTTAGAGTATAGACTCCGTTAAGAAGCTTCTTTTGAAATTCAAACATCAAAAGTACATAATGGTGTATGTGCTTTTTGGGTTTACACAAGAAAGTCCCTCTATCTATTATAGGCCTATTTATCCTTCTAATGATTTACGAATTACTAATGACATAAGTCATCAAAGTTTCCTGATCTGTTGTCTTGTCTTCTGATCTGTTGTCTTGTCTTCTTCCTTTTACCTTTTTAAACTTGGATTCGACTGGTAGGAAATAACATGCTATTTTAGAGTGACAAAGAACATGATTTTTGACAGTGTTCAATAGAAAAGCACAACTCAAAAGAAAACCCCAAAAAATGAGATAAAGGCTTCAAAGATGATATTGGGCAACAAATCAATGAGAAATGAGGAAAAAAAATTTGTCAACTCTTTTTAAATTTATGAAATGCTGTCACCAGCATCCTTTTATATTAACAAGTAACTTTATTCAGCCATTAAATGTTCAAATAATACCTTCTGAAATTGTGATGGGCGTGAGAAACCCATTCTTTCCGACACATTCTGCCATCCCTAGTTTACAAAGACAATGATCAATAGCCCACAAAAAAGTTCCAAAAAGAAAAAATGTCAGATTATTTAAAGAAAACACTAATGCTTAAAACTGAAATCATAACAAGAAAATTAGCAAGGAGTCATACTTTGTTTTGCACCTTGGATGTATAAAAGGAATCTGCAAGCGACCGAAAAGAAGCTCTAGTTCTGCAATGTCACATAGAAACCATTTATAATGACAATGTACCAACACATGCACCATATAGATGCAATTACATATTCATTCATACAGAATTAAGCGTCAATAAATATACAACGCCCAAAACCAGCAAGATGCTAGTTCAGTTGGTCTTGTAACAGTAAAAGATGGGCGATCTGCCATTGGCAATCTGAACCATTCATCAGCTGAGCCACAGCATAGACAGAGAATCATTCAGAAACCCATCCATACAAAGTAATCATAACCATTGGTTGGTGGACTTCTTCCATTAAATGTACACCATGGGTTGTAATAATTTGAACCATTCATTTGCATACCACAAATTGAAGGCTAGAATCATCAGAGTGGGTATATAATGTATGTATTTATTTAAGAATGCATGAGTGGATGGAGCGGGAGCGGGAGCGGGAGCGGCTTACATGGATCTATACATGATGCGGGATTTCCTTGAGTCTGCTTTTGAAGACGAAAAAGTGAGAGGGGTTCTGGCCGAAATGAGGATTGAGAAGGAGTTCGAAGGAATAAGGATGGACGGAAAATCGCTTTCTGGAATGCATATGACGCTTTACTACGACGGGAAATCGCCGCATGCAGATTGGGCTATAGACAGACAGAAAGTGAGAAAACCACCTCCGACCGTCTCGGTCGATGGCTGTTAGTGCTCTTTCGTTTTTCCATCGTCTACTCGAAACGGAGAAAAAGATTTCGGCGGTACAAAATATTGATTAGAATTGTGATTTAACTGGTACATTGCTGTAAATCATTTGATGAGAATTTTGACTTAAACCGGTTGACTTAATTTTTTTTTTTTAATTTACCTTTGAGAAATGAGGAGATATCCACCATAAATCCTTCTAGGTGAGGGCACACAAGGTTACACTATAGAGGGGGTAGAAAATATCCACCATAAAACCTTCTAGGTGAGGGCACACCAAAGTTACACTATAGAGGGGGTAGAAAAATCGCTAGGGCCGAGATCTCGGCCGATTTTTCATAACTGCGATATCTCGACGCACTTTCTCTCTCTCCAGCCCATTTTTTTTTAAAAAAAAATCTAAAAATATTACAATAAATACAAATAATTATGGGCTTATTAAATATATATTTTTCATAAAATATCGACCATTTACATATTCAAATATTATTTTTATCATTTTAAAAAAATGACCATTAATATCTATTAAAAAACAAAAATAATCATTAAATTTTCATAAAAAAATGAAAAGTCACAACCATAATTTTTTATCGAATTTGATTAAGCCACCATTAATTTTCATTTTTTTTAAAAAAAATTATAATTAATTTCCATCTTTTTTAAAAAAAAATTTCAATAATTTCCATCAAAAAATGAAAAGACAATTAAATTTGCATCAAAAAACGGAAAGAACACAATTAAATTCATCAAAAAATGAAAACTGACAATAAATGTTCATCGATTTTGATTTAGCCATTATTAATTTTTCATTTTTTTTTGAAAAGTGACCATTAATTTTCATAAAAAAACAAAAAGACACAATTAAATTCATCAAAAAATGAAAAATGATAATAAGTGTTCATTGATTTTGATTTAGCCATTTTCATTGTTTTTTGAAAAGTCACCACTAATTTTCATAAAAAACGAAAAAACACAATTAAATTCATCAAAAAACAAAAAATGACAATTAAATTTCTATCAAAAATGAGAATTCAAAATAAATTTTCATCGATTTTGATTAAGCCATCATTAATTTTTCCATCATTTTCTAAATAGTCACCATTAATTTTTATTAAAAAACGAAAAGTCATCATAAATTTACATCGGTTTTGATTAAGCTATTATTAATTTTCATCAAAAAATGAAAAGTAAACATTAAATTTTAATAAAAATGAAAAATAATCATAATTTTTTATCAGTTTTGAATAGGCACCATTAATTCTTCATGGTTTTTTAAAAAGTTACCATTAATTTTATCAAAAAACGTAAATCACCATTAAATTTTCTTAAAAAAAAAGGGAAAAGTCCATTATTTGTCATTAAAACCGAAATGTCACCATAAATTTTTATTGGTTTTGATTAAGAAATAATGAGAAAAAAATAATTGTAAAAAAATAAATGTCAATTTTCCATCGATTTTTTATATTTTTTCACTCATATTATAATATCGGCGATATCGTGACCTAAATATCGGCCGATATATCGGTCAATATCGCCGATATTATATATGTACGGCCGATACTATACATATCGACCGATATATATCGGTGTTCGAAAACCTGATACATATCGGCCGATATGCACAGTATCGACTGAATTTTTGACCCCTGCTATAGAGATTCGAACCCGCAACCTTTACTTAATTTTAAGACAAACTGATATCCAAATATTGAATAATGTGATTTTTTTAAGAAAATGAGCCCTAAGCCATTATACTCAAAATTCCATAAACTTCTAGCACGATAATTTTTTTAAATAATTTTAAATTTTTGGTGTCGTACCCAAGTCAATGATATTTATATAATTTTAAGGGGGAGTGAAATGCAAATATTGAACAATATCATTTTTTTAAGAAAATGAGCCCTATCCATAAGCCGGTATACTCAAAATTCCATAAATTTTTGGCACGATAATTTTTTAAATGACTTTTAAAAAATTGAGTATGGCTAAAATAACATTAGAAGTTTATTGCATCATTAATAACCCTATAATTGAATATTGGTGCAATTTCAAACTCAGGTCAACTTCACCTTTCTTTGTACGTTTTCACTTCATCAAGACTCGAATCCGACCCAACCTTGTGAAACCACCAATCATGGCCACACGAACAATGAGTGTGGGTCAGGTCAACCCCACCTAACCTAATAATTTTGGTGGAATTGCCATTTTATCTATTTAATAAAAGGTTTGAATTTTGTTTCTTTAAAGAAATAAGTTAGATTTAGGTTGGTCTTAAAATACACGTTCATTTGTAAGGGTGCAACTTCGGTTGGGTACTTGGGTTTAACATGTGTTGACCGCAGGGGTCGAAATCTCGGTCGATACGGTGCGTATCGGCCGAGATATCTTGGGATTTCTACAAACGAGATATCTCGGCCAATAAGCATAGTATCGACAATAGATTAAAAAAAATCGGCCAATTTTTATTTTTTATTTGAAAAAAAAACAAATATCGGCGTGGGCCAGATTGATATTTCGGCCAATATTCGTCCGAGACGGGGGAATATCGGCCTAGATATCAACCGATATTTATATTTTTTTATTTTTTTTTAAAAAGCAGCCTTTTTATCTTTTTAAATGATTTTTTTCACAAAAAAAAAAACCACCGAAATTTTTAAAAAAAAAATGAGCAGAGAGAAAAATCTCAGCCGAATTTTCTGCCCCCTGGTTGACTGGGCCGATACAAAAAATTTAGAGTCCAATTCTACTTGGCTAGGGCCAGGCCCAAATTATGGTAAAAGATTAGGGCTCAAATTAAACATGGGTCGGGCTTGAACATTGCATTCTTAGGGTCCAAACCGACCTGAAAGCCTGAGTTAAACTTGAGAACATGTGATATATAGTCTATATTTTGTATTTTTATAATCTGATATTTAATAATATAATATGATTAATTAAAAGTTTTAATCTAATCACATTATTAGACCTTTTCCATTTATTTAAACTTATTTCTAATCTAAAAATTCTTTTACACTCTATTTATGTATCTTTCTCATCTCCTCACACAAACTTATTACTCTATTTTGAAGAATTAATTTTATTGTTTTGAGTGATAAAATAATAAAATATGAAGCCTAAATGTTGTTTTGATTTTTGAGTTTATTTGTTTGGATTTATTTATAATTTTTAATTATAAGTGAAAAATAACTTGGGAACTAAATTGATTGATAGATGTAATAAAATTAATGACTACGATGATCACTTATGTAGTGGAAAGTTAATTCTAATTCAAATAAAAAATCACATTAAAAGTTCGTGTGAAATAGACATGAACGACAATCACTTAATTTTAACTAATATAGTAAGTGATTTAGAACTAAATTGAGTACGGGCCCAAAAATCCAAAAGGCCCATTCAGGCCCGATGTAAGTGTTGGCCCTATATTTGTAAATCAGGCCTTAGTCCAACTTAACATAGGGCCCAACCAATCCTGCCTGAGCAGGGGTTTAAATCTCATACGTATCGGATAGAGAAAAAAAAAATCGGCCAAGATCTTGGTCGATTTCTTCTTCTTTAAAAAAAAAATAGAAAAAAAAAAATATCGGTTGTAGGCCATGGCCGATATTTGCACATATCGGCCGAATATCGGCCGATATTTGAAATATCAGCTGATATTTATATATTTTTTTTAAAAACACCCTTTTTATGTTTATTTTTAAATGATTTTTTTCAAAAAAAAAACACCGAGATTTTATAGAGGCCGAAATCTTTGTCCGACCGATTTTTTGACCCCTATACCTAAGTTGCACCCCATTCTTCTGTTAACTCAAATTAGAATTCTTAGATAAGGTAGCACTGAGAGCTGACCTTGATGCTTATCCAAGCCCAGGCCAAATTTGTGACTACAAGGACCAGATCCAGGTTATTATTATTTGCTCAAACATGAGCTCGGCTCAAGTTGTGTCTACGAAGCTTGGCCCTAATTTGAAACCTCAAGTTTATAGGCTTTTCTCAGGCCAAGTTGGGCATTCATCGGATTAAATTACCAAAATACTATAAAAATATAAATTATATGCTAATTAATCTTTTTGGATAAATGATTAAATGAGGTTGACCTCGTGAAAAATAAGACAATGTAAGTTGCAACGACTACATTAATTTTAACTAATGCGTTATTTTCACGAGCAACTGATGATGAGTTGCAAAAACTACATTAGTTTATAATCTTTTATAGTTTAGAGACTTATGAAGGACTTTGATCACTCCACTTATCAAACTAATCTTTTGGATTGGATATCCAATCCTAACACTTATTATGTAATAAGCAAAGCATTGGAGGTGAAAAATAGATAGATGGATAAAACAATAGTACTAAGGATACTTATATTAAAATAAATGTATGGTATAACCATGTAAGAATCAGAATTAGTTCATAAAGAAATATTGCTCAAATAGAAAAAAGAAAAGAAGAAAGAAATGTTCCCAAAGAAAATAAAAACCTTTAAAACATGGATGATGTGGTATGACATGGTAGAATGTCATGTGAGATAGAACATTATTGCTAATAGAGTTCAAAGTTGAGAGAGAAAGCGCGCGCAAAAAAGAATCAATAACAAATAGATGAGACAAAAGACTTTAATCTGCTTAATCTAAAGTTGGTTTTGTTATTCTTACATGAAATCGTGTCATTTTTAACTATGTTTTATCATTTTATTGGTCATTGGTCTATCTTTCTCCTCACACTTAGAAAACATATCTTTTAAGTTAAAAAAGATGACTTGACTTGAAAAACATTTAGTCAACTAATTAGACTAAATTCAAAGGGTTAGAGTGATGGCCAAGAACCCGCCTCACAAAGTGGGACTCGTGAGTTTGATTCTTACTCCACTCTAAAGGGTCACTCCCTATAGAATTATCCTATGTGTGGGTAGAGAGGCTTACACATGCTCAAAAAATCAATGGAGTGTTCTAAAAGACTTGAACTCTTTGATTATTAAAAATTAATTAGAATAAGAAAATACTAGAGACATGAAACTAATTTCACTTGTCTAAGTCAAGTTCTATCCAATTTTTAAGCTTGGGTTTTGCACCAGCAATTCTTCAGTTCTTTTAGATTTGTTTTTGTTCATATCTAGGTCATCTTCGAGAGTTGGACAGGTGACTTATGTCAAGCATTATGAGGGAAAAAATTAAACAGTACTTGTCATCTAAGTTGGGATATCTAATTGCAAACCTTCATGAAATACTATAAGATTGACATGCTACCTTGCACAAGTGTGCCAATCTTGTTTTTCAGGAGTTGCAAGGCTTTAATGATTAGCTTCTAATATTTTCTCATTTTTATTTTATCCAATATTTTTTTATTTTAATTTACATGTGGAAAACTGCAGGATACTCAGCGTAAAATCTCCATAGCTGATCTCACTACCCTTAGGGCACACCAGGTTAGGTTATGGGAGTTCGAACCCACAACCTCCCGCACCACCACCCTTTGGCAGCACATTAAATCTAGTTTAAAGATTATTAGGAGTGTAAAATAAAATAAAATTCTAATTTTAACCTCGATATATTGCTTCCATGATTTTTATATGTGGTTTCTAATTAAGTAAATATCTACAAAATTGTTAATCATATTTATATATAATATGTATAATTATATTTTTTGTTAATTCCAAAACTTTCAATCTAGCATGATTTCCTTTAATCTCTCCCGGTCAACATAAATGATAACAAAAGGATTTTTAATTGATGGAATTGAATTTTATTTGTCTGTAGAATATTCTAATTTTTTATATATTATTCAAATTTTAGTTGTTTTTCATTATTTTAGTTGCTTAAAGTTAATTTAAATATGTACTTCTTCCAAAAATGGAACCTACTGAAATAAAGATTGTTATTTTTGTTTAAAATATTTTAAAAATTCAAAATTTAAATTATACATATCAATTAATAATTAAAATATCAGTGACAAAAATCACCAGACTAAAATGACAAGATGTGATAAAAGCTGCTCACCTCTATTTATGAAATGATCATCTATATGTTAATGTCGGGCTCACTAAATGTGATGGTATTACGTTTGTTAAAAAAATTATTATTTGAATATATGGTTCAAAAATCATATTGATTTGATCAATTAAATTATATTTTTTAATTTTTATAATTTAATTTGATTATTCTAAATTATTTTTATTAAAATTTACAGCCTTGAAAAACATAATTGACTGATTAATATAATAAATAAACCATATACGTGAGCGAAAATGTTTCTAAAGAACTCATTTTTATCCCATTAAAAGATACTTAGCTCGCGTCAAAAGATTAATGGAAGGCTTAGATGGCTCTTTTAAATTTTTTGAATAGAAAATGAAAATATAAAGTAGACTATTAAATCTCCTTCTTGATGAAAGAGACAGTATATTATTTTTTAATTAGAAAAGTAATTTTATAGAATGTAATTAGACTGAGATGAACATGAAATAAGTAAAGTAACAATGAATGTATTTCTAACTTATTTTACAAAATGTTAATTATAAAATATATTTTTATATATATAATTTTTTTATACATCTCATTTAATTATGTGAAATGCTTTGTCTCTGTATAAAAGAATCTCCTAATTTTTATAATTTTTTATAAAATTATGACTTTCAAATAAGATAGTTTTTTAACATGGTTTATTATTTATTTTACTATTTTTTTTTGAAGAGTGTTATTTTATGTAACTTTTATATAGTAACAGTCTCATCAGAATTAATTTTTTATCTAATTTATATTTCCCTTTGTAAATTATATCTTTACTTTATTGTGTGAGTGTGAGTCTGAGTTAGATTTATATATCATTATAGTTATCCGTCTAAAGAACCTGCAAAATTTATTATTCTAATTTGATTACAATATCAAGAAGAATAAAATTAAGAATAGGAAGCAGAATCAGAGAGAAGAGAGGCGTCAGAAAGCATGGAAAAGGAGGGAGGAGGAGGAGGAATCCCAAATCAGCCACACCCAAATCCGAACACGGCAAAGGAGGGATCGGTGAAAGGCAAATCCTGTAAAGGCTATCTATACTACTCATCACTTCGCAAGTCCAACGACCGAAACCCCCTCTGCTTCGGCGTCGGCAGAACCCTTCAACAAGGTCTCTCTCTGCATGTGTGTGTGTGCGCGCCTCATTCTTTCCCTCTTTCAATCAGTTCTCCGCTTTCTGCATTTAGATACAATTTCTTTTCCCCAATTCGTCAATTTCGTTTTCCATCATGGGGCGTTATTCGATGGGAAAATAATTGCCGATCATTCTTCTTTTTATATATGCATATTACCAACATATTAATTATTAAAGCCTTCATCTTGTAATTCGTTTTCTTCATATATCATCATTGTCAACCATTTGCTAATCGTGGGTCGGCTTTCAAGAAAGGTGGATTTTTTTTTTTTGAGGTCCAGAGGTGTCCTGGCGTGGCACCCGACTAGTCCCCGGGTGCATGTGAAAACCCCCCAATCCGCACACACCGGGCAAGTCTACGGGGAGTGGCCCTTCATTGGAGTCACTAGGGATTGAACTCAAGACCTCAATCTTGAAGTATTGTGTCTCAACCACTAGGCCAACCCCTTGGGGTTAGAAAGAAAGGTGGAAATTAGGATACACTTGTCACCCTTTATTGAAATTATTATTTAAGAGCATAAACGAATTACGATTGGGTGTTCTTCTATTCATAAATCTGAGATGTTGCAGATTTAGTTGTTTCTATGCTGAAATTCATGGTCTTGCGTCAAGGTTATTTGTGATGGGTTTCTGATAATTCGTTCTCTCTCTGCGGCACAATGTTTTCTTGTCCATTTATAACATGCAGTCATTCTTTTTTTAAAAAAAGAGAGAGAATGGCACCTGGCTAGTATAAATGGATCATGAATGAAAGGAAGTTGTAGTTTTCCTTATTACAATTCAAGATTCCATCATGAACGACTTGCTGTTTTCCTTGAGAACTGGGGTCATGAATATGAGGCCGTTTTAGCACAATGAAATATATAGTAAGTTTTGTTGAATAGATGGAATATAGCTAACCAACCTGATTATTTATCACATTCTGCAGATTCTATTATTACGTTTGCTGGATATTCGATAAGTATGTTGAGTAGAGCCATGGTTACTGGAAAGTGAACATGGTGGATTGAGAGGAAGTCTGCAGAATTATGGTTAGTTCTGGGGAATTGATGCTTTGGGAATCTCGTCTGCCATTCTTGATCTGTAAGAAGAAGAGTCCCACATTAAGCCGCCATTCTTATGGTCTCTCTAGAGCGTATTAGGTGTAGGAAATACCATCTAAAAATAATGGGTATTATTGTCTAAAATATGGTGGAGATTGAGATTTGAGAGATGAAAGAGGTCCATTGGAGAGAGGTGATAAAAGTTCAATATGGCGAGTCAAACAAGGCATATGGGCTCTAAAATATGGAGAGACATTTCAAAGGTAGGAATTATGATAAATATTGTGGAGTATTACTAAGGAATGGGACAGGCTTTGTACTGGGGGGGCATTGTGTAAAAAATATATTTTTAGGAATACAGTTGGGTGGGGTTAGAAGCCTTGAATCCTTTTTTCCAAGACTATTGTATATCATCCTAAAATATTTTTCAAGGATTGCGTGGAACAATTAGGAGGTTGGTTGGTTTGAATATCGGACTTCATGAGAAACCTTTTAGATTATGAGGTGGAGCATTTTGAATAACTTTAGGAAGACAGTGATGCAGTAGATTGTCAGAAGGGAAGATAGGTCAAGGAACTCGATGGAGTCTTTCTAGGTGAATCAATGTTCTCCTTGATCAAACCTAAATGAGATAGCTCTTTCTTTAAGATTCAGTTTGGAAAATGTTAGCATCACTTTGATTAAGAGCCTTCTCATGGACTTCCAAAGCATACTAACCCTTTGATCATATAGAGGATTCAACTTCACAAAGCCCAATGAATATACAAATATTGGGGGCCCAAGAAAGAATTTGGACCAGTTTTTCTACATTATCCATTTGATGCTTGTTATTAAGGAGATTATTGTAGCCTTGTAGGTTTTTGACATTTAAAAGTAGGCATGTTTTATGTAATTTGGGTTTTCACAAGTATTGATAGTCCCTCATTTGATGAAATTTAATGAAGCTCTTTTTGAATTGATAGATTTGGGCCTAATATAGTTTGGTTGATCAAAGGTTGGTCACAAATAGTTCAAACTTCAAAGATGCCTTAAGATGTGATCGATGACACATCTTTGTCTAGGAGATGCTATGGAAGAAACAAGTTGTCAATTCAATACGTAGATTTAAGGATTAACATGAGACACACACATGGTTATATGATTACAACTTGACCATCAATTGGAAGATCTTTTGATTGCCTTCCTAATGCAACGTACAAAACATTGATTTGATATGTAGATTTAAGGGATACCATTTGGGCCCACCTCAATAATCAGACAATCACTCAGTTGCTACCTCAAAGGTCGCTGATTAGCTTTGTAACATGGCTTGTGTACTTAAAAATGTGAGTTTAGATGAAAAGGATATGGTTAAAAATTATTTAAAATCCAATTACATGTGTCTACTTCATGGTCATGTGGGTCCTACCTTTTAATTTGAAAGTACTCCAAATTTGCTATGGCCGCATAGCCATTCTGTTAGCTTACCATTGCAAGAATGGGGGGTTAAATTGGAGGTCAGATGGAAACGTTATGGAGGATAGAAGAAAAGGATCTTAAAATATTAGGATGACATGGGGTTTCTATCACTCTCCTTCGAACATTTTTTCCCTCTCCCTTTGGCCTGCTTTAATGTTTATGAGTATTCCTGTTGGAGAAATTTGGTATTTTTGCATAGCCATTGAGTTAGCTTCCCAATGCAACAATTGGGGGCTAAATTGGAGGTCGGATAGAAACTGATGGAGTATAAAAGAAAAGGCTGCAAAAAATATTAGGATAACATGGGTGGCCTTATTCTCCTTTGAACATTTTTTCCCCTTTGTCCTTTTTTTGAGGCTCATTAGGAGTACTGCCTTTGGGGAGACTTTTAAGGAGACTCATGGCCATCATTTTGGAGAATTTCGGAGAGAATCTGGAATTCTTTGACAATTATTATTTTTAAATCTTTTGAAGGGTTCTTTTTTTACTATATGGTTTGGGGCTTTTTACTTCAAGGGAGCTTTGTTGAGGTTATAGTGTGGATTAGGGTCTTTACCCTGAAGGCACTTTATTGGTTGAGGTCAAAGTGTTGTTTAAAGTCTTTACCCCAAGGACACTTTATAGTTTTTTTTTTTTAAATTATTTAAGATGCATTTATAATGTTTGTATATTTTTTAGGGGTTTTACCTTATTAGTACTTCTAACAAGCAATTATTTGGGGTAGTGGCCAGCTTTGTTTCCTTTTTTTGGTCTTGTAATTCTTTGTATTTGCACCTCTGGTGCTCTCTTTTCTCTTAATATATTAACAATTAAAAAAAGAAGCAGCAATTATTTGGAGAAATCTTGGTATTTCTCCAAGATTCTTTGCGTCAAAAAGGATTTTGTCACCAACACTTGTAAACTTATAGAACTTTTCAATCTTCTTGAGTGGAATAGGGACCTTTTGGGTTCTCTAACCCAATAAATTCAGAGGGCATTTCAATCTTCTTGAGTTCATAAAGGACCTTCTAAGTTTTCTAGTGGGAGATGGTTTCGAGATTCTTCCATGTTACAATGTTTTTGCATGGAACAAAGACCTTCTGGGTCGCCTACTAGGAGGAGATACTTCTTGTTCTTCTTTTTTGAACCCTCTTGTAAAAATTATATGATGATAAAAAGCGTTTTGATGTCTATGATTTAAAAGTTGTATAGTGCTTAGTTCTTGTAAAAATAGTGATGAGCTGGTCATAGACCTGCTTTTTAGAACATTTTATATCCATTATTTGAAAGATTGAATAGAAATTTCAAGTTTAGCACTTGAAATTTGATTCTACACAACTCTTTTGTAACATATGACTGGTGAACAAGTTGTCTCCCAGCATGTTGGACTATTGAGCCTTGTACATTTTTTTTCCTTCAAAAATGTTTGTAGTTATCTCTTTGAAGAGAAAAAGTCTAGGTCTTGAAGCTATTTATTCCATTTATTGAGGGCCACCATCCTCTAGACACATACACAACTTACTCACACGCACCCCCCCCTCCTCCTCCTCCTCCTCCTCTCAGGAAACACACAACCTAGACCCATTTTGAAACAAGTCTCTAATGGCCTCCCCATTCACCTAGTACCTTGGAACCTTTCAATTGTTTGTATTCGGGCTGTTTTTGATTGTCTATATACTCCAAACTATAAAAGACTTTGCTTCATCGTCTCTTCTATTTTGGCAACCTTTGGCATTTTTTGCATATTTTAACCGAAAGAGTGTTGAAAGAGGTTTTCCTTGAAACCACTTTTTGATGGGGGATGTTGGAAAAAAGTACTGCAAAAAGATGTATATTCTGCTTTTCTTATGCATCCTTTGCTGCTAAAAGTGATAAAATTAACCAAAAAATGGAGAAAATCAGTCAACTCTGAAATTCAATGACATAAGCTTTGTCTTAGGAAGCATAAAACCTATGGTTTTCCACAAAATATGTCCTCCTTTAATGCACTCATTTCTAATTTTATTATTTATTATTACACTATGTGTTCATTTTGACACATTCTTCTCCAAGGCTATTTCTTTATCCACTTTTCCTTTCTTCATTGCCCAAAATTCAGTTTCACATAGCATTGTATGTGTAATTGTTGTTTCACAGAAATGCCCTTTTAATTGATGTGACAATTTCAACAAGAACCTATAACATAGTTGATTAGTGCTTATTGCAACCATAAAGGTTTCTGGGTTTGACTCATGAAAGAAAAAAAGACGTGCAAGTTTCTATCACACAATACCGCACTAGCTTGCCTACCATGCCCTAGCGTACCTTGCATGCGTCCTACTAGATATATCCAAATTAAACTCTATGTTTGGTTCTATATTTACAGTTTTAAAAAATGTCATACTAAGTCGTTTTCAATTTTAATCAGTTCATCATCTTTATTCTCAAATCAAGTAAACTTCATTTATTTTTTAAGTGATACATTTATTTTTTCTTTCTTTGCTAATTCACATACCATTTTTCTCAAAAGCTTCTCTACAATTCCAATTTATCATTTGGATGGTTTCTTATGTCACTAATTGATACCAATGTAGGTTTTTGATGTTTAGTAGTAACCAAAACAAAATCAAGTAAGGGCTTTAGAGCAGACTCTTGTGGAAACCCAACCACAACAATGAGCTCTATTATCTTGCGCCATTTGTTTTGACACTGCTTCTTGCCCCTTTTGTCATATCCATTTGGGATATAGTTCCTCTTTAATGTTTACTAAATTAATTCCCTTGTGAACTTGTTGCAAGTTTTCTCAAATTCAATAAAAAACTCTGTTTTTTGTTTTCTTTTTTACTCCAATTTTTTTCATGTGTTATCTCTATTGAAAAATGACATTTGTTGTTTATCTGCCCAGTATGTGGCTAAGTTGGTTCTTCAAAATACTAGTTTCTTTTCTTAGATGTTTCTTTGTCGCTCTCTTTAAAGTTTTATAGTATGACTCATAAGTTCAATAGGTTGATAGTTACAAAATTGACTATATTTTTTATTCTTATAAAAGTGGACTACCTTGCTTTTTCACTGTTTTTGGGCATTTTGAATCAATATTTTATTAAACGGTTTAGCTAACCAACCTCATTTCGCCAACAAAATGCATACGTTCTTCTTCTTCTTCTTCTTCTCTCTCTCTCATGATAAAAAATCCATACTAATACCAAAATATTGATTGGTTCTAGTGTTCTCTTTTTCTTCATCTTAGCCAAGGCTATTGCATCACATGTGACTTGACCAAGTCACATGTGATTCAAACCAGTTTCAGTGATGACCTAGCTAGACACTGTAATTAGGATTTTAGCGTTCTTTGCCATGGATCTTTATAGATAGAGAGATCTTAGATTTTTTATTTTTAGTTTTGTTATCTTATTTGCTTATTTATCTTTTTTTTTCATTGGTGGAGAATATTGTAGTGGTGATGTGTCTATCTAGCATTGGAGCACAAGAGTGTGACTAAGATTGATGACTTGGCACTTGCCAAATAGATGGAGAAATTTTAGATGTCCATTTTAATGAAGCTTACCTTGTAGAGAAGTATAAATAAGGGTCTTTCGCCCAAAGTAGTACACATCAGTTTTGGTTCAAGTTTTTTTCTCCCAACCAGGAGTAATTTATCTTTTATTTATGATTTCTTGTTGAATTTAAATTCTATATTTTAATCTTGTGCGAGCTTATCTTTGAATTTTCATAATGCTGATTGAATTTCTTGTAGAAATTGTTTAAGATTTTCAAGTTTTTATTCAAATCAGTAAAGATTTCCTAGTTTTCATTCAAACCCAATTGAATTTCTTTTTGAAATTGTGTGAGCTTTCCAAGTGCTCAATGTACCAATAGGTGAGCTAACTGGGACTTCTCCTTAGATCTAATAAGTCCAGATCTCAAAACCTCCTTTTGGTAAATTTTGAGTTTGGATTTTCTCTTAGTTCTCTAAATTCCCAGAGCCAAGATCAAGTTTTCCTTGGCCCATTTCCTCAAACTTTGGCCTAAAACCCCATTGAGGACCAATGGTTTGATTTATTTTATTTTATTTTAAATTTGACCCTTGGCCTTCTCCACATGCCCCCTCTCATTACGATAGCATAAAGCACCGTCAGGATGTGCTTCTGTCACAATTGCAACATTGCAGGTTCTTAAAAGAACTCTACACATGACATTTTGGTCTAGATTGAGGATGCATGGTATTGTTTATTTTTCCTTATCCTTTTGTGTAAAATTTGTTTCTCTTATTTTCTGATAGATTTCTCATATATTAATATATGTAGTAAAACATTCTTAGAGGATTTTTTTTAATGGTCAAAAAAGCATATTGCATGTTCCAGTTCTTAGTGAAAAATGAGACAAGCATTGTAATAGGCTATCTACACATTTGTTGGTATATTCAATTAATTGCAATTTTCTTATTCTCTTTTTACTGCTACTAATTCAAAATGTATCCGTTGTATTTGTTTGCAGTGCCTAGCTACATAGTTGGAGAGTCAGAGGTTGAAGCTTCTAAAGAAGGTCGTAGCCTATCAGACTTCAAGTATGCTTGTGTTGGCTATTCAGTGTTTCTAGATAACAAAAATAATCCCATTGAGCAGCAAAAGAATCAAGCAGAATTGCCATTTTGTGTTGGCATTGAGGTTATTATCTTACCAAGTTTTGTCATTGTGCATTAATGATTTTGAAGACTAAAAGAGGAAATTTTATGCTCAATATTGAATATCTATTTTGCTAAGTAATTTGCACTTTGTTCATAACGATAAGTTATCTACTCTAAATGCCATGATAGGGAGGGTTGTTTATTGGTCGGGTTTGGGCCCAGTTATGCTCTATGGCAGCCTAAGCCCGTTTCTTTATACAGAAGCTACAATGGACCAAAGCTCAAAACTCAATTTCTAGCTACCTGATCTTAGTGGTCAAAGTCATCAGATGTCTTTGTCTTGATATTTCTTAGGATGCCTGGTGACTTTGACACTATTATCAAGTAGCTAAAAATTGAGTTTTGAGCCCAAATTTGGTCCATTTGTAGTTTGTCATGTCTAATTTCAATATGAATGACGAGTTTCATAATTAATTTCACTATTTTTAAAAAAAAGGGAAAATGACTCGTGTATACACTTGTACACATAATGGCTAAATAGACTGAAAGTCTGACGACCTTTCGTGGGCTTCTTGCAAAAGCCCAAGCTCGACGTTTATATAAATGGGTTCAAGAATTTATCCTGAGCCTGACCTGTTGGGTTGGTATACATGTTCTAATCAATTCGTTTATGATGGGTTCAGATGGGTTTCGGGCCGGGTTCAACTGATGAGCAGCCCTAATGATAGGCTGTTGTTCGATCTATAGCCAGATCCACAGAACGCTTTGGCATTTCGTGTGCCTAGGCACAAGGGCCCATGTTGGCCCACTTATGATATATCTAATTCGTTAAAATTGCCATTTTTCCTTAAACTTAGATCCAACCTTGTTTGATATCTATTTGTTGCATCCTAACTATTGGATTGAACATTATAAATAAAAGTATCTATCCAATGGTTTTGTTATCATCTTAAAAATTAAAAGTTAATTTGCTAGGCCCCCTTTTCAACAATTTGCTATTTCTTGTGATGATCAATCAAACAATTCAAAATTTTCATCATAGGGTGGATCCTATCCTCTAACATAGCATATTTGACCCGGGTATCTTTTCAAATAGTTAAATATTTTTGTATTTTATCTATTTCCTCTTATCTTTTAATTTGAAAATTTAGTATAATTAAGAAGTTGAATTTTGTAGACAAATTTTACATATTTAGTGTCAACAATTCTAGTTCATGTGGGCTATCTAGAATGATAAAGAATCGTTGAGAATAGAAATGGTTTGAGGGAGTTAGTGTGTATGGTTGAAAGAATGGTTCTGAAGATGTAAACTAAGAATTACTTTGATGCTTGTTTTTTGTGCCACTTTTAGTGTCTTTGAAATGGAGGTATTGTTATCTTATTGAATGAAGACCATTCTCATTCTTTCTTGAATGCTCAACCGAACAAAGAACTAGTTATAGACATAGTAGTCAAAGGCACACGTTGGTTGTGCATAGGCTCCATACTTGTTTTGTGCCATGCTTAGCTCTATGGTGTGCTTATCATAATTAATGTTTTATTTTTCCTTAAAGAAAATTATTTGTAAGAATCGTATTTTATTTTTTGTGTAATGATAAGATTTCAGTTAACATGAATTGTTAGCTTATAATACTTAATTTTAATGCATAAATACTTGTATATAGAATACATATGTTTATGTATATTTAATATCACATTAGCAATGGTGCTCAGGTTGTTATTTGAGCACTAGTGCATTGTGGGGCCTACAATGGACTCAATGAAGTCCATCCTCCCTCACGCCCACCTACTCCATGTGAATTGCACTTGTACTCAATTTTACACCAATTTGAGTTTCACAACCTATTGATCTAAGTCAATAAATTTCTGTAGTAAAATAAAGTTGAATTTTTGGGCACTTAAAAATATGACTTCACTTATTCGATTAAGATTATCTCTTTGCTTTATCTATATGTAAAAGAGACACCTCTTTCTTTCTTTTTTGTGAATAAAATAGTTATCTTTTGATCCCTTGGGAACAATTCTCGTGAGTTTTATGAGAGTTTTAGTTTGTGGGACTCACACTAGAACTAATGGATCCAATTCCCCACTCACACCCAACTACCCCTTGTGAATTGCACCGGTATCCATTTTGACACCTGTTTGATTTTTAAAACCCATTGATTCAACTTGATGAATTTCAACCATTAGATAAATGTGATACTCTGAGGGCTTTAAAAACTTTGCTTCTTTTATCCAATCAAGAGAAAATTTTATAGGCACCATATACAAGTGAAGGTCTTTCAAACCCACCCATCCATGTGGATACACATTGGCTTTTCTCACGAAAGTCTCATGAGAAGTGTTCTTAGAGGATCCTTTTTATGTAAATGTGAAATTACATTGGCCGTTTCCCCATGAATTGCACGTTACTCGATTTCACTTTAAACCCATTGATCTAACCTGAGGAATTTCAATCGTTAACTAAATGTGAAATTTTGAGGACCTTAAAAAACAAGAGTTCTCTTATCCAATCAAGATGAACCAAGGTTGTCAAAATCTCATGATTCACGAGTCGAATCGTGCGATTCGTATCGAATCGGTAGGTGATGCGACTTGAGTCGCATCATGTATCGAAATGCCTTAAAAACCTGTGATTTTCCGTTGACTCGCGAGTCGCACGATTCGAATCGTGTGAATCGCAGTCTCGGATGATTCACATTATCCTTTGTTTTTTCATTTTTTTTTTTGTTCTTTTTCTTATTTCTTAATCTATTGTTTTGAAAATCTTCTCTTTTTATTCTTCTCTTCATTCTAATCCCTTTCTATTTTGTTTTTTCTATTATTTTTCTTATTCTACTGTTTTGTTTTCATTTTTTCTATTCTTTTTCTCTTTTCTTATTTCTTATTCTACCATTGTTCTGTTTTTGTTGAGAATGCAAAAAAATGAACGGAAAAACAAAACCACATATCAATCACATATAAGACACAAGGATTTTACGTGGTTCCCACCAATAAAAAAATTTGCTTGGGGGCTCAGCCCCCTAGCCCCTGGACAAGGCTAGTGGGAATGAGATCACCAGTAAATATCTGACAATCAAGCTCCACAGACCTAACACAAGTACCCAACATTATTGTACAACATACTATTATTGGACACTATACAGTATAACTATATTGGATATTGTTATACAGTATTACAATATACTATATATTGTATTACAATATATAGTTATACTGTTATAGTGTTATACAATATTTACATAATATTGTATTATTCTGTAGTTATATTTAAATATCATATTAATATATTTTTATTCTTTTTTGGGTGATTGTTTGCATATTTACATATATATTATGAGGAATTGAACAAAATGTTATGAATCTTACAATTATACGATTCACGGTTCACACCTCTAGACCTATTCACGATACAATACGTTTTTGACAACCTTGAGATGAACATTTATAGGCACCATGTACAAGCTAAGGCCTTTTAAATCCACCCATCCATGTGAGCTTAGGTGGAGCCATTGGACATTTGCACCAAACTTGGTGTATATGTATATACATACATATATGGTGCCTATAAATTTTTCTCTTGATAGGATAAAAATACATATATTTTATCAATTGCCCATGCATTTCGGTGATGTGGATTAATAATTTTTTTTTTTTTTTAAAACTGATGTGGTAATTACACAAATTATATAATATATACATATATTCTAAAGTATGCAAGTTGCTGAACAAAATTAGGCTCACACCCGAGTGTACGGCCTTGCTCCTTGAAGGTCCATTTGTCAATACATGATCATTCCTCATAATTCCTTTATTTTTGTGATCGTATACTATTATATGGGTGTTATCTAGGAATATTTATAGTAATGATGGTGGATTTAACAGATTCAAGACTAGATTATCTCATCGGCATATATGGTGACATGATACCATTGATGGTACAAAAATGGATTGCATGTGAAATTGAGATAGTGTAAAATTGGCTTCTGGTGGCATTTTCTTTCTAAAGATTGCAACTCTCTGTTATTATCATTAAACAAGGATGCTCAAAATGCATGTTTGGACTTTAATTTGGGCAACAGTGGATGATGAAACGTTTCACTGATGGTACTGCTTAGGATTCTAAGATGGATTTATTCTTATGCTTGCTTGATCCATGCTTGCGGGGGTCTGTGTGCATCTAGAGTTTTACCCAACATCCTCGTATTTGGAGAGAGGTGAGGGTCTTGGGGTTCTCTGTCATAAAAAGTGAATCCATATCTAATATTTGCTTCCCCTATGAGTCAGCTATTTATTTGCATTTGCGCCGTGAGCTCAACTGAATTCTTGAAAGATGAACAGAGACTACCAAGTTTTTCAAACATAAACCTAGTACTTCAAACTAGTCAAAGATAAATCTTAGCCTATCTAGTTACGTTTTGCTTCTGGGATGTCATTAAATGGCATTGAACGGATCTCTTTTCAAAAGTTTGCTGTTGTGTAATGGTGGACAAATCCTTAATACCTCTATAAGAACGGTTATATTGCCTTTCTGTTTGGGTCTTCCGCTATCAATTTGGATCCAAATATCAAGCTTGAGAATTGCAGAAGCAGCCAATATGACAAAATGCAAGAAAAATCTGGTCCTGCCATTTGTCAGCAGAGTTTTGACGAAGATGTCTGTCTCTGACTCTTTCTTGAGATACTCCAGTAGCAGCTATCAATATTCTCGGTGAAATGTAAGATTGTATTTTAACCACTACATAGCATTAACTGTTTCCCTTTCAATCCGCAAACATTATTATGGGGACATTTGAGTATATGCTCAAGTTCAATTCAACGAAATAATAATGCATACTTTTTTTTTTTAATTTGGAATTGTTTATCATTTTTAATTTTTTTAAATTTTATATGATAAATAATCTTTGTCAATTGTGATAATTCAACTTTGTCAAAGCTTTATTTACAGAATTCATGCATCATTTTAATGGAGCAGCTTATACTGTTGAAAATTTCACTGCATGCTAGAATTTTAAGTGTTAACTTTCTTCTTTATTTGTAATATTCTTCAGAAAATTACAATCTTCCTTTTCTTTTGCAGCTTTTGGTGGACAAAAGACCTTCAACTTCTGACAATGTTCCTGTTCATGCTCACAACAGGGAAGGTAGTATAAAACATGGAACCACCTGTTCTCCCTCTCAAATTTGGGTTCTAACTCCATTGTTCTAGTTTCCACTGATGATTTTGGATATACTTTTGACTATCCTTTGGCATTAGCTTCATGAAGATCATTCGTTGCCTGCTTCTGTTTCATTTACTATGTGTTCTTTCTTAATATTTAGTTCATTGTTCGTGCACTTTAAACATCATAGTTTTCTAAAGTAATATTTACCAGTTATTCCAAGTCATGTTCCGTTTCCCCTATTATGGATTTATCATGATCAAGTTTTCTAGAAGAAATATGCTTACCTTTCTTTCTTTTATAATGTCACAACTTCATGATGATTTCACTGTCTGCTCATTCAAATAAATAAATAAATAATTAAACTGTCTGGACATATTCCATCTTCAGAGCAGATGTGATGCAGACTGGGTAAGATAAAACACCCCACACAATCGCTAAAGCGGGAAGCATTGGCACAACTTAGGTATCCTGGTTGTGCAAATCAAGAATCAAACATGGTTTAATACAACCCATTGATCTTCAACAGTAAAACCCAACTCCTTAAGCAATGAGATTAATTGAATCCGACTAATTTTATCAAAAACCTCCACAACCACAAATCTAACTAGAATCTCTATTTTCGAAGAAATCAAATTGAAGTAGTTGAAAACTGGTAGGTTTTAAATAAAACACCCTCAAAACACTTAATCGGGTCTAAATGGATCAAAATTCAGTCTAAAACACTGTTTCAGAAAGCCGACCAATTTTCAAATGAAAATTCAGTTTAAACGGGCTTTGTAAAAGTGGGTCAAACCTTTAATGAGTTTCAAAACAAACTTGCAAGCTGATTTAATACCTTAAATCAGTTTCAAAATACTGCTCAAAACAACCCCACACACGTCCAGACTCAACGCGGAATATGGGTTTTCACTATGAGTCAACACGACTCAGTCAATTAAACCATCAACGGTCATGTTGAGTTCACAGGTTTAATCAACACATAACCGATTCAATTAATCCAAACACTTAAGAAAGTTGAGGATTACCTGGTTTGACGTGGGAATTTAAGTCTTTCCTCAAGACACCTCAACTCAGGGAGGATTCGGTAGCTATTAGATGCTACACCCGGTGCAACATTAGTTGTATTAGCCTTCAACCGAACTTATTGGGCAATAATAAATTTTATTATCTGAAATTGGTGGTGGTCCTGAAATCCCATGTTACATACATATATGTAGAATAAAAAAAATTCTAAACCCATGTGAGCCGACCCTCACATTCCTAACTTAAACAAAACACATAGTTTGAAATTCAAACTAAACTAATTCCTAGCATTACTCGACTAATGCCTAATCCTAAGAATACTAGAATCCCATTCCTAGATTAACAACCATTAGTTGAAATTGCAAACAAACTAACAATCCTAACAACATTAAAATTAAAGCAATCCTAAGGTAGTCAACGTGTGGCTGGTCCTACAGTCCCCACATGTTGTTGTATACAATTTGTTTTGAAACTCTTGCATCTCCATCGTTAATGCATGGTGGGGTCATGAATGAACCAATTCAATTTTGAATTGGTCCTCATGTTTGAATTGGCTGAGCCCCAAATAATCGGCTGAATTTACCATGTGGACTTGTTGGGCTTTGGAGCAGCTTGTTGGGCTTCATCTTTGGGCCCACTAGAACTCAATTGGGCCCGATGTGTTGGGCTTGGCTCATTTAGGTTTGAAATGGACCCAAACTGTCCACGCGCTTGCTGGGATTGAAAATATTTTTTTCATCTTTTGACTCGGGCCCACACTTGCTAAATTGCCAACGCATCAGCCTGGATCAAAATTAACATTTTCTCTACCTCCACAAATGGCCGCATCAAAATGGTTATCACTCGTTTCTTTGGAAATATATAGTAATGCACCAAAAGTATTGTCGAGAAGTTTGCAATCTGGACATTGACATCTTCATGATGGTTCATAAGTGATTTCTCTTGAGATGCATGACAATGATGCTTTTGATAATATAAATGCAATTGTGACCATATGGTTCTGAGAGAGAATTTGAACATTTTGATCTTATTGACAAAATAATCAACTGAATGAGAAGTCTAATTCTTCTAGTGCAACCTTGTCTTCTCATTATTCCTCCCTACATAGGGGTGGTTATCTGGCTGGCTCAGGCCGGGCTTTACTAAAAAAGCCTGAGCCCGGACGATTATTTTAAAAGTTGATTTTTTTAATTCATCAATTTTTCCAGAAAAAAGGGCCAGAGCAGAGAGGGCGAGAGAAACAGAGAGCGCAACAAAGACAATGAGAGAGTCCCTAATTCCTTCTCTTCACATCGTCTCCAAATTGTTCCAATTCCTTTTTTTTTGCATCGTCCCCAAATCCCTTATCTCTATCTGTTCGTATGTATGCAAAAAGAAAGATAAATGGACTTAAGAAAAGCCCATCGGTCACCAACGGGCTTCAGACTGAAGCCCAAGCCTGGCCCATCTGACAAAATGCTTTATCCAAGCCCATTTGCCGCTGGGCTCACGCCATGTTCAGACCGATTACTAGGCCTATCCCTACAACATCCCATAAAATAAATTTAGCCTTATGAGCTAAGCATCAATTCTCATGCTCATAAAATGTAAAATTAGCCTTAAGACGCAAGTTCTTGGAAAGTGATGTTTTGTTGTTGAGGGATGTGCAATTGGAGGTTGCATTTGGCCCTTAGTTGCTACAGAGAATTCATCTTTGGATGAGTCGTACTTTCTATTTGATTTTGGGCCCATCATAAACTCATCTACAATTTTTTATTTTTTTTGAAATGGTAACAAAGCAAGATATGATTTCAATATTGTTACCTGTGAGGACAATATCATCAACATACCACCAAAATCATCACAACTGAGTGGAGGCGGTAGATGAAGACTGAATGATTCACCTGTCAGCGAGTACAATCATAAGGTAAGAAGGCATTGCTAAACTTCTCAAACCAAGCACAGGGAGACTGCTTAAGACCATAAAAAGCCTTCTTGAGTCTGCAGATAAAATTGGGCTCCCCTTGCTTGACAAATCTCAGAGGAGGAAGCATGTACACTTCTTCCTGAAGATCACCATGGAGAAAAGCATTCCTCACATCTAACTGGTGGCCAAGCATAAGTGGTTGCAAGGGAGAGTAAGATGTG
This sequence comes from Chimonanthus praecox, assembly GCA_022113865.1. NCBI lineage: Eukaryota > Viridiplantae > Streptophyta > Magnoliopsida > Laurales > Calycanthaceae > Chimonanthus > Chimonanthus praecox. Next base: position 49,485,972 of record CM039093.1, on the reverse strand, counting down.
CACAAAGGTAATTTTGGCGACAAGTGAAAAAGTGTCCTAGTAGTCCACCCCATATGTCTGTGTGAAGCCTTTGGCCACTAGGTGTGCTTTCTATCTAGAAATGGATCCATCTGGATCAAGGCAAATGGGAAGATCGGACTCTTTGGTGGAGGCCGGGGCTGCCTGAGGTGATACACCACAATGGGCTTCGCAATGCTAGAAGGACTTGTATCTGCAGGTAGAAGAGGTAGAAGTGGAGAGGGAGAAGAAATGGATGGTGCGGAAAAATAAGGGTCTGTCTCAAAGAAGGTGACATCCATGGAGATATTTGTTTTGCCCGTGAGGGGATCAAGACACTTATAGCCTTTATGGAAAGGGGAATAGCCCAAGAAAACACATCGCACGGCTCTAGGAGAGTTTATCACCAGAAAATTGGTGAACAAAGCAGACACACCCAAAGACATGTAAGGGAGGATTATGGATGGTTTTGTGTAGGGTGATAAGATCAATAGGTGACTTATCTAGTAACACAAGAGATAGCATGCAGTTGATAAGGTAACAGGAGGTTGAGACTGCTTTAGGCCTATAGGACTATGGGACATGCATAGTAAATAGAAGAGAGCAGGCTACCTCAAGTAGGTGTCGGTTATTCTTTCGGCTACACCATTTTGTTGAGGTGTAGAGGGGCAAGAAATTTGGGACTCGACACCATAGTCTTCCAAGAATTGAACAAAAGAATGCCACAAATATTTCCCCCATTATCACTGCACAAAATTTTAATTTTACAAACAAATTGAGTTTCAACCCATTTGTAAAAAGTGCAAAAATGCTCAAACACCTCAGATTTATGTTTCATCATATATATCCATGTCATGTGTGAATAATCATCAATAAATGAAACAAAAATAACGAAAACCCGTGCGATAGATAGAAGGAGATTGCCAAACATTAGAGGATATAATAGAAAACAATGTAAATGCACGTTTATTGATTGAAGGAGGAAAACAAGTTCTACTATGTTTGCCATACCAGCAATGTTCACACTCAAACTTATTAAAAGATAAGGAAGGAACAAGTTTTTTCAACACAGAGTCAGAGGGATGCTCTAATCGGCAATGCCAAAGCCACACATGGGGCGAAGAAGATGTCGAGCAGGCTTTAGAGGCACCGGTCTGTTGATCGAGAAGATATAAGCCTCCAACTAATTGACCACCACCAGGCACACCTGCCTCGTGGTCAGATTCTGAAAAACATAATGAGAAAGAAAGAAGGTGACTGAGCAATTCAAATTCTTAGTGAGTGCACTAACAGAAAGCAAGTTACGAGATAAATGAAGAACATGCAAGACAAAAGAGAGATGCAAGGTCGGAGAGACATGGATTGTCCCTTTACTTGCAATAATAATAGAGGAGCCATTAGCTAATTTTACTTGAGTAGAAGAAAAAAGAGAGAGGGAAGAGAAAAGGGTGCACATACCAACCACATGATCAGTGGCCCTGTAATTGATTATCCAAGAATGAGATGAAGCATGATTTGCAAAGGACACAATACCTGAAGTAGATGAGACATCACTAGAAACCTCGGAGCGTTGAAGCGCTCTAGTCTTTGCAGTAGTGAGTTGAAGTCTTGTCTGGTCACTGGTGTACTATTAGTAGCCACATAAGAGGAAGAGGTAACAGGAGGGGCAACAGAGAGATTAACTTGCTTTGGTCGGCCATGAAGCTTGTAACATGAATCCACATAATGGTTGTTCATCTTGCAATAGGTGTAAAACCGAGTGCCCTTCTTCCGGGCATTGTCACAAATACCGTTCTTGCGATATTAACGGCGATTGATAATATTGGGATATTTTTAAATTCTCGGTTTTTTACCGGGAAATTAACGGAAAAATCTTGTGGAAAATATAATATTTAAAAATAAAAATATAAATAAATAGAAATATTAATAAGGAATTTATTGGTATTTTATTGAGATTTTTTTGGGATATTATCGCGATATTACCATTTAGCACGATTTTATCGGGAATTTACTGCAGTCTCGATAAATCTCAGGATATTAACAACGATTGGTATTTTGCCAATAAAAACGTGGTAAATTTAAAAATATCGGAGATATTTGTTACATTTTCGAGGGCCTTTGGTGTCCCAACTAGTGTCAGAAGATGGATCCTTGGCCCGTGACGAGGGAGCTTCATGAGTAGGAATCATGGAAGGGTGAGCTGCGACTGAGGCAAAGCGTTCAACCAGCATAGGAGCCATAACAAGACACTGCTTGTCACCCCAAAATAATGTAGAATATGTCTCATCCAGAGAGGGGAGAGGTCGTTGCCCAGGCAGTCGGGCCCGGGTAGGCTCACATTCAGGGTTGAGGCCAGCTAACAACGAAAAAATCTGTTGTTTTTCAACATACTTGTGAAACTTCCGAGTATTCGCAGGAGCATCAAAAGAAATGGTTTGAAGCTGATCAAGCTCCAAACAACAAGACCACATCTTTGAATAATAATGGATGAGGGACAACTCCCCCTGTCGGAGAGTGGCAGCGGTTTGAGATAACTCATAAATATGGGCAAGATTATCTCCATCACAATATAGAGTCTTCACCGTGTCCCAGACATCTTTAGCAGTAAGAAGAGTATAGACTAGTATCCGGACTTGATCTTCCATGGAATGAAGAAGCAAGGACTGGACCAGGGAGTTATTCGCGGTCTAGATGAAATACTTAGCATCAGTCTTGTTGGGTTAGGTGGCAGTGCCGTTGATAAAAGATGCCAGTTGCTTCGCAGTCAAGAATATCTTGGCAGAATGAGATCATTCAAAGTAGTTGGTTTCATTCAGCAACACGGTTGTGATCCGACCAATTTGTGGGGAGCCGGAAGAGGCGACATCTGGAATAGAAGGGCCAGTAGAAGAAGATGGAATACAAGCGACTATAATGCTGAGGTAGGAGAAATAACATCCAAATCAGAAATATGTTGAAAAACGTAGACCCAAGCCTAAGGTTCTGCACCAGATTGGAGAAGAAAATGCAGACATGGACCCACAAGGCACGAACTGAACCGAGATCTTGACAAATGCAAGAAGGGGGTAAGGGCAACTGTGGTGTTCCAAAATCAAGTGCAACAGAGTTGTTCCTATTCAAATCCAAAGGAAAGAAGAGAAAAATCTAGTGCACAGTTATCCTAGACAGCAACAGGAAGAAAAGCTCCAAAGTGGGTCCCACCGATGATGGAAAGTGGGGTTGCTAATGCAATTGAAGCATAGGCCAGGGGCGAACCAAGAGGGCTTGATTCGAAGTCTAAAAACTCCAAGACTGCAGAGATCGAAGCAAAATTACCCAAAAAAATGGGTTGTTGGCGTCCTAGGCAGCAAGTGGAAGATCGTGCAGAAGTGGGTCCCACCGTTGATGGAAGGTGGAGCACCCAGGTTCGATGGGAAGTAGAGGCAGGGGCGACTGTAGCAGGAGTGGTTTGAAGGTAAACAAACACTGGAGACAACAACTCTAGCCTGAAGACCCAGATAGGAGGCGGTACTATCGTTTGGAGAGAAAAACAGCACTGATCCTTCCAGATCTGAGTAAAGAGGAAACCTAACCAGTTTGATGGGGAGTCCACCAAAAAACGACAGGAAACATATGGATCTTGTCGCCGGAAAAGTGTTTCAATCACCGGATCATAGGCAAAGAAACTGCAGACAGCAAAAGGGCACAAAAAATCTGAAGAAAAAAAGGTTTCAGATCTGTGCAAAAGCTGCATAACACCGGCCAATTTTTTTTTTCAGAGATCGTTCATGTTGAATAATGGAGATGGAAAGAAGAAAATATGGAGAATAGAGAAGAATTCTCTCTCTCTTGTATATTAATTGTGCATAAACTGAAAGGGTTACATGTATAAATAGAAAAATGAGAGCCAATCTAGGTGGCTTAAAAAGGAAAAGGATAAAAAAATAATTATCTACAATCAATCATTTCCCAAATTAGATGATTTGGGTCTACTTCGTGCTGAAGTGGGATCCCACAACACCTTACGTGTCCGGAAGTGGGTCTCACAACAAGGGGTTCATGGAAGCATTGCTGAAGGAGATTCTAAGATAGTTGTGTGGTGGGTGTTGGGTTGGCCCTTGGATTTTTTTAGACAAAATTGAGAGGATTTGACATTCTATTGTTGTCTGGATTCTAAGATTGTTTGGTCTCCTCGTTCAGCAAACTCAGTTGCAGATGATATGACTCGTCAGAGGTTGACTTTAACTACGAAAATTGTAAACAAATTCTTGTAATATTTGGGAGGGGATTTGTATGTGTTTGGTTTTCCTCTGATTGGTGGGTTTGTTGCTGCCTGCATGTTTTGGTCTTTCTTGTATCTCTTTGTGATTAATGAAGTTCCCTTTAAAAAAAAAAAAGATTGGGGATAAGAAGGATGGGAAGGAGAAATGTAATGATCCAGGTCAACAAAATGATTATGGGAATAAGAGGATATATGAATCGTACGATTTTATGATTTTCGATTCACGATTCACACCCCTAGACCAATTTCGATATGATTCGAGTTTGATAACATTAGGTAAAATTGGAGAATGCCATACACTTAGAGCATTGAGAATATTTGTAAAATTCCATGCTCACAAGGTGTGTGATAACATGTTTGAGTTTATGTTGTCTTGTACACATTCCAATGCATAGTTGGGTAAGGTTATGCTTTGACCTTTTTATGCCTATGTGTGATTGATGTGAATATATTGTATCAGATACATATGTATGAGTTTCCCAAGTTCCCTATGATTAGATGTTTACTATAATTGAGAATTCATAGATTTATGATGGGTTAAAGTATGATAGAATGTATGATAAATCAAGATTCGCCAAGATGTGTAATGTACGGCCTTGATAACTTCCCATACTTGTGTATGGTTATGAGTAATGTATGTATCAAATGAATTCTCATGATTGTGATTGGAATTCTTAGATGTGTAACTCATATAATAAGCATGATGAATGTGTTTTAATGCCATGCTTGGATTATGTGATGATGTGTACATTAATAGTGAGTACCTATGTTGATAATGGTTGTGGTGGATCGACCTAACCATGTGTAGAACGACTTTCCATGATTTGAAGAGGAACTTGGTAAAGGGTTAGACCAAGTGATAGGGGTGAGTTAAGGTCAAGTATCTTAGAACCCAAGGGGGTTTACTTGTGCTACAATGGGGATGGGCTAGCATGATTGAGAATGCATGGAATGCAATGTAAATGCTAAGAAAGCCTTGTTTGATTTCCCCAAAGTAAAAGTATGACCACTCCCCATGTCAACCCAAATGTGAAAATAATGAACTACGGTTGATCTGATCCAGTATGTGGTACGTAGGCAACTTAGAGCATTGTGCCTCAGTTCGACCAAAAGATGCATTGTGTCATCCATTTATATTAAGGATAGTGTAAGATGTTGAGCAAATGTGACGGGTAGAAAGGGATTGGTGGGATATACCTTCTCTAATCTAGACCCCAATGCAGATGTTAGATCCCTCGAAGGCGGCCCAAAGAGGTTATGATGCCTTGGAAGTTCCGATATGATGAGACATATATGTTTGTTACTCGAGTAAAGACTAGAGTTGCGAGAGAACTGTGAAAATTCTTAAGATGGACAGATGATGACTTTGACACTGACATGTATGTGACTAGGTCACTTGATTATATTGAGATCTGGTATGGGTGTGTCTCTCACATGATATTGTTGATTGAGACCTGGTATGGGTGCATCCCTCATGTGATATTGATTATATTGAGACATGGTGTGGGTGTGTCCCTCGCATGATATTGATAATTGAGACGTGGTATAGGTATGTCCTTTACGTGATATTGATAACGTTATGCCTTTGTCTCTTGAAAAAGGAAACTGTCCGATCAGTAGATCATTGTGTTTCACATTTGTATAGTTAAAATGATGAGATAAGTATATAGATTCCTAGAGTAGCCGTGAGACCGTGGGAGCCTCGATATGAACATACGGAGACTGTGGCATTGAGATGTATATGTGATTTGGTCACTTGATATTGAGACGTGGTATGGGTACATCCTCACGTGATTATGATGGTTGACTGACCGTTCCAGATAGGTATTCGGGACGGTGGGGGTCGGCTACGGAGACTTGGTTCCGTAGGGTTGCCGTCGAGGAGTAGGTCCCTCATATGCTACGCACTGGAGGACGCTCTCATGACTATTTAGCACACTTGATGTGCGTTGATGCGCAGAGCTAGATACTATTTTACCCCATGAGGATGGTGCTAGCTTTGTTAGACGCGGTCTGATAGCCTTAGAGCTTGACTGAATCACCCATGAGGTGAAGGGGTGCAGGGCGAGGTAGATTTGATCACGCTAGTCGTGGGTCTCCTGCTTAATAAGTCATGGGCCCTAAGTCTTGATAGGGGTCGTGGTATATTTATGATATGATATGATGATTAGATATTGTTGCCACAGTCACGTAGTGATTCATTCGAGTGTTGTTCCTACGGATAGAAGATCTCATGGTAGATGATGTGCCCCCTGGATTAGTTATACCCATTGATGGATTATACTCATGGAGGGATTATATTCATGGATGTTTATTACCCATGGATAGATGATACTCACTGATAAAGTGTTACCAGAGATGGATGTGTATACCCAGGGATGATGGTTCCCATGGTGGTTTGGATTCATGCCCGGATGTTGGTCTTATGGTAGACCTGTTGGTCTCATAGTAGACGAATTGGTCTTATGTTAGACATATTGGTCCCATGGTAGACATATTAGTATTATGGTAGACCTGTTGGTCTCATAGTAGACATATTGGTTTTATGTTAGACATGTTGGTCCCATGGTAGACGTATTGGTATTATGGTGGACATGTTGGTCCCATAGTAGACGTATTGGTCTTATGTTAGACCTGTTGGTCTTATGATCGACATATTGGTTCTACGAATATATGAGTTATGCCCATGGAGTGATTATACCCATAGAGTGATTATATTCATGGATGATTATTATCTATGGATAGATGATACTCACTGATGGAGAGTTACTAGGGATGGATGATTAATTCCAGGGATGTTATTCCCATGGTAGACATATTGGATTCATGCCTAGATATTGATTATCTGTTGGGCATATTGACCCCATGATAGATATAGTGGTCCCATGGTAGACGTATTGGTCTCATAGTGGACGTGATGGTTTTATGGATAGATATTATTTTCCCATGGATGGTTATTCCCATGGAGGACTTTGTGACCATGGATGAGTATTATATACCGTGGATAGATATTCCCACAGTGGGCATTGATTCCATAGAAGATTGGACCCATATTTAGAGTATTGTCCCCGAGGAGGGATGTATTTATCCCATATTTAGAGGATTGGTCGGGTTTAGGTCCCATGATTGAGGTTTATCCCATGTGTGACATTGACCCCATGGTTGACGGTGTTCTCATGGTTGGTATAGACCCGTGATAGATGAGATCTATTCTATTGATGAGGCCCACGATAGGGTAATTAGAATGTCTTGATGTGACATCATGAATAACACGAGGTTAGTGCCATGAAATAAATGAATTGAGAACTACGCAGGATCTGATCTCCATTGGAGTACGTAGGCAGCTGATAATTCAGTTCGATCAAATTAAGGGTCCAATAAGTCTTATGATCCGTAGGGATCTCGCAACACGTGTAGGTGTAACGTGTTTGGACTATGAGTTATGCATGTTTCAGAGTTTGAAAAAAAAAAAAAATTTATTATTTCTCACGTGTCCGTTGGGTCTGGGCGTGACAAGAAAAGGGGTTTATATATAAGAAAAATGGCAAGGAAAAGAGGGGTAGAAATTATATTGTTGCATGAAAGTAAGAACTAGAGTCTCTTCTTTTCTCTCTCTCTCTCTCTCTCTCTCTCTCTCTCTCTAAAAAAACAATAGATGGTGTGGCATGCTAAGGCTTTGCAGGGAAATGTTGGGGACTTCCGTTGATGTGGGATTTGCAAAAGGTGGAAGTGTTCAGACAAAAAAGAGGGGAAGATGGGTCTCTCTGAAATTTAAATGCAAGGAGATGGGGTTCACTTCCATGGTCACCAATGTTTATGGACTGAATTTTGATACTAATAGAGGGGAGTTTGTGGGTGTGGGTGGGAAGCTTATGATATTAATAGATACTGGGGAAGAAAATTCACATGGTCAAATCACCAAGAGTCCTACCCTAGCATGAGTACCCTAGAGTCTGGACTTTTTAGGGGTCTGTAGAAGTCAGGTTTGTTGAACAAATGTTGGACCATTTCTTGGCAATGGTTGATACCAGCGAAATTAATCGGGCCAAACCCTTTCAAGCTCAGAATGTGTTGTTGGGGTCAGTGGATTTTGTGGAGTTTATTAGGCAAATGTTGGGACTGGTTCAAGTTACCTGGCTGGGAAAGTTTTGGTTTGTTAAGAAGTTCCAGTTGTCAAAAAAAAAAAAAGGTTGAAAGAGTGTTCTCCTTGTTTTGCGATATTAACTTCTAGTCTTCTTCTGACATAAGAAGAAAACAAAGCAAGGTTATTGGAGGATTTCACTGTATATAGTATAGACATGTGGCAATTAGCTTACTTGAAGACTGAATAATCTAATAGAAGAGATTCAATATCATCAAAGCCATTTCCTTGTCTGACTTTTGGAGTTATACATATCCACTCCTCTATTGAAAAATGAAAACTTCCATAACTCACAATATAACAACATGTCTTCTTTTTATTTCCATCCTAGGCTTTAAAGGTCTCCACCTTTCTTCTAGTACTTCCACCCATGATCTTTCATTTCTCCTTATTGAGGCAGTTTCCGACTTTGATGCATTTTCTTCAAATCTAATCTAAGTGGTTTTTCCTCATCCTCTTGTTTATTGGCTACCTTTTGAGTTCTTCTAGTTCACTTATTTCTAATTTTATCTTTAAAAGTTACTCCATTCATCCGTCGTGGCATATTGACCTTTTTACCCATTACTTTTTTTTATCTACTAGTCTTTTTTTCATCAGCCTGCATTCAACTCATATAGTGTTACATGTTTTTTTTTTTCAATAGTCTTTATGGTAAATGTTACTTGGCATTAATACAGTTTTGTTACAAATTTCATAAAAAAGGGTTCTATATAATCACCTATTTTGATACAGTTTTCGTTTAACTGAAGCTAATCTAGAACCTCTAGACTGGCCAATTCATAAAGAAAATCCAAAAAAATGAAAGAAAACTGAAGAAAGGATAAAGACGTGTAAATTAGATTCTATAGTGTCTAAAATACCCACCCAATCATGTAGACTAAAAAACCCTCAGATCCAGTTGTAGGTGACTAGTAAAGTGTTTTTAAGGCCTTTGAGATCCCTACTTGAATTTCTTCTAAAAAACTCAAGGATCCACGCCTTACTGCTTATTGCAGAGACACACAAAAGTCTAGGATCCATGCCTTATGGCTTATACATGCACGCGCACACACGCGTGCGCTCAAAGACAGACAAGTTGCTTTACACTTGAATGTGAGTCTCTTATACTGGGTCAATGTTAATAACAAGAAGATCTCCTAATCCAAGAATAACACGGCTTTTTAATTTGATAAACATGTTAGAACTACTCTACTTAATTGTATCAAATAATAAAAAAACCCAAAAGTGAAAAAAACAATTGTCAATTGTGTCACTTCTAATTATTTCCAGAAGTGATGTGGACCATGTACAAGAAGTCTTGGGTGTTTGATGTAGAAGAACCAAATTGGAGAATCCCCCGAATTTGATCTTTTAGAGGCTGATAAGTGGTATAAATAATGAAAGGCCATGTCAAGGATGTCGTCCTCGCCATTGGAATCATCCACATTACCTTTCATCAACATGACACTCATTTGCCATATAGAATATTAAAACACATGAGTAGAACTCATCTTTAAAAACCAGCTATTAAGGAGAGAGAACCCATGTGCTTATAATCCTATAACACAAAGGTCCATTGGCCATGTGGGATTTGCTAAAACATCTCCCACAACGCCAAGGCTGGAGCCACCCGGCTCCCCTCCATACAAGGTTGGAGTCACCCGGTTCCCCTCCATATAGGGCTGGAGATATAAGCATGATCCATCACTGTGATACGCCTGCTCTGATACCATGTTAAAACATATGAGTAGAATTCATCCTTAAAAGTTGGTTATTAAGGAGAGGGAACCCATGTGCTTATAAACCCCATAACCCAAAGGTCCACTAGCAATGTGGGACTTGCTAACATAGAAAACTTTCCTGCATGCTCTAGCTACCATAAACACCTACATCAAGTAAAAGGAATAATTGCATGCATAAATTTTCAAGTAAAGAAGCATAGAGCTAACGCAAAAGGTATGTTCTAAACTTGACAATGTTTCCATCTCTGTTGGGTTTTAGCAAATGGGGTGTTGCATCTTTATTCTTGCATCCAGTTTATACATGTATATGTGCATCATAGGTTGATGGAATATAAAATGTTGGAAGTTTGTATCCTTGTTTATACATGTATATGTGCATCATAGGTTGATGGAATGTAAGATATTGGAAGCGTTTCTTCTTTATTTGCTTGGCAAATCTACAAAAAACTTGGGCGGCAATATTTCCCAAGCAAAATCACTATATTGGGGTGCACATACTGACAAACCTAAATCACTCAAGCATCACTCATCTTCTAAATTGAGATACAACCTATGCTGATGTTGGGGCGCACATACTGACAAACCTAAATCACTCAAGCATCACTCATCTTCTAAATTGAGATCCAACCTAGGCTGATGTCCATTTGCCTTATCCTCACCGTTGGATCAATCATGCAAATTATAAATATTTCTCCAATGCTTTGCTTTAAAATCTATGAGCCAGGTCGTCCACATGATTTTTGCATCTATCCATCATTTTGTACATTGTATAGGGTGGGCCCAACATCTAACATGATGTGCCTAAGGAACTGGGTGTTAATGCCTGGGCAATTATTTGAGCACTACCTATTTGGTATACCACATATTTTTAGCCAACATTTTTATGGTGCCATCTTTAGTTTCCAAGATTAATGTAATATTACACGGTAAATTCAAGTTGATAAATTAGGCCCTGAAGCCGGTCTTTGTTGAGCTTGAACAGATCAATGAAGATTCCAAGGAACATTGTTAAATTTTCTGGGGCAATCAATATTTGATAGTTATTTCTGAATATCTGATAGTAGGGACTCGTTTGGTGTCGGAGTTTATCAGAGTTGCAATTACTTGGTTGAATGAATTTGCTTATTGGTTTTTTATCTTATGAATTGATTCCTGGTCAATTTTCCCCCAAAAAAGCCCTTCCTCTTTCCTTAAGCTTCTTGTCATATTTATCCATCGTTTGGCGGTTCCCATGCATTATTTAAGCAATATTATTTTTAGGAGGGGGAATGTCTAGATTTCTATGTTCTATATTCTGTACAGGCAAATTATTTTTAGAAATGTTTAATGAATATTCCAACTCACAGATGTGTTGCTTGTTCCTTGTAGATGCCCCTGTCTTTTCTCAGCCACGGGCTCACAAACCAGCCCATTCCATGGGGGACGAGTTCTTGAGCAGGCAAGATCCATTGTTGTATTTTTTATTTTATTTTTCTGCTTTTTATTTATCTTTTTATTCCTCAGTTGAAAGATGAAGAATCTAACATGTATGTTGATATAGGTTCACGAGAAATGCGGGGTTGGTAGCTTCCGGTGTGGCCAGGAACATGCAGAGGATTTGTAACCATATGAAAGAGAGTCTTGATGATATACTGTACCCATACCGCAGAAGACCCAAGTAGGAAGCTAGGTTTGTCGATGATGACAACGATGATGCATGTAATGGCCAAATGCAACTCTGAATGTATAATTGGCCAAATTATGATAATCATCATCCAACCAAGCTACACTGGTAATTTATGCAGGCCTTTTTCATTTTGGTCCCTTTTTTTGTTCTTATGTAAGATTTGTATTGTTGGAATGTGAATTAATAGCTAGTTCTGATTGTGCTGTAGACTCTATTGAAGTTGGTTTTGAAGGGGACCAAAGAAGCACTCCTCTTTCTTTGATTATTGTATTTTTTTTTTTTTTCAATTTCTTTTATCATTGCATCACTTTTCAAGTAGTTGACATTATGGGTAATGATCTCGGCCCATATATATCGTATCGGCCGTACATACATGATATTGGTCAATATGCCCGATATAATTAAATATCACTGATTTTGTTTTAACAAAAAAATTGATTCGTTTGTGGACCCGGCCGATATCGGCCGAGGTGTGGGTCGGGCCTAGAAACGGCGGCAGCGACTGACTTTCAAGAGTGAGAATCTTATGACATGTTGGTAATATTTCCAATTTTGAATATATATATTTTTTTAAACGAGCCTGACTTAAGTTTTTTTTTTTAATTCGGCTGGAACGAGATTATTGCCCTTGGTTGACATGCACTGGTCATATTCGCAATTGTGGTACCATGTTACCGTGCTGCACCTTTCTCAAATGGCTGAAGTGTCTTGACTGTATCTCTCTTGTGGGCCCCATCATGGATCAGCCATGGAAGTGCAATCTCAGCCATTGAAAGATCTTTGCCATCCTATCGGCAATTGACAAATGGATGCATTGGATCAGGGAATCCATATGGGGAAGAATATGGCTGCAACTCGGTTTAGGTTGAGCTAATAATCCAATCTAATCTTAATAACCAAATCCAACTTTGATTAACTCAACAGGGAACCAATCTGAATCTATTTCGAGGATTTTGTTTTATCAAAACTCCATCTCTAAGGTAAAACTGTAGATGCATGCAGCCTTGATGATTATGGGATTCGAATTTGAGACCTCTAGTTCTTGAGTTAGAGTGACGGTTACTTGAGGGGTAGGCTAGATTAGGTTCAAGTAAATTGAATACTTCATTTATGTGGTTTGTGAGAAAGAAGTTTTTATTTGACCAAATAAACAAGTACATTTATAATAATATTTGATTTTTTTTAATTGTAAAATTGAAAAAAATGTAGTTTATTTTGACAAAATTAAAATTTTCAATAAATTAATATATTATTACGATTTAATCAATGTTCTGTGAAGTTATAATTTAATTATCTTAGTTAGAGTTTTACTCTGTCTTAGATCACTAAACTTCTAATTAAAATAATAAAATAAGAATAAGTACATTTAAAAATAAAAGTAAGAAATGTGTCTTGATTCGACTGGACGAGTGGAAAATGGAACGTGGGCCAAATGCGGCCTACTGACATGTCAAAATACATTCAACCATTGTCTATCAAATGGATCGATCGTGCTCCACACAATAGGCTCTCCATTACATAAATAATAAAATGTGAGTAAATTTTTATTTTTATTAAAATTATTTTAATTTTAAAATACTATATCTGTGATTCAGTGACCGTTATTAATTTGCTACTTAATGTTGATAAGCAATGTTATCAAAAGCGGACTGAACCGTAGTCAAACCGGCGGTTCGACCGGAACCGATGTGACTGCAGTTCGGTTTTATGGAAAAACCATTTTTTAAGTTAGACCGCAAAAGGCCACGGTGAAACAAAATCTAAAAATGTCTTATCTTTCTCATTCCACATCCTTCACCTTTTGGTATCTTACTTAGAGTGTTAAACAAAAAAAATAATAAATTATTATTATTTAAAATATTTATATTATATTATTACTTGACCGATTTTGACTACGGTTGAACTCTGTTGAATCCAACCTTCCTCAAAAACGGTTCATAGGACGGTCTAGTTTTGATAACATTGGTTGATAGAATGACTCTGTTATTATTCATTTGATATGTTAATTTAAAATAACTAATAATCAACATGAGTTTGTTAACTTTTGTTTATAATTAATTTAATTATTTTAGACAAAAGACTTCTCTTAGAAATAAGTGTATTTATTATTAATTCTCATTCATTTATTATATAAATTATATTGAATGAATGAAATATCTTCATTTATTTTTTTATAAAGGATTTAAATTATAAATTAGTATACAAATCTCATTACTTTTTATTAAAGAAATAATCAATGCTTTCATGATATGGAACATGTGCGTCTAAAACAGGGTAATAAAATCGGCAGGCCCTAGATATCAGCAGATATCTTATATTATATTATTTTATTATTTTTTATCATATTGGTCATTTTTAAAAAAAAAAAATTTGATTAAAAGAAAATTAAAAGTATAAAAACATTTTTTAATTTTTGGAAATGAAAAATTCAAAGTATCGGCCAATATCGGTTTTGGACGATGTTTGATATCTGGTTTTTTTTTTAAAAAAAAAACGATATCTATGGACATAAACCCATATTTAACAGATATATATCGCTGAGTTATTGGAAATATCAGTCGATATCTCAATAATATCATCGATACCTATGGTATCCATCGAGATTTTCTCCTATGGTCTAAAATATAAACAATTTAAATTATTTAATAATTTATGAAATTTATTATTATTTCAGATGAGTCAAAAAGAAAAAAAATAGTCAGTAAAAACTTATGAACTTTATTGCTCATCTGTTACTTAATTTATTTAATGGTTGATTAAATGTTAACTAAAATCTGAAGAATTATAAGATTAACTTTTATTATTTACAATATTATCATTATTTATGATATTTATCTCTTAAATAATATCTATATCTATATATAAATTTCCTTTTCTTCTCCGTGCAAAGTTCAAGCAATTTCGTGTTTTACAGGGTTTTGCCGAAGAATTCCATTTTGGTGTCTTTGGGCAAAGGGAGGAAGGCTCGTCGCAGGCAAGTGTGGCGATTCAATTCCTAAAAAACACAAAACTTTCCTCATTTCTCCACTCCATCCGGACCAACCCACCCACCTTCCTTCCTTCTTTCCGTTTCTTCCATTTCCCTCTTCCTCTTCCTCTTCCTCTTCCTCTTCCTCTTCCTCTCTCTCTCTCTTTCTTTTTCTCTTTCCCTTTCTTTGTCTCTGCGAAAAGATCCCATATTCTGCTAGAGAGAGATTCCCTCTCCCCTCCTCCTCTTTTTTTTTTTTATTCTTTTCTAGGTACCTATTTCTTGTAGAAGAAGTCGTCAACGTCCCTTGACTGGAAAAAGCAAAATCATGACCATCATGGGATTTTAAAGGAGATAAGATAAATCCTCCTATTCTGACCGAGAAACACCCCCTACCCCTTTTACCCGGCATCATTTCTTCATTTTCAATATTCAAACGCGTCTGACGGTTTTCTATTTCAGCCTTCTCATTCAGATTCCAGATCAAGAACTGCATTTTATAGCGTTGAAATTAGCGTTTCAGATTGAATTCCTAATTTGGGGAAGCGTATTTTTCTTTGTTTGTTGGCAATTCTGAATTGAATGGCCGCGGCTGTCGCTGCTAGGAATCTAGCCTTGCGGTTAGGGGCGAATTCGATTGGTTGCTGGACGGTATTGAGGGGTAGTAGAGCGTCCGCCGTTGTCGATGGGGTTATACGTGATTATTCCGTCAGGTTATCCGATTCCATCTCTTCAAGCTTACCCTATTATAACAGTTCTGGTTGTAGGCACATTTCTCAGCTCGTAAAAACAGATGAGGAGAAGCGTGCTTTTCTTGTGGACACGCTATCGCTCGTAAAAACAAATGGGAAGCGTGCTTTTCTTGTGGACACGCTTGCGCTCGTAATTCTCACTTTCTTGGTTCCGGATTTAAGATTTGTTGTTTGCTTGTTCGTTTGTGAACTTTGTCTGTTTGAGTAATTGTCTGAATGAGACACGTTTGGGTTTCAGGTCAGAAAGCTAGAAGCGCAGGGTGTTCCTACAAAACAAGCTGAGGCAATAACTGCAGCCATCACTGAGGTTTTGAACGATAGCTTGGAAAATGTAGCTCGGTCATTTGTTTCAAAAGCGGAAATGCAGAAAGTAAGCAAATTTCTTTCTTTCTTTCTTTTTCTTTTTTCTTTTTGTTTTCTTATCATCCTCAATGCAGTAGCTTCATATTTTTATAAGCGTTTACTTCAAATCGACAGTAGTCAAGAAAATTATATTGAAAAGATTCAATTTGCTTTTGCTCTTATATAAGTTGATTCTTTTACATTCTCAAATGGTATTCTTTTACCGTTGTAGACTGAAATGATTCAAGATTCCAACCTCTCCAAATTCAAATCTGAAGTGCAGAGCTCCCAGGTGATGTATTTCTTTTCTTATTCTTCATCCCTGCTCTTACTTAGTGTCGTTAGCAGTTTCATAAGAAAATGTTTTGTTCTTGATAAGGCTCCTGTGGCTGGGAATTTATATGATTGTGAAGTTATCCTATGGTTTTCTTTGTACCATGGATTCAATGGAATTTTTCTTTGTTTAACAAAATTTTTATAGCTTTCTTTCAAACTCTGTTGCTGTCACCAACCTTAATGTTCTAATTGCTAGTGCCTTGTATTTGATACTGTCCTTAGTAATATGACTAAATTATTATTAACTGTTAGTTAAATTATATTCTTTTTAAAGAAATCTGGTCAACATTTTGAAGATAAAAGAGAAAAATTGCCCCTGTTTCCTTGGCAACAATGAGGTGTGGCCTCACTTACCAGTTGGTTGTGAGTTTGCACTGAGGGAATGTCCTCTTTGTAATGTTGCTGATGGTATTTTTATAGTTCTTAAAGCACATGCAGAGTCCCTGTTGTTGGATTATTTTCATCTACTAAATACACATTAGAAGTCCCTGCATTGTGAGTTATGAAGCACCACTTCAGGATAAGCTGAACCATGATCATCTCTGATCTGATCAATTATATCTTCTGTAATTCAATGGAGCCTGCCAGGGAAGGATTTAATGGTTTAGCACCACCAGATTGTTGACGGGACTGGAACTGAGTCAGTCAGTCCATTTAACCCATGAGATGTAGCTTTCTTGGGATTTCTATTACTAGTAGTATGTAATTGGTAGTCTGTTCATTTAGTTGTGGACTCCCTTTGTGGAGCTGTTTTGAGTACATTCTTACCTTATTCTAGTAAATTCATGTATATTCATGAATCTTTTCTCTTAAAATATTCTGCACCATCCAAAAGTATTCACCAGTCTATTGGTTAAGATACATTACCAATGTGATTTATTATTTAGACTACGAAAAATGGGTTGTGCTCTATGAGAGGTATAGATTGTTGATATGGATTGTCCAAGTGTGTAAATGAAGCACAATTGCTAAATGCTCATTTTTGCATCGACGAAGTGTGGCTTCAAGTCCTCTAGGCATAATAGGCAGTGGGTCCATTGAATTTTTTTGCCAAATCCAATCATGACCATGGACAAAAAAGATGCATAAATGACATTTGATGATGATGATGAGCATGAGGTGAGTTCCAACCTAGATAGATCAGATAATTATGATGATGAAGTGTATAATTGTTAGGTGGTTGTGTAATACCCCGCCCCAGAGGGGGTCTATAATATGGAGCGTGTTTATGGAAAAAAAAAGTTCCACATTTCTTGTTGCGTTGGAAATTCCCTAGTATATAAGTGGTAGCCTTCCTCCTTCTAGTATGAGACCTTTTGAGAGCAACAGTGAGTTGGCTCGCCAATTGAAAGCCGTGCGAGCCGCGTGTGAGGCCCAGAGCGGACGATTTCATGCTAGCGGGACGGGTCGTTACAAATGGTATCAGAGCATGGTTCAACTCTCTGTCTTGGCTTGGTTCTTGTGTGTGCAGAGCCGGGGACGACTCTGGCTTTAAGGGGGGTAGATTTTAATACTTCGCCCCAGAGAGGGTCTATAATATGGAGCGTGTCTATGGAAAAAAAAAGTCTCACATTACTAGTTGCATTGGAAATTCCCTAGTATAGAAGTGGTAGCTTTCCTCCTTCTAGCATGAGGCCTTTTGGGAGCAACAGTGGGTTGGCTCGCCAATTGAAAGCTGTGCGGGCCGTGTGTGAGGCCTAGAGCGGATAATATCATGCTAGCGAGACGAGTTATTACAGGTTGGGGGGTGAGGAAGGGGATCGGGAGGTGCCTTCTTTGTTGTAAACATAAGAAGTATGTTGATCATCTCTTCTTGCATTGTTCCTTGTTGCCCCAATTTTGGTGTAGATGGTTGGGGTTCAGGTCCTTCCAAAGAATGACAATGCTTGTTTAAAATTGCGTTCACGTACATTGTTTGGTTTGTTTGAAAAGACGAATCTACGAGTCTTTGAAGAGGAAGCATCCTGAGTGATTCTAGTGAGTGAATATCATTTATTGGGCGATATGCAAGTGTAATATCTTCATAGATTTCCAGGCTGATCAGTTCAATAGGAGTTGGTCAAGGATTTCGTAATTGGTTATGATGATGTAGGCTTTTCTCTTTATGTGATTTTTTATCTCTATGTTTGATTGGTTGTGACGATCCGTCTCGCTAGCATGAATTTGTCCGCTCTGGGCCTCACACATGGCTTTCAATTGGCGAGGGAATCCACTGTTGCTCCCAAAATGCCTCATGCTAGGAGGAGGAAGGTTACCACTTATATACCAAGGAATTTCCAATGCAAGTAGGAATGTGAGACTTTTTCTCCATAGGTACGCTCTACACTATAGACCCCCTTCTGAGACGGGGTATTACAATCTACCTCCCTTAAGCCAGAGTTGTCCCCGGCTCTTCACTTACAACAACCAAGCCCACACCCTCAGGCAGAGAGTTGAACCATTCTCTAATACCATTTGTAACAACCCGTCCAGCTAGCATGATATTGTTCGCTCTGGGTCTCACACATGGCCTGCACTGCTTTCAATTGACGAGCCAACTCACTGTTGCTCCCAAAAGTCCTCATGCTAGGAGGAAGGCTACCACTTATATACCAGAGAATTTCCAACGCAAGTAGCAAAGTGAGGCTTTTTCTCCATAGGCACGCTCCACACTATAGACTCCCTCTGGGGCGGGGTATTACATTGGTCGGCTTAATTATCTCTTTGGGGTTGAGCTTATCTCTATACATCATTTTCTGTTTTGTGAATAAAATTTCCTTTGTTATCTTAAGGAAAAAAATTATAGCCATCTTATCTTCTTTTGGATTCTTCTTCTTCTTTTACTTTATTTTAAATACCATGGTTATCCCCACACCACGTAGGAGGTAGACTAATCCTATGAATGCACAAAACCGCTCACAAGCCTTGTGTATTGGGTAACTCTGGGGAGGGTTGAACTTGTGAGATCCTAGAAGCTCAAGCCAAATGAACTATACCAATGCAGGCTAATGATGGTTTTTTATTATTGATATCTTCTTTTTGATACGTTTGATGATGTCAATTGAGAACGAGACGATGACAATGTATCGCCACTGAAGAACACAACACCAGACATGTGAAAGTGGTATTTCCTCACCTAGCTTTGATGGACCAATTGTAATAGCTTTCAAAATAGTTTGTGACTGTGCGTCAGGTAATGATTTGTGTTCTACTCACGTTTTATTATACCTGGCATTAAGATCTAAATGTCTTACTGCTTTGTTGCCAAATGACTAGTTGCATTTACCATGAAGAAAAGATACCTTTGGTTTTGCATTTTGTTATTTCTTTATCAAGTACTAAAATACCCGGAGAATTACTTGGAAATATAAATTCCACTATTTCTTTTAGATGTTGCAGTTTGTTAACCTTCTTTTTCTCCACATGCACAATTTACTCATGAAAATCTCATAGGGATTTCCTGTGTGTTGTGATACTTATGTTGTTCTTGTTGTTGGTTTTTTAGTATTATTTTTTATCTTTTTTTTTTTCTTTTCACTCCATTCAATGTCATACTTTTGTTGTTAGTTGCAGTTTCAAAGAAAATGCAGATGGTATGTTGTTATCATGTAAATATCTCTAGCTGAATAATCTTATGTTGCAATCCTAATTTTGATGGTTTTTCTGTAATGTTGATGCAGGAGCACCATTTTTCTTTGTTGCAGCGTGAAACTGAAAAACTCCGTACTGACATAGAAAAGATACGCAGTGAGCTGAGGTATGTGAACACAGAGACATGGCTTAATTTGTTTTCTCCATGATCTCATTGAAAAAGGTTCATTTCCTGAAACAGGTATGAGATTGACAAAGTTACTGCTGGACAGCGCTTGGACCTAAATCTTGAAAGAGGGTAAGGCAACAAAACTCTTACATATGCATGTAGTCCCCGCAGGAGGTACTTGAGTCTCTCCTAGTCTAATGGCAACTCTTTTGTGTCACCTACTTGGATGCATGCCAACCATGGGGGATGGGGGAGATGGGTGGGTGTCCACCTGAATCACTTGAATTGTGGGTGTGTTGATTTTCAGCCCCAATGGTCGTCTCTAGGGTGTGATTTAAATGGCATAAAGTTTGCTTCTGTGTAAATAATGTTAATTTTGCTATCTTAAGTCAATATTATTTGATGGAATCTACTAGGGCTGCAACTCGGGTCGGGCGGGCCGGGTTTTAATAAACCCAACCCTAACCCGACTCACACCACATTGAATCCGACCCGACCCGACCCGACCCGAATAAAAAACCCGATTTAGTGAACCCGACCCGACCCGAGATTGTAATACCCTTGACCCGACACCCGACCCGACCCGACCCGAGTTGCAGCCCATTAAACCCGACCCGAGATTAGTTTTGTTTTTTTTAAAAAATTGGGATAGAGGAAATGCAGTGCTGCCCTTCTCTGTTATTTGCAAAGAGAGGGAACTACGAAATAGGAAAAAGAGAGAGAAATGTCTCCTCCAAACCCTGAAACCTAATCCTAGTTTCCTTTCTCTCTTCACTAACCCTAAGCCTAACCAAAACCCCATTCTCATCTATAATCCCTTCTTCTCCCCTTCGACAAATCCTCCTCCTAAGCCCCTCCGCCTCTCATTCTCCGTCGCCGCTGCAGCTTCCAATCCAACCCAAAATCCCGACCCCAATCCCAACCTTAAGCCCACGACGATCCCTCGGAAGCCAAGGTGCGGGCGGCGAAGTGAAGCAGTCACTGTGGAGGACTTTGTCCGCAGCTCACTCGAGAGGACGTTTGCCTCTATTCGGCAGCAGAGCTCTGGGATTTTGGATGAAAAAGATGAAATCTTGAAGAAGAAAATCGAAGAAGAGGAAGACAATGATGAAGAATCGGATGTTGAAGGAGAGGATGGAAAAACTACAGGCTAAAAATAGGAAATGAAAGTTAGGGTTTGAGGGGGTTTTTATATTAAGTTATAAAATCCGGGTCGGGTCGGGTCGGGTCGGGTCTTTTTGGGTTAATCCTTCTCGGGTCGGGTCGGGTCGGGTCGGGTTGAAATTTAAAACCCTCAGCCCGACCCGACCCGAATTTCGATAGGGTTTTTCTCTTCTCAACCCGACCCGACCCGACCCTATAGCTCGATTATTGTAACCCAACCCGCATGATTTCTCGGGTCGGGTCATGCGGGTCAGGCCAAAACCCGACCCGAGTTGCAGCCCTAGAATCTACAACGATTCTTCTTCTTTAGTTAAGAAGGATGAACAATGTTTTCCCTCCTCAAAGGGCGTCGATTTTTTAATTTATTTAAAAGAAGCCCCTATGTATTTCATAATTTTAAAAAGGCCCTTAACTTTGATAAAAAAAATTTAAAGACCATTGGGGGGAGGCTTACCCTCATTAAATCCATCCTTGAGGCTTACCCTCATTAAATCCATCCTTACCAACCTTCCAACCTACTATATGTCCATCTTCCAAATTCTTGAAGGGGAGTAAAGGGGAAAATGGAGCGTTTGTTTAGGAACTTTTTATGGGGAGACAAAATTGACAGGAAAATGGTACATTTAGTTAGTTGGTCCGAAGTCTCCAAACCAAAAGGTAAAGGTGGGTAGGAATTGTGCCCCTAGATATTAAAAATCAAACTTTATTATGTAAATGGAGTTGGAGATTGGGAAGAGAAAGGGACGTTCTATGGTCAAGAGTGTTAGCTGCTAGATATGGTTATCAAGACGTAGGAGAATGGGCATTAGGGGAGGAGGTGGAAAGGAAAGGATCTCAGGTGGTTAAGGCGTGGTGGTAGTCCAATGGATCACATTGTCAGGATAACCTATGGCTAATGGTGGGAGTTGGGGATAGGACCCACTTTTGGTTAGACCTATGCATTGGAGACGGATGATTAAAGCAGGCTTACCCTAGATTATACATAATTGCTAGAGATAGACTAGCCTTAGTTAAGGATTGCTACATTGAGACCCAAGGCACTATCTCGTGGCACTTGAGTTTTTGTAGGGAGCTTAGGGTATTTGAACAGGAGAGTTTCGAGGAATTGCATAGGAGATTAGGAGAGTTCCCTTTGGCCAAGGGAGAGGGTGATGAGTTATTGTGGGTTGGAGACTCCTCTGGGGTTTTTTTTGTCGAGGCACTGATAAAATCAGCCCTCCAACAACAAAATGAGAGGAGGATTCGATGTTGGATTTGGCTAGGAAAGGTCTTGTTCCTCCAAGAGTGCATACCTTTATGTGGTGTGCTATGAAAGGGAAGATTCTGACTAGGTCAGCCCTTAGCGAGTTGGGGCTGCTTAGATTAGATGACAACCTCCAATGTACTTTTTGTAGTTACTTGGAGCCATCAATCACTTGTTCGCCGAATGCAATGTGGCCGGGAAAATGTGGATAAGCTTTGCAAATATGCTGGGGGTTTCAGCGAACATGTGAAGGAATCATTCAATTCTGGTCCCATTCGACAACCCACTCCCAAGATTAGAGTGGCTCGGAACACCATTCCAACGACGATTCTGTGGACTGTGTGGAGAAAGAAATGCTAGGATTTTCGAGCATAAGATGTCGGAGGAAGATGATCTGATCCAAAAAGCCAAGTGGAGGTTGTTCATGTGGCTCTCTGCTAGGGAGGAGTTTAAGGGTATCAAGTTATCGGATTTCTTCAACTCTTGGGAGGGTTGTCTAGCCGGGGGACTAAGGAGACTTAGGGTTCAAGCCTTCTGGACTCCCTCCCAACCGAACACACACAAGTTCAACGTTGATGGGACAACAAAGGGAAAACCGAAACGACAGATATAGGAGGAGTGCTACGTGATTGTATTGGCAGGACATCAGTAGTTTTCTCTGAATCAATAGGCCAGAAGAATTCAAATGAGGCAGAACATATCAGCATTAGTGAGCCTTGTCCTTATGGTCTCACATAGGGAGGGTAAAATTGATTGTTGAAGGGGACTCTACAAACGCAATAAAGTGGGCGTCCGGGCGCAAAAGGTCCCTATGGAAATTGATCATAATAGTGAGGGAAATTATGTCGTTCTGTTCAGGAAGAGAGGTCTCTTTCATCGCGGTCTGGAGATCGGCAAACGGTGTGGATTCTACTTTGACTGGGGTGTTTCACATTTGACAGATCTCAGGAGGAGAAGTCTTTTTGTTGTGTTTCATAGGAGGAAATTGATTACAATAGTGAAGGGAATTAGGGCATTCTGTTTAGGAAGAGAGGTCTCTTTTGTCGCTGTCCGGAGATCGGCAAATGGTGTGGGTTCTACTATGACTGGGGTCTCTCACATTTGACAGATCTCAGAAGGAGGTGTTTCATAGGAGTTTTTAATGTATTCATCGGCGTATTGTGATATGATATATCTTTCTTTTCTTTTTGGCATCCCGTGGGTCTATACCTTTTAGACCCAATGATGCCATTTCATGTACAATACTTCTTTTTAATATAATTTATTCTATTTGTTACCGCTAAAAAAGAAATGATAAAAAAAATTAAATAAGTTCCTCGACTTTGGTTCACTAGTGAGCAATTGAATTTTGATGTGAGACCTTTTTAGATGTACATTGTGTTGGCCCATTTGGTGGTTGACTCCATTAGAGAGCAACGTAATTAAAAAATAGTTCCAAATCAACTAAATTAGACTATCAAATATTTGTATTTTAAGGCTAAAAAATCAATGATGAAAGGAAAACTCAATTTTGATCCAATAGTGAGACTAACTTTGATCTGATCTAACTGGATCATGGCAATTGCACAATATGTAGTCATTGTGAAGGAGGTTGATACATGAGAAAAGGGTCAGACGTGGGCTCAATGGAGTACCACACATTGAAAACTGTTTGCAACAAGCGCTGATGAGTTCAAAGAGAAGTTGAACTTTAGTCAAGATGGTCAAGGGACCTTTTTAGAATTTCTATTAGAAAGAAGGACTTCTTTAAAAGCATGGTAAACTTAGAGAGTTGTTTCAAATAAATTCAAAGATAATTTTTTTTTTTGTTTAGAAAATCCCTATAATACAGACATACAGTGGTTAGCTATACCTCTCACGGGGTCAACTAGCAGGCACTTTGGCTCAGGAACCAAAGGTCCCAGGTTTGAGTCCCATAGTCACTTGATGCTCATAGCTTGCGGAGGGCTGCATGCATCCTGAGTTTTACCCAACGCTCTTGTAATTGGGGAGAGGTGGGGGTCTTGGGGTTCTCCGTTATATATATATATATATATTTGTTTAGTTTTTAGCTATGTTGCATAGACACTTAAGATGTATGATGCACATGTGTTGGACACTTGTAGACATTTGTAGACGCTTACACCAATTCTTCAAGTACTCTTTTAGTGCTTTTTAATGTTGTTTTTCAAGATGACTAAAATATTACAAACCTTTCTGCTCTTAATACCTAACTAAAATATTAATATGTTTCTCACCTAAATGTTTGGGGCTAATACTATTACATTGTTTTCTATTACTGTTATTTCACACCTTATTTTCATTTTAGATAAATTTATTTAAATGTGGTGCCATGCCCTGTGTCCTATTTTTTCAAGATTTCCATGTCCAGCGCCTTGCAATCATGTTGGACTCCGACGCTCACACCTATATACCATGCAACTTAGGTGGTTAGGGTTTTTTTTTTTCTTATTTTCATTTTTTTAATGTTTTATGTTTAATTGTGGGTCCAACATAGTATTTAAAGAGGTGGGGGTTGGTTTTGGGTTTTGGGTGTTGTGAATAGTTTTGATTGTTCAGAGGTGGCCTTATCATTAAAGCAAAGCCAAATAGAGCTTGCACTTGATGATTTTTGTTTAGATAGAGACATGTAAAATATCATCTAAGAAGCACCGATACGGGTACGCATATCGGATACGACACGTATCCGAAACGGAGATACGTCAAATTTTGAAAAACTAGGATACGGGTGCGGCGGGATACGTCGAATTATATATATATAATAATAATAATAAAAATAAATTACAAAAGATATATATTATAAAGATTAGACTATTAGCAATTTAGTATTATGAAAAGATATTTATAATATGTTTAAAAAATATTTACAATATTACAATATATAATATGTGAATGATTATTGAGGTTAAAAAAAAAATACTGAAAAGATATATATATCTATCTCCCTTGCTGCCGTATCCCATGCCGTGTCCCTCATCCCGTGTCCCGCCGTATCCTTCTGTATTTGCTGCTGTATCCTTGACGTATCCGTATTTAAAAAATATTTTATTTAATTGGATACGTATCCGACACGAATACTCGAATGGTTTCGGAGTATCCGTGCTTCATAGAATATCATTAATGAGAAAGAGAAAAGACAAAAGGAAAGTACATAAGGTATAGAGAGAAACTAATTACTTTGAACATACAAAAAAGGAATCCCGAAACCCATACAACCCTAAAGAGCTTGAAAGATGTGGAATGATATGCAGTATCAAACTAAGGCAACAAATGTTGTCTCCCTTTCCTCTCACACCCCATGAAAAGAAGAGGCTGATAAAAAAATGTGCCTTCTCTTCCAATGCCTGGAACATTGTTCTGGACCAGTTTGGGTGTGGCTTGGGTTATGTCTTCTTCGGTGGCTGAGCTATCTTTTGCTTCGGGCATTGCCTCCGTTTCGCCTAAATGCTCTTACTTGTGGCACTTATCTTTATTTGCCATTGTTTGGAGACTTTGGTGGGAATGTAATAACAGGATGCTCAACGGGACGACTGAAACCAATTTGTCAGTTGCTAGACATGCTCTCACCAAGTGTGCATCTTGGGCGATTTCTCTTCAGGAATTCAGAAATATTTTCATGTCAGACATTCTTCGTGCCTAAAAAGAATGTGTTGACTTTGGTTGATTTTTTTCTGCTTTGTGTTGTGGCCTGGCTGTTGGCTATTTATGTGGGTTTTTTTTCTTTTGTGTTGCTTGTTGTTTTCTGTTTGCTCTTTATCTTTGTATTTGCACCTTTGGTGCCTTTACTATCTATTAATACATGAACCATGTCAATGTGTTTTTAGTGGTAGGGTTCCTTGGGCTTTTAATTTCCAAATCCAGTAATTAAGAGACCTCCTTGCATTAATTAACGAGGTCACTCCTTATTGGTTAAGAGACCTCCTCTCTCTCTCTCTCTCTCTCTCTCTCTCTTGGAGCTATGAACCTAGTGAGATATTCCCAAGCAAGTCTGTCTGCTTTACATTTCCTTTATGGACATCTAGAAATCTGCTCTAGAACAAATCATAAGCATGCATGGAATTTAAATCCGACACTAATTTGATTTGCTAAACATTGAACCTTCTTAACTCAATTTGGATGCAGAATTAAATTCAATTAAGTAATTGGGAAAAGCAAGACATGAATAAACAAATTCACCATGCAAAATCAAACCAACACTAAAAAGAAAATTGATTCTAACACAAGCACAAATTAATTTAAGAACCAAATAACTAGAACTCACCTTAACTCAGGGAAGACTCTAAACAAAGCTCACAACTTCAAATTAGTTCAAATAAATTTCTGATGTGTGTCTACAAGCCTTGGCCAAAGCATTGAATTTATAGGCCTTATTTTTTCAACTAAAATAAAAATTAATTTCCTAAATACCCACTGAGTGCAAGTCGGAAGCGGATTCCATCTTTCGTCGTTCGGTCTCCCAGGTGCTGGTTTTCTTTGTTTTATTTCTTCTTTCCTTCTCTTCGATCCCTTCTTCTTCCCTTTCACTTCCTTTCTCTGTATTTTCTTTCTGTTTTACTCTTCCTGGTTTTATTCTTCTCGACTTTTTGGATTTCTTCCATCTCCGTTTTTGGTCTCTGCCGTTCTTCTCTCCATTTTCTTCTCGGCTACATTGAACTGGTTTGCACGGAAACTTTCTTTCTCCGTTCTCCCTTTCCTTCCGTTTGATTTGTAGAAACTCGATACCATTCTGTCTTCCTCATCTTCACTTGATCTTCTGCTTGGCTTCTTTCTTTCTTTCTTTCGTCTGTGTTTTCTTGTTTTCTACTGGATTTTCAAACATGTTTCTCACTCCCCCTACTGCCGACGAGCGATCATTCCTCTTTCGGGTTCTTTCTGTTTTGAGGGTTTTTTCTATTTTGGTTTCCCCCTTCTTCTTTCGGCCAAACTGTCTCTTTCTCTGCTTTGTTGCTTGTCCAGCTGGGTTGGCTGTCCTTCTTGGTTTGGTTGGGACTCAGTGGGACCCATGGGAAGGTGACGAGGCTGATGACATGGCACTTGAAGGTAGGGCCCTCTCTTCCCTCCACCGGTTCGATCGTGGATTGAGAGAGTCAATTCCTTGATTTTTTCTAATCGTGTCTCAATCAGGTTTGTCGGATCCGATACTCGCATCATTAATTATTTTATAGTTTCCTTTGTTATTAACTCAATTTTATGGGATTGTTTTTATACTTTTTATTTCTTCTTTGGTATTGAACTTGACTGTTTAATTAATTTGATTTTCCTTTGTTGATGACATTGCTAGGATTTTTACTTATGTGGAACTAATCAAATCCAAATTCAAATATGGCAACATGAAATGGATGTGGATTTGGATCTTGCATCTAAAACCTGACATGATTTGGATCTGAATTTGAATCTAACTATATGAATCGGATGAGGATATTGCATTTATCCAAATTCAATCAGTTCCATCCCTTTCTATGTAATCTCCAACATGGAATTAACTTTTTAATAGATATAGTCTGAAAAGGAGAAAAATCGGGGGGGTGGGGGGGGGGGGTGGGGTTTGGATCATCCAGAGGTGGTCCCCACTAAATTTACAAAAAAGAAAAGAAAATGCTAATGTGTCTAGTCATTTGATTGGTATCTTAACTAACTCTTGAAAGGCTAACCAATTGTTAATTGAGGCTTCTTTTTATTTTTGAAAAGTTTAATTGAGACTTCTCTTTTTGAATAATTTCCCTATATAGGCACATGATTGATAAACCCAGGTTGTGGGACCCATAACTGACATGTTAAACCCTATAGAGGAAGCCTGCGCTAAATGCCCAAGTTATCTTGTGGGCATCCTTTCTGGGTGAGACCTTGAGTCATCTTGACGTTTAATTGTACTCAAGTTATGCTATAAATTTAATCTACAAATGAGGAAGAATTTATTGGGTTTAATCCATTTGTGAAAATCACTTGTATTGTGTCGTGGGCATGATTTGACTTTAGAGGATGTAAGTAACGTTGGATGATTGGATTGATCCATGGCCATATGCCATCATGGTCGCTATTTTAGAAGCACTTGTCTCATTGGTGGGGGCTTCGCACTCATGATTGAATTTGGAAAATTGTTTTCCATTGGTCAACTATCTAATGCCCATGACTTGAACTTGCACCATGTATGGCTGCAACAATGAGCCAATGGTGTATGCCTTGGGAAAAACTTGTCCCAGGCATTCTGTTACTACCTTGGACAATATTTAATAAACTGGACTGATATAGTCAGATGGTCTGGTTGATACCATTTAGCTCTACATAATTTGTATCAGGGTCATAGTAAATTCATAGTGAAAGGCTTCCAAGTCTAAACCAGTCTGACTGCATCTTGGTACCGTTGTGGTGCTCCATAAGAGTTATTCTGTTAGATTATTCATGATTTTATGGACAGGGCACCAGTTCCTTTTATGGTCCAGTTGGACTGGTGAATCTGTCTTTTGCTCAGTTGTAGCTCTTTCTAAAGTGTGTGTTCTGCTCTGCCTAGAGCCAAACATAGCTTTTAGAGATGCAACTTTTGCAGATTTTATGAATGTCAGATACAATCTCCTGATTTGGCAGTTCAAGGTGATTTGCCAATATTGCATCCTCAGTTGTTCTTAAATAATGAGTGCAGGCGTATACGCGAGGAGCTAGGCAAACAGACTTCAGAAACAACCTTTCTAACAAACAAGCTTGATCGGGTGAGTTTTGGTATATATGAGTGGTGATAGTACTGCATCACCATCCTATCATATCTAATTCTAGCAATTGATTCTTATGTACAGGAAATCCATGCATTGAGGGCCCAACTGGAAGCAGCAAAATATGATGTGATAAAATACTGCATAGGTAC
Organism: Chimonanthus praecox; assembly: GCA_022113865.1. Lineage (NCBI taxonomy): Eukaryota > Viridiplantae > Streptophyta > Magnoliopsida > Laurales > Calycanthaceae > Chimonanthus > Chimonanthus praecox. Next base: position 49,456,786 of record CM039093.1, on the reverse strand, counting down.
CCTGGTCTCTATCTCTGCCGTTGGTCTTGCAGTACTCCGGATCCTGATGTAATACAGAAAGAAACACGGTCACTCTTAGCAATTGAACATGACACCTGAAATTGATTCAAATGCATTCTTTTCTTTATTTTTTCCTTTACTTATTTTTTTCTAACTTTAAGTTGGGGGTTTAGATTGATCAGTTGCAGTGGGCTTCTGGCCTCTGGGGTCTCTAAAAGCAGTCTGTCCATTTTATCTTTCACACAGATTGTAGTCCCAACTGCTTGTGCATTTGCTTACTATCTGCAATTGTGTAGTCCCATCTTTTTTGTTTCAAGGAATGCTTCCATACAGCCTTAACATACAGCCTTAACATTTTATATTTCATGCTTTTACTCCATCTTGCTTAACTGGTACATGTCAGTGGATTTACTTGAATGCCATTCTGAAAGGAATATTCCACATTGTTGTGTTTCCTGTAATCTGTTGTCATGAGTGTTGATTATTATTGTTGATACTGTAGTTGTTGAACTTGGTCTTGTTCGTTGAAAAGTATGTGCCATTGATGCCCCACACGTTCATTTTCTTCCAGACATCTATTTATTTTTCTGTACCTATTGCTTATGCCGACTGATCGGCGGTCAAGGCTTTGAGAACAATACATGTATCAACGTGGAAGGTCTGATTGAAATTGTTTGAATGAAACTAATGTCTGTAGAGTTGATTGTCATCAATGCCACTTTCAGTACCAGTTTTCTAGTTAACGACTATACGAAAAAAGGGGCTAGGGCAGCCAAACGAGACTACTGTCATTCAGGAGAAGACGTTGATTCTGGGTTTATAGAAAAAATTGATGCAGCAGTAAGTGCATATTGAGCAAACCATTTGAGAAGGCAATTATTTGTTTGAGATTATGTGTGACTATATAAGAATAGATGGATCCTCATTCAATGGGCAATGGTCCATGTATAGAACTTGCTAGTTATCGAGTTCAGGGAGAATTTGGTTATGTTGAAATGAAGCAAGATGGATTCCTTTGCCTCTACCAGTTGGAGAAACATGGAGAGATGAGGTGCACGAAATTCATTTTTCACTTAAGTTTCAGTATTTGTTTAGATGCATAAATTTTCACTCCAAAACCTCTTGAGCAGCATGCACTGTAAGACAGACCCTATTGAGTCCCACTTAGGGCTAAAATTGAATCTTTGAGTTGAATCTCATCTTTATTAGCCCACTTTTAGATCAAGACTTGTTAAAATTTCTCTAGTTTTTACTCATTGTTCTCTGAGGCATGGGAAGTCACAGTTAAAGAGTCAATCCAATGGGGTTAGATTGATGGTCAATAACCCACCTCTGAAAGTGGAAAGTCTTGAGTTCAATTCTCACTTCTTCAAATGGTCATTCTTTGTAGTTTTATCCGGTGTGTGTGGATAGGGAGATTTGCGCATGCCCCGAAGATTAATGAGGGTCTCTAAGAGACCTGAACACCTTGGTCTTTGAATTAAAAAAAGTCACAGCTAGAGTCATTAAGGCTATTTGTCATTTTTCAGCTAATAAAAAATGAGATTCTTCTCTCTTCTTCTATACCTCTTCGACAAGAACAAAGAAAATGAGATATTCTTTTTTTTTTTTTTCAAGGAATCCATTTTTCTAGAGAGGGATATGAAAATCTTATTAGAGGGTAGTTGTCCTTCTTAACGAAAGATAATGTTAATATTTTGAATCAAATAACAATAATATTAAGTTTTCATGGCCTAACATAATATCAATCTTTTCACATCATGGGAGTCTCAATGAAGGGCCATTTCTCATGAGAATATGTATAGAGTAAAGTCCCATTGAATTTCTCGGTATGTGTGGATAGGGGGGTTTCCACACACTCTGGATGACTAATCTGGTGCGACGTCTGGATACCTCTAGACCTTAAAAAAACATAATATCAATCTATGTTGGATTAGATTAATTGAATCTAAATATAATTTTATTCCACATAAATTTTTTAAGGTCGGGTCACATTAAGCTCTTTCATAGGTTGCATAGGGGTGTGTACATCAGTGTTATCAGAATCGGACCGAACCGTGGTCGAACCTCCGGTTCGATTGGAACCGTGGGGGCTGCGGTTCGGTCCTTGTAAAAAATCGGCTTTAGGTCAAAACCACGAACCGCGAACCTCGGTTCAGAAATTTGAATTTTTTTTATTTTGTTTTATTTTTATTTTTTTTAATTTTTACCTTAAAAAATGTGTATATTTGAAATATAAATGTTTATTACTATTTCTATTTCATATATTTCACCATTTTGGTATATCACTCAGAGTTTGAATGTTATTTTTAATATTTATATTAATGTTATTGGTAAAATGTGTCTTACTTAATATTATATATAATATTTATATTATTTTAATACTTAACCGGCTTTGACTGACTTTGACTGCGGTTGAATTCGAACCTCCTCGAAGACGGATCGTTAGACGTTCTGGTTCTGATAACATTGGTGTACATAATAACCCATTGTTCTTTGACCTAGGTCGCACTTGGACAATGCCCACTTACAAATACAAATAACCAGGTTGGCCCACCATGGAAAGTAATGTCATCCGACATACTCAAGTGAATGGGTTTGTATAGTAATCTCAGTAGGATATTTTTTATTTATTTAAGAACAAAGGTTGCGTAGTTCACTTGATTATACATATTTATGTTTGTTTTCATTTGTTGGTCATACATACGGCGTTTACATTAGTTTTGTCTTTCTATATAATTTACTGTAATATATAGTTGACAACTAAGAACAAGACACAAGTTGTAGAGTTTTCTTGTCTGCACAGCTTCACATTTTGTTTTCGTTTCTTAGTGGTTTTTTATTTTTTATTAGTTTTAATTTGCAATCCAAATGCAATGCTTGAGACCTTGACGGTTTGTTTGCCATTTTTCAAAGTGAAGAGTAAAGAAACTGAGAGTCTTCCCTTTTCTTTTCTGAAATAAGACTTGGGCAAAACCATTTTTCTCTCTTTTAAGGATTTTTTTTTTTTATGGAACATGTAAAGGCCATATTTACTGTAGTATATGGCCATCAGTGCATTTTTCACATTCTTCAATATACTGTAGACTTAGGCAAAAATTGACCTGACTCAACCTGTTTAATAGGGACTCGACCCTACAAAATCCATTTATAAATAGTTAGACCCGAATTGAATCCAAAAATAAATGGATAGATTTGACTAATCCAATTATTGCCACACACAAACAACCGTCGGAGGTCTTTTTAGGTAAATGGGTAAACCTGACTAAAGCCGAACCAGAAATAGAGGATCTGAAAATAGACTTGAACCCAAATAGTACTAGACTGAATCCGACTCGAATTGGCTGATTCATTGCAAGGTCTAATACATTATCACAGAAGCAAAAGTGAGATATTGAATGAAACAAATACCCACGGTATAATATCAAGAAAAATGTTGTTTCCCTTAAATATAGGGATTTTATCACTCTTCCCATTTTATCACCAAAATCTAGTATTGTCACGATAATATAGCAATATTAAAGACACTTAAATTTTTTTTAAGTTATAACCATCGGTAATTTGGTTTAATTTTTTTGATTACTTCGATGATGATATTCAGAAATAAACTTATGTGTTACTGGAGTACTTTTATGATTCAAGAAATGTTCAATAATAGATTATATTTTGTTTTGTTTATTTAATTACCAAATCAATTTATGTATAGTATTATCTATATAATCATAAATTATTAATGGTGATTTCAATTCTAAATATTAATGTTATTTATACATTATTATATTTATTATTAATTTCTAAATATTCTATTTTCTGCAAGATTTTTCTGACAACCTTCCGGTAAAACTTCAAAATTTGAAAATATTCCGATATTATAGCTAGCGGATAATATTTCGAGAAGAGTATTTGTGATATTGGTAAGATTCTCTCGGACTATGTAAGGATGAATTGGTAAGATTCTCTCGGACTATGTAAGGATGAATTTAATCTAAAGTACTCACACCAATCTAACAATCGGAAATGATTCATCTTTGAAGTCAATTTATTTTTCCTTAGGTACAAAAATCAAATTTCAATGCTAGAATCATTTAAGAAAATGTACATTAGATAACAATTCGTTCAGTTGGATATCTATTTATCTTTTTGGCCATCCAACAAAGGTTACAGAGCTTAGAAATTCAATGTTTTTTTTTTTTTAATTAAGGTATGCAGGTGTTTCATCTGATAAATTCTTATAAGAGTGACCATTTAGAGTTGAGCGTGATTCGAACACAAGACTTCCTCTGAAGCAGATTCTTGACGGTCACGCCAACCTGTCCAGCTCCTGTCAGGCCAATCCCTTGAGGTCAACTCTGACCCAGGGGTTCGAATATCGGCCGATATACCGATATCTCGGCCGTATCATATCGACCGATATCATTCGTTTCTGTAAAAAAAAAAAAAAAGGAAAGGAAAGAGAAAAATATCAACCGATATATCGACCGATACCAAATTTTAAACTCCTACTCTGACCTATTATATTTGCTGTCCCACTAAGAGCAGAGGAAGTGGAATGTTGAATCCTTTCTCCACAGCTTGTTATCTTCACACTTACAAGTCAAGTCACAAGAAGACCATTGCTACAGCTCACTGATGTAGCCTTTCTACCTAATCTCTTTATTAATACATGGAAGAAGCCCCCATACAAATCTCGAACCAAATATTTGTATTCATAGTATATTTCACAAGTTTGATCCATTGCAGGGATAAAGACTGATAGCACCAACCCACATTATTTATTGGCTTTGACCCAATGAAAGAGATGGCTAGGAAAAATTCCTTCTATTTAAAACCCACATTGGTACTGACCATGGTGCACATTTGTTTACAGAGAAAAGATACAGCAAAAAGGGTCTACAAGGATTAGTCCAAATGAAAATCAAAAGAAACTACAATAAGAAAAATCAGAAGAAGAAAATACCAGTAAAGTGGTTGTCAACTCCCAATTTGATAAAAAAGTCTGTCCCTCAATTTACTGAACGACCAATTTTTGAGAAGGAAATGCCCATCTCTCTAGTCAAATCTCTCAACTCCTTAAACTTAATAATTTATTAAGTTTGAATAAGAAAATATACAATAATAAGATTAAGGTATAATTTTGCCTAAAGTTTTATCTACTTAACTCTTTGTACATCATATTCGATTATATAAAATTGAGTATCCATTAAAACAATCCTCATATTGAATTTTTCTTATATTTTTTTTTATGACTAAGGTGTTTAGGTGTGGTGTCTCCTGTATTTGGACATGGGACATTTTAACCCAACTTGTCCTTAGAGCATGTACAAGCCTCCCAATCACATACACACTGGGTAAGCAACTACTAAGAGTGACCCAGAGAAGTGTTGAGCGTGAATCGAACTCAAGACTTTCTCTTGACCATCACACCAACCCATTGAATTTTTTCTTATATAAAAGAGGTATGAAAATGCCTTTAATGAACAGCCCTACCCTAAATTTAATGATTATCCTTATATGTCCATTTATTTTTTTATTTTTTTGAGCATTTAGAAGAAAATTCATTAAGAGAAGAGGAAGAGTACAAATACAGAAGACGGTCTAGAAGTATTAGACCACAGAAAAGGAAAAAAAGAAAAAGAAAAATACAACCGAGAAATTAGAAAAGATACACGCCCTCCCAAAGGCTTTCCACCCCCATTTTGGTGAAATAATCTGCCACACCATTAGCCGATCGTCCAATTTTAACAAATGATACACCCAATTTGTTTGCTAGCTCTTTTACCTCCCTTACCACATTGGTTAATCTCCAAGGTGGGCGTCGCAAACCAGATGTCTATTTGAAAGCATTTGCTGAGTCCCCTTCAATGATTAGATTTCCATGGCCAAAGTGCATCCAAATTAGAAGAGTTCTCCTAATGCTAAGAATTTCAGCCTCATTTGAATCCTTAATACCCACTGATTTATTGAAGACGATGTATGATTCTCTCTTATGATTTCTAAGTACTCCACCAATTCCTGCTTGCCCCGATTTCCCTTTTGAGGCTCCATCAATATTAAACTTCCACGTACCAAATTAAGGTGGTTTCCAGCACTCAATCTTCTTAGTCTTCTAATTATGAGTCAACATACAACCATCCCATGATAACAAAAGATCATTAATCTTGAGCCCTTTAAAGTTAGAATCCACCACTAACCATGTAAACCATCTCCATTTTGCTTTTTGGAAGAGGTCATTATATGTCCATTTATTAGGAGGGATATTTGGGCCTATTCAGTGGACCATTTGCCAATTTGTCTCCTGTTTGCGAACCTTATGAACATGCACTGTTTAAATATTGAACGATATAACACGTGCTACAATGCATTAACTATCTCATAGTATGTTTTTTTTAACGTAGAGGTGTACAGATCTCTTAGAGCATCCGACTAATACTCAATTATCTGCAAGCCTCTTTATCCATACATTGAGTAATTACACGGGAAGTAAACATTTTAAGGTGGAGTGAGAATCTAACCCAAGACTCATATTTTTTGAGGCGGGGGTTCGTGGCCATTAGTCTAAATCCCTTTAGGTTAACGATTGGATGATGCTATCTTATAAAATGAGAATACTACTATTAAAAAAAAGATTTTTAGAAATTGATTTAGATATTGATACTTTGTTTTAATGGAGCATTAGATGATATAAAAATAGATATGGTTTTTTTTTTCTTTTATTTTTCAATTTAATAAAGACAAAATTAAAAATAAAATGAGACAGTTTTTGTTTTTATATTATCTGAGGCCTCCTTTTTAAAAGAAAGTACATTGATCAAATCAATTCCCCTTTCAATTTGATCCAACTTTTCAAGAAACTTTTTCCATTTTAAAAAACGAGCATAAAAGGCCCATGTTTTCAATTTTATTTTATGGTTCGTGTTGAGATAATTGTAAAACATCATTGGTGTAAAGAAATTGTAATTTGGATTGATAATTTAATTATTTATTTTGTGTCACAGTTTGTTATGTTTAATTTCTAATAAATGATAAATTAGAAATAATTAGTAAGATCCATTGTAATGTAAAGGAAAATGATTCTCAACTAATAAAAAAATAGCAATTTTATGCTAAGGTTAATGAATGAATGGACAATAAATATAAAACATTTGAGAAATAATGTGAGATAATAAGAAAACAAAAGCTCACAATTAGAAAAGGAAATTCTATAAGGTTTAGAAAACTTGGTGTGTATGTCTCCCCCTATTGGAGCTCATCAATGCTACCATTCTATAAAATATAAAAGAAATTCATGAATTATTAAAAAAGAAAATTGAATTAGATCATTCTAATTGGAGTTTAGTTGTGAACTTCATCACCTTTGATATTCTTTTGCATTAAAATAATACATCCCTTCTTGTATTTAACAAGTTAATGAATTTGATCATGTGTTAATTATCATATTTGTTATGTATTTGAATTGTGTTTGAACTTTTCTAACAAATTAGACCCAAGTAAGGAGAAAAATTTAAAGATTATAAAATAATTTGAACATTAGAGATCTTTAAAATATGATTAATCAAAGCAATTTTAATTCAATCTTATATTCATACTTAGTATAAGATTTTGGTAAAATCCTACTTAATAGGATTTTACACTGGGTATCCTGCGATTTCTCACACGTAAATTCTAAAAAAAAAAAAGGGAAGCAATATTTTTCAAATATTGTCATGGTAAAAATAAAAATATTGCAGGTATTTGTTACATTGCTCTTCTAGCATTACATGTTAAATTTGAGAAGGTGAATTGAGGTGAACTTGGTTTAGATAAAATTGGTCTCTCATAAGGAACATTTTTTAGGCCCTTGATTCATTCCATTTGAGGCTCCAATTATTTTACATATGGTTCTATTTTTTTTTAAAAAAATTGTTATCTAAATTTAAAATAAAACTGTCAGATTGAAAGTATAATTAAATATCTATCATATTTTAAATTTTCAATTCAAAAATCAATTCCTAACCACTTGATAGTCAAAGCTGATAAACGCCATTGAAAAGATGAAGTCTGGTGATTTTGACCGTTAAGATCGAGTAACTAAAAATTAATTCATGAGATAAAATTTTAACTTATTTTCAGTTTTTAGATCTTTCAATCTATATGAATAAATTTTCAATTTATAATTTTTTAAAAAAATGGGTCTAAAAGCCAAATAGGCCTCAACGGGTTTTAAATTAAAGTATGAGTCCAATCCATCAGACAAAAATATTTGTAAAACACATTTATTTATATTGGTTCGAGTCCGATTCAGGCAAATGAATACCCCTATTGATACTCATTTATTTTTAATTATTAATACTATGACTAAAAGTTTGGATAGCGATCCTCACACGACACTTTTGTGTAACCAGACACGGGAATTAGTGGATTTTCCACTTTACCCTTTACCCTTGTCGTACGGATAACTTTAAAAAATGAATTTTAGCCAAGTCGATTACTCCAAAACGTTCATCAACTATGATTTTTCTTGCGTTTGGCTCGGGTTTTCAAACGAGGTTGTTTCTTAACCGATTTCTACCAACAAGATATTAAAATTTATCTACTTTAAATTTTATGAAATCTTTGACTGATTTTAAGTGAAAATTGTATAGCTTTGGGTTTAAAAAATTGTACCCAAAGAATTTAAGAAAAATGACATTCCCTCTTAATTTTTTAGGTACGATTTTTTAAGCCCAAAACTATGCATTTTTTCACTTAAAATCACTAGAGTTTATAAAATTCAGAGTAGATGAATTTTGATACCTTGTTTGTAGAAATCGGTCGAAAAATGACATCTTTTGAAAACCCGAGCCAAACGCGGGAAAAAATCACAGTTGATGAACGAACTAGAACGGCTCACAGGCATTGTCACAAATATCGGTGGTATTTTCGAATTTACCATATTTTTATCGGCAAAATACTATTACCGTGTTAAAAAACACAATTTTATCGGCGCGGAGATAAATTACAGGTAAATTCCCGATAAAATCGTGTTAAAAAAGCGATAAATGGTAATATTGCGATAATATCCCCATAAATTGTCAGTAAATTTCTTATTACCATTTTTATTATTTTTAAATATTATAATTTCTATGAAATTTTCCCGTAAAATTCCTGATAAAAATCTGAGAATTTGAAAATATCCTGATATTACAATCATTGTTAATATCCCGAGAATAGTATTTGTGATGATGCTCACTAGTAAGTGGGTATCTATAAAGAGAGTGGAGGGTAAAGTGAGAAATTTACACGTTCCCTGATGATGTGGTTACACACAAAAAAACCGCTGTGAGAATCTCTACCCAAAAGTTTATATTCTTATCAAGGTAGTTTATATTTTTGTCAAGGTGGATTCATGTCACTTAAAGAAAGTTGCAAGATGACTCATTCTAGCATAGGCCTAATTAGACAATAAAAAAGGTTGAGACTGTGTGGTGTCAAAAACATCTGTCTTCCCAAAATTCACCCTTTTGTAACGTCACTGGCCGCCTCTCTCTTTACACCTTCAGACCTTTCTACCACTCGTACTAAGTGACGTGGCACTAAAAAAATTATGTCATTGTAATATTACACGTATTTTGATTATTTTATTCTTATAATTAATTGCTAAAATTCATATGACGAGAGACTATCCACGATTCTACCGGGAAAATGATTTGTGCACCCTCTATTTTATCCATGGTGCACTTCTTCAATTGTTTTTTCTAATTTTGCCCCTCACCTAAAAAATGATGGAAATGTAGAAAAGGTTGGTGGAGGGCAAAATTGGAAAAAAAAATTGAAGGAGTGCACCATGGGTAAAATGGGAGGTGCACAAATCACTTCCCTTCTATCGAGACAAAAGGAATATTGATATTTCAATTTTTATAATAGGAGTTTAAATGTCGGTATCAGTCGTGATATCTTGGTCGAGATTTGTTTACGTGATTCATAGATTATTAATATTAATTTAAAAATCATAATAGATATCTCTAGCAAATGCTCTGACTAAAATGTTAGATGGTTCTCATATGACATGTGAAATGGTGGACACTTAACTGCACAACTCTAAAAAAGAATAAGTTTTAGTATATGATTTTAACTTTATTTATTTCATTAAATGCTATACAATGGTAAATTAACTTTTTTAAGAATTTTTTTAGGTCAAATTTAAATTTATAGTATATACAAAGGGGAGTTTTCTTATAAATCATGATTTGCGTCAATTTGGAGGGGTTGGAGTGACTGCCATGAACTCGTCTAACATCAATCGGTCATAAAAGAAAATCACGACTCACATGATTCAAATCAGTAAATTATATTATTTATTATCGTATTTATAATAGTAATAATAATTGATGAAGTATCATATTTTAGTAAGTATTTATTAATCATACACTTTAAATTATGTTAAATTAATATCCTTTTTACTGCTGATGGTAGAGCCGAAGCCACGAAGCCCTCCCTTGATGGACAGAGGAGAAGGGAAAGGTCAATTTATTAAAGACCCCATTCCTTCTTATTCACACTAACTTCTTCCCTTTTAATGAAGCCTTATGTTCAAATAATATATATATATATATATATATACTATACAACTAAATTTTTAATATGATGAAAATTACTGGTTTACATAATGGAAGTTGATACGCATTAATTTTATATGGATAAACCTTTTTTTTTTTTTACTGTAGAAGTCCGCCGGACTTCACAATTTGGTGAGAAAAAGCGTCGGATCTATAACACCACCCACAGACGCTATGGATCCGAAAGACACCTGATCGAGAATGAGACCTCCCACAGAAAGTGAGGATGTCAACCACTCCAACATATAAAATGTCGATTACGATGGAATTACTGATTTACATAATGGAAATTTGATAGAAACTTATTTGGATAAACTTTCTCACCAATAAAATAAACAAACTGACTAACCCATGTAACTTATTATTGAAAACACCTGCAACCCTATAAACTTTCTTTAAATAAAAATAACTTGATCAAGTTAGCATTTCTGAAAAAATGGATTTCAATAGAATAATAGAAATAATTATTTAAAGACAGGTGAAGTTAAAGAGGTCTCCTTCTATCCACCAAGTCCTACCTTCGCATTCACATTCACATTCCATTCACATTTCTCTTTGATTTGAAGAAAGATTTTGTAAAAGCAGAATTCTGAACTCTCTTTACTTTTGTAATCTTCCTTCTCTGTACATCAAACCAAAACTCAAAAAGCAAAATACATTGTTTCACATAACCATAATTGAATTATATAATTATATAATAAGTAAGCCATTTATTTAATTTTTTTCCTTTCTTTGCTCAAAAGATGATTTTCTGCTACTGATGGCCTTCCTCTCTCTCTCTCTCTCTCTGTCTCTTTCTCTCTCTCTCTCCTTCCTTTCTTCTTCTTTTCCCATTTTTATTCTGCTCTCTGCTGCTGCCATCAGTACTGCATGGCTTCCTTGCCACACAAAAACTGCAACTTTAAATACCAGAGAGAAAGATAAAAAGAGAAACCAATAATCAAACGGCAAGAACCCAGAAACAGAGAAAAACAGAGGGGGGAAGGGGGGAGGAAGGGGAGAAGTATATATATATGATATTTCAAAGAAGAAATCAGAGAGATTAAAAGAGAGGACAGGAGAGACGAGGAGTTGGGACAGCAACGAGACGGGTGGCACGTGGGGTGGTGAGGCCAAAGACGTCGGACATGTCAAGCTCAGATGGCTTCATGCCGTCGGGAAGGGACCAGGTGAAGCAGTGGAGGAGCTGGGCCACCGCCATCTCCAGGGCGTAGAGGCCCAGCTGCATGCCAGGGCAGGACCGCCGCCCTGACCCAAAAGGAATCAGCTCGAAAAAGTTGCCTTTGAAATCGACGGCGCCGTCTTTGGCGAACCTGGAAGGCTTGAAGGCACATGGGTCTTCCCACGCCGTCTTGTCTCTGCCAATGGCCCAGGCGTTAACTGTGACACGTGTGCCGGCGGGGACAAAGTAGCCTGCGATTTGGGAGTCCTCGGCGGTCTCGTGGAGGAGGAGAGGGATGGGTGGGTGGAGGCGGAGAGTCTCTTTTACGGCGCATTTTAGGTAGGAGAGATTGTCGAGGTCGCTTTCTTGGACCTTCCGGTCCAGGCCCACCACGTCTGTCAGCTCTTGCTGGACCTTCTTCATCTCTTCTGGATACTTCATCAGCTCCGCCATCGCCCATTCTATGGCCGACGCCACCGTCTCTGTTCCTCCAAACATCACATCCTGCAACCATAAACCATAACCATTAATTAATTATTTATTACAAGCTTACTTACTTACATGCACATGCATATAATTAATTTGTTAGTTGACTCCAACTCACTCACTCGACTAACTGAGTTGTGAGTTGACTCTAGTTGACAATTTTGTGCCGGCTCAGTTCTTAGGGCAACTCAACTCACTCAATTTCTTTTTTTTATAACATGGATATCTCCACCCTATATCGAAGGGGAGACAATCTCATGGATATACGAAATCTTTTGCAAGTCTTGTCACAAATACCATTATCGGGATATTAACGGCGATTGATAATACTGAAATATTTTCAAATTTGTGAATTTTATTTAGATATTAATAGAAGAATCTCGTGAAAATATAATATTTAAAAAATAATAAAAATAGATTAAATTAAAATATTAATAAAATAAAAATCTTAATATGGAATTTATCAGGATATTATTGTGAATTTATTGAAAATTTACTGTCGTACCGATAAACACACATTATTATTTTACTGATAAAAATATGGTAAATATTTATGACATGGTATCAGGTAATTCACAGAGGGAGTCGAACCTCAAATACCTCTGGTCTAATCCTAAAACTTTAGATAACTCGCCCCACTTGCTAGACTCATGGATAAAGATTATAATTAGAAATTAGAAATAATTTGTATTGTTATAAATAACTAAAAACCATGACATTCATGTCAGAAATAATTCGATAAATAACTAAAAACCATGACATTCATGTCAGAAATAATTCGATATTTTTTATACTGTCCACTGATATATCAATTATGAAAGAACAAACATATCCAAATTGTGCTCTAGTTAAAATAAGCAGATATACAGGAAAATTTTTGTATGGGTCCCACTTTGGATTTGCATGGACTTGTAAAATTTCATGCATTGAATACACACTTTTCATCTTCAACTAAAAAATTGAATTTTATAAAATTTAAAAAAGTTATTAATTTTTGCATGCTAGGGCAGAGAATTTGACTATTTTTGGGTAAGTTTTACAAAAATATTTATACAATCCCTTATCAGGTTTCTCCATAAAAAGAAATCCCACTGAGTTGACAGCATGAATCTCGCAGGAGTAACATCATTGGCAGTATGCACATTCTCTATCTACATAGGAACATAGGATATGGAAATCCGAGTTGACTCGTGTTATTTGAGTCGGCTGACTCAGTTGGAAAATGAGAACACTGTTGAGTCACAAATGTTAAGTCGGTTTGGACAATTGGGTCATTGTCACAACTCATAAATACCAATTAATAATATTGAGATATTTTTAAATTCTTTAATTTTTATCAGGACATTAATAGATTAACAGGAAAATCTCACAAAAAATACAATATTTGAAAAATAATAATAAAATAATAAATAAAAATAATAAAAAAAAATTTATAGAAATATTATCACAATATTATTATTTATTGCGTTTGTAATGTAATTTTGTCTGTAGATATTGATGGGGTCTTGTGTAAATTAGCATTAGAAGAGAGCTCAATCAATATCCAAGATTTGGATCGAATTCTCTAATCTCCATCATTCTTTTTTTTTTTTCAAAAATGTTTTCTTAAAACATGGTTAAAATCCTTCCATTGAATTTCAGAATGGAAAGAGGAGAGTAATCTGATTACCATGATGATGGCCTTGATGTTATCTCTTGTGAGCTTGAGGGAGGTTTGAAGATCATCCATCTGGCCATTGCTTTGGCCATCTCCAAAGTAAGCGAGAAGATCATCAACCATATCAGAGTCTTCTTCATCTGGTTTGCCGTCGCCGGCCTCCCTCTTGGCCATGTGATCGTCGATGATCGTGTCGATAAACCGGTCGAGAGACTGCCGGGCTCTCTCCAGCCTCTTGTTAAAGCCCTGCAGGTCAAAAAACCCGAACAAAGGGATGAAATCCGCAATGTTGAATGCACCCATGAGCTTCGAAAACTCCTGCAATATCGACACGAACTCGTCCTGGCCCTCGTGCGATTTCGACCCGAAAGCGGCCCGGTAAATGACATTCCGGGTCAGGTTAAAGACCTGCTCGCCGATGTTCACCGGCGAGCCCACCTTGTCCGACACGGACTGAAGCATCGATTCAACCTCGTCTCGGACCGAGGCCCATGACTCGGCCCGCTTTCGGCTGAATAGCTTCATGACGCACAGCTTGCGCATCTGGCGCCAGAACGGGCCGTAGTGCGCAAAGGCCATGTCGGCCCGGTCGTAGGTTAGATACTGAACTGCAATGGTAGCAGGCCTATTGGAGAATATATTGTCCTGCACCTGCAAGACCTGCTTCGCCATCTCCGGCGTCGAGACCGCTACGGTGTGGAGGAACCCAAGTCGAAGATAGACAAGCCCACCGTAGCGGTCCGAGAGCTTTGCTAGGCCCCGGTGCGTCAGCTGATCCATCATCAGCATGTTGCCGATGACGGGCAGCGGCCGCGGCCCCGGTGGGTAAGGAAGAGAAGATCTCTTCCTTACCCAAAGACGAAGAAGGAAGAAGAAAGGTAGCAAGAAGAAGAAAATAAGAGGAAAAGGCTCCAACAAAGAAGAAGAAAAAGAAGAAGAAGAATCCATTATCAGTGAGTTGGAGATATTTCTGAGTGTTTATCTCTAAACCTCCTCTGCTTGTCCCTCTTAATCAAAACCTTGGTAAAGGTGGTCCTTTTATACCCGGTTTTTGGCCCACTGGGCTTAGAAAAATAGATGAGAAAGGCAACTGTCCAATTAAATACAACCAGAAAAATATACGGCATGAAATCTATTTTCCGTAGACTTAATACTTAATTTTGTTGGTGGCAAGATTATTTTTATTTACCATTTTCACGAGTAAGATTATGATATGATCAAATGATGACGCATGGTGACGGTAGGTGGACCCACTTCTCTGATGGGTCCTACGTGGTTACGCGTTTGAAAAAACACTAGCTGAGCTGAATGGTGGGGCCTCCTCCTTGGCTTGTTTGCTTGTGTGTGAAAAGGGGGAAGAATGGTGGGTAAAACAAGAGAGAGATCTCTTTATTTTAAATTTTAAATTTTAGGTTAATTAATTTTAACATCACTGTAATGAAACTAACCGTATGTAATTTGACTTGATATATAAGCTACCGGTAAAATATCAGAATCTTTATATATTTTCAATGAAATATGTCAAAATTATGATAATATTATGATAATATTATAAAGTATATGTGCTACACGTGTTTTTAATTTCCTCTTTCCTAAGGACTGAAGAGAATATAAATAAGACCAAATACTCATTAAAAACTCAGTAGAAATGAAATTTTGAATAACAGTAAATATCTACAATATGTGTTATTTTTATTTAGGGCTGAAACTCAGGTCATGTTAGGTCGGGTTTAAATAAATCTAACTTAATCCATATCAAAAATTATTAAATCCAATCCAATCCGACCCGAATTGTTGACCCACGTTACTCAACCTGACCTAACTCGACTTTCTGACCTGACTCAACCCTGAGTGCTATTTTATAACTTGATGCACTCGGGTCGAGTTGCTTTTAAATTTCTCAACCTGACCCGACTCAAACTTTATACAGGTTTATTTTTTTCAATCCGACCCGACTCAAGATATTCAAAAACATAATCCAAACCCATTGATTTCTCGGATTGAGTTAAAACCCGACCCACGTTTACCCTTTTTATCCTATTATGAGAACAATATCGTCAGCTGATAATTTGATAAGATGAAAATATTAGTCGAATATACATAGGATTATTCTAAAGATATCATATTTCATTATCTACTGCATGAAAAGAAACTGATTCTTTTTAGAAAAAATTCTTTTAGCCAAGGACATATACTACTGTGACAGAGTCGAAAAAAAAAACAAATTATATTTATGGCATGGATATCTTTCTAGATTTCGTTTGATTCATTAATATTTCTTAATTGCTGGACTTACTATAATAGATTTATAATATAATCCAGATTCCAGATCCTTTGTTCAGTTCGAAGGAACTAAAGAAGGACAAATCTCATATTATACAAAGGTCATGTACAAGAGAATTAGTACTAATAATATGATTTCAAATATTAACTACTTTTTCTTTTCTTTTGAATTCTCTCATTTTTCAAAGATGTGTGTTGAACTGTCTTTTTAGTAATTTCTGTATTTGTTCACACCTTCATAAGAAAGAGATAGTTAAAAAACGGGGTGAGATTAATAAATTAAGATTGATAGAAATCAAGTTAGTTAACATTTTAACCATTGTCACACAAACCGTTCTCGGGATATTAACGGCGATTGATAACATCGGAAAATTTTCAAATATTTGGATTTTTATCGGGAAATTAACTGAAAAATCTATTGGAAAATAAATATTGAAAAATAATAAAAATATAATAAATAGAAATACTAATAAAATAAAATATTAAGAAGGAATTTATCGGTATTTTACCAGGAATTTGTCGGGACATTATCACTATATTATCATTGAGCACGATTTTATCGAGAATTTACCATAGTATCGACTATCGATAAATCTCGAGATATTAACTGTGACTGATATTTTGCTGATAAAAATGTGATAAATTTGAAAATACTGAAGATATTTGTTACATTGATTTTAACTATTGGATAAGATGGATCAATCTGTTTGGGTCGATTTTCATATTTAAACATTCAAGATTTTCATATATACTTTATGTTAGGTATTTTTAAAGGGCAAAAGAGTTAAGGGATTAAAATAAAAAATTCAAAGTGATAAACATTTATTGAGCATAAAATGATTTTATTAATCCAACAAAAGTGATTGTTGGTGGGTCTTAAATTCATATATGAACCATTTCAACAAATCTATCACATGAGTAAAATTGGGAACCAATAGGATTTTATTAATCCAACCAAAGTGATTGTTGGTGGGTCTCAAATTCATTCATGAACCTTTTCAACAAATCTATCACATGAGTAAAATTGGGAACCAATAGGATTGAAGACTTTATGCCATAAAGTATCATAAAACCATCAATTTTGGAGAGCTTAACAAAAATGGGTTTATTTATCAAATTAATGTGATTTTTGTCAAACCTCATAATTTAGCAGGGTTAAATATGGTTGATATGTATCGTATTGATTGCACAATTATCATATAGGCACAACATATAATTTGGTTGTATCGTATCAATCTGTATCGGCCGATATGGCATAATGGCAGCTGTTATCATCGTTTTCTATTATTTTCGAAAAATGGCTTTTCAATCGTTTTTCAAGTTGAATTTACCTTTGGTATGATTTTAAGATGGTGTAGAAGTGAGTTCTTCAAGTGTAAAAGGCGCTTGTCAAATCCATACTTTTTCCTTAAAATTTGTCCATTTTGAATTATTTTCATCATATTTTTTTTTACTCTAACATAATCCCAATTTTGGAGTTTTTTTTAATGAAATAATTAATGAAAATACTGAGTTCTTATGGGATTGATTGAAGATGTCTTAGTGTGATTGATAAAGTTTATAGGGTCTCTTTGAGATTTTTCAAACTTTTTCTGAAATATTCATAAAATCTGGATTCTCTAAGATAATTCCCATTTTGGAGTTTGTTGTGTAAAATATTAATGAAAATTATATACAAATATTTATGAAATCAAATGAAGACTCCTTAATTTAATTGATATAGTTTTAGGTATTTGTGTGATTTTTTTTAAATTCCAATATTTTCATGATTTTTTTATACGACAAACAAAAAGATTATAAATTGTAATAAAAGATACGTGTTACTATGGATATTAGAGGACAAAAATTCCATATTATGTGTTTCCTTATATTGGTTTCCTATTTAAAATTTTCTTTTTTAGACATTTTAATTTTTTTAGGATATACATATTGAATTTTAAGCTCTGAGGGGTCTAATACTCCATAAAAGACCTTTTCTTTAACTAAAATATGTCAAACTAGGTTTTCCATTTTTCTATTTTTTCATATATTTATATTTTTTCCAAAAATAAAAAAATGAGAGAAAACTTGTATGAGTGATAATTGGTAATAGAATATTCATTGCCGATACACTAATATCAGTGATAGTACTAGGGCTACAACTTGGGTCGGGCGGGCTGGGTTTTAATAAACCCAACCCTGACCCGACTCACTCCATATTGAACTCGACCCGACCCGACTCGAAAAAAAAACCTGAGATAGTGAACCCGACCCGACCCAAGATTGTAATACACTTAACCCAACCCGACCCAAGCTGCAGCCCTACAGGAGTAGAAGAAAATGGTCTCAATTGAGGAGACAAAACAGGCCTAGATGTGGGGGAAAGCAAAGGTGAAATTCTAGCATGATTGAAGGCAGGAAAGAGAGAAAAGCAAAAGACCCAAATGGGTAGACGATGAAGAAGAGAAGGCTTCATCTCCAACAGAGATTCGTCAAAATCTATGAGAGAAGGAGAAGTGGTCAAGTTTCAAAATGGGGAAGACCGGATAGGCATTGATGTGTTGGATCTTCATGTCTTTCTGCAGAAATTGAAATCTTTTGCTTGGCCTTGTTTTTGGTTTTCCAGACTCCTTCTCAGCTTCATTTCACTTATTAAAAAAAAAATATGTTTCCCTCTCCAGCTTAACGAGACTACCCAATAGCTCAATACTACTCTTCTATGCAGTGCGGTGGAGCAACCCAGATTTGATCTTGCTGCATGGATCTCGAATCCAGTCTCAGCATCTTCGTTTTTCCTTATAGTCCTTACAGATCAGCCCCTCCCCACTTCTTATCTCCATTCTCCAGTGCCGGCCTCTCTTCTTCTCTCTCAGATCTGAGATTTCTCCTTGTTGGCTGCCCTTTATATTAAGTTATGAAAATAGGGTAGGGTCGGGTCGGGTTGAAATTTAAAGGCCTCAGCCCAACCCGACCCGAATTTCGGTCGGGTTTTTCTTTTCTCAACCCGACCCGACCCTATAATCCGACCCGCATGATTTCTCGGGTCAAGCCAAAACCCAATCCGAGTTGCAGCCCTAAGTGATACGTATCAGCTTGCGGAATTTTTAGGCATTTTTCAAATTTTTAATACATACTTTGCTTGTATCAAAATTTTGACTCTCAAAGATTTAGTACTCCATAAAAATGATGGGTTTTTAACAAAAAAAATATGTTCACTGCCTCAAACTAGGTTTTCCATTTTTCCATTTTTTTTTTTATATTTTTATGTTTTTTCTTGAAGAAACTTCAAAACAAGGAGAGAGAGTTGTATCGACCTTCATCACTAATATGCCTATATCGACAATACATAGCATCCTGATTTTTTTTTTTTTGTTTTACCCCTGAATTTAAGTAGAAACATTTTCAAATGAGAGGTGGCTTTTTGTGGGTCCTATGGCCAAAATTTTAATTCAAAATTTTGACAAAAATATTTCTATTTTTGCTTGGGCTAATATATATATATATAGCTGATGTTTAGGAATATTGGTAGAAAATTTCAAGAAATTTGTAGGTCCATGTTGAGATTGAAAATCTCTTTCGATTGAAATTTGTAACTCAGATCCTACCTATTCTAAAGTTCACAAATTTAAAGATTGAAATAATAATTTAAAGAGGTCAAGACTTAACTCAATTATTTTAATCAAATGATTTTCATAGTCTCATTTCTAAATATAAATATTTTGTACGAGAAACAAATGTTAAGACCTGGGCTTCCAGCCCAAAAGACTAACATGTTAGGTGAACTCACTCAAATCCTTTATAAACCCATATATCTCCCTCTATATTTCTAATGTGAGATTCGTTCGGAGCAGCCCCAACAATCTCTCCCTCAAACGAAGCCTTTTGGGAGAGCGACGCCGGCCATCCTGTTCGCGTGGAGAATCTCCTGAGTCCACATGAAGTAGTCTGAGACCTGACTCTGATACCATTTATTAGGGGCCTAGACTTCCAGCCCAAAAGATTAGCATGTTGGATGAAGTGATCCAAGTTCTTTATAAACTTCTACACTTTTGTAGAAATATAAATCACACACTATAAATCGTCATAACACCAGATTTACGTGGAAAACCAATAAGGGAAAAACCACGATAGAAATAGAGTATATTATTTCACTGTATTTTTCTAAGTACATCAGAGATATATTTATAAGAATAAACACAAGTATGAGTCCCCTTAGGACTTTGTGACCCACTTGAGTTAGGACTCTGAGATCTAATGGAGTTAGGATTCAAAGTCCCACTCACCCTCTCTTTTCTATTTCAACACTCCCCCTCAAGTAGATGCGAAAGTGTCGATTGAGCCCAACTTGGACAAAATATCTTGGAACTTAAGTGCAGAGAGACTTTTTGTGAAGATATCTGCTAATTGTTGATCACTACGAACAAACGGAGTAGAAATAACATTAGCTTGCAGATTTTCTCGAACGAAATGACAATCCACCTCAATGTTTTTGGTTCTCTCATGAAGCACCGGATTTGAAGCAATGTGAATGACAGCTTGATTATCACAAAACATTTGCGTTGTCTGATTAGAACCAAAATCCAAATCTTGCAATAAGGACCGAAGCCAAATAACTTCACTAGTGGTTAAGGCCATTACACGATATTCTGCTTCTGCACTAAATCTTGCAACAACACTCTATTTTTTACTCTTCCAAGTTACCAGATTACCTCCCACAAATGTACAATATCCTGTTGTAGATCGTCGATCAATCGGACAACCTGCCCAATCAGCATCAGTGTAAGCAATAATGGAACTATTTCCATTCTTCCGCATCCATATTCCCCTTCCTGGAGAACCCTTTAAATATTGTAAAATTCGATTGACGGCATTCATATGAGTAACTGTAGGTGCATGCATAAATCTGCTGACTAGACTGACTGCATAGGAAATATCTAGCCTAGTAATCTTTAGATAAATCAATCGACCAATTAACCTTTGAAACTGAATAACATTAGATAACAATTCACCATTATTATTAAGCTTACCTCCACTGTCAATTGGAGTATCTGAGGGTTTAACTCCCATCTTTCCAATATCCTGCAACAGGTCCAGCACATATTTTCTTTGATCGATATGCCTTTTTTTGAGTAGGCAACTTCTAATCCAAGAAAATACTTTAACACTCCTAAGTCTTTGATGACAAATCTCTTGTGCAGGAGAGTCTTAAGTCTTTTAATTTCATTTTTATCATCACATGTGATTAGTATATTATCAACATATACTAAAACAACAGTTGTACCACATACACCTTTTTTTACAAACAAAGAGAAATCAACTGCACTCCTTTGAAGCCCATTACTCATGAGAACTGAACTGAGCTTAGCATACCACGCACGGGGAGATTGCTTAAGTCCATATATGGCCTTTTTTAACTTACACACAACTCCAACTTTGGATTCTTTTGAATGTCTTGGTGGAACAATCATATATACCTCATCTTCTAGATCACCATGTAAGAAAACATTTTTCACATCTATTTGAGATAATTCTCAACCTGATTAACTACTAAGGAAAGAAGCACTCGAAAGGTGTTCATCTTTGCAACAGGTGCGAAAGTCTCTGTATAATCTTCTCCATATGTTTGTGTAAAACCTCTGGCAACAAGTCTTGCCTTATGTCGCTCCACAGTTCCATCACTTTTATACTTGATTTTGTATATCCAACGACACTCAATAGTCTTCTTTCCAAGAGGCAATTTGACAATAGTCTAAGTTTTATTATCATCTTCTTCTTTCATTGCCTGTTTCCAAATAGGTATGGATTTAGCTTCACGAAACGTCTTTGGCTCTTGTTCACTAGACATTGTACTTAAGAATGCTAAATGAGACTGGCTTTTGTGTTTTTCAAAATAAACTGTAAAACTAAAAAAAACATTTAAACATATCTAATATTTATAAAATAAGGACTAATTAATCTAATATTAAGGGTTAAAATTGTAATTTTATGGTGTTATCACATCAGTAGTATGAGGACGATACAAATGGAGCTCATCCCATAGCCTTTTCATATGTCCAGTAAGATTGCAAAATGTCTGTTCGCCATGCATCGCAGTCACAATCTCATTTTGAATTTGAAACACCCGAGCGATAGTATTTTGACTGTCATACATGCCTGTCACAGAATCCCATAATTCTTTTGCAGAATCGGAGAATGTAAAAATTCCAGCAATGTGGGGTTCCATAGAATTAAGAAGCCATGATCGAACCAGTTGATCATTAGATAGCCAATTATCATAAGCAGAGTCAGAATCTTCCGAAGTAGTATCTGGAGCTATAGATGCGGAGGCCGGTGTAGGGGGGCACAATTTTGCCATTAATAAAATCCAATTTTTTCTTACTACCAAGGGATAAGTAAACAGCCCAAGACCAGAGGACATAGTTTATTTGTATTCAAGAGGACAGAAGAATGTTTCAGACTGGGTTGCAGTCGGAGTCACCCATTGAGAAGTTTCTTTACTCCCACTGTTCTGAAGCCTGAGTTTTGAAAGCAAGCAGTAATAATTTCTGCTCTGTTTCAGTCTAGCTGTGAGACTGTTTGTCTTGCTTGGTCAAGGGAACACTAAAGAAGTGACCCTTCTGCTGTATAGATCAGTGCACTTGTAAGAGACTGAATGGGTGTGATCAAACAACAAACAACAATAACGCTGGTTAAATCAAATTTGCAAGGCAAGGAGTCCGCAATGAAACGGTGGGCTGATCTAGTTACAACAACCAGATCTGAAAAAAAAATGCTGGGCAGAAGACGCAGTAATGGTCCAGCCGTTAGTGCCAATGGTCCAGATCGAAAGAATCTGCTGCAAGGCTGCGGCGACGGCGGCCAGCAAAGGGATCCTGAAGATCGAAAGAATCTGCGGCAAGGCTGCGGCGACGGCAAAACAGGCAGCAGTCGGCGTTGGCGAGATGGAGCAGCAGCGGAGCAAATAGATCTGAAAAATAGAGCAATCAACAGGACAGTGTAGAGTTGAGACTTACTTCGATGAGATCAGTTGGTCGGGCAAATCAGGGGCAATGCAGAGAGCGGCAGCTGTCCAGATCTGGACAGCAGGTGACGTCGAAGAAGATGCCCAATGTGCAGAGAGACAGGCCGAAGATCTGTAGAGGCTGATGCCTTGAGTGAGTGGGGCAAAGAAGGGCAGAGGACGGCGGCAAGCAGTGGGAATGAAGTTGTGATCGTCCGATCTCTGTCCATGATCTAAGATGGAAGGAAAGAGCAGCGTTTGGCTGCTGGCTGAGGAAGAGTAGTAGTAGTTGCAGCGGAATCCTGGTTTCAGAACCACGACGACTACGTGTGCGGCAGATGAAGAGTTCTCCTGTCGTCGGTTGTGTGTGATCGTCCAATTCAAGTGGTCCCGAGTTGGCCTGATTCAAGACGGGTAACAAGAGAGCTCAAGATCGATTTCACCTTGCAATTGATACCATGTAGAAATATAAATCACACACTACAAATCATCATAACATCAGATTTACGTAGAAAACCCATAAGGTAAAAAACCACAATAGAAATAGAGTATATTATTTTACTGTATTTTTTTAAGTACATTAGAGATATATTTATAAGAACTAATATAAGTATGAGTCCTATTAGGACTTTGTGACCCACTTGAGTTAGGACTCTGAGATCTAGTGGAGTTAGGACTCAGAGTCCCACTCACCCTTTCTTTTCTTTTTCAACAACTTTTATTGTGAGATTGGCGAGAGTCCCAACAAATACTTCAATGATAATTTGAGAACATCTCAAGGAGCATTTCGAATGTGATATTTCAAGATTAGTTAAACTCCAAAATAAGTTTGAAGTTGACACCTTAAAGCTTTC
Source organism: Chimonanthus praecox (assembly GCA_022113865.1). NCBI lineage: Eukaryota > Viridiplantae > Streptophyta > Magnoliopsida > Laurales > Calycanthaceae > Chimonanthus > Chimonanthus praecox. Next base: position 49,432,791 of record CM039093.1, on the reverse strand, counting down.
TGAAGTTAAAATTCTGAGTTTGTGCAGTTGACACATGGAAGCCGTTCTGAGTCTATTTTTTCTTAACAGAATCTACTTTTCTAGAGGTTAGCTAATGACTTGGCAACTTCTTATTGGAAGTTCATATAGTAATAACTAATGTATATGGTCTGTTATAATTATAATGACTCATCTAATAATTGCACAGGGTTATTATACGGTGCTAAAAGATTCTTCTTAGATGAAAGGCTGAGAATATCGAGTCTCAATTATAGATTCTAACTTATTCTTCCTATTTGTGTGGGGATTTTGTCGTATGAGAGTTTTAAGTATTTTTAGGGAGTCAGAACTTTCAATGTTCTTACACTTTATTCTCGAGTAATTTTAGAAAGTCAGAACTTTCATTGTTCTTAGGCTTTACTATCGGCGGATTATTAGGTGCCGAGCGTAAATCTCAAAGTGTGTATTAGTTGCGTTAGGATTTGAGCTTCCAGTTCAAAAGATTAGTATGTTAAGTGTAGTGACTCAAGTCATTTATAAATTTGTAAATCTCTTTCTACATTTCCAATGTGGGACTTATTCACAGTAGCCCCAACAATCTCCCCTCGAACGAGATCTTTCGACGGAGAGAGTGACGCTGGAAATCCCTAAATCTCTTTCTACATTTCCAATGTGGGACTCGTTCGCAGTAGCCCCAACAATCTCCCTTCGAACGAGATCTTCGGTAGAGAGAGCAACACTAGCCATCCCATTCACCTGGAAGATCTCCTGAGTCCATGTGAGGTAGTTTGAGACCTGACTCTGATATCACTGTTAAGACCTAGACTTCCAACACAAAAAACTAGCATATTAGGTTGAGTGACCAAGTCCTTTATAAACCCCTACATCTCCCTTTACACTTTAAATGTGAAACTCATTCGCAGCAGTCTCAACATTTTTTGCATTTGATTTTCTTTCAATTGAATGTCATATTTACTAAAGAATTCAAGAAAGAAGAACACTGGGATTTCAAGAACCCACAACATTCTAAAGGTGATTACCCACAACTACGTTTTGATTGAGACTTTGAATTAATGAGACAAGTAAAACTAATTTTCTCTTAAGACTCATTGAACATTTTGATCTATTTAACAAATAATTACATTTTATCAATATTCATATAAACAGTTTGGTTGAATTGAAGGTTCAAAGTGGACAAGTCATTCTATGAAGCATAAGCCTGCCTGGCTCAATACTCCTGTACTTAGAAGTTCTACCTCCATCCGAGCTTGCAAATTAATACAAAGGCTTACTCAAAAAACGAAGTTGGTTCCTAGATGACAAGCGCACTGTCACTGTTGTCTTCTAATCTCCATTTCAATACCTTATCTCACACACTTACAAATTACTATAGAATTATCTCTTCTTCTTCTAGCACACTGTCACTGTTCTTTTCTAATCTCCATTTCAATACCTTATCTCGCACACTTACAAATTACTATGGAATTATCTTTTTTTTTTTTTTTTACGAAAAAAAGATAAATAGACAAAATTAAAGTAACAAATATGTGCATATTATATTGAATGAGCATATTAACTCTAAAACTAGAGTTAGAAATGATCACAAAATAGATAATTTATAAATAATTTTAATGAATAACAAAATGTGAAAAATCAAAGTGGTTTGGTCTTGGAAGTAGTTAAAGATTGTCCAAGTACATAGAGTGGAGAGGTTATAAATAGCATAGATAAGAAGAGGTAAATCATTGATAACGTGATGAGAAGTGGTAATTGACAAAGAAAACATGATAGATTGTTATGTGTCTAGTAGGGCTCAACCTGAAGTATAGTCGTTTGGTTGGGCCAGCATAGTAAGAGATAGACTTAAACTTGATTTTTCACATTCCATCAACTTTAAAGATCCGGCCCTGGCTATAGGTGAAGTAGGTGGTCGCCTAGCGCCCCCATATAAATAGGGCCCCCAAGTCCATAAACTCTTTTATTATATGTTAAATAGTTAATAATGCATAATTAAAACACAAATTCATTGTTGTCCAGTGCGGTTGGAATGGTCTCCTTATAAATACGGGGCATGAGTTCAAACTTTGGCTGCGTATAATAATAATAATTATTTTTATATTTATCGAGTTATTTAATAATAATAATGAAAATAACAATAATTTGAATTAATACTACTTGAAATCATTTGACTATTTTTAACTATTTCGAATTTAGAACACTCAAAATTGAAAATTTATATATTGATAATTTTCTACTCAATTTAAAGCGTAGGTTTCTTAAAAAAATAAAATAATGATAGTAACAATCATAATAATTATTATTATAATCCTCATTTTATTGAGTTTAATAATAATAATAATAATAATAATAAAATAATTTTAATTAATAAAGAATCTTTTAAAATATATCTATCATCTAAATAAAGAGAAAGAGAAATCTATATTGAGTTGATAATTTTGAATTAAAAATAATTTAAAGCTTTTAAAATTTGAAGAGATGAAAAAACATAACTTTATTCATTTGATCAATGTAGATTTTAGGCCATCCGTTTACATACTCGGATTTTATGCCTCTACACACCCGTTTCTGGGTGCGGGTGGCTAATTACCATTTTTCCCCTACGTTTCCATTCGTTCGAACGAATTCCCAGTTCATTTCGGCATTCGTTCGAACGAATGGATACATACCCCCTCTATTTTCATTCGTTCGAACGAATTCGCAGTTCATTTCGCCATTCGTTCGAACGAATGGACGCATACCCCCTCTGTTTTCATTCATTCGAATGAATTCCCAGTTCATTTAGGATTCGTTCGAATGAATACATGCATCCTCCCAAGATTTTGACTCATTCGAACGAATGCCCATGTGTAAAATCCATTCATTCGAATGAACAATTCATTCGAATGAACAATTCATTCGAACGAATTACTCAATGTAAATTCCATTCATTCTAATGAATGGGCAGAAGCTGTCCATTCATTCGAACGAATGGCATATTAGAAGTGCATTCATTCGAATGAATGGACTGATTCATTCGAACGCATGTATCAGAGAGGACTGGAAAATGACTGTCCTTCTCTCGAATGTCATTCGTTCGAATGAATCAACCCATTCATTCGAATGAATGCACGTCTATATGCCATTCGTTCGAATAAATGGGTTAATTCATTCGAACGAATGACATTTAAGGTGTCATTCCTTCGAATGAATTGACTGATTCATTCGAACGAATGTATCAGAGAGGACTGGAAAATGACAGTCCTTCTCTCGAATGGCATTCGTTCAAATGAATCAACTCATTTATTCGAACGAATGACGACTTATATATAAGTTACGATTCATTCGATTGATTCTATCATGCCCCGACCTGAAGGGTGGGCCCGAAACTCGAATGATTTTTTTTTTTTTTGAAATTAAACTCGCTCATGCATTCTAACTGGGCCGGATCAACAGTTGGGGCCAAAGGTCACACATGATCTCAACATATGGACTCAAACATATAGCATAAGTCTGATACCAATAAAAGCACAACGGCAATACATAACATGTTCACATAAATCCAACACTGAATTATCATCCAAATCAGATCAGAGTAACTACAGCATAGTAGTTTCAGTACATAACATTGATACAAACTAAGTAACATACTCGGTACTTTACAAAAACAAGAGGTTCCAAGAACCAGAAAGCAAAGATAAGTGTATTTCCCTCAGTGGGGATCCCAAAGCACTACCACAACTTATCCCTAAGCTTGAAATAGAGGGTTCTCCTCCTCAGGTTCATCTCCTGAAAGGTGAGTGGGGTGAGCTAGCTAGCCTAGTAAAGGAAATATAACAGTACAGTTTTTAAAGTAAACAACAGGTTAGCAATAATCAACAGTTGCAATAATATCTCATGCTTGATAATAAAATTCAAAATATCAAGTAAAGTCTCATCATCATTTCCATCATTTCATCAGCCTTCTATTAATGCTATCATCCAACGTAACGCTTACCGACTACGCTGAGACCATTGTATAAAGTCCCGATACGGTCAAAATACATCCTTGCAAGTACATCTCCGGCTCTCCCATAGCCGATACTGACACCCTCAAGTCAGCAACTGTCGATACCTATGGTCTAGTAGACGTAAACCATCTCTCATACGGCCGATATTGGTTCAATAGCTAAGGGCACGTGGAAACAATCTTACACATTTCATATGATCAACATCATAGCATTTACCAGCATCATAAGCACTCTTACCATAGTGCGTCAAGTCTAGGCACATGAGTGGGTTCATCAAATCTGAAACCACTCATTACTCAATATCCATATCAAATAAACCTGTTTACATCAAGCTGTAAAGTTAAGTTCCCTCACCGTATATGTGTGGTTTCGCGGTCTCTATTTAAATAACAAACAAGTGCACAATCAATCCTAAGCCACATACATAGCATCAATACATACACACAAGTAGTATTTTGAAATCATCCTTTTTTTTCCAAAAATATCCAAGGTACATGAAATTGAGTTTCCTACTTGGTTTCTATCCTTTTTAAATTACAATAATCCACAATATATAGAAATAAAAAGGTTTTCAGTCCAAAACTCATATTGTTTTCTGGGCATTGACCAGATTGACTTATTGAGTTAGGTCTAGATTTTCAGGTCACTTCTCGGTTGTCTTATGGATAGGACCAAATCTGACATTTAAAATAAGGCCTCGAAATCACTCAATGCCCGACAAATATAGCGTCGCCCTTGGAGTGAAATCACTCAGTGCCCGACAAATAGGGTCGGCCTGGAAGTGAAATACAATAGTATTTATACTATAGTAATAAGAGAAGAGGGTCAGTACATTTTTTTTTCAACGGGTACTAACATCACAAGCATCAACATAATCCAACAATAATATTTTTTTTTTTATCAATGGGTACTAACATCACAAGTATCAACATAATCCAATAATATATTTTTTATTTTTTTCTTCTTCTTCCTTCACTGTCTACAACAACAGACAGTGAACGGGCAACACTATAGGGAAAACGAATCCGGAAACAGTGGGTTTTCCGGATTCGGTTTCCATATCTAGCCGGTCCGATGGATTCCTCTAGGAGTTCTCTTTCCATAGGGAGAGGTTTGGAGCTTTGAAGCTCACTGGGCCAACCGATTTATATACTGAAAGCTAACAGGTATAAGGAACCCATGGTTTTTCCTTAAACTTTGAAATTATTTTTCTTGCTCAAAACTAAACTAAAATCAGTTTTTCTTGATTCTAAACCACCTAGAATTTGAAAAGGAACACAGTGGTTACCTTCACTGGAGTTCTTGGGCTGAAAATGTGGACTTTTGAAAATCTTCCCTTTAAGGCTACGGGTGACAAGAACAGAGAAACAGAGGTTCGGCTGGTTTCTTGGCTGAGAGGGAGACTGAGAGAGAAGAGAGATGAAGTTTAAAGGGAGTTTGGTTTGTTGAAGGGAGGCCTAATTTTTAGAAAATTTGCCAAAAGAAGGGGCCGGTCGGCTGCACGAAGCGGCAGCTGACGTTCCAAACAATAACCGGCAGATTACTGTTTGGTTGGAGATCAACCCTTCTAAGTTTTTAGTTTTTGCAATTTAGTCCCTAGTTTGATGAAAAACAGATTTTTAACTAAAAACATGATTTTAAGAACTCAAAATCTTAATCTAACCTTGCAGATAAGTTGGGTTTTAAAAACTTTAATCACCATAAAATTTTTGGAATTTAACTCTCACTAAAAACCATTGATTTAAATAAAAATCATAATTTAACACTATTTACTTAATTAAACAAATGTTAAATAAAGTAATTTAGAGACCTCATTTTGGGGTGTCAAAGAATAACTAGACTATTCTTAAAATGATCTGACACAAAATACTAGTTTTGAATTTTATCTCATTTCCCAAATCATTTAAAATAATAATTTCTCCTTTTTGGGGTTTTGTTGGGCGATTTTAAATACCATTTTCTGAAAATAAAATTATTTTAAAATCAGAAATACAATGCCTTGATTAAGGACAATCATATCATCCAATAATAATCACATAATAACATAATTTATAAAATAATAACACGAAGCGGTAAATTACCAAAATGCCCCTCCAACTGGAAGAGCTGGATCACTGAGCTTTCGAGCTCGGATTGGGCCACACCTACGCTTTCCTCAAAGTCCTAACCGTAATCTTCGAGATTTGCTAGTTAAACAAAATTATTAAGCTAAAACACGCCTAATCTGGGGCAGGGTATTACAAATTCGATCGATTGAATCAAGCCCTAGCCTCTCCTCCCCTTTCGAAACTCTAAACCGAAGTTTTCTCTCCCTCTTCCTCTTCCTCTCCTCTCCCCCTCCCTCTCCGGCTCCGGCTCCGCATCCGGCTCCCTCATTCTCAGGTTTCCCCTCCCTCATTCGTCGCTCCCGCTCCCTCTTCCTCTTCCTCTCCCTCTCTCTCTCCCAATCGTTCGGAAATTCCCATTCATTCGAACCTCTCCTCATTCATTCGAACCAATCACCCCCATTCATTCGAACCAATCACACTCATTCATTCGAACCAATCACCCTACACGCTTTCCATTTTAATTTTTCCCTCTCCCTCTTTCTTCCTCTCTTTCCAAAATTACACCGTGTAAATGGCATCTTCAACTTCGAAAAGGAAAGCAAGCACAACAAGGGGAGGGAAGAAACAAAAGAAGGACACGGCATTCGACCCAACGCATTTCATATCTTTTGAAGCCGCGACCCTCTACCGAGACGATTTTTGCACACGATCGTATATTTTTAGTAAAATCGTCGACCTTTCATCTTTCACACAATTTGGTTTGAAAATCGAATCTTATTTTGAAGAAATGGGTTGGGGTTCATTTTTGTCATTGAAATGTGATATGTACCTTAGTTTAATAAAAGAATTTTATGCGAATGTAGAAAAAATGGATGATGAGACGGTTAAGACGACCGTCCGAGGCCAAGAAATTATTATTACACGGGAAATGTTGGACTACCTATATAATTTCCCAAAAGATGCCATTAGAAGGTACTGTCGGACATGGATCACTGATGTTGAGGGGTTCGATGTTTTGGTGGCCCTCAACGAGATGTGTGGGAGGACAGATATCACAGAGAAGAAGACCCCCCATTGACGGACCTAACATTAGAAGCACGAATCATCCATCAGATAATTGTCAATTGTTTTTTTCCTAGAAAAGGGCATACTATTGTGACATAGTTCTATGTGTTTCTTATTTGGTGCATCATGCATGGGAAACAAATCTCCTTCTCCCATATCATCATCAGTCACATGAGCGCCTGTCGGAAGACCAGAAGATGTAGTCTTCCATACGGTCTTTTTCTATGTTCATTTTTTGAAGAACCTGGAATCCCTCTTCCCCCTGATGATAAAGTATCTATAAATCGCTATGATTATATTAATGAGTCAACTTTGAAGAAGATAGGATTTCACCTCGACAGAGCTAGTAAGAAATGGCTCCCCAAAGTTGTCGAGGCACCTCAAATTCAGGTTCACAGTTCACCTGAGCCATCTGAGGCGCATGCTGCACTTGAACCACCTGGGCCATCTGAGGGTCTGAGGCACGCGACCTACGTGAGGCAGGGACTCCTTCGACTGTTGCACCAGTTGATACGTGGCAGATTCTTGCTAGCTTTTCTGCTCTAGAGGAGAAGATGGAGCAGAGATTTGATCAGCAGGTGCAAATATATGATCAGCTTACCGCAAGGTTGGATGTTATGCAGAGCCAGATTTTAGATACTTTGTAATTGACAGTGCTTTTAGCACAAGAGAGGGGGATAACAGCATTCCTATCTGCACAACCAGATGGTATTGTACGAGCAAGGGTATCACCCAAGTTTGCAGGAGTAGTTATTCCCCCTGTTCGTCCATCTGGAGGGGTAGCTGAATGAGTAGGAGCATTATCTGCCACCCCTGGTCGTACTGAACGAGCAGGAGCACGAGCATCATCTGGCACCACCCCTGCTCGTTTAGTACGAGCAGGAGCATCATCTGGCACCCTGTTCGTACTAAACGAGCAAGAGCAACATCTGTTCAGCCGAGCGGATCAGCTGGTTCTGGGCCCCGTTCTGTGATGGTTGGATTAGCATCAGCTTCTGGTCCATTGCCTCGTACGACTAGAGTTGCAGCAGCTACTCGTCCCATTATTCTGCATAGTGGATCAGCTGGTACTGGCCCCCGTTCTGTAAACATCTGTAATGCCCATACATAATCTTCAAATTTCTCATTTCGTAGAAATAAAAAACATGAGCAGAAGTTCTTATTAAAACATGTTACACCAACAATATGAAGCAATGGCATATGATATTTGCTGGTTTTGTACGTGCAATCCATTAGGAGGACATTATGGTAGCTCTTGGTAAGAAAAATAGACTTTGGATGTGCAAAAAATAGATGGGACAAATGACCATCATTGTCATGGTCAAGAAAATATTAGTAACCACCTTCTTGAAGATCATCTATCAAAGCTTGAATTGTAGTTTGACCCCTTAGTTGCTCTTTCCGAAGCGCAGAACAAAAGTTGTACAAATCACCTAATGATATTCCTATATCTGGATTTTGCTTTCTAAGGGTCGTCAAAATTTGCCGTGGTGGTATATTACAACTCCTCATTTCAATGATCATTCTTTTCTCAGCATCTGAAAAACATCTTCTACTTGGATGACCTAATAATACCTCCGATATATCATGATTGTGATCCAAAATCTTTATGGTCAACTTCCATGACCCATCAACAATTTGTTTACCTTTCACTTGAAAAGGACAATTGCACTGGCGGGAGTATGCTTTCCTTTTTCTCTCATCATCTTCCACGTTAATCGTGCTGCGGTATTTACCTCCTCTATCGCAGCCAATGACTATTTTCTTTTCCTTATTACATGACATCTTTATGGTAGTTACAAATCCTTTTTCATAAGCGATATTCTTAACATAATTTATAAGGTCCTCACGACTTTTAAAACATCCCTCAACAAACTCCATGCCACTTGAGGGTTAAAAACTACCACTAAAACGCTAATAATAATGAGATAAGAGAGAGAGTTACCTCCGATTCGAGATAAGAGATCCAGACAATAGCTTGAGAGAGACAACTTTGAACCGAGATAAGAGAGAAGGGAATGAAAGGGGGTTTAAGGGTTGAAAATTTAAATGGATTTCAAGGGTTTGGGATTGAAAAGGGGGTTGAAAATGGAGTTTTAAGGAGAAATCTTTGAAGAAGGTGGTTCAAAATGAGGTTTATGGGTTTCGGATTGAAATGGAGTTCAAGGGTTTCAGATTGAAAAAGGGGTTGAAAATGGGGTTTTAAGGAGAACTCTCTTTGAAGAAGGTGGTCTAAAATGGGGTTTAAGGGTTTGGGATAGAATTGGGGTTCAAGGTTTGGGATTGAAAAGGGAGTTGAAAATGGGGTTTAAGGGAGAAGGGATTCAGAAAGGGGTTCAAGGGTGAAGGGAGAGAGAGAGAAAAACCACGGTTTAGAGTTTAGAATAGAATAAAATGAGTGGAATTTCGTGGGAGGATCACTTATATAAGTTGGCATTCGTTCGAATGAATCAACCCATTCATTCGAACGAATGACATTGAAGGTGTCATTCATTCGAATGAATGGGTTGATTCATTCGAACGAATTCCATTTGAAAGAAAGACTGTCATTTTCCAGTCCTCTCTGATACATTCGTTCGAATGAATGTGTTGATTCATTCGAACGAATGCCATTCGAAAGAAGGATTGTCATTTTCCAGTCCTCTCTGATACATTCGTTCGAATGAATGGGTTGATTCATTATAACGAATGACATTCGAGAGAAGGACTGTCATTTTACAGTCCTCTCTGATACATTCGTTCGAATGAATCAGTCCATTCATTCGAATGAATGCACTTCTAATATGTCATTCGTTCGAATGAATAGATTGATTCATTCGAACAAATGACATTCGATCGAAGGACTGTCATTTTCCAGTCCCCTCTAATTCATTCGTTCGAATGAATGGATGGATTCATTCGAACGAATGAACAACTTCTGCTCATTCATTCAAATGAATGGAATTTACACAGGGTAATTCGTTCTAATGAATTGTTCATTCGAATAAATGGATTTTACACATAGGCATTCGTTCGAATGAGTCAAAATCTAGACAGGATGCATGTATTCATTCAAACGAATTCTAAATGAACTGGGAATTTGTTCGAATGAATGAAAACAGAGGGGGTATGCGTCCATTCGTTTGAACGAAGGACAAAATGAACTGCGAATTCGTTTGAACGAATGAAAATAGAGGAGGTATGCGTCCATTCGTTCGAACGAATGCAGAAATGAACTGGGAATTCGTTCGAACGAATGGCAACGCAGGGCCAAAATGGTAATTAGTCACCCACACCCAGAAACGGGTGTGTAGAGGCAGAAAATCCGGGTGTAAACGGATGACCTAGATTTTATTAGAAGTAATATAGAAGTATAAATCATTATAATTAAGATAATTTTTAATTTTTAAAAAATACAGAAAAATTGAAAAATTAAAATAATAATAATATCTTCATTTCAAATTAGCATTTGCATTAGTGTCGCACTCGAATATGATAAAAGATGGAGTACCAAAAGAATGACTTGCCAAATTATATAAAAAGAATGAATTGTTATTTTCCAAATGCATGAATTGCTTATACAATAATGTTGATTATACCAGTTACAGTTACCTATGCAGAAATAAGTTTTCAAAGTTAAAATTGATAAGATCTTATCTTCAGTCTACAATGTCATAAGAAAGATTGAATGGATTAGCTATCTTATCTATTGAAAAATAAATGTTAAAAAAACTTGAATATAGTAATTTAATTAGTAATTTTGCATCTCAAAAAAAGAATAAATTTTAAATAATACTTTGTTATAAATTTGATTATGATATTTTATTTAGTTTCACACATTGTAAAAAAAAAATTGTATGATTTTATTTTTTGTGAGTATATAAAGGCCGCATCTTAAAAACTCATCTAGGGCCCCTGAAATCTCAGGGCCGGCCCTATTGGTCAAATACCTAGTTTTGGTATCATGGGTGTCAAGTTCAACTAGCCTGGTATAAGATATGCTTGAGGGTTGGATTTTGTCGTTGCTTTTCATTCGTTCTGGAGCTTTTGATGTATTAGTCAGCCCTAATATAGATAATTGAGTAACTAACTTTATAATAAAACCAATTAGAGAAGTAAAACATTAAAAAATAACATCATATAAATGAGATTTTGATAAATGATTATAATAACCTAGGATTGAAACTCGGGTTGGGTCAGGACGGGTTTTAATAAACCCAACCCAACCCATGTAAAAAAATTATTGAACTCAACCAACCCAACTCGAATTTCTCAATCCAACCCGACCCAAATTTCATACGAGTTTTTATTTTCCCAACCCAACCCGACCCAAAATATACAAATACATAACCCAAATCCATTGATTTCTTGGATCGAGTTAAAACACGACCCAAGTTTCACCCCTATTAAATAACAATAACCCCACCATGTCACTTTGCAATAGATTTTCTTTTTTCTCTTTCATTCTCTATCAACGTTCTTTGTTGGCAAGACTTGTTTCAAGTTTGGCCTTGCAAGGGAGGCATAAAAGTAATGATTTTTGGTGAGATTGACACTAACTAGTTTCTTATTCAATCTATGTAAGTGAAAATCGAAGAATGCATTTGTGATGAAAATGAAAATCAAGGGCTGTCTCTTTCTGTGGCGATGGGCCAACCTCTTAGACTAAATACATTTCTTTTAAGTACTCTCTTAATCTATCCCTTCCTTAATTGTTAATTAAGACAAGTTTATAAGATAATCTTATATTTTCTTTCCTTTTTAATCTTTTGGTATGACGTTTTCATCACCCTGATGCTGCAATCTACCAATTAAACAAAGATATTTTGCTATTTTCTTCCACATGGAAGCCCTAGATCCAAATGCAAATTTTATTAGTGAATATTCAATAGTTGTGCATTTCAAAAAAATTTAAAGCCCGCATCTTGATTTGTCTCAATGTTAATTATGATGAATGAATAAATCACGACGTATCAGCCCATATCGGCCGTGCCGGGTCGGATTCAATTTTTAATTCAGGTATAATATTAAATTCTCTAAAGTCATTTTTTGTTTAATTTATATATTGAAAATTGTAGAAAATCCAGGGTAAAACTCTACAGGTGATACCCCTTATCCTAAGGGCATACCGGTTAGGTCCAAGGGAGTTCAAACCCATTACGTCTCGCTTTCTTAAGCGGGACGTAACCCGCTGAACTACACTCACGTAGGTACATTTTATTATTAAATATAGATATTGGTCTATTGAGCATTATAATTATAAAAAAACTCTATAAAAAATATATCAATTGACCATTACTAGATTTATTAATTGGAAAGGACATTGTGGCTGAGCTGAAGCACTTGCTTTCTCACGAGGCCTTGTTTAATTGTGACTATGGTTTTAAAAATAATAGTTATCAATTCTATTTGCTTTCTCACGAGGCCTTGTTTAATTGTGACTATGGTTTTAAAAATAATAGTTATCAATTCTATTTGAAAGTCATTTTTGTTTGCTATTAAAATAGAACGTTTTGAGTTTCGATCATTTTAATATTTTTTTTCAAAAAATGGCATGATAAATTTAATTTTTTTTAAAATATATATAATTAAAAAATAAAAAATATATTAAGAATTGAATTAGTGAATTCTATAATCACGAGATAATAAATGTAATAGAAAATAGAAAGAACAACTAAGATTGTGAATTATGTTAAAATTATGGAATTGGAAAAATAAATTAATAATTTCGAATGAATAATGAAGATGTGACTATATTAATAATTTGTCAAGCTAAAATATAGTATATTTTTTATCCAAACATACTTATTTTATCTATTTTAATTGAAATAGACAAACAAAATCAAAATAAATAAAGATTGAATTGTAAAAATAAAAATCTTATTTCAAACTTAATATGTCTGAACAATCAAGTCAATCTTCCTCACCATAAACTAAAAAGTAAACCAATAAATGTGAATGACGTTTGTTTGACTTCCTTTTGGCATTTACACAGCGGCTAATGCTGGCCTTTACAAGACACTCGTGGCTGCACTTCATTGGATATTTGTATATGTTGAGGGGATATCTTTTCTAACCTTTTACATCTCATGTATTGTCAAAGATGATGAAAAAAAATAATTTAATTAAATTAAAAATTATAATATTATTACTCATTTTAATAAATCAAAGTGATTCAACTAAGTACATTTTTTATGTAAATAATTACATTTTTAATATACCCATCATCATTTTATTTAATGAACTCTATAAATTGAAGGTCGATGTAAGATGATCATCTCCTTTTTATTATAATTAATTTTTGTAATTTAAACACTTCATAAACCGGTAAAAGATCGTAGGGTAGAGTAAACCGAAATATCAAGGTGCGGTCTTTCGCACCTTACATCCTCAACATTTTCATAGCTCTCAAAATCCTAGCTCATAAATTAGAGATGAATAACATTATAATCTACATCATTATTTATGTATTCATAATAGTCTAATCACAGTTCCCTAATCCACACAGTCTGGCCATTTATCGCCATTCAGATTGTTGATGTTATTGTGCAAATGAATGAGAGTTTGAATTAAAAGAATACATAACACTAAAATGTCAACTTAATTTTCTGCGAGTTAATATTGTAGGATTGTTTCTCATCTCTCTAGTTAAATTAAATATTAATATTTTATTCTTTGAATTTTTAATATTTGATTGGTTTAAAAAAATACAATTTTTTTACTATAAAAAATTAAATTAGACGTAAAATAATCCAATACATAGGTCTGATATTGGTCGATATGATTAATATAGATCTTTTAAAAATCAAAAAATCAAAAAAATGGTGGACCTGGGTGGATATCTTTACCCATGTGGACAACAATTCCTTTATTCGTACATATTGGTGTAAATAAATTCAATAATTAAAAAACATAGCCTTACTATAACCTTGTTGCGAAGAGTATTTGGAAGGAATTGTAAATAAACCCATTGCGTTGTAAATACTAGCTGATTTTTCATATTCTGATTAGATATTTCAAGTAATGAAAGTCTATTCCAATGGTAAATAATTAAAGACAACCTTTATTTCTAATGATAATTCAAGTGATTTAATTATTGTCACAATCTATCAGGTCTACACCCATATAATGGATATTCTTGGCATGTGTTTCACTTAAAAAAATCTCTCTGATCTTATAAGCCTGTAATCTAAATTGAAACCGACTCAAATTCAAAAATAAATTAGAACCGACTTAATCCATTTAACAAAATTCAAAATAAATCTGAATCCAAATAGACCTAAATCGATAAAAAGGCTCGACTCAAATCCAATCCAACCCAACCCAACCCAACCCATTACCATATCTAACTCAATGTCCCATTTTAATAAAAGTTAAGAACCACCTACAACTATCAATTACTCATGATCAATTAAGCCCCATTTAATATACAATAGTCACTCTAAAATTAAGTTTTTCAATCAACATTATCATGTTTTCAATTTTGGACATACTTTAAATTAATATTTTGAGCATATAAATTATATCAGATATATAATAAATAAGAATATAAGATATGGCCAAACTCTTTCAAATGATTAACCTTGCGTTACCGACAGGATCACATGTCATTTCATTATCTTTGAATAAAAGTTGTGTGTGAGGTTCTCGAGTTCCAAAAAAAGAAGTTTCTGTGGAAAATTCATTGCTAGGCCAAGGCCAAGCCCAAGCCAACGGCAGTAGCCCGTTTCCTCATGGAGAAAATACTCGTTTGATAGAGATGGCAATGCGTTAGACTGAATCAATAATTCACCTAAGTTATGATGGGAAACTTGATAGTGGTTTTCAAGAGAAAGGACAAATGGAGCGTGTGAATGCTATAAATGTCAACTTGAGTCACAATTATAAATAAACTTTGACCATTTAACGGTTAGAGTGTTCTCATGGATAGTTTTTTTAACCATCTTCATTAAGTCAAGTTAGAGTGTTCTCATGGATAGTTTTATCCAATAATCATAAAAGTTATATAGATGAATATATTATCATTGAAATTGATATATAATTAAAAAACATAACATATTGAACGATAGTAGCGTTTAATTTTTAAAATTAAAAATAAGTTAATAAATAAATATTTTGAACAATCCTGATTTAATATGAGAATGCATCAAATGAAAATTATAAAAAGTCCGGAGTCTAAATAGGTTTTAGCTTTAACCAATGTGATAAGGTGTCGGTATTGACATTGATATTGACATTTGGCAATGTGTACTTTAATTTTTGTCGATACTCCAATCTCACCAACCCAATCTGTCTTCCATGAGGTGGGATAAGTACAAAATTTGGATATTTTGTTAAAGGAATTGGGCAAGTGAGTATGAAATGGATAATGGGTTGTAATTATATAGATATAAAATATATAAAATTTCATCATTAATTGATTTTAAATTTTAATGAATATAAGTCGTTAATTTTCAAAAACTTAAAAATGAGGAGATAGAATGATCAGATTATGATGAAATTTTATAAGTCCTTGTTTATATAGTACTCTTTATAATCCAACATGGGTAGCTAAAGTAGAAACTTCTCACTTTAGGTAATAAGAGGTTGCAAGTTCGAGTCTCCGTGATGTTAATCGGTGGCGACTTCATCCGAAGTGGAGATTTTAGGAGTAGTCTCTATATAAAGTCCGTATCTTATAATTTTTTACACATGGCATCTTAGTGGGTCCCATAAACAATATCATTTGACTAAAGGCTCTTTTAGGTTAAAAATTTTGTTTCCAGAATTAGCGGCCCATTTTTATATCTTTATATAAAAAAATAAAATATATTATTGAATATATTTTTATATTTGTTAACCCCACAAAAGAGTAAGGAATGAGAATTGTAAACAAATTGAAATTGCTCAAAGTTCAACAACAATTGAGATTCTAATTCACCTAAAAGGAATCCAAGACCTCCCTCTAATCTTGCTCCCAAACCAGTTGGGATAATCCCTTGGGGTTTTTCATAAGAGCTTAGTTAATGGAGAAGAAGATGGGTGTAGAATCACGTAAGCACGATATCATTAAATATACATGGTTGGGATTCAATACTTGGTTTAAAGTTGGCCACGGCTCAAGTTGATGCATTGAAATGACATTTGAATTTGAACCCAAGACCTCCCTCTAGTCTTGCTCCTAAATCAATTGGGATAATCCCTTGGAGTTTTTCTTAAGGGCTTAGTTAATGGAGAAGAAGATGGGTGTAGAATCACATAAGCATGATATCATTAAATATACATGGATGGGATTCAATACTTGGTTTAAAATTGGCCACGGCTCAAGTTGATGCATTGAAATGACATTTGAGTTTGAATTTTCAAATTTGGAATTTTAAGTTTGAGTTTTGAAGAAGACAAGCCAACCCATCACTCAAATTCTCAAATAAATCTTCTCTCAACCTCCCTGTCAAGATGAAGAAGAAGAGTACTTGTCACGTGAATGTTCGATGTTAACAGCGACATGACATTCAAGTAAGAGGATGAGAGTGCTTTCTACATTCATGGTCAGCTTAAAGTTAGGTTGGATTTTGACTCGGTTTCAAAAATAAGTGAGTTAGGTTAAGTATTTTCATATAAGGAGTGAGTTAGGGTTGAGTTCAAGGAAAAAAATTCAAATTAAATTTAGATTGTGTTGATTCGGTCTTTAAAAAATCGAATCAGCCCAACTCAATCCGAATTTAATACTCAATGATCATTATGAATACTTCAATTTTATAATACTTTTTAAATTATTATTTTATTAATAACTATTTTGCTTATCAATAAAACTTTATTTCTTTGTAATTTGTTTCTCTTTTAGAAATAAAGAATTTTAGTTATTTATAATTTATTTGTAATTTTTCTAGACATTAAATGTATAAAAATAATACTTAGAAAGTGAATTGTATTAAGTTATATGCCTAAGGAAAAAATTCTAATTCAATCCAAATTCGGGTTTTTAATCGGGTTGGGTCAGGTTATCGGGTGGGATTAGGATCACATCAGTTACAAAACTTGAATTTTAAGCCGGATCAAGTTAGCTCGAATTCAGCTAAATACGATATAGGTTAAGCTGAGGACTATCACCTCTATTCCACACTATTATCATCATTTTCTTTATTCACTTGAGTATGTGTACACTTTAGTAAAATCCATATTCAAAATGGAATTCAGTAGTGACGTATTTCCAAATTCAGATTTATTTATTCTTTTTATACATTTAAACAATTTTTCTCCAACCAACAAATTCCTGCAAATCATTCAATAAAGTGATACACTTCATAATGTTTATTAACCAATTGAAGCCATATATTATCAATAAAAGGAATCATTATAAAATTATTTAATTTTATCACCTAACTTTTTTTATATATGTATAGGACAATTTTAGAAAGACCGGAGTACTCATTTTAAGTGGTGAAACTGTACATTTGGGATGAATCTCACGTGATTGAATGGAATAAATGGAGGACTTCATAGATAATAAAACCCAAGAGAAATCCCTCAATT
This sequence comes from Chimonanthus praecox, assembly GCA_022113865.1. Classification (NCBI taxonomy): domain Eukaryota; kingdom Viridiplantae; phylum Streptophyta; class Magnoliopsida; order Laurales; family Calycanthaceae; genus Chimonanthus; species Chimonanthus praecox. Next base: position 49,415,201 of record CM039093.1, on the reverse strand, counting down.
CGATAGCCGTAACTTTGCGAGATGGATCATTTTCTCCATATTCTATTACAAAATATGTCAATTAACTCAATATTTAGAGATCAACTTTTTTATATTTATAATACGATAAATAAAAAACCACTTCAACTTGTTTGTAATAATCAATTCCAATTGTATAACAGTAACGTCATTTTTTATAGAAGAGAATTTTCAGTTCATTTTTTCCTTTTAAAATATTTTTCTAGCTGATGGTTTAGATAGAATAGATGATATGATATTATGAAAAATTGACCATGAATGATTTTTTTTTTGAAAAAATAATACTAATAAATATGAATGATAAATTAAAGAAGTGGACAAATAGATTGATATGACATAAATGTGGGGGTAACATTTGAATAGAAAATGTCTTGCATCACTCCAAATTTAAATGTCCCTATTTTCCTCATTTTTGACTATTTAGAAACTGTGGTGTACAGTTTTCAAAATATTTTTTTTAGTGTTTCTTTCATCAGAAGTTGACAAGCGAAGAAAAGTCAAAGGTAAGAGAATGACACATCGACGGCTGAAAACTTCTGCTCATTTGATTGTGACCTCGTTGACTAAAAATAGAAAAACTCATTCAATGTATTTTTTTTTTTAAATGGTTCAGATTGGAAATCAATTATGTCAGTGGCCAAATAGGCACCATTGAAATCATGTAGGGCCCACTCCCACCTTAAAATCATAAGTGTACCCAACTTGAGTGTGAGAAATTATTTCACCATTTAGCCATTTTCTATAAAAAAGAAATTCGAAAAACATTTTCATAGCCCTTCACTCTTTATCCCATTTCATATTAGATTCACCCAAAAGGGATTTTGTATGGAAATAGTTCATATGATGCCCGCTCCCACCAGCATAATATTGTTCGCTTTGGGTCATACATCCGGGCCATACGGCTTTGCATGAGGGCGCACGTCAAAGGAACCCTCAAAAGGCCTTGTGCTAGAAGGAGGAGAGTTAAGCTAATATATACCAGATGAGTCCAACCCCTCCAGGCGATGTGGGATTTCCCACACCCCCAGGAGCACAACGCCTCCCACCTGGGGATTTTATCTCTGCCTTAGGCGCTATCTGGCCTAAGGCTCCTGGCCCCCACGGTGCGGGGTATCACAACCTACCCTCCTTCGGACCAAAGCAGCCCTCAGCTCAACTACGCACCAACCCACACCCTCTCAGTCTGAGAGTTGAACTGTGCTCTGATACCACTTACGATGCCCTGCTCCCGTCAGCACAATATTGCCCACTTTGGATCCCACATCTGGGCCCACACGACTTTACATCTAAGGACCCACACCAGGAGAGCCCTCAAAAGGCCTTGTGCTAGAAGGAAGAGAGTCAAGCTAATATATATACTAGAGGAATCCAACCCCTCCAGGCGATGTGGAACTTCCCACACGCCCAGGCTCACAGCGCCTCCCACCTGGCAATTTTATCTCTGCCTTAGGTGCTATCTGGCCTAACGCTCCTAGCCCCTACGGGGTGGGGTATCACAGTTCAAACGTTGCAGTTTTGTGTTAGTATACCTTCAAAAAAAAGTCATTGGATAAGAGTGCCTCATACGTCCAGTCAACCATTTTTTGTTCCAAATTGCCCCTATGTGACAGATGATAGTTTTTACCCTTTTAGAATCGTAAGCACTGCCACATAGATGACAGCTATGACCACCCTTTCAGGAGTGCAACCATGCACAGAACAACATGTGCTAGTTTTACCAGCGCCGGTAAAAACTAACACTTATGTGCAACACTATATATAAATGAAGATATGAAAGCTATTGTAGTCTAACCGTAAAAATACTTGTTTCTTATATAAGTGATCTGAATTTGAATCTTGTTGATAATTATTTCTCATTCTTATCATTTTTTTTTAAAAAAAAGAGTAATAATTAAGAGGTGTTCATTTGTCCAAGTCCATAGGCTTCAACAAAAAAAATTTGCACGACGAGTCAGCCTCGAACTTTTAAGCAAATCTTGAGCCTAACCCGTCGAACAAGAAAACTTTGTCAAATGGTAAATAGGCACTGGTAAAACTAGCCCAACGGACCCAACCCACAACTAAATGCGAACCCAACGGGCTTTAAGTAAAAGCCCAAGCCCATCTCCAACCTAAATAAACAGGCTTGGACAAAGATTTTTTATAACGGCTTGGGCTCAGTCTTTTAAGCCCAAGCACAGTTAAGTATGAGCCAACGGGCCTCGACGGGCTTTAAGTAAAGCCTCAAGCTGAGCCCGGCCTAAATAAACTGATTTGGACAAAGGTTTTTTGATGAGTCGGGCTCGGGCTTTTAAGCCCAAGCACAGTTAAGTATGAGCCTAACGGGCTTTAAATAAAAGCCCAAACCCTGTCCCGACCTAAATAAACAAACTTCGACAGAGATTTTTATCTTCGACATATCGGGCTTCGGCTCTTAAGCCCCTTTACTTTTTATGCCGAAACACATCGGGCTTAAAAAATAAACCAACTTAAAAGCTTGTTGGACTTGTACTTAATTATTCTTAGACTTAAAAAATAAATGGGCTTAAGAGGCTAAAATGACTATTGCTTAATTGATTTACAATTTCGCTCAACATATAGATTTAAATAATTATTGACTGAGAAACAAATATTTGACTATTGATTTATTAAATGATTAATTCATTTACAATTTATCTCAACATATAGATTTAAATAAATATTGACTAAGAAACAAATATTGACTATTGATTTATGTAATAATTAATTCATTCACAATTTAACTCAACATATAGATTTAAATGAAACTATGCTTTGCTTCTATACATTTGTAGCTACATTTTTTTTATGAGCACGTACTATAATGTAAAAAAATTGATAAAATGATTCTGATTTTTTTATTCTATTTTCTTGAAGCCATGTATATGTAACGTAAAGGAATCCATATAAATAAAAAATTAATATGATATTTGACATTGACCTATGTTTGAATTTAATACACACCGACTTGCTGGCATGATTTGATAGATACAGATTGGAAAAAAATATATGAATTGGCACTCCAATTTCCAAAATCCTAATTGGTAAGGCCGGCCATGGATGAATCTTTGAAAATTCTAAGTTGAAGAGAAAAGGCATTTAAGATTTAAGACGCAATCTAATGAGGTAGAATGATAACTTAGGAGATTTTGAATTTAATTTTGACCCTTGAAAGGGCTACTTTTCATAAGTTTAATAGGTAAAGAGGTTTCCAAATGCCTCAAGAATTATTGTCAAAACTACCATTTTCGGGATATTAACGGCGATTGATAATATTGAAATATTTTGAAATTCTCTGTTTTTTATTGGGATATTAATGACAAAATATCACAAAAATATAATATTTAAATAATAATAACATATAATAAATGAAAATATAAATATTAGAGAGAATAGTTGACCTACCATGTATATTTCATTCTATCTTTGTCAAGTTCCCTGATTAAAGGCTTCCATATTTAGACCTCTACATTTATATATACACTGTATAATGAGAAGGGTCATTGAGCCAAATCTTCCAAACTTTTTCATGGTACAGAGCCACACATCGATTTTCTAAATCTCTGTTTACCACCGTCGAGTTTGCAGAGGAGTATTAGAGAGAAGAGTTGACCTACTATGTATATCTCATTCTATCTTTGTCAAGTTCCCCGATTAAGGGCTTGCATATTTAGATCTATACATCTATATATACATTGTATAATGAGAAGGGTCATTGAGCAAAATCTTCCAAACTTCTTCAATAAATAAATATAAGTAAAGAATTTATTGATAACTTATCGCGATATTACCATTTATTCCATTTTAATGCGATTTTATCGAAAATTTACTTGGAATTTACAATGATGCCAATAAATCTCAAGATATTAACAGCGATTAATATTTTACTGATAAAAACATGATAATATTTGTAACATTACCGATAGATGATAGTTATGTTTTTTTTAGTTTGACTGCATCTTCTCCTTTCTCTTGTTTTGTTTGACATTTTCAAATTCCAATTTTTGTCATCAAACCGTTTCCTTTTCTTTTGTGAAAGGAATTCCCATTTTCTAGCATTTCCTCACTTACTTCTCCCCTTTTTAATTATTTCTTTGACCAAAGTGGGGGGTCCGTAGATATCTGCAAAATTCATTTTTGACCAACTAAGTCAAATCGAGGTTCTTCCTTGCAAGAAATTCTCATTTGTTCCGACACGATAAACCTTTCACCATTATTAAACTAAAGATTTGAAGGTTTTTAAGACTTTTCTTTATGACAAAGGTGTCTAACATACTTAGAGCACACCGACTAATTTAAACTAAGAACGCCTACCTCATGAGACGTGTTATTTATTATCACTCCAACCCTCTTGGATCGAAGGTTTTCAAGACATGAAAGTGACTGTAATAAGACTTTATGATTAGACTTTAAGGTTCAATTAGGGATGGATCATCTATTAAATGGATCAGGTCGGTTCGAATCCTATCAGAATAGGTCAGAATAGTTTAAGTGCTATAATAATACTCTTAATGTCTAATGAAATGGGTGTAGTTCAACTGATTAACTTCCCGCCTCAGAAAGCAAGGAGGTGCCAAGTTTGAATCCTCATGGCCTAACTTGGTGTATTGTGGGTATTACTCGTAGGAGTTTTACATTGAATTTCCTGTTGTTTCCCACATGTAAATTAAAAAAAAAAAAGAGTCTCTGTAATTTTCTTTTAATTTTTTATGTTATTATTATTATATCAAATGGGAAACATTTTCTTATGCATGGGATTGACTGGAGCCAACCTTTATCTGTCTGGGTTCCATTGTCTTTTGCAATGACCAAAAGTTCAAGAAATTGCATAAACAATGGAAATTAAATCTCACCTTCAAAGTCCTACATACTTGTGAACTTACATATTCGACTGCGTAGGTTTTATTCTACCATATCAAATGATGTAACGTCCAAATTTTATATTATTTTGTCTTTGACAGTTTATGAACATCTTGATTCTTCTTAGACATATTTTTTATGACCGAAGTGTTTAGAATATTTCAGAACACTTGGCTAGTCATCAGAAGAATAGTGTAAGCCTTTGTATCCATACACACTTGGTAAGGGTAAGATGAAATTCGAACTCACAACTTCCACTTCTTGAGATGGGTTCCTGACGAAAACACCAACCCCTTGGGGTTCGATTCTCGACATATTTTGAACTGAATTTACTAATATCACCATAAATTTTGAGGCTAATACTTTGACTACATTTTCCATAACAAAAAACTAAATGGGTCGGGTCTTATTCGGTTCAAGTCCATTCGGGCTCAAGTATATTTTTCAGGTCCTGTAAACGGGAGTAGTTGGTTTGAGTCGGGTTTACTCATTTACTTAGTTAAGGAGACTTTCTAGTAAGACACATACCAAATTTACCCTTTAAATGAGTTTAGACTTTGTACAATTGCATGTGCGTGACAATAATTGGGTCAATAGTCTACCCATTTATTTTTGGGTTCGGGTCGGATCTATCCAATTTATAAACAGGTTCAATTAGGATTTGATCATCTATTAAATGGGTCAGGTCAGTTCGGATCATTTATCAAAATGGGTCAGAATAGTTAATCAAATCGGGTCAATTTTTTGTCACAGAAATATATATATTATATGTAAACAATGGAAACATGTTAATCTAACTAAGAAGAATAATAAACAGATAAAACTATATCATAGTACCTTTAGAGTTTGATAAAATAGATAAAAGTCATAGAAAAAAATAAAAATATATATATATATTAAAAAGTCAACTAAGAAAGAAGCAAAGCACCAAAAGGGTTACCAGTCATTATATTCTAGAGTCCATCATTTTGCATCACAAAGGTGTTAGGCCCATTTATCCTGCCCAGTTTTGGCTGGATTTGGGCCGTTCTGAGCTCACAAATTTTCGTCCTTTAGCTAAATGGGCTACACTTAGAACTTTGTCTGCGGCCTATCTAAGTGGCCCATCACTACTTCACGTATGAATCTCGAGTTTTGGACGTCTGAGATATCTCAGTCGATATGAGATGTATCGGTCGTACAGGAGAGATCTCGGTCGATATGACCGAGATCTCACCGATACAAGGCCGATACGGCAGAGATTTGGCCAAAAAAAAAAAAGAGAAAGAAATATCGCCCGATATCTCGGTGGGCTCGACATCTCGGCCGAAACTGTAATGGCCCAAGTCATTAAAATGGTTATGGGAATAAGAGGATATATGAATCATACGATTTTACGATTTTTTATTTACAATTCACACCCCTAAACCAATTTAGATACGATTCGAGTTTGATAACATTGGGTAGAATTGGAGAATGCCATACACTTGATTGAGAATATTTGTAAACTTCCATGTTCACAAGGTGTGTGATACTATGTTTGAGTGAATGTTGCCTTTTGCACATTCCAATACATGGTTGGGTAAGGTTATGGTTTGACCTCTTTATGCCTATGTGTGATTGATGTGAATATATTGTATCAGATACATATGTATGAGTTTCCCAAGTTCCATATGATTATATGTGTACTATAATTGAGAATTCATAGATTTATGATGTGTTGAAAGTATGATAAATCAAGATTGCCCAAGATGTGTAATGTAGGGTCTTGATAACTTCTCATAATTGTATATGGTTATGAGTAATGTATGTATCAAATGAATTCTTATGATTGTGAATTCTTAGATCGGTAACTCATATAATAAGAATGATGAATATGTTTTAATGCCATGCTTGGATTAATGATGATGTGTACATCACTAGTGAGTATTTTTGTTGATAATGGTTGTGATGGATTGACCTAACCATGTGCAGAACGAATTTTCATAATTTGAAGAGGAACTTGGTAAAGGGTTAGACAAAGTAATATGGGTAAGTTAAGGTGAAGTATCTTAGAACCCAAAGGGGTTAACTTATGCTACAATGGGGATAGGCTAGCATGATTGATAATGCATGGAATGCAATGTTTGATTTCTCCAAAGTAAAAGTATAACCACTCACCAATGTCAATCTAAATGTGAAAATAATGAATTACGGTTGATCTGATCCACTATGTGGTACGTATGCAACTGAAAGCATTGTGCCTCAGCTCTATCAAAAGATGCATTGTGTCATCCATTTATATTAAGGATGATGTAAGATGTTGAGCAAATGTGAAGGGTAGAAATGGATTGGTGGGATATATCTTCCCTAATATAGACCCTAATACAATGTTGGATCTCTCGAAGGCAGTCCGAAGAGGTTATGATGCCTCGAGAGTTCCGATATGATGAGACATATATGTTTGTTACTTTAGTAAAACTTAGAGTTGCGAGAGAACTGTGAAAATTCTTAAGATGGACAGATGAGGAATTTGGCACTGAGATGTATGTGACTAGATCACTTGATTATATTGAGACGTGGTATAAGTGTGTCCCTCATTTGATATTGTTGATTGAGACGTGGTATGGGTGCGTCCTTCACGTGATATTGATTATATTGAGACGTGGTATGGGTGTGTCCCTCACGTGATATTGATTATATTGAGACGTGATATGAATATGTCCCTTACGTGATATTGATGATTAAGACGTAATATGGGTATGGCCCTCACGTGATATTGATAATGTTATGCCTTAGTCCGTTAAAAAATAAAACTGTCCGTTCAGTAAATCATTGTGTCTCACCTTTGTGTAGTTAAAAGAATGAGATACGTATATAAATTGCATGAGTAAGGCCTAGAGTAGCCGTGAGACCGTGGGAGCCTCGATATGAACATATTGAGATTGTGGCATTGAGATGTATATGTGACTTGGTCACTTGATATTGAGACGTTGTATGGGTACATCCCTAACGCGATTATTATGGTTGACTGACAGTTCCAGAGAGATATGTTGTGCAAATTTTAAATTTATAACTCGCAAGCGCACGAACCATTAGATAGTATAGCGATTAAGTGCGAGGTCGAACCCATCGGAACTTAGGAAAATATATCCATGAAAATACACCATTGAATTATATATTTTAAGAACTTTGATAAATATGGAGATAAATCATGAACGTGGAATTGTTAATCTAATCTATGAATTTTAATCTTAATTTAGAAACATTCTAAATTTAAACATAGAATCTAACAATTTAACTAATTTTAATTAAGATGGTGGAATTAATATAAAAATATAAACAATCTTAATCTAATTTAGAAAACAAAGTTAAGATGCAATTAAATTATTTCCAACCTAGTTCATCAATTTCACGAATTTTTGGATTTATAAACAAAAATAAAATTAAAGATACCTAAACTACCTCTGTACATATTTACAGTGGAACTGGGTCAAAGAATTATGGAGGCTTTATGTTCTATATTTTAAAAATAATATCAAGGCCTAAAATATGGAGCTCACTTAAACTATTAATCATGCACTCAAATTCTTTATCTATTAAAATTCTTATTATAATAATTATAAAATCCATTATGTTAAGAAAATTCAATTCAAGCCTTAGTGTAGATAAAATTTAAACTTAAATTCCAATCCAATATTTCATCACACTTTAAAAGAGCCTTGAATAAAAAATAAGTTTTATCTATCCTAAATATTTCATCCACTCTCCTCGAATCTCTTCAAATAATTTCAATCATAAAATTATAAAAAGAAATAAAAACAAAATCAAACTCTCATCATACATAAATTAAATAATTGGACGACCATGATTCTAAATAAATCCACCTCTCCTTTATTAATAAAATTTGAATTAACACTTATAATACAATGAAATTTTGGAATAAAGACATAAGAAAAATACAATGGAAATCAAAATCCACCAACCTTAGAATCCAATGTGGACTGAAAATCCCACAATCTTTCTCCTCCTCTTCTTCCTCTCCTCTCCTTTTCTTCAATGCCCAAGTTCAGTTTTCTCAATGGGAGAGGGCTAGTATTTATAGATGAAAGGAGGTGGAATGAATGGATTGGATTCAAAGATTTAAATAAAGCAATGGACACATGGAGGGCGGATTTGATTTGTGTTAAATATGGAATGACTTAAAAGAGGCAATGAGCTAAATTTGTATAAGGAAAGTGGGTGTAGAATCCCGTTTTTTTACACGTGCACCATCTGGCAGCTCAGTTTTGACCCTTTTAACTTCCGAATCAGGAAAAGTCGTAAACTACAAAGTTGTAGCCCTTGAAGTCTTCTTTCCAACGCAAAAAGAATCAAAGCAATCGAATATCGGAGTGGAAAGTTATGACTAAAATACCGAACATGTATCAAACCTTCCTTATTTTTCTCCCTTCCTTATTTTCTTTCTCTTTCCTTAATCCACTTTCCAAATTCGAAAATCCTCTTATATTAGCTTGTAAATTTCGAATTTCCTCTTGAGATAATGGAAATAGTATTCACACATGTGGATTTCTTCATGGGCTTTTCTTAATGGGCTCAATAATTGGGCTTGAGGTCCATAATAACTCATAATGGGCCCAGGCTTTATATTTAAGCATTTTTTCTGTCATCCTCACTTTTAAACCTGCAAAACACAAAATTATACTAATTAGATAAAATTAAATAAAATGAGATACTAACAATAATAAATTTAGGAATAAAATATGTATTTATTTTGCACTCATCAAGATATTTAAGACGGTGGGGTCGGTTACGGAGACTTGGTCCCGTAGGGTTGTTGTCGATAAGTAGGTCCCTCACATGCTACGAGCTGGAGGGCGCTCTCACGGCTATTTAGCACACTTGATGTGCGTTGATGCGCAGAACTAGATACTATTTTATCCCATGGGGGTGGTGCTAGATTCGTTAGACGCAGTCCGACCGCCTTAGAGCTTGACTGAATCACCCATGAGGTGAAGGGATGTAGGGCGAGGTAGACTTGATCAAGCTAGTCGTGGGACTCCCGCTAAGTAAGTCATGAGCCCTAAGTCTTGCTAGGGGTCGTGGTATATTTATGATACGATATGATGATTTAATATTGTTGCCACAGTCACGTAGTGATTCATTTATACCAAGTTCATTTATGCCCCTCAATTATTTATGCCCATGGATGGATTATGTCCATGGAGGGATTATATTCATTGATAGTTATTACCCATAAATAGATGATACTCACTGATAGAGTGTTACCAGTGATGGATGTGTATACCCATGGATGATGGTTCCCATGGTAGTTTGTATTCATGCCCAGATGTTGGTCTTATGGTAGACCTATTGGTCTCATAGTAGACGTATTGGTTTTATGTTAGACATATTGGTCTCATAGTAAACGTATTGGTCCTATAGTAGATGTATTGGTCTTATGGTAGATTTGTTGGTCCTATGATAGACATATTGGTTCTACGAATGTATGAGTTATACCATGGATGGATTATACCTATGAAGTGATTATATTCATGGATGGTTATTACCCATGGATAGATGATACTCACTGATGGAGAGTTACCAGGGATGGATGATGTCCCATGGATGTTGTTCTCATGGTAGATAGATTGGATTCATGCGTAGATATTGATTATATGGTGGGCATATTGACCCCATGATAGATATAATGGTCTCATGGTAGACGTATTAGTCTCATGGTGGACGTGACGGTTTTATGGATAGATATTATTTTCCCATGGATAGTTATTCCCATGGAGGGCTTTGTGATCATGGATGAGTATTTTATACCGTGGATAGATGTTCCCACGGAGGACATTGATTCCATAGAGGATTTGACATATATTTAGAGTATTGTCCCCGATGAGGGATGTATTTATGTTTCGGTATAGGTCTCATGGTTGAGGTTTATCCCATGTGTGACATTGACCCCATGGTTGGTATAGACACGTGATAGATGAGATCTATTCTATTGATGAGGCCCACGATAGGGCAATTAGAATGTCTTGATATGATATCATGAATAGCACGGGGTTAGTGTCATTAAATAATTGAATTGAGAACTATGCAGGATTTGATCTCCATTGGAGTACGTAGGCAGCTGATAATTCAGTTCGATCAAATCAAAGGTTCAATAAGTCCTAAGGTCCGTAGGGATCTTACAATGTGTAGGTCTCACGTATTTGGACTATGAGTTGTGCATGCTTCAGAGTTAAAAAGAAAAAATATTATTGTTTCTCACGTATCCGTTGGGTCGGGTCGTGACAGAAATGCAAAGATCTCAGGTCCACCGTTTTTTTAACCTTGCGTACGATAGAGCAGGGGTTCAAATCTCAGAAAAAATGAGATATCAGATATTTTCCAAGATATCGGCTGATATCTCACTCTCTTCAAAAAAAAAAAAATTAACAAATATCGGTGGGTTTTTTATTTTTTTATTTTTTGAAAAAAAAAAAACAAAAACAGAAAACAACCCATTTTTTAAAAAAAAATAATTGGAAAACTTAAATATTGACTGAGGTCTACGGCCGATATCTGGAAAAAAAAAAATTAAGTGATTTCCGTAGATATTGGCCGATACATCTCGCACAAATATTGGCCGATGATACCTATTCGATCGGCCAAGGTTTGGACCCATGTGATAGAGACACTATTATGTCATTAGATCTAACAAAATCTGACAGGACCTAAATCCATTTAGGTAGTTTACCAACCCAAACTCAACTAGTTTAAATAGGTATGGGCCTAAAAAATTTAACTCATTTATTAAATAAATAGATACAATTAGAAATAGATAGATCCAACCCAATTCTATTTAAAAATGGGAAGAATTGACCAATGAAATTATCGCCATGTCTATATGCAACAACACATCTGATTATATAAATTTTAAATTCATTTAAGAAGTAGCCTTTTGTATTGAGTCAAAAAAAAAAAAAAAAGTCTCCTTAATCCTTAATGTAACACAACAACAATGATATTAATAAGAAGGCAAATTTTGTACTTTTTGACATGTCTATATTCAATCACTAATTTATATATATTCTTAGTATAAACATGCTTCAAGATTTATATTTTTTGCTTACTTGTTACTAATGGTGATGTGACTTATACATTACTTCACGCATCTTGTTTTGTTTTACCTAATTTAAGGGATAATGGATTCCATTGTTTAGCATATTTTTATCACTCTTTGGATTTGTAGGTTTTTTATTTTTTATTATTTAAATTAATTAAATACTTTAGTGGGTAATGGGTTTAAATGGGTTTGAATTTAGTATTTTGGTACTTCCAAATTGATTATTTTAAAAAATAAGCTAAATGTCTAAATGAGTTTGATTGATGGGTAAGGCTTGCGGGTGATTTCAAATAGATTAGTCTCACCTTCAATGTAAGAAGATACCATGTTATAAAAAAAAAAAAATGAACCAATCCATTAACCCAGTTAACTAAATAATATGTTAATGGTTAGTGACCTAAACCCAAGTTAGAACTAACCCAACTCATTTCCATCAAAATGGCATATCAGACAACTATTTCGGGGCAGCTCCAAAATGCATGTGAGACAGTTAAATTAGGACAAAGGAAGTGTAATCCAAACTGAGTCCATCCAAGATTGATTTTGACCTATTCACCTATTCATTATATAAGTCAAAGTTCAAAGACGTGATGATAATAAATATAGCATTTAAAATTAAAATTATTGTAATTTTAATGACTAAATTATCAAATTAAAACATTTTCAAGGTGGATTTTTTTTCGATATGGCTGCCGTGCAAGCAATTGGTTTTAATTTGTGCCATTTGGGAGTCCAAATCGCCATGTAAAGTTGTTTGGTTGATCTCTCTCATCCGGACTTAGATTGATGTGAAATTTAATGCGTTGGAAAGCTCACAAGGTCCTCTCTTACTTAATCTGCTTCATTTAGATCTCCATCATCTTCGTGTGGATTTTCGTGGTTGGTTATGATGTCCTCATCATTCTCTCCTAGTTGAAAAGAACCCGTCCTCGAATGTCCTTGAGCAGTACTGTAGAGTAGACAGTTAGCATTCGATCACCTTCTCCTTCTTCTTATAGTGTTGAAAGCATGATCACGTCCCTAAGAAGAAAGACTAACCCTTCGGATAGAAATATATAGGCTCCTGTCAATCACAAAATTTGTCAACTGAGGTTCAGTAAGAGAAATAAAATTATCCCAGATGAGATCCACATATGGCTCAAACACTTAATCCATAATTTTTATGATTATCTGTAATGGATTAAGAATATTGTGAATGTTAAACTGAAGAAATTAGGTTTTCCATTAGTCTTTCCTGATGCAAAGTTGTTGAAACTTGAATTGAACTATCCTCAGTAATTTGAGAGTTGTATCTTCAACCACTTCCTTTTCTGAACCTGTAACTGTGGTTAGATCTCGTCTGTCATCAATTTTCCTATTAATTTGCTCAAAGGATGAGATTTAAGATTAATTAGAAGAGAAAATTAAGAAATTCAAAAATGGTAAATGATAGTGACTAAGAGTGATTTTATAGGATCTAAATGGCAAAAATTAGAGAATTGAGAAATTTTGGAGTAGGAACCGCTCCTTATCCTATAAGATAAAAGGATAAATAAATTTAAATAGAGTTTAAGTTAAGAATCAAGTCAAAAGAGATTAATGAACACAGTTGATTTTCCATAAGTGTGTCCCATTATTTGGTAGTTTACTAACGAAATTGTACCTGATTTGTTGATTGATTCTTTCCCCTTTAGAGAAGATTGTATTTTATATATATATATATATATAATATTAATGAGAGAGGCGAGTGAGCCATTATTCAAATTTCAAACGAGAGATATAGCCACATAAGCTTATTTAATGTCCACCTTGTATAGTATAATAGATTACATCTATATTACTCATATAGATTTGATACATTGAGTTCTTCCTATTGTCATTTAAAATGTCTAATGAATATCGTTTGGCTAATATATATTTTTTAATTTAGGTATGGGAAACCCAGTGTAAAACTTCTACAGGTGATACCTACTGCCTTTAAAGTACACCACGTTAGGCCATGAGGGCTCAAACTTAGCACCTCCCACTTCATGAGACGGGAGGTTAACTAGTTGAATTACACCTATATTTGAACTTAGCAATCAGGATATTCTACATGTACCATTTTCTTCTTTCTCAGTTGTAAAACTGTAACGACCCGACCCACATACAGAGCTTAGGGCTCAACTCAGTAAGAAATTATTCGCTCTAGGCCTCGTACACAGCTAGCCCGCACGGTTTTGCCTTTAGGCCCGGGCCCACCTAGCCAGGCCCAAGACGCGTCTTGCTAGTTAAGTGGGCTTGGCCTCTTATACACCCTCACCTCTCTCCCTTCCTAATTGATGTGGGATTCTCCACATCGGCTGGGCAAGAGTTTCACAATCACCCCCACTAAGCCTCGAACCGCCTCCGGCTCAACCCGGCTTAGCTCAACAACACCAGGGAAGGAGGAAAGGCTCACACAATTCGAGAGTTGAACTGAGGCTCTAATACCATTTGTAACGATCCGACCCACATAGAGGGCTTAGGGTTCAACTCAGTAAGAAATTGTCCGCTCTAGGGTTCGTACACAGCTAGCCTGCACGGTTTTGCCTTTGGGCCCGGGCCCACCTGGACAGGCCCAAGACGCGTCTTTCTAGTTAAGTGGGCTTGGCCTCTTATACACCCTCACCTCTTTCCCTTCCTAATTGATGTGCGGCTCCCCACATCGGCTGGGCAAGGGTTTCACAAAAACAATTGTAAAATATATATATCTTTTTTAGCATGTTAAATATTAAAAAAAATAGCCTTCAATATACTTAAAGAGCTATGTAATTAAAACACTATTAACAAGATAACTTGTCAAGAGTAAACAAGCCTAGACAATTATATTAAGTGTATAAAAACTATGTGATTTAAAGGTATGAGTGTTGGTTTAACGATTAAGAATCTGAATCCCAATAAATTGTGAAAAGTTCTGGTTTCAACCAACTCTTAAATGATGTCAAACATTTAACACAACCTAATCATTCTACGAACATAAGATGTACCCCGAGAAATTTCTAGATTTATTAAAGTCATTTCTATGACGAAAATCATATATTTAGAATTATTTGATGCAGTTGAAATATCACCCAACTCCTATCCAAATGATGTGACAAACATTTAACACAATTTTGTTGGCTCATCTATTTTTTAATATTTTATTTTGAAATTATATCACATTTAGTGTATTTAGCTATTGCAAATCTTTGACTGATAATGACTAATTCAATAAAATTTTGGGTCCTAGTCTGTATCATATCTAATAATTAGACTATTACAAACACTCTTTTGAAAAAAAAAAAAATCCCATGAGAGAAAGAAACCAAATGAAGGTGATTGTCCATGTACAATCTACACCGGGGGTTTAAATCTCGGTTTGGAATCTTCTCTCACCTCTTCTTTTGTAATATCGGCTTGTTTTTTTATTTTATTTTTGAATTAAAAAAAATGAAAAACATGCTTTTTATTAAAAAAATCTGAAAATAAAAAAATTGTAAATATCGGCCAATATTGACCCCGCCCACATCTGATTTCGGATTTTTTTAACAAAAAAATAGATGATATCTATGATATTGACTGATATATATCGCCGATATATTGGCCATATCAACCGATATCATATATGTACAGTCGATACATATCGTATCATATCATATCGGCAGATATTTATTTCCCTAATCTACATATAGCCTTTCATAGCTAATTATTACATATAATGAAGAAAAATAAATCTCACAGTAAGTTGGACACTTGAACATGTTTGAACACTATTCAATCTTTTATTTTTCAACTTTCCTTTATTTTACTTACTTGCAAGTTGGATAATGTTGGTTGGATGATAAGGAATCTTTTACCAATTGGATACCTTATTGCTCCACCATTTCATTGTCATCTAAATTCTCAACAATTGATGTGATGGACCATAACATATTAACATCCATGTTAAAGTAAAAGTAAAAGTAATTATTGGTATTTAAACACTTTAGAATTATGTAAGTTATTCAATAATTCATATGTATTCCAATCATAAATTCTCTTTCATTAGAAAAGATTGTTTTGTATGAAATATTTTGAAAGACTAATAAAAAAAGTAGTTAATTATTTTCTTAATTTTTGAAAAACTTCAATATTTTTATAACTTTTTAAGATATTATTTTCCATTTAGGATTTTAAAATTAGGGTTGAATATGATTATACCCACATTCTCAACTAGATGCCTTCCGTCTCAGAGATTTTAGTAAGACTGTATCTGAATTTCGCACACGTTAATTAAAAAAATATATAAGAAATCGGCACACCGACCAGATCACTTGGGAATGAAAATTTGAGGAAAGTAATCCAGTCGGTGTATCGATTTCTTGAGACGTGAAAGAGTCTAAATCGATGTACCGACCGGATCACTTTCCTCAAATTCCATTTCCAAGTGATCCGGTCCGGTGCACCGATGCAGTGAACCGATTTCTGAAAGTCCACTAAAACACATACGGACGGATGAGAGTAAAATGAGAATTTCACTAAAACCCGTGTCCTAGTTTTCGCATGTTAAACGGGTACCCTCATTTATCCTATCATATTGGCAATTGGCAATCACATCAAGACCACATAGAACCAGAATAGTGGAGATGCACAAGTCATTGACATTATCTGTCTTCCAATCATTAGAGTTGCCACTCACTCTCTCCTTGTTGCTCCAAATGCGTGTTGCTCTTCTCAATTGACTTGCGTGACTGCTTCAAACAATCCAAATCCATCCATCCACTCTCAAAACATAATGCACACATGCAAACACCATTTGGAAACATCCAAATCTTGGGTCCTCTTTGAAAGGGAATGACTATAATGATGATTAAAAAAAATTGATTCTTAAAAAAATTATATTTAAATATATATTAAGTTAAAGTTTAACATCTAAATAATTGATTGTCTTTTATAGTGATGGTGTCAGTGATAAGCTTAAAGAATTAAAATTTAATGCCTTTTTCAATAAATAATTTGTCACCAAGGACTATACTCTATAGCATTCAGGAGCACGCAAGTGTGATTCTTTTTTAAATTAACTTTCTAAATTTCATTTTTAACTAATTTTATTAATAATTATATTCTAAAGTTACTCTATAATCTATCATGTTCTATTCTACTTCGTAAGTGATCAAACAAGTATTAAGATTTCTTCCCTCTATATCTTAAATAAATCACATAAATCTCATATATTTTTGTATAATTAATTACTTTACATTTTTATATCATAGCTTTCTATTTTTTCCAGTTTCAACAAGAGAGAATTTGTTAAGCTGTGTCTAATCCTAACTAGAAAATGTTTCACATTTATGTGAGTTTAGAGTACTAACTCTAAATCCCCAATCAAGATGCTATTTATAATCATGTAGTTATGGTTTTTGGAATACAATTTTAATTCTTAGGGCTTGGTTTGGATGTTTCTATTTGGTGATAGAATTTTACAGAGGTGCGTGTAAGTCTCATATTTTTCAACGTTCTCCACTTTTGCTTTCCATAAGGGCAGGGGTCGAAATATCGGCCGATATATATCGTATCGGCCGATATATATTGGTTTTAGAAATGTGAATATCGGCCGTATTATATCGGCCGATATCAAAATATCGACCGATATTTAAAAAAACGACGAGGAAAGAAAAAAATATAGGCCTATATATCGGCCGATAACGATATATCGGTCGACATATCGTATCGGCCAATATATCGGCCGATACCGATTTTTAAACCCCTGCATAAGGGTAAGCCTTTGTATCAAACCACTTTATAAATATGTCTTCTTCATTCTTTATTTTTTTCATTTTCCTTTTATGATTTGAATTAAACATATCAGTTGTTTACAACTCATCTCTATTATATAAATTAAATTTTCTGGTTTTATTAAAATTAAATTCTTGTTTTGCACTCTTGTGATGAATTCTTCGTTTATAACAAAGCTTAAGTAGATTGACGTATGCAATAGTGGGCCATGGAATGTGGCATGCAAGTGGTATATAGTTTATAATAACAAAAATTATATTTTTATCATGTGGCATATATGGGTTTTAATTTATTTATTTTTAAATAAAGATCTAACACAATTCAATAGATCCCATTTTTTTACAAAATGATAACCTTCATCATAATATACCCATCCATATAATCATTAGATGAGGCTCACCAGAACACTCAAAAACTTTTCAGCTAGACGTCTACCTTACCAACCCTGTCTCATACTTGAAATATACTACCTTACCAACCCTTACAAACCTAATTATGTATTTAATTACATGAGTTGACCTATGGCTCAATTTAACCAGTCAAATTGATTGACCAAAATTAAAAATGAGTTAAATTTCAAAAATAGATTGAGTTATGAGCAAGTTGAAAGACACTAAAATATTAATGGAGTTTAAGAATAGTAACTCAAGCTATATATAATCATATGAACAAACTAAGATTTAACTCTCAACCAAACCTGCCTAATGTACCTCCAATAAGAAAGTGTAAACTACTTGAAGAAATTAATAGGCATAAGAGTAAAAAGGAAGAGCAGATTTTCCCATAGACAATTGTTGATGATAATGAGAAGATTTTATATTAAATTCCTAGAAGTCTGGAGGGTACAGACTATTATTTTCTGAATAATAAGTCTTCCCTTTTTAACACAACTGATCAAGGCTCATGGTTAATTCCAGTTCCATTGGCGTTAAATAGAACAGTCGGTCCATGATCTAACTTAAATTGATGGGATAAATAATTAGTTAAAGAACTTTAGATTGATGGGATAAATAATTTAGACGAATGAGATGAATAAGTCTCCTGCCATGACAATATACCTCTCATATCAACCAATCTAAGCCAACTGTTTCCACCCATCAAATTTCATATTTTAAAGACAAAATTGAAAAAAACAGACTGCATCAACCCTCATCAGCCTACCTTATTGGTCAATATTTGAAACCTTGCAAGTAACCAACGCAGAACACCAAGTTAAACCACCTTGTTTGTGGGAGATTTTTAGATCAAGCCCCTCCTCAACACAAAAAGGGTCACTCCCCTTAGTTTTGTACCCGACGTGTGTGGAATGAGAGGTTTACACATACCCCAAGAATTAGTCAGATGGGACGTCTAAAAAATTCAGATGAGACGCTTGGATACCTTCATCTTAAAAAAAAAAGATTTACAAATATGAGGATTACAATAGCCAATGCATATTAAATATGAGCCAAAGAACCGTTAATAAAAACCTCAAAAAATTAGAGAACCCCAGTGCAAGGCCAACTTGGTAGAAATTAAATCAGCCCCCCAACCATGACTTGATTTTCATAAAAGGAAGTGGAACCTAGGGCCAAAATATGAAGAGTTTTAAATCAGCAGTAACTGGGCAGTTCATTACAGTGCCATCAGTAGTAGATCAACGACCCCTCTGTAAAGGGGACAGGTCTTCTTCCCATGCAAGTACATAACTATAGTTAAGTTCGAATAAATTCGAAACGATTTCACATTAGTAAATGTTTGATTGGCTGTTAAGCGGAGTCCCAGTTCACAAGTTACAGAAGGGAGCAATGTGCAAGATCACAGCTCGCCCAGGCATTAGAAAAGCAGTCTATCACCATATTCACATACTTGTGCAGTCATGGAGAATAAAAATAAAATAGGCGACATGGGACAAAGTCCCACATCGGAAAAACACGAGGGGTGACCCTGGGTTTAAAAGCAAAGGGGTTGGGACCCTTAAAGTGGCTAGTCATTTTGAGAGTTAAACTGACCCCGTGACAAATGGTATTAGAGCAGAGACCCTGGTATTCCTGAATGGGATCGGGACTCCCCTTGATGTGTGGACTCTACACACACAAAAAAGAGTGTAGGTCCTCCTTAGCACCAGGAAGGCTGACGTGTATTGGTTGAGGGTGACGTGGGCCGGTCTTTGAAGAGAGAAAAAGGCAAGAATATACCGAGGGTACTGTAGCCTTCGGGGATCCTATAGGTCAGAGGCTCTCCCTGACGAGTTGACCCTGGGTTTAAAAGCAAAAGGGTTGGGACCTTAAAGTGGCTAGTCATTTTGATAATCAAGCTGACCCCATGACAGAGAGCATCATACATGTGCTCAGATTTATTTGCAGCTATAATCAGATATCACTGAATGGGCATAGCTCCACTTGACATTCACAATTTCCACGAAGTTATTCAGAATGCACCACCACAGCAAAATCCAACCTTTCTTTGTTCCCGTCAGCTAAAGATACTGCTACATCATAAAAGGAGCCATCTTCCACTGATCATACAGTTCATCAAGTGGAACACATACTTGATACAATATCTTCAAGTGCTTTAATGAGATCATATGCAAATTTAAAAAGTCACATAAGTTACTTATGGATCAAAAATTTAAAAGAAAAGGCTGCAACACAATTAGGCTACTTGAAATAGATTATGATGAGTTTAGGTATAAAATCAAGGGCTTTTTTATTTACCTAAAGTTGGCAATGGCAACTGCAACTCTTCAAATGACAATCTGAGCTATGCTGAACTCCTCCATGGATAGCATCCTTCCGAAAAGACTCAACAGAAAATTGGCCAATTCTGGAATAGTGCAGATCACAGTGGAGAACAATCCACCTGCAACATTCCATCAGGGTGAACTAAAAACAATACGGTAGGCTAAAAACAACAAAAGACAAAATTCAGAAGGGCGCTATATTCTTCTGTTAACTACTACACTTGGGTCACCCTACAAATGTAAAACATAACAAGCAATAAGATCCTACAGAACTGTACACAATCAGAATGGTCCTTTTTGTACTGCGATCTTCAACCCTATCAAGTGTGCAAAAAGTGACAGGAAGCACCCTTTTTACAGTACCCACTCTCATGATATTTGCACACTCTTGACCCTCTAGGTGGTGGCCTGGAAGCCCCTCCACCACCCGATCCCCTGTTCCATGAGGGCCTGGGACCACCATGACCAGGATCACTGGTCTGAAAACCTCGGTCTCCCTGACCAATGAACCTCTCTCCAGACTGTTTCGGTTGATTTGCCCATATATTTGAATTTCCAGCACATGCGTCCAAACTCGGATATGCATTTCCTTGGGGATTTGGCCCCCAACCAACATTTTTGTTACCCTGTGCATCCCCTCCCCAGCCCATGTTAGCATTTCCTGGTGCACCTGTTACCCAGCCTGAGTTTGCATTTCCTTGACCTGGGATTCCCCAGTTCATGTTTGGATATCCTTGTGCTGGACCCCATGGATTAGCACGTGTTGAATTGTTTTGACTGTTTCCAGTACCAGCTGCAACGCCCATGTCCCAGCCAAAAGGGTTGACGGCAGGGCCAGGTGGTCCTGACCAGTTGCTGACCCTTGTATTTGACTGGCCCACAAAGTTACCGGAAGGTAGTGACTCTGATAATGGTACACCTGAAACTGAGGGGGCCTTCACCGGAAAATCTTCAGTTGCTTGCAGAACCACTTCAGAACTACGGCTAGGAGGATCAGCCAATCTCAATGCAGAACTTGGAGGAGGATCTGGTCCTTGAACATTAGCTGGTGGTGCACCTTCAACTACTGAAGGAGAATGTGTTTCTAGCACTCGCTTTTGCTGCCCTGGGTCAGCGGTGAGAGAAACAAGTGCCCGTTGATCCATTCCACTAATCTGATAAGGAAATTGTTTACTATCTCCAAATTTCAGCAAACTACTCGTTCCTAGATCAGACGGTGGTTTTAAACCAAGTAATGGGCTTGTATGATGATCTTCAGAACCCAGAGTCGTGCCACTGCTACCACTTGCCTCTGAACTAACCAGTACAGAACTAGCCCGAGGCACTAATTTACCTTCAGCAGCAAAATTGACATTTAAGGGCTGCCCAGAAACTGGTTGATTGGACAAGGAGTGCGGCATACCAGTTTCAGAAACTGTTGCCTGCTGAACAGTGGAAGAAGCAGACAATGCATTTTCAGTGCCCTGGCCCTCTGGCCATCCACTGCTGCTTGAATTTGGCGTCGGAGTAGGCAAGTTTGATGGATCATTTCCATTACCCTGGTCAGAAACCCACTCTTGTGTTACAAGTTTAGAGGGTAAAACGGCAGATGGCATTTCCCGGTCCTTCAAAGAACTGTTCTCTTGCTGAATTTTCCAGGCTTCTGCAGAAGATTGGCCAGAAGAACCAGATTGAAACCCAACATTCTTGCCCATATTCCAAGTATTTCCACGGCTCTGGGTAGAATCCCAACGGGAATTGCCTTCACCCTGACTTTCTCTTGCATGATAGAATGGCATTCGATGTGACTGCCCTGAAAATGGTGTTGATGGTTTTGGGCTATGATTCTGTGTTGGACCAGACCAAGCATTGGAGATGCTTGGATCCCTTAGTTGAGGGGAATATATCTCTTTATGGTCGACCAATTCTGTTGGTGCAACAAAACTGGATGCAGACCGAGCCCCCCACCCATCAGCATTGCCATTCATAGGGCCAGCTGAATTCCAGTTCGATTTTCCACTCTCATCACTTTGCTGGTTGTCCACCCTAGTCAAAGTATTGGTCCTATATTGAGACGAACTGTTCTGAGCCTCCCACTGAAGTGGCTCTTTCTGGAACTTCCCAATCAGTGCATCAGTTAACAATGTCGAGTCTTCACGCTTCTCAGTTGCTCTCCATATTCTAAGATCTGCTGGAAAGTACCCAGTCTTGCTCCATTTACGTAACTGGGTCATATTAAAGGGACCTTGGATTTTCCCAGCTGGATCCTGATAGTGCCAAATTTTGTCAGTCTCACAGATGTTAGACAAGACAGATACCCCAGCAGATGGATCTGATGCAAGTTCAGGTACAACATTGGGGGACAGTCCAGTTCTTGTAACAGGCTGACTATTCCATGCACCAGTCTCCAAACTGTTCACAGCTTGACTTTTTGGTGTCTCCCAGATATTTGTGGGGTGAACATCTCTTCCCTGATTCCATGAGGAATCGGTGGTTCTCTCAGCAGAGACATTAGCACCATCTCTATCTTTTCCACCTCCTTTTGTCTGCATATTTCTGGTAGAATCCCAACTATTTGTTGACACCTTCCTTTGCCCATTCCAGCCATCGTTTGAAGCTGAACTGCCTTTTCCTGAATAGCTCTGCTCTCTTCCCTTCTTTATAAATCCAGAATCTCTTGACCTGAAGTAGTCGTCTGTATGAATTGCAGACACATTTACAGTAAGATGAACTCAAATAAAATAAAAAAGAGAAAGATCAAAATTATATAAAATTCTACTGAGGTAATAATTTCAAAAATCAAAAAAAAAAAAAAAAAGGGAAAAACCTTGTTTAGTATCATCCACATCCTCTTCCTCATCCGATATATAACTAGGATCCATGTTTGGATCAGCATGTACTTCAGGGAGTTCCTGAAGTCTACGCAAACGCTCCTCAGGTGTGTTCAAGAGCTCCAATTTCTCTACACATTCTCTAAGCGTGAATTAAAGTCAAGGATTACAGAGATCACATTTCCAAATCATTTATTTTTGTCCATTTCAAATATATGCAAATCAAGAAAATACATTGAACTACAACAATTTTGAACCAACTAAACAACAAAAAATATAAAACTTTTGATACTAAAAGCATGCATCTCCAAGTTCTGAAATGGAAAACATGACTCAAATCTGCAATCATTATATTGCAATAGTGAGCACTTGGTAAAAGGCTGATGGTAATGATAAGTGGGCACATATTATGTGCTACATGATCTTGTACAGTTGACTAAAAATGTAGAGATCAAAATAAAAGAGAGTATATACAGGAGAATGTTTACTCAATGGAGATGATGTTATGCATAAATTAACAAACCTCATAATTGTCATGGTTCAAAGATCAGGGTTCCATATTGGAATTCACAGAGATTTTATCTTAATTTCAAGCAGAGGATGAGATCTGTCATTAATGGTTGTCTCTCCTCTACAATAGGACACAATGCACAAAAGCTCTTTAATGTTAAGCTCATGTTATCAGTGAACTGCACCATATGGCCAATGGCCTATATACTGTATTGTGTAACTGCGACCAGTTCCAAGGGTTAAAACCGGAAAATCAACCAGCAAGGATACCTAAGAAATTATAGACGAGTAGCTACTTCCATACACAAGTAAATATTTAAAAATTCCACAACTAATGCAGTAAAAAAGTACCTGACAAGTGACAGGCTAATTGGCATTTTCTCAAAGTGCTCCACAAGAGTGATAAAACCTCGATACAACACTTATATACATAAAAGACTCATACTAAAAATGAGAGTAAAGTATTAAAGAAATAAAGCTTTTAAAATGACAAAATAATCATTTAGGTTGAAATGATAACAATTTGTAAAAATATAACCTAACAAGTCAATTTAAAGTAGAGAACTTTGAGCTCACAATTTGCACTTTTTTTGTGAAAAATAAAGTTTGATTCCTACGATAACAGGAAAAAAAAATTGAAAGATTATGATAACAGGAAAACAGTGAGGTTCTGAACAGTCAAGGTTGAAGATCACCAAGTGGCCAACAAAGTTTCTACAATATGCTTGGATTCATCTCCGTAGGCTGAGCGAAGGAGAGCACTCTAAAGATAATTCACGAAAAAATTACTGGTTATTTGTATATCACCATTGACCTTTCATACTACACCAATTTTCTTGCCATATATAGTATCCCCCCCACCGCTATACTAACAAAGATCAATTCCTTTCAACAATACTACAACCCTCCCAATGGATAAAGATTTGGGTCCACCTTTCCCCCAACCCACCAAAAAATAAATAAATAAAAACTAACCACAGAAGGCCCAAATATTGAAATGGGAACTGTACCTTTGTACAGCCTATAAGCGTGGCAATCCTTTTGTCTAAAGATCAAGGCATTGATAATTGCACTTTTTGTGATGTGAACTTTCAAAGCAGAAATAGCGCAAGAACAATTTAACACAATCAACTCTAAGCATGGGTAAGAAGTATTAGTCGAGTTGAAATCCATTTAGTGCAACATTTTGAACAGCTCTATTATCGAGTTGATTTTCCTTCCTTTGTTTTCTTCTTCTTTTGTGGGATGGGTTTGTTTGTTGGCGATATTGTAAAATAGTAGTTTTGAGCAGCAAAGTACAAACAAGCTAGTGGAGTCTTACATGATTGCCAAGTGCCATTTCTATTTACCTTTTTTTATAAGATGACCACTAAACTCTCTTTTTTCGGAAGGTAACTTCATTAATCAAAGAAAAAGGATACAAAACCTCAACAAGAGGATGCAGACACATAACGCTTGCGACCCAGCAAAAGACAAAGAAGACAAGAAACCCAACAATTACATCAAAATAATTAACAATCTCCGAAGATAAGGAGACCCCCTGACGATCCAACTCATCTGCCTCAAAATTTGCCGAGCGAGGAGCCCAAGAGATGGAATGTCCACGAGACAACATAGAATGACGGATCCAATCTATTTTATCCAAATATATCCATGGACAAAGAGAGCTCACAGCCCAACCAACAACAATCTTAGAGTCACCTTCAAGGATACTTTCCATAGAATGATCACTAAACTTATATTGTTATGAAGAGTTGAATTTTGAGCATCAAAAAACAAGATAGTACGTGTGGTCCATAGAAGGTGTCACTTAATGGATATGTGCAGTAAGGATAGAAGTGGAAATCAGTGCAGAGGGAAAATACATGAATTACATCGAAATAAAACAAAATGAAATAATGTTCTCCTCCAAGAGATCAGAGCATATCTCATCTTGTATATTGTAGACAGTATGTACTCAATCTTAATGGTCGCATTCATCTTGAATGCCCCACGGTGGTTGTATGTGTATATGTCTCTTTCTCTTTAATAAAAATCCTTTGTTTTCTGTTATAAAAAAAATAAGTGTTTGGGCACACCGAGGAACTGAAGAATAAAGGACTTGGAATGAAGTTGTTAAAAGCAACATGTTAGGGAGTGTTTGGCAACTGGTAGATTCTAAACAAGGATATTCTGAATTTAGGGGATTAGTAGAATATTTAACTGGATTGATATATCATTGTCCATCTATCAAATGAGTAGAGAGAGATTGATCATCACTAGAGTGGAAAGGTTTGTAAAGATCAAGGGGGTTCCAAACTGAATGGAGATCAACTAATACAAAATCCCCACCCCCCACTAGCTAAAAAATTAATGTTTTACATACCCCTTATCTGTTGTTTGCCGAACACTTAGGTTCAAATCCCTCATTTTTAGGAGATTGAAAATTCTAATCTCTGGAGATACAGTGTAGGCAGACACACGCTCCACAGTGACATAATTTAGCCCCAAACAAAATTAGGGAAATAGTAGAACCCAATAGTCCACCTTAAATGGAATAATCCTTCATTGGTGATTATGAAGATGAACTTTCCACATTACTTTTCGCCGTAAAGCACCTTTTTCTATCATGAAACACTGACATTACAACACATTATATTTTTGGGAGATGCAATGTACATGGGCTTGCACCATTTTTTACCATAATGCTAAGGTGGCAAGTAACAATTGAGAGGACTTTCAAGAGCTAGAAAAGGATATCTAATAAAAAAAGTTGCTCCACGAACAGGTACAAATAAGGGTTCAACACTCGGGTACCTTCAACATTTTCCTATATCTGTTTTAAACTACGAAAATTTTGACTTGACCTGTTAACCCCACCCAAACTTAAACATTTTTAACCAATCTATTAAATAGGTTGACCCAACGCGAACCTGCTTATAAATGGGTAGGTAAGGAGACTTGGCCCAACTCCACCAATTCCTACCATAGCCATATCTATATGCAACACACCCAGCCAAATGAGCTCTAAAACATTTAACAAGTGGTCATGGTATTCTTCATATTGACGTAACGTTATTCTCCTTATTGTAACCCAATAACAATAACATCAATGAGAAGGTAACTTCTGTGAATTTGATCATGAACTATAATATACTAACAATTCGCCCATAAAATGAGTGGTCAACATTAGCCTATTCAGAAGTTCAATGTCAAAATACCTATACTATCACAACTGCAGATCCAAACAACTATATATAAAACTCAATTTGCTAATGAACTTAGTATTTATATGCTTTTTCTTTTTAGTGTATATACATGCTTTAGGAGATTTATACTTTTTTTAGGCGGTAACAAAGAATGAATATATTAATAGAAAAGATAAATATACAGAAACAACAGCATCGTGTCTAACAGACTTAAACCCATGAGATGAGAACAAGAAGAAAAAATACATCCGGCAACATATCCAAAAAACTAAAACATGCAAAACAATCTCTCGCCGCAACATGTCAGGGGCTCAAAGATAGAAAATGCATGCAACCATGGAGTCCACCACATTCTGTGCAAAGAAATTGGCCACTCCGTTTGTGGATCTCCTGACTAGTGTGAAAGAAATCTCGCGACCCAAACACAATGCCCTTATCTCCCTTACAATTGTAATCAGTTTCCAAAGGGGTTGTTTCAACCCCTTACCCAGTTAATCAATACTAGGAAGTTCTGCCTCATTTAAATCTCTTCGTCCTACCGGCTCAAAAAAAAACTATGGACGTTATACCTTTGCAATCGCAAAGAGCTCCACCGATTCCTGTCGGACCATATTTTCCCCTCACTGGCCCATCAACATTAAATTCGTAAATGCCCGACTGAGGAGGAGACCAAGAGATGTGGGTTTAACACTTCCTATGCCCTTGCTTAAACAACCCTCCCAAGAGCTGTAAAAGTTCATCATTTTGTAGCCCTTAAACTTTTTACTGGATAGAAGCCACGTACAAAACCTTCATTCGACTTTTTAAAAGATCTCGCTCTCCTTTGACTCCTTGTTCTCGAAAATCCTAGAATTCCTCTACTTCCACAAAGACCATAAGATTGCCGCTGGTATGGTGTTTTAGGTGGCCTTTCATCTTAGGACCGAGACCTAGGAGAAACCAGGATCCGACGACTCCCTCACAAGTCCTATAGAATACCCAAGATACTCCCATCAAGTTTGCAAAACTTACCATAGTTGTCTAGCCACTAGGCACTCCAGGAATAAGTGATCTACATCCTCCATATGACTGCATAGAATACAATATAGCTCATCATCTGAATTGAGTAATCCTCTCCTGTTGAGTGCCATTCTGGAGAGCACTTTCATTTTCAAAGCACACCACACAAAATTTTGTACCCTTGGTAGGGCAAGACAACTCCAAATTAAGCAAGGTAGAGGGACCTCATCATTGTGCTGATGAACTAGATCAACCATCAACTTGACTGAGAAAGCCCCCGACGAGTCACCAATCCATATAGCTCATTCTCCTCCTCCATGGATAGAGAGAATTCCCCTAACAAGGCTTTCATCTCTTCGAAATTTCCTCTTCAAAAACCCTCAAGCTTCGTCAAAAGTCGAACTACCAAGATATATTTTCGTCTTCTACTTTATAGCAGTACTAGACTAAAGCTTGTTTGTTCCTAGCTAACCTATATAGCATAGGATAGACATCTTTCATACACCTTTCCCCAATCCACAAGTCTGTCCAAAAGAGGGTTCTGTCTCCTCTTCCTACAAGCAGCCTTAATTTATCAAACTTATGATGACCAAAAACTTATGAAAATACGATGTTGCATACTAGTTTAAAGTTAAGTTTTGGGGAATCTTATTATGATGTACAGGGTAAAGGTGGTAAGAGAAGCAAGAGAACATGAAGCTCTACTGTTTCAGAAAGAATCAAATGCCAAGAACAAGTTCTAAGTTGTTCAATTCACTAATATAAATAGATTTATTAATGTTTCACTAAAATGACTATGGTGATCATGTACTACAGAGAGCATCACCAACTGAACATAAAGAAGAAAATAGACGAATATGTGCATGAAATCAAAACTTTCTTATGGCACGGATGCACCAATGTATGATCAGCATATATGATTATTGTGGTGATGTTAAACAACTCAAATGACAAACAAATAGCATACTGGTGTCAATCAAAGATATGATAAATTAGCCAAAACTGGAAGATCTATTGCATCCTTCACCATTTGGATGTTTCAACCAATAATGTCTTTAAGCTTCAGTACATGATTATTGGAAAGAAAGCCACACAAAGATGCGAAGGGGTGTGGCATGGCAGAGTTATAGATGATTAAAAAAGGCTATGAAGGACTAGATGGCATTGACATAGAGGGCTAGTTCTTTCCAACCAACCCTTTTTAATAAAATTGAGCACCTGGCAGGTGAAATTTCTTACATCTTGACCATGCAACACCAGCTTTCGGAACTTCTAATCACACAAAGTGAGTCCTAAAGCCACTTCTATTCACATGGAATTTTGAAGACGCATTTAAGTAATACTATAAAATACACAAATTAAGGATTCATGAAAAAAAAATGTGCATAAAGAGCAAACTAAATAAGTGGTAATCCCATTCTATGTACATTGTCCAAGAAAAATGAAAACTGAATCAAAATTACAATACAGCTTTTTCCACCAAACAAACTACAAACAAGATATGCATAAGAAAGAAAAAGTATCACAGAACTAGCAAGAAATATAGTTTTTACAGATCCATAAGCATCCTGACAATAAATAACCTTATAATCAGGACAATTTCACTTTTCAAAAAAAAATCAGGACCATTTCAAATAACAAAGCTCAAACATCAAAGGATATTCTTTTCTGCGGCCTGTTTCACTTGCTCGGTCACGGAGATGACTGAGCCGTAACACTTCCGTTTCCAACCACTGAAGCAAGGCACAAGGAATTGAGTCAATAACATACAAAGCATGACAAAAAATTGTATCCCTGCAATAAGTAAATAAAAAAGAAATAGATAAATGGAGATGCCAACTGTTATCAAAAACATGCATCAACTAAAGCAAGGTCACAACAACGGTCTCAAATGGTACCCTCCATTATAGAAAGCAACCCAGAACTCATAGAAAATTCAATGCTTCAATAGGTTCCATCACTTTCTGCCTATGGAACTTTGCGCCCTAGGACCTTTTCAGATTATACCATTAAATACAACATGCAAAAAAGGAAATATTCTCACATCCTTGACTCTCACTGCTTGAAGAGCCTTGGCTTTCTCCTGAATCTCTCCCTACAAAGCAGCATCAGGAAAATAACTTTAGGACAGCATGCATGACTATTGAAATATAATTGCTCAAAAACAAAGATTATGTCAAAATGTCAAAGTTGAATGAACATTTAGCATTACCACTGTTAATCGGCTAATAAATCCACATTTTATGCTTTGGCGTAAACGCTTGCATTCCTCCTGTCAACAAACAACCATTTAGTCAAGATAGGAAAGCCAACAGATTTCGACATAAAGAAGAATTATCCTTTTTATTTTTATAATTTTTTTTTGGGTGGGGGGGCTTCAGATGCTAATGCATCAGGACATGATAAGTCTCTTCATAGAACCATTTTATGATCAAAGGAACAAACAATTGTAATAATTGGCACCCAACATAATGAAACCCAATAATTGGCATCTTCCAAAAGTTCCCCTTCATCTGACCTCAACTTGATTTTGCTTTCTAGTGGAGTATCACTAGGTTTGCAATCATACAATCCTGCCTTACCAAGTAAGCCTAAGGCATACTATTTTTGAGAGAGAAAAAAACCTTTTTTTTTCTTGAGGATTTCAATACCCAAGAAGTACTTCTCCAAGCTCCAAAATATCAAACAAATAAAGAAGCAAGCCTTTTTTTTTACCAGCAAGATAGGGCTTTTCAGCTGGGTCCAAACTGGAATGGCATTGAAAGGCCAAAACCGGAATCTATGACGGATGCAAAAATGAACCAACTAAAGATAGGAGAATCACTTTCGAAGGATCGGAATCCAAAGAAAGGAAGGAAAGATTTATCTTTCCGAAGAACCGATGCTGTGTGGAAAGATGCAATGAGAAAACCGGAGGTTCATAGGGTTCAAGAGCTGACCGACCATGGAAAGCTCCTTGGCGAATGGATGGTAGAAAGGGGAAACGCGATGAGGGGTTTTTTAGAGGAAAAAAGTCGCATAAATGCATCCCATGAAGACGCCATGAAGAGATGGAGGAAGGAAGAATGCAACGAGATTGAAATAGGAGGCAAACCGAAGGCAGGAGATAGTTCTCCCACGCTGACCGCTTGAGTAGCCAAAGCGGAAAAAAAAAAAAAAAAAGTTGTAAAAAAGGGAAGAGCACAACAAATAAAAGAAGAATCTGTTGTTCTCCTCGAGTTTAAGACTGGGATTTCTGCCTTCATGGTCGATGCATAGCATATTTCGACGACTTTTCTTTCTCCTACAGATAAAGCTTCAAAGAGGCTGGTCCGCTTTCAAACAAGACAGCCTCTAGGATCACTTTCTTCTTGGCCACTCTTTGCCCTTATTCACCATTTGCTAGTGTGGTATGCGCCAGAGTTGGTTAGACTCAGTGTAAGGTTTCGTAAATATGCTCTTTTGGGTGATGACATATTTATCAGCGACCAACTGAGATCATCGTTGATCTAGGGGTTAAGATATCATTACCGAAGTCTTGTTCTCTACTCAAAAGCAGATCCATAGAATTGAAAAAGAAATTCTTCGTAGGAGGTTAAGGATTTATCTCTAGTAAGGATGTTGAGGCTTAGATCCGTTAGGCATTGTGTGGCTTGTATGCCCGTGTGCAAGTCTGTAGGTGTTAAATCCTTACGCGTTAATATGCGCAACAGAGGTGCTGGTTACATGGAGCCTTTGGCTTACAAACCAGAACACCTACATTTTAATCACAATGCACATTGGTATCGTCACCTCTTGGTTGGACTGTCTCCTTGTGGGATATGTCCGCTTCCTTTTGAGCTATGGTTGGGCTATCCTGATCTTGGTATTCTTTCACCTTACCAGATCGGTATGGTTCACTTTATGCTCTGGGATACTTGTAGACCAAATATGTCTCAAGTAGAACAGATATCGATGTCTCTTGAATCTTATTTAGAAGGTCAAGAGACAACCATGGTAGAAATTACCATGATAGCTCATTGGTTAAATTCTTGCCTTAATATCTATGTTGGCATCAGAAGGCATTTTATGACCCTTCTGTGAGTCTACAAGATCTTCTAGATCACCCTACAACTTGTTTAAGCCTGACATAAAGGATCAACTTTCCAAATACTTCTTGATAAATACGGTCGCTTGTTTCGTTGCTATGATTTGATCAGGGAACGGAAGACCCCTTTGGCCTTGGGTCCGAGTGAATTTAGCTTTTAAGTACATGGTGACACACATTGCTCTCTTTAAGCAGTCTTTCGTGGTTTACCCTTCTACGGGTGAACTCAACTCCGATCATTCATTGTATCCATTTACTGTGGACATCGGAATCGATAACCTCGATTCAAGGTTTGCGAGGGCTAGTGGCGTGATGATCAATTTATTAAATATAGGGTACCGCTGGTGTACCTGTTGGTTAAAGCGCGTTGGTGTCAGCTATACTGAAACGGATTTGATGCGTTTGTGCCCTCCTGGGCACCTGGCCTCCAAGAAAGAAGGTGCGGGCAAGTTGATGGTGTTCACTATACCGAACGCTCTTAAGCAAGCGCTTTTACGCCTTGCCCATGACCGGTGTATGAAGTCTTGCGTACCATACCACATGATGGTACGTTTGATCATATTGCACCTCTTCGTTAGGTCAAGTCGCTCACGCGTTATTACATATGTAACAAGAATAGACGGAGCGGAGCTTGCTTGGAGAGAGATCATTTTCTCTGATTTTCAAGGGCTAAAAAAGAGTAAAGAAAGTTTGCTTTCTGCGCATTTGAAACTTCAAAAAAGCGCATGCCTGATCCAGCTACGTTTAAATCCATGTCGTTCAATCTAAAGGATGGAGTGAGGGAAACATCTGAAGTGAAGCTTTTAAGCGGTAGTTCTTCGAAGAAATGCGAACAAAAGCCCTAAGAAAAGGATTTCACAGATTTGTAAAATTAGTCAATCTAAATATCGTAGTTGTACTTCCCATCCCCTATCATTTGTATTTCCAACTTCTAGTCCT
This sequence comes from Chimonanthus praecox, assembly GCA_022113865.1. Lineage (NCBI taxonomy): Eukaryota > Viridiplantae > Streptophyta > Magnoliopsida > Laurales > Calycanthaceae > Chimonanthus > Chimonanthus praecox. The sequence continues at coordinate 49,382,260 of CM039093.1, read as the reverse complement.
AAGGCCAACAGAGAGAATGAAGCGGGGAGGACAGCCAATTTCAACTCTCTCTCATTTCAAAAGGCTACCAGTTTCTTCTAACTCAGATGGGATGTCTAATCCACCAGTATGCGTGGCTTCATCCCTTCATCTGGTTTCTCCTCTGGTCCGAACCACCTATATTAGGGATTTGCAGCTGGGTTTAGTATCTCAATCCTTGCACCTGGTCTGACACCTTAAGTCTCAATAGATTTTTTTTTTTTGAATGGTTCATATATATTAACTAGATAAAAAGCACCAGCAATGCGATGACAAGGAGAAAAAAAAAAAAGAGAAAAAAAAAACTACAACATGCACCGAAACTCTGCACCAAACAAAGCAACAACCGGGCCAAAGCACAAAAAAAGAGCTTAAACAAGGTCAACACATTCTTTCCAGACACGCAATAAGTCAGACATGGAGATATTCCTGAAATCTTGAAGAGAAGTAGCCCACGATGCACACTTGGTAATCACATGTCTTGCAACCCGCTCACTTGTCTCAGCAGTACATTTGAAGATCTGATTGTTGTGTTCCCACCAATGGTCCCAGATACTCAATAGATTGTTATGATTAAGCTCGGGCGCATATAACATATTAGCAGTAGCAGTTCGAGATCATTATCAGGATTCATCAACGTATCCATATCGGGATCAATCTAGAAGGAGCCAGAGCACCTACACCGCTAGCTCCATTGCTCGATGCCAGTCTGGAGAGGGGATGAGGTCAGTGCTATCTTTTTTTCCTCTTAGTGATCTACTGTATATTATCTAGTCAACCTTGATATCCCATCAAGGGAAGCGGCTAACAAGAGGTACAAAGGAACACGGGGAGGAAGGATGGGATGCATGTTTCTCTTCAGATACCCGATGCTGGTATCTCAATCTATAGAATCGTAGAGAAGTCAACTGCCAGTCGATACTAAGTCATTTTCGAAAGGAAAGCGGCCAAGTCAGTCCAGATCATGAGTGAGAATGCTGCTACGAATGATGGCTCTACTATAAAACTCTAACTCTTCTCTTCTTCCCAATAGTCGAGGTGGGAATTTGCTTTCTCGAACCAAACAAGCCAAAGGGTTGGTGTGGCTACAAAGCCATGTCTTCCGAGGTCGTCCCCACCTCAGCACATATGGCACGCAATGTCTTTGGTCGAATTGGGAGAAGCAGTTAGCCAGCATTACAAGAACTAACCCAATGCCTTGGAACATCAAAGAGACCTATCCAGGACTTATGTTCATAGGATTTCTTAGGGGAAACTCACATTTATGAGTTTCAAACCCTAACCTAATCATCACCCAGACTTAGCACTTTGAATATGTCGGCATTTTATCGGACTATACTGATTGGTATACATTTTCCTCTGAAATCCAGCTCGCAGTACCCGCAGAAATGAAGAGTAGAATAACAACATGGAGGTCAGAAATAATCCTCAATGCCGAAGAGTATCACAGGCCAACAAGAACAATCTTCAGAGGACTACTCTTCGTGCCAAAAGCAGAGAATACTATCTATCTCTCTGTACCCTGATGTCATTGGTCAGTGATGGTCACAAATTGGAGAAGCCGCTATTCCTTTTCGAAGACAAGGCCAAATCAATTCCCTCTACTCATGCGAAAAAGACAATGAATTTTTGGGATACCTTAGAGGCTAATATTGAAAAGTATGCATTTGATGTAGTCCCCTCCCCTGCATATTTTGAATTGGAAGAGAAGATGAACTAACCTAGGCATGATGATGTATTTTGGGAAAACTTCGCGATCAAACAACGACACGGGAAGTTTGATGGTAGGGACAAGAGTAAGAAAAGCCCAGATCTACTCGCCAGATAATCAATTTGTTTTGCACACTGGTATTCAAGAAGAAGTGCTTCTGCAAACCGATGACGGCCATACAGAACCTCTTGTTGTCAAGATGAGCAATGGAAGAGTCTGTTGGGTAACAAATATGAAACCATTGGGGTTCTACATATCCAAGATTCCAAAGATTGCGAACAAATGGACAGAATTGTGTGAAAATGTATTGCCCAACAATAACAGTAATTTTTTGAAATGCTAACAGCAAAAATAATAATAAGTTAACTTTCAAAAAATTATAATAATTATAATAAAGTGATGGTGATAAAATAATAATAATAATAATGATGGAGCTCAATGATATCTACAATATGACACAATGGCTCAGGAAATAGAGGTCCCAAGTTCGAGTCCTATAATAACCCAATGTATGGCTTGGGAGGGTCTTCGTGCATCCAGAGTTTTACTCAACACCCATGGACTTAGAGAGGTGGGGGTCTTGGGATTCTCCATCATAATATATATATATATGTATGTATATACACTCATTTAATAAAAATTGTAATATGGCTCCGATTGAACAATAGATGAATGTTTTTAACAAGTGTTTCTTAAAAAAGATTGATTCCAATAGGCAGTACTTCACTTTCCATGTATCAAGAGTTCAAGACCCAATGACGATACTATCATTTTTTGTGAAGCTAATGAGGTGGTGATAAAAAATCTTGAGTCTTGCTTAGATTGTTTGAGTTTTCTTCTTCTCTCCAAATTAATTCCCACAAAAAGTGAAATCTTTTGCAAATAACCTTGACCAGGATTGATGTAGAACAGATCACAGATAAATTAATGAAGCATTACACGAGACGGGTTGATAAGAAGCATGGCTTGCACGCCTAATCACAAGCAGAACCCGTTTCTAATTTTTACCTTTTGTTAGTTTAGTTAATTAACTATTTGTAGTTGGTCCTATTCTAGACCCTTCGTCCGTGTATGTGTTGTAAACCCAATCCTCTCTAGCGTTAGAGTCCTTGTGTCCAATTGAGTCAACAGTCAAGTAGAATTCATGTGTTAGTCGAATATAGAGACCATAGTCGGTCCTATGACTATCAGACGATAAGTCCTATTCTAGTTAGTTTTCGTTTATTTTTTCCTATATAAGTCTGAGATGTAAACAGCGAGAGGCATTCCTCTCTAAGAAATCAAAACGGAAATTAATTAGAAATCTTCTCTATTTTTTCGAATCCTCCTTCTCTGCCATGTTGCAGACGTCGTCCTCTTTCGCTAGCAGAGTTATAGCCCTGTACCGTCACCAGCATCCAAGCTTCATCACATAACTGCCTTCGCTGAAATCTGGGCTTCATCCCAAATAAGATACTGCTCGTTTGCGGCAAATTCTATCACCAGCCCCTGTTGGTTTCGCGTCTTCTGCAAGACCAGTCTCCGGCGTTGTTGCCCTAAGACTCATTGTTCTGATCGCTCAACCGAGCCGATTCCAGACAACAAGGACAAGACGAGGTTGTATCGCCGCCCACCTTAACGTTGTTCCAGGTGTTTCCGCCTTTGCTGCAAGCTTTCAACACCTACTACCACTGACTCCCTACCTAGCTGGAATCAAACCTTCTTAACGACAACCAGGTACTGACATCACCCGTGTCCTCTTCTACTGCCATCTCCACTCTTCATCTTCTTCTTTTTCCTCTTCTCTATCTTCCCCTTCCATCGTTTTCGTTCATACCCTGTTTTCCCTAAATCTATTTATCCTCATCTGACACACCTTCCCATAAGTCAGTACCATTTAATCCCCAATTTCCTTTTGTTTATGTCGTTTGACCGATTCTAGCACTTCCTGTCCATTGACCCAAAAAATTTCAAGTCCCTCATCTGTTCCAGCAACCCCCACCTGTCCCAAACAGTGACACATTTGTCCCTGTTGACCAGAGTTGAACAACTCTTTGACTGTTTGACCCGAGTTTATCGGGTTTGACCAGGCCCCTTTAAACCCGCACCTCTTCCGCTACATCAAGTGGTTTCGAGAGTAGGTTCTTTGTCATACAGAGACGATCTCTATTTTCAGTTTGTGATTTAAAAAAGGGTTCAGAAAAAATCCATGGCAACCAACAACGAGAATGAATCCAACTCCAAAGCCGAGATTAAAGAATTGAAATCTCAAGTCAATGCATTGCAAGATATGGTCAACAAGCTTCTAGAGAGAGAGGAAAGAAAATAGAAGATAATTTCAATGCTAGAAGGGAAGAGCAACATAACAGGAACAGTTCTAAATACCAAAATCAGGGTGACTCGACTTTCAGGGTGGTCGACAATTCCAATACTACACACAGCGCAATCAGTCTGGGTACATGAATCGTGCACCACCACACCGTGAATATTCCTCGTGTGAGCACCACAATTCATATAATGGATGGGATGACGATGAGATAGAACAATATTTGTGCTCACCCAAATTACATCAACAAGGGAATCACCAATGCTTTAGAGAGCCACCAGTTCACAATTATTTTCATGGCAATCCTATGGCACTCGTCAACCTCGTGATCCAGACTCCCAAGTTAAGGTGGATCTTCCTTCTTTCAATGGCCTTCTCCATATGGAAGAATTTATTAAATGGATCGCAATGGTGGAATGTTTCTTTGATTATATGGGTGTCCCAGAGGAAAAACAAGTTAAGTTGGAAGCCTTTAAACTGACTAGAGGTGCTTCATCTTGGTGGGATCAAGTCCAACAAGACCGATCTCGACAAAACTTGCCTCATGTTCGTTCATGGTATCGCATGAAGCAGTTATTGAAAACTTAGTACATTTCTCATCATTATTCTCAAGTTTTGTTCAACAAACTCCAGAATTGCAACCAAGGTAACCGTCTTGTCCAAGCCTATGTTGATAAATTTTATCGTCTGTTATCCCTCAATGAACTTCATGAGACAGAAGATAAACATATTGTCTGACTTCTTAATGGTTTGCGATGGGATATTCAAAAGGCACTTGCCGCTCATAACTATTATGCTTTACACGCGGCCATTAGCCATGCCTTAAAAGTCGAAGCACTCCTAGATAACCCTCCACGAAGAAACCATCCCACCAATTGTTCTTCCTCACCCCGCACCCCATTCACCTATAACCCTTCCCACTCTCACCATACTACCCACCCATCTCCGTCATACTCATCCTCTCCAGCCACAAATATTGCCCCTAATCCTAACACCCAATACTCTAAACCACCACCATCAAATATTCCCTGACACCCCAATAATAAATGTCCACCACCCCCACGCAACAACAATCCCCCACCCACTCACCCCAGCCAATCATCCTCCTCCTCCAATCTTTATCCCCGACTAAGCCTTGATAAATGCTTCAAGTGTGGCAAAGCTGGACATAGATCACATGAATGTCGAAGTCACGTGGCACTAGTTGACTCGGAGACCCTGGAACCTGATTCTCTTGATGATGTTATTATTGAAGATTGCAAGGATAATCAAGATCTTACTTTTGCTGATTCTGGAGAGGAAATTATGGTGGTTCGTCGACTCTTACGTACTCCTCATGTTGAGACTCCACCACAACACCACAACCTCTTTCGCACTAAATGCACAGTCAAGGGCAAGGTTTGTTCTCTCATTATAGACAGTGGTAGCTTCCTATTCAGGAACACCCTTAGCCGTATTCTGTCGGTTGGGTCGATGATACTTGTCACCAGCAAGTTATTTCTCAATGCAAAGTTCTTTTCTTCATAGGAAAAAATTGTGAAATAACTCTTTGTGTGCTTAAGATGAATGCCTGCCACAAGTTACTTGGTCACCCATGGCAATTTGATGTTGACACCTTTCATCGGGGAAAAGCCAACAGTTGTGCCTTTATGTCTAATGGTATGAAATTTATTTTGGCCCCTTATCGCGCACTCAGCAGCCGACACGTGAGAACCGTACATGCCTCATCTCCAATGACATTATCAAGGATTCTATGGAAACAGGTCGTATTTAAGCACTTATGATTCGTGAAGCCCCACAGGATACACATGATGTTGCTCCTCATATGCAGCATTTATTAGATGAGTTCCCCTGCCTTTTACTGTCGGATTCTCCAACTTCTCTCCCTCCTATGAGAGATATTCGGCACCACATTGACTTGGTACCAGGTGCTAGTGTTCCTAATCTTCCACACTATCGGTTGAGTCCTAAAGAACATGCCATTCTGCAAGAGGAAGTTGAAGAACTCTTAGCCAAAAGACTGATTTGCCATAGCATTAGCCCTTGTGCAATCCCTACTTTGCTAGTACTAAAGAAAGATGGCTCGTGGCGCATGTGCATAGACAGTCGAACAGTCAACAAAATTACCATCAGGTAAAGATTTCCTATTCCACGCCTAGATAACACACTTGACATGCTATTCATGATGTGCGTAGTTTTCATGGCCTTGCATCTTTTTATCAGTGCTTTATTCACAATTTCAGCACTATTGCAGCCCCTATGACTGATTGCCTCAAGCAATCACCGTTTGTATGACTGACGACACCGACAAAAGCTTTACCTTGCTAAAAGAGAATTGACCACCGCTCCAGTGCTAGCCTCACCCAACTTTGATAAACTTTTTGAAGTTAATTGTGATGTTTCTATTGTGGGTATTGGTGTTGTGAAAAACTCTCTGATGCACAGCGCAATTGAACTACTTATGAGATGGAACTCAATGCAGTTGTCAAAGCTTTGAGGTACTAGAGACATTATTTAATCCAGTGTGAATTTATCCTACATTCTAATCATCGAGCATTGAAGTTTATTCAAAGCAATTTTTCCTCCAACAGTATGCATGCTTGTTGGGTTACTACTCTCCAAGAGTTCACTTTTATTTTGAAACACAAATGTGGACAACAAAATAAAGTAGTTGATGCACTGAGTCGTCGATCTTCTCTACTTGTCACCGTGCGCAATGAGATTGTGGCCTTTGATTATCTAAAAGAGCTTTAACATGATGATCTAGATTTTGCTGATATGTGGGCAAAGTGTTCCAATAATCAGAGTGGTACTGATGATTTCTTATTTCATGAGGGCTTTCTATTTAAAGGGAACAGCCTCTGTATTCCACATGGTTCTCTTCGCAAACATATTATTAGAGACCTTCATGGAGGCGGCCTAGGTGGTCATATGGGTCGTGACAAGACCATCTCTTTAGTTGAAGAATGCTATTATTGGCCTTCTTTAAAACGGGATGTTGCTGCCTATGTTCGCCGATGTTTCATATGTCAAAGAAAATGAACTTCGCAAAACACAGGCTTATTATATACTCCTCTTCCTGTGTCGGACAGCCAGTAGATTGATCTCTCTACAGACTCTGTATTGGGTCTCCTCGTACTCAACATACCAACAATTCAGTCTTCGTGGTTGTCGATGGGTACTCCAAAATGGCTCACTTCATACCCTGCAAGAAGACTATGGATGCAATGAATATCGCAAATCTATTCTTTTGTGAAATTGTGCGCGCCTGCATGGGGTTTGTAAGTCCATCACTTCTGATCGTGACCCGAAGCTTCTCAGCCATTTTGGCTAACTCTATGGAAGCGCCTTGACACATCTTTGAATTTCAGTAGCATAGCACATCCGCAGACTGACAGGTAAACTGAGGTGGTGAACCGCACTCTTGGTAATCTTATTCGATGTCTCTCGAGTGAGAAACCACGCCAATGGGATCTCGCCCCCTCTCAAGCTGAGTTCGCGTATAATGCCTCACCAAATAGGTCCACTGGACTCTCTCCTTTCCAGATTGTGTATTCCAGACTGCCTAATCACACTTTGGATCTTGTGGCATTACCACCACTTCCTGACTCCAATGCTGCAGCGAATTAGCTGGTCGACTCTGTTACAAGGCTCCATGACAATATCAAAAAACATCTTGAAGATTTCAATGCAGATGCCGACAAGCACAAACGTGTGCAGACTTTTGAAGAAGGTGATTTGGTTATGGTTTTCCTGCGTAAGGAGCATTTCCCGGTTGGCACCTACAACAAACTCAAGATGAAGAAGATTAGTCCCCAGGGTATACTGAAGAAAATCAGTGACAACGCCTATGTTGTTGATCTTCCGCCGGATCTCAATATTTCCCTAGCATTCAACGTCAGAGACATATTTCCATACTACAATGGCGATCCCATGATTTTGCCAGATTTTAACTCGATGAAGAGTTATTTTCAAGACCGAGGGATTGATGTAGAACAGATTGCAGATAAATTCATGAAGCATTACCTAATCACAAGCGGAACCCATTTCTAATTTTTACCTTTTGTTATTTTAGTTAATTAACTATTTGTAGTCGGTCCTATTCTGGACCCTTAGTCTATGTCTGTGTTGTAAACCCAATCCAACTGGGAGAAGCGGTATAGTCCTTGTGTCCATTTGAGTCAATAGTTAGGTAGAATTTTATGTGTTAGTTGAACATAGAGACCATAGTCGGTTGTATCATTGTCGGTCAATAAGTCCTATTCTAGTTAATTTTCGTTTATTTTTTTCCTATATAAGTGTGAGATGTAGCGAGAGGCATTCCTCTCTAAGAAATCAAAACAGAAATTAATTAGAAATCTTATCTCTGTTTTTTCGAATTCTCCTTCTCTGCCCAGTTGCAGACGTCGTCCTCTTTCGCTAGCAGAGTTCTAGCCATGTACTGTCACCAACATCTAGGCTTCATCACAAATCTGCCTTCGTTGAAATCTGGGCTTCATCCCAGATTAGATATCGCTCGTTTGCCGCAAGTTTTATCACCAACCTCTATTAGGTTCGCCTCTTCTGCAAGACCAGTCTCCGTCGTTGCTGCCCTAAGTCTCCTTGTTCCGATTGCCAACCCAATCGATTCCAGACAAGAAGGACGGGACAAGAGGTTGTATCGCCACCCACCTTGACGTTATTCCAGGTGCTTCCGCCTTTGATGCAAGCTTCCAATGCCTACTACCAGCGACTCCCTACCTAGCAGGAATCAAACCTTTTTAACAACCAGGTACTGTCGTCACTCGCGTCATCTTCTCCTGCCATCTCCACTCTTCATCTTCATCTTTTTCCTCTTCTCTATCTTCCCTTGCCAACGATTTCGTTGGTTCCCTGTTTTCCCTAAATCTATTTACCCTCATCTGCCACACCTTCCCATTTAATCCCCAATTTCCTTTTGTTTCTCTCGTGTGACCGATTCCAGCACTTCCAATCCATTGACCCAAAATATTTCAAGTCCATCATCTGTTCCAGCAACCCCTACCTGTCCCAAACCGTGACCCACTTGTCCCTGTTGACCAGAGTTGAACAGTTGTTTGACTATTTGACCCGAGTTTATCGGGTTTGACCAGGCCCCTTTAAACCGAACCGCTTCCACTACTCAAGGATGATCTCTCTTGTTTTGCCAAGCTACTTGGTTGTCGACCCCCTTCTCTTCCTTCGACCAACCTAGGCCTTTCACTCTACATTGGTGCCCCTCATTGCACTCAATGGGAGCCTATTATCAATAACTTCAGCAAAAGACTGGCCTCTTGGAGAGGAAAGTACCCATCCTTTGGTGGAAGAATCACCCTCCTCAAGTCTCTCCTTTTTGCTTTTCCTATTTATTTCCTTTTGCCTTTCAAGTGCCCTAGAAAGGTCATTGACTCTTTGGATAAGATCATAAGATTTCCTGTGGAGAACCATTTCGAGAAAAAGAAAGATCACCTTGCTAGTTGGCATCAGGTCTATTTTTGTCACGACCCGTTCCGCTAGCACAATATTGTCCGCTTTGGGCCTATACATAGACCCACACGGCTTTGCTTTAACGAGTCAACCCACTGTTGCTCCCAAAAGGCCTTGTGCTAGAAGGAGGAAGATTACTACTTATATACCAGGAAATTTCCAATGCCACTAGCAATGTGGGACTTTTTGGGGCAGGGTATTACAAACTACCCCCTTAAAGCCAGAGCCGTCCCCGGCTCTGTACACACAACCACCAAGCCCACACCCTCAGCCAGAGAGTTGAACCATGCTTTGATACCATTTGTAACGACCCGTCCCGCTAGCACAATATTGTCCACTTTGGACCTACACACGGACCCGCACGGCTTTGCTTTGGCGAGCCAACCCATTGTTGCTCCCAAAAGGCCTTGTGCTAGAAGGAGGAAGGTTACTACTTATATACCAGGGAATTTCTAATGCCACTAGCAATGTGGGACTTTTTGGGGCAGGTATTACAATTTTGCTATAAAAGCGGGTGTTTTTGGAGTTAGGCCCATCCAAGATAATCAATGAAGCCCATCTCACCAACTGGCTTTAGCAGCTTAGTTGTAATGAAGAAGCTTCTTGGAGGTCCCTCCTCATTGTGAAGTAAAATATTGGAAACCTCGGTTGCGAGGTCAACCCTACCCCCAGGAGGGCTTCTAGAATGTGGAAGGAGATAAGTTCTTGTGTTGACAAGTTTAAGCAAGGCATTCTGTTTCGCATTAGTGGTGGCAAGGGTTCGTTTTCAAAAAGATCTTTGGTGCGACTCCCCTCCCACAACTCGGTTTCCTTCTCTTTATCATTTATTGCTCTCCCCCAACAACCTTGTTGAGGATTGCTTTTTGGTGGCAAGCAACCATGTTGTGTGGACATTCATTTTCATCAAAACTTCACAAGCCTTGAGACTAGTGACTTCTCGGCATTACTTCATCTCCTCAGTGGCACTCGCATTCTGCAATCTATAGATTAATCTTGGTTTTGGTGGCAAGACCCTTCAGGCTCCTCGGTGAAGTCATTTTTGCAAGAAGAAACCATTGTGATGCAATTGCATTGGTTGACCTAGATATTCGGGCCTCCAAAACCCCTCGCCAAGCCATTACCTTTAATTAAGACAAACTCTTGGAAAAATCGTCACATAGTTTGTAAGAGGGGAAGAATCATGGTTAGTGTTTGTCCCTTTTGCCTTCTAAGATGTGGACCATCTCTTCATTCACTATCCTTTTACTCATTACGTTTGGTGCTCCACTCTAAGCCTCTTTGAAGTTCAGTGGGTAATGCCTTCTTATGTAGCTCAGTTTTCTTATACTTGGCTGGCAACCGAGGGTTCCTCAAGGTTTTCATTGATGTCACAATTAGCTCTACTTGCCACAATTTGGAGCTTGTAGTGGAAGCGCAACAACAGAGTTTTTAGAAATAAAGTGGAGAGTCCCCTTGAAGCCAGTGCCAACAACAAGGGAAGTGTGCTGCTTGAGCTTCTACCCTTGAGGAGTTTCAAGATTTTTACATTTCTGATATCTCAAGGGCTTGGAAGGTGTGTATTGGCTTGTCTCAAGGCCCTTGAGTGGTGTTTTCCACCTTTCTGTTCTGGTGTGGGGTGTATTGGGTGTGTGGGCTTTTCTTTTCCTTGCTGCTTTTTAATACTTCCATTTTGGTGCATTTCTAGTGCCCTTTTTAATCATTAATGAAGTTACCATTTCAAAAAAAAAAACTCCATTTTAAAAAAAATCATGATAAATGCACAAAAGCACATACAAAGCCATAAAATCCTTCATTACTACCACTAACTTGACAGCCTCCAAAGTTCAAAAGGCATACTAAAGATATCGTCTCCAAGATTTTCGTATGAGATCACAACTTAGTTCTCAACTTCTGATGAAATTTATTGTTACAATTTTAAATTCAGTCTTCCTTTTTTCAGAATGAATTTTAATTTAGGCTTCTTTCTATTGGTAATATTGTCAAGTAACATACATTTCCAGCTTTCAGATAGTCTAGATAGCTTAAAACTACAATGTTATCCTGCTTATAGTACTCACCCTTGTATGCTCAATGAGGCATCATAGACATGCTGAGAAGATAAGATTAACCCAATAAATGACAAAAACTTGTGACACTGACTTGCGTGCAATATTGGCTTTTTGAACCATTCCAAAATATTGCCTATTGTAAAGAGAAATATCACTTCTTTCTTTCCAGCTCAAGACAGACAAGTTATGGTTGGAACTGATACAAAAGGCATAGCTTAGTTCGATTTCATCAAATTCCAACTCCAAGAAATGATAAACAAAAGGGCCTTAGGAATGTAGGCAATAGATTCATACTAATATAATTGGGAGATTTGAAAAGAAATAAGTATCTAAGGACCAAGCCTCCTTCAAAACTAACTGAATAAATAAATGACTAAATAAAACTACTAAGTTAACTCGGTGTGGATAGGGAGGTTTGTACATGCCCCAAGGATTAGTTAGGTACTCTAAGAGGCCTGGACACCTTGGTCTTAAAAAAAACTACCAAGTTAAACAGAGTGGATGCTGCCAATATGGCACTGTAGGTATATATATATATATATATATATATATATGGGCAAATCTACAAAACTCCTAGGAACAAGGGCTCCATGTGGGACCCATTTTATGTTAAATCTTTTCTATTAAAATTATTTTTCTCGGTTTAAAATCAGATCTAACATTTTATAATTTTCATTTACTACATTTCTACCATTGGATTAATCATGATAGGACAAAATATTTATCCAATGATTCATTTTCTATGTTAAAAAATCAATTAACATCATCCAGCGGGTGGGTGGGTTGGGTTTGATGGCCTATAAAATTTCATCTTGATTGGATGTTAAGGCTGTCAAAATTTTAAATTTATCTAATGGTAGAAATTCATTGAGTTAGAGCAATGGGATTTAAAAATCAAATTGGTCTCAAATTCGGTACAAGTGCAATTACCGAGGGGAGGTTTAGGTGGGTTGAGGGAGGAATTGGATCCATTAGGCCAACTATCGGCCCCACAAACCAAAATTTGCATGGAAGTCTCATGATAATTATTCTGAAACGTGGCCATGGTGGTCCATATAGATTGGAGATGTCAATCAATGAGCCAGAGGGGTATGCCCCATTTGATCCAGTAAGGAATCGTTATGCCGAGGCCTTCATTCTGTTCCTCCAAATCAGGCCGACCCTCTAAAAGAGCGGGGGTTGGAATGGGGATCAAAACCAATCACATCTGCACCACTCCAGTGGTATCCTGAGCCATGTTTGTTGGCTGCTCAGTCAAATTTCCTGCAAAAAGACCTATACGTGTAGTTCTACTATCCTTCTCATTTTGTTCTCTCTCTCTCTATTCCCTAAGCCTCACATGTTCCAGGAGCTGATCTCATCCCACTTTTTTAAAGTACTTACCCTAAGGCGAAGAAGAAAGGTAGCCATCGGACCAGTCTCCGACAAAACCTAATATTGGAACCAACACCCAGAGAACCTTCCCTTCAATCAATACCATCTAAAGGTCTTCATAGTTGTTGTTTTTATCCGAAGGCGCCCACCGGCCCCTTATCCCGGTGAATGGTTGATTATATTCAAAGAGACCAGGGAGTTTACTTTGAATGTCTTGACGGACAATATGTTTTTGGTCTTAGACGGAAACCAACGATTTTTGATTTCGCTCTACAAGCCTTCTTCCCGGGGGAAGAAGACTATGTAGGATATAAGGGAATTGATTCAGAAGGAGGGGGGCCAAGATTCAAGAAATATTCATTCCAGGGGTCGAAACAAAGGTTAGTGCATCGACCCTAGGGTCCGATTTGATTACTTATTGGTTTTCTTAAACCCATTTTTCCTCCTCCTTTCTTTTCCACTTCTCCTTTTGTTCTCCCTTCCCCTTTCTTCTCCATGGAGTAGATTAGGGACTTGGGAGGCTTTTCTAAGGTAAGGAGGCCAAATCCACCAGGAAAATCATTCAGAAAATGGAAATGAACCAGAAGGGGTCGTCGCAGTGAGTCGACTAGGTCGACTCTACACTTCAATGCGTCGACTCTTAGGCCTCCGAGAAATTTCTCCAATTAGGAAGCTTTAGGTCACTCGACCTTTCCCTTGATCCTAACCCTCGGAAGCGAAGTGAGCTCGACCAAAGGAAGAGGAAGCGAGACAACTCTCGCTCAACAATTAAACAAGGACCTATTGTTCCTACTTGCTTTGATTAGCCCTCTCTCACGTTTTTCTCACTCTACTCGAGTAGGAAGGAGCGCGAGTGCGTGCGTGGCATGGAATGCATTCCATGCTTCTCCACTAAGGGGGTTTAGGCCATTTCTTCGGGACACCTAGGCTAAATGCACGGCAAACGTGTGTGTCTCCAACTCCAATGGCCCCGACTACGGAAGTTACCTCTCGAAGGATCGGTACGTGGGGTAGAAACGTTTTCCTAGAGACCCCCACTAATGCGGCAAAGGCTAACTATTTAAAAATGGTTCCCGCTCGTCATTTCCTACTTTTTTGCGGTCGATTCTCCAATCGGAGAATCGTCCATTTTTGTCGGAGAGTCGTCCGCTCGCCTATTTTCCCACTCCCCGTTTTCTGCTTTTTTGGGGTCGATCTAGCGACTTTTTGGGTCGATTCCCCGATGAAGAAGCCTTGGTTTGACTGCCTCCTGTACGCATATGCATGTCTATTTCTCGACCTCGACACATGGCAGATGGTCACTTCATCAAAATATTGCATTAGATGTAAGGCCTTTTGTCTGTACGGTATCAAATGCTCTTCTCGTACTCTGCACTCCTCATGTTTCTGCTTAAGAACCAGCTGGGAGTCGCCGTATATTTCGGACTTGGTTTGTTTAGTACAAGAACACGCCTGAATGATCAAGATGGAACGCGTACCACAAAAGCAGAAGTCAACATGTTATATAAAAGATTCATATGAAATTCAAAAAAGAAATGAAAGAAAATATTTGAATATTTGAAGGTTGGTTTTAGTCCATTCTTCCTTGCATCATAGGTAAGGCAAAGCGCTTTCTTCTAAAAAAGCATCTAGTTCCATCTTTCTTTCGTTTGTTAACCCACCTTTTTCTAAATCCAGAGCCCCACGTAGTAATTCGGGATCTATACTACTTAGAATGGCTCTCTCGTATTGAGAAATTCTATCTAGTGGCATTCGATCACAAAAGCCCTTGACAGCTGCATAAATCACTAGAATTTGTTTTTCAATTGGAAGCGGTTCATATTGTGGTTGTTTGAGCACTTCTGTAAGCCTTGCACCTCTATTTAGCAATGCCTGAGTCACAGCATCAAGGTCTGGCCCAAATTGAGCAAAGGCGGCCACTTCGCGATATTGTGCCAATTCCAGTTTTAAACTACCGCAGACTTGTTTCATAGCTTTCAACAGAGCGGCAGACCCAAAGGTGGAACTAGCACGGGCAAGAATCACCGGGAGGGGGGGAAAGACTCTCGACAAACCCTCTCCCTTCATGAATAACCTCTTACAAAGCCTCTCTCTAGTAAGTGACTCCTTTTCTAGTTCGACCTTCTGCGTTGAATCCCCTAATGAATCCTTTTCCTCTGAACCAGATGCCGAATAGGGGGAAGAATATAAGTAAGAAGAAGTAAGAGTATCTATCCAACATAGATTCCTCTAATTGAGGGATATTGGTTGTGGATAGGCGATGCTTGAAGTTCATCTGTTTCAACGTTCATTAGCCGGGCGGGAATTGAAGAAAAGAATTTTGAGTCGAAGTCTCGAAGTACAGTGAATCAGGTAGTTCCCCCGCGGGGGCGGCGGGGGGGGTGGGGGGGGGGGGGGGGGGGGGGGGGGGGGTGGGGGGGTGTCACCTCCCCCTCTTGATTGGAAAGGAGGTACGAGGAAAAGGGTTTCCACTGAGGATGCTGCCGACCGAACAACAACTCTGGACTATCCTTTCCCAGGTGGCGGGTGTGTAACAATGCAACTTCGCCCACCAACTTGTACACTTCTCTACCGGTCGATAGCTTTTATGCTCCAGTTGTGCATGATAGGGCCCCTCTATCCCTTACCCGCTTGACGAAACCGCTTGCTATAGAGACGCGGATGCTAGGAATTATTTAGTTCATGGGGAGAAGCCGATTGATGGAGTCAAAGAGCCCTGAAGGGGCGAGGAATATATATTGAGAAATTTGACCATCTTAAATCTATAAAGCTTAAAGAGTATTATGCTACTTCCAAAACATCATTATGCATTTGCTTCAAAGAGAAATTTGACCATCAATATGCATTACAGCTCTCTACTTCACCCTTTGTACTCACTGGTCATATTGTCCTTTAGCATCAATACTAAATACCTTTGTTACCAATTTGAAGAAATTAACATCCTTAAGTTATCAAAAAAGAAAGTTATCTATAATATACATTCACACACACACCGAGGGGGGAGAGAGAGGGGGGGAGAGAGTCCATTTTCTTCATTATTTCATTAAATGGAGTGGTACAGATGCATAGGATAGGGAGTATGCATGTATAACAGTTGTAGAATCCTTTAGCTACAAGAATAATAATGAGGTAAACAAATGGTCAAAGCTAAAACTGCATTCATAATAAAAAAATTAAAAAAATCAAAGCCAGAACTCTTGGAACAATATGCATAGATAGTCAAACAATAGAAAGTGAGAAAAAACATAGCATGCGCACAGTGAACATTTAATCACCTCAGAGAACTCCTGATTAGATATTGTGTCAATAGTTATAATCTCTGTCTTGTTTAAATTTAATATCTCGAGTGTAACATCTGTTGCCTTCTTGCCAGATTTATATGCCGCTGCTGCCTTCCCAGTACCTGTATGTGAAATCATTATTAATTTCATTGAGCATACAACCAAATACAAACCATTTAAAGGAAAAATTGCAAAAGCAACAGCAAGATGACTTGCCTACAATTTGAACAAGTCTATACACATCTTGTTTCTGACTTGCGCCAAAAATCCTTATTCTGACAAAAGAGCCAACAACCATGTTATGGAACTTGTCCATATCATCAAGCAAATCCTCCATCAAATTGCGTCTCAAGTAGACTAAGTTAATGTTGTGGACATCAATAGCAGCATAATCATCAAGATTAGCCTGATGTTCCCTTTCCTCAACCCTTTTACGTGTTTTTCGTTTCTTATCTGATACTGATTTTGTGATGGCATCAGTGTTGCTTTCGGATTCCATATTAATGGCCTCGCTATCTGTAACTCCCCCTTGAGTGTCATCAGTAGCATCTTTAACAAGAAAATGAGACTCAAGAAGCTTTAACATTTCAATATGGCCAACACGGGCTTTCCCAAACAAATTTTGAAGCCGTGTATCACAAACAATTTGACTCTTCTTGCGTGGATCACGAAGATTATTCCGTTTTATGTATTCAATTAACAGAGCCTGAACATCAAACTGGGATAGGACTGATGTATCGCCATCTTTCATGTATGCAACCAGCTCTAGGAGTTCACTGGAAGCCCATTCAGAACCATCTGACACATGTATCACTTCATTATGAACTGCCTTTTTTGCACTGGGAGAACTCTCTTCATTGGAACCAGATCTTGACCGTTTCTTTGGTTTTTTCCTTGCAGAACTACTAGCTGCATTATGCCCAGAAAAGCTGTCTGAACTGGAACCATGATCATCATTCGCATCATACAATTCACCAGATGATTCATCATTACGAACCAAAACACCAGATCCCTTCTGTGGATTTTTAGCCCCAGCAAGTTCATCTGAAGTTATTGACAACTTGTTCTTCAAGTCTAACCAATAATCCTTGAATAGATACTCCCAATTACTTTTGTCATCAAAATCTACTGCAGCCTGCACAAGTGTATCCAGAGTTCCAAACATCCAAAATTTAGTATGAAAGAAATGGATCACAAAAATACAGAAGAAACCATTAATCAATACTATAACAAGCACAAAATAAAGAATAGAGAATACTTTTTAAGCTATTCAACTTTCATTGAAAAAAACTTACTTGCCAAATATTAGAAATATGCACTAATTAACATAATTAAAAATGTAACATTAAAATGAAGTTGGAATCAAGCAAGAGTAAGAAAATGTGCAACAAACCAACAAGTTAAACTATAGTCTATTGTCGGCTGCAACATATAAGAGAGATTAGTAACTACATGTTTTTAACATTCATGCAATTAGTAACAATGAACAATAGAACAGAAAAACAATAACCCCAACCCCAAAGAGAGAGAGAGAGAAATAGAGAGAGAGAGAAGTTAAAATTTTCAACTTAAACAGGTTTTTTAAAAGATAATTGTTTTTTTAAGAACTAAAAGAACTTTCTTGTTGCTTTATAAAAATGAACACGACCTAAAGTAAATTCAACAAGCTGAGAATGTTTTCCATTACATGAAGAACTAGCAAATTCGAAACCACAAAAATGTCCATTTTAAACATGAGTTGTATCATGTTTAAGTTAATCAAAACTTTTTTGGGAAGTAATCAGAACCTGATTATATTACATTCAGGACCATGAGATTGTTCTCAGATGAAAAGAACCGCAATTACAATTTGAACAGGGCATACCATTTCCTTGTTTGGTGGAACATTTTGTTCTATCAGCATCACCGTTCTCATGCAAGTCCCACATAAGCCTTTGTCTCCTCTAACACATAAAAATCCAGCTTCCTTGATACACCCCCTGCACAATGAATATGTGCAAGTGTAGCACATATAATGCGAAGTCTTTTGACATTGACTGCATATATGCCAACCTGAAATTCATGACAATCACAAGTTGATGCATAAAACAACCGATCAAATAATGGCCATGCAAAAAAGGATCAAGTTCAAGAGGGTGGAAATCAGAAATAATGGTGCACACTGCCATGCTTTCATAAAGTATAGAGCACCAACAATTGCAAGAACAGCAAGCCACATGCCAAAGCCAAAAACAATTTCAAGTGTTTTTAAAGGTTACGTACACTTAAGAAATCTAGACAGTAACAAGAATTCATATTTTTTCTCAAAACAGAGACAAGGATAAATGCATTAACTAAGAAAACTAGAAGTACAAATTGCCTCATAAGAAAGCATACAGGAGCACTGCTAAGGAAGTAACAAATAGAATAACCCATCACTAGAAGAGAGAAGAAAAGATAACACCCAAAACCCTGTTAACCCTATTACAGTACATCCACAAAAGTCTCTCTTCTATCCACACCGACTTTAACAAGAAATCTAGACAGTCAACAGAATTCATATTTTTTTCAAAACAGATACAAAGATAAATGCATTAACTAAGAAAAGGAAAAAGTACAAATGGCCCCATATAAGAAAGCGATACAGGAGCAAGACTAAGGTAGTAACAAACAGAATAACTCATTACAAGGAAAAGAAAAGAAAAGATAACACCCAAAACCCTGTACACCCTATTCCAATGCATTCACAAAAGTCTCACTTTCAACAAGAAATCTAGACAGTCAACAAGAATTCAATATTTTTTTCAAAGCAGAGATAAAGATAAATGCATTAACTAAGAAAAGGAAAAAGTACAAACGGCCCCATATAAGAAAGCTATACAGGAGCACCACTAAGGAAGTAACGAACAGAATAACCCATCACAAGGAAGAGAAAAGAAAACACCCAAAACCCTGTACACCCTAAGAAGCAGGACAAGGGATAGGATAACCCTAAATACCTAATGAGGTTCCCTAAATATTAAAAGGAAATGGAAATAATGCACCCTAAATCTAAAATAGGCTGAAATTAATCAGTCAATTAATAATGGCAATAATTAATATAAAATTTATCACAAATAATCACGCAAAACATCCCTGGAATTTGAGGTAAATAAATACATGCAAGATTTAACAAAAGGGTGAAATAATTTTGAAGAAATTAAGTATATGTGATTTTAATTTTTTTTTAAAAAAGGCATATGGTCTTAAAGGAACACGTGCTTTAAATGAATAAATAGAAAAGGAGGGAAGGGCGATGGTTAATGAGATGGAATATGGGGTTATGTGGCAGCTAGAAAGGGATTGTGGAGTGGAACGGCAGTAAAGGGGTAGGTATTATGGAGAAACAAAGGCACGAGGTAGGGTTTATGTGGCTGCGACAAACAAAGTTCGTGGGGGTCACGGAAGTAGCGGCAAGGAGGTTTGGCTCTAAACAAGTATGGAGGTTCTGGAAGGTGGCAACAAGTCCAAAGGAGTTTAGGATGTTCAGGCGAAAGATTGGATCTAGGCGAAAGCCTAGGGGTTGAGGGTAAAGGGATTTGGGGCTTGTAAACAGTGACGACAGGTAGGGATGGATTAATGTAGCAGCAGGGGAGAGATGGAGATAACGGCAAGCCTAGAGAGGGAACTTGAGAGAGGCGACAGCCAAAGGTGGGTTGTTGGGGTCGGCGAAAGTTTAGGAGGGAGTAGGGAAGGGGCGGAAGCTAAGACTGGGGAGGGAATAGGCAGCAAATCTGGAGTTTGGCTTGGTTGGAAGCTAAAGGAAGAATAAGAAGAGAAAAGAGAAAGAGAGAGAAGAGAAGAAGATGAGCAGTACCCAGAGGGCTTCACGCCAATATCAATGGATTCACACCATCACACCATGTGCATAGCAGCAAAGGTAAATCTCTTTATTTCATTCATCAATGGAATAAGCTTACAAGAGGTACTTATATTGTTCACAAAAGCATATTCCCAGTTTGCCCTTACTAAAAAGAAAATAAACTGCATACTAACAAGGAAACTACTAATGAAGGAAACAAGCATGGAAAGCACGGAAATAGTATGGAGCAATCACAGAAATAACAAGGAGGGTGTATGCTCCACATCGCCTTATTACAATACATCCACAAAAGTCTCCCTTCTATCCACACTGACTTTCAACAGGAAATCTGCCACACAATTTGTGGACCTTCTGACATGTCTGAATTGAGTGGGTCTTTCACTGCAAGCCTTTCTGATATCGCTGCTCACTATATGGACCAACCTCCATATGACTTTTTCCAACCATCAGCCCAGGCTAAAGTTTTAAAGCATTCCTAGAGTCCCCCTCAATTATCAAATTCCCTAAACCAAGATTTCACCACAATTGAATAGCCTTTTTCATTCCTAAGCGTTTCACCTCATTGGACTCAATCAAACCCAAAGGTTATGAGAAGAACAGAACAATAACCCCCCTATCATAATGAGCAACCCCACCCATACCCGCTGGCCCTGGTTTACATCTCATTGCTGCACCACATTAAATTTTGAAAAACCCAATGCTAGGTTTTGCCAAATGTTCCTTACCTCCTTTTACTATGCCCCTTCCTCCCTCTCATGCACCCTCCCAAGAGTTATAGAAGTCGGACATAGAGACACCCTCAAACTCTTTGCCCCCCCGTCCAACACCTCCTCTACCCCAGATTCCTTCCCCTCAAAAATTCTTTGACTCCTCTACTTCAAATCCAACCAAAACACTACTGCAGGAATAACGCTCCACGCCACCCTACGGCTCCCTTAAAAGGGTCCCCCACTCCACTACCCTTTCGATGCTACCATTGAACACCCATTCACAACCCAAACAAGAATTCATATATAAAATAACTAAACAAGTTGGTCGTGTTGTCAAGGTGTGAGCCTAATTTTGTTGGAGCCCAAAGGACAAGGTTCATGTCTATGAGCAAGCCTATTTTTGATAAGTGTACCTATTTAGATACTTCCAAATATTTGCATCTCCATTAATTTGTGCATTTATGGCATCAACCTTAACAAAATACAAAAGTGCAACAAAGCATACACGCAATTATGCTTCCAAGCATATAGTATATGTACTTTATATAAAAACAAGTATATTATATATTAATTAGAGTACTGATGCAGACAGAGCATTGGACTAGATTGATTTATTTATTTAGAGGATTTTATTTATTCATACGAGGATCTGAGAGAAAAAACTGCAGCAATAGGTCCCATGAAGCACATACTGGAGCAGACCTTGTAGATCAAACTAGAGGGAAGGGCGAAACTGGTGGTCCAAAGTCCAAGTCCAGAAGTGGTGGTTCCTCACAGATCAAATGAAAAACACCAAAAAAACTGGGTGTACAAGCATACCAGACAGCCAATGGCAAACAGCACAGAAATGGGTCCCACCTTTGATGGAAGGTGGAGCACAGAGGTGCAATGGAAAACAGAGGCTGGGGCCACAGTAGCAAGAGTGGTAGACAGCAGTCCAAGGGAGAAACCAAACGGAAGGTACAGAAAAATTCCAGAAAACTGGGATTCTGCCACTGCAGAAGGTGTCGTGCCCTTACTAGGATGTCCGAGTGTCAGAACTCAAGGCAAGAGGCTACAAAACCGTTGTAGATGATAAGGGTATGTAAGGGTGATTCCAGTGGAAGAATGCTTGTGCGAGACAATGCACAGAGCTAGACGATATAGGCAGAAAACCAGAAATCTGATTTTATGGAATGAAAATGCCGATGGAGAAAAACACAGCCAAAAACAAATCCGTGGAAAGCAGATCTGCAAGGCCACCTCACAGATGGATAGGCCCTCCAAAAACGACAAGGAAGGATGGTGTCCCGCCGTCAGAAGCTGCTCCAGCAAATAGATCGAAGGCCGAGAAGGGGCTGCCGCAGAGGACAAAGGCATGTGTGATAGAGTAAACTGGCGAACAAAAAGGGATGGGAATATTTTATGTGATGCATACAGAAGAAAGAATCATAGTTGTCCTCCCCTTACTGGTGTGATTGCAACCAGGAGAGGGAGATGGAGAAAGGGTGGCGACGGTCTCTCTCTCACACGACTCAGAAATTGAACGCAGGATCTTAACTCGATACCATGTAGAAGGTGATGAGGAGAATAATCTCTCTTGTATTAATTTACTAAATAGAAGCCAAATATATATAGAGTACAAAGGATAATCTGTCACAATATTTGAAGATCCTAATTTCCTAATTAAGAGATTACACAATCAATCATAATCTAATCTCTATCAACAATAAATGGAAAAACATCTTTAATAAATCATAATATATCTCAACAAGTAGGCCAAAAGAAAACAATGAATTTGATTATCGAAGGCTGGGGTTGCAACCCATCTAAAAGATGAGATTTGGGTTGGTTGATGGGCTTTTAAATAAGGTTTTAAGGCAGTCTTACATGCAAACAGCAGCTACAAGGAAGATCAAGAGAAATACCTTTGGAGAAAAAAAAAACAGAAATAGGATGGAAATCACTCCCTAGCTTCACACCATTAATCCCTTCACAGGAAGTCTCATTCCCACATGCCTCGGGAAGAAAAATATTTCATTCATTCATTGCTTCATTGCTGTTTTTTTCTCTAATTACAGTCCTATTTATAAAACACAATAACTACCCATAACTTTGTACTGTAACTACCCACATTGTCATTAACTACCCACACTATAGTTTTACAAAATTATCTGCAGAATTAACTGCAATAATTGTTGTTAACTGCCCAAGTAACTAGCATTCTCTGCATCAGCAACGACAGACACCTCAGGTCCCACCACGAACCCCCACTCTGATGAGAGTCTTCAATCTGCTATGCCATCAACCCACAGTAAGATGTGGGACTTCTTCTTCCTACGCCTTTGATAAACTTTGTACCTTGGGATGTCTGCATCACATCTTCTTCAAAATTAAACATTAAAAAAAGACCCATAAAAACCATTCCAAAAAATAAATAACTAAATAGTATATGCGTGCCAGATCATTGCAACACATGGTCTAAAACCAAATTAGTTATCAAATTTGCAACCATACACAATGTGATACCGTGCCAAGATAGAGTTGAACAATCACAGAAAGGTGAAATAGTAAGATGCATTTCTGAATATTCGCCATATCCTTGAAGGTTTCATGATGCAAAACAAGCTCTGAAACTAGATATGACGCAGGACGAAAGTGAAATGTGCCCTAAAATGAGGTTATGACATTCAAAACCCTAGATCTAGAATGTAATGGAGGAAAATAGGAAATCCAAATAACAACTACTGTTATATCTAAGAATATGCAATTAAAACGTCGACTTAAGAAGTTAATATTCTGTAATCAATGATTAAAACAAGATCCTACGCAAATAACATCACAAAATCAAAAGAACTAAAGAGATCCATGGCATGCAAGCATACTAAACCATAGAAGTAATCACAAATTGAGTTAGGATCCCCAAATATCCTAAGATCAAATTCAAGTTGTCCTAAAATTCCCCACACAAGTGAAAAGTACAATTCCGCAATGGATATCCGAGTCCTACTTGAATCCAAACCCCAAAAACACCCGAATAGGCCTAAGAAATGAGTTGTTTAAAGCATCTGCATAAAATAGTTCACGGCAGGGTGGGAAACCAAAACAGAAGGCAAAAGGTGTCAAAAAAAAACCAAAAGGACCCTGTCTGTATGGTCGTACGGCCAAGTGGGGTTTGAGTTGTAGCGGTCTGCAGAGCACAGATTTTGCCTTGGAGGGGAAGTTGGAGAAGAAAGAAAGGGAGAATAAAAAGAAAAGAGAAGAAGAAGAGCTTAGGAGGAGGAGATAGAAGACACCTCGTTTGCTTGGAGTCACACCATCTATCTTCACAAGAGAGTTTTCAAAAAAAATCTTCACTCATATTCTATTCTCAAATAATGGGTGCTTACAAATATTTAAAAAAAAAAAAAAACTTAAGAAACTCTAGAGACACACATGTGTGCTACATGTGCAAACAACACAAACTGTCCAAAATAACTTATGACATCCCATAAAGTTTGATACTCAAATAAAATAAAATAAACAATAAAATAAACTTCCTAAATCAACTAGTACACTCTAATAATGATAATGACAACTCAGATTGGCTAGATCCATCTAAAAGGTTCAGATTAATCACCACAATCTGATAGACAAAAGAAGCTCTCAAAACCCAATCTGATAAAATGAACGATCAATCAGGCCTTACAAGCAATCTAATTACAGATTTATGCACACACATTAGATTTGATGGTCATCTCCAACCATATTATTCTGATGGTTGTGCGATGTCGCTTCCAATATCTCTAATAGACTTAGTAGCTATCATGGACGTCCTTGTCATTTCACTTCTCCTCAAAATGATAACTTCATGATGCATTAAAGGAATAAAAATGAAGCCATACAAATCTAATTCAAGAACAAATTAAAATAAGCTTAGAAAGGAATGCAGCATCTCCAAGAAAAACAAGAACCAAGACCAAGGTGTCCAAGCCTCTTAGAGCACCTAATTAATCCTTAGGGCATTTACAAACCTCCCTATCGACACACACCGGGTAAAACTATAAGGAGTGGAAACAAGAACCCTCTTATTACATCCCATAAAAAGACCCAAATGCTCATTCCAGCATGTATCAGTACTAGAATGAAAAACATCCCCACTGCCATTGAACCAGCTGCCCATGATATAACTTAATACATGGCATTGTCCACTGTCTAATTGCCTTTGTCACTCTTATCCCGATACCTTCTATAATTTCTGCCTTCATCCCAAAACCTTCTACCGTTTCTTAGAATTACTTCGACTCCACAAAGTACTCAAATCACTAAAAACCACCCATGGAGGAATAATGCTTTGTACCGAAGCATTGAACCACCCAAACATAAACTCAAAGAGAGAAAGAGAGGTCACCTATGAAGCACTAAAAAAAGCATGCCACCTCTTCACTAAAAATAGTAGGGCTGAAACTCGGGTCGGTCGAGTCGGGTTTCAATAAATCCGCCACGAGCCAACTCAAACCAAGTGTTGTTTTATAACTTGGTGCACTCGGGTCTAGTTCAGTCGGGTCGGGTTGTTTTTAAATTTCTCAACCCCACGCGACCCAAATTTCATGCGGGTTTTATTTATTCCAACCCGACCTAACCTGAGATATACAAATACATAACCCAAACCACCATTAATTTCTCGGGTCAGGTCATGCGGGTCGAATTAAAACCCGACCAAGTTTCACCCCTAAAAAATAAACATGCAAGGAAAGGATATGAAGAAAGAAAACAAAACAAAAAAACGCCATTCCAAATGCCCAGCATCATATTAATTACCCTTGGCACGACCACTTAGGTTCCTTTAAGATTTCTAAGATCTCCCCCAATTGGAACATATCTGAAGCAGTAATACTCGTGAGGAAAGCAAACTAACAATTACCTACTCTAAGATAAATATGAAACTTAACTCTCCCGGTTAGTATTTTTATAAGACATTGCTTACTCTTACATATTATTGTTTTGCTGCATAATTGATCTTTCAGATTTGCATGTTGCTGGTTTTCCCTCTAGAACCACACCGTGTGCTGTTTCACAATATTTGCTTGCATGATGGATGTTCCAAGCTTAACATAGGAAGATACTAGAAACTGATAAATATACATTCATATACATTGTCCATATAATTAACAGGGAATCACTTTGAAACATTAAACACTACATGTTAGTGAAAATAGCAGCCAAAGAGCTTCCACTGTTCCATAAAGGACAGCCCAATAATGGAAGCAATAATAAAGCTCAACTTGATTCTACCATGAAAAAATCCAGCCAACAGTTTCCTTTGCATGCCAGCGCTTCAACAAGTACTGAGTTACAGCTAAAAACTCACATAGCTCCACCAAATAATATAAAATAAAGTATGATAGATAAATTACTAAAATCCTTCCTTCAAATATAATGATAATTATAATAATAGAATAAAGGACAGATATAAACAGCACAAACAA
The DNA here is from genome assembly GCA_022113865.1 of Chimonanthus praecox. Taxonomy (NCBI): domain Eukaryota; kingdom Viridiplantae; phylum Streptophyta; class Magnoliopsida; order Laurales; family Calycanthaceae; genus Chimonanthus; species Chimonanthus praecox. The sequence goes on along the minus strand of CM039093.1, from coordinate 49,356,041 downwards.
TCTACATACCACAATTCCATCGACCCCTTGACCGGAAGAATGACTCATCTCGATTAATACATGATGGGTGATAAGCCTTCGGGCAACCCCTGAAATTGCAACAGAACTTCTTATCAGGAAGGGGAATAAAAAGAAGAAAACATTTCACCGTGAAGCCCAGTGAAAGTAAGAACAGACCTCCGATCACAGAGAACGAGGTTCCCGCCATCAAAGCAGATGAAACACACGTCCTCCTCTTCCATCTTTGGCTTAGATTGAACCCGCAATGCTGCCCGGCCCCGCTTCTTCTTCCCTCCACCTTTCCTGGGCCTTGGAGCCTCCACCACCATGTCCACAGCCACCTCTGTCTCCAATGCATCCTTCGCCTCCAATGCATCCTCGGTCAGTGTGTCTTCCTTCACCGCTTCCGTCTCTGCATCAGTAGTCCCCTTCTCCACCTGTGTCTCCATCATCTCATTTGCTACCTCGGTTTCTGTTGCCTCCTTTTCCACCTTCACCTCACTTGCCGCCTCAATCTCCGTCACCTCCTTTGGTGTATCCATCTCTGTCACGTCCGTCAGTGTCTCACTCACCATAGCTTCCGGCGGTGTCCCTCTCTCGTTAGCCTCCTTTGGCACCTCAGTATCTGTCACTACTGTTGGCATCTCTGTCTCCGTAATCTCCTTAGACGTCTCTGTATCCGGCACCTGTTTCAGGTGTTCTGTCTCAAGCACCAATTGAGGCGCCTCTGTCTGCAAGCTCTCGTGGGGCATCTCCATATCGATTGCCCCTTTCGACAGCTCAGACACCATCTCGTCCACCACTTCCATCTCGTGCGCCGGAGGCGGGACCCCTTCTTCAACGGCCGGGAGTGAGTCGAAGAAGAGCGAGTCATCCAAATCGGGAAACCCATCGCATTTTGGAAGGCCATGGTGTTCGGCTTCCACCATCAATTCCGCCCCACCAGAATCCTCCGCTTGCCCACGCATGTACACATCGGACATCTCCTCTTCCTCCTCCATGTTTTCCACAGAATAGCAAAGCAAACCCTAGCAATAAAAACAATAATCGAAATAGGTTTCTGAATTTCGGTCAGCCCTCGCCCTTTTCAATTCAAACACATGCCACGAATGCTGAATGGCAGATTTCGGGGTGTTTGGCTGAGGGAGAAAAGAGGGAGAATTGGAGAAAATTGATGAGAGAGAAAGAACGAGGATAGAATGTAAGCAGGTTAGAGAGAGAGAGAGGGGTTTTATACTTCGATTTTATCTTTGCAGTAACTGCGTCTGAATGTGAGCGCCACGCTAACGGACTTGCGGGTGCGCCAGGTGTCCCACGTGAGTACGTCACTGGTTGGAAATAAGAGCCGTTGATTTTGTGGGCCCCGATCTAATGGCCCTATTTTATGATCCCGCATTTGTGGGTCGCACTGTCCTTACCACGCTGGTTATCTGCCTTACCCGACTCAACATGTCATAGAGATGGGTATCTAGCTAAAGACTTAAAGACCCTATTAAAAAAATTAAATGAGAACACAAAACAAAGAAAATTAATAAGTATGTTGGAGTTTTATATTGTAGTAGTGAAAAAAATATAATTAATTGATATATCTCACATTCTCTTAAATTAAAGAAGTTTTTAGTTGAATAATGAAAGATATTTATTCTGATTTTTTATTTTAAGTTCATTTTCCTTTATGTGTTGCTCTATTTTTATGTATGTTTATTAAGTGAATGAGTTAATTGATCAAACTTTAATGATGCATCAAATGAACAACAATCTAAGTTGCATTTGAATTTAGAGAAAAAACAACATTATAAATTACTTAAGTTCGTCATTAAATGGTCTCGCATTTGCCATCTACACTAATGCAAGTCGTCAGCGTAGGCATTTTGTAAATTTTAACATCTTTAAAGCTAGCAAAAAATATAAATTAAAAATAAATTAAGGTGATGATCAATTCATATGCTTTAATTTATTCATAGAAGTTGAATATTGAGGATTTTATGTTCAAATCTTTTATGATTCTATAGTCCCCATATTTTTTAAGGCAAATGATTATAGAAACATAAGCCTTTCTAAGGATATTGAGGATTTTATGTTCAAATCTTTTATGATTCTATAGTCCTCATATTTTTTAAGTCAAATGATTATAGAAACATAAGCCTTTCTAACTTTAGTGATATTTTTAGACCTCATACAATGATTTATGATCTTCCAACTAATCCACTTTTTCATAATCTAAAGTGAGTGGTTACAAAAGTTATCTTAATGAATCTCAGTACAAGAGTTTGATTTTTATGCCTATTTATTAGACCTTGAAAATTTATGAAAGTAGAAAATAGAAAAAAGAAAAACTTATAATAAATAAAACCTTCTTAATTCTTGGTATGATTTTATTGGTGTTTGGCATCCAACCAATATAAATATAAGCGATACATTTTTAAATATTCTACTCTAAATACTGTTAATTTTGTAAGCTCCATATGCGAATTTCTAGCCTTTTGATCGATTCACATTTTATAATCGAAAGGAGTCTTACAAAGAGATTTAATGAATCGCAAAAAATGAAAATAAAGTGTATAAGCTCTTTTAAGCTCTAAAATGGGTCTTAAATCTCATCCCCTCTCTCTTAAGCCCTTTTTACAGCTTTCACAACCATTTTATTATTGTTGAATGCACTAAGTCTATTTTACATGGGTCCACTATTTATAACACAAACTATTTTTAATAAAAGTGATTATGTTAAATTTCACATCAAATGTGTAATGACCCGATCCGAGATCACGCGAATTGATGAGATCTTAGACTTCTAATTCGTGATTAAGAATTAACCCGTTACGTAGATCTCTTTTGTGGGCTTTCCAACGAGCTCAAGATTAACCCAATCCGACCTCCAGACGTCAAGTTATGGACCTTTGAAATTCAAAATATTGTTTGATGTGAGGATCTAGGGGTTACCATTAGATGATCTGAGGAAAATCATAATTTTTTATTTATTTTAAAAATGATTGAATAGTGCTAAAAAACTTTGAGGTTCATTTTAATTGTTGTTTTGTATCTAAAAATTCTGAAGCTGACACACTCGTTCCCTCAATTAACTGAATATAGAGGATTTGGAAACCCACTTAAAATACCTCGATTTTCTCTAAAAATTGCATTGAGTGCGACATTTTAAAAGCCAACTTCTTAACTCTTTTGAAAATTCTCCGGATTTCCGATTTCGATAAAAACGATTTTAATAAACTGCTTTCAAATTAGAGAGAGTACCAAAACTTTTAATCACCAAAAGGATTTGACGAAGTATGATTTTTAAACGCCATGTTAGATAAATTTTTAAGACTTTAAAACCCGCTTGACCCATTACCATTGATTTAGTTTTGAAAAGGATCAAAACCTCTTGAATCAAATGGCTTCTTGTACCTATTTTTTAACCAAGTTTCCCCAAAGAACTAATTTTAGTTCTCTGAACCCGTATGTAAAGTCACAGTTGTGCCCTCCAAGTTGGTGTTTCTCGGGTACGCACAATAAACCCAAACCACAACCCGTTGAGCTGAGACATAAGTCTCTAGTATAAATTGGTGTGTGGACTCGTTGTTATAATTAGTTCAAATATGTTAAGGTTCAAGTATATCTCTTGTAAAATGTTGGTGTATTAATATGTGGTAATTAAATATTGTATTGAATTTAAAATAAGCATTTCCAATATTTTTTATATAAAAATGGATATGTGATAAACTTGCCAAGTATGATTAACATGCTAAGGTGAATGCATGTTTTGTACATTGATATGTGTATTAGATTTTAAGCTCTGTGAATGTTGTCATGGATTCTCTCTATTGTATGCGAGGTTGGTCCACGAGACAATCACCAATTCATTAACCGTGAGGTTGTTCCGTGGAAGAACTATTGGGTATAATATGCGAGGTTGTAGCGTTTGAGTACGAGGTTGTACCGTAATAACCCACAAAATGTTGAATAGTAAATGGGCTTTTGCGAGGTTATTCCGTTGTTGCGAGGTTGTCCCATTATAGGGCGAGGTTGTTCCTATTGTGCAAACACAAATGTCAGGTAGTTTCACTTAGTCGCGAAGTGTTGATCCGTGTAAATGCGAAGTGTCGGTCTGTGTAGACGCGAAGCATAGTATTTGCGAGGTTGTTCCGTGTAAATACGAAGGTTGTACCGTATTGATTCACCCTACGATTCCATGAGTTGCATGAGTGACATGTTTGCAACTTGTATTGTATATGTTGGATGATAACCATGTGATACATGCATATTATAGTAATTGTGATACCCCGCACCTTCAGAGGTCTTGTGTGTGAGGGTGGTGTGGGAAGAGAAAAAAGCCAAGGAAGGCACTAAAAGTCTCATATCGCCCAGGGAGTTGGAAGTGCTATGGTATATAAGTTGAGATATCTCCACATTCTAGCACAAGGCCTTTGGGGACGTGATGTATGGGCTCACACTCCAAAGTAAAACCATGGGGGCCCAAAACGGACAATATTGTTATTAACGGAAAGTCCTCAATAGATTGACTTTCCGATACTGTGTATCTGTAATTATTCTCTTCCCCAATCAAGGGATTGTAATTTGTATGTGATTGATTATTTCCTCATTTATGAGGCTTGTAAATCCTTTTTATATTGATATCAATAGAGAGGCAAAATTGTCAAATTCCTAAATTCTACATGGTACAGAGCCAAAGAATCCTCTAACAGATTTTTTTTTTACCGTCCCTCACCCTTCTTGAGGCTCTCTTGTGTGCGTCGTCTGCATCTCCGTCTTCCACAATCTACAGTTGCTACTCCTGTGCATTTGTCGTTTTCTTCATCCTTCTCGCTGGGCTCACTGCCTCTTCTTCTTCCAGACCTCGCCAATCTTTGCCATGGTTCTCAGATCAGATTTGTTCGATATGGTTCATCTCCACCTTCAGATCTCTGCTCGCTGCTTCTGCACAGTTCTCGCACACACTGTTCAGATCGGTTGCTCTCCGATTAGTTTCTCCCAACTCAACTTTGCCCAAATATGCTCGATACACGGTGTTTCGATCTGCTTTGCCTTCTCTGCTCTCAGCAGATCTACACTCCCTGCTCGCGGCTCCTCTCCTCTTTGCAGCCAGATATGCCGCTACTTCACCGACTCCAATCTGTTCCCTCGCATCTCTCTTCTTCAACTCTCTGCTCCTCTGCCCCCCACCGTGTTGTTGCTGCCTCCTGATTGCTTCTTCTCGCTGAGATCTACACCGACCTTTTCCTCTCTGCTTGTCCCTATTGCTGCTGATTTCTCTCTTCCCGACGTCGGCTGCACCCGCGGTACCCCCTTCCACTGTGTACCTCTTGCCTCATTGTCTGCTCATTCTCCCTGCATACTTAGCTGTTGTTACACGTGAACTGCATCCTTTGCTACTGTTCATCTCTTGTCGTTGCTGTCTACTAGATCCCATATTAAAAAAAAAAGGGACACCCCTTTTGCACCGTCGACCAGTTCACCTTCCCAACATGGCCTCATCAGCAGCTTCATCATCATCCTCCTCTATCCATACCAATGTTATCAAACCCGACCCGACTCGCGGGTTAAACCAGGTTTAACCGAGACCCGTCTACTAGAAGGGTTGGGTCGGTTTAAAACCCGTAAAAAAACTACTCAACCAGTGGTTCAACCTGGTTTTTTTATTAAACCCGTGACCCGTTTTCACTTAAAACCCGTTTCTAAATATAAAAAATAATAATTTTAAACGCTGAAAATCTGGAATGGATTGGACAGGACTCCTGATGGGAGTCAAATCACGTGCAGAACGGGGTTTCCATTTTCCAAGGCTTTTCTATCGATACTTAGATTCCTTCTCTTCTCTCAAGCCTCAGTCTGTCATTTCATTTATTTCAGGATGATGGCTTTCTTAGAGTAGTCCAACTACAATGTTTTACAATATTGCTTTCAAATGTGTAAAGGAGTTCTAGGTTAGCATTGGATTATTTTAGAGTCTAGTCAACAACATATTGTTTTATTATATATTTATTTTTATTCTTTGATAAAGGTATCAAACTTATATTGATATTTGTGTAATATTTTTATTTTGATAGAAATTTGAAAAAAAAAATTGTTTTGAATTTTTTATCTAATATCCAATATCTTGATGTGTTTTGGATATTAATTAACAATGAGTTGTTAGATGATATTTTGTTGGAATGATATTAGAACATGAACTTTAGATTATTAAGGTATTTACAATTATGTTTGTGAGAGCAAGAATATATTTTTTACGAAATATAAATTTAGTTAATAATTTAATATTATTTATAATATTATATTGATGGCACGGGTTTGACTACGGGTCAACCCGGTTGAACCTTATTTAACCCACTCTACCTCCAAGACGGGTCGGTTTTTAAAACATTGGTCCATACCATCACCATACCCAATTTCTCCCATATTGTCTCCATCAAATTAATGGAGACAAATTACCTACTTTGGCATGCTCAAATAAAACTCTTTTTTATTGGTCAAAACTATTGGTCATTCATTGATGGCACCTCTCCTTGTTCCTCTCAGTACCTCTCCACTGATGATCCTTCCAAACCAACACCAAACTCCTCCTACACAAGTTGGGGTTCACATGGATCAAACCCTTGTTGGCATCTTTAATGCTACACTTTCTGAACATGTTCTGACGCAGGTAGTTGGTCTCTCCACTTCCCGTCAGATTTGAGAATGCTTGTAGCACAACTTCTCTCAACAGTCTCTTGCCAATGCAACTCATCTGCGCTTCCAATTCTCTTGCTGACTCTCTTGCAGCCATCAACCAACCTGTCATCAGTGATGATCTTGTCACTTCAGTCCTTCGGGGCCTTGGACCTGATTATTCGATTCTTGTCACGGCTCTCATCAACTTCCCACAATTGCCCGTCTTCTCGGATCTTCGGGCACGACTTCTCTCATTTGAGTCACACCTCTCTCTCTCATCACCTCGCAACTCTACCTCTTCCCCACCAACGACATTACTCTTTTCTCATGGTCGTGGGCACTCCTATCGTGGAGGTCGCGATAGTCATGTTAGCTTTGGTGGTCGATCCGACTTTTCTCAATCTGGTCGTGGCACCTCTGGCCGTGGTGGTCCAATCCGTGGCCATCGAGGTCGCGGCTGCATGTCTTCATCTCCGGGCATTCTCGTGCCTCCCTCTTCGCCTCTCATTCAATGTCAGATCTGCTCTCGATATGGTCACAGTGCTCCCACTTGCTACAACCGCTACCTATTGTGCACACTGGTCATCTTTATCTTTCTTCTGGTTCATCACAGTTTAATCAGTCTAATATTATTTATGTTCCCCATATGCATAACAATTTGTTATCTGTCGCACAATTCACAAAAGATAACTCTGTTAGCCTTACCTTCTTTCTATGGGGATTTCTTATTCGTGACTTATACACTGATTCTATTTTGTTTCAGGGCCGAAGTGAGGCTGGTCTTTATCCCACTCGTCCCACTCGTCATGCATCAGCGGCTTCGCGCTCTTCGGCGTCTCTTTGGCGCTAGTATCTTTATCACCCTTCATCTAAAGTCCTTCAAGTTCTTACATCCAATAAAAGCTTAGGCTCCTCTTTTGCATTTTCTTCAATAAGTTTTGTACAGATTGTGCTTTAGGAAAGTCTATTCGACTTCCTTTTTCTATTAATGAGAATAAAGCTTTAGAACCATTTTATTTAGTTCATTCTGATATATAGATGTCACCTATTTCTTTTGTTACTAGTTATCGTTACTATGTATTGTTTATTGATGACTATTCTCGTTACTCTTGGATCTTTCCCATGCGACACAAGTCTGAAGTCTTTTCTCACTTTTCTACATTTCTTAAATTTGTTAAAAATCAGTTCTCTACCTCCATTAAACAATTCCAGAGTGATGGCGGTAAAGAATATGATAATCACACATTTCAACATTTGTGTGCATAAAAAGGGATTCGTCACCGCTTCTCCTATCCTCATACCCCACAACAAAATGGACTTGTGGAGCATAAACATCGCCATATTTCTGAAATAGGGCGTACATTACTCATTGCTTTTCATCTTTCCCACACTTTATGGCTTGAGGCCATATGCACTGCTGTGTACCTTATCAATCGCCTCCCTACCCTCATCCTTAATTGGTCATCTCCTTTTCAGACATTGTTTCACTACACACTTGAGTACATCTCCCTCCGAACATTTGGTTGTGCATGTTATCCTTATCTTGCCAATTATGTTACTAACAAATTGCAACCAAGATCTGTTGAATGTGTGTTTCTAGGTTACAACTCTCACCATAAAGGCTATAGGTGTCTACATCCGTCCACTGGCCGCATCTACATTTCCAGACATGTTATGTTCAATGAAGTCGTCCCTACACATCTGGTTCCTTACCAATTGCTGAACCATCTTCTCCTCACATGGTCTTCATTTCCCTTCTTCCCTCGCTGGCTTCTACAACACATGCTCCTGTTTCCACAGCTCTTGCAGAGCCATCACACTCTTCCATGGTCGCCCCTGAGATGGACACTTCACTCTCTATGGTGGCAGCCACTTTGCCCCCTTCTGTCTCCTCCACTCCAGATGTTGTTCCTGCTACACCGGCAAATACTCACCCTATGGTGACTAGTGCTAAGGATGGTATTTTTAAGCCCAACAAGAAAGTGGTTGTTGCCAGTGGCCACCCACTCCCGCAGGCCTTTGCCTCTATGGTCTCATCTTCCGATATAAAGCCTACCTGCTTCACTCACGTTGTCCGCTCTGCTGATTGGAGACAAACAATGCATGATGAATTCAATGCTCTCTTACGGCAAAATACTTGGTCTCTTGTTCCACCCAGTTCGCATCTCAACACTGTGGGCTGCAAATAGGTCTTTAAGATCAAACGTCGCTTTGATGGTAGCATTGAGTACCACAAAGCGCGCCTCGTTGCAAAAGGTTTTCATCAATAAGTAGGCATCGACTATGATGAAACCTTCAGCCCTGTCGTCAAGCCCACCACAATCCGCACTGTTCTCAGTCTTACGGTCACCTCTGCCTGACCCACTCATCAGCTTGACGTCAATAATGCTTTCCTTCATGGCTACCTTATTGAAGACGTTTATATGATTCAACTGCCTGGCTTTGTTGATCCTCGTCGTCCTCACCATGTTTGCAAACTACACAAAGAGATCTATGGTTTGAAGTAGGCTCCTTGCGCATGGTTCACCAGTTCAGTTCTTTTCTTCTCTCTTATGGATTCATTTAAAGTAAGGCTGACACTTCTATGTTCACATTTCGCTAGGGCTACAGTATTATGATTCTACTTCTTTATGTTGATGATATTGTCTTGACCGGCAATACCCCAGCTCTTCTCCAATCTTTTATTTACACACTGGGCTTTGAATTTTAAATTAAGGATCTTGGCACTCTTCACTACTTCTTTGGCCTTGAAGCAACTTCTGCTTCTCAAGGGTAACATTTGTCTTAGACCAAATACACCCGGGATATTTTTCACCGTCATCAGATGTTTAACTGCAAACCATGTTCAACGCCTATTGTTGTTAAGACTAAGTTGTCTTCTTTCTCTTATAGCCTGCTCTCGGACCCACTGAGTATCGCCAGCTTGTTGGCGCCCTTCAATATCTCACCCTCACAAGGCCTGATATTGCTTTCGCTGTACACATGGCCTCTTAATTTATGCTTGCACCTCGTACACCTCATTTGGACGCCATCAAACGATCCTTCGCTATCTCAAAGGCTCCCTTGGTCGTGTTTTGCCTCTCCTCCATGCGACTCATCCTCTTCGCCTAGTTGCTTACTCTGATGTTGATTGGGCCCGTTGTCCTAATAGTCGTCGCTCCACTACTGGTTTCTGAATTTTCTTGGGTCCCAACTTAATTTCAACCAACTGTTTCTCGCTCTAGTGCCGAAGCCGAATACAGGGCTCTTGCTTATACCTGTGCCGATACTATCTGGATTCAAAATCTCTTGCGTGAACTTAGATTTCCTCTCTTCTCTAACGGTCCTTCTTTGTGATAATCTCAGTGCCACATATATGGCTGTTAATCCTGTCTTTCATGCTCAGACTAAACACATAGAGCTTGATTATCATTTCATCAGTGAACGGGTTACCGCTGGCACTCATCAGATTCAGTTTATCTCCTCTCTGGATCAACTTGTTGATATCTTTACAAAGGGTCTGCCTACGCAACGCTTCTCTGCGCTTAGCTCCAAACTCGTCGCTCTTTCCCCGCCGAGTTTGCAGGGGAGTATTAACGTAAAGTCCTCAACAGATTGACTTTCCGATATTGTGTATCTGTAATTATTCTCTTCTCCAATCAAGGGATTGTAATTTCTATTAGATTAATTCTTTCCTCATTTGTAAGGCTTATAAATCCTTTTTATACTGATATCAATAGAGAGACAAAATTGCCAAATTCCTAAATTCTACAATTGTCTTAGCGGGGCGGGGTGTTACAAATAGTTTCAAAGCAAAGTTCAACTCTCAGACCCAGAGATGAGTTATAGTGTGGTAGAGCTGGGGGCGACTCTTGTTTAAGGGGTGAATAGTGATACCCCGCACCTTGAGAGGTGTGTTTGAGGGCATAGTGGGAAGAGAAAAACACTAGGGAGGTTGCTAAAAGTCTCATATCGCCTAGGGAGTTGGAAGTGTTATGGTATATAAGTTGGGATGCCTCTCCCTTCTAGCACGAGACCTTTTGGGGTGTGATGTATGGGAGCAAGCTCTAAAACAAAGTCGTAAGGGCCCATTTGGGTCTAAAACGAACAATATTGTGCTAACGGGGCAGGGTGTTACAAATGATATCAGAGCATGGTTCAACTCTCGGACCCAGAGGTGGGTTATAGTGTGTGGTAAGAGTCGGGGACGACTCTTGTTTAAGGGGGTGTATTGTAATACCCGCACCTTGAGAGGTGTTGTGTGTGAGGGCGGTGTGGGAAGAGAAAAAACAGGGAGGGCGCTAAAAGTCCCATGTCTCCCAGGGAGTTGGGAGTATTATGGTATATAAATTGGAATGCCTCTCCCTTTTAGCACCCGACCTTTGGAGCGTTATGTATGGGCACATGCTCCAAAACAAACCCGTGATGACCCATTTGGACTCAAAGCAGACAATATTGTGCTAGCAGAGTGGGGTGTTATAGTAACTGATATAGTGTTATTGGCATGCTTAGTTGATAATATGATGTATGGTACATGTTGTTTCTCTTTACTTGGTTGGTTAAGCTTATTCCCTTACGATTTTAGGAACTCTGCTTGAGGAAGGTTTAGACTAACCTCCGCTATTGGTTTAAGGGATTTGGGTGCTCTTGCATTTCCCGTTGAACATAAATTATTATTTTTTATTAAATAAACACTAAGAATGGTTATAATAATCCTATGTTTATTTGAATCCCTATTTGATTTGGATATATAAGAATATTCCAGGGTTTAGGGTTTCCGCATTTATTGTCGATCTCTGATGACACTTACAATATAAGATGGGATCGATATTAACGATATTATCCCCATGATCAAACTTAATGAATCGCTATCCCATCCTCATTTTGGTATGGAAATCTAGTGGGATACATGGTATGACTTCCATTTGTAATGATGCGTAGAAACATGCTAGGACCCCTTTGTGAGTATATGGGACCCTCTTATGGAGAATTTGCATGTGCAGCTAAGATTCATTGATATGGTTAATGTGGTAAAAAAAAACACTCATGTCCTTATGGGCCCGCATGGTAAGAGCAACAACATGGGCTTAAAGTGGGTTATTGATACAGACTAAAGTAGTGTAAAAACCTTCCTTTAGCCCTGTCACGATCCTGACCCGACTCCCCGAGCATGATATTATCCTCTTTGGGCCCTCAGTCTAGTCCATTACTCTGTTGACCGAGCCAACCTTCAAGGTTTTGTTCTGGGCTCGACCCAAAAGGCCTCATGCTTGAGGAGGGGCTCCCCTCTCTAATAACTCTTCTTTCCTTACCCAGCTGAGCGACGTGGGACTTTTCCCACATGCCCAGGTGGTGGGGCATCACAATCCACCCTCATTTGGCCCCAAGCCGTCTTCGGCTCGGCTACACAAGCAGAGGGTTGAACCATACTCTGATATCATTTTGTCACGACCTTGACCCGACTCTCCGAGCATGATATTATCTTCTTTGGGCCCTTGGTCCAACCCATTACTCTGCTAATCGAGCTAACCCCCACATGACCAGGCTCAAAAGGCCTCATGCTTGAGGAGGGGCTCCCCCTCTATAATAACTCTTTTCTCAGCCTGGGCAATGTGAGACTTTTTACACATGCCGAGTTGGTGAGCCCATAGTGAAAAATCCAGCGGTTCAATCAGACTTTCATCCGAAGTGAAACTTAATAAAAACGTCGTCAATGGCAATCCTTGATGGAAATAAACTCAAAATGAAAACTAATTCTCAATTTTAAGATGAATAATATCGAAAAGAGAAAAAAGTCAATTCCAATTGAAATTAAGTAAAGAGTAAGATTTATATAATGAATTATAAATGGGAAAAAGCAATTTCAATTCAATTCATATAAAATAGAAAAAACATTCATATGGCAACTTATTTAGAATCTTCTCAATTATACTTCACATTCAACAAATTACTCAAGCACTCTTTCTCAAAATCATGTCTCTAACTTTGGAATAACCTCTTTATAAGAGGTTGACAAGATAAAAGTGAAAAAACAAAAAAAACTAATCAATCTAATCCATTATCAGGATAGGGTGCCGTTGTTGTATGGCTTAATATTGTGGCTTATCTCACATCAATTGATTTCAAACAATCCAATGAGAGTGGCCTTCTGGAAGCAAGGTTGTTTGTGGACTCTTCTTGCTTGTATATCTTCTAATGAGGTGAATCACATTCCCACAAGAGCCCATTGTTGCTTGATTCCCATCCGCCCAAGACTTTAAGGGTTTTCAACCAATCCACTTTTCATATTTTAAAAAAAGTAGGTTTTAAAAAAGATTTAAATGATTCTTATTTTACAAATCCCAGTAAATGAAATTAAAGTATGTATACCCTCTTAAGCACTAGAGTGAGTATTAGATTTCTTTAGTTTTATTTTTTATGTCTATTTATTAGATCTCAAAAAATAATGAAAGTTGAAAAATAGTAAAAATGAAAAATATATAATAAATAGAATTTTCTTCAAGTCCTAGTATGTTTTATTGGTCTTTTGACACCTAACTGATAGTATATTATTTTTATTTAATTTTTATTGTTCAAATATAAGTATTTAATAATGTGATACATTTTTGAATATTCCACTCCAAGTCTCCAACCAAATAAGAGTTCCCTAAATCAATAATATGAAAAGTTTCATGCTCAATTGAACTATCTACTGTTTAGCTATTCAGTTTAACAATATGAAATGAATGATTAGTTGAAACAAAAAACAGTGTGCGACGTCTCCGTCGACAAGTGGAGTCCAATAATACATATTGATAATTCTTATAAAAATTAGGTAAGTTGGATTTACAAAGTCATAATTTTAAAGTACTCATCATGGATGACTAAAATGGGGTCAATTTTGGATAGGTTTTTAATCTAATGGTGAGAGGAACTCAAAATGAGTTTAAATTGGACATGAATACAACTCACAGAATTGGATTGTTATGAGAATAATAAAGAGTACATTCAGATCCCAGTGAGTCCTAATTTGGGCTCAAGGGTGACTATTTCTCGTGGGCGCCAAATGCGCAAGTAAATATTTTTTGACAAAAATACTTTAAATTTGGTCTTAACATAAGAAAAAATATTCCATCATCATCATCATCTCATCAATCTATGATTGACCTTTAATTTAGATTTGATAAATTATTCTATAAACCAACTAGTCTATCTAACACTCATGGGATTTGAACCCACAACTTTTAAGCTTTAAAATCGTGATAAAATTTTCTATAGTTCAACAATTTTGTGATTGAGCCTCTTCTCAATAAATAGACACTAGTTCAAAATTAAATATATATATATATATATATATTTTAAAGTAGTTTGGGTAGAAACAGAGAGATAGAGATAGATGGCCAGGTAGGCTGTTTTTATTTGAGGTGTCACGGACCCTCGTTTCCCCCCATTGGTAGCAACATAATAGGGGTAAAATTGTGATTTATCTTTACCCTTTGCTGATCTAATATATTTTTATTTGACACATTTTGACTAATAGATTGATTCAGATAAATAAAAATATATTTATTCAAATATTTATCTTTAATTTTGAAATCTGAAAGTTAAAACAATAATATTTAAATAGTTTTTTTACATCATAATAATACAATATTCATAACAATCTAAATCATGAAAGTTTGTAATAATAAAATAAGCTCTACTTTTTAAAATCAAAATTTTCCCTAATTTTTGTAGTCATTTCAATTAAAATAAAATAACAAAATTCTTTATAAATTCTATTTGTTCCATAAATAATTACAATGTATAACAATATAAAAAACAAGTAAAATTTTATTTATTAATCATATAAAATTATCATTATTTTCAATGTTTTCTTATTTGTTATGGTTTCATGCTTTATTTATTTGATAATGCTAAATTTATAAACTAAATTATTTGTTTAAATTTGAATTGCACTATCCTTCAGTAATACTTTCAAAACCAAAATATTAAGAATAAAGAACTAAATCACTAATATAATCAGTTAAAACTTTATTTTAGAAAAAAGCATGGATGTTTTTACTTAATGTGAGAAAGACCTGATATTCTTTTCAAATTAAAAAGGAATTAATTGGATTTATTAACATGGATTTTTTTAAACTATTATAATAGATTATTGTATTATATATTTCACATAAACAAGGAACAAATTATGAATTTATGAACAGATGTGTTGGCATTTTTATTCATTTATTAAGATTTAAAAAAAAATTATGTAAAAAATATTTTTCTTCATCTCACTTCTTACAGTTGGAATGCAAATAATTATAAAAAGTAATTCATAAAAAAATTGTATAATATTATTATAAGATATATTGTTAGATTTTACTTGATGGAAAATCTTTAATAATTATGTTTCATAAAAAATTAATTTTTATATTATATGGATTTATTAAAAATCATTAATTTTCGTAGAATTGTTGTTATATCATGTTTCCCTTGTTTACAATTTCCAAACAAGATTTAAATTTTTCTCTCTTAGAGTAACTTCTAACTTTTCAATAATTATTAAACAAGATAAAAAGAGAAATACATGCGCAAAGGTAAACCATACAAAAATTTACCCTTCATCTAAATGCAGTCTTATTACCTAGTTTGTAGTAATTACTCTTGAATACAAACTAATTCGTTTAAATAATTCGTGATTTGAATCATCAAATATTGTGATGTTAATTCAAAGTAGTTCGCATAATTAGATTCATCTATTTTGGTACTTTTATTTGATTTTTAAGTAAAATACTTGATAATTTTATACTAAATTTTAAGTTGCTTTTGCTCCTTTGCTTGGAGAGAATGTCTTTGTCTAAAATGGAATTCAGTTTTTAAGTGTATCACCACGTCATCGAAGTAATTAGGAATTTTCTTTACCACTTCATTAACATATGATTTGACAAAGTCATTTAAGGTTTCATACATACTTATATTAATAAATTGGTTGAACTAGGCCGGGAGATCATGTAGAATAATGAAATCATATTTAATTAAAATTAAATTAAATTAATTTAGGGTATTTTTTGGATTATTTTTTAGGTTTTAAAAGCACTAGAGTATTTTTTGGATTATTTTTTTAGGGTTTATCTTCAAATTTTTATGAACTATATGCTTTATGGAATTTTGATTATTTTTTGATATTGGAACTTGACTGTTTATTAATTTTATTTTATTAAGGAGAATGTCAAATTTTTTAGTTTTGTAGCTCTAAATCCAAATATGAAAATACGAAGTAAATATTGCATCTAAATATCTAATAAAATTTGGATTTGAATTTGGGTTTATCAATTTTAAATAAAATACAAATATAAATATTATCTATATCTAATTTGAACCCGACCTATTTACATCTATAACAAAAGTCTCTCTCTTTTTTTTTTTTCCTTTAGATTTTTGTGGTCTGTGAGCGCAAGCCCTTGCATATCAAAGTAAAAAAAAAAAAGTCAAATTTCAAATCTAATACTAATAACTCTAAGACCAATTAGAATATCCACCTTTTCAAATTCACCAAACACATCCGATAACGTCTTTCAATCATTATCATAAATATCATTTAATTTTTATTGAAAAATTAATGAGAAAAGCTTGCAAAAAATATTATATTTAAAAATAATAAAAAATATTAATAAGAATTTTACTAGTAATTTATTGAGAATTTTTTGAGATATTATCGTGATATTACTATTTATCACATTTTCAACGCAATTTTATAGATTTTTTTTTTGTAAAATTATCACTATGTCCATAAATCTTAGGATATTAAGATATTTTAACAAAAAAATATTCGTTGCATTCCTATGAATTATTTTTATTTTTTAGGTTCTCCTCGATCAAACAGTGAAAATGCTAGACGCCTGTGGCAAACGCTACACCATCCTTCGCTAATGTGCTGGAGTTCACCGGTCTGCGTCGCCGTCGAGATGAAGCGTACGTTTCCTATATAAATGTCTGAAGCTCGTCGCACGCAAGAGAAGTGAGAGAAAGAGAAAGAGAGAGAAGGAGAAAGAGAATAATAGAGAGAGATAGAAAGGGAGGGAGAGATGCAGAGGGCGGCGAGGAGAAGATGCGAAGGCACGGCTATGGGAGCAATTATCCTCGATCTCCGTCCGGGCCTTGGAATTGGACCCTTTACGCTCGGTACCCCCATTTAATTCCTTTTCTTCTTATTTCTCCTCTTATCTCCTTCCCTTTCTCTATTATCGTCCTGATATTGTATATCTCTCTGATTTTGATTTGGTATTTTCATAAATGCTAAGCAGAGAACCCCATGGAGGCTATGTACCTTGCGCACCCCCTCGTGCAGTGCACCATGATCTTCTCCCCCCTTACACCGACCACTCATCTGAATTGGATTCCGACAAATTTCGAAATTTCAATATTATTCATTAGTTGTGTGATATTGGATATATAAATGATAAAATTGCACCCTTATATATGTATGATCTTTGATGCCTTTAAAGCAAACTGTATAGTCATCCAATCAAGATGATTTTTGATAGGCTCTGTATCCTAGAATAGACCTTTCTAATGCAGACCCCATAGTCATAGATGACCCCCACATAAAGCTTTGACTGTGTGGACCCTGAGTTTCATCACACATCAATTTATTTAGGTGATGTTGAATTTTGCAACCATGGGAGAGGAATTTGCGGTGAACCCGCTGAGTTTTACTGCTCGGTAGAAGACTCACGGCGTGAGTCAATGAGAAAGAAGAGATGAGAGGAAGAAAACTGTGGGCTGGTTCGAGGGGATCCACCCTCCTTAAACTTAGTTGCTCAAATGTTCGATGCTTCCTTATTCATTCATCCCTCTACATATAAGGATTGGCTCACCAAAATCGGTGGCAATTACAATAACTCAGGCTATAATTGTGGATCTAGCCATAATCTAGATAATAACTAATCAAAATTAACAACAAGGGTCAACTCGCATCCACGCAGTGGACAACTCATCCACGCGGTAGACAACTCAAACACGCCTACTCCTACTGGAAGCACACGATGCCCATTGCATGCACATGCACATGCATGCGACAGGAATGTTACATCCCCCTGTCTGAAGGTCGACGTCGTCCTCGCGAAGAAAGTTGGGATACTTGGCATGCAACTTATGGTAGAACACCCAAGTAGCGTCGTCCCGGCTTAACCTTCGCCATTGGACAAGCACCTTAGTGACCGCCTTCTGGCCGAGCCGCACCATCTTGCGATCTAATACTAACTCTGATTCCAACTCAATCTCACCCTGGCCCGTCCACAGCTGGAAGGGAAGATTGCCAAGGGATCCCGTCGCCCAATTGGGCCTTCAGGCATGACATGGAAAACAAGATGAATGCATGAAGTATTTGGAAGATCCATACGGTAGGCCACCTCCCCAATGCGTTCAAGAATCTGGAACGGCCCATAGAACTTAGGAGCAAGCTTGACATTGGCCCGCAGGTGAACTGATTGTTGACGGTATGACTGTAGCTTCAAAAACACCCAATCGCCCACCTTGAAAACTCGCTCAGCTCGACGTTGATCGGCATAAGTCTTCATGTGGTGTTGTGCAGTGCGTAGGTTTTCCTTCAAGGTCTGGAGAATAGACTCTCGATTGCATAGCTCAGAATCCACGACCTCCAGCTTAGTAGTCCCACGAACATAAGGTAGGAGACGAGGTGGCGGCCTCCCATATATTGCCTCGAAGGGGGACAACTTGGTATTATACCAGTACTCGGCCAAAGAGAGCCACTTACTCCAATCTTTTGGTTTTAATCCACTGAAACTTCGTAAATAGTGCTCGACACATTTATTAACCACCTCCGACTGCCCGTTCTGAGTGTCGATGATAAGCGGAACTCATGTGAAGTTTCGTACCTTGGAGTAAAAAGAACTCCTTCCAGAAGAGGCTCAGGAAGATAGGATCACGACCATTGACGATTGATTCTGGCATCCCATGTAGCTTGAAGACATGATCTAAGAAGACTCTCGCCACCCCTGCTGCTGTAAACGGATGGGCTAGGGTCATGAAGTGGCTATACTTGCTTAACCTATCCACTACCACCATTATAGTGCTTTTTCCTTGTGAAAGCGGCAACCCTTCAATGAAGTCCATGGAATTGGACACCCATGACGCTGTTGGAATATCTAGGGGTTGTAAGAGGCCTCCTGGCAAGACATTCTCTGCCTTGTTCCTTTGACAGAGATCACACTGCCACACATAATCCTTGACTCTTTTCTTCATCCCTGACCAGTAGAAGTCACGCTTGAGGCATTGATAGGCCTTTTGAAACCCTGAGTGGCCCCCGATCGGACTGTCGTGGATGTGTAACAGGATGGTGGGTATCATAGGCGAATCAGAAGGGAGGTAAAATCGGCCCTTGTAGAATAAGAGGCTGTCATGCTCGGTGTATTGTGTAGGATCAAGCATACCCGCCTGGAGCTGTGCTCGTAGGTGCTGAATATGTGGGTGAGTTGCATGGGTTGATCGTAGATCCTCTTTCCAAGTTGGCACAGGGTATGATATAGCTAGTAGCTCTCCTTCTTTCCGGGAGAGTGCGTCAATGACAATGTTAGATCGTAAAATCATACCCAAACAATTTTGAAGCCCACTGTTGTTGTGATGGAGTACCAATTTTCTGCTCAAGAAGAAACTTAAGGCTTTGTTGGTCTGTCTTCACCACAAATCGACGTCCCAACAAGTAGGGGTGCCATTTCCGGACAGTGAGGACCAAAGCCAGCAATTCCTTTTAGTAAGCTGACAAAAGAGTGACTTGTCGGATAGGGCGCGGCTAAAGAAGGCCAGTGGACGCCCGCTTTGAGTTAAGGCAACACCGACACCGGTCTCCGACGCATCACACTCCACATAAAAGGTTTGTTGGAAGTCAGGAAGTCCCAAGACTAGTGGTTGGCTTACCTCCCTTTTGAGTGAGTTAAATGATGCCACTGTTTTTGGGGTCCACTGGAATGCATCTTTCTTAAGCATATCTGTTAGTGGCCTAACAATGAGGCCATAGTCGTAAATGAACCGCTTGTAGTATCCGATGAGTTCGAGAAACCCCCACAGCGCTCGGACTGTTTTCGGTTGAGGCCAATCCACCATACTCTGTAACTTACTAGGGTTAGCCGATACCCCCTCTTGTGAAATGATGTGACCCAAGTACTCCATTGATGAACATCCAAACCGGCACTTACTTTTGCATACAACTTGTGTTCGCGCAGGGTGCTCAAAACACAAGTCCGGTGGGACCTATGGTCGGACCTATGATCGTCTATCGAAACACTGTAGACCAAAATGTCGTAAAAAAAATCAAGATAAAGCGTTGCAAATAGGGCCGGAACAGTTCATTCACCAAGCTCTGGAAGGTGGCTGGGGCATTGGTTAAACCAAAGGGCATCACCAAGAATTCGTAGTGCCCGTCGTGAGTCCTGAAAGCTGTTTTTGACACATCCTTTGGCTTGACCCGAATCTGATGATAGCCAGAGCGGAGATCAAGTTTCGAGAATACTCGTGCCCCTTGAAGTTCATCCAACAGTTCCTCGATCACTAGAATTGGGAATCGATCCTTGACTGTCTGTTGGTTGAGTGCACGGTAATCAATGCACATCCTCCAAGATCCGTCATTTTTGCGCACCAAAAGGACAAGAGAGGAGGGTTGGGACGTATGACCCCACTTTGCAAGAGTTCTTGTACCAATCTCTCAATCTCTGCTTTTTGGTAGTATGGATAACGAGAAGGACGGGTGCTTACAGGCTTAGCTCCTGGTAGTAGGGGAGTGTGGTGATCATGTGTTCTGCAAGGAGGTAGTTCTTGAGGCTCATTGAAGATGTCATGGAACTTGGCTAACAGATCATCAAGGGGTGTTGGATCTGTTTGTGAAGAACTCTATCCAGGGTTGGAGTTGAGAGAATAGAATTGGAGCAAATAACTCGGGTTACAATTGGGGTCCAAATGCTTTGCCCGACCTTCTTTAACTATCCGTACCTCCTGCTTGTCCTCACCTTGCCATAGCAAAGGTCGGTTATGGAGATGAAAGACCATAGTCAACTTCTGGAAATCCCATGTGATGGGTCCCAGTGTTTGTAACCATTGGGCACCTAAGACCACATGATACCCTCCCAGGGGAAGGAGATAGAAATCGGCTAACACCTCTAGCCCCTGCACCTCGAGTTTGACGCCCTTGCAAATCCCATGACATTGTATCTGATCTCCATTTGCTACCACCATTTCGAAGGCGGCGTCAGTTGACACGGGTAATGCCGCTTTGTTGGCGACATGGGGACTTATGAAATTGTGAGTGCTGCAAGAGTCTACTAAGATCATCACAACTGTTCGGCCCAACTGTCCTTGCACGCGCATGGTCTGGGGAGCATGGCTCCCAGTCACCGCATGTAAAGAGATCTCTCCCTGGTGGTCAGATCTGTCATTTCCTTCCTGACCCGTGCCATCCTCCTCCTCGGGTCCAACCTCTATAACATCATCGGGCCAGCTTCTCTCCATAAGAAATAGTTTTTGGATGCGGCATTTGTGGCCTGGTGCAAATTTCTTATCACAATTGTATCTGAGTCCTTTTTGCCGCCTTTCCTTCATCTCTATAGGAGTAAGCCGTTTGATGACAGGCAAGGGGGACTTAATAGGCCCTGTAGAGGCCGAAGCTAGCTGTGGGCCTAGTCGGGACTGATCGGTGCGAAATTGCCGCCTTCTGGCAGCGACCTTCTCTTCTTGAAGTCGAGCCAATCCAACATCCTTTGATAGCGTCCGAGGTTTCAGCATCCTGACGCTGAGTTGAATGTCATCTCTCAGACCCCCGAGAAAGCAGCTCACCATAAAGGGCTCGTGAAGGCCCTCGGTTTGATTGGCAAGTTCTTCGAATCGGGTCTGATAATCCTCTATTGAACCCGTTTGACGCATCTTAGTCAGAGAAGAAGTAGGGTCTGTGTATGGGGACGGTCCAAATCGGACCATTAATCCCTGCGTGAAATCATCCCAACTGGCTATTGCATTGGATTTCTCCAGCTTTTCCTTCTAAATGGAAGGATGCCATTAGCAGTTTTTGTGTTGCGGGCTTCTGTTGGTGCAGGAAGAATTGTTCCGCACGGTAAACCCACCCGGACGGGTTGGATCCATTGAAGTGAGGAAAGTCTAACCTTGCCGACCGACTGGAATGGGTCGGTTTCTCTAGTACGGTGGCCCCCACTACTGAACGGTGGTGGGTTGAAAGTACCTATCTTGCTGAATCGAATCTGGGATATTCCCTCAATGCGAGAGTCGATTGTTGCTAGCTTGTCAGCCAACTCGTCCATTCGTCGTACTTGTGCCGTCATTGAATCTCTTAAGAGGATCATCATTTCGTCAATCTTCGCATTCCGGGTAGCCTCCGCCATTGAACGCGGCACCTGGCTTTGATACCTTGCGGTGAACCCGCTGAGTTTTACTGCTCGGTGGAAGACTCACGACGTGAATCAATGAGAAAGAAGAGATGAGAGGAAGAAAACTGTGGGCTGGTTCGAGGGGACCCACCCTCAAACTTAGTTGCTCAAATGTTCGATGCTTCCTTATTCATTCATCCCTCTACATATAAGGTTTGGCCCACCAAAATCGGTGGCAATTACAATATCGTGGCAATTACAATAATTCAGGCTATAATTGTGGATCTAGCCATAATCTAGATAATAACTAATCAAAATTAACAG
Organism: Chimonanthus praecox; assembly: GCA_022113865.1. Classification (NCBI taxonomy): domain Eukaryota; kingdom Viridiplantae; phylum Streptophyta; class Magnoliopsida; order Laurales; family Calycanthaceae; genus Chimonanthus; species Chimonanthus praecox. The sequence goes on along the minus strand of CM039093.1, from coordinate 49,333,719 downwards.
CAAGGGTCAACTCTCATCCACGCAGTGGACAACTCATCCACGCGGTAGACAGCTCAAAACACGCCTACGCCTACTGGAAGCACACGATTCCGTTGCATGCACATGCACATGCATGCGGCAGGAACGTTACAGAATTTGGATGTTGAGATTTTTTTATTGGCCTCTTCCTACAGTTTTTGAGGAATCTATTTAATATTATGACATCTAGTTGAATGGTGTTTTATGAATATTATTTATTTATTTTTTCTTTCAGAACTCTTTAACAACACTTATGATCGTATGTTTTGGTAAAATTTATGCATTTTGTGGCATTTTCCATTCCTAAAATATAAGTTTATTTTTAGATTAAGGGTTCATATGCATACAGTATAATGTTGTCATGTGCATTACAGGGATGCCAATTTGTGAGGCATTTGCTCAGGTAGAGCAGCAGCCCAACATATACGACGTGGTCCATGTTAAATATCTTGATGAGGTATGGATAAAGCAGTTCACAACTCTATAACTGTTGCTTTACTTGCCTACAGTGGGTTTACCTATTATTATTATCTTTGCTTTTTGTGCACTTATACAGAAACTAATGGGAGTTTTAGAATCGGGAGCTTGTTAGGAGCAAACTTTGGAATTGGCATATTTGTTGTGGGATCATTGTCAATATTTAACCTTCATTGTTTATGCTTGTATGAAATCTTGCAGGTTTTAGCAAACTTAGAAATTAGATCCATGTCATTAGTCTTCTTTCTTCTTACCAACCGTTAAACTTTATATGTATGCATATATTTGAAATAGTAGGTTTTAACAGGTTTTGCCAATCTTATGTTTACATGTTCATTTTGCAATGAAAATGTTTAAAAGAGTGAAGAACTCATCACCCTCTACGAAGAGAAATGGCCTCCAAAATATTGTCACTGGTACCTAGAGGAGGCTTAGAATAGGGAGCAATTACTGAAGTTGATGCATCTCTAATGAGGCCATCGATACCCCCTCTACTAGAATCTTGGTTGAAACTTCAAATATTAGCTTTAAATATATCTTGGAGGCAGATCTCAATGGGAGATGAAAAGCCGAGAAGGTTGATTCCTAAGGAAATACGTCATGGAGATTGGGTTGTACTGTCGGTTGATTATTGGCATAAAGCCAAGACTAAAAGAATTGGAAGCGGAGTGCCAACAATTTCATGAAATCTAATGTGGATAGATCGGCAAAAGGGAATCCAGGGATAGCGGGGGTCAGAGGCATGATTCACTAGTCTCAAGGCAAGGTCCTAGCTTTTTTTTTTGGGTTCAGTGGGGTAAAGGATTCCTACGAGGCTGAACTTCTTCTGATTAAGTAAGTGTTGTAGATTTTAAGAGGTGACTTTAGCGGCAAAGGTATCATTGAAGGTCACTTGGTGCATGCAATTTTGTGTGCTCAAGGTGGATTGAAGCGGAAGTTTTTTTATCTCTTTTCATGGAAATTAGAGAGTTTTGTAGAGGTTTGGAGGTTTCTTTTGTTCATGTGAGGAGATTGACGAATGGTCTTGCAAATTTCTTGGTCAGGAATTGTGTTTTAAGAAGAGAAATGTTTGTGGACTTCTATTGGAGAGGATGTTGTTGTCATGTTCTTTTTCTGTATTTTGTACTTTTTTCTTGTTGGGTGGCTTCTTCTTGGAGTCTTCCCCCTTCCTTTGTACTTTTCTTTTTGAAATGAGTGCCTTTGTTATCATCATCATTTGCATCTTCAAAGCCACTAATTCCATTTATCTGGGATTGGCTTTTTTTTTTTAGTTCTTCTCTTCTATTCTAACCTATAAAAAAACATAACCTTCGTTACTCTACAACCCATCATATCATTCTTTATCCCTTCCAACTAAGTTTTTAAAGGTCTGCCTCTCCTTCTTGGCCTTCTATTTGCAACCTTTTAATTTTCCTCAAGAGACCTTCCCTCGTTTTCTCTTCTTTTGGTTGTTTTAAAGGTTTCTATAATGTTGTCATTCCTAATTTCATTTTTTAATATTATTGTACTCATTCTTCTTAGAATGTGCATTTTGGTAGTCATTACCTTGTTTACTTGCTTTTTCTTAATTGCCAAACACTCAGCTCCATAGAGCATGGCTAGCTTATTTGTTGTTCTATAGAAGCTCCTTTTTAATCTACAAAGTACCCTTTTATTATATATAGTACTCTGTTGGCTTGCCTACACTCAGCCCACTTGGCTTCTATCCTATTGGCTATATCTAGATTTATTCTTCCACTTGGTTTGACTATTGCACCTAAATATCTAAATTTATCACTATGTGGTACCAAGTCATTTCCAATCTTAATTGGTTCCTCCTCTATGTTCTCTAAACCAGTTAAAATTACACTCCACATCTTTCATCTTGGCTCTATTAATTTTCAATCCATTATCTCCAAGGCTTTTCTCCATACTTCCAATTTCTCATTCAATTGATTTGTTTTTTCACCAATTAACACAAGATCATTTGCAAATAGCATACACCATGGTACTACATCATGTATATTGAAATTGAGCAATCCATTGCTAAAACAAATAAATATAGGCTTAACATTGATCCTTGGTGCAATCCAACTCCTTTTGATGACTTTCGTCTCCGTACAAACCATCCTGATGCTAGTTGTTGCCCGCTCACACATATCTTGTATAATTTCAAAATACTTGTTAAGAATGTATTTCATTTTTAAGGGTTGGCAAGTTAATTGGCTTGGAACTCTATTATAAGCCTTTTCTAAGTCTACCATATGTAGATTTTTCCTTTCTCTAAACTCTCCCATGAGTTGTCTTAAAATGTATTTTGCTTTTATAGTAGGCCTATTTGGCATATCTTGTATAATCTCAAAATACTTATTAAAAATGTATTTAATTTTTAAAACTTGGCAAAGTAATTGCCTTTTCTAAGTCTATAAAGCCATGTGTAGATTTTTCCTTTCTCTAAACTTTCCCATGAGTTAGAACATATTTTGCTTTTATTGTAGACCTACCTGGCATGAACACAAATTAATTGTTTTGAGACATTTGATTCTTCTCTTAGCCGTTCTATTATTCTCTCTTAGAGTTTCATGGCATGGCTCATAAGTTTCATACCTCCATAATTGGCACAATTTTGAATATCTTCTTCAGTTTTGTAGAATGGAACTCTTGTACTTTTGCACCTTTCTTCAGGCATCTTTATCGAATCTAAGATTTTGATAAACAGCCAAGTAGCCATTTAATGCCCACTTCACCCAATAAGATCCAAACTTTTATGGGAATACCATTAGGTCCTAAGCTCTACTTTTTTTCATCTTAATGCTGACTTTATTTTTGTTTACTAACCCTTATCTTCGCTATCTTTTCCAAAAAAAAAAGATGACAAAATTAGGTAAGGGTGTCTTTGATGGTTTGGACATGTCCATAGACTACTAGATGGCCCCAATATATAGAATTTATAAACCCCAAGGGGTTATCCCAATTGGTTTGGGAGCAAGATCTCTAGATGGAGGTCTTGGGTTTAAATCATGGGAGCCCCAATAAAGGGCCACTTCCAATGGGAATATGTATAGAGTAAGGTCCTATCTACTTACCCAGTGTGTGCGGATAGGGAGGTTTTTACACACCCCGGAAGACTAGTCGGGTGCGACGCCTGGGCACCTCCGGACCTCAAAAAAAAAAAAATAATAATATAGAATTTATAAATTACAAGTGGTAGGGACTAGGAGAAAGGGTAGAACTTGAAGACTTGGATTGAGGGAGGTGAAAAGAAAGGGCATTTTAGATTCTAGGGTGATTGAAAATATAGCCTTAAGGGTGGAATGGAATAATAGGACTTAAAAAGCCGAATTGAGATAGATGGGAAAATGAAACTTCATGAAGGAAGATGGTGGATTACCTTTTTGCCATTGGAGAAGGACATGAAGTGTGAAGACTTTTGGGAAATTGGACGAACAGGAGTACAGGCTTTGACAAAGAAAGTTTGGGGAAGGGAGGCAAATGAAAGCAGGGTAATATGATTGACTCAAAAAAGAGGGGGATGAAAGAATTTTACTGCATCTTATGTGGAGGTGGTGATAAACACAAAGAAACTGTCTTCACCAGATCTTGTTCTTAGAGGGACGGATGCTTTATGTAGTCAGATGTGGGCAGGAATTGAGTGGTAAGGTTGGTGATGAAATTGTGCTTTTGAATAGTTTGAATCCCATCCCACCCCAAAGGGCCACTCCCCATAGTTTTACCCGGTGTGGGTGGGTAGGGTGCTCTAAAAGGTCCTGGACCACAGAAAAGAGAGAGAAGAAAAAAAGGGGGGGGGTGTGTTGATAAATTGTGCTATTGGGGAAGGCTGGAATGTGGATCTTTTCATGGAATAGTTAAGTGGTGGATCCAAGGTGTTGATAAATTGTGCTATTGGGGAAGGCTGGAATGTGGATCTTTTCATGGAATAGTTAAGTGGTGGATCCAAGGGGTCTTATGTTAAGGATGAATGTTGTTGGATGCTAGAATTTCACTCAGAATCTTAGGCATACAAGATCTTCAATGCTGGTTACTTGTGTTCGCCTACAGAAGCCAAAAGTTAGTGGCCTCTGTATAGAGATATGGTTGCAGTATTGAGGGATAGCTTTTCTTGCATGGTCTGTGATTACATTTGAGTATGTTCAGTGATTTTCTTCTACGTCCCCAGGGGATTTGGTTTCCCTTGAAATGAGAAATTGAGTTTATTGGAATTTTCCTGAGATATTTATATTACTCATGTTCTTTCTATATTTTTGGTTTGCATGCATCCATTCTGGGTTTTCTTTTAGTCAAAGCAGCCACTTGGTACAGTTCGTCCCTTCTGAAATGTTGTGTGCTGGCTCATGCCTTCATTTTTTTTTTTCTAAAATTGACCTAGTATACTATTTTTCTAGGAGATATATCAGTCGTGATGACCTCAAGTGGTTTGTGGAGCCTGTGGACGACATACATACATACATACCTATGTACATATATGTATATGTTTTAGAATTACCTATCTGAAGAAGGATGAAATGAATTTTTTAATTTGAAACATTTTACTCTGTTATCTACCATGTTTTTGGGTGATGATATATTACCTTTCTGCTGCTTGTATGCCAAATACTGCTGGTTTTCCCCCCATCCTTTTTTATATATTTATTTGAAGGGAAGGGAAGGGGAGGGGGGTGTTGGTTCAGTAACAACTATTAAGAGAATTCTCATTGTTATAGCATGGTTTCCTGCAGGATCCTCTGAAACTGGATATTGTAATTGGCTTTCCTGATCATGGTTTTCATCTTCGTTTTGACCCATGGTCTCAGGTCTGTTATTCTTCTTTCAAAGATATAGAACTTTGTGAACATCATGTCCATTTTGTTCTAATATTGTTACTATTACTGCTGCTGCTGCTGCTATTATTTGGGATATTGCCGGCACAGTTATATTGCTGAGATGAATATTTTGTTTTTAGTAAAATGACAGTGTTTTGCTGGTTGTATGTATTTTTGTCTTTTGAGGAAAATGATAATGCCTTTTAGGTACAATGATAATGTTTTATGTACCTACTTGATCAGATTCTTTTCCCAATATCTACTACAGATTTTATTTGTTAGGAATCAAATTTTTTTGAGCAGTTATTTGTTAGGAATCATTGACTAACCACAGAATTGCTTCCAAGATTTTTAGAGCCTGAACATTTTCATTTCTTTATCCATTTTTTTGATACTCTGCAACAAGACTTGCATAATTAAGTAAAACTCTGTGATGTCTTTTAATGGGACATTTGAAATTTTAAACATCTTTCATAGTATAGGTGATCCATGGAGAGGGTTATCTCTCTGTCTGTCTGTCTTTCTGTCTCTGAAATGATAGCTTCAATGGGTGAAAAGGGCACAAGAAGTGCACCAGAAAACCTCTACAGGACAAGCTCCTCAACAGAGGGGGAACCCCCCCACCCCCACCACACACACCCAAAGGATCAATAGAACATCCAAGAACAGAAGATTGAAAAGAAGAGCAAAATGCTATCCCAAGTGGATGCGCTCCTTCCAAGCTTGTAAAGAATCGGATCTCAAGATGTCCTGAAACTTCTTAAAAAGAATGGCCCAAGCAATGCATTTAGCATTGATTCCAAACAGAGATGTAAGACTCGTTCCTGAAATCTTGATTATCTCATTCCCACCAAATACCAAAAAGAGCTAGGCACCATATGATGGAGAAGGTCATCATTATAATCTATGTGCTATCTTACTACATAAAATAAGTAAAATATTAATAACTCTCTGTGCATGTTCTCACCTTCTTTACCTGCATTATATTGTATCTTCAATTCTTAGTGTAACATATTATGAATTTGGTTATTGTATTTTCCTTGAAAAATTAATTATAGATTTTATGTTGTCTGCAGTTTGTTTTTTGTTTGGCATGCTGCTTGTGTCTGATTTATTGATCCTATTGGGATAACTTTAACTTCTGTACAGAGGTTACGTCTCATTGAAGTTTTTGATGTCAAACGTCTTCAAATGCGTTATGCAACTTCTTTGATTGGGTAGGCCATCTGTCCACCTTGGTTCTTTCTCCATTTGTGCATTTGAATATTTATTTGTCTTCTACTATCAATTCCAGTGGTCCGTCAACTTTAGCCACGTTTGTAGCTGTTTATGCACTTTTCGGCCCAACCTTTCCAGGAATTTATGATAAAGATAGAGGTGTTTACACTCTATTCTACCCGGTATGTGGTCTGGACATGCCCTTGCTATTTTTCTTTGGTGCTTGTATGTTTCTTGATCGGGCTTTCTTGATTCTATCTTGATAGGGATTGTCCTTTGCTTTCCCGATTCCTCCCCAGTATACAGACTGTTGCCGTGATAGGGAAGGTATGCATCTTGATTGCTTGTATTCTTGATTTGGTGTATATGCTTTTGCTTTCTAATGAAGTTACAGGCCATTTTTTTCTTAACAGATTTTTTGTTGTTGTGGCAGCTGAGTTGCCGCTTGAGTTCCCTGATGGAACAACACCAGTGACGTGCCGTGTTTCTATATATGATAGTTCTCCAGATATTAAAGTTGGCGTGGGATCTCTTTTAAACAAGGCTTTAGCTCCTCCGCTGCCTGCTAGCAGTCTGTACATGGAGGAAATCCATGCCAAGGTTGGCCTTGTACCCTTCAGTGATCCATTTGTTTTCCCACATAATCTAGTTTATTGATATTTCAGATATGAAGAGAATAACTTCCTCAATTTTCAATGGTTGCTATCAATTATCTTTTACTTCATAAGTACTTTTATGTTTAATAATTTTTTTGAAGTCCAAGGTATCCAGGCCTCTTAGAGCACCTGACTAAGTCCTTAGGGCATGTGCAAACCTCCCTATCCACACACACCGGGTAAAACTAGGGGGAGTGACCCTTTTATGTTGAGAGTGGGACTTGAATTCATGTTTAATAATTTTATTTACACATTGGATGCAGGCATCCTCTCTCTCTCTCGGTAATCTGGGAGAAACACCTTTCTTTTAGCACTTGAAAAAGGGGAAAAAAACCTAGGTAGAAATATTCACTTGCAGTTTGTCATGGGTATTGCTGTAGATTATTATTTTTCTCACGAAGCTATTGTCTCCTTGTTGTGGGTTGTTTTGCTTAGATTCTATCATATGGACATGCATAGGATGTGTCTTAGCTGGTTGATTCATGTTTCAACTTGACATAGCAGAGGAAGGAGTACAATTGATTTGATGACTTGAGAGTCAAGTTAATTTTTAATTAATTAAACTCAAACCACATAAAATTAATTAAGCTGAAAAATTATAAAAAGTTACAAATGAAGTTAAAATAATTCGATGAATATAGACAACATGGGAAATTATCAGCTGTGCACCCTATAAAGTGCTCTCATGGGGAGTGCTTCATGTGGAGTGCACCTATGGTTCTGAGGGTGGGTGGGTTGAAGGACCTATGTGTATATATGGTGCTTATAGAAAATTAGCCTGACTGAATGACTGGCCATGGGATTGAACTTGATAAAATTGCACCTATCTATTGTTGATTTTTGGGTTCTACAGAAGCCTTGCTAATTTTTTTTATAAGCACTATATGCAAGCATAGATCTTTGAAACACACCAAACCCTACGATCATAGGTGGTGGGCTGCACATGAAGCTCTCACCATGAGAGCACTTTATGGGGTTATGCGACTGAACATTTCTGTAGACAACATAGCTACTAGAACTTCTGGTATGCCTTCAAGCAATAAATATATGGTACAAATGGACAAAAGTTCATAGCATATTGTAGAATGCTTCCCATGCAACGTTGAAGGTTGTGGGTTTGACTTACATTACAATTTTGGAAAAAAGTATGAAAATGACTATCAATCATCATTTGATGGCTCTACTCACAAGATGAAATAGAAATGGATTATCTTTATCTTTCAAATCTTGTACCTTCTTTTTGGGGCTACTCATTAAAGAGAAACATGTAAGATTAAAAAAGGAGCAGAGAAAATTGGTCCGATATTTAGGTTGATTTATGGGTAAAATAAATTTCTTGCCTTCTTGGCTTTTGTTTTCTAGATAGTTATGCGTCTACAGTCGAAGGTGTGAATATCAATTTTAGATCATTAGTTTGCACAGACAGTCTTTCTGTTGTATGAATTTGAATCATTGCGTGACTTTGGATACACAAATTTCAAGAAATTAACAAGTGGCTTTAGTCATCATGTTTTTGACCTTACGTGAAATATGGATATGGGTTTGTCTAATTTTGCCCTCAATTTTGATCGTGTCAATTAAAATATTAGTTCATTTAAGGAATGACCAACAATCCACAACATCATTGATCAAACTGGTTGTTTTTAGTGGAAATGTGAACTTAAAAGTGAGATTAATTGTCTAAAAAAAAACTCTTAAAATTTAAAAGTAAGATGCGCCAAAAGGTCTAGAGATTTGGTAAATAACATATCAGATAATTTGCAAAGAACAACCCCCCCTTGTTTTTTGCCTCGAGCACAAAGCTACTATTGTGTTTCAACAATTGCAATATGCAAAATATACCAGTCTTTTTTATCAATTACAAATATCGTCTCTCAATATTTAAATGTCTAAAATTACCTTTGTTATTCAAAGAGCTAGCTAGCAAAATACTCTTGGTGTGGTACATTACTGAGGGAACTTGTAAAAATTATGGTATTAATAACGGTTGAATGAAGTATGTGTAGAACCACATGGATTGGAGTTGAATGAAGTTTCACCCCCTTCCAATCATTCTATCCCCCAAAGATGGGCCCTTGAAGAATATATCGCTACTAAAGTCTATTCAAGGATCACAATTAGAGTCGGGGTGAGCAAAATGGAGTGAAACTTAGAACCATCTTCTATCCTTGTGGTCTTCTACACATTACAACCAATCATGTAGGCTTATCTACTTTTGATATGGTTTCTCAATGGATATCTTGCTAAGGGTGTTTTGCTATTTCAACTCTTTGACTAGTGAGGGGCATTCTTGTGTTTACATGTTGAAAAGGGGGTGCTTGCAACTGATGTAAAAAGTAGGGTGCATTATGCTATTTTTGAAAACAAAGAGGTTTTTTGCAATTGTAGCAAAAAGGATTGAGTGGTCTTTGCAAATTTCCCATACAATATCTTGTGTTGATTATGTCATGGGTTCAAATAAGTGACTCCCTTTATCCAAGATGTGCTTCAAGATTAATTGAGTTTCGTTGCTTGGTGAGTGCCTTGGCTGAGTCACATGAGTTCATCAACCTTCATTGCATCTCAAACCAAGTCTTGGTAGAAGACTATGAGCGGACCATGTGACTGGATCAATATACTTGTTGAATCCTAAATATAGATTGAAATTAGCACGTAGAATCATCATCCTATTAGGCAATTGTGTTTATTGAAAAGGAGCATTGTAAAAATCAGTGTTGTCAAAATCGTACGTGACTCGTATGATTCGACTTGACTCGGAGAATCCAACGAGTCAAATCCCATCCCTAATCGGTAATACCCAAAAATCGCACAATTCTTGGGTTGACTCGCAAATCGTGCAAGTGAACCCAGTGAATCGTCGTCTCGTGCGATTCAGGTGGAAGAGGAAAAGAAGAGGGAAAGCGATAATATCTCTTTGAGCTTGCAACATTCAAACCAACACCGTTCGATCAATGCAAGATACTTCTTCTTTTTCGTTTGATTTTCTTCATTCTTTTTTTCTTCCTTCTCTTCTGTTTTCCTTCCTTTTCTCTTTTGTCTCTATGCTCTGCTTTTCGTTTTTCTTCCTTAAGTTACGCTGATATATTTAAGGGAAAAGATGAGTTCGCATGTTCTCGTCCGTGGACTATTTCTGGGATTTTACTGTCGTTTGACAGTGATTCAACAGTACTATAATCAGCCCACCTCAATTAATAATTATTAATTTCATTAAAAATATCACTGTATAATAATTTTCATGTTATTATTATTATTAAATCCATAATAATTATTAGATTAATGCAACATATCAGTTGTAACTGACTCCATAATTCTATTATCTAGTACACTAATCAGATTTTATTTAAACAGTTATTATTTAGAATATTACACTAACTATTTAACATAATTATTGTTTAAAATAATACACATCTCAATTAAACAATTATTATTTAAAAAAGTATATTACCTAGCTAGATATTTTAAAATTTTGATCCCTCTTCCCATAACTCTATGTAACCAAATATTATTAATTTTCATAATTTAATATCTTCTCCCTTGCTGCTAATAAAGAGGCTTCTATTAAGGACTGTCATAGTGGTATTCAAAATAAAGTTGTTTGGGGGCTAGATTTCCATAAGCAATTGGAGGATTGGATGGTGGAAGGCTGGGTGTCTCTCATGAACTTGTTGGAAGATGTTTTTGTAGTGGGCTATGGGAAGGATCGTAGTATCTGGGTTTTAGATTCTTATGGTATCTTCTCCATTAAGTCATATTGTAAAAGCCTAATGAGGGTGGGTGACTATCCTTCTCTCCACCCTAAAGTATGGGAGGGGGTGCTCCTTTTAAGGTGAAGGTGTTTGGTTGGCTTGCAGGGTTGGATAAAATTTTGACTATTGACAATCTGAGATTGAGGTGGATGCTTATTGTTAATGCATGTCCTTTGTACTTGTCTGATGAGGAATCGGTGACCCACTTATTTCTTCATTGTAGTTTCTCTAATAGAATTTGGAAGCATTTCTTTCAGTTGTTGGGCATTTCTTTTTGTCTCCCTTGAGCTTGGTGTGGTTTTTTTAACGAAGAAATAGTGATATCAGGAGCTCATTTCGGCAGAATCTTTGGAAAGTGACGGTCATGAGTATTGTTTGGTCTATTTGGTTAGAAAGAAATCAAAGGATCTTTCAAGGGAAGGTATGTTCTCTTGTTGATCTTATTGATTTGATTAAGCTCCGAGCGGCTTGGTGGATGGTTGGTTCGACTCAGGTTCGAGGTATCTCTGTGTCAGTTGTTTGCAGGGAGTGGGCTTTGGTGGATTCTTCGAGGTGTCATATTATTCCTAGGCCTCCTTTCCCTTGGTCTCCTCCTCCTGTTGGGTTTCTAAAGCTCAATTTTGATGGTAGTTGTATGCGTGAGATCGGTTGTGCTGGTTATGGTGGGGTGATTACCAATGAGTTAGGGAATACCTTGAGATCTTTTGCGGGCCCACTTCCTAATGGGATGGTAATAGAGGCGGAATTGTTTGCATTGTTGTTGCGGCGCATCCCCTTTCTGTTTTTGCTTCCATGTGTTTTTAATTTCTATTTATTTAGTAAGTTGTTTAGTTTATTTTAGGTAACGGTATTTATGTGATTTCTTTTTAGTTTCTTTTTTTTTAGAGGAGGTGTGCCTATATAAGCCCCCTCCCCTCTCTCTTGTAAACACACGATTGATGATATGAAAAATTTGAGAAAGATTTTCGCAAAAAAACCTCTGGTGCGATTGAGATTGGGAGTGATTCCTTTGGCGTGAGGCCATCTTTTTCTAGGTATGATTTTTCTTCTCTTCTTCTCTTCTCTCCTCCTTTGACCTAAATCCATTTCCGCCACCCCTTGTTAAAGATCCGCTTGCTTTCGCAACCCTCACGTCTTCCAAATATTGCTGCCGTATCATCCCAAACCCTTCCCGACCTTGTCGCAAAACCCATTGGAGTTGTCGCTATGTGCCCAAAACTCCATACCTGTCTTAGATCCTAACCACCTTGCCGCCACCTCCAAGTTTACCCTTCGCTGTTTCTACGAAGCCTTATTCCTTCACCCTCTTCGCCGTTACCACCATATCTCTGACTTCCGTGACCCCTTGAACTAGCCCTTTTGTTTGTCGCAAGTCAAAAGGCCCATTCTCCTTTCGTGAGCCCCTTTATACCAGCGTCTCCTCATTTCATCCCCTTCCTTTAATTCGTTTATTAACCCATCACATACCCACCATTTTATTAATTCCCCATCTTTATGCACTTTTGATTTTGTTTTTGTTTTATTTACCCATTTATTCCTTTATATTCATTTTATTTGTATGATTAAGTGTGGTAATTTTATATTTACTAATTGCAGATATTAATTTGAATTTAATTTCAGCCCATGTTAGTTTTAGGGTGTATTATTTTTATCTCCTTTTAGTCTTTAGGGAACTACATTAGGCATTTAGGGTTATCTTATCCCTTGTCTTGCATCAGGAGGGGTATTTTGGAGCTGGAAAATTTTTAGGGGTTTGAGGAAGCTTGGTGGAAGGAGACTCAAAGGTGGTGGTGAGTTGGATGGTGGGATCTCTTTGTCCTTGGCTTTATCTTGACAAAGTCAAGAGGATTCGTCACTCTATTGGTTCCTTTGACTTTAAGATTGCTTGCGTTCCTCGGTCAGCTAACTCGGCTGCAGATGTAATGGCTAGGCAGGGGTTGTCTTTGGAATCGGAAACTATTAATTCTTTTATGTATTTGGGTTGGGGTGGGGGGGTTTTGGGGGGGGTTGCCTTTTGTTTTCTTTGGTGGGCTTTTATTTTTAGCCTTGTTGTGTATTCCTTTTTTCTATTAATGAGGTTACCATTCAAAAAAAAAAAAGAATATCGCATTGTATTCACCCAATATTTTAATGTGTTTAACTGTATAATAAAAATTGTTTAAAATTGTGCTAGATACTCTAAAAATATATGTCTGCTACAGTATATTGAACACTTTAAAAAATCTATGTAGTATTAAATTTTCATGCCACTAAACCTATATCTGAAAATTTCATCTTCAAAATATTTGAACAAAGCATCTTATTCTTTTATGTCATTTTATATATAATTATAGTATAAATAATAATTTAAAAAAATTGTTATGAATCTTACTATTCTACGATTTACAATTCAGACCCCTAGACCGATTCACGATACGATTCGAGTTTGACAACATTGGTAAAAATGATGATTTTTTTATTGAATGATCTAAAACAAAGAATGATCTGGATCTGATTTTCATTTCTTCTTTCTTTGTTTATCCAGCTTGGGGAAGAACTATGCTTTACTGTTGGTGGCCAGCATATCCCATTTGGGGCATCACCACAAGTGAGATTTATTTTACGTTTGGAATACATTTATTTATGTCATGTAGCCTATCTTGTGTTCCTTCTTTTCATTGCGCATCAAATATGTTATGCTGTGCATTAGATTTGTTTCTTATTCTTGCATTGCCTTGATATCATGTGGTATTTTGCATGATAAGAACTCGTGTCATAATTGTCATTATGGAGGTATTGCCAGTTCGTTAACACGAAATAGAAGATCAAGACATGCATTTTTTTTCACCATATGTTCCTTGCATAAAGGGATGCTATGCTTTAACTGGGTTGTGAAAGTAGTTCTTATCTCCACCCCCTATTCATTAGCCAAGTGATTTTCAATTTATGCTTACAATTAATTTTCTCATTGCTCCCCTTTGTTTTTAAGGCAATCTTTACCAACAATTTCTCCTTCAATCATGTCTTTTTTTTGCTTAGCTAGTATCTACCTTCCGAAATAAATCCTATTTTGCAAACTTGGCTTCCACTTTATTATTAAAAATCATGAAAGTTCTAAACAAGGGGAAAAGTGGAAAACCAATAGAAAAAATGGAAAAATTTAGAAGAAAGGAAAAAAACAGAAAATAAAAAAATAAAGGCTTAAAAAGAAAGAAAAATAAAGAAGAAGAAAAAACATAAGAAAAAAGAAATGATAAATAAGAGGAAAGCAAAATAAACTAATCTAAAGTGAAAGATAAATAAATAGAGAAAAAAAGGAAGAAATAGTGGAAAAGTTAAAAAAAATATATTCCACGTTCTAACCAATTTTTTTTTTTTTTTAAATATTAAAGAATGATAGAAGAATAATAGGAGAAGGAAACTGAAAAAATGATAACAAAGTTAATTAACCTCATATATCGCAACATATCTCCATTTTCCTTCTCATCTTTGCTTTTCCTATCATCCCTATCATCCTTTTCTCTTTGAAATGGGAAATGAGAAAGAAACCCTACCTTTTAAATGTATTGTTAGTTTTCCATTTATACCCTTACAAAGCTTCAAATGACTTCCGTGTTTCATAAGACTCGTAAATGAGTTTTGGTGACTTGACTCCTCTAAGTTACTTGGCAAGTAATCCGAGTCATAAAAAAATTGTTGGTTGACCGAGTTTTTGATGAGTTACTCTTTTTTAAGCAAGTCGAGTTGACTCGACCAAGTAAAAAGCAAGTTTGAAAACCACGGTTCCAATATAAACCCAACTAGTCTTTCAATGTGATAACTATTCCACCATTTTTTTTAATGTTTTTAGCAAAAGCTTGGCATTCGAGTCTAGTATTGTAATTTTTTTTTTTTGTATTTATTCTTCAATCTGCTTAAGACCCTTGTCTAAAAGCTACTCAGGAGTGAAGAGCTATAGTTCATTGCGTTAGGGTTACTGCAAATAAAGTATTTTTTGGCTTTGGCTGTAGCTTGACCCTAGGGTTGATGATCTATTCTTTATAGTCAATGTGGACCTTAGGGTCGACCCTTTCTTGACATTATAACATTCCCTTTTTTCCTATTTTTATTATTTGAAAAGATAATAGTTGCCATCTTATGAAAGACTTCTAGTGCTTGTATCCATTAAAGAGAATGATCATATGCTGTCATCGTCATGGTAGTTTCCATGAGGATAAATGAATCAACCATCCATAATAAATTTGAGTACTGTCTCACCATTGGTTGGATGTCTTGTCTCAAAATAGATGGTGGATTAACTCATCCTCATATAAACTACCATGAGGATGACAACATATGATCATTTCACTTCATTAAAATATTATGATCTTTATCATCATTTTCATCATCGGTGAATCCTCTCTCTTTCCTATTTGGGGTTGGTGTTACAGATTCTACTTTTCCACTCAACTGTATCCCCAGTCATGTTCTTTGTCATCCCACATCTCATAAAATGTCTTCCCACCTCAATCCATATCTTTGATAGCCTTCTCCTTCTAGTACATTTTACTTGTAATCCTTCTTTAACTCTTCATACTAGGTTTTTCTTTTATATGGATTTGTCCAAGCCATCTTAACGAAGCAAATGCTTGGTAACTTACGTGATTGCATTTGCCATAATAAATTGAATATATAGCCAAGAATTCTTTTCTAATGTAATGTAATGATTACAAAAAAAGGATTCACAAGCACGACTTTATTTTTATTAGTGAGGAAAACAAATGGAATTCATTGCTTATTATTGTTACTAAAAGTCATGTGGTTTTAGGAAGGAGAATCTTACTAGAACATCATCATTTATCATTATCGTCATACGCCTTATTCCCTCCATCTAAGATTGCCTTTTAAGTTCTAATTTTCCACAACCTCATTGACAATTATGTTCTCCATTACCCCACATTCTATTATATTAGTCATTTCTAATTCTATTTTGGTACACTACACATCAGTAGAACAAAAAATGTAAATCTTTGAAAGTTGCTATTGTGGTATTAATTATGAACATAATCTGCTATTCAGCTTGCTAAAATTATGTTGATTTGCATTTTTTGAATTTGTTGCTTTTTGCCATTTAAAAAAAAAAAATGAGATTAGTGTTACGTTCGCGTTATGAAACGTATTTGCTCCTCTAGCAAAGAAATAGGTACGCTAATTTTGCTCTTTTGAAATATGTCAATACATTTTAGCTGGCCATACTAAAATTAAGTGTAACTGTTACCTAAGATACTACACCATCGATCATTCTTTAGTAGTCCTAATGATATTATTTTCTCACCATCTTAAAAAAATGCAGTGAAAGTAACGGCAGTCTCTCTCTCTCTCTCTCAAAATACAAGCTCACTCACTTCCCAGTTTATCTTTTTCATATTTGTAGGTGGTGATATGTTTCTCATTTTTTTAATTGATAAATAGTCCAGTCTTATTAGCCTCAATTTATATTTTACAGGATGTTTGGACTGAGTTGGGACGCCCTTGTGGTATTCATCAAAAGCAGGTATGGTACATACGTGGAAGAACTGAGTTTGGCATGATTGCAAGTGCTTAGTTTGGTGCTCAATGAGGTTGTCATATTGTGTCTTTTATAAAATTAGATCATCTCTTATCATTTGAAAAAAACAACCATATCTAGATTATTGTTACTAGTTTAGACACATGCTCTGCACGTGGGTCTATAAAAATAGCACAAACCATATTACACCTATTTCATTGAATTAAATGACATACTAAAATTAAATTATGCAAGTGCTTAGTTTGGTGCTCAATGAGGTTGCCATTTTGTGCCTTTTATAAAATTATACCATCTCTTATCATTTGGGAAAAAAGCCATCTCTTAGATTATTGTTACTTGTGTAGAATCTATGATTTATACACAAAATATAAACTATAAATTTATTGAAAAATTATTTAAAATAGAAAATATTAAGATATTAATTTAATAAATATGGAAGATTCGATTTGTCCTTATCATATTAGTATTAAAAGAAGGAATTTAATATAAAAAAAGTTGAGAATGATTATAATCTTATGAAGAAAACAGCAAAAAGTGATTAGGCAACCTACTTGTAAGACCTAGAAAACAACCGTGAACTGGGCACCTTCACATACTGCCAGCGGCAACAGCCTGCTGCTCCCACTGCCACCTCTCCTTGCCAGTCGTGGCTTGGTGCTAATATTTAATATCCAAAATACTTTCTAAACATTCTTGAAATGGTCGGGGTTAAATCAAAGTACTGGGATCTTTAATTTTAAAGGTCTATTAATTAAGTTGCAAAAAAAAAACATCATTATAAAGTTAGTCAGGAAAATATTGGATAGAAAAAACCTTTCAAAAAAAATTTGGATAGACATAGAACTATATCTAAATTTTGTTGGAACTAAGCTTGGGTCCAAGATCTAGATATGGGTCATATCCGATATATGTTATGATACTGTGCGATGAGCTTGGTTTGGATGAGGGTGAAACCCAAATTGAAAATTTTAATTAGAATTGGTGCTTCAGTGGACCATCTTTAGTGCCAAACTCAAAACTGTTTCACCACAACATGCTTGGAATGGTTTCTTAGTGATGCAAAGGACCCAGGCATGCACTAAAGAAAAACTAAAAACTAACTTGGAGGGTGGAGAAAGCCAGAGAGGGATAACATAACAGGTGCTGCTGCACCAAAGAACTTTCTTGAATTTCTTCTTATCACTTACACCCGTACATATATTAATAGATTTGTACATGACTGATTCTAGATCTTCATAATCTAGAAACCTCCTAATTTAGATTCCTGCTATAGCTAATTATTATCACCACCAATCCATCATCTAATAAAAAAAACCTAAATTAAGAGCTAAAAAAATTCACCGATCCTAAGATTGGTTTACAAAAGTTTCTAATTTCAAGGTTCGGTTTACAAAAATTTCTAATTTCAATACTTTTTATGGACAATATTAAAACGTTGATAACTTTGAAACATAAAATGACTTTATGATAGAAGTCGTCTTAACAATTTAAAAGGAATAATTTAAATGGATTCTTCTTCTCAATTTGATTGATACATTGAATTAAATTTGTTGCTACATAGAGATTTGATACAAAGATCAAAGTTTCCATTAGGAATCTGGTGTGTAAGAACTTCAAGCTGATGGCGATTGAGAAACCTGCTATACTTCATCTTGTAATTTCTTTGTAATTTGAATTCTATGAGTTTCTTGAATATGGTTTAGATTGGGTACTTAAAAACTCTCTTGAAGCAGTCAGCTCATCTAATGCAGTATTTAAGCATTTAGACTATTTGTGGATTTATTGTTTAAAGAGCAGGATATTTTGAAGCATGAACCTATTTGTGGATTCTATGTTTAAAGAGTAGTGAACTTTTACCTGTGTAGGTGGACCAGATGATGATTCACTCTGCTTCGGATCCTCGACCACGAACAACCCTTTGTGGTGATTACTTCTATAATTACTTCACTCGTGGTTTGGATATTTTATTTGATGGGCAGGTAGTTTGTTTCTTCTTCCTGTGTGTTTGGGTTATTTCATGAATTTGCATCATTTTAAGCCTGCCTTGTTGGATGTGCAGACTCATAAAATCAAGAAGTTTGTGTTGCACACAAACTTTCCAGGTCATGCAGACTTCAATTCATATATAAAATGTAACTTTGTTATGTACAATGCTGAAGGTGTGCTATTCTCTTAAATTCTTGACTTTTTAAAGTCTCCTGCATATCATGATGTATAGGTTAACTTATGACAGTCTTGTTCTTTGCAGCTGGTGGCCAAAATCTGGAAGGATTTGCTCCTAAGCATTGCATTACACCAAAGACAAAGTGGGAACAAGTAAAGGTATGAACTAGAAGTTTGACATTGGATAGTTTCTTAGCTAATTCTCCTCTAAAAAGAACCGAAGTCTATTAATTTAACTGTTGGTTCATGTTTTATGATGTGGGACATTAGGTTGACTTATTTTTTTATCCACTTTCTGGATTTTCCTTGTATGTTGTTTTTCCCCTATGAAACACTATCTTGAAATTAGACATAATTTAGACACTCACATGAGAATACATTGATCACAATTGTCTAAATCATTCAATAAATTATTTGCCATCTCTGCCTCTTGTTTTGCCTGTAAATTGACAATCCCATTTTCACATGATCTCAGCAGAAAAGATCCATGCAATCTCAATTTTTCTCTGTAAAGCAAAGCAATCCTCAAAAATGATCTATCATTGGATGAGCCACCTTCTGGTCTCTTTAATAATGTGAAAGCCTTCTTTTTGCCACTAAGTCTGCTACATTTGACTCCTATCTCGTGTTTCAAGTGATTCATCATTTTTTCATATTTAATTTACAACGTTGGCACTTGGCATTTAGTAGGCCTTCCATATGTTGGATCCTTTCCTTGCCTTGTGGACAATGATTGGGCTTGCAAGCTTATTCATGGATATGGGATGTATATATGTTGGATGGGAATAAAGCTGGTATTACTGTCGTTTCCTTTCATCATATTGTCTTTAGTTGATTCTTTTAATTGTATTATTGTATTTCTTCTGTCCAAGGAATGGTCTGGATACAATTGCTCTACTAAATTTTGTTTGGAACCATGTTTGGAACTTGTTTGAGTACCTTTGTGAGTGAGTGAGTCTGGTGAGGACATCGCCAATTTCTTCAATCTATAGGGTTGTGTTGCGAGCCTTGTGAGAGTCTGTGAAATGTTTAGTTAGCATTCAAAACTTGTTTGGTGCTTAATCTTAAAAAAAAATGTTAGTAATAATCATTGTTGTCATTCTTGCAACTAGAGCAGTTTTCCATCTATTTGCTGTCGGCTTTTTAAGCACTCTCTCTCCACAATCTAGCACATCTTTTCTTACCAGATCAATCAAAGTCTCTATTGGTCTCTCTTTTCTTAGTTCCTTGCACCTGTAATCCTTTGATTCCTTCATATTGTGGCTGTTTCATGTTTTCTGCATATTTGCCAATCAATCTTAAATTTCCCTTGATACCTATCTTGTGGGGTTAGTGGGGGTGGAGGGGAGAGCCACAATCTTTTTGATTGCTGTTGAGCACCGGGCTGTTGTGCTGCGGGTTCTTGCCTTTGTGATTCAATGGAATGTGCTGAATTATTTTGTGTTGATGATGTGACTCATCACATCATTATCATCATAGTCACAACCCCATCTATTTGGGGTCGACTTTTCGAGTTCTACTTCTCCATTCAACCCCATCATAATCCATATGATTTATCACTCCATTATCTATCATGTATTTCTTTATCTTTTCTCTAGGTTCTCATTGGTCTACTCCTCTTCCTTATACCTACAACTTGTAACCTCTCAACTCTACATACTTTGATTGTCTTCGATCTTCTACTCATATGTCCAAACCACCTCAAATGAGTCTCTCATTTGTTCTCTACTGGGGATACTTTTAAACTATTCCTAATTTGGTCATCTCTAACTTTTATCTTTCCATGTAAAGCAACTTATCCAACGTAACATGCACGCCTTTGTGTCCCTAACTTTGTCCAATTGTCTTTTTTTTTTTTTTCATTGCCTAACACTCAGTGCCATAGATCATTATGAGTTTGATAATTATTTTTTAGAATCATCACTTAAGGCGAAGCAAGACTCTTCTATCACACAAAACTCCGCTAGCTTTTCTACATTTTGCTTATCTTGCTCCCGCCTTGTTGGCTATACTTAAGTCTAATCCTTCAATAGATTCTACCATAGACACCAAATATCTAAACTTATTGCAACGCTCTACCAAGTCATTTCTGATTTTGATTGACCTTTCCTCTTTGTCTTCTATTCTCGTAAAGTTTTACTATATATTCCATTTTAGTTATGCTGATTCTAAGACCATTTGTCTCAAAAAAAATCATCCACCTTCCAATTTATACTGAGGTGTTGCCTCGTTTCATTAATTAATACTATGTTATCTACCAAAAGCATTCACCACAACACTTTGTCTTGGGATTCCTACCGTTAATGTCACAGGCCAACCAAAAAGGACACATGAGAAACAATAATTTTTTTTTTCAACTCTGAAGCATTCACAACTCATAGTCCAAACATGTGACACCTACACGTGTTGCGAGATCCCTACGGATCCAAGGACTTATTGGACCCTTGATTTGATCGAACTGAATTATCAGCTGCCTGCGTACTCCAATGAAGATCAGATCTTGCGTAGTTCTCAATTCATTTATTTTATGGCACTAACCCCGTACTATTCATGATGTCACATCAAGACATTCTAATTGCCCAATCGTGGGCCTCATCAGTAGAATAGATCTCATCTATCATGGGTCTAGCCAATCACGGGTCTATACCAACCATGGGAACACCGTCAACCATGGGGTTAATGTCACACATGGGACAAACCTCAACCATTTGACCTATACCCGAACATAAGTACATCCCTCCTCAGGGACAATACTCTAAGTATGGGTCCAATCCTCTATGAAATCAATGCCCTCCGTGGGAATATCCATCCACGATATACAATACTCATCCATGATCACAAAGCTCTCCATGGGAATAACCATCCATGGGAAATAATCTATCCATAGAACCGTTACGTCCACCATGAGACGAATACGTCTACCATGGGACCACTATATCTATCTTGGGGTTAATATGCCCACCATATAATCAATATCTAGGCATGAATCCAATCTGTCTACTATGGGAACAACATCTATGGGACATCATCCATCCCTGGTAACTCTCCATTAGTGAGTATCATCTATCCATGGGTAATAACCATCAATGAATATAATCACTCTATGGGTATAGTCCATCAATGGGCATAACTCATAATTCGTAGTACCAATATGTCTATCATAGGACCAACAAATCTACCATAAGACCAATATGTCCACTATGGGACCAACATGTCCACCATAACACCAATACATCTACTGTGAGACCAACATGTCCACCATAACACCAATACATCTACTATGGGACCAATATGTCTACCATAATACTAATATGTCTACTTTGGGACCAACATGTCCACCATAATGCCAATATTTCTATCTTGGGACTAACATGCCTAACATAAGACCAATACGTCTACTATAGGACCAACATGTCCACCATAATACCAATACATCTACCATGGGACCAACATGTCTAACATAAGACCAGTACGTCTACCATGGGACCAACAAGGCTACCCTAAGACCAACATCCGAGCACCACCATGGGAACCATCATCCATGGGTATACACATCCATCCCTGGTAACACTTTATATGTGAGTATAATTTATTCATGGGTATAAACTATCCATGAATATAATCCCTCCATGGGTATAATCCATCCATGGGCATAACTAATCCAGGGGGCACATTATCTACCATGAGATCTTTTATCCGTATGAACAACAATCGAATGAATCACTACGTGACTGTGGCAGCAATATCAAATTATCATATCATATCATAAACATACCACGACCCCTAGTAAGACTTAGGGCCCATGACTTACTAAGCGGGAGACCCACGACTGGCGTGATCAAGTCTACCTCGCCCTGTATCCCTTCACCTCATGGGTGATTTAATCAAGCTCTAAGGCGCTCGGACCACGTCTAACGAAGCTAGCACCACCTCCATGGGGTAAAATAGTATCTAGCTCTGCGCATCAACGCACATCAAGTGTGCTGAATAGCCATGAGCGTGCCCTCCAGCTCGTAGCATGCGAGGGACTTACTCCTTGGCGGCAACCCTACTGGACCAAGTCTCTATAGTCGAACCCACCATCTCGAATACCTCTTTGGAACAGTCAGTCAACCATCATAATCACATGAGGGATGTATCCATACCACGTCTCAATATCAAGTGACCAAGTCACATATGTATCTCAATGCCACTGTCTCCGTATGTTCATATCGAGACTACGGTCTTATGGCTATTCTAAGCCTTACTCATGGAATCTATATACTTATCTCATCCTTTTAACTATACAAAGGTGAGACACAATGATCTACTGATCGGACGGTTTCCTTTTTCAACGGACTAAGGCATAACGTTATCAATATCACGTGAGGGACGCACCCATACCACTCCTCAATATAATCAATATCATGTGAGGGACGCACACATACCACGCCTCAATCATCAATATCACGTGAGGGACACACTCATACCACGTCTCAAAATAATCATCATGTGAGGGACGTACCCATACCACATTTCAATATAATCAAGTGACCTAGTCACATATACCTCAGTGCCAAAGTCCTCATCTGTCCATCTTAAGAATTTTCACAGTTCTCTAGCCACTTTAGGCTTTACTCAAATAACAAACATATATGTCTCATCATATCGGGACTCCCAAGGCATCATAACCTCTTCGGGCAGCCTTCGAGGGATCCAACATCTAGCATTAG
This sequence comes from Chimonanthus praecox, assembly GCA_022113865.1. NCBI lineage: Eukaryota > Viridiplantae > Streptophyta > Magnoliopsida > Laurales > Calycanthaceae > Chimonanthus > Chimonanthus praecox. The sequence goes on along the minus strand of CM039093.1, from coordinate 49,310,403 downwards.
GGTCTATATTAGGGAAGGTATATCCCACCAATCCTTTCTACCCTTCACATTTGCTCAACATCTTACATCATCCTTAATACAAGTGGATGACACAATGCATCTTTGATCGATCTTAGGCACAATGCTCCCAGTTGCCTACGTACCACATAGTGGATCAGATCAATCGTAGTTCATTATTTTCACATTTGGGTTGACATTGGGGAGTGGTCATACTTTTACTTTGGGGAAATCAAATAAGGCTTTTTTAGCATTTACATTAGATTCTATGCATTCTTAATCATGTTAGCCCATCCCCATTGTAGCATAGGTTAACCCCCCTTGGGTTCTAAGATACTTGACCTTAGCTCACCCATATCACTTAGTCTAATCCTTTACCAAGTTCATCTTCAAATCATGGAAATTCATTCTACACATGGTTAGGTCGATCCACCACAACCATTATCAACATAGGTACTCACTAGTGATGTACACATCATCACATAATCCAAGCATGTCATTAAAACACATTCATGATGCTTATTATATGAGTCACCCATCTAAGAATTCCAATCACAATCATGAGAATTCATTTGATACATGCATTACTCATAACCATACACAAGTATGAGAATGTTATCAAGGCCCTACATTACACATCTTGGACAATCTTGATTTATCATACATTCTATCATACTTTAACACATCACAAATCTATGAATTCTCAATTATAAAAAAGAAAAAGAAAACTATGCTATTATTCTTTAAGTTATTTGCATCGCGGATACTGATCCAAACCTTCTTACACGTTTATATCCTATCTTTTGAATCATACGCCTTTTTGAATTTCTCTCACTTCCTTCTCTATGTATCTGCTCATGACAATGGTAAAAATGAAATTTTCACTAAATTACAGGAGATCCTTGGAGATTGTGGACGCGCTGCAATCCAAACACAGGGATCCGCAAGTAACCCTTTTGGATCAACTTTTGTATATGGGTATCAAAATGTTGCATTTGAGGTGAGAAACATATATAATGTGGCATCAAGCTTATCATTTTGCCTCTGTTTTAAAAAAAAATGTCTTTTTCTTGTTCAAAATTCTTTTTTTTTTTTTTTCTATATTTTATGTGAGGCACAAAAACTTATTTTGCTTATTAATAATACACAACAGGTCTTATAACATTCCATTGACTATTCTAACAGGTTATGAAGAATGGCTACATAGCTACTGTAACGCTCTTCCAGTCATAGAAAAATCTTAATGGTATGTTCAAGTTACATATGTCTGTCTTCATTTTTCTCGTCTATTGCTTTGAATTGTATGTGTGTTAATTTTTTTGTCAAAATATATCATGTTGCATTTGGTTGTCAATCAGTTGTTTAGCAAATCAGAGATTGCAAAAATTGCTTACAAGTGAGAACCATGTTAGACTTGGTTTTTGTCACACCTTCCATCTGTGCCTGACATGGGAATGCTTATCCCAAGCATACATGATGTTGCAGCTCTAGTGGGCAGGGGTGGGCTTTGGGCATGACAGTTCCTGATCTTGGGTTGGCCTGATTTGCAAAAAGCCCAAGCCTGGTCTGATTTTGCATCTAAGGCCTATGGCCAGTTTTAAGCACAGGTTGCCTATATGGGTCATGCTCGGGTTTTTCTTAGGCCAAAGTTGGCTTTAGCTTTGATTATGTTATCATATCATTAAACAATAGGCCATGATGAGGACACATGAGATTTAAGGTAGTCTACTTTGTTATTTATTTACAAAAGTTTGGACTTTTAGGCTTTCTTTTATTCAAGTTTTTGAGTTGGTTTAGGCTTTTGTGAACTAGGCCTAGGTTGGACTATTGTTTTTGCCCCAAAAATAGCTTCTCTTGAGCTTCGGACACAAAAACCTTTTCTTTTGGGGGGGGCGTGTGGGGGTTGGCCTAACCCATGATGCACCCCTAATTTTACACTTACCCACCGTATATTAAGGTACACAAATTTAAACAATTCTTTTTTGTTCCTTCAATATGTGGTTATAATCGGTCAAAAATATTTTTGAATGATGTTGACAAGATTTTTTTTAGAAAGTAATAGATTTGATTAGGTTAGTGAAAACAAATAGAATCCTTGGTTTCGAGAAAAAAAGTGAGGAGAAAAAAGAGCGTCAAATACCTTCAAAACTGCAAAGAAATAGCAAAAGAATCAGGCCTCAAAAAACCATCAACTTCTGAATATGCCGATCATGGTTTAAAATACTGGTTGATACTGTTGTATTGGTTGGTTTGGATTAGGAATTGGTCAATACCTGTAGCAGTTTGAGGTAAGAACTAATGTTTTTGAAAATATGACTAGAAAAATTAATTTATTGCTGATATATCAGTCAATATTTTCAAATGAAAATATTAGTCGGTATCTTGAAAATATCGGCCAATATATTGAGGTGATTTTTTTAAGATAACTTGGGTTTAGGGTTTAGGGCCCTAAAAAATATTAGGAATCTAAAATGACGTATTGTGGTCTAGATTTTTGCAAATAATATAGTTTTAATTAGTAAAACAAAAGAACAACTTAATAGTAATTAAAATCTAGAAGGAGAACTTTTTAGACAAATGGTCTAAAAATTAGTAGAACTAATATAGAATACTGAAATGTAACTTTAGTGGAAAAGAAGATAGAGAGTGAGAAACAACTAAAATTGGAATGACTTAGATACTACATCAAGTTTAGATACTTGGGTTCTATGGTAAAATCTCATGGAGAATTTGAATTAGATGCAACTAATAAGATGAGAGCAAATTTTAGAAAAATGTAGACAATTTAACAGAGTTGTGTGATAAAAGAATACTATATCGCTTAGAGGGATGGTTTTATAAAACAATTATTAGATCTGCCATAATTTATGGATTAGAATGCTAGACAATGAAAAAATACATAGACAAAGTTAAGGTAGTAGAGATGTGCATGCCACGTTGAAAGAGTGGGATCAACTTTAAAAGATAGAGTCATGAATATTTGTATTATAGAGAGTTTAAAAATAGCCCTATTAGATGACAAAATGAGTTTCAAGTTAAGGTAGTAGAGATCATGCTACGTTGGAAGAGTGGGATCAACTTTAAAAGATAGAGTTATAAATATTTGTATTAGAGAGAGTTTAAAAATAGCCCTATTAGATGACAAAATGAGAGAAACTCATTTGAGATGATTTGGTAATGTAAGTAGAAATCTAGGTAATGACTCTAGAGTAGAGAAGTTATAGATTGTATGCACAAGAAAGGCAGATCATTCTAAATGTGGAGAGAAGGGGGTAAAAAAAGAAATGGTGGATTGTGGAGTGACTAACTTTCTAATTTGTGATAGGGCCAAATGGAGACAGATAGATGGGAGCTTGTCAAATGATGATGATGATGGTGATGATGAGAGTTTTACTTAAAATTTAATATGGCTTGACTAATAGTAAAGGAAAAACTTAAAAAAAAAAAAAAAGAAGAAAAAAATAACAACAACAATATGGATCAAACACTGAGCTTTTTCATGTTTTATACTTTTTTATTTTTATTTTTTTTGTTTTTACATTTTTTTTCATGAAATGAAGCAAAATGAAATGATCTGAAGTCATAGTTTGCATCTAGAACCAAACACTAGATCTACGAGGTTTTGAAAGAATTTTTTAATTTTTGGATTTTCAGAATTTTTAGTAATTGTAATATTTTTGAAAGAAATTTAAATATAATAATTTAATTTTTAACTATTCTAAATACAGATCTACAACATGTAAGTGTTTGCAAGCAAAAATAGATTATATATTGTTGTTTTGTTATTTATGTTCAGTCTTAAAAATTGAATCAATAGGTTCTGAAACTATGATGATTTACAAATTGTGATAGTTATTAGATCTATATCAATTGTATGTCTCTAGTTCTTAAAGTTTAATTTTATGAGTGTATTTGGTATTCTTAAAGTCTCAATTATTAATATTAAACGTCTTTGCTTAATGCTGGATTAATAATTACTAGCTTCTATTTACATATGTTTGGACCAAATGGCTTTTAGAATGAGTAGAGTTCAAAGCATCAAGTTTATCAACATATGGTGCGGTTAATGATCATATAGCAATTGACATTCTTAGCCTAAAAGAGACCAATATTTTTCCATGTATTGAGTTAGATTGAAAACAAATTTTATAATCCATGATTCTCCAACATTTGTTATTTTTTGGGTACATTTTGAACTTTTAGGGGGTTTCAAAATTTCACACTAATAGTCTGAATTGACTGATAGCTGATATTATTGGACGTTTCATATCATGCATCAGTAGGGACTGATATGATACCCACTCCCAGTACCGATACTCTGAACCATGATGTTGATCAATGAATCTTCGTAACAGAGTGATACCAATTAGATATGTCAGCTTTCATTTAGGGAAAGGAAGATTGGAGAATGTTAAGTTTTTGAGGGGCTTATTGCGATATTGCTGAGAATTTTGTAATTAAAATTATTTTTAAAATTTTTAAATTCGAACATAGAGAGTTATATGGCACACAAAATAAAAAATTATATGACACGCATGCACATTTGCACAAAAAAATTATCGACACTCGCGTGCACGTCCGTAACGGTGATGCAGCCTTCACACTAATGTGTTGGGTTAAATGGAGGACACTTGGGGGTGATCACGTACACACATGCAAATGCACCAGTTATAATTGGGGCCCACTTAGGGGTTTTGGGGCCTTCACACACAATGCATTGGATTAAACGGTTGATTAGGCACACACATGCACAATGCACCAATTGAAATTGGGCTCTGTGGTTACAGGTGATGGGGCATGTACACCTACTTATGAGTAATGGGGTGCACACAATGCACTCTGGAGGAAATGGTGCTCACTTAGCTGTAATGGCGCCATATAGGTGAAGCTAAATCCATTTCTTCCCCCGCACCTACCCACTATTGTCATAAATATCTTTGGTAAGATCTTATCAACAACAGATGATATCAAGATTTTTTAAATTATTATATTTTTATCAGGATATTATCTGATAATGTTTTTGAAAATTAAAATAATTAAAAATTAAAAATATATATTTAAAATGTATGTTTAGATGCTTAAAAATGTATAAATTAGAAATAGATAGAGATTTTAGATAATTATGGGGTAACAATTGTGATATTATCGTTCATAGCCATAGGTTGAAAGTATCGGAAGATGATTACTGGTAGAGGAAAATATCGAGTTATTTATCAAAATATTGATGTTATTTGTGACTATGCCACCCAACACACCCACATCATAATGCATGGTTGACATCACCCATGTAGGGCCATATGTGCTGGGTGAAATGTGGCTCACTTGGGGATAAATCGAAAGCGTCTCTACCTTTGGTGCACCAAGGTGTTGAGAATGACATCTAGCATCAAAAGCTACATTTGGTTGTTGGATAAAAAAATAAATTTGTGGTTTCCCATTCACTGGTGATCTTTGGGCTTGGAAACCAGTCCTAGAGGAGCTCAACCATGTTGACCTTTTGTGGACACCCCATTGATGAGTAGACCCTTCAAATGAACTTATCATCATGAGATACATGGCCCCATAGGTCATGCAAACAATTACTATTACTAATGGCCATTACAATGAAGATGTGTTTCTTTTGGTGGTTGAATCTACAGAGTTGCAAATGGGTGCTATATTGGTAGCCTATCTCTGTTACTTCCACTATTTCTTCACTTGATGCCATCACTAATTTTACAAATTACAAGAATTAACTAAATTTTGTTTGAGTCATTTAATGTGGTTAATATGTAAAGGTCTTTTATAGGTTGAAAATGATAATAACAGATTGAGTATTGTTCAATAAAAAGAGGAATATTGTTAGCAATCAGGAAAAATAGTTGCTTTTTGCCAATGGTTAATGAAATTCATTTTGATAGAAGAGGATATAGAAGTTTCAAGATATGCCCCAAGTAGTGTATTTCTTTTTCTGCCATGAGTAGTTCAGATGGTAGGATGATACCGAAGGTATGTTTACAGTGTCTTCCCATTATGTTATATTGGATAGCAACTTGTATCTCAAAAGAGCTGCTGAAAGCTGCTGGCAGTTTATTAAGCAAGGTTCAAAATTGCCTGGTGCATGGGTTGCTAATTGTTGTGGTCCAGGTTATATGTTCTTGTGCTTGATTTTTCCCGTGGTTGGCTTTCTGTTGCCAGTTGTTTTTCCCACTGTGTTTTTTCCCCTCTTTTGCACTATGGGTTCTTTGGATTTTGTAGTCCTACTTGGCCTGGAGATTGGATTTTTGTTTAGATCCAATCTTTTTAAGGTTCTTAAGTCCTAGAATGAATTTACTGAAGGGACTGTTACGATTCTCCTTGGGCAATGGCATCAAGTGCAATGATGCCTACGGCAGCAGATAGAAGACCATTGTATGATTGGGCAGATCTAACATACAATAAAAAAGATTGGAGAAACCACAAGTTAGAGAACCTAGGGAAATATGGAGATTCCCTAGCAACTAGCACTTGATCAGAATCATGACCATACTCCATTGAAAGGAGATCTATTTTGGATGTATCTTGTTTTTTTCATTTTTCATTGTTCTTTTTCTTGTTTTTTTTTCCCTTCCTTTTTCGGCTCTGAACATATATCTCCTTCTCGGTATTACCTTCTTTTTAATGATATTTAGTTGTCAATGTTTCAAAAAAATATGGGCCATGGTATAAATACTTTCTATTTGACAATATTAATGTAGAGATGAGAAAGATCATCCAATTTTGGAGATGAGCTCAGGAGGTGCTTAGAATCTAGAGAATAATATAGACAATGGATGGTGATGAGATTATTAATGATGATCGAGAATTGGTTGTAAGCAAATTGGGTCTAGTGGTTGGTTGGTCAAGGCCTTAAATTTTAGGCAAATCTTGAAACAATGAATATCCTGATGTGAATGGTTGTGATTTGGTGAATGAAATTGAAAAGTTAGATTTGGCAGTTTTCGTATCAACTCCTATATGACTGGAATATGGGTATGTTTGTATTATGTAAATGATATTTAATGGTCTATATTATTACTGGGGCTTTCTTTTGTATTAAAACAATATATAAAACCAATGAAAAGCCTTGTGGCCAGTAGTTTATGACTTGGAAGTTGAGACTGGGGGTTTTGAAACTCTTCTATGGTGAAAGATCATATGGTCCAAGTGCGACCTTCTCTTCATTGCTTGGATAGGGTTAGTTCTACAAGATCAGGACACCAATACAATCCTCTGAAAAATGGTATCATTGGCCATCATTTGGTTTCTATGGCTTGAGCAAAATAGAAGGATCTTCAATGATAAGGGTTTGTTTGTGGATGTTGTGATTCAAAAAATCAAGTCAAATATCATTTAATGAGAATTGGCTTCTTATCCTTTCTTGGGATTCGGGGTTGACCACGTCAATAGCAGCAGGACAGGTTTATCTTATTGGAAATTTGTCGATAATAGTAGTAATATACACTTACATCATAAGGTGGTTTTTAGTGTTAAGCTGACTTTTGGCCAACTCCTCACTGGACCTTCTGTTTTTTTTTTTTGATGTGTCATTACCATCACTAAAGTTTTTGTAGTCACCAAAAAAAAGAAGTCAGTTCTCCAGTTGTTTCTTACTACTCTTTTATCTCTTCAATCTGGGCCTTCTCCTATCCCTCTTCAATTGTCCTTGCATTGTTCCTCCTTTTTGACGTGGTGGAAGGATGGGGTTCCGGGCCTTCCCAAAGCTCAGATTCCTTGAAAATGGGTATCTTTGGCGATTGGGTGGACCATTTGACTAGAGTGGAACTAGTGAGTTCAAAGGCAAAGCATCAACCAGGACCACAGCCTGGAGAAGTGTAAGTTAAATATTATTTAGTGTGATATCACGCCTTAGGAGTTTATAAACTGTTTGAAGAGTCAATTCAGGGAAGGCTGGTCATGAATTTCTTAAACTGTTTGGGTACTATGAACATTTCTCATGGTTTATTTGCTGATTGTGATCTGAGAAACTGCTCAAATATCTCTGTAGGTGGTTTTTCATATACGTGTGTTACAATTAAAAAAAAAAAAAGAAAGAAAGTTTCCTGCTTGTAATTTTTATTTATTCCATTTTCATTGATTTTCTTATCAATAAAAATCAAATAGGAAGTATCGACCAAGAACTTCTGTGAATGTTTTCTGATGTACTTCAACCATTAAGCATAACCCGAAGATATATCATGGTTTGGCTTCTCTGTGCAGGAAGGCTCGTGTTTGTATACATTCTCGAAGCTGCTTCCTCCTTGTGCTGATTGGCTGCAAGAAGTGGCGAATATATGTACAGATGTAGCATTGGTACTATTGCTTTATTCTCTTATGTTTCTGACTTTAAATTGTAAGTAAATCATTTAAACTGAAAAATCTCTTTCAAATTGTACAGTCTCTTTTGATGTCTTATTACAGTAAAAACGTCAATTATGAAAATCTAAGATTGCTACTTCTTGCCTACTTTTTCTCTTTATTATTTTCCTTTTCTTTTTAACCTTTTGAATAGTGGCATGACTTGAAGATGACATCGTCATAACTACTAACCATCATTTCATCTGTTTAGGGTTGGAGAGAGACCGATTCTGTTGCATGGAGATAACAAATTAAATCAATTTTATGGATTTTTTAAAAAGTCCCCTATCTTTGAGTTTATTTGAAAACAGTCTCCGAATTTTTCATGATTCTAAAAAAGCTCGTAACTTTCGATAAAAATTCTAAAAAGCCCCTTTACTTTGTTGATTAAAGGTCAAAATTTCAAAAACTATTTATGCTTGTAGCACATAGTTTCCTCTGTGAAGTGTGTTTAATGGAGAATTCATGACACTTTTTTCACTTATTTTCCTCTTTTGCATTAATTATATATTGTGCACTTAGCGTACTCCTAATTTGATCATCATCAGAGGTACTCTCACCTTTAGATTGAAACTGAGATTGTCTGCTATGATTATTTTGATGAGAAACATTTTAGATGATGATGATTTTTTTGTAATCATTTATCATTTACCCTTAAATCTATTACTCTAGTTGTCTACTTTAGTTGATTTTTGAGATGCTGCTAATTCATAAAAAACTACTCCCTCCGTCCTATTTTAGTTGTCTTATTTGAAATATTTGTATTTTTTAAGGAACTCTCTATATAGGCTAGTACTCCATGTGATCTCATCTATTTTCAACACACTTTATACTATTCCAATATAAATGAGACAACTAATTTGGGATAGAAAGAGTAATTTTTTTTTTCAATCATACAACTCTCTAAGTGGTAGCCCTATGACATGCATCTACAAAATCTTAGATAAAAAAAATCAGTTTACCATAATGAAGTAAGTTGAAAGAGCTTTTTTTAGATTTTTTACCAAAAGTTGCTATGAGCTTTCTGCAAAACATAAGAGCCTTTAAAAAAAAAATCCTCCAATTTTACTGTGCTGGTATTAATCCCTATTCCTTTGTGATGCTTCTTGTTTGATGAGTTGAGCATCCAAGATATATTTGCGGCTTGTTGAACATGTATCTCTGGTTTTCAACATAGCTCAATTTGTTGTCTCCTGTCTCACGAAACGGGAGGTTGTGGGTTCGAGCTCCTATAGCGTAACGTTGTTGTGTCTTAAAGGTAGTGAGCTCATCTGTGGGGATTTTACGCTAGGTATCCTGTGGTTTCACACACGTAAATTCAAAAAAAAAAATAGAGATAAAGGCTCATGGACTTGGAGAGTGTGTTTTGGCAACTATCAGATTTTGAGTCTTTAACATTTTTTTTTCTCTCAACATATTAGAAGAAAATACTGTCAAAAAAAGTTCTTCCAATTTGACAATTGTGAAGAATATTGATATATCGAAATCTTATTGTATGGTAATTACTGAAGATCAAGTTAAACAAAAATATTAGTGTTTGATAAATGTTGTCATATTTAAATATAAAATATTTCAAAAAATGTTAATTAAAATCATTTATTATTGTAAGTTAAAATTCATTTTCAAAATTCTCATAACAAGGATGTATGTCACTAAACAAACTTATTAATTATGAAGAGTAAATTTTCAAAGAAAATTTTCAGTTTCCCTCCCCATATCTCTATGGCTGTATTAAACATAAAGTTAATTTATATTCACTTGAAAAACATCCAAGCACAAATATAAGATAAGATAAAAAAAACCAAGTATAAGAAAAAAAGTTATCTTTAGTATGTCAATGAAGTCATTTTTCTATCTCACAAAAAATTTATAGCTTTAAAACTTATTAATTGAAAAGGTTCAAGCACAAGTACAATAATAAAAAAAATCACCTTAATTTAGTGTATAAAAGTATAAATTTTATGCTCCCATAATTTGACCATTTGACTGTATTAGGGATTGGCATCATTTTAAGAAAAGTTTCATGCACATACATCTTGATATAGGGTCCACTGATTAGTGTTGGACATGGATCCATTAACAAGTTTTTATTTTAATGTAAAGTATAAAAAATCATAATTGTACCATGTTTTCAAAGGTGATATAAGTGATCTGAAGGTATGATAAATATAAAAATAAAAATATGAAACAATAAATAATTTAGATGATGATGACGGTGACGATGTCATTATTTATTATTACATCCATGAGCTCGTATCGTGTTAGGACCATACTATCTTAAAAAAATTAAGTTGGCAGTGTGTCACTTGGTGTAACATATCACCAAATGTCACTCTAGAAGAACTACAATTTTGTTACAACAGTGAAAATGCAATATGCGTTAGTTTCATTCATTAGCAAGTTGTGAACATCCCAATCTAAGAAAAGTAAAAAAATTATGAACTGTTGAAATCAGTGGTTTTGATCAGTCCCATCATAAATCATTATTCGTGTCTTCGGCAATGATGTTAACTCATTTTTCTCATTTTCCTGTAGCAAATTGCTCCATATGTTATCTTGAACCTAGTTATACATGCATGTTCGACAATGTTCAGGTGACCTAATAGTGCCAATGTGGATTAGGTCCGGTCTAAGGAGTAGTGTGGGTCAATTTGAAAGGTATTTTCTAGAGACAATTTCATAAAAATTAGATTTTTTTTTTTTTGAATTTAAGTATGAAAAATCATAGAAAATCAAGCTAAAAACCTCCACGGATGATACCCATTATCCTTAGAGTACATTAGGTTAGGTCATGGAGACCAGAATTTACTATCTTCCGCTTCCTAAAGTAAGAGGTTAACTAGTAGAAACAACACGCATGTTGATTTCAAAAGTTATAATTTTAAAGGTCTCAAAATCAACCCCAAAAAAAGGTAATTTTGAATGAATTTAAATCGAAGGGTGAGATAACTGGGAACGGTATAAATTGGTTAGGGATTTAATTCGAGGGGTAAAGTACGTGTCGGGGGGTACGGGGTTTAGGGTTTTGTAAACATATAATACACACACGTTATCATCCTTATCATTATCTTCATATGGAGTTCGCCTTTATAGAAAATTATTTCTATGGATCAACTGTTTATCTGACACGTCAACAGCTTCCTGATGGCTAAGTTCTAAGTCTAAAGAGCCAATTCAATTTAATGAAGCAACTTACAAGAATGCATAGATAAAAGGAAACAAGCACAAACATTTTCTCTAAATGACTCTAATTAAATTGAAAATAATTTAATGATATAATATTCGTTTCTTATGGAATCAATCAAGATGTTTAATATGATTGAAATAGTTTCTAGGGTGTCTGTATAATTTTTCAAGAGTTTTTTAAACTTTTTTTTATAAAAATTGGGTTTTCTATGATAGTTTCTATTTTCGAGTTTCTTATGGAAAAATTAATAAAATAATATATAAATGTTTTTGTAATTAAGTGAAGAGCCGCAATATAGTTTTTAGGTTATTAGTGTAATTTTTTTAACATTTCAATATTTTTATGAAACTCAGAATTTAAAAAAAAATATATATATATATATTTATGGATTGTAATAAAAGATACATCTCAGGATACTTGAAAATATGAATCTCATATTAGGTATTTTCTCATGTTGATTTTCTGTTTTTTTTTTAATTTTTAGATATTTTTCAAAATTTTAGAACATTTTTCAAATTTATAGATTATACTTCATTTGTATCAAAATTTCACTTTCAAGGGTCTAATATTCCATAAAATTGGTTGTTATTTAAAAAAAAAAAAAATCACACCCTAACTTTTCCATTTTCCCTATTTTCCTTATATTTTCTTTTCTTTTTAAATGAAAAAATGGGAGAGAGAAAAATCATACCAGCGATACGTATTGTCGATACTTCGTCGTATTGCCGGAACAATTTATTTTCTTGTTCACATGAACTATAATTTATTATAATAAATTTGAAAAAATTCTAGTGAGGTTTTTTTATAAATACTTTTCAATTAAGTGTATATCTTTAGTGTTAAAGTGTAGAAAATGATATGGAATGAGAATCAACAATATCTCATTATGAGATATTTAAATTATTGCCACCAATTAATCTTATTGGCCTTATGATTTTAGGCTTGAAAATTTTGACTATTTTAAACTATTGATTTTTCATGGCTAGGCAATAAAAGGCATGATCATTGGATGAAAGAGCTTTCTTAAAATCTCTTTATCTAAATAGTTTAAAAAAAAATGGTCGATATATATCGTGCCATTTTGAGAAGGTTGTTGAGGTCATTGTAGGCGTTTTATCGGCCGGCATCGATTAATATTGTGTTGGTTTTTTATTTTTTTACTTTTAAAATTCTTTTGACCAATTTTCTAGTTATTTTCATCAATTTTTTTTCCAAATTTAAAAAGATTTAAAAGCAATTTATTCAACTTTTTTCTTCAATTTTGATCATTTTGAGTTACTTTCATTATTTTTTTTTTCTCGAGTTTCTGGTCTAAGATAATATCAAATTTTGAGTTTTTGTGAAAATAATTTAATGAAATAATATTTAATGCTTATAGAATTCAATGGAGATGTCTCAATGTCATTCATATAATTTGTAGGGTGTTTGTGTAATTTTTCAAGATTTTTTAAAAAGTAAATATAAACTAGGATTTCTAATATACTTCTCAATTTCGAGTTTCTTGTAAAAAAAAATGAATGAAATGAAATCCAAATGTTTCTACGATTAAATAAAGCCCTTAATGTGATTGATAGAATTTTTTCGTGTCTTTGTGTAATTTTTTTGCTGTTTCAATATTTTTATGAAATTCAAAAAATTTATAATAAAAAAACTATGAATTGTAATAGAAGATATGTGTTACTAGAAGATACTTAAGAATATTAATTTCATATTAGCTTCTTTTTCATGTTGATTTCTTACTTTATAAAATTTCTAGATATTTTCCAATGTTTTTGGACATTTTTCAAAAAAAATTATTCGTATATCTAATTTTGACTTAGAAGGGTAAGAAACTCCATAAAAATGATTGTTATTTAACAAAAATATGCTCATGTTAGTTTTTTCATTTTTTTCTATTCTTATGTTATTTTTTATATTTTTTAAAACAAAAATAGAGGCGATATGGTTATGTATCGGGCTGATGGAACCTCTTTAAAGATAATGACCACTTTAACCTTCTTAGAATTAACTATTCCAATTTGCAATTTTTTTTTTCTTTACTTTAAAATTGCCACTTTTAAAACTTTCAAGTGACAATGTTAAGGATTGTGGTCCACTGTCACGCCCTGAATCCGAGGTGGGCTCAGAATGTGGCTAATTTTTTTTTTTTAAACCTTAACTCAATTAGTCATAAATTCCTTAACATACTACTCATATGAGTCTAATACCTACGAGAGATATCCATGTCTAAACTATTCCTAAATATATTCAGCAAAATAATCAGAACAATTTTCACTCAAACACACGGAAGCAATATAGTGAGCACACCAACACACAAATATATTACATGAAAACTCCAAACTTACATACATAGATTTTTATGCCACATGAGGTATATTTATAATAAAGCATAAAAAAAATAACCAAATGTACACTTAGTTTCCACGTACGGAAAACCATAGACAATTCCCAAGTTCCAACTCCTAACAAGGCACCATTGATTCCTCCATTCCATCTTCCAGTTCATATCTTGTATTGTAAAGGACATGAGCTACTAGCCCAGTGAAGAGAGCTCACCATAAAATCCAACATACAATATTCGTGAAATTAATAACAATGCATATTCCATCAATGAAATGCAGTTAATCTACTTAACTCATGTTTACCATAACATCAAACATAATACATGAAACTATAAATAATGCATGTTTCATGAATGCAATGCGGTTAATCCACTTAACCCATTTTCACCCTAGGATCACTTTCTAAGGTGTTTTATCAATTTTTTTTACCGGGGTCAGCCCCCATTTAGCAACTTGCAAGTGCATAAGGTCTCTGCGACCCGGTCTACTAGCCCATCCAAGACCAACTGTTGATGGCGGTCGACCACGGCTTACTAACACATCCAACCCAACGGTTCGCAAATGGTGTTCAGCTTAACATCACAAGGTCTCCACGACCCGGTTTACTAGCCCATCCAACACCAGCGGTTGATGACGGTCGACCTCAACCTACTAACACGTCCAACCCAACGGTTCGCAAATGGTGTTCGGCTAATCTCAGCAATTATACCCAACGACCAATATCAGATTTCCAAATTTGTTATCTTTCACAGATTTAACTTATAAACATAATTCTCATATGCAAATGTCAAATGCATGATTTCCATTGCCCTCCTCACACAGGGACTTATTCTGATAGAATCACCAAATTCCAGCCTTACCCTTCGGTGTATCCACTATTAATACAAGAGATCAATAAAATAATCAATGTCACACAAACATATAAAACTGGATTTAATAACACGGATGCCTTCTCCCAATTTTTACCCGACGATTCCCAGACACTCCATGAGTCCATACTGCGTTATAGGCTATAAATCCTCGACTCCCCGACACCATTTTAACGCCTACGTTCTAAAAAGTTAGAACATTTACATCGCTTACATATAGGCAGTGTCAGGTCTCGTATGTAATGACCCGTTTTGAGTTTTCTCGATTTTTGGAGAGATTTTTGAATCTCTGATTTGTCTTTGGAACCTTGGTAGCGGTGATGAGAGTGTGGGTACCGTGGTGAGCCCTGGTTATCGAATTTCGAGTTTGAAAACTCGAATGGCATATTAGTAATTTCATAATTTTTATGTATATTGTCATGAAAAATTCGTTGAAAAATCACACTTTTCCCGATCGACATTTGTTGTTCGAGATTTTTCGGATTCTCGAATTCTTTGTATTTTATTTTTTGAAAAGAAATTATTTTCAAAACATTATATTTTTTTTTAAAAAAAAAAACCCTAGAATCCCCAAAACCCTAACCCTTGTTAAATTTCCACCCCCTTCGACACTGTAGCCGCGAGTGCTACAGTGCCGCCCTTGCTATCCCGTGCTCCTCTTCTCGGCCTCTCTCTCTCTCATCTGCCGCCGCAGCCCCGTCTCCTTCATCCTCCTCTCTTGCTCGATCCAACCTCTCCCCCTCTCCCTTTCCCTTCTCCTGCGGTCTCTCTCTCTCTCTCTCTCAGAGGCTTATTTTTCCCCCTTCCCTCTCTGTTATTCCCTTTCTCCTTCTTCCCCATTCGCCGCCTTCCGCTGTTCGCCGAATCAGAGGTTCGGGCCCCCAGCCACCGATCTTCTAACCCTCCCGCCGTCGCCGATTCGAGGTAATTGTTTTCCTTCTCTCTTTCCCTTTCTCTCCCTCCCCCTCTCTGGTTTCCTTTCTTTCTTCTTCTTCCCCTCTTTCCCTCTTCTTCCCCTTCCCCTTTGGCTGAGTCACTCGGCCGCGAGTTGACTCAGCCCGGTCCCGATTTTGGACCCCGATAACCCGGCCCGGCTCGCCAGATCTGGCCCTGCTCGCCAGATCCAGCCCAGCCCGACAGATCTGGCCCTGCTAGCCAGACCCGGCCCAGCCCTCCAAATCCGGCCCAGTTCACCCCGTTTCAGCTCGGCCCAGTCAGACTCGGTCCAGTCAGGCCCGGTCCAGTCAGGCTCGGCCCAATCAGGCCGGATTCGGACCCGACCCGTTCTCGGACCCATTTGCATTCGTTGCCTAGTTTGACCCGTCTCATCCCAATTTTTTACCCGCCTATTCTTGTTTCAACAGATTGAGCCCCTTCAACCCCCGGACTCGTTTTCTCGCATCGGATTTCAAGGACACACACAGGTGAGGAGACTTATTACAATTTTAACATGCATTGCATATACCAAATATGTACATCTGGACATGGAGTGATTCGAATGGGACTCTCTAATTATTAAGCCACTTGGTAAGGGTGAACCGTTGAGAATGATTATGTGGAGAGGGGCTTGTTCGAGTGCACTCTTGTCCACTATACGTTATTATGAGAAACTTCAATTGGATAAATTGATATCGAATATGAAACTTGGAAAATGTTGATGATACTTGGAGTGGTTAGTTATAAGATGCAAATGCAATCATGTTGAACATAGAGGGGTGTGTTTAAGTAACTCGTTGTGTGCTTTTGACTCGCATGATGATGCATGATGTTGATTTTGGTCAATTATGTTAGAATATGCTTATTGTTATACACGCTTACGTCGTTTTATATAGTTATAACATTTGAATGAATTCATGATGAGATTAAGTTATGTGTTGGATGTCAAACATAATGCGTGAGACTTAAGGATAACGAGTTATTTGTCTATCCATAGCATGCGAATGAACTTATATTGAGAGCCTACTTATAATATGTGAATGAGACCATGATGAACATGAGGTTGTGTTTTGAGACCTTACTACATGCATATGTCGTTGTACATGCTTATGTTCTTATACATGATTATGAAATCATGTGCATGCGTAAGAGATAACCCACAACGGACAGTGTACAGTTGGGTATTGAGATGGAGGATCTTGTATGTATACATATTTATGATGACGTGATGATATTGGTTGTTGGGAGGACTTCCCCGTTACACTCCGGCGGTTGAGACCCCCATAGGGGATGCAGGTCTCCCCATTACGTTCCGGCGGTTGAGGTGCCTGCCCTAGAGTTTGGCTCCTTCGGGCGTGGTCGAGGTGTTTTCCGACACGGCTCGGGTGGTTGAGACAGTGGTGTGTTTTATCACCGGCGATGTCTAGATGGTTATTCGACATGGCTCGTGTGGGTGAGGCAGTTGCGTATTCTTTAGTCTCCCGATGGTACTGATAGGGAGACCGGAGTTGTTGGAGGACCCGATGTGGGCTATCGAGGTGATGTCTCGATTTTGGTCGGTGGATTATTGGTTTGAGGTGTATTTGGATTTCATGCATACGAGTACTCTTGTTATTATGATATTCTGCATTGTACGTATTGTATCCATTTATGTTGCTGCCTTGTGATAAGCATTATATCCTCATTGGGCTTGTTAGTTCACCCCTTACCTTCCAGGTACCCCGATCGCAGAAGGGCCGTGCAGGCCCTTTGAGTAAGCACCTGGGAAGGAGCGATAGAAATTAAACATTTATGTTCATGTTTATATTCCAAACTTGGAGATTCTAGTTGTATGAGCTTTTATTCATGCTTGTTCGGATGATTGTATAACTATATTCAATTAGTCAAATGTTGTTTGTTATGCTTCTTGACTTTTTGAACTTGTGGTTTGTGAGCGGGAGGTTGTACTCGTTTTCAAAAAAAAATTAGACCCGATAACTGTCTTTTACTACTTTTAAGATGTTTCGGAGATAACACGTCCGTAGCGGGACGTGGCGTTACATCGTATTCTGGACCTATATAGCCTTTTCCATCTTTAATTGACCATGGGTCCCATTTCAGTCTGGTGTTAGTGGGTTTAACATATAACACAACACAAGTGTTGGATCGAGTCTCCTCACCTCTACCCGCAGTGATTATCACAGAAATCTGTAAGAATAAAATAATAATATAAATTTTAGAACATTCATGGATCATCTACCCAATCCCATGCATTTTCCAACAAAAACATGATAAGTGTAATGAGTCACCTAACTCTTACTACTTCTTTAAATTATGTCAAAGGGTTAGCTGTCAGCCATCAAGAACACCACAATAAAATAAAAATGTAAAGTACTCAGTGCCCTGTCTCGTATTGTTTTCCAGTTAAGGAGACGTATTGAGACAGTGCCCAGAGGGTACAAAGACAGTAAATAATAAAATACTTAGTGCTCAACCCCTTTTACCATTGAGCGACATTTCCGCAGCGCTACTGATGGTCACTGAGCGGCGTTTCCGCTGCGCTACTGATGGGAGATTCTGGCTCAGAGAGTACAATGTGAGAAATGTAAATAAAGTACTCAGTGCCCCACTTCAAAACCACCGGGTGACTAAGCGCCTCCTCAGATGGTATCATCGAGCGACTAAGCGCCACTACTGATGATCCACCAGGTGACTAAGCGCCACCTCAAATGGTATCATCGAGCGGCTAGCGCCACTGCAGATGATAGTGTGATCCAGAGGTTATAGTACTGAAATTTAAATACATAAGGTGGAAAAGTAAACACACAACAGTCAACTGGGGTTAATCTTTTCTCCAATTTTACTTAGAATCGAAAAACTGAATTTTAAACGTAAAATAAAACTGATTTTAAAATGTATAATTTAAAATCTAAGAGGAAGTCTATTTTTTCATCTCTTTTTTAAAAAAAACCTAATTTTAAATCCCATAATTATCCCTTTCTACATCTAACTTACTCTATAATTAATATAAACGAAAAAAGGATCATTTCAATACGTTAGATGCAAAATTCTGCTAACAATAAGCTTAATTTGAAAATCTAAAAGTATATGCGAGAAAATCCGATGTCTCTATAATCGGTCAAAGAAGAGTAAAAAGAAGAAGTAGCAGTACAGAAAAGAGAAGGCAACGAATGCGAGATTGCTCTCTGTTTTTTATTTTTAATTCCTATCTCTCCCTCCCTTACCCTTTTCCTTTTATAGCCGAGCAAATGGGTTGCAATGCAACCACGTTTGCCTAGCTACAAGCTACTGCTTGTAGCTTTAAGATAAACATAAAAATTATATTATTATTTTATTACATAATTTTTTGTAAATGACATTTTTATGTCGTATTTCACATGTGGTAATACAGAAGTCCTACTTAATTAATCCAACCAGTCTATTAGGTTGGGTATTAAAAATTGGACATAGAATTAAAATTTAGGGAGAAACCGACGAAAAAAATCCAGTGTTTAAACCAAAATTCACCGTTTTGTAAAAATTTATAATTTTGAAGAATCTTTTTGAAATGATCTAACTTTACAGTTAGGTAGAGTAAATTAGTCTAATAAAAGTATTCTAAAGGTCCAACACATTTTGAGGTCAAAAACCACATTTTTCAAGTAAAAGAATATTTTTAGTTAAAACGACGGTCCAGTTTTCTCAATGTAAAATAAATGTCAAAAGTTGATATTTTTGGAAATCTAAAAGTACAAGAAGGTTCGTTATGATACAGATTGAGTATTGATTTTTTTCGTATATTTTTAGGACTTTTCTCCCCTATAAAATTGGGACTTTGCCACCTAAGAAAATATAGCTAGTAAAAATAGGTAGAATTACGTTGAGATTGACATTCCGTTAAGTTCAAAATTTAAAAATAATGTATAATTTAAAATTTGGAGTTGAAATTAGGTTAAATGACCTAGTTTCCAGAACAACCAACATTTAACCCTAAAATAACATTATTATATTCGTAACTTACCTTATACCTTTGAGACTTAATTAAAAGAACTATCGAAGTCGAATCGGATCAAACTTGGATCGTTGGAAACCTCATTCCGTAATCTTCACGATTGGAGGAACAAAAATCACAATCAACGGCTAAAAATTACTTAATTAATCCTAATTAACAAAAATTAACTTCTAATTTAAGTTGGGGTATTACATCCACCATTTGCTTGAGATCTACTTACCTATTAAGTTTGGCCATCTTGGTAGTGTTCTCATACTATTTTTTATTTTTTTTCATATTTTGCAAATTATTAAAAGAGTAGATATAGAAGATTGAAGTAACTATTTTAAACGAGAACACCACATTTATCTCGGTATAGAACCCATATACCCATATGATTATAGTTGGATGGCACATTTATTTTGGTATATAACTCGTATGATTATAATTAGATAAGATGGATAAAAGATTTTATAAATAATATAATTCAAGAAAAGCTCTTTAATTTGATCATTGTAATTTTATAAGACGAGTTATGAAAAATTATTAATTTTATAGTAATTTATTTTTTTTATAATCAGATGACCAAAATTAAAATTTTACATTATAAATATTATTATTTAGATATCCATAGAGTTTTAGTTGTTAAAATCATCAAAGATTAGATTAAATGATAGGACTGTGATAAATTTTATAATTTTTTTATTTAATTCATCTAATGGTGAATCTATGTTTCATAAAAAATTTAGAATATATAATATATATTTAAAATTATTAATAAACCACATACTTTTTGTGCAGTGGACCCGACGTGGATCATTCTTCGCACGGGCGCTTGATCCAGTAGACTCCGGGGGGGACCCCGAAAGACTGCAACGCTAGGGCGGTTTTCCTTCAGCTACTCGTATTGAAGAGTCTCTCTCGGCGGAGTTTCATTCTTAGAACATCGACGCACCATCTCTCCTTCTCTCTCTCTCTCTCTCTGAGCGAAGAAGCAGACTGGTATTGAATTTGGTAAAGGTACGTGTATTGGGTGCCTCTTTTTCTTTTCCATTTTCCAATAATTTCATTAGGTAACTTTGAACAAAACCAAGATCAGTGTTGTGTGTCCACTGGTAGCTACCTTGGATTGGCAAATCCTAATAATACTCAAATTGGTTATCAGAAATTGGGTTACACTGAAACTCGATAATTCCACCTTTTGGACACTTTTGGAGAAGTTTCTCCGACTGAACGAATTTGCCTAAATAAGATCATAGAGTGGCCGTATCCGTTCTTTGAGCTTATGGCTATCAAATTAGTTTTCATGGCCCAAATCCCACCAATTTTAAATGATATGATCACATGGGAATGCTAACGTATCTCCAATTTATCCCCGCTCATCGTTTCTGTATGGTTGGGGAGAGCGTAGGGTAAAGGATGAAAAACTGTATGGTTTCCCCCCTTCCCCTTCCTCCCTCCTCCGAGCATCTTGTTTGATAGCCTTTTGTGTAGGAGAGATCACATATGTCATTTATTGTTCCTACTTTTGAATCCTTGAATTCTACCCTCGACTCGGTACAACCTTTGGGTCCATTTGGTTTTAGGAATAAAAGAGAATGGAATGGAATGAATGGCCAATAAACTTGGACTTGGCCAAGCTGAATACATTTCTATCTTGGAGAATCCACTGGAGGTCCTTCTTCCCATCCGATCATACTCAAAGTTCTCCATAGGTTGGTCATTTCTGGGCTGAGATTCAAATTTTGGCCAGGGAAAAAAAATTGGTCCCTGTCTGAACTAAAAAAATTCAATTGATATTTCTGAATAGCAGCCTATATTTTCAAAAAATTGGTTGATATTTCCCCAAAAAAAAATGATATTTTGGATTGAGCCTAGACTTACATATTTTGGTTGAAATCTCGGAGTTAGGCTGAATTTGTTATTGTGCTCGTGGGGAGGGAATAGACAACATATTATTAGGTTGGTCGATGTTATGTCAATTTATACATTATTTTTTAGTTCACCGCTCACATTTGTTACTTAGTTGTAATTTAGAAGTAATCAGAACTCTATGGGGAGTACTTGTTATTTTGTTTCAATAGTGTGGTCATGTACAAATCGTTTGGACTTAATTGTTAGGCCATGATGATGATATGCAATATCGTCAAATAATTTTTTGCATGATTTGTGTTTTCAAATGAATCTGATTTGGTTTTTAAAATTCTACAATCGTTCTCAAGCTTAGCTCATCGATAAAAAAATATACATTATAATTTTAAAATTTAATATCCAATTCCAAGATTACACAAATAAAGATTTTTTTTTGAAATAACTAAGTATAGAAATTTGATAGTGGAATCCCTCTGAATCTAGAATTTGTGAAAAATCCAAAATTCTAAAAAATTCTAGAGAAGAATTCTACCAAATAGGTCCTTTGCTTGTTTTTCACTACAACCTTAAAAAGACAAGGAAAAACATCCTTTGGAGTTCTCTGACCCAACCACGAGTCTCTCCAAAAAGCTTTCCCTATCTTACATCAGCAATATTAATTTTGCAATTACTCTTAACGACCACTGAACCTTTCCTTTCTATTTTCTTACCCAGTTTTCACCCTTTTACACCTTCCAACCCGTATTTAACAACCAGAATCTTCCTCCACAGGACCTCCTCTTCCCTACCAAACCTCCAAGGTCACTGTCATTCCTACTCTTGAGACTGACAATACCCAAATCTCCTCTCTACCTAGGTTTCATCACCTCCAACCAACCTATTAGATGCACTTCACATCTTTGCAACTTTTCCAACTTTTTGGCCACCCCTTTCGGTAGCTCAAATAGAGACATAACATAAAATGGAAGGTAAAATACCATGGTGAACCCCTTTCAGCATCTTAAACCCTGCCAACTACTTGTTAACATCAATCTGTTCAATGCTTCAACTTTTATGATAAAAATGAAAGGAGAAAGCAAATGTTCATGTTGAACCCCTCTAGATCTACAAAACAACAACATTGTAATGCCATTTACCAAAACCAAGATGGTAGTGTATGCAATAAATGCTTCCATCCAATGCCTCCACCTATCTATAAATCCATTCTCTTGAATAAATAATCAAGAAAAAAACCACATGGGCATGATCATATGCTTTTGCAATATTTATTTTGGAAAAACTACTTTCATTCGTTTCTTCTCTCCTCAAATGGATAAACTCATTTGTTGTCAATACACCATTCAATATCTGTGTGTATTCCATCCGAACACCATGTGTATCTCCAATTATTCCATTTGGGGGCATATTTGGTTTCAGGAGTAGTGGGAGTAAAGTATAATAGAATGGATGAATTTAAGCCTGGTCAAAACCTTGGTCCATCTATTGCATGCCTTTCTTCTCTCTATTCACAATTTCTCATTATTCTTGGTATAAGCATGGCCTTAGAGGCTCCATTACCCTATTCACGAGTAGTTTGGCTGGTAAATGCATAAAACCTAACACAAGACATGCTATGTACTAAATTCGATGCAGGACCATTGTCACAAATATCGACGGTATTTTCAAATTTACCACGTTTTTATCGGCAAAATACCATTACTGCATTAAAAAAAAACGTTTTTTATCGGCACGACGATAAATTCTCGATAAAGTCGCAATAAAAATGCGATAAATGGTAATATCTAGATAATATCCTGGTAAATTCTTTATTACCATTTTTATTTTATTAAATTTTTTATTTATTCTATTTTTATTATTTTAAATATTATAATTTTTCCATGAGATTTTCACGTTAAATTCCAAGTAAAAATCTGAGAATTTAAAAATATCCCGATATTACCAATTACCGTTAATATCTCGAGAACGGTATTTGTGACAATGTGCAGCACATGCTCAATTATTGGAAACACTAGATCTAAATGCTACATGGATGTCTTTATGAGGATGCAAAATGTGTGGTGAATCCTCAAGTGACAAGCAACCTATATCCATGATTCATATAAGATGTTAGAGAAATTTATATTAAGTAATGAATAAAACAAAAAACTTTGGCAAATTCACACTCACAATTAATCAAAGAGATTAAAGAAGAAGAATGACATCTACACATAAGGCCTTCATAGTTGTATTGCTGGCCTTTAATGCAAAATCTTTAAAAGACTAATTAAACCATACCAAACTTTGTCCTACGTCTTCTAGATTTAAAAAGCAATCACCTGAGGGATAAAATAGGGCTATGGGGCCACTTAGGTTTTACTAAAGGGATTAGGGTTTGATATTTTTTTTATTCTTGGGCAAAACTAGGTCTCAAATAGGGTGAAACAGTAGTTTAGGCTTATATCTATTAGTCTAAGAAAGGGATATAGAGGTTGGGGTACAAAATGGGGCCAAAATGGGCCTCTCAGGATGGTGATACAGACATGTACGGATGTTCCTACGAACTGGTGGGACTTGGTGGGATTCAGTGTATGAGGGTGGGGATGGGTCCTGGTTTGGTTGGGGTTAGGGTTACGGTCTGGATGAAAAAAGGACAAAAGTGCGATGTAGAAAGAGAGAAAAAGTGGGGGAAAAGGAGGAGAAAAGGGAAGGAAATAAAAAGAGACAGGGTAAAAAAGGAGAAGGATAAGAAGAAGAAAAAGGAGAAAGATTTATACCTTGAGTCACATGAGGTTCCTTGATCTCACACCAAAGAGGTAGGAGGAGTCATTACAAGTTTTGCAAACGAGAGAGACTTGAATTCATTTTTCATTCATTCATCATAAAAAAAAGGGTCTCTACAAGGCTATTTATAAAACAAAAAGGAGGCTCTCTTAAAACCTTAGACACATGTGACTTTAGGCACACATGTGGATGATCTAAACCATAAAAATAAATGCATGTCTATACATTCTTAAAACACATATAAACTAACAAATATGATTACAAAGAAAATAAATGTCCTAAGGCCTGATTGATCCAGTCCATGAACGGATGAATCGGATGATGTAAATGGGAAATCAAGTCAGATCTTCAAATCCACTGCTGGATCAGTGTACAATCAAGACTATCTATGGCCGAAACTCTCTCTATCCTTGGCCAGATATAATGGGTTGGTGCCAAAAATTGTCATCTAAACATGTGGGGGTACAATCTAGATTCTCTTGCATCCTTCTACATTGGCATCCCTTGGTGTCCTCATCAAAACTACACTTAAATGGTTTAGCTCCCATGGTCCCTCCCCTTTTTTTTTGAACTGAAGTGGTGATAAAAGTAGACTTGACCTCCTTGGTGAAGACACATCTTTCATCCTCCGTTGTCTTCATTAAATTGTTTTCAGTTATTTCCCAGAAAGTCTATAAATTTAAAATTGAATCTATCTAGGAGGCATTTTCCCTTCTATTCCATCTAATACAAGCTCCACTTTCTCTTCAAACTTCTTATTCAACCAAACTTCTGTAATGTGAAGCGAGAAACTACCTCCTTTCTTCATTTTTTTTTTTTGTTTATACTCCTAAACAACTTTAGCTTTTAAACAGAATGAACTTG
Source organism: Chimonanthus praecox (assembly GCA_022113865.1). Classification (NCBI taxonomy): domain Eukaryota; kingdom Viridiplantae; phylum Streptophyta; class Magnoliopsida; order Laurales; family Calycanthaceae; genus Chimonanthus; species Chimonanthus praecox. The sequence goes on along the minus strand of CM039093.1, from coordinate 49,285,251 downwards.
CTGATCAGCTTACTTGAAATTGATTTCACCATTCATCAACTGGCCCCTTGAAACCCATGTTATCCTTTCGAATGGAAGAGGTTTGGGACCTCAAGTAACTCTGTTTTTAGAACTACAGTCCAGTGATATACTGGCTCATGGGAATATTATGTTGTCACTTCCTTGCAGAATTTAGATTGCAGAGGGTGGACAATTGAATTTGTAAGATATATGTTATCCACATTTTTTGGTGAAATTTGAATCCATTAGGTGTTAAAACTTGGTGTTTTCCAATAATGGATTTTTGCTCGTTTTGAAGAGCCATCAGCATTGCTGGCAGCTTACTAAATCCATTAAGGTTTCACTAGGATAAGATTGCTCTAATTTTTTCAGAATTCAATAAATTCTATTGGACAATCAGTCTGAAAATACATGTAGTTTATTATATTCTTCTGCAAACACATTTTGTGTCCAATGGTTCCTGTTCATGGTTTACAAATTATGAAGTGCTTCTATTGAAGAGAACTACAAATTTCTAATTGCTAAACAAAGTGATTAGTATTTGTTTGCTGTACATCTATAATGATGGTATATTTTACACTACTAATGTATGAAAAGAAGACAAGTTTCACTGAAATGTATTGCCTTTGTGCTGACATTTGTGCTTTAGTTTTCATGCATTATCCTCTACTGATTTTTTTCGTGTCAAAGGGGTGAATGCAATTAAAGTATAATATTTGGGTCTACTCAGTGTCATGATTTCTCCAGCCTCATGCAATACACAAGACATGGTGGCTTAATAGAGTAGTGGTTTAACCCACAATGTATGCTGCCCATGGTCTCAAATTTATGTCTTTAGACATGTTTTTCATTATTATTATTATTATTAATGTGTGAAATGAGTTCCTGGACACAGTATTGATACACATCAGGTAAATTGTTGTCATAATAACTTACCCAAAAAAATGTCATGATCATGTGTTTTAAGTTATGTAATCACTTGCCCTGCTCCATTGTTTATATATGTAAGCTATGAGAACTGAAGATGATGACTTGCAAGAAGTTCTACACTCTCTCGCTTCAGATTTGCCACCTGTAGTTCCAAACCAGAAGGAAGATGCTCTCTCCCATGACGAGTTTCTATCCTCTGATTGCTCTCTGGCTAGTCATTTACTATCGATAGGTGCAAACAAAAAGGAAGATGCTCTGTCCCCTGAAGATGCAGCCTGGGCTGATTCTTGCTTTGCAAAAGATTTTGAACTTTCTGGGGATAATTGGGATGATGTGAAAGATGCCTTGTTAGATATCATCAGTTCCCAAGCATCCTCAGCCATGATGGTAAGCAATGATACTCTGCAAATTAATGGTGACTGTGTTCCAATTGATGAGGAAGAGTCAGAAGTTACACCACTTCAGGAATTCTCAAGAGACCATCATCCGTTTAATCCTCTTCGTCTAGAAGAAATTGGAGATGCTGAGGCAGAGATGGCTGATTTCCTACGAGACAATGTTTCATCCAATTTTCTTCATCTAGAGGAAAATGGAGATCCTGAGGCAGCGGTGGCTGCAGGACCTACAGCGGACGTTGAATCACATGAAAATATTTTCAGGGTCTGGGATCTGGAAACATCATTTGATGCAGATGAACTTACCGATCAGTTGACTGCAGCACTTACTGAGAGTTCCTCCAGAGTTCCACCTACAAAGTTTGATGATTTGGATGCTGCAACTTCCCATGAACTTAAGGACGTCCTTGCCAGTATGGCCGAGTTGTCTTTGCATCCCAAGTACTGATTGAATATTGTGCCTTGCAACCCTGTACCATATAGTCATAAGCTTTTTCACTTCTTCAGAGTTGTGAATTTTTTTTTTTTTTGAGGTCCGGAGGTGGCCAGGTGTCGCACCCGACTAGTCCTTTGAGGTGTAAGTTGTGAAGTTTATGTTAATAATATTGTCTTCTTCCATTTTAAATTATTTAGTGCAATTTTGTTTAGTTTTTAACAATTATCTCATTGTTATAGTACCAAAGCTTCTGGGCTACATTGGGAAATTAGAAAAAAAAGGGGAGAATTCATTGACTGGTTATTGGCGTCTGCCTCATGTACACTTTAATACAGTAGATTTTCAAAAGATGTAAATATAAATAAAAGACTTAGAAACTATTATCTTAATTAGATTAACCAAGATATAATTTTAAGTTTTTAATTTTTTAAGTTTATTCTTACAACTTTTGTAATGTATTTAGGATAAGAATTACTGTCATGTATACATTGAGTGGTCTAAATATGAAAATAAGACTAAGTTAGGTTTTTAATCACTTCAAATTTTAATAATTGTAAATATTTTTTCAACCTCTAAACCTTTGCACTGTAGATGAGCCAAAGGTCTAAACTTGACTATGATACATCAAACAAATCACCTTGACTTGATGACGAGGGGGAGAAAGGGTATTGATGTCTATTATAATTTTGACTGAGTCAAAATTTATTGAAGAAATTAGATTTTCAATCGAAAGCAAAAAGAATGTAGAATTGTTATTTCGATTGTAATGAATCAAATAATAATTGAGATCTACAATTAAATGTCGTAAATAATTCATGTAAACAATTCATATGCATGTATGGAAATTAAATCCGACAATAATTTAATTTGACAAACATTGAACTTTCTTAAATTCAATTTGATTGTGGAATTAGAATTCATTTAAGCAGTTGAAAAAATACAAGACTGAACACTCATTTCACCTTGCAAAAATCAAACCAACACTTAAAAAATATTTAATTCTAACACAGACACAAATTAGAAATAAGAACCTAAAATAAGACTTATCTTACTGGCAAATTCAAAACAAAGCTAAAAGCTTCAGATAAATTTACTCATTTGGATTGGACCTCTTATACTGCTTGACCTATACCTGAATTTATGGGCTTATTCTCAACTCAAAAAGATTTTTTGAAAAAAAAAAATTACAATCGGATTACTGAGTCCGAGTAACTCGGCTGGGTCAACTCCGACTCTCTCTCCCTCTCTCTCGTTCTCTTTCTATGTTTCTTCTCTTTCACCTTCTTTTCTTCCTTTCTCGGACATCTCTTGCTATTCTATTTTGTCTTCTGTTTTATTTTTTCCTCTTCTTCTTCTCTTTCCTTTCGTATCTCTACATTATCTTCGGTCGTTCCTTCTTCTTTCCTTTCCTTCTCTTCTTTGTCTTTATTTTGTTTCTCTTCCCTATCGTTCTCATGCCTGGATTTTCTCCATTCCCTGCTTTCATTTTCTTACTGATTCCATCACTCTCGAGTCCTCCCAGCGCCGTTTCTGACATATTTTTTCTTCGTCTGTGTCTCGAACCTGGACTCTGAAGAGTCAATTCCTTGATTTTGTCCAATCGGGTCATCGTCCGGTTCATCAGATCCGATGCCCGCATCATTCTTCCTTGGTTGGAAGTAACTTCTCCTCGAGTTTAGTTGCTGTATAAGGGAGGTGTGTCGCTGTGCTTTCGACCACTATTTCCTTTGTTACTGCTTCAATTAGTTTCGAAGATTTGGTACATAGGTGACAGTACCACCTCCAAATTCATCATGACCTATATAAAAAATGGTTGAGCATGGCTCAGCCCAATTTGACTAGACTCAACTTGATCTAGAGCTCGAGAGTCCAGTCTAACTCGTTTTAGCTCGAATTAAAAAACAACTTAAAATAAAATAAGAAAAAATTAAAAACCAAAATATTTGGATCTAATGACGTTCAGTGATGGAAAAAGGGAAGGGACTGCGAGCTAGAGAGAATTGAGACGGAGAGATGGCCGAGAGTCAAAGGAAAGAGGGATCGTCATTGGTTGCAAGGAGTGAAGGAGAAAGGAATTGCTGTCATCTAGTAGGGAGTGATGGAGAGAGAGATCGCCGTCGAGAGAGGAAACTCAAGGATGATCAGAGCAAGTGAGTGTTTCTAGAGAAGAAAAGATGAGAAAGAATTGTCACGCCCCGACCTGAAGGGTGGGCCCGAAATGCGACTGATTTTTTTTTATTTTTTATTTTTGAAAGATAAACTAAACCACAAGCATTCTCATTGGGCTGGATCAACAGTTAGACCCAGAGGTCACATATGATCCCATCATGTGGACTCAAATATGTACCATATGCATGCCCCATAAAATAGACATTAACAACATCAACATATATCATAATCAAAATCAACCATTGATTCATACATTCAAACATAGTCTCAACCACTACAAAGGCAATATAGGCTAGTACATTAAATTAACATAAATTAAGTACCGCATCCGGTACTTAATAAAAAACAACGGTTTCAAGAACCAAGAGGAAAAGATCAGGGTATTCTCCTCCGGAGGAATCCCAAAGCACCGCTTCAGCTTATCCAACCTAAGCCTGATAAAGATGGTCCTCCTCCTTGGGTTCATCGCCTAAAAGGTGAGTGGTGTGAGCTAACTAGTCCAGTGAAGGATAATTAAAAATGCAAATTAAGTAAATATAAAACAGGTTAGCAACAGTTCAATAATATCACATGCTTGATAAAAATAAGCATAATCTCAAATAATACATCAACATCATCAAATACTGCCATTTTCCACCGTAACGCCTGCCGACTACACTGAGACCAGTATTAAGTCCCGACACAGTCAAAATACATCATTACAAGTACATCTCTGGCTCTGACTTAGCTGATACTGACACCCTCAAGTCAGCAACTGACGATAGCATGGTCCGCCCATGGTCCAGTAGACATAAACCATTTCTCATATGGCCGATATTGGTTCAATAGCCCAGGTACGTGGAAGCAGTCTTACATACTCATACGATCAACATCGTAACATTTCAATCAACATCAACACTCTTACCATAGTGCATCGGATATAGACACATGGGTGGGTTCATCAAAATGGAAACCATTCATTGCTCAATACTTATCTCATCATAAAACCTGTTTACAAAACCTGCAGAGTTAAGTTCCCTCACCGTTATGTGTAGTTTACGCGGTCTCTGTTCAAACAACACACAAGTGCACAATCAATATACAGATCAAATACATACACACGAGTAGTATTTTGAAATCTCACGTTTTTCCAAAAATATCCGAGGTATATGGAATTGAGTCTCCTACTGGGTCTCTATCCTTTTTAAATTATCATAATCCATAATATAATAATAAATAAAAAAGGGCTCAGTACAAACTCATATTGACTTCTGGGCATTGACCAGATTGACTTATTAAGTTAGATTTAGATCCTCGGGTCACTTCTCGGTTGTCTTCTGGATAGGACCAGATCTGACATTTTGAGTAGGCCTCGAGGTCACTCAGTGCTCGACTATATAGCGTCGGCCTGAAAGTGAATCACTCAGTACGTGACCAATAGGGTCGGCCTGGAAGCGGATACAATAGTATTTACATTATAAGTAATAAGAGAAGAGGGTTAGTACAATTTTAATTAACAAAAAGGGGTACTAATCATCACATCACATAATCTAACAAAATAATAATTTTTTTTTTGAATAAAATAATAATATTTATTTATTCAATTATTTATTCATTTTTTTTCTAATGGGAATCAACATTAAAAATCACAAGCAACAATAATATCAAATAAAAATATTTTTTTTGAATAAAATAATAATATTTAATTATTTAATTATTTATTCATTTTTTTTCCAATGGGAACCAACATTTAAAAGCACAACAACAATAATATCAAATAATTTTTCTTTTTTTCATTTTTTTTTCCTTCTTCTTCCTCCCCCGTTCACTGTCTGCAACAGACAGTGAACGGCCGGGAACAGTAAAACCGAGAATGGGAAAAGGGAGATTTTCTGTACTCGGTTTTTACATCTGATAGGTCCGATGGATTCCTCTGGGAGTCCTCTTTCCATAGGAAGAGGTTTGGAGCTTTAAAACTCAGTAAGCTATCTGATCTTAACACCGGAAGCTCACTGATACGAAGAACCCTAGAATTTTCCCTAAATTTTGAAATTGTTTTTCTCACTAAAAACAGATCCAAATTCAATTTTTTTATTATTAAAAACCGATCGAAATTGAAAGGGGAATGCAGTGGTTACTTTGGATTGAGTTTCTGGGCTGAAATCCAGATTTTTTTTTGAAAGTCTCCCTCTAAGTTACTGTTTACTGAAAAAAAAAAAACGGAATCTGCAAGAGAGACGGAATCTGTAAGAGAGAGAAGGGATAAGAGAAGATGCAGTTTCTGCTGGGAGTGAAGACTGAAGCTCAGGCCGGCTTTTATAGAGAAATAGCCGGGAAATCCGACTGCGCATGGAGCGACGATCGGCCGTAATCACGCTACGCATGCAGCGACGATGGGACGAGACGGGGAAAAATAATCATTGCCCGCAGCGACGATGGGACGGGACGGGGAAAAATAATCATCGCCGCGAACGAGTCGAGCAGGCCGCTGCACGCTGGTGACCCTGCTACAGTGCCGGATTCAGGGTTTGCAAATCAGCCCTCCAAGTTTTCTAAATTGTAGAAAGGGCCCAATTTTGATAAAAACTGGATTTTTAACAAAAAAATAATTTCAAAAGCTCAAAAATTTAATCCAACCTACAGATAGGTTAGGTTTTAAAAATCTTAATCACCATAAATTTTTTGGAATTTAACTCTTATTAAAAATAATTTATTTAAATAAAAATCATAAATTTACACTATTTACTTAAATAAAGAATTGTTAAAATAAATAATTTAGAAACATCATTTTGAGGTGAAATGAAATAACTAGACCATTCTTAAAATGGTTTACCATAAAATGCTAATTTCAAATTTTATTTCATTCTCAAAACCCTTTAAAATAATTAATACTCCCTTTCGGGGTTTTGACGGGCGGGATTTAAATACCATTTTCTGAAAATAAATTCATTTTAAAATCAGAAATGTAAATCCTTTATTTAGGAGAATATTATTTACCAATAATATACACATATCAACAATATTCATAAAATAATAACTAAAAGTGATAAATTACCAAAATGTCCCTCCAACTGGGCCAGCTGGATCACTGAGTTTTCGAGCTCAGATTGGGCCAAACTTGGGCTTTCCTCAAAACCCTAACTAAAATCTTCGAGATTAACTGGTTAAACAGGATTAACAAGCTAAAACACGCCTAATCTGGAGTAGGGTATTAGAAGAATACTCTGAGTATCAAATAGAAGATGAAAAATGTTGAAAATCAATTGTGAAAAAAAAAGATCAAGAGGAATAATGGAGAAGTGAGACATGAGAGAAGACAAAATTAGAGCACTCCAAAACTTATATTTCTTTTGATATGTGTTGAATTAGATAAAAGTCGAGTCCAACTAAGCCTGAATTTAATTTATATTCTTCAACAATATCAAATCTTAAATTTAAAAATATTCAACTCGACCCACCTATTTTTCAGGTTAGATCCTGTGGGTCGAGTGACTCAAGTTTGAATCACAGGCCCATCCGACCCTCGAGAGTGTTGGAAATAACCATTTATCAAAAACGTGTCTTCTTGAGAAGTGTACGTTGCAAGCGACGAATATGTTTTCGCATTTCCTACACACCTCCTCTCAAGGAAAGGGTTTTAGCAATTAGCAGACGAGGCAAAGTTGCTGCCCGCTCCTATCCATTGCAGCGACGGAGAAAAACGAGCTCTCCCTCTTCCTCCCTCAAACACAGCCGTGCAGATTCTGCAAGATAAAAAGGACGAAGAAAAAGAGAACCAACTGCCGCATTCAATTCAAATCCCAAGCTCAAACTCACTAGGTATCTTTTTTTATATAAAAAAATTGATTTGGCCTTCTGTTGATAGAATATTAGTGTAGATTTCCGTCGAATTCGAGGGGCTGGTTTGTAATAAGAAATGGTACGGTATTTTCACTGAAACAGTATGGCATTTTCACGACTTCGATAAAGAAGACTGTTTGGCGAGGATTTTGTAGACTTCTGGTTTTTTTTTTTTTTTCTGTCGAGTAATTTTTAGGGTTGAATTTCCATGAAAATAAGCATCCTCTGATTTCATACTGAAGGGGTGCGAAATAGAATTAATTCATTGATGTTAGATGGATTGCGTACATATAACAGAGGAACAATTTCTTCTTCTCTGCTCTCCTGCGTGAAGTTTTTCTTCTTCGTCTCTCTACGTTGCAAAAAGGTTAGGGATGATTAAACGTCAGGAACATGAGAGAGGTTGACCTTACCGGGTGAAATAAAAAGGCTAGATGTACCTAGTTACTTAAATTCAATTCAGCTCAAAATTTTACATTTGATATGTAGCCATGAAGTTCAAAGTCAGTACAGAAATGATAAAATATATGGATTAACCATCCATTTCTGCCATATGCCATGGGAATAAAGATTTAGATGATGGTAAGTCTCGATATTGCTTTAGATCTTCAGGTATGTTTTTTTTTTTATTTAATGGGTTTGTAATCCACATTCATGTCACATGTTAGTTGTTAAACTACTTGGAAATTAAATGAAGAAAATTTTGTCTCGCCCTTCTACCGTGAGTACTTTTTCACTTGGCATGGGGCTGACAAGAGGTGATAGTGATATATCTATCTGAAAGATTCAAATACGTGGCTTACTAAAAATCATCTTGATTCAATTTACCAAGCCATATTTTGAAGCTCCCTAATTTTTTATCAGTTTAAGTTATTTACTAATTTCTAAACTTTTATCACTTTTATGATAATGAGTATATTGATCTAATTATGTTATTTTTGGTGCTCTATATATTCAAATACATAGTTTTTTTAATCCTTCCAAAGTTCGATTTTCTTAGGCTGTATAATAAAAAGATTATGAGTCTAGTGTAGGTGCAAAAGATTTATATAGCAAAAATACGTTGGGAAATTTATGAAATTAAATATATTATTTAATAAGGTTAAAATAGCTTAAATAAAACACTCATAAAATATTTAAATTTTAGAAATCTTCAAAATGTTTACTACTTAATTTTTGTGTTAATCAAAATATGTTGAAAAATATAACGTAATTATTGTAGTATTGACTATTGATAATTTGAGGATGAGGAGGATGCTTATTGTCAATGCTCGCGCTTTGTGTTTATCTGCGGAGGAGATGGTCAATCATCTTCTTATTCATTGTAGTTTTTCGTCTCGTCTTTGGGAGCATTCCTTTCAGCTTTTGGATATTGTTTTTTGTTTACCCAAAGCTAGGTGTGAGTTGTTTAATGCATAAGTTGTGTTTTTTGGTAGTTCTTTCCGTCGGCAGTTGTGGAAAGCTACTTCTTTGAGTATTACTTTGTCCATTTGGTTTGAACGTAATCAGAGGGTTTTTCATGGGAAGGTGGGTTCCTTTGCTGGTCTTCTCGATAAAATTAAGCTGAGGGTTACTTGGTGGGTGGTTGGTTTGTTGAAGTTCCGTCATGTTTCAATTTCAGAGATGTGTAGGGATCAGGCTTCGGTGGATTCTGCTAGTGGTCGTGTGGACTATAGGCCGGCTGTTCCTTGGTCTCCTCCTTCTTCAGGTTTGCTCAAGCTTAATTTCGATGGGAGTTGTATGCGTGAAGTTGGTCTTGTAGGTTATGGAGGGCTTATTTGTAATGACTTAGGGAATCCTTTAATTTCCTTTGCTGGCCCACTTCGTAATGGGACGGTAATTGAGGTAGATTTTTTTGCTTTGTGGAGAGGTATTTTGGAATTGGAGGAACTTGGGATTAAAGGGAGCTTGGTGGAAGGTGATTCGAAGGTAGTGGTGGGGTGCGTGTCTGGCTCTCTTTGCCCTTGGATGTACCTAGATAAAGTTGAGAGGATTCAACATGCTATTAATTCCTTTGATTTTAAGATTGCGTGGGTTTCTCAGTCAGCTAATTCAGCTGCAGATTCTTTGGCGAAACAGGGGGAGTCTCTAGATGAGGAAGTTGTTAACAAATTGTTTGTAATTTTTGTTTTGTCCTTTCGAGCGTCTTTCTTTGTGGTCCTTTCTTTTTGTATCATTTTGAAAAATTATTGTAGTATTGAGCATGCTTTAAAATATTAAAGGAGGTCCTGTCATAAAAAAATTCTAGCTTTTTATTAAAGGAAGTCCTGTTGGGGTACGGATTGGAATATTTTGGTGCAACCCACATTATCATCTAAGAGAAACAAATAGGTGGGCCTGTCCTCTAGAATTCCATTCATTTAGAGAACTTCCAAAGAGGCTGTTTCTTTTTTATGTGTTCTGTTTTCTTGGTGATCAGTATCCTAAGCAGATACATATGTATAGTAGTAGTGGTAGTAGTTGTTGTGTCTCTGTCTGTGTTTTCTTTAACTCTTTTTAAATTTTCAAGATAAATCTGTTGTTAGTTATCTTTGAACTTTTTGTTGAAGATGACTTGACACAGGTAACTAGTCCTATTTGGATGACTTGGTCCAGATGACTAATCACTTTGTGCATGTTACTGTTTGTAATTTTGTAACCATGTAGAGTTAATTCTCCATTTCTCTCTCACTTTCTTCCACTCCTCCTCTTCTCTTTCTCAATTTCTTCTAGGCCTCCTTTTCCACTTTCTTCCTTTCTTTCTTTCTTTTTTTACAATTGTAGATTTTTCTACTCAATGGGTATTGGGTTATTCGGACCCTTGTTTTGGACATACTTTACATTGATGAGGAGATTTAGGGGTTGGTCAAAATGTTAGGATGCTATATAGTGGGTAGGTTGTGGATTATTGGATCGAGTCCCCTTATGCAGTTCTTATCTAGTTTGGGATCCTTTCAGTAATGCAAACAGATTTAGATCAGCTAATTAGTTCGTGGCATATTAATGTTAGCATTAGGAGTGCATCATCCTTTGAACCTGTCTTCTAGCGTATCTTTGATCTATTGGTAAAGAGTGCAACAACAAGACCATTGAGGAGTGTCGACTGTCGACTACTATGCTTGAGGTGGCTCAGGGGATTAGATTCAGGGTGATTAGTTGAGCAGCTGCCATGAGAGAGTTCTCATTTATCTTGATTTGGACTGATTGTGGTTAGAGTGCCATACAAGCCTTCAGAGTAGACCTGGACATTATAGAATAGATTTCTCTGCTATCGAGTCATTTCATGTCTTTTGATGTTAGCTAAATTCCTTCCCTGGGAATAAAGTGAGATTGGGATTATTTGTGATGATGAAGGCAAGCCAGTTTTATCCTTCTTAGGTCCTTTGGATGAGTTCTATGTGGATCAACCTCCATGCCAATGTTTGGGGTGTTTAGGAGATAATCCTGACTTGGTGCTCATATTGACATTATTGAGAGTGGGTCATCCACTGTTGCACATTGGACAAGGGGAGTTTGATGAGCATCGAGATTCTTGATTTGATTGACGAATTATGAAGTGCAGTAAGGTCAAAAGGATTTGCACTTATGGACATCCAATTTTTTTTTTTAAAAGCTGACAACCAAGCTGATATATTGGCAACAGAAGGGGGGTCATCATCATAGTTCACAACAAGACCATCATTGTCACAACCATTTTCCATCTATTTGGGCTTGAATTTTTGAGTTCTATCTATTCTATATTCTATAAAAAACCCATAGCTTTTGTCACCTTGCTATTGAGTTCTTTCTTTACTTTTTCGGAAACCATATTCCTAGCCAAAGAAGGGGAGCATGCGAAGGAAATGCAAATCAGTTTTAGCATTTTGAGGGTTCAGCCATGTGGGTATGCAATATGTAATAGGTTCTGTGGGTTTGTGTTTTTCTGTTATCTTATTGGTAGGAATAGTTATATTCTTTTTCCTTAATCAATAAATTGGGTTCTTTCACACACAAAAAAGAAGAAGTGGAAACACCCTCTGTGCAATTTCTCTCTCTCATTTATTCTTTGTGAAGCCTTGAACGAAGGTTCAAAAGATGGGGGGGGGGGGGGGGGGGGGGGGGGGGGGGGGGTGGGTCGGTCTGCATCAGAATTTTTTTCAAATTGGAACTCGCAGGCCTAATGTCTATCCTGCTGTTCTTTCCTTTTTTTTTCTTGTCTTTTCTTCGTTGAGCCCTTGGGTTTTCTATTCTTTTTAGTTTGCCCCCATCAAAAGTTGATCAATCATACCATGAGGTGTTGATTGATTTGATCATTACCGTCCAATGATAGATATGAGCATGTAGGGGCTCAGCGCTTATAATGGAGATGCTTTGTCTTTCTTCCATGGCTTGATCAGGCCCAATCTATATGAACAGAGTCTGAACTGAACATCAGATACTGATGGGACCTGAGATGGTCCAGATCATTCAATGGTAATGCTATTACAATTTTGGAAGGTGCTGCCTTATACTATTTCCCCTGTGCAAAGTGCTTTTTTGGAAGGTCGTCAGATTGTTGATTCAGTGGTGGTTGCTCATGAATGTTTGGATTCAAAATCTGCGTCAGGTGAAGCAGGGGTCGTGTGTAAGTTAGATTTTCAAAAAGCTTATGACAATGTTGATTAGTCTTTTTTGGCGTATGTCATGCAACGAATGGGTTTTGGTGATCGATGGGTTGCTTGGATTATGTCTTGTCTATCTTCGGCTCACTTATCAGTGTTGATAAATGGCAGCCCGAAAGGCTTTTTTAAAATGGAGAAAGGGGTCCGTCAGGGAAATCCTTTATCGCTGTATTTATTTGTTATGGTGGCGGAGGCTCTTCATCTAATGTTTGAAAAGGTCTTCTCATAGGGTTGGATTGAGGGTTTTCGCATTACAAGTACGGATATTGAGATTTCACATTTACAATATGCAGATGATACCGTTCTTTTTCTTAAAGGCAGATATGAGGTTCTAAAAGTGGCCCATGCTGTCCTTCAGTGGTTCCAGATTTGCTCGGGGTTGAAGATTAATTTCAATAAGAGTGAGCTTATGGGAGTCAATATTGAGCATAGGCAGTGTGTGGAGTTGGCTTCAATTTTGGGTTGTAAAGTCGCCTCTTTCCCAGCCAAGTATTTGGGGGTTCCTTTATGCAAATGAAAGCCTAAAAAGATTAGTAGGGATGTGATCATTGATAAGATGGAAAGGAGGCTAGCGGCTTGGAAAGGGAAATACTTGTCTATTGGTGGAAGGGTCACTCTTATCAAGGCGGTGCTATCAAGCCTCCCCGTTTATTGTATGGGCATCTTCAAATGTCCAATGGCAGTGGTCGACAAGTTAGAAAGGATCCAGCGGCAGTTTTTGTGGAATGATGATAGAAAAAAGCGAAAGTTTCATTTGGTTAGTTGGTCTCAGGTTTGTAAATCTCTGATTGAAGGTGGTCTTGGGATTCATCCTCTTTGTCAGTTCAATGAAGCTTTGTTAGGGAAATGGCTTTGGCATTTGGGTGACTCATCTGATGGTCTTTGGAAGGTTCTCGTGCGTCGGAAATATAGATTGTTTGATTCTGGTTGGAGGGTCACTAATATCAATGGAGGTGCTTCTGTCTTCTGGAAAGGAGTTTATTTTGTGTCCACGGCCTTTGATCGTTTCATCCGGTATTGAGTTTATACAGGTGAGAATATTCTCTTCTGGTAGGACAGATGGTCAGGAGAGACGACGTTGGCCCAATCTTTCCCGGTTCTGTTCTCTCTTGCTTCAAATAGAGCCGCCCTGGTTAAAGAGTGCTATGATATTATACATAACAAGGTAGTCTGGGGCCCTCGGTTCCGACGGGAGCTTGAGGATTGGATGTTTGAAGATTGGATGTCCTTAATGTCTCTTTTAGGGAATATTTTTGTGAAGGGCTACGGTTCAGACAGTCGTATTTGGGAGATTGATGCTCATGGTTTATTTTCAGTTAAATCTCTCTATAAGCATTTGGTGATGAGAAACGAGACTCCTTTAGTTCATCCGAAAATTTGGGAGGGGCCTTCTCCTTTTAAAGTTAAGATTTTTGGATGGCTTGCTGGTTTGAAGAAAATCTTGACGATTGATAATCTGCGTAAGTGAAAGATGCTTATAGTGAATGCTTGCCCAATGTGTTTATCGGATGCGGAATCGGTAAATCATCTTTTACTCCACTGTCAGTTTTCTTATCAGATTTGGTTGCATTTTTTCAACCTGTTAGGTATCAGTTTTTGCGTTCCGCTTTCGTGGGTCGATCTATTCAATGAAGAATGTTGGTGTCAGGTAGCTCTTTTCGTCGCAGACTGTGGAAGGTGACCAAGTTGAGCATCGTATGGTCTATCTGGTTGGCTCGCAACAATAGAGCGTTTCATGGTAAGGTCTGCTCGACAGCTTCTCTGATGGATTTAATTAAGTTTCGAGCAGCTTGGTGATTGATCGGGCCAACTCAGTTTCAGGATGTCTCTATTTCATCTATATGCAGAGATTGAGCTTCTGTTGACTCCTATACTCATAATTTGGGGGCTTCGCATCGGGTTTGTTGGACTCCTCCTTCATACGGTCTTCTCAAACTTAATTTTGATGGTAGTTGCATGCGACATCTTGATTTGGCTGGGTATGGTGGGATTATTCGTACTGATTCTGGGGCTTCTGTGTTTTCTTATGCTGGGCTGGGCCCATCCCTCATGGGTCAGTTATTAAGGCAGAATTAATGGCTTTGTGGCATGGTCTTCTAGAGTTAGAGCATAAAGGAGTTCATGGGTGCTTGGTCGAAAGTGATTCTCAAGTTATAGTGAGTTGGGCTTTGGGTTCTATTTGCCCGTGGAGATTGTTGGATAAAATTGAAAGGATTCGGAGCATTATCGATTCTTTCCATCTTAAAATCACATGGGTTTCTCGTTCTGCTAACTCGGCTGCCGATGAGTTGGCCCGTCAAGGGTTGTCTTTAGATTCGGAACTAGTTACTCACTTCTTGTAACTGTGTTTTGTGGGGGCTGTTATGGCCTCCTTCTGAGCTTGTATTCTTTCCTTTTTTAATGAAGTTATCTTTAAAAAAAAAATACTATTACAATTTTGGATTTCAACACCTTTGAGGTATGCTCTCATTTGCCCAGAGCCTTCTCAGTTTGCACCTTGTGAATGTGGTAGATCGAACTTGGCTTATGATTTGAGGTATTCTTTCGTTATTGAATATCTTACATATCTCTAGTCTGTAATTGTTTGGCTCATAAATTGAGACTTCACTAAGAGTCATTTTTGTGGTACATAATTATGTGATCATTTCATTTCTTTTTCCATGTACTTAATAGAATAGAAGGTTTTATCCCCAGGGGTGCTGGCGCAAAGACTCTCGCCTTCACAAGCGAGGTCTTGGGGTCAATTCCTAGCCAGCCTCTCTTGGGGGTATTTCCCCATCGATTGAACCCGACATGTGTGTTCAGGGAGGTGTGCATGTGCCCTACAGGACTAGTTGAGCAAGACACATGGGCACCTTCGGTCAAAAAAAAATAAAAATTAATAGAATAGAAGGTTTTTTTTTTTTTGAATGGTGTAATAGAAGAGAAGGTTATGCTCCTTAATTTGTTAGCTTAGTTGGAAACCTGCAATTCTTCTGATTTAGGTCTCCTCATTTGTTTATATCTGCAGGAACTGACAACCTCCCTTGGCTAGTTCAGTGGATTTAAGGTACCTTGTCTTGAACTAAAGACATTGGTTTGGTAAAATAACTATGAAGAAAATCCATATCCACTCGAAAGGGAAATATATATGGGTGTTTTGTTTTTTCTTTTGTTCTCTTTTTATTATTGTTAGAGAAAATGATTCCATGCTACCATCCTTATGGATAAGGATGCTAGCTATTGGGACGTGGTGTCCACTTATGAAGAATCCAAATTGTTCATCAATTTTTTGATGTATATGCGTCTTGTCAAATTCTATCAAGCTAGTGGGCCAACCATTGCATCCACCTATTGAGAGGGGCATGAAGAACTTCATAGATTTTCTAATCAAGTCCTTTCCATATGATCCATCCAATAGTGGACCAACAATTTGCCAAAATTTGACAAGGGACATGCATTTACGTATTTGGGTAAAGATTGATAAACGTTTGGATTTTTCATGAGTGCTCCCACATATCCCAATAGCTATAGAGCTCATCATCATCACCACCATCCCTCAAGACCTTTTTATATCATGCCTTGGCATGGACAGCATTTCCTATATTGGCATCATCATCATCAGGCACAATTATTAACTTTGCCAGTGTTTATTTGGCCATTCTTCTAGATGTCTACATACGGATTGACTTGTGGTCCCTCAAGACCTTTTAATGTCATGCCTTCACATGGACAGCGTTTCCTACATCAGCAGGTCTCGTCTTCTCGTAATAATGGAAGTGTTAGTGGAAAGATTGCATTTCTCTTCTCATTGGACAGGTAGAGCTCTATGTTTTCAATTTTCCAGTTCTTGGGACCATATCCTCATCATTATTTTTTTCGTTATTCTGCTAAACATTAGTGCTACAGGAATTGCTGGAGATCCACTCACAGGTGGAGGTTTCGAAGAACGTATATGGTCAAGAGTGCAATGGGTGCCTCGTTTGGTGACATGGCTGATGAATCAATTGGTAATAGTTTTTTTCTTAGTTAATCTCTTACTGGCTCATGACAAAGTTATCTGAAACTGTTATTAATATGTTAATAGAATCACATTGTGCAATGCTGCAAGGGTCAGATCTGGCCCAAATATCCAATTCAACAGTGTTCAAGTGGAATTGGTGGTGTGGACATTTGAGTCTGAACTGAACTGTTTTGTGGGGTAAAAAACCAGTTGAAGCCACCAAAGTCGGCATGGACATGTATGAATTTCAATTTTAACTGGTTTTCAACATTTTTAGTTATTGAAATATGTATTATATCATCTGATGTTATGGCTAGATTGGATTGAACTTGCAATAGTATGGGTTTGGACTGAAAGGTTCACTTCAATGGTTTAATCTCTTGTTTTTTAATACATTGCATTGTGGGCTAAGGATTGTGCAGCTGTTGGAATCCCTTGATATGAGTTAGTGGGAATCATCATGCTACCCTTTTCCTGCGACCTCTGCCCCTCAAATTTCTTCTGTGCTGTCCACCTGATGCAGGCACTATTGATTTATTCTTTAGATTTTGAATAAATTTGGTTTATTTTCATTCGTGGTCAATTTTAGGTGTAATACTATTTTTTTAGCCATGGACAATTAACATATATATTAATATTGAAAATACAAGGAAAACAGTTTAAGAGCTCTGTATAAGAGGACTATATTGGAGCAAAGAAAGGAAGCAAAACATAAACAAGTAACAAAGATATTCCTACTTTTTTTGCTTGGGTTTCTATCATATGTTCAGGGTATAACTACAATGGAATGTAAGGATATTGAAATAAAATGGAAAACAAACCCCTTTATTCTAACATTCATTCTCCTACTAAATATAACATAGATGAACTAGGAAACAAATATTTTATTGTCTTTTTACTAGTTTCTCATTACTAATGGCACTACCATTCCCCCCCTCCCAGGCGACAAACTTTGTGCTCAAGGTTTAGACATCAATGGTAAAGTTGAACAGGCTCAAGATTCTTTTGAATGGTGACAGTGTCAGATAAACTCACTAAAGTGTCCATAAGGATTGTGGACCATCTGACAATTTAGAGGAATCTCAGCATATAGTATGCGTTATGGTGGGAAAATCGTTTTATCACTTGAATGCTCTTGTGGAGCACTTCTGTTGGTTTACTACCATGCATTAATCTAACTTAGTTTGATAATCTCATACAGATCTTGTGTGATGCCCTTGGGACAATGCATTCTGGAAGTCATCGTATTTGATTGGGTAAAAGTGAACACAGAAGGTCATTGATTCAAGGGATGGGCTTAACCTTAAAATAAGTGTTCAGCTTGATAATCCATTCGGTCAGAGTGGTGTCGACATAGCAAGGAAAATCTTTTTTTTTGAATTAGTCATAGCAAGGAAAATCTTGATGAGTATGATGGGCCTGATTGATTGTCACGATTACGATTGTTGTCATTATTAATTGTTGATTTGTTGTGATCTCTCTTTAAGAAAACCGATGCTGGAATTCTTTCTATCTTTAATTGCATTGCTGCTGCTAATGCTGAGAATCCTTAGAAATGTGGCCCACATGGCTGTAGCTCAACTGGTAATCTCCTGCCTCAAGAAGTGGGAGGTGCCTGGTTCGAGCCCCCATGGCCTCACGTGGTGTGCCCTAATGACAGTGGGTATCACTCGTGGGGGTTATACGCTGGGTTTCCCGTGGTTTCCCACACGTCAATTAAAAAAAAAAAAATTAATCCTCAGAAACGTTAGGGGTTTCATATATGACTATTGATTTTTTTTTTTGAACATCAATCTCCATCTTTTCTATGCAATCATTGATGATCAACATGTAAGTAGGTGACGTGAAAGATCAAAAGGAAAAAAAGAAGATGTATACACAGGAGATGAAGAAGAGAATTGGATTTATAGACTGGATTCTTTTAGAAAAAAAGAGAATAGGATGCTTAAAAAGGGTGAGAATGGGATGAATGAAAGAGTGAGAACATGAGGGAGGAAAATGAAATTAGAGATACAAATGGGCACCAAGAGAGAAAAATAGGCAGAAGACATCACAAGAGATGATGGGAAGGTGAGTAGTTGTGAAGGAAAGGAGATCAAGTGAAACGACTCAAGAAAAGGACAAATGGGTGGTGGTGCTTTTTTTTTTTCTTTGAAATTATTAATTAAGGTATCGTGAAAAAGAAGAAGGTGGTAGTTGGGGAGAAACAGAAAACATTCTGTTTCTTATGAAAGAAAGTAAATAGAAGGTGGAGAAAAATAGGATTACATTTAAGAAGGTGGTGGCGTGGGTGATTGGATGAGGAAGAAAATACAAGCTCTGACACCAAGTGATGGAAACCCAAATAAAAGTAGGAAAAATGCAAGAAAAGTAAGCAAAGATGGAAAAAAAAGTAGGGATAAAGGGTTTCATTTTGAGGAGAAACCACACCTCCAAGCCAAGCTTATGGTCTCAACTCGAGGAGAAACTAGGCTTCCTACCCAAGAAGATGAGAGGGACTTTTTTGGGTTGCTGGGGTTGCATGAGTGGCCAATGAAGGGGCAGTGATGTTGGAGAAAATGGTTGATTTGGATGATTGGTAGAAGACCTGGGATGCAACATGAAAAGATGTCTCTCTCTCTCTCTCTCTCTCTCTCTAGCAAGAAGAGAAGTACTGGATGGAGATGGTGAGGCTTTGATACCAAAAGATATGAACCTAATAGAAAATGGCGAGAAAAATACATATAAACAAGAAAAAAAAAGAAAATAGGGATATGGGTTTTAGTTCGAACAGAAATCAAGTCTCCAAGCTTTGGTTTCAATTTGAGGAGAAACTAGGCTCGAGATGAAGCTATAATTTTGGGGAATCTTTTGATGCTTTTCATTATTCAATTTAGCTTGTAACCATAATCGAAAAACAAATTACCTTTTAACAACCTAGTAATTAACCCTGTATTCTTTGATGATGTCACACTGAGAAGAATGGGGGAAACTTCTGCTCCTGTTCCTCTCATCCCTCCTTCTACTTCAAAAAGCTGGGAGGAGCGCCGAAAATCTTCCTTCTTCCTTTTCATTTCTAGTATTCCAGATTCCTTCTCTAAACTCGACATTTTTTCACTATTCAATAAGTCCAGAAAGATCGTGGATAGCTTCTTACTTGTATCCATGGTGGATGGGAGACCTCGCGGCTTTTCTTTTATTCGCTTTGGGATAGAGGTGGAAGCTTTTTGCGCCAGTGCCGATGTTAATGGATGATCCTTCAAAGGAAAAAAATCTGCCCAAATGGCGAAATGTTCCTCTGCAACCACTGCACCTTCATCAGTGGTGCTATCTGTGACTCTTTTGTGGGTGCTCTTGGGCAAACTTCCTTTGCTCAAGTGGTAAAGGGACCAATCTGGACTGTAAATATGGATAGGAGCAAATCCGTCATCATTTGGAAGTGCTGCGCTCAAGAAATGCATTGTTGCCACCCTTCCATCAACTGTTACATCCATTCCTGAAGTGGAGGATTGGTGTTGTTTGGATAATGTGTTTGCCCATTGCTTGGACCCTCTCCATGCCATTATGTCATTCCATTTGATCGATGAAGCACAATACCTTCTAATGGAATTCTCTCTCATGAAAGATGCTCCTTCCCTAAAGATTTTGTAGTTCTGGTCTGAGGAGACAGACATGAAATTTGTTTCAATTCGCGTCTCTGGGCTTCCACTCAGAACTTGGGTACGGGATGTCTTGCATGCCATTGGAGCTTAGCTAGGTCTAGACTTCGTTATCAAGCCTTTTAAAGCTTTGGCAAGGCATTTCCTCTTCGCCAGGTTTAGGGTTGGATGGAGACCTTAGCTGCTATCACTGAAATCCATTCTTTTGAATGTTGGCGACACTTGGGTTGATTTGGGGATTCAAATTGAGGATAATTTCTCCCTCTTCCCCAATTAAAAAAAAGGGTTCCCCTTGTCGATGTGGCTGCTTTTTAGGCGTTGGCGGTGCTCAGGCTAAGGATTGTTCTTCGGAAGGCTATAAGGAGGAGGATGAATCTGGTCAACGATGGGGCTGACAGCGAGCCAACTGGCAATGGTGAAGGACCTTTAGCGATTGGCAGAACAGAAAACGTGCGGAGGTCGTGCCTAGGCCTACCAATCCCATTTCCCTTTCGTCTCCCTTACCTCTGGTTATTACAAACCCTAGACCCTTTTCCCTCTTTGGGCAATTCCTCGAACAATCCTCATGTCAAGGCTTGTGACTCTGGCACTACTGATAAGACTGTCTTAAAGCACGTCTATAACGAGTTGGGTCTTTCGCCTAGATCTTACAACCTAGCCCAATCTCCTCAACCCAAATGCAACCCTGTTTTTATGGCCCAACCCCATCCTAAAAATCCAAAATCCAGCCTTGATTTTTTAACCCATGCCAATCTCCACCCAGAAGCCAGCCTTGTTACCAGGATCCAGAGTTCGATAGTATCAGTTGTTCCAAAACCCAATTGGGTTTGATTGCTGAGGTCTCCTCACCACATTCAGCATCCTTTTCAGTGACCACTGCTCATGTTGGCTTCTCAGCCTCCTTGGACCATTGACTAGACCATCGCCCTGTCATCGTTTTCAAAGGTGTCTTCTCAGGTCAGACGCCTGGATACTTTGGTCTTAAAAAAAGTCCAGTTATTGTCCAGAGGTCCCCTTCCCCATCATCATCTATTCAACATCTTCTTTCCTCACCTATGGGGATTAGACCTGCATGTTTGATTGGGCCTGTTGGTGAAGTAGTAGAGTCTGGATTTCTCCCTGTCATCAATTGTGAAGGTGGATTGATGGCAGTGAGTAACGTGCAGACAAACCACAGTCCTGTCACTGAGGAATTCCTATTGCTCTCCTTAGCCCAGTTTTCTTCAAATTCTTGTTTCCCTTAGTGTGGCCATCGCTTGGATGGATATGAGGCAGGTTGGCCAAAATCCTCTAGCAGTCCCTCCATCCGAAACGGACATATTGGCTTTTCGAGCTCCAGATTCGTCTTCGCCCAAATGGGTGGACCTAGAAATTGGGAAGCTGATGGGTCTAATTGCGGAACATCAGGAGTCCTTGCTGAGTATTAACATTCCACGATTCGTAACCTTGGTCCCCTTCCAATTTGTTATAAATGACATGACGGCAAGGGAATTTTCGAGGTTAAGCTCATCAGTGAAACAAGAGTAGAAGGGAAGTTGCAGTGGAAGAGTAGTCTGTAAGAGGTGCTGGTGTGCAGGAGGCTTGGGTCCGTCCTTATGAAGATTCTTTCGTGGAATGTTAGAAGCCTTGGTGACCAGGCAAAGAGAGCCACCATTCAGAATTTTCTTAATTCATTCTAGCAGGACATCATTTGTTATCAAGGGGCAAAATTGGGGGAGCCTTCTAATCTGATTTTTAGATCTTTTTGGGGTGGCAGGAGGCATGAGTGGGTGGCAAAGCATCCAAGAAGCATCAGGAGGAATTATCATCGTTTGAGACTGGCAAATTCAAATTGGTGGACAAATATGAGGCAGATTTTTCTATCCTGGTTCTTCTGAAGATCGCATGGCGTCTCTTTAGTGGACTTTGTTTTCAGTTTATGGCCCGTGTGACGTCTCTTGAAAACCTAGTTTCATTGCAAAAATCGATTCTCTCAGAGATAAGTGGGGAGATTGTTGGTGCATTTGTGGTGGCTTCAACATTATCAGATTTCCAGATGAACGAACATGTGTTACTAGGTTGTCTAGAATCAATGCCATCTCATCTTTGTGTCTGGTAGGCTTGCCTCTGCTTGGAGGTAAGTTTACCTGGTCCAACGGACAAGATAATCCTTGTATGTCAAAGCTTGACCGGTTCCCAGTCTCCATGGAATGATTAGAAATCTTTCAAGATTCTCATGTCACTATGTTCCCTCGGCCCACTTCTGATCATTGGCCTTTGCTTCTTGACACGTTTGAAGAGTTGTGGGGATCCCCTCCATTCCGGTTTGAGTTGATGTGGATTCGAGAAAGGGGATTTAAGGAGCTAGTTGCTGGTTGGTAGGCTGAGTTCAATCCCTGGGGTCATGAAGGCTTTATTTTAGCTTAGAAGCTGAAATTGCTAAAGGAAAGCTAAAGAATTGATGCAACTCCTGTTTTGAATGTCTTTCGGAGTCCATGGCATCCATTCTCACTGGTATTAATCAAATTTACACTAGTGAGCAAGCTGGCACCTATCTGAGGAAGAATTCCTTCTTAGAGTGGAGTTGCAATAGTAGTATAAATCCAAATGCATCCAAGAGGAGGTAGGATGGAAGCAGAGATTTCGGGAGAGGTGGATCAAGAAGGGAGACAAGAACACCAAGTTCTTTCATGTTGTTACTTTGATTCACCGTAGAGTTAACCATATCAAGTGTCTCACTATTGATGGGACTCCTGTTGTGGGTAAAGAAACTATAATCTCATCTGTTGTTCATTACTTCTAGGATTTGTACTTTACTAACCATTGGGAAAGCTTGTTTATTGCAGGTCTTCCTTTCAAGACTATTTTTTTCTGACATGGCTTTTCTTGAAAGACCCTTCGTAGAAGAGATCAAAGTGCGGCGTGGGATCTCAATGAAGACAAATTGCCAGGCCTGGATGGATTCCCTATTGCCTTCTTTAAAAATCTTTTGGGATGTTATTCGAGAGGATTTGGTTGGCTTCCTAGATGAGTTTCACAATCCGAATCGCTTATCTAAGGAGCTTGGTGCCACCTTTATTATTATGGTACCCAAAGCAGATGGGCCTCATCTTTCAAAGATTTCAGGCCTATCAGTGCCTACAAAATTCTATCCAAGGTGTTTGCCAACAAACTTAAAGTGGTGCTTCCTGTTGTCATCTCTCTTTCAGTTAGCAGCAATTGAAGGTAGACAGGTTTTAGATGCAGTCATCACAGCCCATGAGTGTATTGATTCCTTGTACAAGGCAAAAATGAAGGATGCCATCTGTAAATTTGATCTTGAAAAGGCCTATGGCTTGTTTGGTTGGAGGTTTTTCTAGTTTGTGCTCTCCAGTATGGGTTTTGGCATTACTAAGTGATCCTGGATGGCTGAATGTGCTTCATCAACTCATTTCTCAATCCTGCTCAATGGTTCCTCCAAAGGTTTCTTTCGTAGCTTAGGAGGCTACGTTAAAGAGACCCACTTTCCTTAGCTCGTTTTGTCATGGTTGTTGAAGTTTTTAGCCGTCTCATGTCGAAAGCTGCAGCAGTCTCTCATTCAGGGCTTTAAGATTGAGCACTCTTTTATTCATTTCCATCACCTGTTATTTGTCAACGACACTATTCTTTTTTGTGATGCCTCTAAAGAAGCTATCCGTAATCTTCGAGCTATAATGAGGTGGTTTGAGTTGGCGTAGTCTCTTAAAGCGAACTACAACAAAAGTGAATTCTTTGGCATCAACTTTATTTAGGAGGTTGATTCCGTATCTCTTCTTTTTGGGTGTTAGTTTGCATCCCGTCCTTTGACTTACTTTTGCCCTTGGCACTCCTCGTAGATCTCTTTGGGAATCGGTGGTAGACAAATTCAACAAGAGGCTAGCTTCGTGGAGGAGTATCTTTCCTTCGGTGGTAGAATCACTCTTCTCAAGTCAGTATTGTCAATGCTTCCAGTTTATTTCTTATCTGCCTTCAGATGTCCTAGTAAAGTTATTGATTCTTTGGAGAAAATTGAAAGAGAGTTCCTTTGGGGAAGCTCCCCCAATAATAAAAAGAACATCTTGTTAATTGGCAGTAGGTGTGTCTCCCTATTGAAGCCAGTGGCTTGGGGGTTCGTCCTAGCGAAGCAGTCAATACCGCTCTCCTTTCTAAATGGGTCTGGAGATTAGGCAATGACGGAAGTGGCAATTGGAAATCCTTGTTGATTGCTAAATATGGATTCAGGAATTATGTGTGGGAAGTCAACCTTGCCTTGAGAGGTGCTCCCTATTTGGAGAACTATCAATGCTTGTGTTCACAAGTTCAAACTTGGCTTCCAATTTCAAGTGGGTTGTGGCTCTAGAGTTAAATTTTGGCATTACCTGTGGTGTGATCCCCTTGTTCTTGCCGTTAAGTTCCCCTCCATTTTTCAGTTGGCTCCTGCTGCTAATGTCTTCATAGCAGATTGCTTTTCCATCTACGGTGATTAAGTGGTGTGGGACGTTCAATTTTGTGGACATCTCTCCAACGAAGAAGCTGAGTTTACTTCCCTGCTTCAACCCCTTAGCTCGCTTCGGATTTCCCATAATCTGGTTGATGATTGGATTTGGTGGCCGGACTCATCCTGAGTCTTCTCAGTCAAGTCCTTTGTGTGGAGCAACTAGTGTAACTCTGCCCTGGTTGTTGATCCCACCATTTGGACTGGGAAAGCCACTCCTCATGTTATCAGTTTTTTTCTGGACTGCTAAGCTAAACAAAATTCTCAACTAAGGCAACATTCGTAAGTGTAATTATGGTTAGTGCTTGACTCCTTTGTTTTCAGGCTGTGGAAGATGTGGACCATTAATTCCTTCATTGCCCTTTTGCTACCTCAGTTTGGAGCAACACATTGTCTTTGTTTGAAGTGAATTGGTTGATGCTAGCGTCTTTCGCCTCTCTCCCCTATGATTGGATGTGGTTTAATGGGTCTTCGAAGTTCTCTTCCCTTTGGCTTCTTGCCCTGTTTGCAACGATTTGGAGCTTGTGGTGGGAAAAGAATAATTGAATCTTCAGGAATCGTGAGGAGACTCCAAAGGAGGTTAGTTTTTGTGTAAAGGCTAAGTGCTCTGCGTGGGCTTCTGTTCTGCCAGAATTGCGGTCTCTATCCGTCGCCGACAACTTTAGAGCTTCCTGCGACTCTAGAGCTTGGAAGGAGTGTATTGGGCTGATATGACTTTTGTTGTATTAGTTTCTTCCTTTTTCTGTTTTTGATCCATGTGTTATTGGCTTTTTTGAGCTTGATTGTCCTTTCTGTTTAGTGTGTTTCTTGTATTTTCGGCACTTCATGTGCAAAGCTAATATTTTAATGAAGTTATCATTTCAAAAAAGAAAAAAAGGAAATAAACAACCTACTAATTACTGACATTGACAAAATAACCACAAATATCTTTATTGACTATTATGCTACCATCAAATAGTGGAAACTTGTTAAATATTTGGTTGTACAATTTTCATTTCTTGCTGTGGGCATCCATACAGTGGCTGTGTATTTAGCGATGTATAACAATCTACATATTTTTACACCCATCCTTCGTTGCATTTCTACTGCTCAATTACTAAAGATCCCTCTAAGAGGCCTTTAATTTGTCCCTGAATGTTCTTCTGTGTCCTTGCTTAAGCTGTATTTCCTAGAATAAACATAAAAGATCCATACAAGCGGCTTGGAATCAGCAGGGAGGCTTCTGAAGAAGAAATTCAAGCAGCAAGGAATTTTTTGATAAATAGATATGCGGGACACAAACCGAGTCTTGATGCAATTGAATCAGCTCATGACAAGATAATCATGCAGAAGTTCTATCAAAGGAAAAATCCGAAGATAAACATTAGAAAAAAGGTGAGGGAAGTGAGCCAGTTACGTGTTGTGCAGGCTGTCATTAGTAGGTTTGAAACTCCATCTACCAATTTCATTATTAAGACAGCCGTTGCTTTTGTAACACTTGGAATAGTCACTGTTCTATTTCCAACCGAGGAAGGACCCACTCTTCAAGTAGCCATTTCCCTATTGGCATCCATATATTTCATATATACAAGGCTTAAGAGCAAAATGCGAGCTTTCTTGTACGGGTATGTATATATCCTCAAGTTGAAATACATTATATTTGCTTTTGCATGTGCATAATACACAATAATTTATTATAGACATCTGCATCATGGGGCCTGCTTTTGTGAAGATGGGCTGTTGAATCAAAACATACCTCTTCTGAGTTGCAACTGGTCAAATATGACTTGGGTCTGATTGATGTTCACTTTTGATTTATCTTCACCTATGAAGGAGATTCATAATGCCATCTAGGTCAGTCAATTTCATGGGTGGTTATGTTGATTCAATGGTCCACCTGAAGAAGAGGATTGAACAATGATGATTTTGTTCAGTTCTTTTTCATGTATATGATCTCTCTCTCTGAAACTTCTTTGTTCCTTTTTGGATCATTTTGGTTATTTCATGTTCAACAGGATTGGTGTTTTCTTTGGTTCCTGGCTGTTGGGTACATTCTTGATGGTGTCAGTTGTTCCACCTATACTAAAAGGCCCAAGGAGTTTAGAAGTAATGACTTCCCTGGTAACATATGTACTTCTTTGGGTCTCTTCAACTTACCTGAAGTAGAATGATAGTCATTACTTCATGCATACCAATTTTCCCAAGGAGGCAGAAGCTGTTTTCATATGGTGGTTTTACTCGTTGTAATCGGCGATTCGTAGATTGCAGAGGTGCACTTTTTCTTTAAACTGTTCTATATCCCTTCTCTCTCTATATCTCATTTGCTTATACAAATCATGTTCAGAATGGACATTTTCTACCTCTTTTATATTTTCTTTCCATGTTAAAACTTGAAACGTCTTATTTCTATATTCTCGTGTGTTAAAATTTAGAAGCGAGTTCAGATTTTCGGATCTTCATTGATTTCATTCTGTGCAAACTCAAATACTTTGGGTTTTTATGGAATGATCATAATGTTGAATTTTATAGCACATGTTGGAAGACATGAATTTAATCCATACATAATTTTTTCTACGGAATTGGTTTACTTGAGGAAATGGGGAAACAACCTTTTAAGAAAATTATGTGTAAACTGATGATTAATATGTTAAACATTGCTTAATGAGATTGACTTTGTTGAAATGGTGATAGAGACAATATGGCTGGTATAAGAATTCACAAAAATGAGGTTGAAGGAGAAGTGAAAGAATACTAAGGTCACAAGCTCTCTTCATCCCTAATGTACTCAGATGGCCATAGGATATGCACTAATTTGAGATTGATATAGACTTTAATACGGAAAATTGATTCATAAAATGCTATAGTGTGGTTAGTTCAATTGGTAACATTCCACCTCAGGAAGATTAGTGGAGTATTTGATTGAAGAAGAAATGGGTAGAGAGGTTGGTGAAGGAGAACCCCAAAAAAAAAAAAAAAGAACAAGTATGAAGTGAAGGAGATTAGAGGCAGGAGATTAATTATGGATTGAATGATTTTTTTTTAAATTTTTCACTCAACTTGGTAAATTTCCTATTGAAAAAAAAAAATAGTGGATTTGAATTGTAATTAAAGAGCCGGCTTGAGCTCTGGGGCGTAGGTTTAGAGCTCAGCTTGAATTTTTTCTTTAGGATCAAAGTTTGAACTCAAGATGAAAATTTGTAATGTATATGAGAAATTTCTTTTATATTATTTTATGAAATTCAAATTATATGTTACATAAATTTTTTATTTATACAAATATTTTAAAATCAGTCACGTCCAAGTGGGACTCATACTCGGTCCTCCAGTTATGACCAAGTCTTATTGTGAATCGAATCTCATTTTGATGTCTAATGCCCATTAAATATTGATACAATATTGAAGATCAGATTTTTTTTTTTTAATTTTCTTTAATTTCTTTTAGATTTTAAAAAAAAATGGACAGGCATTTTTAACGTCTTAAATTATAATCCAGTGTTTGATTGTGGTGGGTTTCTAGCTTCTTTCCATCTTTGATTGGCAAGGTGGATGTCTGTCTACATGTGGTGATGGCCATCTCTGCCATACACGTGTCCATCGTGGGGCCCATTGGGAGAAGTAATCACTCAGCTTGAAATTTTATGGCCATGGGCTCACTAAGGTTCATAGTCACCCTGCAAAATTCCAAAATTTATATGAATGGCTAAGATTTCTTAATGGGACTGAATCTACCCTTTTGGCCTCTTCTTACATGAGGCTGTAGAAAAAAGTGCCACGTGGCTTGATGACCCAAGACCTCACGTGAATCAGCTGACGTGGCAGGCTTTTCCACCGTTGTACTAGAGATTACAGAGTTCACCTGATCACAATATAAAATGAAAGAATAAGGAGGGAAAAAAGATCTTAATTGGGAAATATGGAAAAGTTACAGCCTCATATTTCCTTTCAAAAATCAGCACACCTCAAATAAATTTGCAAAAGTCCATAGGCACTTTTTTTTTTTTTATCTAATGGCTTATATAGTTGTAGTTTAGAATTATATATTTTTTAAATTAACGTGTGGAAAATTCAGTCACAGTCTTATTAAAATTCTTATGGATGAGTCCACTACCCTTAAGGCATACCAAGGTTAAGCCATCGGGGCTTGAACTTACAACCTCTCACTTCCTGAGGTATATGGTTGTATCTTGGAATTATGTTACTATTTTAAATTGTAAATTTTATTTATTTAAAAGTAATTTTGTGAATTTCTATTTTATTTTAATCTAAGTTTATGACTTCATATAGTTTATTTACATGAAAGCTGAGACTTCTTTTGATGAAAAATTGTTTTTATTCATGTCTATATATACCATTTGTTTTAAAAAAAATCAATTATTAGGTGAAAAAGAGGATTTATTGTTTTCTTTTTTGAAGACCAAGGTATTCAAGCATCCCACATAAATTTTTCAGGTGTCTTACATGACTAATCCTTGGAGTATGTGTAAGCCTCCCAATCTGCATACGCCGTGTATAGAATTAAAGGGAATGACTATTTGTGTTGAGGGGGATTTAATCTGATAACTTCCTACAAAATGGAAAATGACTATCAAACTAATCCCTCAGAGTTAAAAGGCTTTATTGTTGCATGATTGTTCTCACTTAATCAAGTTAGAAAGTCAGAAATTTTGAGTGACCAAACACTTTTAGGTGTCTGTGTATATAGTGGATTTTAGTACTTTTTTTTTTTTTTTATGCTTTACAAGTAAGTTAAATGAGGCCTATTTTGAGTTATGTACAGGACTTCCTATATTTTTATTGTCATTGATATAGTTGGTTTGATATAGTTGGTTTTATGTATTTTAGTAGCATCGCATGTGCCATCCAATATAAGTGTGATGATGAAATGGATCAATTATTGTTTTTATTATTGATTTTTCATCTCTACGTTTAAGTTTGTAAAAAAAAAGAACAACTATATTTTAAAAACAAGAGGATTTTCACTATTTTTTTATTTAAATTTACGTGTGGGAAATTGTGGGATATCAGCATAAAATTCCCACAGGTGGACCTTTACCTCCAAGGCACACCAAGGTTAGGACATAGAAGCTTGAACCCGTGACCTCCCACTTCCTAAGGCAGGAGGTGAGTTGAGCTACACCCATGTAGATTTTCACTACTATTTTCAGTAGGTTTTAAGCGTAAAACTTTCTAATTTCTTTTTTTCCTTATAAGAACCAAACAAATTTAGTTTTAAAAGAAAAATTAAAACGACCAACATTATACTATGGTAATTTTTAAATTTTTACATTAGCATTTGAAAGAATCATCAATACTAACAGTATGTTAACCTACGATTGTACCTGGGCAAGTGATTAGACTTTAGACATATATGATAAAGGGTAGGATCGGGTTTTAGGCACATTTATGCCTCTATAGTAAAAGAAAGTAGAATCTGCAAGACTTGGCTCAAATTCAATTTAAATTCATGAAAACTCAAACTCAAAAAATCTTAAGTCTTGGATTAACTTCGACTAAATAACGCCACTTGGATTAACTTCAAATGGATTATTAAAATCCCAAAATCCCAAACTTCTCACCAGGAAAATGGAACAAGGTAAAGACTTTCTTATCCATTAAAATCTCACACAGAAAAATAAGAAATAGCAATTTAGAATTAATTTTCTTGAAACAAATCTAAGAGCTAGAAGCAAAGTTTTGCTCAATAATGGACAAAATCAAATTAGAACTTAATAAATTGAGTAAGAAAATTAACGTAAACTAGAAAATCAAAGAAAAACACTCACCACAAAGGACAGACCCAAAGCTTTAAGTTTTCATTAAATTGAATTTCAAGTTGTGTGTACAATATTGGTCGGCCATGCCTCAAACTTATAGAGGTTCATGGTTACAAAAATGGAAAGATTTCCAAAAATTACAGTTTACCATCATTCTATGGCACCTGGTTACAAAAATAATTATAATTTCGTCTACATAATATTGAAATTGCATAAATTTGGGTTTGTTGGAAAGGTAATTGTATAAAATTTCAAGGGAATCTAATTTTATAATCCAATATCGTTTGATACCTCCAATTTACCTATAAAGTCAGATCACATTTTTTGCCAATGATTTCATTTCCAAATCCAAAGTTTCCATAATGTAACATGTGGTTCACTAGCTCCATTGGCCCACCTATTTCCTTGTTTGGATTGCTTGCCACATTGGCATGCCATGTGGTCGCCATATAGGCTGTGAGGTCGTTGATGATGATGTCAAATCCATCCACGTGGCTGTCGCATAAGCAATGTGTCGCAATTTATGGTCTGAGGTGTGATATCCTGACCCATGAGTCAGAGGCTAGGCCCTAAATAGGCTAATCTAAGTGAAACTTGGCCTTGTCGGACGGGCCAGCAGAGTGGGCCGGTTGGATCCGACAGCCCAGTAGTGGGTGGGAGTTGTGGAAAGTCCCACATCGGAAGTTGAGGAGTTTAAGAAGGGGTTTATAAGTAGCCTTACTCCCTCAAACCAGCAAGACGCGTTTTGGACCCGGACTTGGGCCGGGTCCGATCCAAAAACCGTGTGGGCTCGCGTGTGTGAGTCCAAAGCGGACATTATCTTGCTGGGCCGAGCCCCAAGCCCTTTTTTATGGGCCGGGCTGTTACATGAGGTCCATAACTTCTTCATCTGTACTTGGAATTTCATGAAATATGATATGGTGTAAAGTTTACGAGACCTCCTTTAGTTCCATCTATTCTTTGATGTATTTTGAGTAGAAATTTATAAAATAATCTCTCATGAGCCACATCCTCTTCTAATGAATCTTCACTGATCATAATTGAGCTCTTGACGCCGTCATCGTTCTCACCAGGTTGGAAACTCGTCCTCGAGTTTATTTGGGTTGCTAGAGAGATACCATGTCGTGCTTTTAGCCATCACTTCGACCGGTATTAGAGAGATGATAAGTAGGTATGACTACCACCTTCAAATTCATCATGGACCCTCTTTGTAGAAACTTGTTTACCAAACTTAATGTTAGTCAAAATAATTCGTCTATATGATATTCTTTTTATAAATTGTTCCCAAACATGGTCTGGTTTAAAATTACAATCAATGCTCTAAACATATGATACTGATGGAATTAGGGCTTCCACCTACTTTCCAAAACTGAAACTAGGGTGCTCTCGACTACTTCTAAAGTTAAATCTTCAATTATCTCTTCTGGATTTGTAACTGTTGACATGGATGTGATCAAATTAGCAATGTAGATACATGATATTTCAAAGAATTTATACAGGTAAGTATTTAGTGAAATTTCACTTCTATGTAGTTATCATCATTTATATAATAAAATATGCGAAGATCAATAATTTGATGAAAATCAAATATTTAAGAATCACATGAATATTAAAATTTCACATTGATAATTTTGTAGTGTCACTAATCACTGATTATCATAAGAATCAATTCAAGGGTAATTAATCATTTCAATTATACACAAAGGTACTAGAATTTTTATATTTATGAATTTATCCTTGCATTGTCCACATAACAATGAATAATGAATGGCCCCATAAAATTATCTACTGCTATAATACTAAAGATCCAAATTCGAAGCTCCTTTCTTTTACAGCACATATCAATTAAAATTTCAAATTTAACTGATTCCTAAATCCATGGCTGGCTATATTGTGATTATAACATAAATTGGGACTTCAACCCCTCATTGATGTGGCCTATGCATATCTAATATCCCAACCAACCATCTCTAATTTTTAACAGTGGTTACCTAATTGTAATTTTTAAATATAAAAGAAAGTTTATTAAAAAACAGAGATTTAACAACTAAGATAATAGATAAAATACTCATAAATGATTATAATATTAAAAATAATTGTATTAGAAAAAATCTAAATAGTGCTCTCATAAAAGATAGACTGAAGAAGACATTTAAAGAGCTAAGGATAAAATATTCCATAATTAGAACTTAGAACTTAGAACTTAGAACTTCAAAGCGAGTAAGGAAATTTAAATATATATTTTTTTTTATTGACTAAGGTGTCCAGGTTTTTTAAAGCACCAAACTAATTTTCGGAGCACCCTACTCACACAAATCATGTAACTTTACGAGACACTTTGGGATGAAGCGGGAATCAAACTCAAGACGCACGTTTGATAAGACGGGCTCGTGGTCATCACTTCAACCTCTTTTGGTTTTAAATATGGTATACTCACTCCCACCGTACTTCCTGATGGAGTGAGAATCATATTTAAGAGAGATTAAATCAAAAGGAGATGCTATTTAAATTAGTTTTAATCTATTTTAAGAAATTATTGTATAATCTCATACTTTAAAATCAAAGTTGTTAGCGCCAAGGTTTCAAACCATGGATTTATTGATTATTTCGATGATAACAAAACCATTGTCGTATTCAGCTAATCACTCTATGAGCATAATTTTGTTAGTACAAGTTCAAGATTAATCTCCAGGGCATTGAGGAGGTATGTATTGGATATCATGCTCTACAAATTGGAGATTGTTGATGATAATATTCATTCAAACCTGTGAAAGCTATTTACTAAAGATCTAAAGGCTTGTGAAGATGGAGATTGACTCAAGACTTGATGCTTTGTTCATCACTCTATGAAGACACTGTTATTCAAGTCTTAGATGTTAGATTTTTGGGTTTTGGGTGTTAGGACTTTATTGTAAAGTTACTCAATTATATGAGCACCATGGCTCAAACTTATGATTGGATTCTAGGACTTTGAGACTTACCCTAAACACATCTTTATTGGTTCCTAGATTATTGGATAGTCCATGAGACTCAAATGACACAAATAAAAGAAATAGAGATATTTAGTCCTAAGAGGACTCGACTGATATGTCGACTCACCTTGCTCTGTATTTCTAAAAAGTTATGTGATTATCTGTCGTTACAGACATCGATCTAATGGTCGACTTACTTTAACTGTAATTTAAAATCATCTCTGAAAAAAGTGAATCGTATTACACGTCGACTGATAAAAATAAGTCATTATAGATGTCGACTGGTCTATCTGATAAATTATTTTTCAGTTTTTGGGAAGGTGAGTCGTTAGAAGATAAGTCTTTGTGATGTATTTTCATATAAAAATACTTACATCATTGTACATTTGTTATGTTCAAAATTCTAATAGAGTCTTTCAATTGACTTCCTGCCTTGATAATATTTTAAAATTTTGAATAGTATAATAAGTCATAGTGGATAGACAGACTCTCCTATATAACTTATTTTCAAAAGATAATTCTTAGTAAATTCAATTATGACTTATAAATTTTAATTCCAATTAGGTAAAATAAATAAGTTCAAAAATATAATTTTAAAAATTCAATTAGATAGAATAGAATTCATAAGTGATTTTAAATTCTAATTTTAAAATTCCATACTAGTGGAAAAAAGAAGAAATTTTTAGTAGAAGTATTAAATTTTAGAACTTCCATTCTACAGAAGAATTGTATTTTAAAAAAAAAAAAAAATTATTGCAATCTGCAAGTGAATTGGTGGAATTTTCATGAATTCTTATCAAAATGAAATGAACGGTGGGCAGTCCTTCGTATAATTCCATCCATGCAACAGGCCGTGGAACAAGTTATCTGCACACGTGGCACGGCTTCACTGGCTGATGCATTTCAGCCTCAAAGGGGACATCTCTTTAATGCCATGAGAATTATAAATGGAGAAGGAAGGATTGATTAGGCCAATCGAGAGAGAAAAAGCGAGGGAGAAAGAAGAGATTTTCAAAGAGAAGATTAATTCCGGCGCCGTCGACTGAGAAGAAGATGGCCTCTGCATCTCTCCTCAAGTCGTCTCCCGTTCTTGATAAGTCGGAATGGGTGAAGGGTCAGAGCCTCAGAGCTGCCTCCTTCCGCTCCATTTCAACTTCTCCCTCTTCTCTCACTGTCCGGGCCAGTTCCTATGCTGATGAACTCATCAAGACCGCGGTATGCCCACCCCATTTCTTCTCATTTCTTCTTTCACATACCATTTTCACTCTTGACTTCATCGTCATCGTAGTCTTCATCGTCACATACCAACTGAACCCCTTTTAGAAATAGACTAGAGGTTTTGGGTTCGACTCTTCCCAGACTCACCTGATACACGAGGCTTAACATGAGTATGTGGAGTGGGGATACGAATCTTATCCAAAAAAAAAACAAAAAAAAAATGATAAGATTTATTAAAAAAATTATATAAATTGCAGAGCTAAGTCAAGCCAAGTTTGATTAGGTTGCAAGCTGAATACAAACTAGCTCTTGTTTTTGCTTGAGCTTGGCTGTTTAATCCTTGTTTGTTTTTATGACAAGCTGTGCTGAGCTTGTCTTTTCTTCATTTGTCATGATATAAGTAATGGAAAGGAAATTTAATTTCTCTCAAGTGTTCTATCATATTTTCGTCGAGAAAATGGCTCATAAGTAGAATTGTCTATTTTTGTGGAGCTGAGTTCTAGGATTGAGCTCAGTTTAATTTCTAGTTGAGCTTGCTTGAAGTTTTATTGAGCAAGGCTTGAGCTTGTTATACAAATAATCTACAGGCCTAAGTTTGTATGAGTCGAATCCATATTTTTCATAATACTACCCTTGTAATAGAGAAGAAGAACTCACTCGCTTTCAGAGCTATTAATTTGGAAACATGGCTAGAATGTCAAAATTCGGCCAAGGTCTCATTTCACCTCGGACACCAAATAGTTTTTTTTTCACTGACCAAGATATCCAAACCTTTTAGAGCACCCAACTAATTGTTGGGCTTGCGCAAACCTCTCTACCTATACATCGGGTAACTCCACGGAGCTCTTTGGAGTGGTGTGAGAATTGAACTCATGACTCCCGTCTTTTGAGGTGGATTTCTTACAACCACTCCATCATGAGACCTATGATCAACCCCAGAAGCTCAAGTCATCTGAGATGCGTGCAGCTGATTTCATGTATCTATAATGATTTACTCTCACCAAAAAAAGAAGTAGAATATCCAAGTTCTAGTTCTTATGGATATAAATGAGGCGAAAGTGATGAAAGAAATTTGACTGATAAGCATGAGTTTGGAATTTGGTGTAATGGGCAGAAAATCGTTGCTTCTCCTGGGCGTGGAATCTTGGCTATGGATGAGTCGAATGCAACATGCGGCAAGCGACTTGCTTCTATTGGCCTGGAGAACACTGAAGCCAACCGCCAGGCGTACCGTACCCTCCTCATCTCTGCCCCTGGCCTCGGCAACTACGTCTCTGGAGCAATCTTGTTTGAGGAGACACTCTACCAATCCACCACCGAAGGCAAGAAGATGGTCGATGTCCTTGTCGAGCAGAAGATAGTGCCCGGAATCAAGGTCGACAAGGTAATGCATTAAGGAAGTGCTTCTGGTGTTCTGTAATCTGCCTTCTCAATTTCTCATATTAAGAAGACAATTTTAGTTCATATAGTGCTTGGGTTGATTGTTTCTTTTGGCCAATATTCCCCTGCTTGTACAAAATTTCAGGGTCTTGTGCCTCTGGTGGGTTCCAACGATGAATCTTGGTGCCAGGGTCTGGATGGGCTTGCTTCGCGCACTGCTGCTTACTACCAGCAAGGCGCTCGCTTTGCCAAATGGTAATCTATCTCCTATCTCCAAGTTCTCCAACTGCAACTGGTTTGAGTACTCTGTTAGATTTGGTTGTCATGTAAGGGCCTATTTGCTAGCTTGGAATTCTTATGTGGAATGAGAAGTTTTTCGAAATTTAAAATTTTCAAATGATCCTTTCTGAAAAGTTCTATGTCTGGATGAAATGGGAATTCTAGTGCCATTGTTAGTATTTTTTTTCAAAATTTCAATGTCTGTAGATCTATAAATTCTAATGTAATTTTTAGATCTAGTTAATAATTCCGAGCCTGGCAAACACAAAAGTGCTACCACAGAAATTCTTCGACTTCAAGATTTAGCTGATTTTGGGATTGTAGAATTATGAGTTCTTCTAGAATTTTCTACCATGCAAGACCAAATAGTTCCTCTATTCATTTGAGTCGACGTGGAAATTGAAAACCTCAATAGGTAGACAAACAGTATCCCACCTGTTGTAGTTTTCCATTCTAAATTGCTGAAGATACTGAACTTCCTTGCACAATTTGGCCAATACAAGATACGGATTTGAGCTTGAACTATTATTCACTTTGTTAGGCGAACTGTTGTGAGCATTCCAAATGGCCCCTCTGCACTTGCTGTGAAGGAAGCTGCTTGGGGACTCGCTCGCTATGCTGCCATTTCACAGGTAAGCATTATCTATAATGATCGGTAGCTGCTACTTTTCATCGTTACAGTTGTTGTTCAAATGGTGAAATGTTTGGGCTGGATTTGCAGGACAATGGCCTTGTTCCGATCGTTGAGCCCGAGATCTTGCTCGATGGTGAACATGGCATTGACAGGACTTTTGAGGTGGCCCAGAAGGTGTGGGCTGAAGTTTTCTTCTACCTTGCAGAAAACAATGTGATGTTTGAGGGGATCCTCCTCAAGCCTAGCATGGTCACCCCAGGAGCAGAGTGCAAGGAGAGAGCTACTCCGCAGCAGGTTGCCGAGTACACCCTCAAGCTTCTCCACCGGAGAATTCCCCCAGCTGTCCCTGGAATCATGGCAAGTCTCTCTTTCTCTCTCTTTCTAAATATAACTGAACCGCTGAACTACCTATGATCTGAATTATAGTGATCAGGCTCAGATACCAATTGTTAGATATGTTAGATATCTGACCAATCCGCCAAAAGCCCTTAATTTTCAACTCAACACTTGTACGTCAGACTGGGCCTTGATGGGGATGGAGTAAGTCATTGATAAATCTCAATACATTTGGTAAGGCACTACAAATAAGAGATTAACTCAACAGTTCAAAACTTCAAATCAAACCCTCATTCCTTTTTAAGATGCTAATTCATTAGAACTCAAATGATTCAACCGAAAATTAGTTTTGCTCTCTCCAGCTTTGGCTTTTGGATGATAATTTCTTGAATTATAGAGCTATGTAATAACCATTCTTATGATTAACTTGTTGATTTAACCAGTTCCTGTCCGGCGGGCAATCCGAAGTGGAAGCAACCCTCAACTTGAACGCGATGAACCAAGGACCCAACCCATGGCATGTGTCATTCTCATATGCAAGAGCTCTGCAGAACACTTGCCTGAAGATATGGGGAGGAAGGCCGGAGAATGTAAAGGCCGCTCAGGACGCTCTGCTGGTGCGGGCCAAGGCCAACTCTCTCGCACAACTAGGGAAATATACCGGGGAGGGAGAATCAGAGGAGTCTAAAAAGGGAATGTTTGTCAAGGGTTATGTCTACTGAGATTTATGACATGTCCAAGGGTCCTCCTCTATGGAAGAAGCAAGCTCTCTCTGTGCTCTCTCTGCTATAGATAGACTTGAAGAATATTTTTGTTAATTACCTGTACTTTTAGCCACTTAATAAAAAGTTTGCTGGTGCCATTATTTAGGTTTTGCAGACATACTACTTGCATAAGTATTTAATGTTGTCAAAGCCACGTATTGTGATTTATGAGATAGGATTACATGAATTTATTCCTATTGAATTCATGAACAAATGATGGATATGGTCATAAAATGTATGTGGAGAAGGGCTCCCTAGATCAGACACCTTCTCTCTGGCCCTTTGGATGGAGATATCTTTGGCAATAGAAAGCCAACTTTTTCAAGTAATCAAATGGAAGCATAATACAAATTAAGCAATAATGAAAGGGCAGCGATCCTCCCACGGGAGTCTGTATGTAATCAAACACGGGTTTTAGTATATTGTCAATTTTACCCTTTTGCATGAACAATAAAATCGACTCATCGAAATTTCACATCAACAGTAAAATCGGCTCACCGAATTTATTGTTCATGCGAAAGATAAAATTGACATTACACTAAAATCCGTGTTTGGTTACACAAGCCTCTTGTGGGAGGATCGCTACCCTAAAGAAAATGTCAATTCACGTGATTTGACAGAAGCCTATATCCACAGGCAACGATCAGTGAAATTCCATTGATATCAAAATTACAATTTCTCTCTCGATTACAAACCCAAACCAATTTTTTCAGCCAACTCTATCTCAAATACAAAAGAAATTCCCCAAATTTTCTACTCAACTTTCCTTCCTCAAAACTCTTGGACTCATCCCACACACAAGAGACCCTCTCTATTTATAAACAGTAATAAAAGAGAAAAATAAAAGGAAGTTGCTCAAACCAAAAAAAAAAATAGGAGAGAAGAAATAGAAAAGAAAAAATTTCCCATCTCAAACAAACTCCAAATCGAGCCAAACTCTAACAGGTAGAAACAACCAAAACCAAATAATGTAAAGTGTAGTTCATGTCCATGAAGCATCATTCACCAAAAATTAAGAGGTTGTTTATCATTTTTGAGCGGAAAGAAATTGAAGATGATAAAAAATGTGATCCTTCTCTCTTTTTTTTTTTTATAGAATAAGGGCGTTTGTTAAACAAAAAAAAAAAAAAATGAGATCCATCTCTTTTCTTCTAGAAAAAATGAATCTAAAAAAATATAATGAAGAAAAAGAAAAATTTTCTTGCTCGATGAGACAACATTTTGATTAAACATAATTTTTTGTGAGATTATTTCCTCATGGAAATCAACAAACAACCTCTAGGAGACTTTCAGATCCAATGGGAAGACTATCTTTGATTTGCTACCTTTGTGGTTAAGATGAATGCAAGAGATGGGGAAGTTTGAAAAGTCGATTGAAACATGAGAAAGAATAAGAAATCTAGTGGGCAGAGGTCATTTATGGACTCAATTTTGTTGAGGATTTATTTCAGATATTGTTAAGAAGAAATTTTAAGGTTAGATGGATGAATTAATTTAAGATAATGAGGAATCATTCTATGTTGTCGTTCTAATAGTAAGGATGACAATAGAGGTACTGAGGTTCACTTTTTAAAGATCAAATTGATCAATTGATTTTCAAACACATGTTCATGTATATGCATCTTTAAGATTTATTAAAAAATGTTAAAATATTAAATCTACGGTTGGATGAACTAAATGAGAGGAGTGTCATGAATTATATAGATTTTCTGATCAAGTTTTTTTCATTTCATTCATCTAACAATGGGTACAATAGTTTCACGAAACCTGGAAAGATAAATATATGTAAATATGTGTATAGAAATTAATGAACGATTTAAATTTTTTATAAGTACACTTCAAATGCTTCAAATACCACCATTTGCTATTATCCTAACCATTAAGATGACATCATGAGACTATGTCTCTAAGATAATATTCTTGGATAAAATACTGTAATTGGAGGTAGTTTCAATAATATTTATTCAAAACTAGAGATGAAAAGTGTAACGATCCATCTCGCCTACTATAATATTGTCCGTTTTGGGCCTAAATTTCGGGACGTGCATTTCTGCACAACCCCAAAAGGCCTAGAAGGGAGGAGAAGCTAGCTTATAAACCAAGCTTAGGAGGCTTCCATGGGACCTTGCGAATTTCGCCTTTCGGGTGATTTTCTCTCCTTTCCATCTCGCTCCACTGATGGTCACTCTCTCTCCATCAGGCCACTACTCTCTTTCATCATTAGAGCGGGTCATCACAATCCCACCCCCTTGGACCAGAGCCGTCCTCGGCTTTGATACTCTCATCTTCCCACTATTGGTCCAAGAGTTGAACCGTGCTCTGATACCATTTCTAACGACCAATCCTGCCTAGTTGTCACGCCCCGACCCGAAAGATGGGCCCGAAACGTGACTAATTTTTTTTTGAACTAAACTAACTCAAGCATTCTAACTAGGCCGGATCAACGGTTGGGCACAAAGGTCACACATGATCTCAACATGTGGACTCAAACATGTACCATAAGTCTACCCAACATAAACACACATAATTTCAAACATCGAATTATCATTAAAACATCAGAGTAACTACAGTCGCATGATAGTTTAATATATCACATTTAAACAAACTAAGTACCACACACAGTACTTTACAAAAACAAATGGTTCCGATAACCAAAAGGCAAAGACAAGGGTATTCCCCTCAGTGGGAATCCCAAAGCAACGTCGCAGCTTATCCACTTTAAGCTTCAAATAGAGGGCTCTCCTCCTCGGGTTCATCTCCTGAAGGTGAGTGGGGTGAGCTAATTTGCCCAGTGAAGAAAATATAACAGTGCAGTTTAAGTAAACATCAGGCCAGTAAATAATCAACAGTTGCAATATAATTCTCATGCTTGACAATAAATTCAAGTATAATCTCATCATCATTCCACATTTCATCATCTCTTCCATTACTGTTATCATTCAACGTAACGCCTACATACTACGCTGAGACCATCGTATTAAGTCCCGACACGATCAAAATATATCCTTGCAAGTACATCTCTGGCCCTCACATGCCCGATACTGACACTCCTCAAGTCAGCAACTGTCGACACCCATGGTCCAGTAGACGTAAACCATCTCACACACATGACCGATATTGGTTCAATAGTCAAGGGCACGTAGAAGCAGTATTACATAACTCGTATGATCAACATCATAATCATTTCACAATTAACATAGCACTTCTCACAGCAGTGCATCATGTCTAGGCACATGAGTGGGTTCATTAAATCTGAAACCACTCATTGCTCAGGATCTATCTCAATAAAAATCTGTTTACACTTACTGCAAAGTTAAGTTCCCTCACCGAAAATGTAATACCCTGCCCCAGATTAGGCGTGTTTTAGCTTAATAATCCTGTTTAACCGGTTAATCTTGAGGATTACGGTTAGGTCTTTGAGGAAAGCCCAAGTGTGGCCCAATCCGAGCTCGTGAGCTCAGTGATCCGGCTCGTCGACCTGGAGGGGCATTTTGGTAATTTACCGCTTATAGTTATTTTTTTTATAAATTATGTTGTTATGTGAATATTATTGGTGGATAATATTCTCCTTAATAAAGGATTTACATTTCTGATTTTAAAATAAATTTATTTTCAGAAAATGGTATTTAAATCCCGCCCGTCAAAACCCCGAAAGGGAGTATTAATTATTTTAAAGGGTTTTGAAAATGAAATAAATTTTGAAACTAGTATTTTGTAGTAGACCATTTTAAGAATGGTCTAATTATTCCATTTCACCTCAAAATGAGATTTTTAAAATGATTTATTTAACATTTGTTTATTTAAGTAAATAAGGTTAAAATATGATTTTTGTTTAAATAAATGGTTTTCAGTGAGAATTAAATTCCAAAATTTTTATGGTGATTAAGATTTTCAAAACCCAACTTATCAGTAAGGTTGGATTAAATTTTTGAGCCTTTGAAATTATGTTTTAAGTTAAAAATCCCGTTTTATAAAAAAGAGGGACCTTTTTGCAAAAATGGAAAGTTTTGAGGGGCTGAATTGCAACTAGATTTTTACTGTTTCAAGCATCACCCGTAGCTACTTACGGCTGCATGCAGTGGCCGGATGGCCCCCTTTCCCGTCCAGATTTCTATAAAATCCGCCTCAGCCCTTCTGTTTCAAACTCCCACTGCATCTCTTCTCTTCTCCCTCATCTCTGCTGCCTGAAAACCAGCCCCTTTTCCCTCTCTGTTTCTCAATTTTTCCACCGTAAGATTTTAGTGAAATTTTCAAAGACCAGATTTCAGCCCAAGAACTCAATTAAAGGTAACCATTACATTCTCCTTTCAATTCCAGTCAGTTTTGAATCCAGAAAATCTGAATTTCACCCTGTTTTGAGGAAGAAAATTCAGTTTCAAAGTCTAAGAAATTTCATGGGTTCCTTGTATCAGTGAACTTTCGGTGCTATGATCGGATGACTTACTGAGTTTCAAAGCTCCAACCTCTCCCTATGGAAAGAGGACTCCCGGAGGAATCCATCGGACCGGTCAGATATAAAAATCGAGTCTGGAAAAACCCTCCATTTTTAAATTCATTTTTCACATTTTTCGGCCGTGCACTGTCTGTTGCAGACAGTGAACGGGAGGAGGAAGAAGAAGGAAAAAAAAAATATGTATATTTTTTTTGATATTATTGATGCTTGTGATTTTTAGTGTTAGTTCCCATTGAAAAAAAAATAATGAATAAATAATTGAATAAATAAATATTATTATTTTATTAAAAAAAAAATTAAATTTTGTTAGATTATGTGATGTGATGTTAGTACCCCATTTTGTTAATTAAAAATGTACTAACCCCTTTTCTCTTATTACTTATAGTGTAAATATTATTGTATCCGCTTCTAGGCCGACCCTATTGGTCGGGCACTGAGTGATTCACTTTCAGACCGACAGTATATAGTCGGACACTGGGTGACCTCGAGGCCTAACTCAAAATGTCAGATCTGGTCATATCTAGAAGACAACCGAGAAGTGACCCCGAGGATTTAGACCTAACTCAATAAGTCAATCTGGTCAATGCACAGAAGACAATATGAGTTTCGGACTGAACCCCTTTTTATTTATTATTATATTGTGGATTATAATAATTTAAAAAGGATAGAAACCCAGTAGGAGACTCAATTTCATATACCTCAGATATTTTTGGAAAAACGTGGGATTTCAAAATACTACTCGTGTGTATGTATTTGATCTGTATATTGATTGTGCACTTGTCTGTTTGTTTGAATAGAGACCGCGTAAACCACATATCACGGTGAGGGAACTTAACTCTACAGGATATGTAAAAAGGTTTTATATGAGATGAGTTTTGGGCAATGGGTGATTTCAGATTTGATGAACCCACTCACGTGCCTAGACATGATGCAATATGGTAAGAGTACTTATGATGATTGTGAATATTATGATGTCGATCATATGGTTATGAAAGACTGCTTCCACGTACCTAGGCTATTGAACCAATATCGGCCATATGGGAGATGGTTTATGTCTACTGGACCATTGGTGGACCATGATGTCGTCAGTTGCTGACTTGAGGATGTCAGTATCGGCTAAGTCAGAGCCGGAGATGTACTTGCAATGATGTATTTTGACCGTGTCGGGACTTAATAATGGTCTCAGCGTGTTCGGCAGATGTTACGTTGGATGATAGCAGTGATGGAAAGATGATGATGAGATTTTATATTATGCTTATTCATTATCAAAGCATGTGCTATTATTGAACTGTTGCTAACCTGTTATGTTTTTACTTAAACTGCATTTTTATATTTCCTTCACTGGGCTAGTTAGCTCACCCCACATACCTTTCAGGCGATGAACTCGAGGATGAGGACCCTCTTTATCAAGCTTAAGGTGGATAAGCTGATGCAGTGTTTCGGGATTCCCCCGGAGGGGAATGCCCTAATCTTTTCTTGTTGGTTCTTGGAACCAATTACTTTTGTTAAGTACCGGATGTGGTACTTGGTCTTTGTAAACATTATGTATTGAGACTACTACGTTGCGGTGGTCATTTTGTAGTGATTTTGAATGATGAATCAATTGATGGATTTTATTTCGATCATGTTATGTGTTGATATTATTATGTCTCTTTTGTGGGGTAGACTTATGGTACGTATTTGAGTTCATATGTTGGGATCATATGTGACCTTTGGGCCTAACTGTTGATCCGGCCTAATGAGAATGCTTAAGTTAGTTTATCTTTAAAAAAAAAAAAAAAATGAGTCGCGTTCCGCGCTCACCCTTCGGGTCGGGGCGTGACAGCTTGGTATCAGAGCAAATGGAGCCAATTTCCGTAGGAGGAGGACTGGTCTTCCACCCCGTAACCTACCGAATGAGGCCGTTCGAGCGGCGGTTGAAGTGTTTCTGCAGATGGCTGAAAACATGCGACATCCGCCAATCCGAACGCCATAGGAGAGACCCAAGTGCTGCGAGGAACTGGCAGACTCAGATTAGCCGGATCCTCAATACCCTAGCTATCGCCGACGACTTGCGAGTGATCTTGGCGGCTTACTAGCTTGAAGGGAACGCCTACGAATGGTGGGAAGCGAAGAGCTTGGTTCGTTACCACGAGCCAATGTCTTGGGAGGAGTTCTCTGTAGCCTTTCTAGCCCGTTACTTTCCAAAGACTGTGAAGGAGGTGAGAAAGAGAGAGTTCCTCAACATCCAAAAAGGTTCAGACAACGTGGCACAGTATGCCATGCGCTTCATCGACTTGATGCAGTTCGTACCGTGGATCGCAGCCAACGAGGAGGAGAAGATCCAACACTTTGAGAATGGACTCCGACCGTTTCTGTAGCGGCAAGTGGCCGGCCTAGTTTTTAACACGTTGGAAAAGATCATCGAGCGAGCTTCAAAGGTGGAAGCGGTAGACTCCATCAACCGGAGCACTGACAGCACCCAGAAGCCTTCTTCCAACAAGAAGGCAAAGTTCAACCAGGAGAAGAGGCCCTTCTTCAAGAAGAGTCAGCCTAGTGCAGGTCAGTCAAGTCGGTCTGAATCCCTGCTAATCGTGTGCTACACCTGCAACCAGCCTGGGTATACTTCTAAATTCTGCCCATCTGGA
The DNA here is from genome assembly GCA_022113865.1 of Chimonanthus praecox. Lineage (NCBI taxonomy): Eukaryota > Viridiplantae > Streptophyta > Magnoliopsida > Laurales > Calycanthaceae > Chimonanthus > Chimonanthus praecox. Next base: position 49,240,376 of record CM039093.1, on the reverse strand, counting down.
GGAGAGAAGGCGTGTTTTCACTGCAAGCAGACAGGGCACCTGTTCAGAAACTGCCCTTATCTTGGAAAAGCGGCACCTTCGCAGGGCGCAGGAATATCTTTCTCTGTGGCGCAACCGTCTATCGGTCGAGGTTCTCAGCAGACCTCCAGAGGTTCAGTGGCACCGAGGAACGGACCACTTCGGAACGATCAGGGGAGAGGACGAGGACGTCCTCAAGGGAGAGTCTATAAGATTGGGACTCAGAAGGAAGAGCAAATGGAGAACACTGTGTTGGAAGGTACCCTTAATCTTTTCAGTCTTTTCGCTCGAGTGTTTTTTGAAACTGGTGCTTCGCATTCCTTTATCTCTAGAACTTGTTGTGTTAGATTGGGTTTGAAACCGGTAGAAGTAGTTAACCCGCTAATGGTAGTTTCACCCTTGGATAAGAAGGCTTTGGTGAACCAAGAGTGTAGATCTTGTGTTTTGAAGATTAGCGGAGTGGAGTTGTCCTATGATTTTCTGGTTCTGGAAATGACGGACTTTGACATCATCCTTGGAATGGATTGGTTGTCAGTTTTTGAGGTCTTAATAGACTATTCTCAGAGGAGAATTCGTAGGGTCTCCTCAACCGGTGAGAGGTTTATGGAGAAATTAATACCCTATGAAAGGATGAGAGTCACTTTCTCTGGCATTAGGGTGTATCCTGGTAGTGTAGTGGCAAGCTGGGTTAGGAAGATGTAGGTGGTGTAGAGTCTGTTGCTCCTTGGGTGGTGTGTGAGTTTATAGATGTTTTTCCTGACCAGTTGGCTGGGCTACCTCCACGCCGAGAGATAGAGTTTTGTTATAGACCTACAGCCAAGAACATCTCCAATTTCCATGACACCTTATCGGATGGCGCCGGCAGAGCAGAGAGAGCTAGCTACGTACGTAGATGAGCTTCTTAGTCTTGGCTTTGTCCGTCAGAGCAACTCACCGTGGGGCGCACTTGCTCTCTTTGTGAAAAAGAAGGATAGATCGATGAGGATGTGTATAGATTACCGGCGGTTTAACCAGGTAACTATTAAGAATAAGTATCTGTTGCTTAGAATAGACGACCTCTTTGATCTTTTGAGGGGAGCGAAGTGTTTTTCGAAAATCGATTTGAGGTCAGGTTACCATCAGTTGCGGATTCGAGAGGAAGACATTCCTAAGACTGCTTTTCGGACGCAGTATGGCTTGTACGAGTTTGTCGTGATGCCTTTCGGTTTGACGAACGCGCCAGCAATGTTTATGGATTTGATGAATTGCGTGTTTCGACCGTATCTGCGAGATTCGTGATAGTCTTCATCGACGATATCTTGATCTTTTCGTCATCAGAGGAGGAGCACGAGCATCATCTGCGGATTGTTCTTCAGACTCTTCGGGAGCATCAGCTGTTTGCTAAGCTGAGCAAGTGTGAGTTTTGGTTGACTCAAATGCAGTTTCTGGGACATGTGGTGTCTCCAGGAGGAATCTCGATAAATCCAGCGGAGGTAGAGACCCTGAAGACTTGGGAGAGTTCCAAGAGAGTGTTCGAGATCCGGAGCTTTCTGGGATTAATAGGATATTACCGAAAGTTTATCCCGCACTTCTCTTAGATCGCGGTGCCGATGACTCGTCTGACGAGAAAGAATGTCAAGTTCGAGTGGAGCGAAGCTTGTGAAGGGGCATTCCAAGAGCTGAAGGAGAAGTTGACGACTTCTCCAGTGTTGGTGATACCTGAGCAAAGACGAGGTTACGATGTTTATTATGACGCGTCCAAGTTTGGTTTGGGTTGTGTGCTGATGCAAGAGGGGAAGGTAGTAGCTTATGGTTCCAGGAAATTGAACGGACACCAGCAGAACTATCCGACTCACGATTTGGAGTTGGCAGCCGTTGTATTCTCGTTAAAGTTGTGGAGACATTACTTATATGGTGAGAAGTTTAATGTGTTTTCTGATAGCCATAGTCTCAATGATATCTTCACTCAGAAAGACTTGAATATAAGACAGCGAAGATGGATGGAGTACCTGAGAGATTATGACTTCAGTCTCTCCTATCACCCAGGGAAGGCCAACGTGGTAGCTGATGCCTTGAGCAGGAAGTCTCACAGCGACGTGGCGAGAATGACATCATTGCAATGGAAGATGTTGAAAGTTCTGTCCGAGTACGATCTGGAGCTGATCGAGGGAAGCGAGTCCGCGAGAATCCATAATTTGGTTCTGCAACCCGAGGTAGTTGGATTGGTGTTGGAAGGACAACAGAGCGACCCAGAAGCGAAGGAGTTGGCAACTCAGCTTTCAGGAGGAGCGACTCTAGAAGATTGGAAGATCAAGGCGGACGGAAGTCTGACTTTCAAGAACAGACTGTTTGTACCAAAGTCGGAAGAGTGCAGGAGAAAGGTGCTTGATCACTTTCATCGATCTCACTTTGCGGTGCATCCCGGTGGTACAAAGATGTATCATGACTTGCGGCGACTTTTCTAGTGGAAATGAATGAAGAGCGAGGTAGCAAATTTCGTGTCTAAGTGCTTAACTTGTCAACAAGTGAAAGCGGAACATCAACGACCTGGCGGAAAGATGCAACCTTTGGAAGTGGCTGAATGAAAGTGGGAGCATATCACGATAGATTTGTAACTGGATTCCCTAAGTCTCTTAAGAAGAACGACGCTATTTGGGTAATAGTCGTTCGATTGACAAAGTCAGCTCACTTTCTGCCGATCAAGAAGACGGATTCTTTGGCTACTCTGAGTAGACTGTATTTGAAGGAGATAGTCAGATTGCATGGAGTGCCTGTATCCATTGTATCTGATAGAGATCCGATGTTTGTATCAAGGTTTTGGCAAGGATTGAAAGAAGAGTTGGGGACTAAGCTGTGCTTCAGCACTGCTTTTCACCCTCAGACGAATGGTCAGTCAGAGAGAACCAATCAAACCTTAGAGGATATGCTAAGAGCTTGTGTGATGGATATGCAGGGAAGTTGGGAAGATCACTTGCCTTTGATCGAGTTCGTCTACAACAACAGTTATCACTCTAGTGTGCAGATGGCACCCTACGAGGCTCTGTATGGCAGACCTTGCAGGTCACCTCTTTGTTGGACAAAGGTAGGAGACAAAGTACTGCTAGGACCTGATCTAGTGCGTGAGACGTCAGAGCAAGTTGAAGTGATCAGACAGCGTCTCAAGACAGCCCAAAGCAGACAAAAGATTTATGCTTACAAAAGGTAACGACCTTTGGAGTTTGCAGTTGGCGACCGAGTTTTCTTACGTGTGGCACCACGTCATGGAGTGCAACGGTTCGGACGCAAGGGAAAACTATCACCTCGATACGTTGGACCCTTCGAGATCTTGAAGAGGATAGGTGAAGTGGCTTATCAGTTGGCTCTTCCTCAGGCTTTGGAGAGAGTACATAGTACGTTTCACGTGTCTATGTTAAGGAAGTACGAGCCTGACCCGTCGCATGTGATCAGTTTTGAAGACGTTGAAGTGTCAGAGGACCTAACTTTTGAAGAAGTGCCAATTAAGATTCTAGAGCGTCGGACTCAAGAGCTCAGGAGGAAGTCTATACCTCCAGTGCGAGTGCTATGGCAACATCGGAACGTGCAACATGAGACGTGGGAACCCGAATCGACGATGCAGAAGTTGTACCCTGACCTATTTTCTGGTAAAAAAGGTATAAGTTGTTTTAAATTTTAGGACGAAATTTTCTTTTAGAGGGGTAGGATGTAATACCATGCCCCAGATTTGGCGTGTTTTAGCTTAATAATCCTGTTTAACCTGTTAATCTTGAGGATTACGGTTAGGGCTTTGAGGAAAGCCCAAGTGTGGCCCAATCCGAGCTCGTGAGCTCAGTGATCCGGCTCGTCGACCTGGAGGGGCATTTTAGTAATTTACCGCTTATAGTTATTTTTTTTATAAATTATGTTGTTATGTGAATATTATTGGTGGATAATATTCTCCTTAATAAAGGATTTGCATTTCTGATTTTAAAATAAATTTATTTTCAGAAAATGGTATTTAAATCCCGCCCGTCAAAACCCCGAAAAGGAGTATTAATTATTTTAAAGGGTTTTGAAAATGAAATAAATTTTGAAACTAGTATTTTGTAGTAGACCATTTTAAGAATGGTCTAATTATTCCATTTCACCTCAAAATGAGATTTCTAAAATGATTTATTTAACATTTGTTTATTTAAGTAAATAAGGTTAAAATATGATTTTTGTTTAAATAAATGGTTTTCAGTGAGAATTAAATTCCAAAATTTTTATGGTGATTAAGATTTTCAAAACCCAACTTATCAGTAAGGTTGGATTAAATTTTTGAGCCTTTGAAATTATGTTTTAAGTTAAAAATCCCGTTTTATAAAAAAGAGGGACCTTTTTGCAAAAATGGAAAGTTTTGAGGGGCTGAATTGCAACTAGATTTTTACTGTTTCAAGTGTCACCCGTAGCTGCTTACGGCTGCATGCAGTGGCCGGATGACCCCCTTTCCCGGCCAGATTTCTATAAAATCCACCTCAGCCCTTCTGTTTCAAACTCCCACTGCATCTCTTCTTTTCTCCCTCATCTCTGCTGCCTGAAAACCAGCCCCTTTTCCCTCTCTGTTTCTCAATTTTTCCACCGTAAGCTTTTAGGGAAAATTTTCAAAGACCGGATTTCAACCCAGGAACTCAATTAAAGGTAACCATTGCATTCTCCTTTCAATTCTAGTCAGTTTTGAATACAGAAAATCTGAATTTGACCCTGTTTTGAGCAAGAAAATCCAGTTTCAAAGTCTAAGGAATTTCATGGGTTCCTTGTATCAGTGAACTTTCCGTGCTATGATTGGATGACTTACTGAGTTTCAAAGCTCCAACCTCTCCCTATGGAAAGAGAACTCCCGGAGGAATCCATCGGACCGGTCAGATATAAAAACTGAGTCCGGAAAAACCCTCCATTTTCAAATTCATTTTTCACATTTTCCGGCCGTTCACTGTCTGTTGCAGACAGTGAACGGGAGGAAGAAGAAGAAGAAAGAAAAAAAGATTTTTTTTTTTTTTTTTATATTGTTGATGCTTGTGATTTTTAATGTTAGTTCCAATTGAAAAAAAAAAATAATGAATAAATAATTGAATAAATAAATATTATTATTTTATTTAAAAAAAAAATTAAATTTTGTTAGATTATGTGATGTGATGTTAGTACCCCATTTTGTTAATTAAAAATGTACTAACATATTTTCTCTTATTACTTATAGTGTAAATACTATTGTATCCGCTTCTAGGCCGACCTTATTGGTTAGGCACTGAGTGATTCACTTTCAGACCGACACTATATAGTCGGGCACTGGGTGACCTCGAGGCCTAACTCAAAATGTCAGATCTGGTCATATCTAGAAGACAACCGAGAAGTGACTCGAGGATCTAGACCTAACTCAATAAGTCAATCTCGTCAATGCGCAAAAGAGAATATGAGTTTTGGACTGAGCCCATTTTTATTTATTATTATATTGTGGATTATGATAATTTAAAATGATAGAAACCCAGTAGGAGACTTAATTTCATATACCTCAGATATTTTTGGAAAAACGTGGGATTTCAAAATACTACTCGTGTGTATGTATTTGATCTGTATATTGATTGTGCACTTGTCTGTTTGTTTGAACAGAGACTGCGTAAACCACATATCACGGTGAGGGAACTTAACTCTGCAGGATATGTAAACAGGTTTTATATGAGATGAGTTTTGGGCAATGGGTGATTTCAGATTTGATGAACCCACTCACGTGCCTAGACATGATGCAATATGGTAAGAGTACTTATGATGATTGTGAATATTATGATGTCGATCATATGGTTATGAAAGACTGCTTCCACGTACCTAGGCTATTGAACCAATATCGGCCATATGGGAGATGGTTTATGTCTACTGGACCATTGGTGGACCATGATGTCGTCAGTTGCTGACTTGAGGATGTCAGTATCGGCTAAGTCAGAGCCGGAGATGTACTTGCAATGATGTATTTTGACCGTGTCGGGACTTAATAATGGTCTCAGCGTGTTCGGCAGATGTTACGTTGGATGATAGCAGTGATGGAAAGATGATGATGAGATTTTATATTATGCTTATTCGTTATCAAAGCATGTGCTATTATTGAACTGTTGCTAACCTGTTATGTTTTTACTTAAACTACATTGTTATATTTCCTTCACTAGGCTAGTTAGCTCACCCCGCTCACCTTTCAGGCGATGAACTCGAGGAGGAGGACCCTCTTTATCAAGCTTAAGGTGGATAAGCTGATGCAGTGTTTCGGGATTCCCCCGGAGGGGAATGCCCTAATCTTTTCTTGTTGGTTCTTGGAACCAATTGCTTTTGTTAAATACTGATGAAGACCGTAAAATTACAATTTTACCCTTTAATATTAGATTAATTAGTCCTTATTTTATAAATATTAGATAGATTTAAATGTTATTTTTAGTTTTACAGTTTATTTTGAAAAATACAAAAAAAGAAAATAAAAATGATAAAAATTGGCCGACGTCACCTTCAAAATGGTCAGGTTAAATTGATTAAATCAGTTGGGTCTCAGAACCTATAACCTTCTACACTGATTAATTAATTTCGAGTGGAAGTCGAGTCTCATTTACCAACCCTTCTCATTTACTGTCGATCGGAGTGCCCGAAAAATAAAAGAGAGCCTAAATAAACTATTACCGATTATTTCCATTTCTTTTCTGTGTTTTGTTTTCTTTATCTGGTTGCAGGATTTATTGAAGAAAGCCAGATCTGCTGATGATGGATCTGAAATATAGCCCGGGAAAAGCAGCAGCCGTTGGGACCATTGCAGAGAGTTAGCCGAGCAAAGGCAAAGCCAAACTAAAGCAGAGCTGCAGCAATGGTCCATCACAGACAACTGGGAAGAAAGCTGAGGTTGGCAGCCACGCACACAGCGGCGCACAGAGAGGGCAGCATGGCCGGGTCCTCTGGGCTTGTTTCCAGCGGTGAACAACAGAAGAGCAGCCAGCTGAACGGCAGCTAGCTGAAGAGGCAGCAACTGAGAGTTAAACGGCAGCCATGAAGAGCACACGGGCAGCCAGCTGAGAACATAACAGATGGAAAATAAGGCAGCAAAGGCAGAGCAGCTGTAACCAGCGGCGCACTAAAGACAACGTTTTCAGTTGAGAAGCAGAGGCAACAGCAACCAGCTGGGAAGAAGGGCAACCATACACGGCAGCCACTTGCAGAGAAGAAGATGAGCAGCAGCGGCAGCCACACAAGCCGGCGGTCCGAAGAGTGCAACACAGCTGAAGCCATACACGGAAGCCAGCAAAGAGAAGAACGATAGCTGAGAAGAGAAACAGAGAGCAGCCCAGCTGAAGGAGAACAAAGCAGCAAGGTTCCGCCCGAGCTGAGAAGGGCAGCAAGGAGGAGCAGCTCAGATCGGCAGAGATTGAAAACAACAGGGCAGCTAGCGCCCAACGACAGAATTCGCAGGCAGCAGCCGAGAGAGATGGCAGTCCGAGCAGAGATTGAAGCAGCACACAGCAACCAGCTGCCATGCACGAAAGCCAGCAATGAGAAGCAGAGCAGCAATAGCCAACAGCAGCCGACTGAAGCAAGCAGCGGCTAAGGCAGGGGAGAACAGCCAGCGCCTGAGCTGAGAAGGGCAGCCATGAACAGAGCACTGAAAACCAGCAGAGACAAAGCAAAAAGAAAAAAAGAAAAGAAGATAGAAGCTGATGTTATCCGATCCAGAGAAAGAGGAGGATAAGATAAGGTAGCAGCCGTGTAACATCTGGTTTCCAGAGCAGGGAGGTTTGAAACTGAGCTGGAAGATAGAGGATTGGAAGAAAAGAGCTGATCCAGATTGGGATAGAGAAGGGATAAGGTGATAAGGAAGATGTGCAGATCAGCCAAGCAAGATGAGAATCTGATAAGGCAGCTGATGCCGTGTACCAGCTGCCATGTAGCAGCTGGTTTCAAATTTAAAAAAAGAAGATGAAGATAAGAAAGAGATAGCAGAACGGATAAGGAAAGCAGAGAGAGGCAGATAAAGAAACAGCTGCCGTGTAGCAGCTGGGTTTAAACAAAGAGAAGATAGAAGCGTGAAGGAGAGAAGAGATAAGATAGAGCTGCCGAGTAAGCCCATCCAGAGAGAAGTCTGAGAAGGAGGGTTAACCTGAAAGCAGAAAAAATGGAGAGATAAGTGTTTTGAAGAAAAGATAAGATAGAAACAGAAAAGAGGTTGAGTTAGCCGATGAAGAGAAAGGAAAAGAGATAAAAAATAAGACTCTCAGTTATTGCCGACTGACTTATCTCGGCTGAATTTGAACTTCTGAAATTGAAATTGAATGGGTCTCTCATCCGATCAAATTTGAAGGGTCCCTTATCTCATCCCTTTTCTCCTATAAATTCAAGTGTCTGGATCCATTGAAGGTTGAACCGGGCAAGACATTGAAGGCTGAAGTTGGACGACGAAAGACAGGAGAAAAATAAATAATTTCTTGTAAGTTATTTTATTTTATTTTTTTATTTAAAGTCCAAAAGAATTGTAATTCATTTCTGAATTTTTAAATAAAATTCATGGCGGTTTGTTTAGATGTATGCTATTCCCAATTGTTAAATATTAAATAATGATGGTTTTCAATTTAATTTCAATTCTTTTTAAGAACTTCATGAAACAAATTAATTTGAGGATTTTTCAATGAAAAGTGGAACCCCTTTTAGGATCAGTGGGACTTGCCGTCTCTCCAGTCTACGGTTCTTATTAAGAACGGTTGTTTTAGAATTGGGGAAACACAAGTTTAAAACCCGCTCAAGCCTAAGGCTTGATTTGAAAAATTTCGATTTAATGATTATTTTAATTAGAAGTTTATTAAATAAGAAACTTGAATTATATTTAATAATTCCAGAATATTTCATAGTCTAGGCCATGTTTTTGTTTTTAAATCGGATAACATAGCACGTCGATGTTTGACCGGATTCCATTGTAGATTATGTAAAAAATTTATTTTTAATTTATTTTTCTTTTTCTCAAAAATTCATCAAAACTATTTATTGTTTTAAATTAAGATTATACCTAATGTTTTAGAAAATTATTTCCTTAAATCACATCATTTTTAAATAGTGCGATTTTTTTTATTTTGTACATATATTTTGTAGATTTCCCTTGGGTACGACCTCGCACTCATACTCTATACTATAAATTGGTTCGTACGCTTGCGAGTAGTTTAAAATTCACATCAAGTACCGGATGTGGTACTTGGTCTTTGTAAACATTATGTATTGATACTACTACGTTGCGGTAGTCATTTTGTAGTGATTTTGAATGATGAATCAATGGATGGATTTTATTTCGATCATGTTATGTGTTGATATTATTATGTCTCTTTTGTGGGGTAGACTTATGGTACGTATTTGAGTCCACATGTTGGGATCATGTGTAACCTTTGGGCCTAACTGTTGATCCGGCCCAATGAGAATGCTTAAGTTAGTTTATCTTTAAAAAAAAAAAAATCAGTCGCGTTCCGGGCCCACCTTTTGGGTCGGGGCGTGACAGAAAATGTGTGGTATTGCGGTCTCTGTTCAACAAGCAAACAAGTGCACAATCAATCATAAGTCAACATTCATAGCATCAAATGCTTACACAAGTAGTATTTCGAAATCATACTTGTTTTCCAAAAAATATCCAAGGTAAATGGAATTGAGTCTCCTATTTGGTTTCTAACCATTTTAAGTTACAATAATCCACAGCATATAATAATAAGGTGCTCAGTACAAAACTCATATTGTCTTCTGAACATGACCAGATTGACTTATTCAGTTAGGTCTATATACTCAGGTCACTTCTCGGTTGTCTTCTGGATAGGACCAGATCTGACATGTTGAGTAAGGCCTCGAGGTCACTTACTACCTGTAACAGCCCGACCCATAAAAAGGGCTTGGGGCTCGACCCAGCAAGATATTGTCCGCTTTGGGCCCACAAGCGCACACACGTGCACACGAGCGAGCCCGCATGGTTTTTGGATCAGACCCGGCCCAAGTCCAGGTCGAAAACGCTTCTTGCTGGTTTGAGGGAGTAAGGCTACTTATAAACCCCAAACTCCTCAACTTCCGATGTGGGACTTTCCACAACTCCCACCCACTAATGGGCTGTCGGATCCGACCGACCCACTCTACTGGTCCGTCCGACAGGGCCCAGTTTCACTTGGATCAGCCTATCTAGGGCCTGGCCTCTGGCTCATGGGTCAGGATATCACACTGCCCAACAAATATAGCGTCGGCCTGGAAGTGAAATCACTCAGTGCCCGACTAATAGAGTCGGCCTGGAAGTGAATACAATAGTATATACACTATACTAATAAGAGAAGAGGGTTAGTACAATTTTAATTTAAATGGGTACTAACATCACAAGCATCAATAATCAAACAATATTTTTCACTTAAGAACTGGGTCCCTCGGAACATATCTCGGAACCAGGTACTGTGGCTTTAGACCATCCGAACCACTGCCTAAGCTAGTCACTGACTTCGGACCTTGGGTCTGACTTCGGATCGTCCGAAGATCGAGTCTCGGATCATCCGAAGGTCCTTCCGAACCGATAAAATCCGAAAAAGGGTCTCGGTGGGTCTGGTGTCTCGGAACATGCCGAGTGGGGCTCGGATCGTCCGAGTGGGTTCGGTCCTTCCGAACTCGGCTTGGAACATCCGAGCGAGTTAACTTGCCTCGGACGCTTCGAGCTTCGGGTGAAGCTCGGAACGTCCAAAGGGGGTGACCCTCAGACCTTCCGAAGATCGACTCTTGGATCGTCCGAGAGCCATTTTCTTCCACTGTCTGCAACAGTAGACACTATGTGAAATACGAATCCGGAAACAGTGGGTTTCCCGGATTCGATTTTCACATCCAATCGTTCAGATGGACTCCTCAGTGAGTCCTCTTTCCATAGGGAGTGATGTTAAACTTTGAAACCTAACAAGCCATTAGATTTTAGTACAAAAAACTCACTGATACAATAAAAATCGGGTTTTTCCTTAAACTTTAAACTAGTTTTTCTTACTCAAAACTTGGCCAAATTTAGTTCTTTTTTATTCTAAACCGACTGAAATTTGAAAAGGAACAAAGTGGTTACCTTCACTTGAGTTCCTGGGTTGAAAATCTGATCTTTTGAAAAGCTTCCCTCTAAGCTACGGTTAAGCTAAACTGAGAAAACAGAGAGGCAGAGAGGATCGGCTTGGTTCTCAGAGGGCAGAGACTGAGAGAGAGATGAAGATTTGGGAGTTTGATCAGCTGAGCTGAGGCCTCATTTAAAGAAATTTGATCCATGGATGGTGGTCATCCGGCTACTACATGCAGCTGCTGCCAACGTCTCGAACAGTAACTGTACTGTTTGGGCGTTGGTTGCAAATCAGCCCCTCCAAATTTTCAGTTTTGCAAATAAGTCCATTTTGATAAAACTTGATTTTTAACTAAAAGCATGATTTCAAAAGCTCAAAAATTTAATCCAACCCTTCAGATAAGTTGGGTTTTAAAAACTCTAGTCATCATAAAAATTTGGAGACTTAAAACTCACTAAAAACCATTGATTTAAATAAAAACCATAGTTTTGCACTATTTACATGATTTAACTTGTGTCAAATAAAACAATTTGAAATCCTCATTTTTGGGGTTTGAAAGAATAAACTCGACCATACTAAAATGGTCTTTTAACGACCCGACCCGAATATAGGGCTTAGGGCTTAACTCAGTGTGATATTGTCCGCTTTGGGCCTTGCACACAGCTTAAACCCGCACGGTTTTGTTTTTGGGCCCGGGCCCACGTGGCAAGGCCCAAAAGGCCTCACACATGAGTTTCAATTGGGTGGCTTTAATAAACCCACCCCTCCCTTTCATTCCCACCGATGTGGGACTTTTTAGGGAGGGGGAGGGGTATCACAATCACCCCCCCTAAAGTCTCGAGCCGTCCCCAGTTCGACTCCGGTCCACTTGACAACTCCAGGGAAGGATGATAGGCCCACACAGTCTGAGTGTTGAACTCGGCTCTGATACCATATTTGTAACGACCCGACCCGAATACAGGGCTTAGGGCTTGACTCAGTGTGATATTGTCCGCTTTGGGCCTTGCACACAGCTCAAACCCGCACGATTTTGTTTTTGAGCCCGGGTCCACGTAGCCCTGCCCAAAAGGCCTCACACATGAGTTTCAATTGGGTGGCTTTAATAAACCCACCCCTCCCTTTCATTCCCACCGATGTGGGACTTTTTAGGGAGGGGGAGGGGTATCACAGGTCTAACATACTACACTTGTTTCAAAATTTATCTCATTTCCAAAACCATTTAAAAATATTTATTTCTCCCTTTCGGAGTTTTGACGGGTGGTTTTAAATACTATTTTCTGAAAATAAAATTATTTTAAAATCAGAAATAGGAATCCTTGATTAAGGAGAATAATATCAACCAATAATAATCACATAATAACATAATTAATAAAATAACCTTTATAAGCGGTAAATTACCATTTTGCCCTTCCAGCTGGACGAGCTGGATCACTGAGCTTTCGAGCTTAGATTGGACTACACCTGGGCTTCTCACTAAAGCCTAACCGAAATATTCGAGATTAACCAGTCTAAGCAAGATTTATTAAGATAAACTGCACCTAAACTGAGTCAGGGTATTACACTAGCAAATTATTGTTTGCTTTAGACCTAAACACCGGACCTGCACTATTTTGTTTCGGAGCATGCACTCTTGAACAACACAAAATGCCTTGTGCTAGAGGAGAAGAGAAGCTAGCTTATAAACCAAGCTTAGGAGGCTTCCATGGGCGGTATGGGACCTTGGGAATCTCACCTCTTTGGCGATTTTCTCTCCTCTCCATCCCGTTCCACTGATGGTCTCTCTATCCATGAGGCCACTATTCTCTTTCATGGCTGTCACTACTCTCTTTCATGACCGGAGCAGACATCACAAAAGGAATAGAAGTGTACATACATGACAAGATTTCGAAAAAAGATAAAATGAGTGAATAAATCTTAGGTTACACAATGGCTTTTGATATAGTCATAAGAATAATATAAGAGTGAGTTACAAATAGATTATTTTTATTAAGACGTAAATAAGATTATGTTTTATAAAGATTATAAATGTTAAAAACAATGGATGATTTTTCTTTTCATTCATATTATAATGTTAACATGACACAAACCATCAAGGAGTAATCCGACAATGACTACTTGTCATACAATAACTTATACATTGACTCTAGGACGACTAGCTATACATAAACTCATACTAAGTACAATTATATTAATGTCAGGATTCTATCTACACTAGCACCCCTCTCAAACATAAGGAGGCTCAACAGAGAACAAATTGAGTTTGGAATGCAAAAAATGATGTCCCGCAATAGATTGGGCCTTTACCAGAAGATCAACAAGTTGCGTGTCAAAAAGGGACATTATTTGAAGTAGTCATGCCTTTAGGGAGTTCCTGACAAATACAATGACAGTCTACCTCGATATGTTTTGTGCTTTCATGAGCGATATTATTATGAACGATATTATTGTGAACGATCTGGATGACACTCTTATTATCGTAAAATAGAGGAACAAGACTACAATGAGAAACACCCATATCAAGAAGTCACTAAAACCATACGGAGTCAGTAGTAGTAGTCATAGTACGATATTCCACTTTAGTACTTGAACGAGAAACAACAATTTTTTTCTACTTTTCTATGAAATAAGAGAGGTACTATCACTAAACTAATCAGCATCATTGTGGAAGAAGATAATTGAAGACCTTAGCAACCCTCAGATAATTAAGACTACCAACAAGAAAATTGGGTCAGAAAGAGGAGTACCATAAATAGAACACATCTTCACATTTAGCTGGATAGGGGAGACGAGAGATTTTGATTCAATCATACCAACACAAAGAATTATCTCAAAGGCATACTTGACTTGTGAAAGTGTTTAGCCAGATGAAGACTGACATACTTCTATATTAAGAAAATACTAAAGAGGACTAGATCCTCATTATCAAACTTTTTGTTTGAATAATGCCATCAAAATCATCACTAGTGATAATCATATCATCAACATATTGCAATAAAAGAACTTTCCCACGAAAATAGTGATGGATGAACAAAGTGGAATCACGTGAGCTCCAGAAAAAAACCAAAAGCAAGAACAAGAGTGCAGATTTTTTGAAACCATGCGTGAGGGGCATGTTTGTACCCATACAAAGAATTCTATAAATGAATTGAGAGAAATCGTTTGAGATGGTTACTTCTAAAAAAAACTCGTTTGAGATGGTTTAGTCATATTACTAGAAGACCAAATATACCCTTCTGTGTAAAGTTAAGAGGCCATAGGTCGAAAGTATTAGGAAAAGAGACTGGACCTTTGAAAACATGGAGGGAAGAGCTAAAAAGAAAAAAGACATGTTAGACTTTAGAGTGATTGAGAGTATGGTTGATAAGGTCAGTTGGAGGAGAAGAACTCATTTAGTTGATTCTAGATGATGATGATAAATATGAATATGAGAATGAGATAAATTAGAAGGTTGCTTCATATAAATCTATTTAATTGAGTATTAGATTAGAAAAGACCACTTTAATTGAATTTTTTAAGTTATATTCTTTTAGCTCTCTAAATTTTGAAGGCTCTAACTATATATATATATATATATATATATATATATATATATATATATATATATATATATTCAGATATCAAATTGTGTTTTGAAGGCTAATAAGCATTTTGTTTGTCACTAAAGTAAGTTCAAAGGCACCCACATGGGTGTAGCTTAATTGGTTGCCTCCTGTCTCAGAAAACGGGAGGTTGCGGGTTCGAACCCTCATGGTCTAACATTGGTGTGCCCTAGGGGTAGCGGGCCCACCCGTGGGAGTTTCACGCTCGGTATCAATAAATATGGATCGAGTTATCAGCTCAAGAGGTCAACCTATATCATAAGTAGATAATTTGGTATATATATAATATTGATATGTTTTAAGTGAAAATGCATCAATAAAAACAAGTATTTACCGTTAAAATATAATTATCAATACAGAGTTAATTATACATATCAAATAATGATATAAAAATTAAGAGTGTTTGTATAGAATTTATGTGATTCGGGCAAGTTGGGCTATACAAAGTATGACTATAACTCAACTCAAATTAAAAATAGGACAATTCTATTAGACCCGACCAACTTATATTTTAAATGAGTTGGACTAGCCCGTATCATCGGGTAAAAAAAACTAAATTTGAGTTGACCCTAACCCAATTTTTGCTCTTAAGTGCATCCCTACCTCAATTGATGGGCATCAAATTCTACCACAACATGGATAGGGCACACTCTCTTTTAAATCCATTTTTTTTTTCTAGACCAATTTTTTTTTCTAAACCCAAAACCCCTTCTAGATTTGTTATTCTTCTTTCATACATGATTTTTATTTTTTTATTTTTTTATAATCTAGATAAAAAAATTAGAAAAATGCAATTCTATTAAAAGAGATTTTGTATTGAAAAAATAAAAAATTAGAGTTTCCTTTAATCTAATAGAAATTTGTTATCATATAATAATTCTTTTTCTAAAGTTGAAATTATTATAGTTTATTTTCTCTATACATTATATAGTGTATAATTGTTTTAAAATACATTTCAATTAGATTCAACAAGTATAATATATTTTAAAGTTTTTTTTTTTTTTTTTAAATCACATGCGAAGCACTACCACTACTGGTATATATAACAATTAAATTCAATAATATCAAAAAAATTGTCATCCTATCTTGTCATGATCCATGAAATTGATAGCTCATCAATATTATGCTTCTAGTTAGTTCAACAGATAAAACACTCTCGCTCAAGAATCAGACGTCTCATATATCTAAGTCCTGCAGTAATCTGATACATATGAATTGCGGAGGTCAGTACTCGCTCAAGAATCAGACGTCTCATATATCTAAGTCCTGCAGTAATCTGATACATATGAATTGCGGAGGTCAGTATACATCCAGAGTTTTATCTAACGTTCTCGTATTAGAGATGAGATGGGTTCTTGAGACTCTATGTCAGAAATATATATTTATACTTCTAATTTAAATATTAGTTTCATAATCTATCATATCGATAAATTTTTTTGTTTTTTTTTTGAGATACTGAGAAATTTGACATTCGATAATATTTCTGTGTTCCATTTTGTATAATCTTATGCTTGATGCTTATAAGTTCCACTAAAAGTGTTTCTATCCGTGAAACTGACAATGACAAATAATCTAAATCTAAATCATTTACAAACTTCATATTTAAAATTTTAATCTTATATAGTAATAAATTATATATATATATAAACACGTGCTAGTATAAATTAAAGTTAACAACATAGGCAGTGGTTAATAAATTATATATATATATAAACACGTGCTAGTATAAATTAAAGTTAACAACATAGGCAGTGGTTGCGCTGAATTTTCTACGATTTCCTACACGTAAATTTTAAAAAAAAAGTTAACTACTGATCAGGAGTAAAAAAATTGAGTTTATCGAGATATTGATGTCTCGACGAGATATCTCTCCTATATTTTTCTTTTAAATATTAATGTATATCGGCCAATATCAAAGAGATCTCAACGAGATCTCAATCACATCAGTCGATTATTCACTTATTGGCCGATAGGTATATCTACAGAAATTTATACCCAGTTGGAGAGGCAGTGGATGCCTCGGGCAGTACCCGCAAACAAGATACCGCGTCTAAGATTAACATAAAGAACAGAAGTGCATTTGCGAAATTCTTTTATTATTAATTTTCTGATTTTAAAACATTTCTAAAATTCCTATTTTAGTCCTTATCCTATGATGGTTCTCAAGTAACACTTTAAGGGTAAAATGGTAACCGCAAATTCAATGACACTGTCAAATTGACAACATGGCACGCATATATTTGTAGGGCTTTTCTAGTTCTCGTTGAAATGACAATTACGCCCTTTAAATTATATTTCCACTATATTTGTGTCTATATTGGTGAAATTTGAAAATTCACTGGAAACATATAAACATGAACATCAAATTAAGAAAAAATCATATTAGCTAGATAATAAAAGCCATATTTTTTACTCTCAAAATTATTTAGAAAAAGGACAAAAACGACATTTACTGTGATAAATGAGAGATATAATATAAGTAAGTCACTAGTTCTCATGACTCAATTTTAATTTTAATAAATGTATATCTTTTCATACCGATAATTAAAATAAATTTTATTTAAACATTTTTATTAGTTTGATTTCAGTAAACAAAATCAATGGTTGATAGGAAGCTCTACTTTAATTGTATATTTATTTAGTCAAAATCGGCACATTATGCGTCCTCTAGATAAACCATATTTCTTACTCTCTTTTTTTTTAAGTAAATAAAATTGACATATTCTCTGATCTTAGTAAGAAATTATAATTTTTTTTAATATTAAGGTATCTAAGCGTCTCACTTGAGTAGGGCTGCAACTTGGGTCGGGCAGGTCGAGTTCCTTAAAACCCAACCCGACCCAAGTTTATATATATGGAACTCGACCCGACTTGAATTCTGACCCGACCCGCATTATGAACCCATTTTAGCCTAATTTTAGTCTGGTCGGGTTGGGTTAACTTGTAAAATTTTCGACCTGACCCGACCCAAATTTCATGCGAGTTTTTATCTTCTCAACTCGACTCGACCTGTTGACCCAAAACTCTCTACCCAACCCACATGATTTCTCAGGTCGGATTAACCCGACCCGAGTTGCAGTCCTACACTTGTGTAATTCTTGAGGTATGTATAAACCTCTCTATCTGCACACACCGGATACAAACTATGGAGAGTTACCCTTTTTTGTATTGTGGGAGACTTGATCCAATAAAAAATTATAGTTAAAAGTCACTAGAACATTTATTTGGCCGTTATATTTATGAGCTACTGAAGTTTACTATAATGATATTTTAGCCTTGTAAAAAAAAAATTATTTGAAATTTTGGTAATTTTGACTAATATTATTTTAACTTACATTTAAAATAAATCTGCTTAAAATTTCTAGAATAGGTTAATATATCATTCTACTATTGTAATTTTGTTATTTCTGAAATTTCTAAAAATAAAACATTTAAGCAATCATTTTTTGAAGTAATAGTATCACAAACTTTCATGTTTATCACACACACTTTCACACATCTGTCAATATTTATAATAATATTTATTTTGAATAGTAAACACTAATAACATTGTTTAATATATATTTAATTATGATTAGCCTATGCTTGAAGCCTTGAAGCATGGGTCCTGTAGCTACTTTCTTTTAAAGATAACATATAAAACTTAAGCTCATATTAATTCTTTTACCATTGATTATCTCATGTAGAACATGCAATTAGTGCAATTATGTATTAAGACTTTACCATTATTGTTATCATCTTAAATTTTCAATTATTTTAGAGAAATATTTTCTCTCATATAAAATATGTAAAAAAAACTTTAGCAAAATAAAATTCTTAATTATTTCAAAAAGTAACTAGTAAAACACTTTTTTTATCTAAAATTAGTTATTTAGTATGTACAGATTAAAAGATTTTCACACACTTTGAGAAATTAATTGGATGCGGCCGTCTGAACATTTTCAGAGTTCAGACCTCAAAAAGAAAAATATTATAATCGTATACTAAATTATTATATTTAAAATAAATTACTAAAAGTATAAAATATAAAATCATATTGTACTTTAGTGAAAAAGAATAGAAAAAATGAAATAAATAAAAAATATAATAAATTTTTGAAGAAACCAAATCAGATTGAACAGCATGATTGAGTTGGATTCTATTTAATTTGAATTAAACCCTGATTCGTTTTAAATTTGTCATCTGAGTCCATGAGTGGGTCACATTTTAGGGAGACAGAGGAGAGAGGAGAGAGGAGAGAGGAGACAGATGTGAGGTTGAAAATTAAGAGAAGTTTGGGAGTTTGTGGCTAAGATACCATTTCCGGGCCCCACATTTCGCTCTCACTCTCACGATCATCCACTTGGTAGCGACTGGCTTACAACCAACGTACCTTCTCGAACCTGCAACTCAACTCAACCCCACCTCTCTCTTTCTCTAGACTTTTCTTAATTAAAAATATTTAAAATTTTGATATAGATATAAAATATTTAAAAATAATACAAATATTATAATATTTAGTTTTGACTTTAAATTTTTATTTTTATGAATTAATTAAGTTTTTATATTTTATTTCATAAAACTATTGTAATTATATAAAGATTTTTTAGAGGCCAGTGATTTTTGCATGACTTTTTTTATAGTGCACATTTTAAAAGAAAATTTTAATTTTACTCTTGTGCAGGAGAAAGAGGAAAAGAGAGGGGAGGAAAGAAATAATGGTAAAATTGAAAATTTTCACTGTTATTTTTAAACTCTTATATATCATTAAGGGTTTGAATTGAACTTGATTTGAGGTTTGCTCTTTATTTTGTCATAATAAAATGAAAACAATTTTTGTTAATTTTTTTAATTTATCACAATAAAATAAAGAATAAATTGAGTATGTGCTCCATTTAAAAAATACTCCATCAAAATCAATTAAGGTATTACTCATTTTCCTATCTCTAACATCTCTCTATAATAAAAAAAATGTTGTTATAGTTCTAATTTTTGTAATATTTTATCTTAAAGTTGAATTTAAAAACTTAATTTGTCTATACCAAATGATCATGTAATTGTCATATTCTTTATATAACTACCATATTTCTAACTTAAAGTCATTTCATTTGAAAATTGAAATGATCACTAAGTCTCATGTACCTATTTTATCTTGATTATCGATTTAATTGTATTATATTACATGGCTATTACCTTCGAAATGCATTTGAATTAATAGCTTAAAAGGACAAATATTCGTAACTTATGTATTATTTAAAATAAAATAAAATATAAGTAGGGGTTAAAAAATAAAACAACAAAATAATTCCGTACATATTTTACAATAAACTTTTACCTTTTAAACAGAAAAAAACAAAGGGTCTACCGTGCATATGTAAGTTTTTGATTTGAGCATTTTTTTTATTAACATATGTATTTTGGATCTATATTGAAAATAAAATTAATTTCACGAGCAATCCACACATTGATATCAAGTGATTGAATGAGAATTGAACTCAAAGCCTTGCTTTAAATTCAAACATTTTTAAAGTCTAAACACTAAGCTGTTAACAAAATAGTTAATTTAATTTAAAATAAAGAAAATAGTTATAAATAATAAATAATACATTAAGAAAGAAATTTTTTCCGTAAGTCGTGCAATTCCATCTCTCTATTCAATCAAGATTGGTGTTTAATGGAATTCTTTGGGCAGAATTGCGCCACGTGTCAATTTTCAGTGCTGTGTGACTTTTTTAAGTTACGAAGTCTCTTCTACATCTTCTCTCTCCTCTTTCTCTCTCTCTGCTGTCCTCACCTCAAATCTTCTCTCTCTAGTCCTCACCTCACATTTTCTCTCTCCTCTTTCTCTCTCCTCTTTCTCTCTCTACAGTCCTCACCTCACATTTTCTCTCTCCTCACTTCACATTTCTGTCTTTCTCTCGCTCTCCCTCCGCAGTCCTCACCTTACCTGTTCTCTCTCTCTTCTCTCTCTCTTCTAATGGAAAGATGGAACTCCACTTTCCGTCAACAACACTTATAATAATCGCATTCTAATAAAGAAAAAGAAAGAAAACCAATCAAAAAAAAGAAGAGAAAAGAAAGGCTACTCTCTGTCTACTGGATTTTCTTCTTCTCCTTCTATTAAAGTTGTCTAATCTTTGATGTGTTGAGCGGCCACCATCTTCTTCTTTTCTTGTTTTGATCCCTTCTCTTGCTTTGGTGGTGTCAAGATGGTGTGGTGTCACAATATTTGCAGAGAAGGGAAATGAAAGGTGGGAAATTATGCGAACCCTCTGCGACGTTTGCGAGAGCGCTCCTGCCATCCTGTTCTGCGCTGCCGACGAGGCCGCTCTCTGCCGATCCTGCGACGATAAGGTCTCTTTCCATCTCTTCCGCCTTCTTGTTCTAGTCTGTTTTCTTATCTGATTCGATGATGATGAAGATGGAGTTACAGCTTCTGTGGAATTTTCTATATGATGGGTTATTCATTTTTTTTTTTTTCTGATATGAGTTTGAAGTGCGGTTGGTAGGTTTTCATTGTTGCGATCAGAGAAGTTAATGGTTGCAGTCAAGCATCTCTTTTTAAGGAAATGACTGGGATTGATTATTTCATTTTGGGATTGAATTTCAGATAGACTGCGGGATGACAGATTATATGGTGAATAGAACATTAGAACCCCAAAAGAGATCGATCTCTGATAGATGGGAGAGTGATATATGACGATGATGGTATTGATTTTTTATTGGCCCACGCAAAAAAAAAAAAAAAAGATTCATGAACTGGAATTTTTTAGATAGGCAACTAGATTGCCAACTGAGTTTGGGGTCTCCTGCTTTTTAGTGAAAACGGGAGCTTCTGAATCAAATATCTGCTCGCGTATCTTAATTACACTTGGGTTTTGGATGCCTAACTTTGACCTAAAACACTTCTGAAAGATAGAGCCGCCCGATATCACATTGTAGGGTACTTTTTGTTTTTTATGCCTTAAAATCTCGTTTCTAAACCTTGGAACGTGCTCAGAGAACTCTGAGGGTTATTTTGCATTAAAGAATGTTTTTTTGGTTTGCTTAAATGCCTTGGACAAGTTAGACTGTCCTGTCCTACGCTCAGTCTTCAGGAAATGCCATTTGCTTCCCCTTGGATTTTTCCTCTTCAGAATTTCTTTTCTCCAATGCAATTCCATGTTTTAAAGAAGTGGAGGCCAAAGAACCCCAATAAGCTGTGAGAGGTGTTGGGTTCAAGTCTCACTCTCAAGGCCACTCTCCCTAGTTTTATCCCGTGTATGGATGGATAGGATGGTTTACACATGGCCCAAGGACTTAGTTAGGTGCTCTAAGAGGCCTGGATACCTTGGACTTCAAAAAAAGAAAAGAAAAAAACAAGTGGAGGCCAAAACACTAAACATCATCCAACTGAAATAGAGAGGTACTCTTGTCTGAATATGTGATTGATTGCTTTTAGGATATTGTCCAGAGCAGCGTCAAGAAAATATGTGGTATTGCGATTTTGATTGCTTTTAGGATATTGTCCAAGCCAGTGATATGTAGAGTTCTAATCATCATCATCATAAGCCAGAATCCCTTCTTTGTAGAGTTCTAATGATGCAATTTATTCTATGAACTCAAAATTGTCTTGAATTCTTGCTTTTTAATCCATGGAAGAAAATATTATGTTGTTATTTCACATGTTTGTGCTCAAAATTGTCTTGGATTCTTGCTTTTTAATCCATGGAAGAAAATATTATGTTATTATTTCACATGTTTGTGCATCCACTGCAAGATCCTTAATCTAAAATTGTAAACCCTTTTATTGGTTTTAACATCTCAAATTTTCACCATTTAGTATAACCCACTGTTAGTATGTCCTTGAAATTGTAATGACAGGTCCACATGTGTAACAAGCTTGCTAGCCGACATGTACGAGTAGGACTTGCTGACCCTAGTGATGTTCCTCGCTGTGACATATGTGAAAATGCACCTGGTATGCATGTTCTTTCATGGCAACAAACTGTTTTTTCTGCTGCTGTAAAGAAAATTAAACATTTCTTTGATCCTGGAAACTGGATGTAGCTTTCTTTTACTGTGAGATAGACGGAAGTTCCCTTTGCTTGCAATGCGATATGATAGTACATGTTGGAGGTAAAAGAACCCATGGAAGATATCTCCTGTTGAGACAGAGGGTTGAGGTTGGTCACTGTACTGTAGGATACTGGTTTAGATGCTTTCCCTTGGGAGAACTTAACAATTTAATACCCAGTTGGTTTGTATGTAGTTTCCAGGGGATAAACCTAGTTCTTGTGAAGACTTGGCCTTGCAACCAATGGACCCAGTTGAGTCCAGGAGGGAACAGAATCAACTGCCCAAACAGACCGTCAACGAGAAAATGCAAAACCACAAGATCTCTCCTATTCCAACTAATGATGCTAACATGGATGACCATGGAAAGCTGGAATCCACAATGATTGATCTCAATGCTAGGCCACAACGGATTCATGGGCATGCTTCACATATCCAGGTATGCATGCTATGCTTATTAGTTGACCCATCTGCCAATGTTGGCAGATGAATGAATGAGGGTATGTTTGGATGGCCCAACAAGTTGTTTGGCAAGGTGCTTCTCTGTCAAGATCATAGCTCGAAAACTTGAAAACTTGACTTGATTTTTCATTGGTTTGAGTCAACTCGAAGAGTTGTAGAAGTTTCAACTGAGTAAAAAAGTCAAGACCCGGCCAAACTTATAAAAATAAGATACTTTTATATTAAATGTGTTTTAAAAATTATAAAAAATATATAAATACTAAATAAGAAAAACAAAGGGGAAAAGGAAAATAGATTTGTACAATCACAATGAGCCTCTTTCGAGTTTCAACCTTGATAGCCCCACCCCATCTTCGCTCCTTTTTGTCCCAACCTGCCCATTTTTTCTCCCAAGTAAAAGATCAAATTGCATACATCGAATATGTGTGATGGAGATGGATATAAAATGAGGTTAAAAAAAAGGCTCACCTTGAATTGATCAAATAGAGAAGTAAGACAACTTTCTGGTATGACGAGGATAGAGACGAGAGTTAAAAGCTCTTGCCAGCAGAACAACATTGGCAAGAGGGGCAATGAAAGGAGGAAGAAACCAGCAAAACCCACTTAAGAAGAACTTTTGAAGATAAAAATCAGCAAAGCCAACCTGCATGGATGTAGCTTAGTTGGCTTGAACTTCTAGGAATCAACTAGAGGTCTCGCGTTCGACTCTCCCCAACATGACGCTTGCGGATGGTTTCATCTATCTATGGGATTAGTCTCATCTCCAATTTGGGGGGAGGAGAGAGATACCCATGATATTAAAAAAAAATCACCAAAGCCCACTTAATATTTTAATGGAAAGAGGAGGAAAGAGAAACGGAAAATAACCTGCATGTTTTGGTGACGGCCTTCTCTACTCATCTCTTTTTTCCTCCTTGCTCTTTCTCACTTCTTTCTTTACAGCTGGGGTTAGAAGCGAAAAGAGGTTTATATATATTTTTCATTTTCGAAATTACGCAGAAGTTAAAATGAATTGACTTCCATGTCCTTGTGAGGCTTGACCGAATCTTGATGGGTCTCAAGTTTTCTGCCTGATGTGGTGAATCCACTAAGTTGGGTCAAAACCTCTCAGCCAAGGAAAAAGTGAAATTTAAAACTATGGTCTAGGTTGATATCCATTGCATTTCAGGCAGGATCTGTAGCGCTAGATTATGAATTTGGGCAGACAAAGCCATGGAATTTTATTTTAACAAATGTGATACCTGCTTTCTATGCCACCTTCTGGAAATGATATGTTTTTATTCTGTAACTGATTCACTTACTAGGGTACACCCAAATGCACCTTTAATATCCTTCTATGTTTGACATTTAGATGTTGAATTTCATAGGTCCATTTTTAACATTTTTTATGCAACTTACTTTTTCTCATAAATACAAGGCACATGCTTTGAATGTGGTAAGCAGCAGTATTCACAAAAGTGTACATCCCAGCACACCCTTAATATACTTCTATATAATAACTGGGTCTTTTGATATTTAAATGCTGAAAATTGTGGATCTATTTTTAGAGTTTTTTATGCAACTTGGCAAGAGTCTAGAGAACGGTTCATAAGTGCTCATTGTCACAAACCAAAATATTGTGGGTTTGAGCCATGTGAGCATCTCAACCAAAAAAGAGGGAAAAAAAAATGTAGCAACTTATATTTTCTACTGAACACAAATTACAGGATTTGGATATGGTCAGCAGCAGTAATCATGAGTTTTCAAATGCTATTCCTGGGAGATCTTTCAAAGGAGAGAGAGAGAAGTAACAAAGGTAAATACATCTCTTGGAATCTTTGGGAATGCATGCAATTAACGCATAAAATTCGTTTCTAAAAGTGTTTCATATAGAATTGCAGTACCATTCCTCTTAAATGGTAAGAAGAGTGCAAATTAACTGCATTGTGATATATTTTTTGTTGTATTTTGTGTCATAAGAATGTATTTTGTGTCATAAGACTTGTGCAAATGGTGAGCTTATAGAAACTCTGGGAGAGCATTCAATCTTTTGCTAGAACATAGTAAATCTTGAAACTATGGCTATGTATTTAGTGCATATTTTCTCCCTAAAATAACCTATGCACATCAGAAAGAACCTTTGTGAAACTTCTCCATCCTTGACCTATTTAGCACTAAAGCTTTAGGAGAGAAGGAACGTTTACAATATTTTGTAGCATGCTTATCTATACTTGGTACCTTATGCCCTACATGGAGTTAATTTAAAACATTAAACAAAAAACCTGAAAAAAAAAATCATTTCCATTACAATAATGTTCCCAGGGCTATTTGCAACTTCTATTTGCCCATGACAAAGCACTTCTACAAGCAGCCTCCACTTCTAAAAGCAGCAAACAAGGATCAGGTAGACACCTTGAGGTCCATAATTGATTTGCCAAGACCTAAACCTTATCTGTGCTGCCCACGCCAACCTGCCTGGAGAAAGTCAATACCACATTCCCTTTGCCATGGATGTTACAACACTAATATGCAAGGGTCCTTGATTTCCTTATGAGCAATCATGGGAGTTCAGCCTGAAGTGGCCCACTGGCAAGCATTGGGTCCACTTTGGGTTTAGGGGAAAAAAGAACTCACTAGTGAATCCCATCTCTCAAGCAATATTGCAATGACAACACATTGAATTTTGGTGCATTTGATCCATCATCCATGACCTTATCCTTCTCATTGACAAGTAATTCCTTGATGAAAGTGCATGTTCCTTCAAACTTTCTTCTATTCTAACTCTTCCCTAAGAGGTGACCAAGATCATAACTTCACGAGCGTCAAAGAAATATTACAACCCAAAAGATGTTGAGAAGTCATACAAAGAAATGACAATTACTTGTTGATGCATAATACACATGATCAATCACTTCCTCCTCCTAGCATATAATTTATATTTTATTGGGGGAGAAGTTTTGGGCTGAGTTAAAAGTGGTCTTAATTAATGATTTTATTGGCCATTGTTGTCTAGCAGAAGGCTTTGACTATTGGCGGCTTAAAGAAGCACTACTTTGAGAGGAAGGATGAAGAAATTATTAGGGAGGCCAAGAAGCCCTTGTTAAAAAATTCCAATGGTAGAAGGGTTGGAGTCCTTTTTTGTCTCCATGGTTACAAGTTACTGCAACCTCATCAAGGGGAACAAAGAAGGGGTACTTTATTTGAAGTCTGTCAATTGCCTGTGATATTAAGTCTTCAAACCAAGTATCAGTCTCTGTGAAATGCAAGTCTTTAAACCTATTGTCCATTTGCAATTTTTTTTTTAAATTTTTATGGAGTTCACATTTCTAGGTATATTTGTGTAATTGAAAATTATTAACTAAAGAGTGTAATACTTTATCATAATATCAGAGTTTATTGATTGAGAATCAATCAAACAATTAATCATCATTGAACTTAATGTTCGATAAATTCGAACATCATAAACACAGGATCTTAATCGATTAATGTTTGAAACGTGGATCAATCTTAATACGGAAATCATTAACGTAATAATCATAAGACATACCTGGATCCATTGATGAAGAAGAGTGAGATCTGATCTTCCCTTTGATATGTCAATGCTTCCTGGAGTCCAAAAACAAGAGAACATCCACCGTGGAGTTTCTGCCTCTTTCCTCCTTAATGCCCTCTCTCAATTTCGTGAATAGTATTTTTAGACATTAGGGTTGGCTTAATTTGATGGATAATTATGAAGAGAGACCTTTTTTATAGGCATAAGGAGGATCTCTAAGGTAATTAGAACTTTCCATTCCTACTTCCCATCAAAATAGGAAACTAACCTCTTTAGAACTATTCTAAATAGACATTCATTAATTGAATACAGTTTCTCTGATTTAATATCCTCTATGTGGAGCCCTCAAATGTAATGTGGGTCATGTTTAGTCTTATATTCTTCCATTTGGCCCACATTTACACTTCATGGGATTTAAAACAGGTATATCATATGGTGTACATGTAAACTGTATTTAACATCATGCGGTCAACATCATAATGCTAATACTAAATAAACCACAAATGCGAGTAATGGTGGTTGCACATCATCTTATCCCGACATGGTCCCTTCCATCACTACAACACAAGTGACCTACCTAGCATAGCCCTTAAATGAGAGATTTTTTATAATGATCCACATAAGTGGCATAACATAATGATTATTTCTGTTAGTGTCAAAATAAACACATATAATGTATATACATAACAATAATAAACATGAACAATAATCAGAAATACATACATAAGTAATCAAATGTCAAATAGTGCACATTTATTCATAATTCAGTCTAAAATTCATAATTACGTCATAATAGATTACATTCAAGATCTATTCTATTGACATGTTTCTTAAAGGTCTTTATAGGTAATCCTTTCGTTAACAGATTTGGCACCATAAGTAAAGTACTAATGTGTTTAATAGACACCGTCCGTTTCTGAATTTCTTCTTTCACGAGAAAGTACTTCAATTCCATGTGTTTCGATCCATTCGAATACTTGTCGTCCTTAGAGAAGAATATTACTGCAGAATTATCATAGTAAATTCTCAGCGGCTTGGCAATATTGTCAACAATTTCAAGTTCTGAGATAAAGTTCTGCGGCTACATTCCTTGAACAATGGCCTCATAGCACGCCACAAATTCTGCTTCCATAGTTGATATTGCAGTGATAGACTGTTTCGCACTTTTCCATGATATTGCTTCGCCCAGCCATAAGGAACAAATAACCAAACGTTGACTTTCTGTTATCAACGCAACTACGAAAATCCGAATCTGAGTAGTCAATGACCTCGAGATTATCGGACCTCTTAAACATAAGCATGAAGTCTTTAGTACCCTGTAAATACCTCATTACTTTCTTTGCAGCTTTCAAGTAATCTATTCCAGGCTTGCTTTGGTATTTCCCCAGTATAACTAACAACAAAACTAATTTCGGGGCTGGTGCAGGTCTTTCATACATCAAACTACTTACAGTTGAGGCATAAGGAATTCCCTCAATTTGTTTCTTTTCAAATTCATTATGCGGACATTGATTTAAACTAAATTTATCTCCCTTCTGAATAGGGGCATCTTGATAGGAACAGTTTTGCATATCAAATTTCTCCAAGATTCTTTCTATGTAGCATTTCCGAGACAACCCTAACATACCACGTGTTCTGTTATGGAATATTTCTATTCCAATTACGTATGCTGCCTCTTCCATATCTTTCATTTCAAAATTATAGAGAGAAAATTCTTGATTTCAAACATCATACCAAGATCATTAGTGGCAAGCAAAATATCATCAACATATAATATCAGAAGGATAAATTTACACTCACTAAC
This sequence comes from Chimonanthus praecox, assembly GCA_022113865.1. NCBI lineage: Eukaryota > Viridiplantae > Streptophyta > Magnoliopsida > Laurales > Calycanthaceae > Chimonanthus > Chimonanthus praecox. The sequence continues at coordinate 49,211,879 of CM039093.1, read as the reverse complement.
CTTCATGTATATACACCGATCAACGGTGTTTTCCTTAAAATCGAAGGAGGTAATGGTATCATTGAACTTAAGGTACCATTGCCTGGAGGCTTGATTAAGGCCATAAATTGATTTATTTAATTTGCATGCCATATGTTCTTTATCCTCTATGGTGAATCTTTTAGGTTGTTTCATATACACTTTTTCATCTAAACTACCTTTCAAAAATGTGGTTTTAACATCCATTTAGTGAAGCTCCAAATCATAATGAGCCACCAAAGCTATAATGATTCTGAAAGAGTACTTTCTAGATAAAGGAAAGAAGGTCTCTTTATAATCAATGCCATCTTTCTGAGTAAACGCTTTGGCCACAAGTCTTGTTTTATATCGTTCGATATTACCCTTAGAGTCTCGTCTGGTCTTAAAGACCCACTTACATCCAACTTTCTTTTATCCCTAAGGCAATTTTACTAGATCCCAGACTTCATTCTGGGCCATAGAGTTTAGTTCGTCTTTCATAGCGTCTAACTACTTAGTAGAATCATCACATTCTATGGCTTTTTCATAAGTGATTGGATCTTTAATAGCACATAAATCATAATCCGATTCTTTTAGATATACCACACAGTCATCCGAAATAGCAGGTCTTTTTTGTCTTTTGAACCTTCTTAATGTTATTTCTTGCAGTTGTTCAACAATCAGTTCATTATTGGTGATAGATTAATCATTCAGGTGTTGTTCTTCAGGTTGTTCAGTAACATTAGGGACAACAATTTCTGAAGTTACGTGTATAGGGAATTGTACCCTTACTTCTTGCAGACCTACGTTTCTCATTATGTCACTCTCACTAACTTCATCATTCTCAATAAATCTAGCATTATCGGTCTCCACAATTCTCATACTACGGTTCGGACAATAGAACATGTACCCTTTGGACTTCTTAGTGTAACCTATGAAGTAACCACTGATTGTCCGTTCATCAAGTTTTCTTTCATGTGGATTATAAATTCTTGCTTCTGCAGGACAACCCCATACATGCAGGTATCTCAAAAGGAGTCTTAGGAACTGACTTAGTAGGAACCCGATTAAGCAAGTACATTGCGGTTCTTAATGCATACATTCACAACATAATAGGTACAATGCTATTATATAACATACTCCTAGCCATGTCCATAAGTGTGCAATTACGCCTTTCAGTAACATCATTCTGTTGAGGGGTACCGGGTATCGTGTACTGTGCAATTATACCGCGATTTTCAAGTAGTATAGTAAAAGGCCCCAGATGTTGACCCGTTTCATCATACGTAGCATAATATTCACTACTTGTATTTGACTTTATGACTTTCACGTTTCTATCTAGTTGTCTTTCAACTTCAGTGATATATAAAATATCTCTATGGTGTTAACTGCTTGATATTTATCATGCAACATATAAATATAACCATAACGCGAAAAATCATCAATAAAGGTGATAAAATAAGTCTCTCCACCAAAAGATGGAACATTAAATTGACCACAAATATCAGTATGGATCAACTCAAGTAGCCCTTTAGATCTTGTGGCTCCTTTCTTAGTGTATTTGATCTGCTTACCCTTAATGCATTCCCCACACACACACATAAATCAATAAAATCAAAATTCGGGAGAATCTCATCTTTTACCAATCTTTGAATTCTTTCGCGGGATATATGTCACAAACGTTTATACCACAAAATAGAGGAATTTTATAATTAACCAACATTTAATACCTACATTATGATGCAGGGTTAGGATAGAATTAGCAAAGGAATCATCAAGCTTTAAACAGTAAATGTTATCAATCAATAATCCAGACCCAATAAAAAAAGGACCTTTAATCAAACTGAAGGCATTATATCCAAATTTGCAATAATAACCATTAACATCAAGTTTGGAAATTGAAATAAGGTTTCTAGCAACATAAAGACAATCAAATAAATCGAAGTGGTGGCTAGTATTGAGGAAAAGACGGTAAATCTCGATGGCTTCAACTGGCACATTTTGTCGGTTTACCATGTAAATGAAGGTTTTAGTTGAGTCGATTGCCTGGGTCGTAAGGTATCATTGTATCGTATTAGAAACATGAGTTGTAGCACCAGAATCAAGCGATCAAGTGTTAAACGAAACTTCAGTGAGATTAGATTCGAAACATAAAGAAATAGAATGGTTACCTTTCTTTTCGAACCACACTCATTTTATGACAGTATTTCTGGAAGTGCTCTTGTTTCTTGCAGAAGTGGCACCTCACACTACCTGTCCCCTGACTTTGAGTCCTTGAAGACGTACTGGGCTCAAATGGTTTCTTTTCGGCTTTCTTAAATTTCTTGGGCTTCCATCCTTTTTTCTTATTAAGTTCTTGATGTGTTAGATGGAGTGAGTGATGTCACATCTGCCTAAGTCTGCCCTCCTCTTGAATCAACATACTTAGCAGTTCATTTACTTGCCATTTATCTTTTATAATATTATAATTTATTTGAAATGGCCCATACTAAGGAGGCAGAGAATTCAAAATGAATTGGACAAGAAAAGTATCATCAGCACGCATCCCTATATTCTTCAGCTGAGCAACAATATTTGTCATCTTCTCTATGTGCTCATATATGCCACGGCTTCCATCAAACTTAATTGTTGTCAGCCTGGCCATAAGTGTCCCTCCTAAGAACTTGTCCACTGTTTTGAATTTATTTTCAATATTTTGGAGGTATTCCTTAACACTTTCAATTTTGGGCAGCAAAGTTTTGATATTATTTGCCACCGTCATGCATATAAACATAAGACTGAGTCTATTTGACCTGATCCATGCTTCATAGGACATTTTTCTCAGAAGTCTTACTTGTGCACGTAATAGTAGGCTTATAAAAAATTAATGCTTTATCAAGATCAAACACACCGAGGTGAAACTCGACTTGTTCTTTACATTCAGAAAAATTAAGTCCAGTCAACATTAGAACAACAGAGGCTTGCGAATGCAGTCTAATAGAGAGAGATGATGCAAAAATTACATAATTTCATGCTTACTTACATTACACTATGAGTTAAATTTAATTGAAATACACAAACAATCAACATTAGTAAACAGAATTACCGGATCTACCTTTGGTTAATCTTATGGCATACTATTTCATTATGTTGATTCCCAGTCTCTGATAATACTGACCAACAAAATACAAGTGACCAAATAGCGCCGCCACCTTTAGGTGTCCGGACAAATACCATCCACAAGTATCCACCAATCATCCTATTCCAATCCGTTAACCACTCAAGACAATGCACCTTTGGGCCAACCTAATATCTTTGTGATCAGGGATCGCGCAAAGTCATTATCATCCGACACTTGGGAAGAGTATTGGACCACAGTTATATGACCTGGTGTAAAAATACATTCCGATAGGGCCACTTTGGTGACTAATCAAATCGTATCATAATATGGTATTAGGTCAAGAATAATAGCTTTGCTCATTATTGGTTTTCCAAAAACATAAGAGGAAAAACCTCTGGATTTTAAGTCCGTGAGGTCCATTAATCATAATCTTAAAATTTTAAACTTCATAATTTTAAAATCCATGATCCATAAAATTTTAAACTGCATAAATCATTAAGATTTGCCAAAAACATGAGAGGAAAAATCCATGATTTTAAAAACCATAAATCATACAAATTTTAAAATCTATAAACTTTAGATCTATAAAGGGTCGTTTTCTTCCTTGAGATCCGAAAAATTTCTTTATTTAATTCTTCTTTATTTCAAGTAATAATCGATCCTATGAACCAGGCTCTGGATGCCACATGTAATACTTTATCATAATATCAGAGTTTATTGATTGAGAATCAATCATCATTAAACTTAATGTTCGATAAATCCGAACATCATAAGCACATGATCTGAATCGATTAATGCTTGAAACACGGATCAATCTTAATGTGGAAATCATTAACGTAATAATTATAAGACATACTTGGATCCATTAATGAGGAAGAGTGAGATCTGATCTTTCCTTTGATATGTCAATGCTTGCTGGAGTCCAAAAACAAGAGGAAACACACAGGGTTGGCTTAAGTTGATGGATAATTATGGAGAAGGACCATTTTTATAGGTAGAGAGAGAACCCCTAAGGAAATTAGAACTTTCAATTCCTACTTCCCATCAAAATAGGAAACTAACCTCTTTAGAACTCTCCTAAAATAGACTTTCCTTATTTAAACACAGTTTTTCTGATTTAATATCTTCTATGTAGAGCCTCCAAATTTAATGTGAGTCATATTTAGTTTTTAATGTATCTTTCCCAATTGATACCTCGCAAGAAGATTCACCCCATTCTTTGGTAGAGCTTGCAATCAAGATGTTTCTGTTCACGTCAGTGCTTAGTTTTCTCCTCTGTGTTGCTATTACTTCTGCTCTTCCCCTCCATGCCTGCGATCTCTTGAAATGATTTGGATAACAATGTGTAGCTTGTGTTTGTGTTTTTGATTCTTGGATTCTGTGTATACTTGATTTTCTTTTGGACAAACCAAAGAATCCTCAACTTGATCACTTGTTCCCTTCTCTTACAACATGAAACCCCTCTGAAAATTTCCATGTTTTGTGGCCACATTTTACTGGAATTTGAAGAGAAATAACAAATATGAGAATTTTGATGGTGAAGTAGGATTTCCACCCACCCCCATATGTGCATTCACGACTTTGTATATGTATTTAATCCTAGAAACTTAAGCCAACTGAGCTACCCGTATGAAGTAACATGTAAGATCAGGGGTTCAAAATTCGGTATTGGCCGATATTTTTCTCTCCTCTTTTTTTTTTTAACAAAAACTGTCGATATCAGCTGATATGATATGGCTGAGATATCGGCGTATCGGCCGATATTTGGACTCCTGTTAAGACTATGTCTCTTGAATCTAGGTCCCACCACAAGTTGATGTCTCAATGTCGGGCCAGGATTGCCTGAATTTGGTGTCATTGTATCTTACAGATATACCTTGCCCAAGTTGTAGGCCTGACTTGCCCAAGTTGATGACTGCATCTTTCTCTCTATTTGTTTTCTCTCTTTGTTTCTCTTCATTGTTTTCAGTTTTTCCTAAAAGCTGAACAACAAAAATAGATTTCCTCTCTCAAGCAGATATTCAGATATATTGTGTTATGATTGATGATAGAGATTCATGGTACGTCTTCACACGACTAGCTTTTGAAAGTAAAGGGTCATTTGTTCATTTATTTTATGAAAAAATATAATTAATCAATAAAGTGTCTACTTCAAAGGAACTCCATTAATTAAGAAAAGGATATAAGAAATCTGGAAGGTCTAATGCAAAAATCAAAGAAGGAAAATTCCACCTAATTTAACTCTTAATTTAGCAAAGTAATATGCCATAGCGCCAATTCCTAATTTAGCATAGTAACCTGCCACACCATTAACTGTGCGGTTGATCTTAGCAAAATAAACATCTAAATCTGCCATCAAATATCTAATCTTCCTAACTGATCAATTTTCAAGGGGGGCGTCTAAGACTCATTGCCCACTTTATTGCATTTGCCTAGTCTCTTTCAATGAGAAGTATATTTGTCCATAGATTTTTCAAATGGCCAAAGCTCTCCTAATGTTAATAAATTATCTACTTGAAGGTCCTTGGTCGATTAAAACTTTTAAACTTTCAACGTCAATATCGAATCAACATTGTATAGTTAAAGAGAGATTTAGAAGAAAAATAATCACTTAAAAGAAAAGTAATATATATTTATCCAAAAACAAAATATTAAGGTTCTACGGACATTGGATAGACTGTTAGCCCATAAAAATTATTTGTCAAATTTAAACACAAAGGTATAGAATAAATATTTTAGATGATGATGAGCAATACAACAAATATCAGATAATGGAACAATTTAATTGTCATTTTTTTTTTTTTTTTGTCTCTTTCTAAATTGTATGTCAGTCTTGTAAATTACAATCAGCAAACAAATATGTCCTTCCTACGATTGTTGCCCAACTTTAAGTTCTCCAAATTCATTTGCAAATCATATTTTTCATGTTCCTATTTTTTTTACTTGCTTTTTTTTATGTCTTAATTTTTTTATTTTTAAATTTTCAGATATTTCCACACAAGATTCTCATTTTTTAAGTTTTTAATGTGATAAGATAAATTCAAATCCTTCCAACTCATCATATCTATTTATAATTTTTTTTTACTATTTAAGCTTTTTTACATGAATTCCCTTTATTTTTATCTCAAGATCATTTCAACTTACCAAATTCAATTTTAATTCTTTTACTATTTTCAACAATTTTATATAAAATTATATATATATATATAACAAAGCTGTGATAAATGAATCCAATCACTATATCTTAACATCTCTATTTCTAATTATAGTGTTTTTCTTAAATGAACTTTACATTTTTAATTATTGGTATGAAAAGAGCATGATAAATAGATTCAACTTATCAAATCTGCTTCTAAAAGCTCTATTTCTATTTTTAGTCAGTTTTCATAAGGGTTTTTCTTTTTTAGGCTTCATGAAGTTATCTCAATTGTACACTAAAATGATTAACATAAGAAAATCTAATAAATTAATCCAACTAACTAAATCTAATTTTAAAATCTCTATTTCTATTTTCAATTTAATTTTTTATATCAGTCTGAATATGAAACTAAAATCTACTCATTTTTATCTAGTAATATCCGAATTAGATAATTCAAATGTCAATAATGCAAATTATACATTTATTGTCAATAAATATATTATATGTTAAATTCTGAGGATAAACTCAAATAATTACTCTATATATTCTCTAATATATTTATGTGTGTATTATCTTTCATATTTGATATGAGGAAATAATATCATATATGAGATATAATTGGATTCCATCATTTGCACTAAATGTGTTTATCACTTGCTTTGTTTTTCCCCTTTTTTTTTAGTTTTTTGCAATATTTTTTCTAATATATTTCTTATGATTATTTTTATAGTTTTGTCTTATAATATTTATTAATGGCATGTTGTATGAGTTCTTTATAAGATTTGGATTCTTTTATACAGAAACTTGATTATTTACTTAATTTGATTTTCTTTTTATAGTTGAGAATGTCAATATTTTTAGTTTTAGAAATATTTCAAATCTGAATTTGAATTTAATACTCAAAGTGGATTCGGGTATGTATCATAAATTCAAATTCATAAATTTGAATGTATAAACACATTATTGACTTAAAATTTATAAATATTTCTACTTTTGTGACTGATGCTATAACTTGACTTAATTTTTTTTATTCAATGCACACAGGCCTTCTTGGTCTCATCTCGAGTGAGGGTAGACCTAGCAATGAGTCGGCTCAGGTTGGTTTTGGATTGGGTCTTATTTAGGTTCAGGTCAATAATCTTATATCAATTATTTACTTGTTTATTAAATGAGTTAATCAGTTCGAATCTATATTGAGTTCAGGTCACAAAATTTTAAACACATGCCCTTTTAAAATGCTTCGGGTAATTGGGTTTTGTCAAATTTTGCCAAGTCTATTTCAAGGTAAACCTGGCAACGCGTCGGTCGGGTCGGGTCAACAACTCTTAACCCTTATTCAATGAGTTAGTCAGTTTTGGTCACAAAACTTTAAACTCACCCGTTTAAAAGGCTCGGGATCGATTTGGATAATCGAATGAACGCAAATTTTGCTAGGTCTAAATTAGGGCAGAACTAAGAATATATTTGTGCACAATATTTTTTTGCAGGAAAATGATATCCACATTTAAATTGTTTTTCATTGTTCCATGTGAATCTTTTCAAAGAAAGGGTTTCTGCGGCTTAGTCATTTTCACAACATGTGTGGACATTGAATTCTTAAGAGAGTCAAAAAACAATTTTTATTGCTTGTGGATTTCAAGATAAATGATCTAAACCCATGGACTAACAATGGCCCAACTTGATCCATGACTCCAGATCAAACCCAAACACAACCAATGACCCTTTCCAAATTGATGAAAACCTTTTTAGGGGTCTTTGAATTGATAGGTTTTGATTCAGGATTTTAGGGTGAATCACATATTTCAATGATAGAAACCCGAAGGATCACTCTCAAATCTCTCTATGACTCTTAAGAAAAATGAAGGTGGGGTTAATTTCAATAGGATTGTTGGTGGAATCAACCTCACCAAAGAAACTAGGCGTTCTTGAAAATTAATTTGAACGAGGAATTGCAAGTGCAGGTGTAGAATTTTAACGCACTTAATTTAATTAAATCAAATACAATAAAATTCAAAACACACGTGATTCTAATCTTGCTCAATTCAATTAAACCTCGAAAAACCTTCTAATGATTGAATTTAAATGGTGGAATTCAAATTTAGTTAGATAATAGAAAATGCATTGATTAGATTCAAAATGCAATTGAAATAACCCAAATATTCTAATTAAAATTCAACACAATATCAAATTTAAAATAAAAAAGGGAAATAACTCATCACACCTGGGGAGAAATAAGCTTCAAGCTTAATATAATTCAAATTTCAAAAGTCCATCCCTAAGTAAGTATTGACCACCATTACTAATTTATAGGCCTTATTTACAATTCAAGAAAAGGTGAAACAAATAATTAAATAAATGAAAATACCAAGATAAATCACTTGGGTGGGCCCAGCCCACACGTTCTTCTCCTCCCCAACGCTGTTTGGGTCTTAATACTTCTATGTTACTGTTAAAGCTTCCCTTTCAATTTCTTATCTTTACATTCCTTGTCTTATTTTTCATTTGTTTGGGTGATCGCTGGTTGTTTCCATTGTGACAAATCTCATTCTCGAGATCGTTAATAGTGGGATATTTTTAAATTCTCAGAGTTTTATTAGAAATTTAACGGGAAAATCTCGTGAAAATTTTAATATTTAAAAAATAATAAAATTAGATATAATAAATAAATAATATGGCCGGAGTTTGAAAATATAGATGATATTTTAGAAATAAAAAATGTATATTTGGCCCAAACATTTTTAACGGGAATTTACTGTTTTTCGCCATAAAAATGCAGTTTTAATTAAAAAAAATTACCGTTAAAAATGACAGACACGATAAACTTATGTTTTTAATGTACAAAAGTTATTTTGCCGATATTTTCATGATAAAAATGAAAATATCGAAGATATTTGTTACATAGGTTGCTTCTAAATTTTCTCCTCCTTTTTTGCAGCTGATTCTATCTTAATCTTCCGCATTCTCGGTCCTAAGTCTCTCATGTATTTTCTAGTTATCTCCGTAGCTATCCTTCTTATCTTGGCCGTCTGAAAGAGCAGGTAATGAGGTGCTGCTAGATATGAGATAAGGTGTGTTTGCCTCGTGTGGGGCCCACTCGTGGGTGGTCCCACGACTGCCACAGTGGCACACAAGTTGGGGTCCAAGCAGCTGACTCAAACTTTCAGGTTTCGTATGTGGATCGCAAGTGGGCTCGGGTTCGCAAACTTTGAAAGCCCAAGTCTAGAATTGATGAAAATGGGACTTAGCAGCTTTGGAGACCCAATGTGTTTCTAAGTGAGCCCAATTTATGGACTGATGAGCATGGGCTTTAATGGACTGCGTTTCTGGGCGCCGCTTCCCTCCGTCAACCCGATGATGAAATTGGAAGACCAATTTCTTGACTTTGTCCACTCGGGCTTTAATCGAGACATTGTCAAGTTCGATGGATCCGATGCCTGCATCACAAATTGTCTCATCCATTACCCAATAAATCTAACCTATGTCTCATGGTCAACTTGATCAAACTTATGAACCAATTCACAACAGAAAACCCAATTGATAGTCCAACCTAGCCAAACATAAAATCTATGATGTATTAATCGACGCACAATCAACTCAACCCATATCCTATGTTCATCCATTGCTCGATCATGAACCAACTTAATCCAACCTAACTTATGAATTTCTAGATTAAATTGAGGTAAGTTAGACTAAGATTTAAATCAAATCTTCTCCTTTTTACATAATATTATCATTTCAAGTAAAATATAGGTTGAATCAATTATTTAATATATACAATTGTTATTATTGTTATTATTTTATTATTATTATGATAATATAATCATAATCATCATCACCATCATCATCTAGAATTAGTTAGAATAGATTTATAACTTACATCTTTGAACATTTTATAGCATCAAACTAAATAAATTAATATCCGTAGAGAACAAAATCTATGGCTTTCAGTTTCTATAAAAATAGATATCATCAAGAAGTTCTATGGCATATATTTCATTTACTTTATTATATTATTCTATATCTAAAATGACAAAAATACTTCTCTTTAGATCTTATTCTTTAAAATTTCACATTATTCACTGTGTATATTGGAGAATGGAGGATATTTTTCTCATGAAGAAGGCATAATTTTTAATAAAGGCCGGAACATATTGATTATCAAATTCATATAATTCATCAAATGATTGTATAAAAGGGCAAAGATATTTGTTGTGGTAGATGATGGCTTGCTGTGAGGATCATTTCATAACAATTGTCATGTCTATCCTAATTATCCAATTAATTATAGTCCAAGATTTAAGTGATTATATTGTCTGCTTATATTGAATGAATTGGTATATATCATTCCATAATGATTGTTCAGTTTCAATGAACAATGCATGTTTCATTTATTTACAAGGATATTTGAGTTAATATTAAGTCTGTTTGGTTTTTTCAAAAATTTAAGTGGAATTGAAACTTAATAAGATTAAAAGAAATCATATTTTGTAAAATTCAAATTCAAAAAAGAAAGTCATTGAATCTCTTTCGTTTGGCTCGAAAGTTTTCGGGGAAATACTTCTAAGTAAAGGATTCTATTGTTCAGAGATTTTTCTCTTATCTTATTTGGTAATCACAAATTAAAAGATGTGAGGAGAAAAGAAGAAGAGTGGGGGGCATGGAAAAAAGGAGGGGAAACCACTCTTTTCAAAGAAAGCTTGTGTAGTCTCCTGCTTTCCTCTCTTCCAAACGGATCTAGCTCCCTTCCAAGCATCTAGAAAATTTCATATGAAAGTGGACTCGAAATCTTGAATCAGTTTGGTTACTCATACCAAAGTGGTATTTTAGAACTCTAAATCTTGAATTAGTTTGGTTACTCAATGGATCTAAGCATCTAGGATTGAACTTTAAGTCTTGGGCTTCGATTCCTTCTAAAGTTGTTTGATATATGAGATTTGCGGGTGGTTTCGTATATCTATATAATTAGTCTTACCTCCAATTTAAAGTGAGGATACCCGTGTTATTAAGAAAAAAAGAAGAAGAAATTCTCAAATTTGTGCTAATAAGGAATTCTAAACCCTATCGAACTCAAAAGTATTGGTGCATCAAGTTTTAGAATTTTAGAAATAGTATAATTGAAAAATTGAATCCTAGAATTACAAGATATACTGCAATTTGTACTAAATTATTTCTTTTAAAAAGAAAAGAAAAAAAAGAATCTATGGGTGCATCACACCAGTCCATAGTCCCAACCCTTCATGCGCAATGCATGTGAATTAGGATATATGTCATTGTTACCATCCAAATTTTATCAATATATTTTTTAAGATTTTTTTCCATTTATTTTAGAGTTAGAATTGTAAGTTCTACTTATGAATTGCAGTTGTCATTGTGTGCTTCTGTGACTTTCGTGAGCATTGAAAGGCATGTTGGATCCTGTAAAGCTCTATCAAATTTAAATATGAATTTTACTTCTAAATTGTTGTCTGTGGATGATGGAAATTTATGAGAAAAAAATCAATTAAATATTAATATGAAAAAAATATGGAAAAGCTTGTTGTGTTACATTGATTTAAGAGCTTTTCTATCAAATGACTATAGATTTATCGTTGGGGCTGCGAATGTATCCCACATTGGTTGTGAAGGGGGAGATGGGCTTGTGTCACTCCACCTATCAGGCTAGTTTTTTGGGCTGGATACTCAGTCCTAACAAATGATATTAAAGTTATATCCTTAAGCCAACGCATGTGGACGCAGGAGATCCTCTAGCCGGATGGGATAACTGACGACGTTCTATCCACCAGAGAGTCTTGTTCAAGGGAGGGATTAGGCTGCGAACAAGTCCCACATTGGTTGTGAAGAAGGACATCTAGAGACTTATAAGGGACTTGAGCCACTCCACCTATCAGGTTAGTCTTTTGAGCTGAATACTCAATCCTAACACTTATAATGTTATAAACAGAGCATTGGAGGTGAAACAAGATAGATGGATAAAGTAATAATACTAAGGATCCTTGTATTAAAATAAATGTAGAGTCAATAACAAATAGATGAGACAAAGGCTTTAATCTACTTAATCTAAAGTTGGTTTTGTTACTCTTACATGAAACCGTGTTATTTCTAACTATGCTCTATCTTTTTAATGGTCGTTGGCCTATCTTTCTCCTCACACTTAGAAAACATATCTTTTAAGTTCAAAAACATGACTTGACTTGAAAAACAATAAGTCAACTAATTAGACTAAATCCAAAGGGGTTGGAGTGATGCCGAGGAATCCATCTCAAGAAGTGGGACTCTTGAGTTCGATTCTTACTCCACTCCAAAGGGTCACTCTCCATAGAGTTATCTGGTGTGTATGGATAGGGAGGCTTGCACGTGTTTTGAAAATTAATTGGGTGCTCTAAGAGACTTAAACACTTTGATCATAAAATAAACAGATTAGACTAAGAAAACACTATAGAGACGTGAAACTAATTTCACCTGTCAAGTTGAGTTTTGTCTAATTCTTAAGCTTGGGTTTGCCACAAGCAACTCTTCAGTTCTTAGGAATTTTTTTTTTTTTTTTTTAAATATTTAGGTCATCTTAGAGAGTTAGACAGGTGATTTATGTCGAGCATTATGAGAAAAAATAAAAATAGTACTTTTCATCTAAGTTGGGACATCTCATTGCAAACCTTCTTCACCTTCATGAAATACTATGAGATTGACATGCTACCTTGCACAAGTGTGCCAATCTTGTTTTTGAGGAGTGCAACTCATCATCGGTTGCTCATAAAAATAATGCACTAGTTGATTCTTAAGCCTCTGAGAGTTTAGAAGTTAGTGTCAATCAATATAAACTCCAATGTTGTGATCATATGCTCATAGATGATTTATTAAGATCTATATAAAAAAAATTGAGTATTAATTTTAGATTAAAAATAAATGATTTAAATAATAATAATAATGATAATAATAATAGTGCATCTGAGGTGATTTTTTTAATAAACTATGCATGGACTCATGAAATTAATGAAATTATTCTTACTTGGATGACAAGAGTGTAGTGCTGAAACTCAAGCCGGTCGGGCTTAGTTTTTATAAACCCAACCCAATCATATAAAAAACCATTGAACCCGACCTGACCTGAATTGAATTTTGCTCAACTCAATCCGACTCGAATTGCTGACTTAACTCAACACGAGTGTTTTGTTAAATTTTTGGAGTGGATCAAGTCGTGTCAGATCAATTTTAACAAAGTTTGACCTAACCCAATCCGAATTTAATTCGGGTTTTTTCTTTTATCTTCAAACTCAATTCAATCCTAATTTTAAAAATGTAAAACTCAACACATTTAATTTCTCGAATCGAGTTAAAATTCGACCCAAATTTCACCTCTACAAGGGGGGTATAATGGTCTTAAATTATTAAAAAGGTATTATTGTTTAATGAGGTCTGTCACTAGTGAATGACTTCTTTCATCTGTCGTTAATGCAATAATGTCATCTTTTATGTGAACTTGATAGTGTTTGGTTTAGTGCTAATGTAATAGATGCTTAAGCATAATCATTTTGCACTCAATTCTCATTTTCCATTGTACCAATCAAAACACAGCACTTGTTTCTTGATTCTTTCTCATTATCAAAAGCACACAAAAAAAAAATAAGAGCAAAGCAATGACTACTTGTGAAATGGTAATGTTTTTTAAGTTGACTTTATCCAACAACAAGAGAAAATGATAATGAAACATCTTAGAGAGTAAAGTCTTCAATTTAGATTAGGCCCCACACGGTTAGATGGAAAATATTTGATTCTAATGTAATGAGAGGAAATTGACTTTTCTATCTCATTTGATCATTCTCTCTGACTTTAATTTTTCAAATTTTGACTACTATTTTTCATGAGTATTCTCATTTTATATTAGAAGTGAGACTAATTTTATGAATATATAAAACCACCCACAAACCTCGTATAACAGGAAAGTCAGAGGAGAGTAGAACCTGTTAGCATGTCCCACATTGCCTATGGGTTTTGAAATCTTGGAGTTTATAAATGTATGGACACCTTCTTTTTATAAGTCGATGTTTAAGGATGAGTTCTACTCATGTGTTTAACAGAACTTAAGACCTCTAGTCTAATCTTAGGAACTTTAACCAACTGAGACTGTTGATTTTTACGAGTGCACCAATTCTCTATTTATGAAGTCCGCGTGCATCGTTTCAATCATCCGGTGGGTGGGTCACAATTTACACAATTTGTTGAGGCATTTTCTCTTACGATTTACAAAAACTTGTACCATAAGTGGTAAGACCTTATTGTTACAATCCAAAGATTGTGGATTGAGTCTAATGTACATCAGTAAAGGCAGATTTAGAGGCCTTTTCTTTACTAAGGTATTTTGTGGGGGGGTTTTTGAAATAAAATTAATTGTTGATCCCTTCAAAGAAAGATTCTCTAGAATTTAATCAACTTCTTCCAATTTATAAAATTTAATCAAATCCTAAAAACTCTCCACATTGTCAACAATCTTTAGTTTCTAATTTTTTTTTTCTTGATTTCCTTATTTATATATTCACGCAAATTTTCAATAAATATTTAATATTGTGTCTCATTACATTGTTCATATAACAATATTTATCATAATAATAGTCCTTTTAAGGTAAGATTTCTAGACCTGCTCATGCGCGACAGATATACAGTCAACTCATAAAATCAAGCCGACAAATTTGATTGTTAAGGCAAACCTTGATTAAGCATTTAATTCAGTTGGTGGTCCCATATCTTGGTGACCTAGATCATCATTGGTGTGGTAGGACCCACTTGGATTGGTAATGTGATAATGATGATCTTCTTATCCGAAAATCATGGTGATAAAATTGTAATCAAATGCTTACCAGATGCAGGAAAGACATTAGTTGTATGAGTCAGCAATAGAAATGATTCTTTTATAATATATATTTGTTTATTTATTTCCGATCAAGGTAGGTCTTTATGAGAATTTGATTAATCCTTAAGGCATCTGTAAGTCTTCCTACTCACACACACTGAATAAATCTAAAAAAAATAACCTTTTAAAGTGGACGCGAAATCAAACTTAGGACAATAATTCTTTCATATATGGAACAACTTTGTTCTTAAAAGTCTGATTTTCATATTTTTGATAGTTTTCAATTTTCACTTTATGAAATGTGTTATTTGCCTCTTGCACTTGCATTACTTTTTTTTATATATATATATATGATCAAAGTGTTCAGATCTTTTAGAGCACTTGATTAATGTTTAGGGTATATGCAAGTCTCTCTACTCCTATTTATAAAAACTCTATAAGAAATAACCTTTTAAGGTGAACTTGGAATCAAATTTATGACAATAATTCTTTTATATATGGAAGCTGCCACTTTGTCAGTCTGATTTTTCATATTTTTTATAGTTTTCAATTTTCACTTTATGAAATGTGTTATTTGCCTTCTTGCCCCTTACATTAAAATTATAAAATATATTTATTGGCATATGGTATTTGTCAATGGACTCACTACAATATATGTAAAATTGAGAACTTCTCTAAGCTTAAAATTTAAAATTTAAAATTTATTATTTCCAACCATCAAACTAAATTATATCAAAACTAATAGTGAGAGAGAGATTTATGGGCACATTTTAAGAAAGCAATGAAATCTTATAGATTTAGTTACGAATGCCCTGTTATTATTTTGAATTGATTTTTAATTGTAGACATAGAGGTCGATGTAATGCCATTGAATGAAATAATGAAGAAAGAAACATGAAAGTTATGATGGAGAATAGCTTACAATAGTATAAAATATAAGAGGAAACAAATACAAAGTGACCCTTATCCAATACAAGAATATCACTCAAACTCTCAAACATTTAGGCCTACGTGGTGGAAGTACAACTGTTGAATACTCCAAACTTGAATCACGTGTGACGCCCCACCCAGCATGTGGGACTTGAATCACGTGTGACGCCCCCACCCACCTTAGCATATAGGAAAAAGTCTCACGATGTCCAAGCTCAATAAGGAGAGGAGAGTTATTAGAGAAGGGGAGCTCCTCCTCAGATACGAGGCTTTTTGGACCAGGCTGAGTCCAAAATAAATTTTTGAGGGTTGGCTTGATCAGCAGATTAATACACTGTACTGAATGCACAGAGAGGATAATATCATGTTTGAAAAGTCAAGACAGAGTCGTTACACCTCAAGTGAGTGTAAGTCCTCTATTTATAAATCTTTTAGGGCAAAAAGATTTTTAGAGCAATGAAAGATCTATTAACATGTGGTAGGAGCTAATTTGAGAAATTACAAGTGTCATGAGAGGCTGAACAAAATAATAACAATAACAATAATAAAACCATAGAGTAACAAATGTAAAAATTAATAATAAATATAAAAGCAAATATACAGTAAATTAGGATTAGATATAATATGTGATTAAAATTGTTTGGTTAATTTCCTAAACTTTCTAACAAAGTTATATTGAAATGACTGATAGTTTCCTTAACTTAAATAGTCTCATTTTAAATTTCTTGGAAAAATAGAAAGTTAGAAGGTGTAAATTTCTAATAAGACAATAACTAATTGAAACAACTTAAAAATCGATCTAATGAAATTCCCACCAATAAAAATGCATTGTAAACTTTAAGAAGAAACAAAAGGAAAAAAATTATCTTAGTTTTATAAATTTTATCTATGGTTTTAACCATATTGTCAAAAGACTGCATCATCGCTTGTAGTTTATCATGTCTAATTTAAATCCACGGAGTAAGTATTTTTAGTTGAAATTTAGTTCACTTGCATCAAGTCTAATTTAAATCCACACAGTAAGTATTTTTAAAGACAAAATGAAATTAGATGAAAAAAGGAAAATGAATAAGTGTAAAATAATAACAAGTGTATAAGCAGATTATAGTGTGGTGAGGATGAAAAAACACTCATCACTTTTGTATGTCAGTAGATTTTATGTAAGTGCATAAGAATGGATGACTGAATTTGATTTTGTTTTTAATTTAAAAGCTAATATTATAATAAAAAGGAATCTGGTCAAAAATAATTTCAATATTTTGATGTATTATATCCGATTTTTTAAAAAGTTGGTTTGCAAATGAAGGACCAACCTCTAAATAGAAAATGGAAAAAATATAATAAAATATAATGCATAAAAAATGGATAGCTAAATTTGAAACTTATTTCATCTTATTTAACAACTAATATTTTAAAAGAAGGGAATTTGATTAAGAACAATTTTCATATTTCCAAGGGGTTGGAGTGATTGCCAAGAATGTCGCCTCAGAAGTAAAAATTCTGAGTTCGATTCATACTCCATTTCAGATGGCTACTCTCTATAGATTTACTGAGTGTATGTATGTAGAGAGGCTTTCACATGCTTTACGGATTGATCATGTGCTCTCAGAGACCAAGACACTTTGAGCATATAAAAAAGTATTATATGTTTTTAAAAAAAAAAAAATTGATATAGAAATGAAGGGCAAACCCTCAAAGAAAAAATTAGCAAAAATGTAATAGAATGTTTCTTCTCGCAATCATGTTGGCTCTGACCCAATGTTTTAAAACTTGGTCCGTGCAGTGACCCGTCTTGGAGGAAGGGTGGGTTAAATAAGGTTCAACTGGGTTGACCCATAGTCAAACTCAGTCAAACCTATGCTATTAATATAATATTATAAATAATATTAAATTATTAACTAAAGTTATATTTCATAAAAATATTTTTTCCTTCTCACAAACCCAATTGTAAATACTAAAAACTAATAATCCAAAAATCATATTCTCAAAAGAACCAAAATCTTTATCTTCATTTTCTTCATTTAAAAGTAACCAAGGGTTTTTAAGGGTCAAGGGTCACACGTTTATTAGAAAAACCGGGTTGACCCACGGGTCGCAGATGATTTTTAAATATTTTTAATCCAGAAGAGTCTTAAAATGACCAAACCCATGTTTAAGCCAGGTCACGGTTGACCCATGGGTTACAGGTCGGATCGGGTTTGATAACATTGCACTGACCAATTCATTATAATCTATAATTGTTTCCTTCTCTCTCTTGACTGAATGTCAATACTCTAAACAAGTTGAAACTTTGGATGGAGGGTAATGGGTGTAAGGTATTATGAATACCTCCATTACCAATCAACTTTTTATCCCTCTCCCTCCTGCTTTTGAAAACCTTTTTTAAGTAAGAAGAATTTATAATACTCGGGGTAACTCAAGTAACCCCTATAAAATTTACCCCTCAACTCAAATATCCTCTATAAAATTTACCCCTCATCCAAACCCAGTCCCAAGACCAAGGGGACCCAACACCAAACATGCACCATTTTCAGGATTGTTGTTGGAGAGAGAGAAGAACCTGAGCAGCAAAAGATAAAGCATGTGATGATGAGAAAGAAGAGGATGATGATGATGATGCTGATGATGATGGCAGAGAATGAAGTCCCTGTGCAAGATTATAATGATGATCCTATGCAGGAGTCCCTGTGAAAGATTATAATGATGATCCTATGCAGGAATGGGCAAAATTATGAACATAGTTGCAGTTGCCTTTGGTGCATTTAAGAGTTAGAAGAGTAGTGGAGAAAGGAGGAAGAACAACATTGATAGAGAAATTAGATAGGCTTATCCTCAAAAAAGGAAGAATCATCATAGGCTGAGTTAAAAAGAAAAACATGAGAATGAGTGTCACTTGTGAGATGAGTACCATGGGTCGTTTAGCTATAAATAATTTTGGGTGAATGAATTTTTAAAAATATATTAATTTTAATAATAAATTTCATTCTATTAAAAAGTGTGTTTTATAAAATAAGTATCTTTTGAAATAAAAAAGATTGAAGTAATGGTCAAATACCTACCTCACGAAGCGAAAGTTATAACTTCGATTTTTACTTCACTCCAACGAGCCACTTTCCATAGAATTACTTAAAGTGTGTATGGATAGAGAAACTTGCATATGCTCAAAGTATTAATTGATCATAAAAAATGTATTATTTGAAGTGAATAATGAAATTACATTGTAATTAAAATTAAAAAATATTAAAAATATTCTATAAGTATACTAATTTTATCCATTGATGTTGTAGTTCCTTTTATTAGACTTCTTTTCTAGTTAACTCTTGAAAGGTAAAACATATGAGACTTGCCATAAGGTAATTAGAGAAATGAAAAAGGTATTTTTTTTATGCATATAAATCATCTCCCACATCTTAAAACAAGCCAAACAGAAGAAAGAGAAATGAGAAAATAAATTTCTTTAACAAATAGTCATTCAAACATTTGTCTTCTAAATTTTTCTAAGAATAAGATACAACCACCATCAATTCCTTTTAGCCAAACAACCCATCAGTGATAGTTATTATGTATGAAAGTAAAGAGACTGAATTGATAGAAGAGATAAAAGAGAAGACACAGTATAACATCCATTACTCACAACCAATTCTACATTAATAAGAATAAATAAATAAAACCTCTAGAAAGGGCATGATGAAGGTCATTGCCCATTATTAATTTTCCAATTGATTGCCCATTCTAGTGAGTTTACATGTCTATACTCTATACATTTATGTGCAACCCAACTTTACGCTATGAAAAAAGAATTATCAAAGTTAGCAAGTGAATGATGAATATTTAAGCAATTAATTTAGTTTTAAATTTTAAAAAATAAAAATGTGAATTTAATAGATCAGTTCATAAAGTGAAAGAAATGAAGGATTATTGGAAAAAGAATATAGTATTTGTATTGTAAAGCAATTAGACATTTTGTTGGTCAAGCTAGCCAAATATCTAGAATAGTCCTAGAGGGGGGTGAATAGAACTATTGGGGAATTTTAAAATCTTTTTAAATATTGGGCACCTTAATGATTAATCAATACAAATTTACTCAATTAATATTCTACATGTGATTTACAAGCAATATTAAGTTTAAGCAAATTATGTGTGCAATAAGATATGAGGTAAAGCAAGTACACAAAATAAGGTGAAGGAGATGAGAAGAGATGGAGAATTGTGACACAATGATTTTTACGTAGTTCGACAACCTTGCCTACATCCACGCCTCAAGTAAACCACTTGAGAATTTCACTAACCTTCTCCTTCACGAGTGGAGAAGTAACCAATTACAAAACTTGATCTACTTCACGGGTGTAGATCGACCTAATCACCAAGAGAACACCTCTCTTGAAAGCCAATAGAATTACACCAACCCTTTACAATATTTCACAAGTAATAAAAAGAAGTTGTGCTTTGAAATATACCAAGAACTTAGCCTTGAGTTACTTGACGTAGCTTGGGCTTGTTCTTGAATGTCCTCCTCTTCTTGGCCTGATGTAAATGCTTCAATGAGTCCAACCAAGATGGTAGCAAGGAGGTCTAGGGTAGATAAAGGTATTTCTATAAGGATTAAGACTCTAGAGAGAATCTCCTCGTAACACATTCAACTTAAAGCATAAGATGCTCAAGATATGCCTATGAGAGCTTTGAATGTGTTTTAGATTAAGATTAAAAACTTAGAGTATTTTAACTATGGAGTTTGTAAGCTTTGGAAGTTGTTGTGAAGATTGGAAGAGTGTATGGAAAAATTGGGTTCAAGTCATCAATCTTTTCCTCTCCAAAAAGCCTTATATTTATAGGCTAGAAAAGTTCTAACGGATCTATCTTTGAACCTTCCGAGGTTGCAACGGTCGGATTCCCCACGGTCATATTACAACAGGTATTTTGACCTTGCAACGGATAGTTTGACTGTGTCATTCTTCGGAACGTCCGAAGTGTTCTGTTCGGAACGTCCGAAGTTCCCTGGAATGCCGGTGTTCGAAACTTCCTAACAACTCACACAGATCGTCCGAAGGTATATCCTCGGAAGTTCCGAGACAATGCTCTCGGAAGTTCGGAGCTTTCCAGAAAATACATTTTCCACTAAGTGTTAAGAACTTGAGATTTTGTGAAAAACGTGGACATGGTGGAGAGCTAATTAGTGTTCTATGCAATCAGTTAGATTTAATTATAATAAACATTTTAGATTGCAAGGACACACAAAATATGAAGATATTTAGTAGATCGCAAGAGCTCTCCACAGGGCAGAGAGTGGACTTAGAAACCCTGTTTGTATTATTCCAATTTTAACCAAAAAGACTTTTAGGTCAGTCATATGGTCCATATACCTGTGATGGTTGACATTCAAAGAGTTCTTCCGGTTTTTGTGCTAGCTTTCAAAACAATGTATCTTCTGGAGCTTGAAGCTTGATTTGACTGTGCCTGTCTTCTAGAGATGGGGTCTTAAACACGTAGACGGTCACGACTCAGTCAAAGAAATTGACAATTCAGGACTCAGTCGGACACAGTCACGGAAGTGACAACTCGGTCTGACTCAGGAGAGGCAGATTTAATTTTTTGGCCAACACATTTGAAAAATACTGAATTGCCAAAATTTTCTTAATTTTTTAAATTTCCTTTTCGATAATGTACTATATGGAAATAACTTCTTAATGGCTTGCGGGGGTTGAGTGCATTCGGAGTTTTACCCAATTCTCTCTTATTCAGAGAGAGGTGAGAATCTTAGATTTCTTCGTCATTAAAAAAACTATACTAAAATTGGTTTTCCATATATAAAATAAAATTGATTAAAGTTATATAATTCTACAATTTTATACTGGTCCTTACTCCTAACTACATTAGCAAATAATTCTCACAAAAATCATTGTTCTACAGGGTGTTAAATCACAAGTGTAGCCATCATCAATTTTAAGATTTTAAATGTTTAAACCACAAGCAAATCTCATCTCCAATATAGATATACTTTTAATAATTAAATAATCCAAAAAATTCAATTCTAAATGAATGACTTTAAATGTTAACTTCCAAACAATTTAATTATTAAATCTAGAATTAAATCTAAATTTTAGATTAACATAGATGAAAATTTAACTTTTAACATAACAACGCAACCAAAGATGTGCATTTAACTCTTAACCCAAATTCAAGCATTCAACACAATTGTTAAGAGTAAGCTTACCTTTAAAATGTTCATGGGCATTACACAGATAATTATTATTTTCATTGATTGGATACCAAGAAATTTTAGATGAAAGAAAATTTTCTAATTCTCTAATATTAAAAAATTTAACTAAATGTTATTATTTTGGCTCAATGGACACAGTTTTATATTTTTTTAGTTAACTTTAAAAATCAAAATATCAGAAAATTTCAAATGGCACTGATATTGAGCCAATTTAAACAGAAATTTTGACCAATATCTTCTATTAGTATTTTCACAAAATCAATAATTTTCAATATTAATATATCCATGCTGAAAAATCTCCATCTCTAATTCTAAGAGGTTGGCCTAGTGATTGAGACATAAGACTTAAAGATTGAGATCTTTAATTCAATCCTTAGTGACTTTAATAAATGACCACTCTCCGTGGGATATGTACAGAATAAGAGCATACTGTTTAAACTTGATATATATATATATAGAGGAAGGCATGCGCATATCCTAAAGAACTAACGGGAGACATCATAACTAATCGGAAAATTATTAAAAAAGAAAAACTCCACCTCTCTTATTAATTATATTGTAGTTGCCATCATCATTGTAGACATGCATCCATGTACCAAGTGCAGTTGGGAGTTGGAACTTTCCACGTGAGGTTTCTCGGTGGTGGTTTTACTTTTGTGGAAGATTTCTTTTCATTGGAATTGGTTAATGATCAATATTCATAAATCATTATATTATTAATGTTTTGAAACTTTTAGAAGATAATTCACATTATTATTCAGCATTAATAGAAATATTTGCTCTCAATTTTCTATTGCAATGATTTTATGTAAAAATCAAAGTTTTAAATATCCGACTCGATCTCAGATTTACGGGAACCAAGTAAGAGTTATATTGGTCGAGTTTAAGTCTAACTCAGTCGAGTCAAAATAATAGAACTCAGTTGAGTTATAACAAGATTGAGTCTGAATAGACTCAAATTTAAATTATTTTTAAAATTTTGACAAGAACATGGTTACAAATACTGTTTTTGGGATATTAATGAAGATTGATAATATTGGGATATTTTCAATTTCTCATATTTTTATAGCGAAATTAACAGGAAAATCTCACGAAAAATATAATATTTAAAAAATAATAAAAACATTAATAAAATAAAATATTAATAAGTAATTTACCATGAATTTGTCTAGATATTATCTCAATATTACCATTTATTGAATATTTAACGCGATTTTATTGGAAATTTACTGGGAATTTACCATAATGCAGATAAATCTTGAGATATTAACGACAAATGGGATTTTATTGATAAAAATGTGGTAAATTTAAAAATATTAGAGATATTTGTGATAATAGATAAGAATACATGAACTTAGTCAATGAACATAACTTTAATTGCTATTACAATAGAAATAGAGAGAAAATCTGATTGACTTAACTTGTAGACAAAACAACTTCAAAATTAGTTGCGATTCAAAATTCACAAAATTAAATTTAACAAAAGTTAAGATTGCCCTTACGATAAGTCGGCTTGCAAAGTTCATGAATATTGAATACTTTCATAATAATTCATAATAAAAAAGCTTGAACAAGCATACCTAACTATCTAAAATATGTTATTTGTTTAAATATATTATCAATATCATCTTCTATGTCTCTAAACAAGATGTGATGACCCATTATCTCTCTCTCTCTACTATTTTAAAGATGGAAGGATGTGATAACCATCTTTTTAATTTTTATAAATATCATATAAAAACTAATATGACCATTGAAAGCAGCCTTGATAAAGTACATGTACACCAAATTTTAATTTTAAATTCAATTTTAGTCACTTAATCTTGATGGTAAAATTACGAAACGTTTTTTGAAAAATTCAAAGATACTTCGTAATTTCAACAATTAAGATAAGTGGTTAAGACTTAAGAATAGATTTTAGAGTTGAAATTTGGTTCAACAGTAGCTTATCAAGTATGCTTCTACTTAGATTCAATAAAATAAATGATAACTAGAGAGAAAAGAATAAAAAATTAGATTGTAGAGGTAAATTTCTTCAACTAAAGGCTGGTCTAATTTGGATGGTGTGGTATGGATCTACATTTTTTCTGACATTTTAACATTTCCCTTTTTTTTTAAGGCACCCTTTATTTTTTTTATTATTTATCTTCCCATCTTTTCTCTTTTTTTTTCCTAGTTTTAAATATTTTTACCTTTAGATGGGAAAATAAAGGTTAGATCAAAGATAGTCCTTCAAATTGATGTTTTAGATCCATGCTTTTTTATATCTTGCATTCTTTCAAAAAAAAAAAAAATTCAAATTATGTATAAGTTGTTTGTTAGTTTTAATTGGAAGTGAAAATAAATAATTTGGCTAGAGTCTGGATTTTAAAAAAAAAAAAAAATCGAATGTTAAAATTTATATAATAAATTTGCAATGTACGCTTTAAATTATGTTTGAATGAAATGAAATGCTAGTAGACAACTCGTTCTATTCCATTTTTCACAATTGTTTCACATATTCTGTAATTTTGGTAGAATTATCCATTCTTTTATACATTTGTAAGCTCATCATACTTCATGGTGGGGTTGAAAATTGGATCGGGTGGGCTCGAGTTTCAATAAATCCAATTCAACCCATGTCAAAAATTATTGAACTTGAACTGAATTGCTGACCCGAGTTATTCAACCCAACCCGACCCGACCCGACCCGACTCAATCCGAGTGATGTTTTATAACTTGGTGCACTTGAGTCATATCGGGTCGAGGCAAATTGCTTTTAAATTTCTCAATCCGACCCGACGTGAATTTCATGTGAGTTTATTTTTTCCCAACTCGACCCGACTCGAGATATACAAAAATATAATCCAAATCCATTAATTTCTCAAGTCAAATCATGCAGGTCCAATTAAAACCCGATCCAAGTTTCACCCCTACTTACCGGCACAAATATGGCATTTAAACGTTGTACATAACCAAAGATTTTAATAAATAAGTTCATTATAGATATTACATATGGTTTTCATTAATTGCAGAATGAGTTGTTTCATCATTTCATTATTTAATATTTATTAGCATTTATTCATTTTCCAAAAAAATTCTTCACCATCCACATCGTGAAAGGACATTGATTTTTAGAATATTTATTAATATAATTATTTGGATAGGTAAGAGGTTGCTTTTTTAACATTTATGAAGGAAAGCGACTTAGTTCACGGGCTTATGTGCTTTATTTTGTTCAGCACATGTTGTGAGAATATTATATGGAAAGACGGCGACGCCATGTACACCGGATAACTCCACGTCTTTGAATTTTGACTCGGCAAAATCTAACCGCACTCACCCACTCTAACCCTACTTTGAGTCATTTGACTCCACTCGATTCATTTAATAAATAAATAATATACTTGACTAAAATTCATTTTGAATATATTCAATTTAAACCGATTTATAAATAAATAGACTTAATTGCCTCGACTACTATCAAGCTTTTATCTAAAATAAAAAATTTGGTAAATCATTACGTTGACCGTTATGGGTTGATACACATTCTTTCTCTTTCAAATTATATATATATTTTTTATTTTTTCCAGAAATTTTGAAAAAATTATAGAAAATCAAGAAATTTTTAGGATTCATTTTTATGTAATTTTATCATTATCCACCGTCATTTAGATATTTAAATATAATTTTGAAGTTACGAAATTGAGAATTTTAAAATATTTTGAAAAATGTGAAAAAAATCTCAAAAATTCCTAAAACATGGAAAATAAAGTCTAGTAATTTCTTCTAATTTTATCCTAAATAATGAGCATTTTGAGTTTTTTTATCATTTGTTTGAAACTCTTAAATAATCTCAAATACAAAAATAAAGTGTGAAAAAAAAATTCCATTTCAATCCCTATTCCTGTTGCATAGCTCTTTGAGTCATCTTTCTAACGCCTCTGAAATCACCTCGATTGAAGTCCGTATGACAAAATTATATCTATTGTATCAAATATACTTTATTCAACATTATGGATCAATACTTGTGAGCCGATACAAAAAGACATGTTGCATGTCAACTGCAACTCATCCTATCCTAACAATGTAAGGATATAGATTAACATGAGGTTTGAAAGTTGAGATTCACACCCAAGTAAGATCATCTTTCCAAATATGAAAAAGATATTTATACTCTTAAGTGTAAAAAATAAAATTGAATCAAAATTGAATTGTGAAGTTCAAAAAACCACCCTGATTAAATTATATACATCAGAGAATAATGTCTCCAATGTTTGTCCTCTTTGTTATATCATTTAGGTTACTTAACCCAAAAAGGTTGGAGTGATAGTTACAGAACTCGCCTTAAAAAGTGAGAGTCCCGAATTCGATTTCCACTCTACCTCAAAGGGTCATTCCCCGTAAAGTTAAGTGGTGTATGTGGATAGGGAGGCTTGCAGATATCTCAAGGATCAATCAAGTGCTCTAAAATATCTCGACGGGTGAAAATATTAAATTCTTTATTTAAAATTGTCAAATTTTGTAAGAGCGGGGATATGGAGGGTGAAGAGAGCCGAAAATGTGTACAGATTTTCCTAGCCTTTGATAGGGAACTCAAGCCACCTTACTTGAGTGAGTTTCTTAGATATAGAATCTAAACTCACAATCCAAGAAGAGTGAGTTCGAATTTTTCAGAGTGAGTTCAACTTCTCTGTCTCAACTCAATAACAAAGAAAATATTTATAATTTTATATCAGTCCAAAATATTAACTTACCCCTAATAGAGTTGATAACTTGATATTTATCTGTTAAATTATATTTCCTCCATCCCAAAGTACTTGTTTTATATGTATTTTGGAATTGTTTTAAACTATTTGTTCAATTCGTTTATTTTCAACTCTATATCGCATTCTAATATGATAGGAAGACGATATTCTTTTATAAGCATTGACTTGTTTAAATAATAAAATACCAAACATCTTAAAAATAATATTTTAAAAAATGATCTTTAAGAAATAAAAATTCTAAAATAGGACAAGTATTTTGGGACAGAGAGAGTAAATTTTATAAATTTAAATTTAAGCTATTATTTTTATAGTATTATATTAGATGCTTATAAATAGTAATTAAATAATCAATTGGTAAGCAGAAATAGTGTAGGTAGAAAATTGTGTAGCATAGTCGGCAGACGGCAGACAGTCCAGACTTGATTTTCATGTGTGTGGCTGCGAAGGCAGATGAAAAATGAAGAGTTCTGTCAAACCAAGGCATTGAAAATTAGAAACGTCAGTATCATGCTTTCGGTGGACGGCTAGAATTGGAAGATTATGCCACAAAAATTTCCTCTAAATATTTTCAGTGAATTTTATTTTTTATAAAAATTTAACATAAAGCCGAGTTCCTCCGACGTGGTTCCATCAAGCATCCTAGTGTACAATATTTTAAAAATTGACTCATGATTCAATCCATCTCAGTGAAAGTTTGGGTTAAATAAGATTCAATTAGATTCAACCATAGTCAAACTCGATTAAACTCATGTCATTAATATGATATTATAAATAATATTAAATTATTAACTAAGATTTAATTGATTGGTTGAAATAAATTTTTAAGCAAAAAAATATTTTTTTGAAAAAAAACAGATGCCGTTTTTTTTTTTTTTTTTTTTAAAATTATTTTATAATTTTTGAAATGATTTTTTAGGAGTCAAAGTTCACGGTCAATTGAAGAAAACTTGTGAAACTCGTGATTCTGGTCAATTTTTTATGGTTTTTTGCATTGGACGGTTTTTTGAGGAAACCGGCCCTTATTGATGCTTGTCGTGGTTCAACCGTAGGTCATCCAATTTTCAAAATATTGGTATACTCTATTTGTTCACCTGTGTCGGTTTGAAGTACGGTCAGTTCACCGAGAAGATTGCCGTCCCAAATTAAAGTTTTTTTCTTGAAAGTTCCAACCTTGATGACTACGATAACAATCGTGACTAAAATCAAAATCCCTACTTTAAATTTGTTATTTGTAAAATGCAACATTTAACATAATATTACTGTTTTAAAAAATATTTTATCTAATATTTGGTTTATATTTGGTATGACATGGAGTGGCAAAAAGAAATTATAACAAGGTAAAATGAAGGCATAAAACTTAAAACCAACCCAAAATAAATGGAAAAAGAGCCAACAATGATTTTTATATTATACTTGGTGATGTGGATCACTAGCTTAAACATTAGAAAAAAAATAAAACTTTAAAATAAGAATTTAAATTTGAATTGAAATTTTCTAGAATCTCAAAATTTTAATCCTAAGATTCTATTTTACTTAAGAATTTCATGATACCAAACATCCCATCAAGTCAACTGCATTGTAGCAGTTAACGGTGAGTTAGATTAAAAACAGAGTGATGAAGAGAACACCGTGTTGCTGTACTTTCTAAAAGTTAAATTTGAATTATTTTTAAATATGTAAAATTTAACTACTTTTTCTAAAACTTTAGTTTAAAATTTGGAGCCAATGTAAATTTTTATTCTGGGAGAGTATTTTTATAAAATATAAAATTCATTTTTATTTGAATTTTTTTATCCTACATTGAATTTTTAAGAAAAATTGAGTGAGAGGTAATCTATAAATACCCTTTCAACCAATTCATCTCCCAAAATCTTTCATGTATTGGGAGCTCTATTCTTGACTAATGCAAGAGTACGGAAAATAAAAATAAAAATAAAAAATAATATAATAATCATAATAAAGAAAAGAAAGAAAGAAATTGAACTACAGCCTTCAATGGTCTGTAACTCTGAAAATAATTTTGTTCATTTTTTAAAAAATGGTAAGAAAACAGTCATGGCCAAAGTATCAAAGCGTCTTATCTTAATTTTTTATGTGTCTTATATGACTAATCCTTTAGACATATATAAACCTCCTAATCTATATACACCGGGTACAGAACGGTCATACACATTACAGTTCTTAAAGACTTTTTTTTTTTCATAAATAATTTTTTTAAATTTATTTATTAGTTTTTTCTTATTTCTACAACATATAAATGGATAATTTCATGTCATTTAAGAAAATAAACACATTCTAATTAAAGTAGCCCATTAAAGAGTATGGGCCCGTGAGAAGTCAAAGCTATAAAAAAATGAATATTATAAAAATCATTAAATAAGGTCAAACATTTAAAATTTTAAATTCTCATGAAGTTGATTTCAGAGCTAAACAATTCAAAGTTGGTCCCATCATCCTATCTTTGGGTATAAAGTTTCAGTAGATAGCCCCCCTTGATGACCCCTCCTAGTAAACCATCCTACAGAAATAAAGGTGAAGCCCATGATGGAACCCAACGTGGATACACGTCACTTGCTTGCTTTTGGATCTACAATTCTATATTCGAGGAACCAAATAGTTGATTAATAGATAATAAGATTGTGAGATATTGAATATTATTTATCATTAGTTTTATTTTAATGTAAATTCAATAATATATATAATAGTTATTATAGGTATTTCTACTTCACATCAGAGGTAAGACTAATACTATAGATATACAAAATTGACTCTAACTTTTTGTGACGATCATGTTTCGCCCAGCATAATATTGTCCGTTTTGGTCTCACATATGCCTTTACGGTTTTGCATTGGGATACGCCTATGCACACACTCCAAAAAAGCCTCATGCTGAGAGAAGGAAGAGTGTTCTATATATTCTCAAAACTAAGATAGCTTCCTAAGATATAGAATTCATTCCCAACCCATCAGTGCCAACTGGCGATTTTCTCTCTCACGCACAGTGGAGTTTCCTCCTTCCACATGAGATTTTTTCAACACAATATTTGAGAGCTTTAATCCCCAACTACTGTCGGCGTCTCAGATCAAGAGAACCAAGTACACCATCCAGGGTGGGCTATCACACCTTTAGATACTGAGTAACTTCTCAAAGGGTTAAACATGAGACCTTTAGCCTACTGCTAAAAGCTCAAGTCAGGGGTTTCAAATTCAGTATCGGCCTATATATCTGTTGATATTGTGATATCGATCATATCCGCCGATACGAATCTGGCTCAAGTAGTCATATCTATATCTGTACAAACTAGTCATAATCTTTGATAGATAACCTATCAATAGTGTTCAATAATCTTCCTATTTATCTCTTAGGTTCCATTAGTTAATAAAATTATAGAAAGTCTATTTGTAAAGCCTCTTTGGTTCAACTTAAAATACATAATTACGAATAATTCTAAACTTAAAAATATTTGTATTACATGAGCTTTTATTTAAATTTTAATTTGGAAGTTCCACTGATGTTCTCTCCTAAGTGCATACCTCATTATTTTGATTTTTTTTAATATATGAATTGTAACGACCTGTCTCTCTAATAGAATATTATTTGTTTAGAGCTTGAAAATCCTCACGACTTTACATTGGATCTAAGGGTGAGACATG
This sequence comes from Chimonanthus praecox, assembly GCA_022113865.1. Lineage (NCBI taxonomy): Eukaryota > Viridiplantae > Streptophyta > Magnoliopsida > Laurales > Calycanthaceae > Chimonanthus > Chimonanthus praecox. The sequence continues at coordinate 49,181,249 of CM039093.1, read as the reverse complement.
GGCCCAAAAGGGCTTGTACTAAAAAGCAGGGATATAAATCTCGGCCGATACTGTGCTTATCGGCCAAAATTCCTTGGGTTTTCGACGACCGAGATATCTTGGGCGATACGCCTAGTATCGGCCAGAGGAAAAAGAAATCAGTTGATTTCTTTTTTTTTAAAAAAAAAAATACCACTTGTGAGCCCAGCTGATATCGCGGCCGATATTTATATTTTTTTTATTTTTTATTTTAAAAAACATCATTTTTTTTAAAAACAAAAGCCACCTAGATTTAAAAAAAAAAAGATTTAGAAGAGAGAAAAAAATCTCGGCAAGACCAATTTTTCAACCCTGCTAAAAAAGAGCGGTGCTGCCTCGTATAATCCACAATCAAATCCACCTCATATGTGGTACAAGACTTTTCCCCTCTCCCTACCGCCCCTTCACAACAAGCGACCCCCGTTCTTAGGGTGGGGTGTCACATGAATCCTTACTTTAAGATGGATCTTCTTAAAAATTATAAAAATTAACTCTTTCTTTTACTCCATCCAATATAAGATTATGCTAAGTGAAATTTGAAAAGAGAAACAAACTAATTTATGAAGATATTTGATAAAGATTTTAAATTTATGAAAAATGAAGGGCATATGACTCCATAACTAAAGGTCGCCTATCATAACACGGGTGTTTTTTATTAGGAGACACGGGTTTTAAAATTTTTACGTGAAAAGTCCACTTTATCCTTCATCCTTCCTAACATTTAAAAAAATGAAATTATACGTGCATCGCTTAGAATTATATGTACACCGCTCATAATTATAGGTGCACTACTATGGATAGGTTTTGCACTCCAAAGTTATAGTTGATTTCGAAATTATAGATGCACCACTTAAAATTATAGGTACACCGTTCATAAGTACACTGCTAATAATTATAGGTGCATCACTGCGAATGGTTCTACACGCCAAAATTATAGTTAATTTCGAAATGGTTGGTGCACCGCTCATAATTATAGGTGTACCATTTATAATTATAGGTACACCACTCATAATTATAAGTGCACCGCTGTGCTCTATTTAAGATTTGCATATGGAAGGGCGGGAGTAAAGTGAGAATTTCACTTTATCTCATGTCTCCTGACCAAAAATACCCGTGTTAGGATGGATGGCCTAACTAAATATTGAGTTTCTCACCTTTTAAAAGTGAAAGATTTTGAGTTCAATTCTCTCCCTCAAAAGGTCACTCTATGTAATTTTACTCGATGTGTATAGATAGAGAGGTTTGCACATGCATAAAAAATTAATCAGGTATTCTAAAAGGCATTTACACCTTGATCTTAAAAAAAACTAAATATCAAATTTATAATGATGGTTAAATCCATATCAATTATAGGATTGACATCTTTATATTTTTTTTCTTTTTAGTAATACTTGTAACATTGAATGAGATTCATTTACTTTACAAAATTAAATATGTATATATACTAATATAAAAAATATGATTTATTAAAACAAAAATCAAAATACATAATCAGAATAAAATTCTATTTCATGTGTCAACTTCATTTGTCTTATATTGGTGATAAATTTTAATAAAAACAATTCTTAGATTTAATATATTAATAAATTTTTCTTTGACTCAGCAAAACCAATTGATACATTAGAGGACCACACGTTTTGAAGCTATAAAAGATCGTGACCACCTTATCTCTTGTGAGAGTTTCCGGCCCTTTGCTTTTCACTGCCTCTCTTATTATCTCAAGAGATTAGGGTCTAAATTTTAAATAAAAAAAGTCTATATTTAAAAATAGACAATGACAGTGCACCACCTTTTAAAGAAAATTTCAATTTTGTTTACACTTCCTTCTCTTTTCCTCTTTCTAAAAAATAAAGGTAAAATTGAATTTTTTATTAAAGGTGGTGTACCATGAGAAAAAGTAGTGATGCAAAAATCACTATCCAAAATTTAAAAAATTATTATAATCTTATTTTCATATAACTTATATTGCGAATAAGAGACTTCTTGAAAGATATAATTTAAGAGAATTTTTTAGACTCAATCATCATAAATTTGTAAGAGATTAAGAAAAATCAATGGTTTATAGCAATAAAATTTTAAAAGTATCAAATCACAAGATGAAAATAATTAAACTACCTATCATTCTTATCATTTTCTTATATATAATACAAAAATATATAGTTCACTTCAAATTTTAAAATTTTTAAGTTTTATATTAGCTATCATGTTTAGTATAATTATAGAACACAATCATCTCACTGAATAAAGTATGAAATTTTAACCTTGAGGGGTTGGTGTGTTGGCAAAGAACACGTCTCAAAAAGCGAGAGAACTGTTTTAAATTCCATCCTACCCCAAACGGTCATTCCCTTTAGTTTGACTAGTTGAGTCCTCTAAAGGACCCTCTACATCTCTATCATTAAAAAAAATATGAAGTTAAAAAAATAATTTAACCGCTGAAAAAAAAAAAAACCCTTGAAATAACTAGAGTTTTGAAGTTGACACTCAGAAGAACTTTCTTTACTTAATTATGGGTAGTGAATTTTGCACTACCATTTTCTCTTATAGTGCACTCTTTAAAAAGAAATTTTAATTTTGTCCTTTCTGTCAGAAAAGAGGACAAAAAGATAAAAGTAGAGAAATAAAGGTAAAATTGAAATTTCCTCTTAAATATGTGCACATAAGAAAAAACGCTCGTGCAAAGTCACTACCCTTAATTATATTACTAAATTACTAATATGCCGTTCAAGATTGTCTTATTTCTTTACCATAATAGATTACAAAAAAAAAAAATTATATAAATGGAGGAGAGCAACAAGATGGAGTTGAGATCCTTTGTGCAAATTCAACCCATATGTTAGTGTATAAAAATGATTTCATCAAATGCATTGCAATATTGTGGTAAATGAAAATATGAAATACATATTTTTATTTTATTTATATAAAATTTAGCCTCTTCTAAACTTTTATTAGAAGAATAAAGATAAACAATTGGTATTAGACTCGTACCAAATGTTTGAACATTTATAGGGAGACTGGGTAGTTTTTTTAAAGGGTTGGTGATTTATTATGGTTTTATTATTATTATCTATATTATTTATTTTATTTATTTGGAATTAATCTTTATATTTAAATTAACAAATTACTTTTTTTGCCAACTCTCTATTTGAAGCCAATGAAATTTAATCAAGTTATCACGATCTTAAGCTCATAAAATTGAATAGCTTGCGCACCTATATACGAACACAAAAATCTAGAGAAACTCTCAAATCAATACATTTTGTCTTTCTAAGATGAATTATAAAAATCAAATAACTTGTGTATCAATATTTTAAGATTTAAATTACAAGTTAATACGATTGAATAAGAGCTAAGATAAAAACTTAACCATCCTAAATTTTGACCGAAAAAATTCTATTTCAAAGCCACTGACATGAAAAATAGGTATTCTTTAAATTTTTTAGAAATGCTAAAGTTACTATCATAGTCCGTTCTTAGAAAATCAACGGTGATCAGTGATATCAGGATATTTTTAAATTTTTAAATTTTTATCAAAAATTAATAGAAAAATATCACAGAAAATATAATATTTAAAAAGTAATAAATAAATATATTAATAAAATAAGATTTTAATAAAGAATTTATCAGGATTTAATCGCGATATTACCATTTATCGTTTTTTTAAAACGATTTTATCAAGAATTTACCATCATCTCAATAAATATCCGTTATTAACATGATAATGTTATTTTGCAGAAAAAAACATGGTAAATTTAAAAATACCGCCTGATATTTGTAACATTGGTTATAAGATATTAATATTTTGCAAAATATTGATGTTTAACTATTCTCTTATTTTGATTAATAATTTAATATCAATAGAAATAATCAAATATGAATGAAATATATTTTTTCCCTGAACTCATTTTAAACGGCCTTCATCTATCATCTGCCGTTCTACTCCAGAGAGAGAGAGAGGAAGAGGTGAAAAATGGCGATAATCTAGGAGCAGTTGATCGGGGAACAAGATGAGAGAGAGATAAAGTCGGTTTCCGCAGTTCTCTCCTTCCCTCATTTCTCTCAGATTTCTTCAGATCGCCGCTCCCACTTTCACCGCTCTCCGCTCTCCGCTCTCACTTCACCGTTCTCCGCTCTCATTTTCACCATCATCTGTTTTCACCTCCTCCTTTTCTCCTCTTTTTCTTCCTCTTCTTTTTTTAGAACTCTTTTTCTCTTCTCACTCTTCTCTTTATTCTATGTGTAAAGTTCCATCTTCCATATCACTCTCAGTCATCCTCCAAAACGAGATCTACTGTTCTGCACACTCTAATCACCAGGTGAAAATGTGAAATCAAAATTACAATTGAGATTTTGAGAAAATCTCGGATATGAAATCATAATTACACTTGAGATTTTGAGAAAATCTCGGGATTGGATCTCTTCTCATTTCTCCAATTTGCACCCATTTTCACCACTCCAACGTCTAATTCAGCGAAAATCGGACTGTCTTAAATGCACCTTGTAGACCACTCCCCTCTTTAAAAGCTTCAGGTTTCGCGTTTCTAGAGAAGAAATTATTCACCTGAGAACTCCTTGCTTTTCTCCTTAGAAAATTACACTCTCTTGTTCGGGAAGTTCTGAATTTTCAGAGATCTGGGATTCTTCTTTCTTCCGTACTTCCCTTCTGAAACTGGTGAGTGGGATCAAAGAGAGAGAAAATGGAAAAAGGAAGAAATGGAGTGGGGACCATTTCGCAAATTTGCAAAATTCTCCACTACTCATTTTACATTTGCGGAAAAGACCTTTGCTTCATCGCAAAGCAGCAGTCCTGACCTTCAAACCACTAGATAGATTAGATAGACAGAGAGAGACAGAGAGAGGGAAAGAGTTAGGATTTTCACTAAACATTGATTAAGTCAGCAGTAATTAATTATTAGTAAGTGAGCGCAACCACCTTGTTTGTAACGGCTGAACCACCTTCTGTTGCTTTTTTCTTATTTGGGTGGATAGATAGATAGAAAATTGTGTTAATGGTTGTTTTTATTATTATTATGGTGCTTACTGTTTGAATTCTGTTGGGATTGCCAGTTTTGGGAGGAACTGGAAAAATGGGTGCGATTGGAGAGGAGGAATTGATGCGATGGGAGAAGGCACAGGCTACGGCAGTGGCAAATGGGGGTAGGGAGAGGATTCTGGTGTCGGTGAGGCTGAGACCTTTGAATGCCAATGAGATTGCGGGGAATGATGTGTCCGATTGGGAATGCATCAATGACAATACCATCATATTCAGAAACAGCCTTCAAGAGCGTTCCATGGCACCGACGGCATATACATTTGGTAATCAAAACTATGCATCCTTCCTTATGTTGGTGATTTGAATTGATTTACTGTTTTATTCATTTGCATGTACTTGGATTCATTTAACCAATTAGTTAATATCTTGGAGAGTAGAAAACAACAGTCATTGCATTTTTGTCGATTTACAAGCTCTTTCCTTACAAAGGATTGTACTGTATGATGGACTTCCCATTGCGTTTACTTTATTAGTGCACCACGCATCCACTCTTTATGCTATGTTGGGTTGGTTCCAAAGGAGATCTTTCTTCGTTATGCAAGAGAAGACTGAGATCATTTGACAGATTTTTGCAGTTGAGTGATTTAGATTCTTTTTAGATCTAACTCTAATCACTCCACTCCATGCTTTCAATGCAGTGCAGAGATCAGAAGTTAGACTAGGCCATGGCCATATTCTCTCTTTTTCTTTTAATAATATTTTGCTTGCCTGGAAAGAATGTATCGACTTAGCTTAGGTTCTCCTTGTCTTTCTTCCAGGTTTTACTGTTTTTTGCGGATGTTGTGGGGTAGTGGACTGTTTTGTTCCCTTGTTTTTCCTTTGTGCTTCTCGTATTTGCACTTCTGGTGCTCTTTTTTTTCTTAATATATTAACCATTAAAAAAATGCAGAAAAGTTAATATCACTTATCAATTCCCAATTGCATTGCTTCCTAGAAGGCTCTCTAAAACAGTACCCATCTCACGTGTTCAAAACTGCCTTTTATTTGGTTACTTCCAAATGAGCATGTGGTCTTTTAGTGATTTATTAGGGTTATCTATTGGCATTTCATGTGGAACTTGGAGTGATGTGTTGTTCTGTAGTTATATACTTTGAATCTCAAAGAGGACTTAAAATCATACTATGTCTTATTTTCTAATATTGAATTTTTTGGGCAATAGATAGAGTATTTCGAGGTGACTGCTCCACAAAACAAGTGTATCAAGAGGCAGCCAAAGAAGTTGCACTTTCAGTTGTCAGCGGCATTAACTGTGAGTATAGCATGTTTTGTCTGTCTGGTGTATTTCCTGGACCTTAGTCAGTATTCTTAACAAAAGGACACTTATTGGCAAGTATTTCATATGTTTGTTCAATATAGCAAGCATTTTCGCGTACGGCCAAACGAGCAGTGGGAAGACGTACACAATGAATGGAATAACAGAGTATACTGTAGCAGACATTTATGACTATATACAGAGGGTAACTGCCATCTATTTGACCTGTTCTCTATTTCCAAACTGTATAATGTAGCTTGCGATTACATTTTCATAATGAGGATGCTATTCTTCTTATAGCATGAAGAAAGAGCATTTGTTTTGAAGTTCTCGGCAATGGAGATATATAATGAAGCTGTCAGAGATCTTCTCAGTACAGATGGTGCTCCACTCAGGGTCCTAGATGACCCAGAGGTAAATATAGTTCGTGACACAATTTCCAGATAAGAAGTTTGTCTTGTTTTGCTTACTTTGTAACCTATGTTCATAGAGAGGGACAATTGTGGAGAAACTTACAGAGGAAACTCTGAGAGATTGGAGCCATATGCGACAGCTCCTTTCTATATGTGAAGGTAAAATACTAATCTGTTGATTATGGAGAAGGCCTACACTAGGTATCTGCATATTTTTATCCAATTTGTTGCACTCTGGCAGCTCAAAGACAGGTGGGGGAAACCTCCTTGAATGAAACAAGCTCCAGATCTCATCAAATTCTCAGACTGGTGTGCTCCCCGTTTCTTATATCAGTTACTTATCATAAAGATGTGATTTTGTAACTGAAAATTCACTACTCTCATTTTCTGTTGAATCCCTTTAGACAATTGAAAGTTCTGCTCGTGAATTTTTGGGCAAGGACAACTCAAGCACCCTTGCTGCCAGTGTGGTATGATGTTAACTCACAATTTTCTTCTTCTCCTTCTCCCTCAGCCAATGTATTTGTGTGTGGATCATCTCCTTATTTTACTCTTTCAATTATGATGGTGGAAAAATGTAGTAAGATTATATGTGTTTTTTGTAGAATTTTGTTGATCTAGCAGGGAGCGAACGTGCATCCCAGGCAATGTCAGCTGGTGCAAGATTAAAAGAAGGCTGCCATATAAATCGTAGTTTGCTCACACTTGGAACTGTCATCCGAAAGCTAAGGTAGTAAAAGGTTTCCTGTCTCATATTTCTTCCAAGCCAACTAACTTCTAGCAGTCTGTTCCTGAACCATTTTACAATTCTATTGGACCAAGGCTTGTTTTTAGCTGGGCAGTGATTTTCCTTAAGTTGACTTTGACATTTTTTAGTAGAGATGCAAACAGGTTGATTTTGGGTTGGATCATGAATAGTTTGTACCTTCTTTTCGTATTGGATCCTTTGGCTTTGGGTAAATGGGGCTCCATGCATCCCTTATGGTTGTGTTTATTGTGGATTTCTCGTGGTATGTCACCCCTACCAGCATACAGGGTCCTTTACCTTGCCCTTTTTTTTTTAAAAGATTGTCGCATTTGGTACCTCAAATCTTTTAATCTTGCTGCTAACATCCTGTATCAATAATTTTAAACCATGAACTACTCTTGGAGCTGATATTGAATCTTTCTCAAAAAAAATTAGTGATTTTACATCCCCCTCTGCATTTTAATTTACTAAATGATAGTGACTGTTCCAATATCTGTTAGAGAATTCAACTTTCAATTAAGAGTCATTTTGATTTACTTTGTTCACAGTCAAAATAACTATTGGTGATTTGAATGTTGGGAACAGAATAAGTTTCAGATATCTATTTCTTAGGATCTAATACCCACGCTATGTTGTAGGTTCATTATAAGCTTTACACCAAATCATAGAAGTGCACCTTGCTGTCCATAGGAAAAAAGGTGACCTGTAGCTTTAGCTCGCTGCTGGAACTCACACTTCTTGTGCAAAGCATTTGAATTATATAATACCAACCCAGCCAAAATGAGAATCTTGTCTTTATTAGCTCTTCTCTTGTAAACTTGGTTGACCATGGTTATTTACCACAGAATCATCTAAGTTGATATGAAGAAAACAGCTACTCTCTACACCTTGATCCATCATTATGCATGTATGGTTTTAATGAGCGCTCGTCTTTTCTTAATATTTATTTCTAAAAGTTCCCACATTTCAAGGGAGTCAAAGAATGATAGGTTCATTTTACTTTTTGAAAAATCAAGGACAATGCAATTGTATTCCTTGGTTCATGAAAAACAAAAAAGACCCATTCCTCCTAGCCAAAAGACTTTAGTTTGTGATGCAGACTGGGTAGGATACGACACCCTACTCAATCGCTTAGCGGAAGCAATAACACAAATAAGATGTCTGAATAAACTCCCGACGTGTCGAAGCTTTATAAATTTAATTCAGACGTCTAAAGTATGCAAAACCAATCCAAAAACTATGCTGAAATATCCCAAGAGACAACAATACCTGATACCGTATTCGGGTTTGATTGTGTTGAACCTGTAAAACAGCAAACAAATTGCTAGAAGGAACACATCTGAACCTCACAAAAATCAGCAACAAAACATTGGTTGCTTGGCAGTATTGCACTTTGAATGTTGGAGCTCCTTTCCAACTAAGTTGCTGTGTATGGAGGATGATTTCAACTCCACCCACTTGATCCTCTAAGATGCCTGACTCGGTCAGGACCAACAGCAGCAGCGCTTGACTCAGCCGATATGGAGATTGATTCACCAATCCTCCCACTCGTTCTTATCCTTCAGAACTTAATAACATACTGCAGAATCACTGCAATCAGTGTTGCTTGCCTTTCAATGAACATGTTGAAAAATAATTTTTTATTTTTCATATCATCGTCTAAATCTCTACCTAAAGTTGGTAATTACATGCTCTTAAATAGAAAAAACTACCGGCCCTAGACCTATTTTCGGAGCCGACCCTCTATTCTCCTAATACAGTTTGAATTCTAAATTCAAAAATAACAAGTCCGAAGTGTAATCAACATATAATTTCAAATCAAAATAAACTAAGTAATTTGCTGGCTGAAACTAAGCTAATTCCTAGCTAATCTAGGACATTCTAACCGACTGGGTTATTGGTATTAGCTGATTCACGCAAGTGAATTGCATGTTCAGATCATTGGGCTGATGGGCCTGCTAAGTTGGGCTTGACTTGCTGACATGGGCTTGGCTCGACTTGGACTTGAAGTGACCAAATTGCTCACACCCCCACCGGGATCAAACATAATTTTTTTTTCTCTCAACTTGGACACCGGACTTACTAATTTGCTAACATACCCTCTCGGGTCAAAATTACAATTTTGATTATGTCCACAGATGCCCGCATCAGTTTGATATGCACTAAGAGAAGTAGCAAGCTTCAAATGATGGCGAGGATTCAACTAAATGCTAGTCTATTTCTGTCCTCATATATGGTCAGAGAATGAAGCTTTTCAAATTGTATAAAAGAAATCTCAACATTCTCGGAATCCAAAGTGGAGACCTTAAGAACTTCCTACCTAGATTTTGTTAGCTTCGATAGTATATCCACCCTTTTACATTTGAAGTCACGTGATTTTGTGATTAGCATTACATTTAATGTGTTTATGAACTGGAATCAGGTTCTTCTGTCATGCAAATTGATGTGCTTATGAACTGTTTTTTAATTAATATCTGGTAGACTATTTATTCTCCAGTTAAATGTCAGTAACGGTTTTGCAGATGACCTTGCAGCAGAGTTCACAGATGCTCATAGTTGCAACCATGAAATTGCAGATTAAAGTCAAACGGCTGTCAATTTGGCAGTCAACCCTTGAAAAACAATTTTCCAAATCCAATTATGACTCTCTTAACTCTAAAAAGATAGGATAAATGACGTTGATGATGATGATGATATAAAGTTATCGTTTTCTAAAAAAAGATGATGTTAGCATTTTGTCCAATTCTTGATTGTGACTGTTCATTTATTTCTGCAATTCTATTCTGGATGCAGCAAGGGAAGGCATGGGCATATTCCATATAGGGATTCAAAGCTAACACGCATACTGCAGCCGTCATTGGGAGGGAATGCTAGAACTGCAATCATTTGCACGATGAGTCCAGCAAGAAGCCATATTGAGCAGTCCAGAAACACTCTCTTATTTGCAACGTGTGCAAAAGAAGTCGTTACAAGTGCACAGGTTAATGTTGTTATGTCTGATAAAGCTTTGGTAAAGCATTTGCAAAAGGAACTGGCTAGGTTGGAGAGTGAACTGCGATGCCCAGGGCCAATCATGCCCTCAATGCATTCTGATGTGCTGTTGAGAAAGAAAGACGCTCAGATTCAGAAGGTTAGCAAATAAAATTCAAATTTGAAGTTGTGACCATGCAAACCTTCACAGACATGCATGTTACACCATGTCATCGGCACACATGGACACATAGCAACTCAACCCCCTTAACCGAAAGGAAAAATAAAAGAAAGAAAGAAAGGACTGTGTTTTATTCTTGAATGAGATGCTTGTTTATGATGCGACTACCACACATAGACACCTACGATTGGGAAGTTATAAGGCTAGTTTCTATAATTATGGTTTATGTGGGGCCACCTGGGTGAGTTCTACTGCATGGTGGATGTATGGCTTGAAAAACATTGTTATGATTGGGGATAGAACAAAAGAAAAACGTAGATTGGATGGATCACTTTAAGTATGGTTTTGAAGGCTAGAAAGGTTTTAAGGGTTTTTTTTTTTTTTTAGCGGGAACAAAGAAATTTATATTAAAAGGAAAAGAGTACATAAACAATTATAGAAAGGGGGTCTAACATGATTAAACCCAAACAAGAAGAAGAAAAGGAAAAGAAGCAAGAAAACAGAAAGAACATAAAAGAAAATAAGAAGTCCCCCAAGAAGGTTTGAGGGTTTCTTTGGACATGAGCTTCATTCCCATGGTGATTTTAATTGGAACGGATCAAATTATGTGGGGATCTAACTCATGGAGGTACAGGTGTGTAAGAGAGGGAAGTATAGCAAAGGGAGATCATGTGACCAGTGCTCATGAACTCAAGTGATCATTAGGTTTGTATGTACACGTGCATGTGTGTAGGCAATGTTTTAGGGTGACCTCAATGAGAGACATTCTATGTGGGGTTCTTCTATAGCCAATACAAACCACGAACACCCAAATATTTCCCCACAAATTGATATATCCCAAATTGGCACCCATCACCCTCCTACATGGTAGAATTTTCAAGCCAAACCACATTTATTGGAGCCCTATATAACCATTAAGTTTGAACTTACATATTTATGGCGATGATGAGGGGATTAAGCTCAAATCTTGTCCACCTCTGATGCTTTTGGTAAAAATGTTCAATTCCATCAAGAGAAATAGAATAGTTGGCAAGTCCAAATAGGTTTACAAATGGACTAAAAAAGACATTACAACGTACAACAGAAGTAGGGCTATAATAACTGTACCAATTCTCTCTTAAATGAATCTCATGAGCACCAACAAACTCTTCAAATGAACTTCTGATCTGCTTGATTGCCTCTCTTCTCTTACTCCATGATTGGCATGCACATGACTGGGTCCTATAATTAAAAATTCTTGTAATGATTATATGGTTGAAATCTCACCCTGATTCTATCTATCTAATCCTATCACAGCCCTTTTGTCACCATCATTTAACCAAATGATTTTAATCCATCAGTGGGTATCAATTGGAAGATCTCAAATGGGGATGCCAGGACTTTCATTGGGTTAAAGGTGTCTTAAGGTTTTAAATCGGTCATAGGTTGGCCTTACTGTTGAAAAAATGACAGAAGGTGCAATTCTTGGTGCATTTTTTAGAAATTTCTTTATACAACTACATTTTGTGTTTTTGAGAGAGAGAGAGAGAGAGAGAGAGAGAAGCAGAGTTGCTTATTATACCACCTAAATGTTGGTGATCTGGCGGAGTTGCTTATTATACCACCTAAATGTTGGTGATCTGGCTTTTGGTTTTACAGATGGAGAAAGAGATTAAAGTGGTGACAGAGCAACGTGATCTTGCTCAATCTCGTCTTGATATTTTGCTTCAGTTTGTTGGACATGATCAAGCATCGAGACTTTGGGTATTTTGTGTTGTTATTTTAAGAAGCTAATTTTGCATCTTGATTTGTATACTTTAACTGACCTTAATCGCTTTCCTCTTTCAGGCAGAGTATGGTCATCCTATAGCATCCAATACACCAAATGTATTTGATTATGAACTTACAGAAAATAATGGCACTGATTGCGATGAACATGACCTACAGTTTTCTAACATCCCAAAAGAACAAATTGTGTTTGGTGATGACTCTCGAAGACCTTCAAGTAGTAGTTCTAGGTTTTCTGGTTCAGTTCCTCAGCAGGATGGGGTGGAGAGCGACACCAATGATGAATTTGAGGAACACTGCAAGGAGGTTCGGTGTATTGAGACACAGTCAAATACAAGTAGGAATGAAGTATCTAATGAGTTGCCGGACTATGCAAGAAATGAAAGGCTGCTAACTTTGGCATTGGGTGACAATGTGAACTCAACCGAACAGGAATTGGAGTCCACAGAGAAGAGAGATGAACACTTTAAACTAGTTGGTAAAGAATTTATGTATAGTGCACTAGGGCAGCAACTCCAGGATGTGCAAAAAACCATCAACAATCTTGTTGGACCCTTCTCTGATGAAGCATCTCCATGGCCCTCCATGGCAGATTTATCTAGCTCCAGAAACATGTACTTAACTAGAAGTCAAAGCTGCAGAACGACACTTATGACTAGCTCTTCTCTCTGGGCTCAAGGGGAAGAACAGAATGAGAACACACCACCAAGGGGGTTCGAGAAAGACTTCCTCAGAAGGCCTGAAAGCTTCCATGCAAGGCCTCGTGCATTAAATTATGGTGCAGAGATTGAAACACTATCAAGAAATGGTTCTATAACTTCTGAATGCAGTGCTATTGACATGCTAAAAATGCAGAATAGCAAGGTTGCTACTGAAGAAAACATAACCAGCATCCGTAGTTTTGTTGCAGGATTGAAGGAAATGGCTAAGCTCCAGTATGAGAAGCAACTAATTGATGAGCAGGTAAAGAGCTATTTTACCAACTGCTATCATCCTTTTTAATATCATGATGTATAGCTGATTGTCTTGGTCTTAAAGAATTTATGGTCTTCACGATCTACTACTGATTGACTTGGTCTTAAAGCAATTATGCTTCTCCTTCCAATACCTTTTATCTTTAGGGTGCTATTCAAGCTAATTTCGACCCTTATATTGGCAATGGTCTAAGACATTATCTTGGTAGAATAATGCTAAGACCTCCAGTCATTTCTTGAAGTGGGAATTTTGTCATCTGAGCATTCTTAATTAGCTTACAAGGTGAATCTGACCCCTTATAGATTTCAACAAATGTACTCCAAATGAGCCCCTCTAACTATTATGCTACCCACACTGTGACCGTTTTTAAATGATCTCGTTCATTGAAATTAGTTATTCTCATCATTGCTATTCTTTTCTTTCTGGTCATAAAAAGGTTACAATTTTTTCAACTCAAAATTTAGGAGGTTTGTCTTTGCATTAAATTCCTAGCAATTCTTAACTGCCCATCCCACTACTGTTGACATCCTTTAGCTACCTGTCCTAACCGACGAAGAAAGTGATTATTTCACATGGACTGATGTAGAATGCCCACTAGGCCATTATTGATGTTTCCACTTGGAAGGGCAACCTGGGAGGCACCTCATATCATGCACTCTTGTGACCTTGAAGCATGCCTCATTCGACAGTCAAGGTGCTAAGGGGTCTTAGAGCCTAAAGCACATTACAGATGTATTTTTTTTTCAGATCATTAACAAATTTTGTTGAATGCAAAGAGAAACTACACAACTGAGAAACAGGCTCAACAGGGATTTGGGTCACAATCAGTAAGAAATGCACTTATACAGAATGAAGATAAATGTACAACTTATGATTAGGTTACCCAACTCCCGTGGAATTGGTTAATTGAAAAACCACTGAAGGACACTATTGCCATAGCCCATTGTATCGTGTCTGGCTTGATCTTCTCTTCTGTGGCACTGCAACCTGTCAATGCTTTGTTCTGCATTCTTTGCCGAACAAACCATATGATGGCCAGCAGTACCATATTTGGCATTTTTGTGGGGAAGGGATTCAAACTACATCCCATAATCAGATCATGTTAGGAATGGAGGAGGTAGGACCTACTGAAGGTAGAAAAAAGATAGAAAATAAGGATCATATGGGGATCACAAAGAGACAATGCAAGATTAAATGAACAACGGAGATCACAAGGGGACAATGCAGGACTAAATGAACAACTGGTTTCTCACCTCTCCAACATAGATAGCAAACTTTTGTTGTAGAGAAGTTTTTGGCTCTAGATAATGGTCAGGAGTTTATTTAAAAAGGTTACCCAACAAAACTTTTGATGTCACCACTGGTTTCTAGATGTCCCATTAGCTTCTTTCTTCCATACTCTCTGATCCACCCTGTCAAACCTATTTTTGCTAGGTGCACTTAATTACATTAGACTATACATATATTCATTCATTTGCATTTATTTTAGAAGTTGTCAAAATGCAATGTTATTCATCTAAATACGAAAATGTATGGACAACAGGGTTTCCAGACATATTAGATAAAAATGAATTGGTATGTTATACCTATAAACAAGTATATCATATGTTTTTATACTTTTGAATTAAATCTTACTAGCTAATAATTCTTATCAACTAGAGTATCTTGACAAAACTAAAAGAGCGGCCTTATCATAGAAATGTTTTCCAAAAGAATTAGGCTAAGGTCAGACTGCCCTAGAGCTAGATGATGAACAAAATGATGGTCTAGTGCCTAGAGATGGCCTATGTATGACCTATGCATGCCTCCGAGTACCATGCATCTGATGGAACCAATCCATTTTCCTAGAGGGTGGATAATCATATTCTAAAATGTAGATTTTGAATTACCTCAAGAAGTTGCTTATTTATTTATCTCATAGACTTCACCATTTCAAAATGTGGCATGATCTAGGAATGTCAACTCCCTTGAGAAATTCCTCGTTCCTAGGAAACCATTTCCTATTCAATGGCAAAAGTCAAGTGTTTTAAAGAATATCATAGTTATATTTGTCTCATTGAAGATATTTGAGGAAATGGAGATGGCATCAATTGGTCTTGCTAATTGTTTCTTCTATAAGAATCTATCATTTCTTATAATATGTATCTTTCTTACTGCATTTTTTATTGAGCACGGATTCTTCTCTTTTAAGGGTATTCAGACGGGTGAACCACGGGATGATGAAGACCTTGGAACTGTAAAGACTTCAAAAGATGTAGGCGTGGATCCAATGCAAATTCCATTGGAATCTCCATCAAATTGGCCCTTGGAATTTGAAAGGCTACAGAGAGAAATAATTGAGCTTTGGTCTGATTGCTATACTTCCCTGATCCACAGGACTTACTTTTTCCTACTCTTCAAAGGTGATCCAGCAGATTCAATTTACATGGAAGTAGAGCTGAGGCGGCTGTCCTTTCTAAAGAACACGTTTTCTCAGGGAAGTCTCGGTAAACCAATCATGGTTGATGGCCGCATTGTTACACCAACAACAAGGTAGGTCCTGCCATCATTAAATTCTTTCATTATATCTCAGGCATCCATTTTTCTCATTCCAGTGCACTTCCTCATAACTTTATATTTCTAACATGAATGTCTTCGGACAAATGCAGCATGAGGGCTCTTCGACATGAGAGGGAGATGCTAAGCAGGCGAATGCAGAAGAGGTTCTCTGTGGATGAAAGGGAGAAACTTTACCAGAAGTGGGGCATTGGACTGGACACGAAGCAGAGGAGACTACAGTTGGCCCATCGCCTGTGGATTGAAACTAAGGACATGGACCAAATCACGGCGAGCGGCACAATTGTTGCAAGATTGGTAGGGTTTGTAGAGCCATCGCAGGCCACAAAGGAGATGTTTGGGCTAAGTTTTACACCTGGGAAGACTAGGACTAGCCGGAGAAGTTTAATCTGGAAAAACAGCTTATCCTCCCTATAGGTTTACTCCCAGTTTATCTGTCAGGTAAACTTTAACTAATTGCTGTGTTGGTTTTAATTCTTCTGATTTAATTCAGGAAGGTTTGTAAATTGATGATTATATTGATGTTCTACATTGTTTGATTAATATAGATTTTATTGTATCCCCTCTTCTCTACTAGTTAATTCCTCAAGTAGGCCTTTTTTGTGTACTTTGATTCAACTCTAACAGAGTGCACCAAAGAGACATTTAAGAGGTCAAACCAGATTGTGAAATCTGAGCATTGTAAAGTTATATAAAATCATCCCATTTCTTGTTTCTTTTTGTAGAAAGCCTAGGTCCTTCTATTTGAGCCCATTTTTAAGTCATTTTTTATTTTGAAATTTTCATGTTCAATGGTAAAAAAAAAACAACCCTTAGCTAAAATTTTGAAATGCTCTTTTTAACTTTTACCATGGTAAAGCCCTTAAAGAAGGCATAAGTTACCAAGTATCAGTATAATACAAGTGTAGAGTGTAGAGACTACATTTGGTGTCTGTCCTTTGACATTTTACAAAAATTTCTTGACCCATTAAAAGATGCGGTGAGCTACACATAGGATCAAATTTTAGTGAAAATTTAATTTCTAACAACTTGATAATAGTGGAGAAAATCACAACGTGTCTTCAAAAAATGACTTTTGGTGATTTTGATCATTATGATCAAGGGGTTGGAAATTCATTGGTTAGTTTAATGTCTAATGTCAATCTCATTGGTTAGTTTTTAATAGATTTCACAATAATTTTTTTAAAAGAAAAGGAAAGTGAACTAAGTTTACACATGCATATGACTAAATGGGCTGAAAAGTTTGGACTTCTTAATTCTTAAACTAATCCAATTAGTTAAGCTTGCTCCTTTACCTAAATGGGCGAAAAAAAAAAAATCAAGCCCAGCTAATTGGGCTATTATATGTGTTCAAGCATGTTTATTTATTACATGATTAAGTCAGACTTGAGGCATGTTTAGCCCATGAAATGGCTCATCATCCTATTTTTTTTTTCGGGTTCTAATGGTTAAGTTGTCCATAGATATTTTTAATTTTAGGCATCTACTCTTGTGACTGAAAGGGTGTTGGCTTAGACTGGATTTGTAGAGGAAGAAGTGCAAGGGAGAAATGCACCGTGATAATTGTGTGGGCTCCCCTTATTTGATCCCAGTTTTTGAACATTCAATTTAGACATCAAAAATCATAAAAATAACTATAAAAAGGAAAAGTGGAAAACACAATACTCCCTTTTTCCTAAAATACTTGTTCTACATGTATTTTAGAATTTTCCCAAATTACTTGTCCTATTTCTTTATTTTCACATTAAACTAAAGTTTTAACATTTTTGATGAGTTCCAAACCACCTTTTAACGTGATTGGAAGATGACCTTCTCTTATAAGCTTTGACTTGCTTATATGCAACATTCTATAATTATTTCCACCTTTGACTCTCATCGCTGGAATCATGCATTGTTGCATAGTTAGAAAAGGCTCACCGAGTACTAAATTAAGTTCATTAAGGGTTATTCATAATTTTACTATCTCAAAATCATTTATATCATTTTCGTATTAATTAAGAGAATCTATTAATAAACTTTTGGTGCACTATGTGCGAAAATGATCCTTAAAAAAGAGAAATAAAATTCAAAACAAGACAAGTATTTTGGGACGGAGGGATTATTATCATTTGTTCGTGTCATTGATATGTTTTGTTGTGTTTGGCCAACTTTGAATCCACAAATTTATTCTGGGTATTCAGGTATGTTCATCTCCTCTTGTCTGTGTCTTGCATTTTCAAAGAAGTGTTTGGCACGAAGTGTCAGTGCTAGAAGCTGAGAGAAGATAAATTTGAAACCATTTGGAGTTTATCTAACCATTGGATTTAAATTCATTCAAAATTGCCTCACCTTAAAATTCAGAGTTTTTGAAATCTAATGAACCTTGTTTTTTATTAGAAGCATCAGGAAAATACTTTTAAATAGTTTCCTTGTGAAATCAAGTGGAAAATTATTTATGATTTTTATCTCTTGTAAAACTAATGGACCCATTGTCCGATGGATAAAATAAATAAGTATTTAATTAGAAAAAGTTTCAAGTTTGTTCCATATATCTCATTGAGTCCATTTAACGATGAGTTCAGTAGTTTCACAAAATATAAAAAGATACATATTTGTATCTTTCCACTTAGAAATTAATAAATGATAGATTTTTAAACAGTGAGTTGTACATATCTCAAATAATATCATTTGAAGTCATCATTACCGCTAGGTTGATAGTATCTGATCATTCCTGTAAAGGTTAATATATATATATATTACATACACCATTTTTTTATATTTTTAAATAATAAAAGTGTCAAGTTAACTATCTTTTTAAAGTTTTGCTTGCTCTTGTTATGTTGTCAGTAGCGTGTTTCAGTTGTCAATAGTGCTTCCATTTTCGATTCTATTTATCTTTTAGAAATAAGTAAATAACACTAGAGTAAGCTTAGGCATTGGAAAAGTAGGACATTAGGAGATCACCTGCTTTGGAACCTACACTTATTCCATCTCTTAAACATATTGATTGCTCATGCTTCGATTGCATTCCTTTTGCTTGGTCTTTTTGTTCCTAGTTGATAGGGGAGTGATGGGAAAGGGCACAAGAACTATCCGGGCCTTCTCGTTAAAAAGCAAGATTTCTACGGTGACTCACTTATTTAAAAGAGCGATAACTGCAGATTTATATCTACTTCACTCTAGAACAATAAGGGGAGGGGTTAGATATTTTGAGTTTGTGTATTTAGAAGTTCATATTTTTGATGCGGGCATCTTAAGTTTATGAATATTGAAGTGAACAAAATACAAGATAAGGTTTAACGAGACTTAAACATCTCAAGTTCAATTGAATCCAAAAGGATAAGAAAATGAAAGTGCAATTTTAGTTTTATTGGAAATTCTAATTTTGTATAGGGTTTGATGTGATTAAAAATTATTAAATAAGATGTTTTGAGTGCATGTACTATTTTCATATAATCTCATCTCCATATATTACTTAATTATTTCTTAGAATAATGATTTTTGCACCGTCATCTTGCACAGACTCCATATTATTTTCCTATTTTATCCTTCCTCTTTCTCAATCTCTTTTTTCTCTCTCCTCTCTTTCCAATCCTCTCTTGCCAAAGGAAGAGGTTGCTTTGGAAGAAGACGGGAATACGAGCACCATTTGAAAAAAAGAACGACGTGAACGGGTTTGGAAATAAGAGCACCATATATATATAAATATATATAAATAAAAAGAAACAGATCATCTAACCATTAAATGAATTTTGACCATTTTTAATTAAATGATTGTAATTTAATTTTATAGGAGTAAAAAATATTAAAAATAACTAAATATGAGGAAATGAAATTCTAAGATAGTATTTAGTAAGTTGGGAGGAATTTGATTAATTTTATCATATTATTATATAAAATAGAGAAAATTCATTTAACATTGACTAAAAGTAGAAAAGGAAATTTTAGGTAATTTGATAATTTTAAAAGATACAATCGGGGTTCCTTTAGTATCTAAAAATAGAGAATTCTATATAAAAATTTATGAATTAAAATAATATATAGATATATATATATATATATATATATGGAGTGGTGGGACCCTATTCCCCTCTCACACTCTATTCTACCTTGTAAATTGGATCCCTACTCAATTTGAATCCATTTGGAGTTTTATCTTACCATTGGATTTAAATCCATTCAAAATTGCCCCAATTTTTTATTAATGATTTTAGAATCTTTAAAAATCATGACTTTTGAAATCTAACGGACCTTGTTTTTTATGAGAAGCATCATTTGTAAAATATCCTTTAAAATAAATCTTTTCTGCAATCAAGTGAGAAATTATATATGATATTTTATCTTTTGTGGATGAAATAAAAAGTATTTAATTAGAAATTTATAAAGTTTATCACATCTATATCATTTAATCTATTTAACAGTGGGTCCAATAATTTCACAAAAATATAAAAAGATACATATTTGTATCTGTACATTTAGAAATTAATTAATGACTTAGATTTTTAAACAGTGGGCTCTACATATCTCACTCAAATAATACCATTTGAAGTCATCCTTAGCAATAAGTTGACAACATTTGATCATTCCTCTAAAGCTTATAATATATTACGTTGGCCAATATTTTTTATTTAAAAATTGTCTAGCAAAATATTACAACTCTTCAATTCGTGATTGGTGAGTAAAAAAGAAAAAGTAAATTGAAAAAGTATCAAGTTCAAATCTAACATAGAGATCTAAAAGCATCAGATGGATTGCTTTTAACAGCGGAACTTGTTCTATTAACGGTTTGAATTAGGGGTCCAAAATTCAGTATCTATTGATATTTTTTTCTCTCTTTTTTTTTTTAAAAAAAAGGCCGATATCTGCCGAGATATCGGCTGATATTTGGACACCTGGTTTGAATCACTGAAACATAAATAGTTGTAAGTGAAGTAGCCAATTTCGAGATAGTAGTAATAATTGTGGTAAATCATGATAAATGGTTGGTTAACTTGTAATTGGTCTGTATTGATGTATTGGAAAACTTAGGTTAGAACATTTAGTGGTGTTTTTCTTTGTTTACATACCAAAAATATGGAAATGGAAATCCATGCATGAGCTACTGCATGCACGGAAAAAGAAATAAAAAATGCACTTTAAAGCAAAAAAATTAATTTTATTCATCATCTAAGTCAAGAATCACGATTGAGAAAGAAGATCTCAAAAAACTACAGGGCTTTTAAAGTCAAAGCCTAAGCCGATTTATAACTATAAAAGCCCCAGCCTACCTTTAAAGCCCGTTTATTTTGCACCTGGAATTGATTTTTATCTTTTAAAAAAAATTATTACGGACAATGAAAATCTAACTGTATAAATTGAAATATATATACTTAAATATTTACCATCATTTAAAATTTCATTCCAAAAAAAAAAATTTTACCCACTTGATCTTGATAGAAAAATATAGCATACGCCTTTAAAAAAATGGCATGTGATGATTTTGACGTTAAGATCGAATGATTAGAAATTAAATTTTGAGATAAATTTTTTAAGTCTTATTTCAATCTATACGGTTGGTTTTCAATTTATAAAATAAAAAATAAAAAGGTCTTCCCTTCTAAAAAAAATCTCCCATTTGGCACCGGTATTTGGGAAGATTATGCCAAGCAAGATGGGGATGAAAGAAGAAAATTCAATAATATATTATTAATAACTATATTTAACTAAAAAATTTAGGTATAGTAAACATTCAAAATTGACACTTTAGATATTCTTATATGTGGTATGTTAAAAGCTAGGTCTAATTTTATAATAAAAATTAAATAATGAATGAATTATTATAAAAAAAAACATTAACTTCTTAAAAATAAGTTCTATTCAATTATTTTATTCTTTGATCTTGCAAAATAAAATTAAACCATTAATTAAATACTCTTACTCATCATGATCGATCCAACAATGAAAGTATAT
Organism: Chimonanthus praecox; assembly: GCA_022113865.1. Lineage (NCBI taxonomy): Eukaryota > Viridiplantae > Streptophyta > Magnoliopsida > Laurales > Calycanthaceae > Chimonanthus > Chimonanthus praecox. The sequence continues at coordinate 49,159,388 of CM039093.1, read as the reverse complement.
AAAATAAATAGCAATGAAAATTAAATCTATATTTTAAAAGAAATATTTGTTTATTACTTACATTTATTATTAGCTAAAACGTTATTAGTAATTTCAAAAAAAATTACTAATGTCTAATAAAATTACTTTCGGCAGACTCTTGACGGAAAAAATGTGATAAAACAACGAAATGTCTATGAAATTACTTTCGGTGGTTGACACATTTATAACCTTTGCTGTAACTCAATAAAACCAATTATCTTTTATGAAATATATTTAAATCATATTAGACTTTTAAAAGAAAGTATCGAGGTGAGACCACGTAATAAAAATTGGCTGATGTATTCGTCTGATCGATCTTCACACAAGAGGTCGACTATAATATTTTCAGCTTTTCAGTTAAAATCGATCGGACAATTACAGAAGATAAATCGAACGATTTTATATAAGTATAAGATCGATTGGACAAATGTAAATGAACTGTCTGTTCAATCGAACGATTATATACGTATAAGATCGATCGGACGAAAGAAAAATGGTAATTTCACTAAAAAAAATTGAGAAAATGGGTATGACTAGTCAAAATTTAATTCTATTCATCATCCAAGTCTAAGAATCACTATTGAGAAAGAAGATCTCAAAAAACTATACGGCTTTTAAAGTCAAAGTCTGATCGTATTTATATCTATAAACCTCAAGTCTAAGGCCATTTATTTTGCACTTGGCACTATTTTTGTCTTTTAAAAAAAATTGTTATGTACATTGAAAATCTAACCGTACAAATTGAAAAGTATATAATTAAATATTTATCATCATTTAAAATTTCGTTCCAAAAAACAATTTCTACTCACTTGGTCTTGATAGAAAAAATAGCAAATATCTTTTAAAAAATGACGTGATGATTTTGACCGTTAAGGTCGAATGACTAGAAATTAAATTTTGAGATATTTTTTTTAATTCTTATTTCAATCTATACGATTCGATTTTCAATTTATAAAATAAAAAAGTCTTCCCTTTTAAAAATTTCTCCCACACCATTATTTGGGAAGATTTTGCCAAGTAAGATGGGGTTAAAAGCAAAAAATTCAAAAAATAATTATTATATTACACTATTACACTTTAGATATCTTTTATACAAAAAGGTCTCAAAATAAAAAAAAAAAAATAAAATAAATAAATTCTTAAAAATAAGATCTATTCAATTATTTTATCAAAAAAAAATTAAACAAAATTAAATACTCATCATGATCGATTGAAAAAAATCTATATTTTTAAATTTTAATATTTACATTTATTATTAGCTAAAACGTTATTAGTAATTTCGAAAAAAAAAAAATTTGTGTCGGTCGATCTCGTTAAAATAACTTAGTGCATAAAGCATTTGAAATTCAAAATTTTAGGGTAAAGCGAGGACTCAACCTAAGTACTTGTTCTTCTCAACGGCTTTATAAAACGTGTCTCTCCTGCAAGAGAGAGATTGTCTACTTTCATCGAGAGTAAAATTCTGAGAAAGATTTTCTTGAAAGATCATTTGAAATTCTAACAGAGATTTTTTTTATTTCCAGAGAGATCATTTTGAAATTCTGATAGAGATTTGTCTACTTTCACTTCTGTAAGAAATTGAAGAGATGGGAAAGGGTAGAATCCAGATCGCCAGAATCGAAGATCGCAAGAAGCGGCGTGCCTGTTTCACGAAGAGGTGTGCCGGGCTTTTCAAGAAGGCTTCAGAGCTTAAAACTCTCAGCAGATCCGACGTTGCCGTTGTCGTCTTCGATTGCGATGATAAACCCTACGTCTTTGGCCTCCCCAGCGGTGCCAAAAATGTCTTCCGCCGTTTCCTCACCAAGGTTAGCGGTTCTCCTCCTGCTGCGGATGAACAGATGACGCCGGACTCTGCTGTTTCCAATCTCGTCTTGCAACTTGAAGTCGAAGAGGGTTATGTCGTCACGGAGGAGAAGAAAACCCAATTGGGTGCGATTGGGAAGCGGGTTGAGATTGAAGACATGGATGATTTAGACGAATTGGAGGAACTGCAAAAATGTTTGAATGAGAGGAGGGGGGTGTTGCAGGCACAGGGCAAACAGCAACAATCCAGTCCATCGGAGCCGGCCATGTCCGATCAAGTGAACAATATCTATTGTGGCCAAGAAACGTTGGGACCTGTCTGTGATGATGCTGCCACAGTTTTCTGTAAAGCCGACAATCCAATGCAGGCGATGGTGGCTGTCTCCGAGCCATCTGTTTCATTCACCTCTGAGTTTGTTGATAGCAGTTTTTTTTATGGGCTTCCTGATTATTTTTCCTGAATTTTTACCCTCTTTCTTTATGGGGTTCGACTTGTTCTTCAAGTCTTCTACTGACATTCTTAAAGGATACAATGAGATTTTGTAAATTTTACTGCTGATCAATTTTGCTGAAACTGAAAATCATCACTGTTCAAATTAACATTTGACAAATCTATTATCAATAATATTTTTAGAGATTATATCATCAATACATTTGGTGTTGTCTATGTTTTACTGCCTTTTTTTTTTCTGGTTCTATTTTTTTGTTAATCACTTTCATTTATCTGTTCCAAATGAGCCCCTCTAACCATATGCTACCCACACTGTGACCTTTTTTAAATGATCTTGTTGATTGAAATTAGTTATTCTCATCATTTCATTCTTTTCCTTCTGGTCATAAAAAGGTTGCAATTTCTTTTTTCAGATCATTAACAAAATTTTGTTGAATGCAAAGAGAAACTACACAACTGAAAAACAGGTTCAACAGGGATTTGGGTCACAATCAGTAAGAAATGCACTAATACAGAATGAAGATAAATGTACAACTTATGATTAGGTTATCCAACTCCCATGGAATTGGTCAATTGAAAAACCACTGCAGGACACTATTGTTTGGCTTGTTTTTCTCTTCTTTAGCACTGCAGCCTATCAATGCTTTGTTCTCAAAGACTCTTCTTCTGCATTCTTGCCAAACAAACCATATGATGGCCAGCAGTACCACGTTTGGCATTTTTGTGGGGAAGGGATTCAAACCACATCCCATAATGAGATCATGGAAGGAATGGAGGAGGTATGGACAACAGGGTTTCCAAACATATTATATAAAAATGAATTGGTATGTTATACCTATAAACAAGTATATCATATGTTTTTATACTTTTGAACTAAATCTTACTAGCTAATAATTCTTATCAACTAGAGTATCTTGACAAAACTAAAAGAGCAGCCTTATCATAGGAATGTTTTCCAAAAGAACTAGGCTAAGGTCAGGCTGCCCTAGAGCTAGATGATGAACAAAATGAAGGTCTAGTGCCTAGATATGGGCCTATGTGTGACCTATGCATGCCTCCAAGTACTATGCATCTGATGGAACCAATCCATTTTCCTAGATGTAGATGTTGAATTACCTCAAGAAGATGCTTCTCATATATTTATGTCACAGACTTCACCATTTGAAATATGGCATGATCTAGGAATGTCAATTCCCTTGGTAATTGAATTTCACAGACTTCACCATTTCCTATTCTATGGCAAAATCCAAGTGTTTTAAAGAATATCATAGTTATATTTGTCTCATTGAAGATATTTGAGGAAATGGAGATGGCATCAATTGGTCTTGCTAATTGGTTCTTATATAAGAATCTATCATTTCTTATAATATGTATCTTTCTTACTGCATTTTTCATTGAGCACGGATTCTTATTAAAAGATGATGAAGACCTTGGAACTGGAAAGACTTCAAAAGATGTAAGCGTGGATCCAATGCAAATTCAATTGGAATCTCCATCAAATTGGCCCTTGGAATTTGAAAGGCTACAGAAAGAAATAATTGAGCTTTGGTCTGATTGCTATACTTCCCTGATCCACAGGACTTACTTTTTCCTATTCTTCAAAGGTGATTCAGCAGATTCAAATTACATGGAAGTAGAGCTGAGACGGCTGTCCTTTCTAAAGAACACGTTTTCTCAGGGAAGTCTCGGTAAACCAATCATGGTAGATGGCCGCATTGTTACACCAGCAACAAGGTTCCTCATAACTTTATATTTCTAACATGAATGTCTTCGGACAAAATGCAGCATGAGGGCTCTTCGACATGAGAGGGAGATGCTGAGCAAGCGAATGCAAAATAGGTTCTCAGTGGATGAAAGGGAGAACCTTTACCAGAAGTGGGGCATTGGACTGGACACGAAGCAGAGGAGACTACAGTCCCATCGCCTGTGGACTGAAACTAAGGACATGGACCAAATCACAGTGAGCGCCACAATTGTCGCAAGACTGGTAGGGTTTGTAGAGCCATCGGAGGCCACAAAGGAGATGTTTGGGCTAAGCTTCACACCTGAGAAGACTAGGACTAGCCGGAGAACTTTACTCTGGAAAAATAGCTTATACTCCCTATAGGTTTACTCCCAGTTTATCTGTCAAAAGGAAGTGGTGGTGTCTCAGGTAACTTTAAGTAATTGCTTTGTTGATTTTAATTCTTCTGATTGAATTCGGGAAAGTTTGTAAAGTTTACTTAGGTTAGCTACATGGTGGGTTTTTTATCCAATTAAAGAACAAATTGATGATTATTATTGATGTTCTACATTGTTTGATTAATATAGATTTTATTGTATCCCCCCCTTCTCTACTAATTAATTCCTCAAGTAGGCCTTTTTTGTGTACTTTGATTGTGAAATCTGAGCATTGTAAAGTTATATAAAATCATCTCAGTTCTTGTTTCTTTTTGGGTCACTAACCTTAAAGAATGCATAAGTTACCAAGTATTAGTATAATACAAGTGTAGAGTGTAGACCCTCCATGCCAAACACTTCTTCGAAAATGCCAGGCACAGGTAAGAGGAGAAGAGCATACCTGAATACCAAAGATTAAATTTGATGATTGAAATTTGTATCAAATATGGAAATAGAGACAAATATGTTTTCTCAATGTAATGGGGAGAGAGACCCTCATTCACTGTATATATAGGAAAAGATGAATTATAAATAAGGAAGAGAATTTAATTACAATGTAACCCCAATATTGTAAATGGGGAAAGTTCTATTCTAGGAATGTATAACAGCTCATTTGACACTCCCCCTCAAGTTGGAGCATATATGTCGTCTATGCCCAACTTGCTAAGTGAGTTGTGAAAAACTCTGCCTGTAACTGCTTTGGTGAGAACATCTGTAAGTTGATCTTCAGATTAACGAATGATACGTCAATGATCTTCTCCTCGAGTTTTTCCTTGATGAAATGTCTGTCAATTTCAATATGCTTGGTTCTATCATGTTGCACTGGATTATGTGCAATGTCTATTGCGGCCTTGTTATCACAATGCGGTTGCATGACACGTTGGGGTTTGAATCCCAAGTCACCCAACAATTTCTTTATCCAGAGTAGCTCACATACTCCGTGCACCATACCCCTATATTCTGCTTCAACACTTGATCTTGAGACCACTTTCTGCTTTTTACTTCGCCAAGAGACCAGATTGCCTCCCACAAAGGTAAAGTATCTAGAAGTAGATCTCCTATCAGTAACAGAACTAGCCCAGTCTGCATCAGTGTAACCCTCAACATCTAGGTGACCATATCGTGAGAACATCAAACCTTTTCCAGGAGCTGACTTCAAGTATCTCAGAATTCGGGTTACAACCTCCATGTGGGCTTCACTTGGTGCATGCATGAACTGACTCACCACATTTATTGCATATGCTATGTCAGGTCTGGTATGAGATAGGTAGATTAACTTACCCACAAAGCGTTGATATCTTTCTTTGTTAGTGGGTACCTGATCAGGATATTCACCAAGCTGGTGATTCAACTCCATTGGAGTATCTGCTGGCTTGCTGGCTAACATTCTAGTTTCAGTCAAGATGTCAAGAATGTATTTCCATTGTGATAGAAATATTCCTTGTTCTGAACGATCCACTTCAATGCCTAAGAAATACTTCAGAGCACCAAGATTTTTCATTTCAAACTCACTTTCCAAATGACGCTGTAATGCTGCCTTTTCCTCTGGGTCATTCCCTGTAACTACCATGTCATCAACATACACAATAAGGGCAGTGACCTTACCTTTCTTATGTTTCAGGAAAAGAGTATGATCTGAGTTACTTTGCTTGTATCCGAAATTCTTTATTGATTTGCTGGACCTTCCAAACCATGCTCTAGGTAATTGTTTCAATTTATAAAGAGACTTTCTCAGTTTACACACCATGTTACTCTGACTGAACCTCATCTTACATCTTGGAGGAAGGTCCATATAAACTTCTTCTTCTAGGTCGACATATAGGAATGCATTTTTTAAATCAAACTGGTGTAATGACCAGTCAAGGTTTGTTGCAAGGGAAAGGAGCACTCGAATTGTGTTGATTTTGGCTATAGTAGCAAAGGTCTCCCCATAGTCAATCCCATAAGTTTGAGTGTAATCTTTCGCCACTAGTCTCGCTTTGTATCGTTCAATGGTGTCATCTGCCTTGAATTTTACTATATATATCCATCTGCAACTTACTGTTTTCTTCCCTTTAGGAAGGGTAGTCATCTCCAACGTGGAATTTTTCTAGAGGGCCTCCATTTCTTCATTCATTGCTTGAGTCTACTTGGGATGAGTTAGAGCGTCCTGAACATTACTTGGAATAGATACAGTGGATGATTGACATACAAATGATACACATGACGGAGACAACCTATGTAGAAACACATGATTAGCAATAGTGTATTTAACCTTTGCTTTAGGGTCAAGGTCATATTGTTGTTTAGGGATACCTCTAGTCATACGAGGGGGTAACTGATAACCTGCATTTCCTGTATGACTCGACTCAGGTAAAGTGATTGAGTTTGAGTGTTTAGGTACCTGTGTCGGATCTTCAGGACCTGATTGGATGAGAGGTGGTGGTACTGTAGGATGAGCTGTAGGAGGGAAATGATCCGACTAAGTCTCTTGCTCTTGTTGCATCACTGTAGTTGGTGGGTCAGTAGTCATCACCACATCCTCAGGTGTTGGCTGATGCTGGTCTGACACAGTCTGTGAAACTTGGTAGATCTGATTCTGAGTACCTTCTGCAAATATAGAGCGCTTCCCCTGCAGGGGATGCTTAGAATCTTCCCCTGAGTAATAGAATTCACTCTCGTGAAAAATAACATCTGCTGTAACGTGCAAAGTCTGAGTAGGGGGATGGAAACACTTATAACCTTTATGAGTGGCAGCATACCCCACAAAGACACAACGTAGGGCACACGGATCAAGTTTACCACGCTGGTGCGAATAGACCTGAACATAAGCAACGCAACCAAAAACACGTGGTTCGAGATTTTGTGTGGACGGTAAGGTGAGGAGAGTGGTCAATGTCTAGAATGGAGTCTGATACTGAAGGGTACTGGATGGTGTTCTATTGATGAGATAAGCAGCCGAACAAAGAGCCTCTCTCCAAAAATGATGGGGTATATGTGCCTCAAATAAAGAGGCATGAACAACTTCAAGAATATGACGGTTTTTACGTTCTGCTACACCATTCTATTGTGGCGTATAGGCACATGTAGTTTGATGAACAATACCATGATGGCTCAAAAAATTACGGAGGTCATTGTTGACAAACTCGCCGCTATTGTCTTACCGAAGTGTTATGATCTTCTTATCAAATTGAGTAGCAACATATTGATGAAATTGTTTGAATTTCGCGGGGATGTCGCTTTTCTGCTTTATAGGGAAAACTCATGTCATCCTGGTGCAATCATCTATAAATGTCACAAACCACTTAAACCACTAATTGTAGAAACTCGTGACGGTTCCCAAACATCAGAATGGAAAAGCATAAAAGGCATAAAACTTTTATTCAATCTTAATGGATAAGAAATGCGATGACTTTTCACCAAAATACAAGTGTCACAATGAAAGTCTAATTCAGCAAAATGGAAAAACAAATCTGAAAATAAAAATTTTAGATAACCAAAAGAAGCATGCCCTAATCGTCTATGCCACAACCAAATTGCTTTCATCCGGACTGACTCGTCTCCTCGAACATGATGTGTTTGACCCAATCTCTTACTGCAGTCTTCTGTTAAGTCCAAATGGTACAACTTGCCCCTCCTAGTACCACATCCAATCACGGCCCTGGTGAGAAGGTCCTGAAACAGACAATACAAGGGCCAAAAACACACAGTATAATTAAGGGAATCAATGATTTGAGGAGCATATAATAAGTCATAATCGAGTGATGGGACAACCAAGACATAAGAAAGACTTAATGATGATGTAAGAGATAGTGACCCTTCTCCTAGAACGGGAGAGGTGGTTCCATTGGCACTGGTGACATGTGTTTGGTTTGATGGTTTGAGAGCGTGTAACCTAGTAAAACTAGAGGTCATGTGATCAGTAGCGCCAGTGTCAATAATCCATGATCTATTACCAGTAATTGAAGATGTGCAAGGGGAGATACCTGAGGTAGCCAAGGCCGTGGAGCCGGATGTACCTGGTGGATGGTCGGATGGAATCTCCCGGGATAACGCAGCGGATGCGACTGATGTTCTGCTCGACTCTCTCTTTCGTCCATTGTGAACCCATCCTTCTGGATAACCAATGATCTCATAACAGCCTTTAATGGTATGGTTAGCTAAACCACATTTGGTACACTTCATTGGAGGTCGGCTACAAGTAGAGGCGGAGTTCAAAGGGGTGACCGAGATGGCTTGAACCGTGCGGCAGCCAAGGCGGTGGCATCTAATGAAACACCAATGTCAGACATGGTACCCTGTCGGCTACTCTCTCGTTTAATATGTGCATAGAGTGCCTCAAGTTCAGGTTTAGGGTCCATCCTCAAAATCTCTCCTCGAATTTGATCAAAGTTCGTGTCCAAACCGGCAAGGAAAATATAAACGCGGAGACGGTCAATCTCCATGCGTGTAGTTTCAATGTCGGCCGGATGCTGCATATGGCTGGGGCATAATTGATCAAGCTCCTGAAATATCTCAGTGAGCTCACTGTAACAAGCGGTAATAGGCGCTCCATTCTGTGTCGTCTTAAATGACCTTCTGTGTAGATCAAAAAACTTCGCCTCATCGGAACCATCAGAGTATGTTTTCTTGATTGCATCTCAGACCTGCTGTGTTGTGTCATAACGGATAAACCGTTTCATCTGAATGGGTTGCATAGCATCGAATAACCAACTCTTGACTTGACAATCCGATGCACGCCATTTGTTGTATGTCAGGTCTGTGGCTGCAGGCTTGGTCATATCACCGGTCAAGTGATCATGTTTCTCTCGTCCGGCAACCTTCATCTCTATAACTTGGTGCCATAGGGAATAATTGTGGTTGTCCAGTTTGATTCCAGTGGAGAAAGTGGAAGTGTCTCCGTGAACATTGACAATGTGAGGGGGAGGATTTGATCCACCAACACCCTTGGAGTCGTCCGCAGTTGTCATTGGAGTTGTTGATTGGGCCTGTTGTGGCTGGGCTTTGCGGACGAACCTGTGTCAAACTGGGCCTGTTTCAAACTGGGCCTACTGATGGGCCTATATCAAAGTGGGCCTACTGACGGGCTTGTAGATGGGCCGATGTTGCAAACTGGGCCAGGCGGGCTGGAGAGAGAATCCGACGTCTGTTGATGATTCCGGTGTCTGTTGCAGTGTCCGGCGTCCCCGAACTGCGGCTATGTGCGCCGTTCGACCGACACTGATCTGGCCGTTTCCTCTGTGCAGATCTGAGAAATTAGATTGGGGTTCGGCCTCTGTCTGCCGGCTCTGGTTCCTTTGGCTGATTTTCGATCTGGTTTGCAACCGATGGATTGAAGGGAACTCTGAACCGAGAGACACTGAAGCCAAGAAATCCCCTTTCGGTTCGGCTGCTGCTGCTCCACGTCCGGCTGAGTTCTGCTGGCAGATTTGCTCAACCCGTGAACAGAGATCTGGAGAATAGTGGCTGCCGGATGTGAGCAGATCGGGCTGCTGCTGCGGAAGCGTGATCTGGTGAAGGGCAGATCTGGGAATGGCGATGGGGCACACCGAGAAGAACTGGATCTGGGTTCAGATCGAGATTGAAGGGAATGGGTTCAGATCGGGATTGAAGGGAACCACTTCACCGATCTGGGTTTGAATGGACTGAGTTTGTATGTGGGCAGAGGCGCGGCGGAATCGTGCGCCGGCTGGAGGATCGGGACGTCGCTGCTGGCGGATCTGGTACTGTGAACGGCGATGGGGCAGACGACGGGAGATAGGAGAAGGCGGGAGGTGGGGAGACAAATATCAAATATGAAAATAGAGACAAATATGTTCTCTCAATGTAATGGGGAGAGAAACTAATTCACTGTGTATATAGGAAAAGATGAATTACAAATAAGAAAGAGAATTTAATTACAATTTAACCCCAATATTGTAAATGGGAAAAGTTCTATTCTAAGAACGTATAACAGTTCATTTGACAATTTGATCGTAATTGAGTTACCGAAGCTGCAATGGGTTTTAAAACTAACCTCATTTCATTTCCTGTGGCTGAGATATTGTAGTAGATGAGTCCACTAACCTTAAAACTTCATCAAGATTAGTGGAGGCAATTGAGTTGGACTTCCTGCTATAGTTGCCACCATGAGACAATTATGGAAAATCCAACACAGTTGAGAAATTCAGCCAACTGGAGTAACATTGATCGTACTTAGTATCTCAGTTTCAAATTCAGGGAATACAGTGATGAGATTGAGGGATTTGTTGAGATTTTCTGTGAATTTTCGAGGGCAGAGAAGGGTTGAAAGGCTTTTAGGAAAATGGGAGGAAGAAGGTGAAATGAAGGGAGAGAAGAAGATGATGGATTCAAAAGAAGGTTGCTTTGGAAGAAAGACGAGAATGAGAGCACCATTTGAAAAAAAGAACGACGTGAATGGCTTTGGTAGGTTTTTTTTATTTGTGATGTTTTCCTCGAGTCGGATAAAAAAAAAAAAATTAAAAAAATATATATATATATATATATATATATATATATATATATATATATATATAATATAAAAGAGAAATTATCTAACCAAAAAATGAATTTTGACTTTTTTTATTAAATGATTGTAATTTACTTTTATATGAGTAAAAAATATTAAAAATAACTAAATATGAGGAAATGAAATTCTAAGATAGTATTTAGTAAGTTGGAAGGAATTTGATTAATTTTATCATATTATTATAAAAAATAGAGAAAATTCATTTAACATTGACTAAACGTAGAAAAGGAAATTTTAGATACAACCGGGATTCCTTTAGTATCTAAAAATAGAGAATTCTATATAAAAATTTATGAATTAAAAAAATATTCTCTATGAAAATTTGACAATATTACTTGCACGAATCCTTTATGTACGGTGACTATTTAGACACCTCATTTTCTTTTAAGAGACCTTATTTCAAAATATTGTATGAAAATTATTATTTTGTCCTTCAATTTTTTAAAAAAGATGATTCCTCCACACAAACATGAGGGGCAAAATGATAATTTCACATGAAATTATGAAATAGGGTGTCTCCTAAGAGAAAAGTTGGGTGTCTAAATAGCTACCCTTTATATACAAGGTCCCATGGACGAGAAAGCTGAAAGCTGAAATTGGTCTTACCCCTCTCACACCCTATTCTACCTTGTAAATTGGATCCCTACTCGATTTGAATCCATTTGGAGTATTATCTAACCAGTGGATTTAAATCCATTCAAAATTGACCCATTTTTTCATTGATGATTTTGGAACCCTTAAAATTATGACTTTTGAAATTTAACGGACCTTGTTTTTTATGAGAAGCAGTAAAATATCTTTTAAAATGGATCTCTTCTTAAATCAAGTGAGAAATTATATATGATTTTTAATTAACAGTGAGTCCAACCATTTCACAAAAATATAAAAAGATACATATTTGTATCTTTACATTTAGAAATAATAAATGATTTAGATTTTTAAGCAGTAGGTTCTATGATTCTGAGCCGGGTAGTGTTGAAGCGGCAGCGCCTCAAAGGGGCTGGTCATTACAGATTTTTATCTTTTTTTAAAAAAAATTGTTATTTACAATGAAAATCTAACCGTACAAATTGAAATATATATACTTAAATATCTACCATCATTTAAAATTTCATTCCAAAAAACAATTTCTACTCACTTGATTTTAATAGAAAATATATAGCATACGTCTTTAAAAAATGGCGCATGATGATTTTGACCGTTAAGATCGAATGGCTAGAAATTAAATTTTGAGATAAAATTTTAAGTCTTATTTCAATCTATACGGTTGGATTTTCAATTTATAAAATAAAAAATAAAAAGGTCTTCCCTTCTAAAAAAATTCTCCCATCTGGCACCAGTATTTGGGAAGATTATGCCAAGCAAGATGGGGATTAAAGTAGAAAAATTCAATAATATATTATTAATAACTAAATTTAACTAAAAAATTTAGGTATAGTAAACATTCAAAATTGGCACTTTGGATATTCTTATATGTGGTATGTTAAAAGCTAGGTCTAATTTTATAATAAAAATTAAATAAATGAATGTGTAACGATCCGACCTGACCTGAACTCATGTGATAGTCGTTTCGTTTGGGCTTCGCATACAAGCGAGCCCATATGGATTTGTTCTTGGGCCCCGGCCCAAAACAAGTCACACAAGAGCTGAAGTGGGTGGCCTCAAATAAACCCACTCTATATTTCCTTCACTACCGATGTGGAACTCCCCACATCGGTTACTAGTGTGCTTACAGGGGTATCACAATCACCCCCCGAAAGGCCTCGAGCCGCCTCCAGCTCGACTCGACCCAGCTCAGCAACACCAGGGAAGGAGGAAAGCCCATACAGTCCGAGTGTAGAACCCGAAGCTTTGATACCAAATTGTAACGACCAGACCCGAACACAGGACTTAGGGTCCAACTCAGTGTGATATTATCCACTCTGGGCCTCGTACACAAGTGAGCCCGCATGGATTTGCTCTTGGGTACGAGCCCACAAGGCCCGGCTCAAAACGCTTCATGCAAGATTTGAAGTGGGTGGCCTCAAATAAACTCACTCTATATTTCCTTCACTATCGATGTGGGACTTCCCACATTGGTTACTGGTGTGCTTACAGGGGCAGGGTATCACATAATGAATTATTATAAAAAAATTAACTTCTTAAAAATAAGTTCTATTCAATTATTTCAGTCTTTGATCTTGCAAAATAAAATTAAACTATTAATTAAATACTAAGTTACTCATCATGATCGATCCAACAATGAAAATATATAAAATAAATAGCAATGAAAATCAAATCTATATTTTAAAAGAAATAATTTTTTAATTATTTACATTTATTATTTGCTAAAACGTTATTAGTAATTTCGAAAAAAATTACTAATCTCTAGTGAGATTACTTTCGGCGGCCTCATGACGGAAAAAATGTGAGAAAACAACGAAATGCCTAATGAAATTACTTTCGGTGGTTGACACATTTCTAACCTTGCTGTAACTCAATAAAACTAATTATTTTTTATTAAATATATTTAAATCATATCAGACTTTTAAAAGAAAGTATCGAGGTGAGACCACGATAATAAAAATTGGCTGATGTGTTTGTCCGATCGATCTTCATACAATAGGTCAACTGTAATATTTTCAACCTCTCAGTTAAAATTGATCAGACGATTATAGAGGATCAATTGAACGATTTTATATCAGTATAAGATCGATCAGACGAACGTAAATGAACTGTCTGTTTAATCGAACGATTATATATGTATAAGATCGATCGGATGAAAGAAAAATGAACTGTATGTTCGTTCGATCGAAAAAATATTAAAGGGTAAAATGGCAATTTCATCCCAAAAAAGGAAATCCCTTGCCTACTCATAGGAAAATAGGGTGTCTATATGGCTAGTCAAAATTTAATTCTATTCATCATCAAAGTCAAGAATCACTATTGAGAAAGAAGATCTCAAAACTATAGGGCTTTTAAAGTCAAAGTCAGAGCCTATTTATATCTATAAAACCTCGCGTCTGCCTTTAAAGGCCATTTATTTTGCACTTGGCACTGATTTTTGTTTTTTTAAAAAAAATGTTATGTATATTGAAATTCTAACTCTACAAATTGAAATATATTTACTTAAATATTTACCATCATTTAAAATTTTATTAAAAAAATAATTTCTATCCCACTTGATCTTGATAGGAAAGATTATGCCAAGTAAGATGGCGTTAAAAGCAGAAAATTCAATTAAAAAATTAGGTACAGTAGACATTCAAATTTGACACTTTAGATTTTCTTTTATGTGGCACAGAGAGATCATTTTGAAATTCTAGCAGAGATGTTTTTTTTTTATTTCCAGAGAGATCATTTTGAAATTCTGATAGAGATTGTCTACTTTCACTTCTGTAAGAAATTGAAGAGATGGGAAAGGGTAGAATCAAGATCGCCAGAAGCGGCGTGCCTGTTTCACGAAGAGGTGCGCCGGGCTTTTCAAGAAGGCTTCAGAGCTTAAAACTCTCAGCAGATCCGACGTTGCCGTTGTCGTCTTCGATTGTAGCACGGGTGACAGAGTCTTCCTCTCCCAGCCGACTCATGACTTTCCTTCCCGATCCCGTCTCCTACGGAGGTGGTAGATGCAATCCCGGACTCTTCTTGGTTCAGCCGACTTATTCCCACTTTATAAGGAGTTCCTCAGATGGGATTAGGGATAGAGATATACAGATTTTGCTAATCCCTTTTCTACTCTCGTTCCTCTTCTCCTTCTTTCTCTTTCTTCTCTCTTCTGAGACGGCGGGACTGATACTGTCCTTCTCTTTCTTTCTCTTCCTCTTCTATTATGCTGCAGATCTTACTGTCCAGAGAAAGCCTGTTGCCGCTTGGATCGACGCCTGCAGATTCAGCCAGGCCCCTTTTTCTTCTTGTTGCTGCTCGCATTGCAGCCAGCATCTTCCTGCTACTCAAACAGATCTGATCTGCTGCTCATCTGAGGTCGTCCTGATCATTGCTACCACCTGCCCAGATTTCATGTTCGCTGTTTGCTGCCCCTTTGATTGCTGATTGGAACCTCTGCATCGGCGTATCTGCTGCCAGTGTTCTGCTTTGTTGCTGTTCTGCTGCTGTTTGGACCGTCGTCCCTGCATGCTCTGCTGTTCACGAGAAGCCCATCAATCCCTTTTCCATGTAAACCATAACCTATCCACTTCCACCCTTTTATTCTTTATTAAATTCACAAAAGTCAACCAGCAAGCCCTCTCCTTTTAGTCCATTGGCCGTGGACCCCATCTTCCATTTATTTTTCACATGAGAACCCATTAACGTGGATTAGAATTGCTTCAAGATTAGTAGTTCTAAGGCTGGTTGACCATCTAGTCTAATTTTTTTTCACCCGACATCAAAGAAGCTCTTCAGATCCTACAGCCGCTGCATCAATTGATATCAGAGTCAGATCTCACCGATTCTCATCGGGTGAGACTTTCCTCGACATTTTGGAAAAAAAAAAATCCATGGCTTCAGACGGTAATCAGTTCGTCACTCAAACCACATTCGAGGAGTTACGGACAATAGTGATGAATATGTCTACAAAGCTTGATCTTCTTTGTGATCAACAAACTCCCTTTAGGAATGACGCTCACCGTAATCAAGGCAGGAGATCCCACACACCTCACAATCCATCTGTTGATGATTCCTCCAGCGATGAAGAGGTGGAGACCGTCCTGCAACCGCATGAGATAGGGCAACTTGATAATGCCTTGCCCGGTCGAGACTACCACATGAAGGTGGACTTGCCGTCTTTCAACGGACAAGTCAAAAGTGAAGAGTTCCTTGACTGGCTCTCAGAAGTTGAGGCATTCTTCAATTGCATGGAGATTGAAGACTCCAAGAAGGTCAAGTTCGTCACCTACAGGCTCAAAGGTGGAGCTTCTGCATGGTGGGAAAACCTTCAGACCACGCGTGGGCAACGGAATAACCCTCCTATCAAGTCATGGCCGCGAATGAAAAAGCTGCTCCGAGCACGCTTCCTTCCAGCAGACTATGAGCAACGTTTGTTCGAGCAGTACCTAGAATGTCGACAAGGAAACCGTTCGGTTCAAGACTATGTAACTGAATTCTATCGTTTAGCTGCCCGAAACAATTTGGCCGAGAGTGAACCTCAACAAATCTTACGGTTCTTAAAAGGTCTTCGCACAACAGTCTGCCTTGGCGTTGGGTTCCAACCAATTCGCACCTTGAGTGACGCA
This sequence comes from Chimonanthus praecox, assembly GCA_022113865.1. NCBI lineage: Eukaryota > Viridiplantae > Streptophyta > Magnoliopsida > Laurales > Calycanthaceae > Chimonanthus > Chimonanthus praecox. Next base: position 49,143,235 of record CM039093.1, on the reverse strand, counting down.
GTGTTGATGGCCGAACGAGCTGAAGAAGAATTAGACCGATCAGGAGGAAGGAATACACCAGTAACTAGATCTACTCCTCCATCCGCCACTTCAGCTACCACACCAACACAGGTGCAACCTCATCAACAGGGTATACTCCCTCAACCTGCACCTGCACGTAATCCAGGTGGCCCACTAAAGATCAATGAGAACAAGGAGCCTGCTAGAAATAACCCCTATGCTCAACCTATGCCTGGAAAGTGTTTTCGTTGTGGTCAACCAGGTCACCACTCAAATACGTGCCCTACTTGTCAACCTATTGCCATTGCCACCAACAACGGCAAAGGAGTGGTACATGAGTACATAGAAGGGCAAGATGACGATGTTGCAGATGATGATGATGATTACGTTGACTATGGAGACGAAGGACCCGCTTTGATGATTCGTAGATTGCCTAACACGTCAAAGCAGAGCCCTCCGTTGCAACAGCTTAACGTTTTCAAGACTCGGTGCATTGTCAACCAAAAGGTGTGTGATCTCATCATTGATAGTGGATGCATTAAAAACATTGTTTCTCAGAAGTTGGTGGAAAAGTTGGGTTGACTACACACCCACACCCTTTTCCTCATTCAGTTGGATGGATCAAACCCGTGGGAGAGACACCTGTAACGAGACAATGTTACATCTCCTTCTCTATTGGACACGCCTACAATGATCACATTCTTTTTGACGTTGTCGACATGGACGTATGCCATATTATTCTTGGGCGTCTTTGGCAATCAGATGTCGACAACACCCACAATGGTCATGCCAACACCTATACTTTCTATAAGCATGGAAGAAAAATTACTCACACTCCTATGCATGGCCTATTACCGACACCTAAGAAGAATGATTCATCCCTTCTAGTTTGTGGTACCAAAAGGCAAAGTTCAAGGTATATGAGGCATATCACATGCTTCACGTGTCAACGGAAGGGGCATATTGCATCTAGATGCCAACAGCGTAACACCAAAGAGCAACGTCCCACACGCACGAACCAAAGGTGGCATGTGAAAAGTCAAGATCACATGTTGCAGCATCTTTTCAATGATGGAAGTGAAAATAAAGAAGACTGTGCTCTTGTATTGCATTCCTTGGATACGAACTCGAGGTCGAGTTCTTTTCAACCGAGAGAGATTGATGTAGCACGGGTGACAGAGTCTTCCTCTCCCAGCCAACTCATGGCTTTCCTTCCCGATCCCGTCTCCTACGGAGGTGGTAGATGCAATCCCGGACTCTTCTTGGTTCAGCTGACTTATTCCCCCCTTTTAAGGAGTTCCTCGGATGGGATTAGGGATAGAGATATACAGATTTTGCTAATCCCTTTGCTACTTTCTTTCCTCTTCTCCTTCTTTCTCTTTCTTCTTTGTTCTCTCTTCTGAGACGGCGGGACTGCTACTGTCCTTCTCTTTCTTTCTCTTCCTCTTCTATTAACCTGTAGATCTTACTGTCCAGAGCAAGCCTGTTGCCGCTTGGATCGACGCCTGCAGATTCAGCCAGGCCCCTTCTTCTTCTTGTTGCTGCTCGCATTGCAGCCAGTATCTTCCTGCTACTCAAACAGATCTGATCTGCTGCTCATTTGAGGTTGTCCTGATCATTGCTACTACCGCCACTGCTGCCCAGATTTCATGTTCGCTGTTTGCTGCCCCTTTGATTGCTAATTGGAACCTCTGCATCAGCATATCTGCTGCCAGTGTTCTGCTTTGTTGCTGTTCTGCTGCTGTTTGGACCGTCGTCCCTGCATGCTCTGCTGTTCTCGAGAAGCCCATCCATCCCTTTGCCATGTAAACCATAACCTATCCACTTCCACCCTTTTATTCTTTATTAAATTCACAAAAGTCAACCAGCAAGCCTTCTTCTTTTACTCCATTGGCCGTGGACCCCATCTTCCATTTATTTTTCACATGAGAACCCATTAACGTGGATTAGAATTGCTTCAAGATTAGTAGTTCTAAGGCTGGTTGACCATCTAGTCTAGTTTTTTATCACCCGACATCGAAGAAGCTCTTCAGATCCTACAGCCGCTGCATCACTTTGGCAGCCCCAGCGGTGCCAAAAATGTCTTCCACCGTTTCCTCACCAAGGTTGGCAATTCTCCTCCTGCTGCGGATGAACAGATAACGCCGGACTCTGCTGTTTCCAATCTCATCTTGCAACTTGAAGACAAAGAGGGTTATGTCGTTACGGAGGAGAAGAAAACCCAATTGGGTGCGATTGGGAAGCGGGTTGAGATTGAAGACATGGATGATTTAGATGAATTGGAGGAACTGCAAAAATGTTTGAATGAGAGGAGGGGGGTGTTGCAGGCACAGGGCAAACAGCAACAATCCAGTCCATCGGAGCCGGCCATGTCCGATCAAGTGAACAATATCTATTGTGGCCAAGAAACGTTGGGACCTGTCTGTGATGATGCTGCCACAGTTTTCTGTAATGTCGACAATCCAATGCAGGCAATGGTGGCTGTCTCCGGGCCATCTGTTTCATTCTCCTGAGTTTGTTGATAGCAGTTATTTTGATGGGCTTCCTGATTATTTTTCCTGAATTTTTACCCTCTTTCTTTATAGGGTTCGACTTGTTCTTCATGTCTTCTACTGACATTCTTAAAGGATACAATGAGATTTTGTAAATTTTACTGCTGATCAATTTTGCTGAAATTGTAAATCATCACTGTTCGAATTAACATTTGACAAATCTATTATCAATAATATTTTTAGAGATTATATCATCAATACATTTGGTGTTGTCTATGTTTTACTGTTTTTTTTTTATCTATTTTTTTGTTAATCACTTTCATTTATCTGTTCCAAATGAGCCCCTCTAACTATTATGCTACCCACACTGTGACCTTTTTTAAATGATCTTGTTGATTGAAATTAGTTATTCTCATCATTTCATTCTTTTCTTTCTGGTCATAAAAAGGTTGCAATTTCAATTTTCAGATCATTAACAAAATTTTGTTGAATGCAAAGAGAAACTACACAACTGAAAAACAGGTTCAACAGGGATTTGGGTCACAATCAGTAAGAAATGCACTAATACAGAATGAAGATAAATGTACTACTTATGATTAGGTTACCCAACTCCCATGGAATTGGTCAATTGAAAAACCACTGCAGGACACTATTGTTTGGCTTGATCTTCTCTTCTGTAGCACTGCAACCTGTCAATGCTTTGTTCTCAAAGATTCTTCTTCTGCATTCTTGCCAAACAAACCATGTGATGGCCAGCAGTACCATGTTTGGCATTTTTGTGGGGATGGATAATCAGATCATGGAAGTAATGGAGGAGGTAGGACCTACAGAAGGTAGAAAAAAGATAGAAAATAAGGATCATATGAGGATTGCAAAGAGAGAATGCAAGATTAAATAAACAACGGGGATCACAAAGGGACAATGCAGGACTAAATGCATCGAGACTTTGGGTATTTTGTGTTGTTATTTTAAGTAAGAAGCTAATTTTGCATTTGATTTGTATACTTTAACTGACCTTAATCGCTTTCCTCGTTCAGGCAGAGTATGGTCATCCTATAGCATCCAATACACCAAATGTATTTGATTATGAAGTTACAGAAAGTAATGGCACTGATTGCGATGAACCTTCTTTCAAGTAGTAGTTCTAGGTTTTCTGGTTCAGTTCCTCGGCAGGATGGGGAGGAGAGCGACACCAATGATGAATTTGAGGAACACTGCAAGGACTTTCAGTGTATTGAGACACAGTCAAATACAAGTAGGAATGAAGTATCTAATGAGTTGATGAAGAAATGAGAGGCTGCTAAGTTTGGCATTGGGTGACAATGTGCACTCAACTGAACAGAAATTGGAGTCCACAGAGAAGAGAGATGAACATTTTAAACTAGTTGGTAAAGAATTTATGTATAGTGATCTAGGGCAGCAACTCCAGGATGTGCAAAAAGCCATCAACAATCTTGTTGGACCCTTCTCTGATGAAGCATCTCCATGGCCCTCCATGGCAGATTTATCTAGCTCCAGAAACATGTACTTAACTAGAGGTCAAAGCTGTAGAACGACACTTTATGGCTAGCTCTTCTCTCTGGACTCAAGAGGAAGAACAGAATGAGAACACACCACCAAGGGGGTTTGAGAAAGACTTCCTAAGAAGGCATGAAAGCTTCCATGCAAGGCCTCGTGCATTAAATTATGGTGTAGAGATTGAAACACTATCAAGAAATTGTTCTATAACTTCTTAATGCAGTGCAATTGACATGCTAAAAATACAGAATAGCAAGGTTGCTACTGAAGAGAACATAACCAGCATCCGTAGTTTTGTTGCAGGATTGAAGGAAATGGCTAAGCTTCAGTATGAGAAGCATCTAATTGATGAGCAGGTAAAGACCTATTTTACCAACTGCTATCATCCTTCTTAATATCATGATGTACAGCTGATTGACTTGGTCTTAAAGAAATTATGGTCTTCACGATTTACTACTGATTGACTTGGTCTTAAAGGAATTATGCTCTTCTCCTTCCAATACCTTTTATCTTTAGGGTGCTATTCAAGCTAATTTCGACCCTTATATTGGAAAGACTTCAAAAGATGTAGGCGTGGATCCAATGCAAATTCCATTGGAATCTCCATCAAATTGGCCCTTGGAATTTAAAAGGCCACTATTGTTTGGCTTGATCTTCTCTTCTGTAGCACTGCAACCTGTCAACGCTTTGTTCTCAAAGATTCTTCTTCTACATTCTTGCCAAACAAACCATATGATGGCCAGCAGTACCATGTTTGGCATTTTTGTGGGGAAGCGATTCAAACCACATCCCATAATCAGATCATGTAAGGAATGGAGGAGGTAGGACCTACTGAAGGTAGAAAAAAGAGAGAAAATAAGGATCATATGGGGATCGAAAAGAGACAATGCAAGATTAAATGAACAACGGGGATGAAAAAGGGACAATGCAGGACTAAATGAACAACCGGTTTCTCACCTCTCCAACATAGATAGCAAACTTTTGTTTCTAGGAAACCATTTATTTATCTCATAGACTTCAAGATTACCTCAAGAAGTTGCTTCTCATTTATCTCTCTCATAGACCACCATTTCAAAATATGACATGATCTAGGAATGTCAACTCCCATGAGAAATTCCTCGTTCCTAGGAAACCATTTCCCATTCAATGGCAAAAGCCAAGTGTTTTTAAAGAATATCATAGTTATATTTGTCTCATTGAAGATATTTGAGGAAATGGAGATGGCATCAATTGGTCTTGCTAATTGTTTCTTATATAAGAATCTATCATTTCTTATAATATGTATCTTTCTTACTGCATTTTTCATTGAGCACGGATTCTTCTCTTTTAAGGGTATTCAGATGGGTGAACCGCGGGATGATGAAGACCTTGGAACTGTAAAGACTTCAAAAGATGTAGACGTGGATCCAATGCAAATTCCATTGGAATCTCCATCAAATTGGCCCTTGGAATTTGAAAGGCTACACAGAAATAATTGAGCTTTGGTCTGATTGCTATACTTCCCTGATCCGCAGGACTTACTTTTTCCTACTCTTCAAAGGTGATCCAGCAGATTCAATTTACATGGAAGTAGAGCTGAGACGGCTGTCCTTTCTAAAGAACACGTTTTCTCAGGGAAGTCTCGGTAAACCAATCATGGTAGATGGCGGCATTGTTACACCAGCAACAAGGTAGGTCCTGCCATCTTTAAATTCTTTCATTATAGCTGAGGCATCCATTTTCCTCGTTCCAGTGCACTTCCTCATGACTTTATATTTCTAACATGAATGTCTTCGGACAAAATGCAGCATGAGGGCTCTTCGACATGAGAGGGAGATGCTAAGCAAGCGAATGCAGAAGAGGTTCTCAGTGGATGAAAGGGTGAAACTTTACCAGAAGTGGGGCATTGGACTGGACACGAAGCAGAGGAGACTACAGTTGGCCCATCGCCTGTGGACTGAAACTAAGGACATGGACCAAGTCACGGCGAGCGCCACAATTGTCGCAAGACTGGTAGGGTTTGTAGAGCCATCGGAGGCCACAAAGGAGATGTTTGGGCTAAGCTTCACACCTGGGAAGACTAGGACTAGCCGGAGAACTTAATCTGGAAAAACAGCTTGTCCTCCCTATAGGTTTACTCCCAGTTTATCTGTCTAAAAGTAGTGGTGGTTTTTTATCCAATTAAAGAACAAATTGATGATTATTATTGATGTTCTACATGGTTTGATTAATATAGATTTTATTGTATCCCCCCTTCTCTACTAGTTAATTCCTCAAGTAGGCCTTTTTTGTGTACTTTGATTCAACTCTAACAGTGTCCACCAAAGAGACATTTGAGAGGCCAAGGGTTCAAATAACCAGATTGTGAAATCTGAGCATTGCAAAGCCATGATCTTTTCAAGGCTAAGGTCTAAACCCGCTTGTTTAAAATGTACAAAACCTAAGCTCTTCCATTTGAGCCCATTTTTAAGTTTTTTTTTTTTTAAATTTTCAAGCTCAATGTTAAAAAAAAACCTTAGCTGAAATTTTGAAATGCTCTTTTTTAACTTTTACCATGATAAAACTCTTAAAGAAGGCATAAGTTACCAAGTATTAGTATAATACAAGTGTAGAGTGTAGAGACTGTATTTGGGTGTTTCCGTCCTATTAGATTTTACAAAAAATTCTTGACCCATTAAAAGATATGGGCTACAAGTGGATCAAATTTTAGTGAAAAATTAATTTCTAACAACTTGATCATAGTTGATAAAATCACAATGTGTTCAAAAAATGACTTTTGGTGAAATTTAATTAATTAAGAGCAAGGAGTTGGAAATTGAATTTTTGAGTGAAATTTAATTAATTTGTAGCTAGTCAAGTCTAATATCAATCAAGAAGCGGGAGGTTGTGGGTTCGAGTTCCCATGGCCTAGTCTTAGTGTGCCGTAGGGGTAGTGGGCTCACCTGTGGGGATTTTACGTTGGGTATCCCGCTGTTTCCCACACATAAATTCAAAAAAAAAAATTGTTTAATGTCAATCTCATGGTTAGTTTTTAATAGATTTTTTACAATAATTTTTTCAAAAGGAAAGTGAACTAAGTTTACACACGCATATTACTAAATGGGATGCAAAGTTTGTAGTTTGTACTTGTTAATTTTTAAACTAATTCAATTAGTTGAGCTTGCTCCTTTATCTAAATGGGCAAAAAAATAAAAAAATGACATGATTAAATATGTTATTATTTGTTTATGTTATTGATATGTTTTGTTGTGTTTTGCCATTTGCCAGTGACAACAAATCTGTCATGGTTTCTAGAATTCTACTCTAATCATGTGAAAGATGACTCTTATAGATTGGTAATGTTAAAAATTCCTTGTCAGATAAAAGTATGTGAGGTTCTAAGTGGGCCCAGGTGGGACCCATTTGAGCTTTGTCTCCTGGGACCCAAATCGGAAAATGAAATGAGGTCGGTTTTAGAACCCATTGCAGTGCTAGTAGCTCAATTACGACCAACTCTGAATCAACAAATTTAATTTGGGTATTCAGGTATCCTCTTCTCCTCTTGTCTGTGTCTTGCATTTTCAAAGAAGTGTTTGGTATGGAGTGTCACTGCTAGAAGCTGAGAGTAGATAAATTTGAATCCATTTGGAGTTTATCTAACCATTGGATTTAAATCCATTCAAAATTGCCCCCATTTTATAAGGCCTTAAAATTCATAGTTTTTGAAATCAAATAGATCCCTTGTGAACTCAAGTGGGAAATTATTTATGATTTTTTATCTGTTGTGAAACTAATGGACCCATTGTTCAATGGATAAAATAAATAAGTATATAATTAGAAAAGTTTCAAGTTTGTCCCATATATCTGGTTTAGTCCATTAAACGGTGAGTTCAGTAGTTTCACAAAATTTAAAGAGATACATATTTGTATCTTTCCACTTAGAAATTAATAAATGACAGATTTTTACGCAGTGAGCTCCACATATCTCAAATAATGTCATTTGAAGTCATCATTACCACTAGGTTGACAGTATGCGATCATTCCTCTAAAGGTTAATATATATATTACATGCATCATTTTTTTTTATATTTTTATATAATAAAAGTGTCAAGTTAATTGGTTTTTTAAAGTTTTGCTTGCTCTTGTTATGTTGTCAGTAGCTTATTTCAGTTGTCGATAGTGCTTCCATTTCAATTCTATTTATCTTTTAGAAATAAGTAAATAACACTAGAGGAGTAAGCTTAGGCATCGGAAGAGTAGATCATTAGGAGATCACCTGCTTTGGAACCTGTGCTTGATCCATCTGTTAAATGTATTGACTACTCTTGCTTCGATTGCATTCCTTTTGCTTGGTCTTTTTATTCCTATTTGATAGGAAAGTGATAAGCAGAAGACCTACTACGGGCCTTCCTGCTAAAAAATGAGATTTCTATGTAAATCGCTCATTTAAAAAAGTGATAATCGGAGATTTATATCTACTTTGCTATAGAACAATAAGGGGAAGGGTTAAATTTTGAGTTTGTGCCTTTAGAGTTCATATTTGATGCAGGCATCTTAAAGTATGAATATTGAAGTGAAAAAGATACAAAATGAGGTTCAATGAGACTTAATCATCCCAAGTTCGATTGAATCCAAAAGGAAAAGAAAACTTCTCTCCCAATATAAAAGTGCAATTTTAGTTTTCTTGGAAATTCTAATTTTGTTTGAGTTGAATGAAATTCTAAAGTTGTATAGGGCTTGATGTGGTTAAAAATTATTAAATAAGATGTTTTGAATGCATGTAATATTTTCATATAATCTCATCTCCACGTATTATTTAATTATTTCTTAAAGAGTTCAGGAGTATTGATTTTTACACCGTTAGGGTGCACCGAATTCATATTATTTTCCTATTTTATCCTCCCTCTTTATCGATCTTCTTTCTCTCTCTCCTATGTTCTCCGCCGCAAAAGAAGGTTGGTTTGGAAGAAGACTAGAATACGAGCACCATTTGAAAAAAGTAACGACGTGAATGGGTTTGGTAGATAAGAGCACCATTTTTTTCTTTTATTTGACCATTTTTAATTAAATGATTGTAATTTACTTTCATATGAGTAAAAAATATTAAAAATAACTAAATATGAGGAAATGAAATTCTGAGATATTATTTAGTAAGTTGGGAGGAATTTGATTAATTTTATCATATTATTATATAAAATAGAGAAAATTCATTTAACATTGACAAAAAGTAGAAAAGGAAATTTTAGGAAATTTGATAATTTTAAAAGATACAATCGGGATTCCTTTAGTATCTAAAAATAGAGAATTCTATATAAAAATATATGAATTGAAATTATATATATATGGAGTGGTGGGACCCTATACCCCTCTCGCACTCTATCCTACCTTGTAAATTGGATTCTACTCAATTTGAATCCATTTGGAGTTTTATCTAACCATTGGATTTAAATCCATTCAAAATTGCCCCATTTTTTTTATTGATGATTTCGAAACCTTTAAAAATCATGGCTTTTAAAATTTAACGGACCTTGTTTTTTATGAGAAGCATCATCTATAAAATATCTTTTAAAATAGATCTCTTTTGAAATCAAGTGAGAAATTATATATGATTTTTTATCTCTTAGATGAAATAAAAAGTATTTAATTAGAAAATTTATAAAGTTTATCACATCTATACCATTTAATCTATTTAATAGTGGGTCCAACAATTTCACAAAAATATAAAAAGATACATATTTGTATCTTTACATTTAGAAATTAATAAATGACTTAGATTTTGAAGCAGTGGGCTCGACATATTTCAAATAATACCATTTGAAGTCATTCTTAGCATTAGGTTGACAACATTTGATCATTCCTCTAAAGGTTAATATATATTACATTGGCCAATATTTTTTATTTAAAAATTGTCTAGCAAAATATTACAACTCTTCAATTGGTGATTGGTGAGTAAAAAAAAAAAAAAAGTAAATTGAAAAAGTATCAAGTTCAAATCTAACATAGAGAACTCAAAATATCAGATGGATTTCACTTAACAGCCGAGCTTGTTCTGTCAACAGTTTGAATCACTGAAACATTAGTCAAACTGTATAAATGTGAGGAACGTCTATTTTTTTTCAACAAAAAAGTTGATAAGTATATGCATCAATTATATGTAAAATAGTAGTATTAATAATAATTGCAATAAATTGTGATAAATGGTTGAAGGTGAAGTCGCCTTTTTTGAGATAGTAGTAATAATTGTAGTAAATCATGATAAATGGTTGGTTAACTCGTAATTGGTCTGTATTGGTCTATTGGAAAACTTAGGTTAGAACATTTAGTGGGGTTTTTCTTTGTTTACATATCAAAAATATGGAAATGGAAATCTATGCATGGGCTACTGCATCTACGAAAAAAGAAATAAAAAATTTACTTTAAAGCAAAAAATTTAGGCTGACCACTTTCTTACCGGTAGACACCGCATTTTGTTTTTTGGGGTAAAATTATATTTTTGCCCTGCCGTGTTTTTTTGACCGAACGAGCAGACAATTCATTTTTCTTTCGTCCAATCGATTTTATACATATATAATCGTTCGATTGAACAGACAATTCATTTTACGTTCGTCCAATCGATCTTATACAAATATACAATCGTTCGATTGATCCCCTGTAATCGTCCAAGCGATTTTAACTGAGAGGTCGAAAATATTAGAGTCGACCTCTTGTGTGAAGACCGATCGGACGAACGCATCAGCCAATAGAGAAATAAATTGTGATTTTTATAAAATAATTAATAAATTATAATAGAGGATACTTGTTATTATGGGACAATAGAGAAAACAAATTTATATAAGGTGTTTCTTCATGCTGATTTTTCATGTTCTAAAGTTTTTGAACATTTTTTAAATATTAAGGATATATTTTATTTTGCTCTTAAAAAATCTAATACTCTACGAAAAAATGAGCCTTTTTTAACCAAAATGTGTTTACAATAAGTTTTCCATCTTTTATCTATTTTTTTCTATAATTCTAATTTTTTGAAAATTTTAAAAATGATTGATGAACGGGGCCACGTATTGGTCGACACTGTACAGCGGTCAAAGAGAATCCACTGCTCAAGAAAATATTGTGAAATTGTAAAAAAAAAAAAAAAAATCATCCAAATACAGCTCTAGATAATCAATTAATTAATGAGAATTACTAAAGTATTGAAACATCTCGTATTATTGTCTTTGTTTTACACATAAATGTATATAAATAAAAATAATAAAAATAGAGAATCTAAATTAAGTTTGCATACTTTGATTAATTAAATTTAATAACTAAACATGCTTACTATTAGAGGATTGATATAAATTCAACCGATGGACTCTTGATGGAAAAAATGTGATAAAACAACGAAATGTCTAGTGAAATACTTTCGGTGGTTGACACATTTATAACCTTTGCTGTAACTCAATAAAACTAATTATCTTTTATTAAATAAATTTAAATCATATTAGAGTTTTAAAAGAAAGTATCGAGGTGAGACCACGATAATAAAAATTGGCTTATGTGTTCATCCGATCAATCTTCACACAAGAAGCCGACTATAATATTTTCAACCTCTTAGTTAAAATCTATCGAACAATTAAAGGGGATCAATCGAACGATTGTATATAAGGATGAGGTCGATCTAATGAACGTAAAATGAATTATCTGTTCAATCGAACGATTATATACGTATAAAATCGATTGGACGAAAGAAAAATGAACTGTATATTCATTTGGTTGAAAAAAAATGGAAAGTCAAAATGGCCAGACAAGATTTACTTCTATTCATCATTCAAGTCAAGATCACTATTGAGGAAGAAGATCTCAAAAAACTATAGGTGTTTTAAAGCCAAAGCGTGAGCCAATTTATATCTATAAAAGTTTGAGTCTATCTTTAAAGCCCATTTATTTTGCACTTGGCACTCATTTTTGTCTTTAAAAAAAAATTGTTATTTATATTAAAAATCTAACCGTACAAATTGAAATATATATACTTAAATATCTACTGTCATTTAAAATTTCAATTCAAAAAACAATTTCTACATCATTTAAAATTTCAATTCAAAAAACAATTTCTACCCACTTGGTCATGATAGAAAAAATTAGCAAATGTCTTTAAAAAATGACGCCCGATGATTTTGACCTTTAAGATTGAATGACTAGAAATTAAATTTTGAGATAATTTTTTTAATTCTTATTTCAATCTATACGGTTCGGTTTTAAATTTATAAAACAAAAAACAAAAAAGTCTTCCCTTCTAAAAATTTCACCCATCTGGCACCAGTATTTGGGAAGATTATGCCAAGTAAGATGGGGTTAAAAGCAGAAAATTCAATTAAAAAATTAGGTATAGTAGACATTCAAATTTGACACTTTAGATATTCTTTTATGTGTTACAGTTAAAGGTAGGTCTCATTTTATAATAAAAATTAAATAAATTAAATAAATTATTATAAAATCAATAAATTCTTAAAAATAAGATCTATTCAATTATTTTAGTCTTTGATCTTGCAAAATAAAATTAAACTATTAATTAAATACTTTTACTCATCATGATCGATCCAACAATGAAAATAAATAGCAATGAAAATTAAATCAATATTTTAAAAGAAATAATATTTTAAATTATTTACATTTATTATTAGCTAAAACATTATTAGTAATTTCGAAAAAAAAAAAAATTGTGTCGGTCGATCTCTTTAAAATAACTTAGTGCATAAAGCATTTGAAATTCAAAATTTTAGGGTAAAGCGAGGACTCAATCTAAGTACTTGTTCTTCTCAACGGCTTTATAAAACGTGTCTCTCCTGCAAGAGAGAGATTGTCTACTTTCATCGAGAGTAAAATTCTGAGAAAGATTTTCTTGAAAGATCATTTGAAATTCTAACAGAGATTTTTTTTATTTCCAGAGAGATCATTTTGAAATTCTGATAGAGATTTGTCTACTTTCACTTCTGTAAGAAATTGAAGAGATGGGAAAGGGTAGAATCAAGATCGCCAGAATCGAAGATCGCAAGAAGCGGCGTGCATGTTTCACGAAGAGGTGCGCCGGGCTTTTCAAGAAGGCTTCAGAGCTTAAAACTCTCAGCAGATCCGACGTTGCCGTTGTCGTCTTCGATTGCGATGATAAACCCTACGTCTTTGGCAGCCCCAGCGGTGCCAAAAATGTCTTCCGCCGTTTCCTCACCAAGGTTGGCGATTCTCCTCCTGCTGTGGACGAACAGATGACGCCGGACTCTGCTGTTTCCAATCTCGTCTTGCAACTTGAAGACAAAGAGGGTTATGTCGTCACGGAGGAGAAGAAAACCCAATTGGGTGCGATTGGGAAGCGGGTTGAGATTGAAGACATGGATGATTTAGACGAATTGGAGGAACTGCAAAAATGTTTGAATGAGAGGAGGGGGGTGTTGCAGGCACAGGGCAAACAGCAACAATCCAGTCCATCGGAGCCGGCCATGTCCGATCAAGTGAACAATATCTATTGTGGCCAAGAAACGTTGGGACCTGTCTGTGATGATGCTGCCACAGTTTTCTGTAAAGCCGACAATCCAATGCAGGCGACGGTGGCTGTCTCCGAGCCATCTGTTTCATTCACCTCTGAGTTTGTTGATAGCAGTTTTTTTTATGGGCTTCCTGATTATTTTTCCTGAATTTTTACCCTCTTTCTTTATGGGGTTCGACTTTTTCTTCAAGTCTTCTACTGACCTTAAAGGATACAATGAGATTTTGTAAATTTTACTGCTGATCAATTTTGCTGAAACTGTAAATCATCACTGTTCAAATTAACATTTGACAAATCTATTATCAATAATATTTTTAGAGATTATATCATCAATACATTTGGTGTTGTCTATGTTTTACTGCCTTTTTTTTTCTGGTTCTATTTTTTTGTTAATCACTTTCATTTATCTGTTCCAAATGAGCCCCTCTAACCTTTATGCTACCCACACTGTGACCTTTTTTAAATGATCTTGTTGATTGAAATTAGTTATTCTCATCATTTCATTCTTTTCTTTCTGGTCATAAAAAGGTTGCAATTTCTTTTTTCAGATCATTAACAAAACTTTGTTGAATGCAATGAGAAACTACACAACTGAAAAACAGGTTCAACAGGGATTTGGGTCACAATCAGTAAGAAATGCACTAATACAGAATGAAGATAAATGTACAACTTATTATTAGGTTACCCAACTCCCATGGAATTGGTCAATTGAAAAACCACTGCAGGACACTATTGTTTGGCTTGATCTTCTCTTCTGTTGCACTGCAACCTGTCAATGCTTTGTTCTCAAAGATTCTTCTTCTGCATTGTTGCCAAACAAACCATATGATGGCCAGCAGTACCATGTTTGGCATTTTTGTGGGGAAGGGATTCAAACCACATACCATAATCAGATCATGTAAGGAATGGAGGAGGTAGGACCTACTGAAGGTAGAAAAAAGATAGAAAATAAGGATCATATGGGGATCGAAAAGAGACAATGCAAGATTAAATGAACAACGGGGATGAAAAAGGGACAATGCAGGACTAAATGAACAACTGATTTCTCACCTCTCCAACATAGATAGCAAACTTTTGTTCCTAGGAAACCATTTCCTATTCAATGGCAAAAGCAAAGTGTTTTAAAGAATATCATAGTCATATTTGTCTCATTGAAGATATTTGAGGAAATGGAGATGGCATCAATTGGTCTTGCTTATTGTTTCTTATATAAGAATCTATCATTTCTTATAATATGTATCTTTCTTACTGCATTTTTCATTGAGCACGGATTAAAATTAATTAAAATTATCATTTTTTTCCTTTATCATTTTTTCTTTTGAGTATTTGTTTTTGACACTAAAAAAATATGACGCAGAACTAGTAAAGTATCTATCATTATAAAACTATAAAAATAATAATTTAATGGTGATAGACTTAGAAAGTAATCAAATCAACAATCAAGATCATCTTAAGGTCCGAAACGGTAAAACAAAATAAATTGGACTTATTACCTTTAATACAAAACAAATAGTATATAAAAAAAATTGCAAAAGCTAGCTTAGATTCATGTTAGGTGAATGGAGAAGCTATATTTATATTAAATCAACTAATAAGGAAATTTAAGAAAAAAAGTTATATTTAATTTTAATCAATTGAAAAAAAATGTTTACAGTAGTGTACCACAGAAATGGATAGATGACAATCACTGTAAAATAAGAGAATTGATAGGATACTAGTGTTTTTTTATAACAAGCGAGATCGAGTTTATCCTTTTGTTCATTTATTAAGTAGTGTAAAAGTAAACTAATATCCCTTGATACCAAAAAGAGTGGTGTCCATTTCCAAAACCAAATGCATTCATAATTATAACAGTGTGTGCCTTGACAGCAGAATTCTCAATTAGGTGTGAGACTCTATGGAGAAGGAGTAAAAATCTCGGTATGGCTGATATCTCGACCACAAAATTTCTCTCTATATTTTTTTTTATAAAAATCACAAATATCGCCAATATATATCCGATAGCCGCTGAGATATCAAGGTTTTAAAAATTTCGTATTGGACGAGATTATTACCGCCGCTGAGGATTTCTTTTGAGCATGTATCAAATTGCATTAGTCATACTGAAGTTACCAATAGAAAATTAAGATGAAGTACCATCATGTATGCTATTCATAGATGACATAGTAAAATTAGTAAAACTGATGTAGGTATTTTTGTGGACTTTTGTTTTGAAGGATAAAATTTTGACCCGAGTTGAAACCCAAAGGACCCTCTCTCAAATCTCTGGATCACTCTCAAGAAAAATGAAAGAATGACATTGATTTCGATGGGAAATTTGATTGAGCCAAATTCACCAACATAATTAGGTGTTTTAGAAAATTAATTTGAACGAGCAATGGGGAGTCCAAGAGGAGAATTTTAACGTACTTTAAGAAAGTGAAATTAAATTCAATAAAATCTAAATGCGAATGAACTCTAATCCGACTCAAATTCGGATTAAATTTCAAGAACCTTCTAATGAATTAATTTGACAGTAAAATTAAAATTTAATCAAACATTCAATCTTGATGCAAGACATGAATAAAATTTCACCATACAATTAATTAATGTTTAAATTAAATTCACTAAACATAGGAATTCAAATAAAAGTAACCACAATACAAACGTCCAAACAAACAAAGAAACTAAAATAAACTCAAATAAATTCTTATTGTACAAATTCTTGGCCCAAACACAATTTATAAAGCCTTAATTTTATTAAAATGGAAATAAAACAAAAAGAAATAAAATAGCAACGTTGGTCTGAACCGGGTTCAGACCGTCAACTCTGCCTTTGAGCGTCACTCTCTCAATTCTGGTTAATCGTTGGTCCAACTTCTCTCTGATCAATATCCATCGTCCATTACTTTATTGTCTAAATGGATTTTTTTTTAAACTTGAAAATTCAATTTTAGTTAAAATCTTAAAACAAAAGCAAGGTTAAAAATTTTAAACTTCGAGTTTTTCATTAATAATTTGACACATGATAATCTAAGAGGCCCATAGACCATATGATTTAAAATTTACTTATAAAATATTCTTAAATATAAAAATTTATTTTTACAATATATTTTCTTTATCTAGTATAATGCTACAAAAATAGATGGCTAAATGCAGTGATAAATTTCAAGGTCTTTTTTTAAGTTAAAAATTTTGTTTTTAATTTCATCTATCCTCTTCTGAGTTCTGACCTTATATCATGCCACATATTTGATTAATTGTTCTTTACATTTATCCTGCACTATTGTTTAATATAAAAGAGAACTTTAAATGAGTGTTAAGGGAACCTTGAATATTCATTTAATCTGTAATTGGAATAATTCTATGAGAACTTTAATTAAATAAAATTTAAAAAAAAAAATTGGGTAAATATAGAAATAGAGTTATAAAACTAGATTTAGTGAGTTGGATTAATTGACAATAGTTAAAAATCTATATAAAATTCATGAAAAATAGTAAAAAATAGATAAATAAATTTTAAAATTGAATTTGGTAAGTTAAAAGAAAATAGATTTTAAAATTAGATTTGGTGAATTAAAGCATTTAGTCAGACATGACCTAAAACACAATGTTTATTGAGATTACTCATTAAACCTTGATTTATTTATGTCACTCTTCTTCAATTTAACTAATTAGTTTTACATAAATTATGATTTTTACAAATAAATTATTGATTCAATATATTGTACAGTTAGAACTGATATTAAAGAATTTTAAAATATGGCCTTCTTGATTGCTGAATTACTTTAGTAATTAAGTCAATCAAGAAATGACTCAATGCTACGTGTGAAGCATATACCATGACTAGTCTATATATAAAAAAAGAAAATATAAGGCAACCATCATATGAACCTTAGACTGTTTATTTATTAAATAATTGTGAATTGCTTCCATGTTAACAAGAAAAAAAATTGTCCTAAAAATAGCAAAAAAATAGAATAACCATCTCTGTAAGTGCTGAATTACAAATTTCAATCAGGAAAAATCTCCTCCCAGTAGAGGGTTGATATTTTATTAAAAATATATATTTCATCCTGATCCAAAACTAAAGAAGATAACGTTTCATCGACCTTCCTTTTAATTAGGGCTGAAACTCAGTCAAGTGAGATTAGGTCTTAATAAACCCAATCTAACCTATGTTAAAATTTATTAAACCCAACCCAAAGTGCTGACCCGAATTACTCAACCCAACCCGATCTGAATTTTTTACGCAAGTCAATCAGAGTGGTATTTTATAACTCAGAATATGTTGAATCGGGTCGAATTGATTTTAAATTTCTCAAATCAACCCAACCCGACCCAAATTTCATTCGGATTTTTATTTTCCCAACTCAATCCAACCCGAAACATCCAAATACATAACCCAAACCCACTGATTTCTTGGGTCGGGTCATGTGGGTTGGGTAAAAACTTGGGTCTACTTTTAGTGTGTGTCAAAAGCAGGAAATAAAACAGAAGTAGAAGAAGAAAGAAAATATAAGCAACAAAGAAACCCAGAACAAGAAGCAATCACACATAACCTAGAGAGACAGCTGCTCTGTTTATCAACCATGGTTCTATAGATCACTACAATAAAAACACATAAATAGCATGTTTATAGAGAAAATCTGCAATGGCACTTGAGTTGATCCAAGAGAGAGAAGGGAATCAGAGAATCTGATTGAGAATGTGAATAAAGGACCGGCCTCCGAACAAGGAAGCTAAGAGCTTCCTCATTCTATTGATCAAATTGAGGATGTATGGTTTCAAGTGACCTTCCAGAAAGTGCAGGACCCAACACCTAACCCACAAGACTTCTGAAATTTCAAGTCATATGAGCCCTCAATTTATCTCAGTTCCATATGGATGTAGTGATTTTAAGCCCTCGATCCATCTGTCTTGTACGAGAAAATAAACGAACGAAATGGAAAAACAGGAGCCAAATCCAGCATAGCATTGAGCAAAAATGTTGATGAGAGATTTGAGAATTGATAGAGATAGTAACAGTATGGGAACAGAGAGAGAATAAGCAAGAAATCAGAGAAATGGGATCGAAGAGCATACGAGTATATACAATATAAACTACTTGTGTCCAAGAACGAAAAAGAGGCCTTCTAGTATAGAGATTAACCATGGATTACGAATTAACAGAAGATGATATCAAAAAGAAAGAGTGCGGTTTTCAATTGTCAAGAAAAAGGAATCATCACAGAAATTAATTCACAAGAACAAACCAAAATGCACAGGTTTCTTTTTAAAGTAAATTTGAATTAAAATTTTGAAGTTCAAAGATCAATTTACCTGAACCATTGCTCTATTTCAATGTGCAAATCCCTTGGGTGCTTTCAGGAGTCCTTACACCAACTAGAAATACAGACGTTGGGGCAACAAAGTTAAAAAAAATTATTTATTTCTTTTGACACATCCAGTGGCTGAACAATGGGACATTATTAATATATTGTGAGTTTCTCTGAGAAAATGATGGATCCAAATTACGTCTGCAGGGTACTATCAATAACCATATATACTTTTTATCTCTCAAAAAATCTTCGCATTGTTTACACTGTTTAGAAAGGCCGCAAAAGACCACTTATGGAAAGAACTTGAACTAGCTCCAGCCAAAACGCAGAGTGATAACTAACATTTTAAATAATAAAGACACGGGACATTTACAAAATAAATACATCAGGTTAGTGAGGGAGATCTATGATTTAAGAACAGCACCTTCAGTTATCTTCCACCCAGACTTGGAATAAGACATTTGATACCTTGTGGTGTATGTGGTGCTATAGGAATCATTATTCTCAGGGTGCACATCATCTGTCAGCTGAGCAGCCTCCTCAAGAGTGGCCTCCACCATGGCTCGGCAACCATTAAGCGACACTGTTACACTATCGATAGTCAGCCCCAACAGGGTATACTCCCAGAACCAACCATGTTGAGCAATTTCCGCTGCACGATCTTTCCATATCTTCAGCATATGGCCTTCTAAGACCTGGAACAATGCATCCAAAAATTATGATGTGGTTGAAACACAGAAAGAATAAACATTGCTGGATGGTACTGTCTACATAAAGAGTCATGATATCCTATATTATGAATTGAATTCATGTCTGCACCAACAGGACAACCATAAACCTAGCATGGTAATAGCAAATCTCAAAATAAAACATGTAAATGGAGCCAATTAAGAACATGGTATTCGAAAATTAGGATCCCATAGAATTTCCATAATGAACACAGCATCATCATCATCATCATCAAAGCCACCAATCCTTCTAAAGCTTGGATGTCAATTCCATTATGTTCCTGCCGCAGTAGCTGGGACATTTTGGATTTCACCGAAAAACAAAATAGAAACATTTGTATTTTTTAAGGAACTCTTTATATAAGGCTAGTACTACACGTGATCTCATTTATTTTCAACACACTTTATGCTATTTTAATATAAATGAAACAAATATTTTGGGACAACTTCAAAATCCATATAAGACAACTAAATTGGGACAGAGGGAGTACTAGTTTTACTCTAAACATCTAAGTCACAAATAGATTGATATTTTAATTAGGTTCTAAGAGGGGAGATGTGAAATTCCGTTACTAGAGTAATGCACGACCTAGAGGAGGGTGAATAGGTCGGTTTTCAATTTTAATTCCCTTTTAAAATTTTCTCAACCGATTTTTGCTTTAAGTAAATAAATCATTCAATCCATGCATTCAATCACATATAACACAAATATTTTATAGTGGTTCGGTTTCAACAAACCTACATCCACTGTCAGACTTCCCAACTTTAGAGTCGTCCCAAATATACTATGTAAGGGTCTCACACCCAAATAGTACAACCTAGTTTTTTATAGAGGTTCAACCCAATTGGTCTAATCCTCTACACTTATTTTTTAGAATGGTTCGAACATACTGTTCTAATCCACTTTACAATGTTTAAAAATAAAACAAGAAGAAAACTTGCCTTGGGCCTTAACCGTTTTCCTTTAAACTCTTTCTTTACTAAACCTGTGTGGTCCTTTCCATCAAATCGGCATCAGCAACATATTTGTCGGCACAGCAGTAGGACTTGGGTATAACTGATTTTAGTCCTATATGAACACCTTATTCTTCATCAGGATTGGGGTATTGATTACCCAAACATCACTAAGAAGGATGATGAAGAATGGTGTCTAATGGGAAGGCCGAATGATCACTCACTGGTTATATTGTTCCTAAGTGTGTTCTGTGTGTATTCGGTTCTCTGAACAACAACCTTACTGTTATTTTATAAACAGTTTTAAGTCTGCAGTTAGTCACGCCTGCGAGGCCTCGCTGATTCTGATGAGGCCTCGCCAGCAGTAATTTGTGGAATGACAGCACATATGTACTGCTTAATCTGTCAGACAAAATCCAACCAGATAGCAGCCAGCTCATGTCCACCATGCATGATTTGCAACGTTTATCTTATCCATCAATCAAGGATTAGATGAAAGATTTGCAAGATGGATTATAGATCATGGAGGAGCTTCTCCATAATTGTTATGGTCAGCTCCCCAAGGATATTCAAATTCAAACTTTAAGAGAGGTAGCAACCCATATGGTTAATTTTTTTTACCATAATAAGCTTCAAATAAATTACCATAATTACCTCTCAATTAAACAGTTACAGTTTTTAATTTTCTAAAACTGTAAGAGACTGAGTCAACTCGACACAGGGTCAGCTGCACTCAACTCTGCACAACTGGCTGTGAGGCCTCGGCCAATTGCATGAGGCCTCGAGGCTGAAAGTCACTTATTTAATTTATTTTCCAATTGACTTCTAGGTATTTGACTTAGCCTAAGGTCTCCTATGGTTCACTTACCTGTGTGCCAATACTGTATTTGGTGTAGACGCTTCAACTTCATAGTAGATCTTCTTATTCATCCAAGGCAAGTCCAACTTAGTCACGTAATTGACAATAAGGGTGACTCGGACGAACCGGGGCACTTGCAAGATGTGTTGTCATATTTTAGCCATCTTAAGAAATAATGTCAAGAAACACTAAAATAGTCCATGAAGAACATGTACGATTGTCTACAAGTGTATGACACGGGTGAGTATAAGTGTCTTCACACGTACATCACACATTTTGAAGTGTCGATGTAACATACGCCATTTAATTTTAGTAGTCAAAATCATCGGATGTCCTTAATTCAAGCACATCTGGTGGTGAATTTTGGACTAAAATTTGGTCCATTTGTAATTCATGAAGTCTAATTTCAATTCATATGGTTTATTTTTAATGTATATGATGAAAATTGGAGAAAAAAATGAAATGGACCTAGTGTACCCGTGTTTTGAGATTTGGCCTTTGATGTTGAATAACATGATAATTCAAGTTTATTTCATAAGTATTTCTTAGATTTTTTTGTTTAAATGGACCAAACCTGAAGTGCTCTCCTAATTGCTCTCAGTTTTGCCTCGTTTGACTCAATTATCCCTAATGGTTCCAAAAAAAAAACAATTGACATGCTATCTCTATCATCATGTAACACACCCCCTATACCAGTCGAACCGGGCTTAGCCCTTATTGCCCCATCTACATTGAATTTACATGAACCTAGGGGAGGCGCTACACACTCAACCATACGCTTTCGACCTCTACTGACCCCTTTCATACATCCTTCCCAAGACAAATAGAAATCCTCCGGTGCTAGACCTGAAAACTCCTTTACACACAGACAACCAACCTATCACCTGCCATTTCACCCCCTCAAAACACATCTCTAGGAGCACCCCTCTTTCCCTCAAAAATCCACCCATTGCGTTCTTTCCAAATTGCCTACGAGACGGCGAACAAAACCATTGTCCATGTCAGTCTATGTCTACCTCTAAGGGTCCCCCCATCCAAACCATAAATAAACCTTCCGCTCCACTTCCTAAACCCACGAGCACCCAAACAACCTCAAGAAAGAGTACCACACAGCCCAAGTGAATCGGCACTTACATATCTTTCTTGACCCCTTTCATCTTTGTTTTTAAAGGTCTCCCTCTCATTCTAGTTCCTTTTACTTGCATCCTTTCAATTTTTTCAAACAACCACCATTTCCAGTCTCCTATACAATGTCCAGTCCATCTCAAGTAGCTCTCATTTTCTCATCTATCAAGGTTACTTTTGAGGTTTTTCTAATGCATTCATTCCCATCTTCTAGGGTATGTTTGTTTTTCACATTAAAAATAGGACTTCCATTGAAAATGGGTTCTGCACAAAAAACAAGGCCATTTGAATGAAAAGCAAAGAGGTTTTCAAGGCAAAATCTCTAATAAACGAGGTTTAGTCAACATCCAATTCCACATCAAACAAAAGGGCAAATACTTGAAAAAGGTGATAGCACCCACAATGTAATTGACATGAACATCTACCATTGATCCAAAAAAATGGGGTGTAGATTTTTTTCTACTATACCCAGGTTCACTGAATTTTGCCCCAGTTTTCAAACCCACTTTCTATTTTCCCATGATTTCTGAAAGGTTGGTTTTTCAATGAAAATGTGAATTAGTACATGTGCAAAAGTACATTTTCATTTTCAAGAAAATCACTTTCTATGGGGGGGTGGGGTAGGAAAGTTGGTCTTCCTCTCCTCTTTCTTATGTGTGGAAAGACACAAATATGCCCTTATTGGTACTCTACTTATCCATCTTAGAATGCAAATTTCTTTTAGACTACTTTGTTGACTTGTTTTTTCATAATTGCCTAACACTCAACTTCATAAAGCATTGCTACCTTAATGATAGTTTTATACAACCTCCTTTTTAATCTACATGGCACTCTATTATACTTAGCACTCCACTCGCTTGCATGCACTTAGCCCACCCCATTCCCATCCTAATGTCTATGTCCAGATCTATTCCTCCATTTCATTTGATAGTTGCACCAAAGGTTGTCAAAATCGTGCGATTCGAATTAAATCGAGGGGTATCACGATTCGACTCGCATCAATTATCGAAATGCTTTAAAAATGTGCAATTTTTTAGTGAATTGTAAATCGCACGATTCGACTCATATGAATTGTAGACTCGTACGATTCATACGTGAGATGGAGAGGAAGAGCAAAAGATAGTTTTTTTTGGGAAAAAATAAAGAATTTTTGGAAAAATAAAACCTAACTTTTTGTATGATACCTATTTACGTATAACTCTTCTATCGTTACAGATCTCTCTCTCTCTCACAAAACGAAAATATATACTATCCTAATTAGGGTTTACATAAGACGCAATGTGAAATTACAATATTTCCCTCAACTAAAAAATTTGGCTCGGGGGCTCTTCCCCCTAGCCCCCAAACAAGGGGGCGCTGCCCGCCTTTGACCCCCCACGAGCTCAGCGAGGAGCTCGACCCCCGAACAGGTCTGCACCAGCACATCTCTGATGATCAAGTTCCATAGAGCCTAACATGCCTCTATTTTTCTTTCTTTGTTTTCGTTTTTCTCTTCTTCTCTTCTTTTAAAAATCTTCTTCTCTTTTCTTTCTTTGCTTTTGTTTTTCTTCTTCTTCTTCTCTTCTTCTGAAAAATCTTCTTCTATTTTCTTTCTCTGCTTTCATTTTTCTTCTTCTTCTTCTCTTCTTATCCTCCTCGTCTTCCGTCTCTTGATAGTTTCTCTCTTTTCTCTTTTTGTTCCTTCTCTTTTCTATTCGTTTTTCTTATTTATGATTCGCATGACCTATGTATATGAAATAAAGGTGATGTAGTTAAGTTGCAAGTAACATCTTTTCTTCCACTATTCTATTTGATTGTTTTCATTTTTTCTATTTCTTTTCTTTCAGTGTTCTACTCTTTTCGTTTTCTCTATGTTATCATTTGTATGACTTATGTAATGCTATGTATGTCAACAATTTCCCTTCCATAGTGATACAGTGTATTGTATGGTATATAACAGTATAATGTTATATTGTATAATGTATGGTGTACAATATACTGTATTTTGGAATGTAAAAACTTAACTTCTAATGCATTTTTATGAATCTTACGATTCTACGATTTATGATTCACGATTCACACCCCTATATCGATTCACAATACGATTCGATTTTGACAACTTTAGTTGCACCTAATTCAAGCAAATAAATTTTCAACCCACCCCTCCATATAGGACTAGGTGGGTCCCTACATGGAGCCCTCAAACGATCTATTCAAACCATTCACACACCTACCACCCAACCCCAAACCCAACTCCTTTGAATTGGTATATATATTCCAAATTTGCATCCATCCACCTTTAATACATAGTTGAATTTGTGAACTGAAGAAAAATATTTTTCACTACAAAATTTAAAGTGAATATTTTTCTTCAGTTCACAAATTCGCCATGCAATGAGTTGGGTGTTTCAAAATCTATCCTTTTATTTCCAAAATTGTTTTAAAGAGTTTACACTGAGGAATCTATATTGAGCAAAGAGTATGATTTATTAGGATCTTATTCTAAAGGTTTCTTGATTTGGTATATAACTTCATATAACCCATATGGTTTTTTTTTTTTCATGTTGATTCAGATGTTTTCTTTATTTTCCTTCTCATCATTTTTTTATTTGGAGATTTGCTTTCCAATAAAAGTTAATAGAGACAAGTTGGATAGCGTCATTCTTCCTTCTGGATATACAGGTTGTAAACTCTACCATCTGTCATATCCAGCAAGTGTGGGCAGTGATCAACACTATTATCTCTCAAAAAAAGATTAACACTTTATTGTCCTGACAGTTCTACAAATGTTGATTATATCAGGATATCTACCTATGACTGACTGCACACTATTACAAAAATAATTAATTAATTAAATGAAAGAACCACTTCTCCTGGTATTGATTGTAGTTGATTTGCTAATACGTTTTGGGACCTCTCACTGAGAATTGAATAAAATAGAATGATGGAATACATGATTGGTGGTTATCAAGTTCATTTGCAAAAACCATGGAGAGATCTTGGAATCTGGTATTGCAAACATTCTAGTTGTGGACATGCAAAACCCAATGGTATTGGACCTGAACGGGGTCTGACATTTGTATGTAATTGCTGTCCTTCAGTGGGAAGCCTTCTTCATACATTCTCTTAACTGTGTTGGCTATCATTGGGGACAATGAGAATCAACTACACGATAAAATGAAATACAATCCAATGGCTTTTTCTAAGTCACTATCAGAACAATGGCTCAGAACACTGAATGCACCTTAATGTACAAAGAAAGTTCCTCTGCAAACAGCACATTCTCTGAGGAACAGAACCTCATTTCCACTTGAAACTTTGTGAATCACAAGAGAAGCCTTCCAATGTGGTTCAACTCAAATTCCACAGAACTATTTTACATATTGGCAGCAACATGGCTAGCACACTGGTTCAGCATTTACCACAAATAAACTGGGTCCCAGAATCAAATCCATGAGGAATCCATGAACCAGTTTAAATCATGCCTGACAATGTAACATTTATTTAAAAAATAAAAATGATTGATCTAGAGGATAGGAGAAAGTTGTTTCATGTTCTGACATTCACCACCACTAATGATAGAAGAAACAAAATAAATTTGGAGCCACCTTACCTCAGGCAATTTAGCCAGACAATGATTGGGTCCAAGAGCCTCAGATTTAATGTTCTGCCACTTGCGAACAAGACTTTCAGCAAATCTTGCATCCATTCTAGGTATTTCCTCCATAGGATTCGTATCTGCAGAGAAATATACAGGCAGATTTTTTTTATAAATAATTTCCCCCTCCATGGAAGGAAAAAAAAAAAGGAGACATACAGAACAGGAAACATAGAGAAAATAAATAAATAAAACCATGGACTATCCCAGTATTTGAATCAGAGACAGTTTTCTAAATTGGTTAATTGGTTCCTATATGACACATAACACAGCTTGTCCATGAAAGACTCTTCAATAAATACTTGTTATAACTAAACTATAAAAATGGGATATTTTGAAGCCCAAAATTTTTTGCTTAGTCTGAAAGGAAAAAAAAACATTATTTTTTCTTTAAAGACGGAAAACTCCAAGACCCTGCTGCGGACATCGACAGTGTAGAAAATTATGTTTTTTATCCAGGCGGGTGCGTAAGCAAGTTGGGATCCAAGCCGAAGTTCAGACCCAGCTCATCGGGCCCATTGCTTATCAGGCCCAACAAGCTAGGCCAGTCCCATGTGTGGACTTGAGGCAGTATCCAAATTCCAAAGACAGCACCACGTTGGCTGATCTTAGCCTTTTAGGATTTTTTGATTAATAAAAAATTTATTTTGTTTTAGCAAACTGTGGTTTGTTATTGTCAAGTCGATTACTGAAACAATTGCAGAATCATTGGGAAGATTTGAGTGCTGCTACGACCCAGGCCCAGTACACGGCTGAAAGCAGTTTTCTTGGTTCAGATCTGCCTGATTAAAGGCAGCCCAGCCAGATCTTTGTGCGTGAATGGTTTGTGAATCTGCTATGCAGTTTTAGCAGATATTGTCGTGGGAATTCAAGGTAAGACCTAAGAGTTTAAGGCAGATTTGAAGCCCAAACAGCACCTTAGATTAAGGTGTCAATCAGGCCCACTTGTGAACCATATCCTAGTTCTTGCAGTTCAGCACACAAGCTTTGTGGGTTATCTTCTTCAATTTGTGATTCAGTGAGCCCATATAGTTTGGGTCAGTATTATCATTCCAGCTTCAGTCATATGGTTATTATATTGCACACGGGTTATTCAAGTTAATATTAGGCTTCCGCATAGCGATCGGATTTTCAACGATTTATTCAGCCTAGCCTACATCAAACGCCCCATCTCTCCCATAGTACGAGGGCAGTGGGTAAAACTCTGGATGCACCCAGCCTCTGCAAGTCATGGGCATCGGGTGACTACGGCACTCAAACCTGGGACCTCTAGTTCCTGAGCCAAAGTGTCTGCCAGTTGACCTACCCCGTGCAAGGTAAAAAAAACGGAGATTAATAAAACCCCTTATATCCATATATTCTGAAATAGAAAAAAAAACATATATTCTTGAATAAGCCTGAACTTTTGTAAGAGAATGATAAAAGCCTTTTATATATCCCTATTCAACATATGCTACTAGATTTCAATGTAGCATTTACAAAATGGGTGTAGCATGGTAATGGACCCAATCCAACCATACAAAATAAAAAAGCTCTAGATTTTCCAAAATACAAAAATTTAGCAGCACGTCTTGAACCATCGGATATTTCAACATCAACCACTTATTCCATAGCCTTAGGTTAGATGACTAAAAATTCCAAATGCAATTAAATTTTGATATTTTAGCTAATCTAGATGTCTCCATCTATTTCTTATATTTAAATGGCACCCACAACTACGCCACATTCTTGAAAATCATCATCATCATCTAAGTCATTTATCTCATCAATCTAGGGTTAGCCTTTCATTTGGATTTAAATTATTTCCATAGACTGACTTCCCTATTTGATGCCCATGGGACTAGAACCCACAACCTTTAGACTATAACAATGGCCATCAGTATCATCTATGCCACATTCTTGAAAATGATACAATGAAAACCATGTAGCATATGTTAAATAGGGATAGAAGGGGCCCTTTTTTATGATGTTGCAGCTCCATGTAGCTTTCTTAGATAGTCATGCAAATTGCTTGTATTTTGTTATCCGCATCCAGCTTATAGGAGCCACAACTTATAGCGGGGGAAAAAAGGGAATTGCAACTAATATATAAAAAAGCACCCATTTTCTTCTTGAAACATGCATTCATACTACCAACAAGGCTACAAATGGAATAGTGTCCTAGAAATGAAAAAGGCATATATTACAAAAGGCAAAAATAAGAATACTTCCAGGGAAGCCAAAGGGGAATAATTCTAAAAACCTTACCAAATGCACAGTATTTCTGCCTACTCTTCGTTTGGCTGGAACATCTATCTAGCCTCATTCTTTACATGACAAGACTTCTATGGGCAAATTAGATGTCCAAGGAATAAGAGAATACAGGTTATTTTGTTCAAATTATATAACATAACGTAGGAACTAATGAAGAAACATTTGTTGGATTCTTTCCTTTCTAAGACTCAATCCTCATGTAAATAATCAACCAAATATATAATAAGTTGCAATTCTCATGAAAAGCTCTAAAAATTAGGACAAAGAAGACTGAGTCAGAATAAATATTTTGGTTTAATCAATAAACAAATATAGAATCGTAAAATTCTAAGTTGCATGGGTTCAGGTGTGAGTGCCAAAGTCCAACGCAAGTGCTAGGTGCTGGACTAGGAAAACTAAAAAACGAGGACACATGGAGTCATGGACACAACACCATATTTAAATAATTTTAAGTCTAAATTTATGTCAAATAAACATAAGGTTAAAAAATAACACTAGTAGAAAATAGTTTTACTCTAAACAATTAAATGACAAACATATAAATTTTTAATTAGGTTTTAAGAGGAGAAAGGTGTTATAATATTTGATTCATCTTAGAAAACAATTCAAAAAGCACTAGAAGAGTCCATGGAGAATAGGTGTGAATATCTAGCAAGGGTGCAAGTGTGCAACACAGGTGCAAGTGTCCAACATAGGTGCATCACACCTCTTGAAGAGTCCATGCAATATAAATAAAATGTAATCAGTGGATTTGAGAGTTAGGAATATGAATTCATCAAAATTAAAATGACTTAGTACCACATCATGATTAGAATTTGATGCTTGGAGCAATTGTAGAACAAAGTTGAGAAATTGTTTTGGATATAGCTAGTAAAGAGCATACAACATGGGTAACATGTAGGCAAGCTAGTAGAATATTATATGACAAATGAGGGTTAGGTTGCTTAAAGGGGCATTTCTATAAGAAGGAAGTTACACTTGCAACCTTTTATTTATTTTTAAATCATAGTCAAACTTGTAATGTCATATTGAGACAAATACTGGTGACGAGAAAATGACATATGGATAAAGTAATAGTAGTGGAAATGATATGTTCAATGGATGTGCAAAGAAACAAGAAAAAGCATAATTATGAAGAGAAGAGTGCAACAGCAAACCAAAAGGTTGTCCAAATAGAGAACATTAGGGAATGATGTTGAAGACAGTTTAGGTACAAACCTGGAAGACTAGAAATAGCTCTAGCATAAAGAATCAATGGATTATGTCTAGAAAGTAGAAGGGAGTCAATAAAAGACTTGGGTTCAGGTGGTGAGAATACAATAGACTATGCTAATAAATTTTAGAACGTCAATCCCACATGGATAAGATAATGGTTCTGATGATGACAAGGACTAGTTCTCACTTATGTCTTTTGTTTCAAATCATTAAACTAAATGTACCAATTGGTATAACAAAGTGGTGAGGAAACTCCATAATTTCTAGCAAGAGTAATGAATCAGGTAATTTGAACAATTCAACTGAATGTGAGAATTCAATGGCACCATACTCCTAAACAGTATCAAACCAACTGACTTGCAATTCATGAGTCACAAATTAGCTAATTCATAATTATCATCATCATCATAGTTTGAAGTCAGCTTTTTAAGTTCTAGTTTTCCATTCTACACTATCAAAACCATATCCACCGTCGCAAATTAGCCAATTGTTCACCCATATCTGAAAATCTTGCAACTACTTGTTAACATCCAACTGCTACTTTAAATTTCAGTATATGAATGCACAAAAAAAATAAAGGAATAATGCAGGCCCTTTAGAAGTTCAAGAATCCAGGGCCATCTGCTTTCTTTCTTCCTTCCCTTTTTCAGAGATATACGACATTATCACCTAGCACAGCAGTTTTTTAGAGAGAGAGAGAAGAAAGCAATTTTTTCCTTTCCTGAGTTAAGCATTCACAGGATGACTTCACTTTTCAGGGATAAGTATCATTTATGTCAACCTATTCTTCTTTTTCTTCTTTTTCTTTAGAGAGAGAGAGAGAGAGAGAGAGAGAGAGAGAGAATTTTTTCCTAAGTGCATGTTCATAGGGATAAAGAGGAGAACTCCTATTGGATCATACCCAGATTGATGACATCAGCTGCCATTGCTGAACCTGCTTCATTTCGTGGGACTGCATTCCCTCGTATACCTGTTAAACACTTCAAGCCTGCCAGAGTGAACAGTCCAACAACCACACCAGCACACATAACCTTCACAGTTAAATCCTTTATTCTATCTGCTATCAGTGATTCGTCAGGGGACTCTTCATAGTTAGCATTACCAGATATCTCAGCCAAAGCACCAGAATTATCTCGGTCAGTTTTATCCACAGGTTCTTCAGTCTCTGTGTAAGGAACAGAACCATTATTAAAGACATGCTCCTCCCTTCTCATCATTTCCTCCCTTTTACCCAAAGGAAACACTTTCTGCAATGCCTGAATTGCGCTTGACTTCACATTATCAAGTGCCGCTGTTGCCTCAGCCCCAATTTTTGCAATGGCAGCAGCCGCAGCTAATGGTGAGCTGCCACTACCCTCCAGCCTCTCCAGATACCTTAGAACAGTAAGGTCATCATAATAATCTCCAAGCTTGAACAGTAAATCTTTTGTATCTCGAAATCTGGGGAAGACCACTTCCATCAGCCAAGTCTCCAATAGTTTGCAAAGCCCAGGAAGGTCATGATCTCCATCATCCTTTGAATTTTCTGTAATGAACTCCAAAATTGAGGGATCCCTGTAAGGTGAGCTCTCACTGTCTAAACCCAACCATGAACGGCAATCATCAAGCTCTCCAACAAGCAGTGAGCAAAGCCCACGTTCAAGTGCAAAATCTATTTCACGGTCTGCTCTTCCAGGGTATTCACTGACTGTGCCTAATGTGGTCACCCTGGTTTGCTGAAGTTGTAGAAACAGGTTGTCAGCATCCTGGATTAGGTGGGGTTTCTTACCCACAAAAGCCCGGGCAACAAGCGCAAGTGCCACCCCATAAACTTCAAAGCTTTCTGCTGGTATATTACTCGGTGTTGCAGCAAATAAATCCACCTGAACAAAGTAAAGAAAAAGGATTGGTACTTGTAAAATTGAGTGCCAAACTGAATGCCATTTATATATAATATAGACCTGTTCAGCAGCCGTCATACGCAAGAAGGCTTCATTCATGAAGTCCTCACGTGTGAATCCTCCAGCAATAGCAGCAGCACCTCCTCCTCCAACAGACCATAATAAGTTGCGGACACCTTGAAGACCCTCCTCCCGTCTTCTTTGGTGCTCTTTGTCAAGAGGTAGAGCTAGAAGCTCTAGAACACAGCGTGGGGTGATCTCTTCCAATGTCTCATCAATCTGTTTTTGTAGATCCGGTGCTAGGTTACTTGCTCCTTCCTCCTGAATGGGCATGTAAACCATACTCAAGAGACTAAATAAAATAAAACAAAGAAATCTTAAATGAAAGCAAATGAAAAGAAATTATGTAATAAATAATGTCTGAAGAATGATTCAGTAAGAACCACCCTCACAATTAAATGGTGATCGGTTAAAGAAACTCTTTTGTGCCCCCAGGAACCAACCTCATGGTCAGTGGCAGGTGGCACAGGAAAGGTCCCCTGTTGATAGAGTTGCAATTTATTTTCCAGCCTATGACCCGTTATATCCTCGTTTACCTAGTATCCCATCATGGCTCTCAGATTAGGCAAGGATGCAATAGTCAAACATCACGTAACAGAAGTTGAGGAAAAGGAAATATTTGCCTTGTTCACTGTATGCCATTGGGCATCATTCATCATCATCATCATCATCATCAGCCGATAATCCCACCTATCTGGGATCGGGTTACCATTGAGCACCATTACATATTGTAAATCAGACAACTCAATATTTCACAATAAAGAGTGTCATTTTTCACTTGGATAAGCATGTTCCTTCCCAAGAACAGAATAAAGCCAGTAATTTACATGACCTTATGATTATAAGAAGTTAGCAAATGCTGGCAAACCTCATAATTTTTTTTACCATTTGAAGTTTGTCAGTCTGGAAAATTTCAGACACTTGCAAAGACAATATTTTCAATTTACATGGGCAATTAGTCACAAATTTGATGCCAAGAGATAAGAAAATTAATATAAACAGTGATCAGGTTCATTTAATTAAACATGTCAATATTCCAAAAAGGGTGCTAAAGCAGATAAACCTGGTCTGGTCTTAATTGCCTAAAGCTAACTAAAAAGGAAATAATATCCAACTTGAGACCTCCCCCTGCCCCTCCCCCAACTCCACCCATAAAAAAGGAAATATCCATGTCATTTTATTTCATTTTAGTAGAGTTCAATATCATGTAGTTAATATTGTTGGGGAAAACGGTAAGGTGTGCAGAAGATAAATGATAATCAAATAAATAAAGTGTAAATGAACACCATTCAAAAAAATAAAATAAAATGTAAATGAACCATAAAGTAAAACAACATAGTCGGAGAACCAAATCACATTACACTAACACTTAGCTACTACCTCAAATGGTTAACTATCCCCTGGATGCAACGACTATCCTCTACAGAATTTGTCTGCTAACAGCTCTGATTTGTGTTTGGTACTCGGTTTTGGATCAATTTGGTGTACATTGGATTATGCCTTCATCTATTGATGAATTATCGTATGCTTGGGACATTGCTTCCATCTCTCCTAAATGCTCTACTTTGTGGCAGTTATTCTTATTTGCCACTATTTGGAGCCTTTGGTGGGAACGAAATAATAGATTTTTCAGATATTCTAGTGAGTCCAGTGCGGTGGTTGGGAGTCGTGCTCTCACTAAGTGTGCCTCATGGGCTGCTTCTTTACAGGAATTCAGGAACATATCTATATCTTTAGCACCTCACAGAGGCCTCTACCTTTGTTTATATTCAAAGGTTCTCCTCTGACAGGCCTATTGACCATTATTAAAGACCAACTGTCACAAAGACTTGGGTGTTTCAGACAAGTATCTAACTCCTCCATCAAGAATGGTGTTGCACCCCAACAGTAAAAGAATTAACTTCCCAATCAGTGAGAGATGTGAATGTTAGGCAAAACAAAATGGTAGCCCACTGGGACCATCCACACACCTAAAAGGGCCCAACCCAACTACACCCAAGTTGTAATTCCGGGATTAGAACTACGCACGGTCCTAGAAGGGGGGTGAATAGGACCTTTTCAAATTTTTAATTATCTTTTAAAGGATTTGTTCAAATCAAAGTGCAACGGAATAATCAAATGTGCAAACAACAATAAATCAATCCAACAATGCAAACCACAATCAACCACAAATGCACAGTGATTTTATACTGGCTCGGTTCACCTGAACCTACATCCACCTTTGGACTCACCCAACCTTGGGCTATCCGAAACTCACTATGAAAGGGTCAACACCCTAACATTACACGCCTAGTTTTTGAGAGGTTCGACCACCAAGGTCTAATCATCGACTCCTATTTTTTATGATAGTTCGATCACAAATGTCCACTCCACCTTACAAGAATAATAAATGAAAATAAAAGAACAGTTGCCTTGGGTCTTCAGCGCAGATCTTGATTTGTGTTCTTTAACGATGTCTCTTCGCTTTGGTCTTCGATGATCGAACAATTTCCAGTGATTGCAACCGAGGATAGATCTAGGGTAAGGTTGAGATGCTACAATAATCCCTAGATGATTTAACTCTTAATCACATCAATGAAAAGCTTAAGCTTTGAGTATCAGATAAACATTTGGTGATGTGATTAGAGAGGTTAAGAGAGGTTCAATGGTGATTTGAGGGGTTAGAACCTCTACTCAGAGTCTAGGAGGGATTAAGAATTAATCTCACTTCATTAGCTTAATCCTCCTTGAAAAACGAGCCATATTTATAATTTTCCTGTCCACAAGGACTAGTCTTTGAGTACTCGAGACTATGCTTCAAGGACTCGAAGCATACAACGGCTAGTACAGATAGGCAAACGGATAGTCTTTGAGTACTCAAAAGACAAGTTTCGAGTACTTGAGCCAAAGAAGGATATTTTGCAAATAGAACAAAGACTCTTTGATACTGCTTCGAGTTCTCGAACCTGAGAGGAGATTTTTCATAGTCAAAACTTGGCTCTTGGATACTATCAACGCGAGGTGCTCGAGGACTCGAGACACACCCTCG
This sequence comes from Chimonanthus praecox, assembly GCA_022113865.1. Lineage (NCBI taxonomy): Eukaryota > Viridiplantae > Streptophyta > Magnoliopsida > Laurales > Calycanthaceae > Chimonanthus > Chimonanthus praecox. The sequence continues at coordinate 49,108,711 of CM039093.1, read as the reverse complement.
ACTACTCAAGAGCCCCCCTCAAGTATAAATTAGAACTTAGTCACGCTTTCATGAATTCTACATATTGGTCAGGTTGCCTAGGGGTATCTTTGGGATCAACCTAAGGTCTGATATAGTCCATTTTACCTATCAGGTTGCCCATCACATGGAGAAATTTCCTCGACTCGCTTCTGGACTTCAGCTAGCTTGATCCAACAACTTTGGTCTTCCAGAGGCAAGGTCCTGACTCAGTCAAGGAATTGACAATATGGAGACACGGATAAACCGGGGCTCTAACACAAGCCACCCAAACTGGATCATGACATGGACCCAAGCCCTAGGAAGGGCAGCTCAACTTCAAGTTCAAGTTCAGTTGCATGCCAACTATACCTATCTTGGCCCACCACACATGTGTTCATGCATGAGGAGATGAATTCCCAACTGAGCCCATAATCCCATCTTCATTTTCCACAAGCCTTAGTGAAGCAGACTTCTTACAATGAGCCTTTCACTCTTTGAATTATCCAGTAAGGGACTAAGCTTCATCACACTTAAAGCTAAAACAAAGACCACCAAGAAGTGGAGTTTCTCAATGTTCAAAGACACAAAATGCAACAAATAAAGCATTTTAGCTACCAAATTTGTCTTGAGGAAATCCAGAAGTTGTAAACAAAAGAGACCACCCTTATGCTGCAATAAGGCCTTTTATCTCAGAGCTTAAATGTTTCTTAAAGTTCATATCGATCTTCATGATGAGTATTCAACTTCTTATATCAGGTCAAAATGTTGTAAATAGTTATAGAATGCTTTAAATGAAATATGTTAAAGAAATACCACCACTTCCTTCTTCTTTTTACTACTTTAGAATTTGGAAACTAGAGATCTTTCTTTTGGATAAAAGATCTTGGAAAAACTTAAGTACTTGAGCATGAGTCTTCAGGTTTGATTATGACATTGAGAGATTTCAATCATCCTTGAAGATACTAAATACCTCTGAGTAGTACTTCAACTACGGACACATTGAGATTCTCAACATGGCAGAATAAATGAGATACATGATTTAAAAAAAGCATGTGATTTGAGGGTAGGTGGAATCCAATGCTCTTCTGGAAAGTCTTGTTAGAAGCAATGCAACAAAATCAGAGCGCCATGAAGTTTGGGGAGGAACAGTTATAACAGCAGCACAATTTTTTATCTTTTCGGTTCTTCTTATTGTGAAAATGACAACCAATAAAAATCAACCAAGTGCCATAAAAGCAACCTAAAAAACAATGCAAGGCATGAGAGAAGTAGAAATGCACTAAATGGAATCCTTTGAAGGACAATTACAAAGGCTGTTAAGTAAAAAGGCATCAGGAAACAGTACTTGCAAGAGCTTCAAAGCACGCTCAAGCACTTCACAGCTCTTGATGAAATCCGGAGGAGACAAAACCATGGCATCCCTCGACATGTCAACGTAGGCAAGCGCCATTGCCAGCACAACATCCCGTTTGAATGACTTGGGCAGCCTCTCACGCAGAAGGCTCTGACCAACCTCAAGAACCACCTCAGTCTCCCCAGCTTCTTGCAACAGACACAGAGCTCCAGGAACCTACGACAGAGACACCCAACTTAAAGCAAGCCAGGGGAAAAATATGCATATAAAAGAAAAGGATGATGATAAGAAGGGCAATGAAAGTGAGGGGGAGACCTTATCCCAGGGAACGTCGGTGATGAGAGTGGCATCTTCGTCTTGGATGAGACCTTGATTATAGTCCCCTCTGGAGTGAGCATTGGCAAGGGTGTCGCAGGCAGCCAGTAGGATCTGTCTTCGACTCATCAGAGCCTCTTGGCTGAAGCCGTACTGAGGAGATTTGCAGACCTTAGAATCGTATGCTCTCCTTATGCCGTCTCCCAAGAAGTGAGTTTCGGCACCCAGTATCTACAAACAAGAGAAAGCGCCAGAAGCCCAATACTTAGTTGGTTTCAAAGAAGAACAAGAACAGTAAATTACATTTTTAAAAATCAAACCGAAAAAAAAAAAAACCTGATAGAAATCGATGGGGAGAGGAATGCAGCGCTGTTGGGTAGTAGGAGAAGGAGGAGGAGGAGGGGCGAGAGAAGCGGGCAGTGGGAGAAGAGAAGTGAGAGAAATGTCGGAGGAAGAGGAGGCGGCTTCGGATGTGGGGAGGAAATGGAAGTCTCCGAGAAGTCGATCGGCCCATTTGCTGGAGTAGCAGGTGAAGGTGCCGGAACTGCTAAGTTGCGCACTTGAAGAGGGGTGCCCCACAAAGAGATTTAATCTAGTTCTTCTGCCATTGCTACTGTTGTAGGGATTGGTAGAAGGATGGTAGTCGGGAGCAGAGAAAGCAGTAGAATGGGGTTTGGGGGATCTGATGGAAGGAGAAGAGAAGGGCCTTGTCGTAGCAGCGGTGGTAATAGAGGGAAGGAGAAGAGACGACGGAAAAGGGCCGCAAACGCCTACACTTAAGCATTTCACCGCCTCCATTTCCGAAGGTCCTCTCCTCTGCTAGCGGCGAGTGTGATCGGTGGTGAGATTTTCCTCTCGCGTTTTAAAAAGAAAATGAAAATACACGAAAAAAATGTCTACTTTGAGTTCTCTCCTATAAAAGTTGTTTAGTATATTAGTCGAACAACATTTTAAAGGCTATAAAAATTAAAATTTTATTCTATTTAATAAATAAGAAAAAATTATTATTAGATAAAATTATAACTATCTCTTATTGTTATAATTTTATATTCAATCAAATGCTATGCTTTATGTAGCATGATTGCATTGTATTGTATTAATAAATGGCTACTGAAAATATCTTTTATGTCTATTATTGTTTTTAATATTTTATCTACGAGAACAAGCAAATTATATAATAATCTATCTTCTCTATGTTCTTCATTTTTGCACTATATGACATAAATGAATATTTTAAATAATATTTTTTTAATGTATATTATATATAATAGGGAGTCTCACCTGATTATTACAAAAATGATATAGATTGATAGATTATCATGGAGGATGTCATCTTGTTAAAAATGAGACTCATTAAATGATGCTACTGAATAATTTTTTAATATTTAAAATAAATTATTAGATAAATATTATGCCTTAATCTAATTAAAGATGCATCAAATGAAAATTATTAAACATAAAGATATAAGTTATTAATTTTAACATGCTGGATTTAACATAGAATAGATCGTCACGTGGAGATCTTAGACTAAGAGTCAAAAATATCCGGACATATATAAACCTTCCAATCCGCACACGCTAGGTACACAATTAAGGGGAGTGACTATCTTCGTGTTTAAAGGGGCTTGATCCCAAGACCTTCACAAACAAAGGTGGGAATTGACATCAAATTAATCCCCTCATCATGTTAAAGAAATCAAAGCATTTATTTTTTTTGAAACAGTAGAGAGTAGATTATCATTAAGTAGAAGAAACAGTACAAAGGAGAAAACAAGAGGTGATGGCCTAAGAGAGTTAGGCCCCCCACCCCAAGAATAAAACACAAAAAGAGAAAAATATAAGTAAGCCTACAACCGGCTGCAACCCAACAAAAACGTAGAAGAAGAAGCCGCTAAACGCCCGTGGCTTCGAAGGTGCCATGAGTAGCCCCATCCACCCCATTCTTTGCAAGAAAATCTGCTACCCCCCATTTGTTGACCTACTAATTTGAGAAAAGGATACCTCCAAACCAACCATTAACTCCTTAATCTCTCTAAGTAAGGTAATTAATCTCCACGGGGGACGCTTTAGACCCTTGGCCCATTTCTTAGCATTGGAAGAGTCACTTTCAATAATTAATTTCTCCACCCTAAGAGTTGCCCCTAAGGATAAAGCCCTCCTAACACTAAGAAGTTCCGCCTCATTAGACTCCTTGATCCCGACAGACTCCGAGAAAGCAATACGAGTAAAACCCAGATGATTCCTAAGCGCACCCCCGATCCCAGCCGGACCAGGTTTGCCTTTGGAGGCCCCATCAACGTTAACCTTCCACGATCCCACAGGGGGAGGAACCCACCCAACCGTAGGTTTCCCCCTCTTGATGGAAGAACCTAAACACCCGTCCAAAGACACACACAAATCTCCAACTTTGAAATCTCTAAATTCCTTGTTAGCGCATATCCACGAGAATAATCTCCATTTGGCGATTTCAAAAAGCTTGCCGAACTCCAAACTACTTCCCTAAAAAATTCTAGTATTTCTCTCTCTCCAAATGGTCCACATGACCGCGGCTGGGATAGAGTTCCACATAAGTTTCTTCCGGAGAAGCAGACGAACCATTGACCAAGACTCCAGAGACCCCTCCCAAGAACCCTGACAAACCCACGAGATTCCCAACATATTGACAAAACCACTCCATAGTCTCCGAGCCACTGGACAAATTACAAAAAGATGGTCTAATTGACAAAGGGGACAACTAGAATCTCCATTAGAATTTAAAAGCCCTCTGCGACTCAACTCCACTCTGGTCAGGATCCTTCTTTTTGCACAACACCAGAGGAACATATGAACTCTCAGTGGGGCCAGGTTGTTCCAAACAATAGCCTTAGAAGCTAAAGAGCCATCCAAACTATCAGAAGCCAGATCAGACAACGATTTAACCGAAAAGACCCCCGAGGAATTCCCCGTCCAAACCCATTCGCCACCACTCTCTACATCCAACTTGAACTCACCCAGTTTTGCCTTAAGGTCGTTTAATGAATCTACTTCGAAAGTCCGAAGTTCTCTCCTGAAATCACAATTCCACAATGTACCCTGCCTATCCACTTTGACCATATCTTGGACTAGAGCCTGATTATTCCTGGATGCTCTAAATAATCTAGGGAAAGACTTTTTCAAAGGCCTATCCCCCAACCATATATCTTCCCAGAAAAAAGTACGGTCCCCTTTGCCAACCAATAGACGAAGATTCCTTTGAAACAAACGCTCAACCTCAGACTTACCTTCGCACACATTCCACCAATCTCTGAGTACCCTAGAACTATACTGCCTTACGCCTTCTCCCAAAGACCACCCATTTCTATCTGCTAAGCCAAATTTAGTCGTTAGTACTCTGACCCATATTGCATTTTTCTTTGAACCAAAGCGCCAGCCCCACTTGCATAACAATGCTTCATTTTTCTCTCTAATGGGGACAAAACCTAATCCTCCCTTGTGCTTGGGTTTAGTTACTCAGCCCAGGCCACCAAATGAACTCTTTTCTTCCCCTCAAGTTTGCCCCATAAAAATCGCCTGAAAAGTTTTTCCAATACATTGGCCACACCTATAGGGATCTTAAAAAGAGACAAGAAATACATTGGTATGTTTGCCAAGATAGACTTGAGGAGAGTAACCATTCCGCCCAAAGATAAATATCTCTTACCTCAACGTGCCAATCGCCTCTCAACCTTCTCTAAAACCGGGGTCCAAAACCTTTTTACTCTAGGATTACCCCCAACTGGGAGTCCAAGGTATAGAAAAGGGAGCTTCCCGACTCCACAACCAACTTCTTCTGCCCAATTTCTAACTACCAAATCATCCATATCAACCCCAATAAGAGTGCTTTTACCTAGATTTATCCGAAGTCCGGAGACCAACTCAAAACATCTCAAGATCGCACGAAAACCCAAGACCTCTGATTTACCATGTTCGCAAAAGAAGAGGGTATCATTAGCAAATTGGAGATGAGTGATCGCCGGCCCTTCAAAGCTAACCTCAAAGCCCTTCACTATCCCCAATTCTTTCGCTTTCAACACCAAACGATTCAAACTTTTCCCAACCATCGTGAATATGAAGGGAGATAATGGATCCCCTTGTCTCAAGCCCCTAGTGGCTTCAATTGGAGGGGTGGGAGAACCATTGACCAAGATTGAATACCTCGAGCCTTCCACGCAAGCTTTCATCCACTTCTGCCACCTCCTACCAAAACCCATTCTTTCAAACAAATATCTCACGAACTCTCAATCCACACAATCGTAGGCCTTTTCCATGTCTATTTTGAACAATGACCCTGGTTTCCTCTCTTTTTTCCTCAAATGAACCAATTCGTTAGCAATAAGGATTCCGTCCAAAATTTGTCTTTTTTCAATAAAGGCTCCTTGAGACTCATCAATGACCTGAGGTAACACCTTTTTTAGCCTCTCTGCTAGCACTTTTGCTAGCAATTTATAAATGCTCCCTACAAGGCTAATCGGGCGGTAATGGGATAATTCTGTTGGACCCTCCCGTTTTGGGATTAACGAGATAAAGGAGTTCTTCAAGTCCTTATAGATTATTCCATCTGAGAAGAACTCCTTAAAGAATTTGATAATGACAGGGCCAACTGTCCCCCAACAAGTCTTTAAGAAAGCAAAATTGAAACCATCTGGGACAGGGGTCTTATCTCCATTCAAACTATCTAAAGCTGCCCTAATCTTCTCCATAGAGAACTCCCTTTCTAACCAAACAGCCATATCCCCACTAATCTTAGGAAACTCGAGTCCCTCCAAAGAAGGTCTACGGGATCCAGAGTCAATTTTAGAGACGGAACTAAGCAAAGAAAAGGGAGAGCATACATGCCTAGATAGTGAAAGGAGAAGAGAGATTAACAAAAGGGAAGATAACATCCCAACCAATAGTCTAGGCATAGAGAGAACCCCAAAAGATTGTTCACCAACAAAGAGAAAATAAGGAGAAACAGGGAAGGATAGTACCCAGGTCTCAAAAGAGACAAGCCACAACAAATCCGAAGCACCAATAGGGTAGAAGGCCAACCGCAAAGAGTCCCAACATCCAGCCACTAATTGTTGAGACGACACCGAGAAGCCCCATAGAGTACCGATGTCAAAGATGCAAAAACCCGCCTCAAAAGTCCTGATAAACCTCGGCACTACCTCCGTCAGAGCAAGAATCTCGGCACCTCCGGACAGCACCAAAGGAGACGCTAGAGAATGGTTCCAACTCGAGCAGAACGCCTCTGATGAAAAGCACGCTAGCAACGCTGAAGGAGAGGGAAGTCTACTTCCACTCCAGCTAACCTGAACCTGGGGAAAAGAAGAAGCAAACAACGCACTAGGTTTCCAACAACAATACTCAGGCAACGCAGTAAAAAAGAAAGGATAGGACAAACCCGAATCAACAGACGACGGTTGAGAGCCAGGAGAGGGACAAGAAGGAGGCCCGAGCAAAGAGGGTGGCGAAGGCTGAAAGATATCTGAGAAGAACCGCACTATTGCTCCCCTGATACCCACCTTATCAAAGATACAAGTACCATCCACCTTTACTGATCTGATAACATTGATGGCTCTACGATTGGAAGCGCAAGCATGGAAAAATCTTATGTTCTTTTCCACCTCCCTTAACCATAGAGCCTTGGATTTCTGTTTCCATTCCACCTCTTCTAATCTAAGACAATCCCATAACGCCGATTTCGCCTCTTTCTTGGAAACAAATTCTCTCTCCTCAAGATCACGGTCCTCCTTTATGTTAGCCAAGACCTCCAATTTTCTAACTGCCGCTTCCTTTTTTTCTTGCACACTTCCCCCACTAGACGCCACCCACTCCTTGATTTTCTTCTTCAGCAACTTAAGTTTTTGTACAAGTACAAAACCAGCCCATCCATGAATATTGAAGCTCTCCCACCAAGATTTAACAAGCTCAATAAATTTAGGATCTTCTAACCAAACATTATTACTTTATTATAATTATATATCTTATCTTAGTGTTTAATATAGGAATAGAAGTTTTATTGAAATTGCCAAATATGATATTATCATAGTGTTATGCTTCTATGCTAGATCAAGCTAGAGCAACTACATAAGCTTGAGCTAAGAAGAGAACCATTCTATATTGGATCAAGTGTGTTTGTATGTGGGGCCCACATAAAAATTTAATTGATTTATCAGAGCATGTTTATGGTATTAATTTACACCATCAAAACAAAAGCATGAGAATCTTATGCAAATATTCATTGGGTCCACTATAGATCTCATAAACCAAGGTTTGCATAAGGATCTCAACCGGACTAGTCTCATGGATTATTATATATAGAATTCTATTATCCAAGTTGATGCTAGGGGTGAAACTCTAGTCAGGTTTTGACCCGACCCAAGAAATCATGCGGGTCGGATCATATGAGTCGGGTCAGCAGGGTCGGGTTAGATAAAAACTCGCATTAAATTAAAGTCGGATCAGGTTGGGAAATATACAAGTTAACCCGATCTCACTCGACCAAACCCGACCCAGCTAAAATGGGTTCAGAATGCGGGTCGGGTCAAGTTAGAATTCGGATCGAGTCAGTCGGGTTTTATAAATATTAACTCAAGTCGAATTGGGTTTTAAGAAACTCGACCTCGACCCAACCCAATTTCAGCCCTACTTTTTACAAAGCCACTTCTTAGCATCTTATTATTCTAAAATCCAAATTTATGCAATATTTTTTTAATAAAAAGACAAAAGCTTGTAAAGATTTTTTGGGAAAATGCACGATATAAAAAATAGTAGATCTAAAACTCAAATTAAAGCATAATCTTGATACACTCTTAATCTTTCCACCTAAATACTAAAATAAGTTAAGATTAGAATCCAAGGAAAAAAAAACTTAAAAATGCATTGAAGAAAACGAAAAGGTTAGAAACTAACAAATAAAGTATACAGAGTAACAAATGAGAAGAGATTAGCTTGAGTGAAGCAGCCTTTAGTTGAAGAAATTTACAAATTTTATCCATTGATTTTTTTTATTTTTAATTTTCATTAATTTTGTTTTAAAAATATATAAAAATTGAAATAGACTTGATGAGTTACAAGTAAATCATCATCCTTTCAAAGACACTTAGTGAATTAAGATCAAGTGGTCAAAAATTGAGTTTTGAATGAAATTTAATCCACTTGTTTTTTGTCAAAGTCTAATTTTAATTTTTATGATTAGTTTTATATGATGTTTATAAAAATTAAAAAAGGAAAATAGGCAAGTGTTTTTCATCATTTTTCTATATAAATGCACATACACCAATTCTTTACTGTATATTCAGTTTTATAATAGTAGAGATATCAACTAAAGCAAAGAATAACGTTTTTCTTTTTAATTTACATATGGAAAACCACGGGATGCTCAACGTAAAATTCTCATGGGTTAGCCAACTACCCCTAGAACACACCAAGATTAGGCCATGGGACTCGAACCCGTAACCTCCCGCTAAGCGTGTAAAATTATTACTTTATTATCTTGAATTTAATTATCCAATGAAATACTTTAAATACATGCAACCTTAGTGTCACATTAGATTTTTTTTTTTATTGGGTCAAGAACATGACTACTAGTGGTTCACAAATTTGATAAGAGTTCATCACTTAATTATAGGATTGGCGAATTTCACAATGTAGAACGAAGCAATTCTTATGCTGCAAACTTAATATATTCTAACAATTATTGACAGCCTTCTTTACCATTAAAAAAATTGACATCCTTCTTACAATAGATTTTAGAAAAAATAGCAGGAAGTATGAATAAATAGTTATTTGAATTTTTAGTAAAACAAAAACTTTTTCAAAGGGTAGCATTTTTTTATCGGACCTGACCTAAAAAAAAAATTGGATTTAGGTAATATTTAAAAAAATAAAAAATTGACCCGACATGACCCAGCATGAAATAAATTATGATTGGCTCGGATAGAGGAGTCTCAAACTCGAACTCAACCCAAACCCAACACGAATTGAATTAAAATTTGTATAAACCATTTAATTATTTTACCTATTAATTTTCACCCATATACCCCATCAACTTAACAAATCTTAGCCTACTGTCTTAATTTTCCATGTCCCAATATGCTTACATGAAAGGGAAACCTTTTATCTTTCATTTTCTATTAAAAATAAATTCTCTCATTTTTTTCTATTTTTTTAAATTTGTATATAAATTCAGGTCGGATTTAATAAAATAAAATTTGAGTCAGGTCCAATAGAAAATTCCTTTTTTCACATTGTACTTGACACAAATAAATTTATATTATTATTGATGTTGGTAATATTTTACAACTTTGATTTTTTATAATTTATATTTTATCGGTGTTTATTTTATCCTTTTAAGTTTTTTATGTTAAAACCACTGAATATTTGAATATATTCGTATTTTCAAAAAGTAACAATTACTAAACACAGTTAGGATTTTAACAAAATTTCTAAATACTACCAAATAGCATCAATTTAAATCTCATAGAATTTTAATATGACCATCTCAAAATTTAATGGCATTTGAATCCAAGGGGTCAAAATCTTATAGTTGCCAAACACAACCAAGGAATTGTTGAAATCAGCATATTGGTTTCACTGTTTGAGTTTTAAAAAAACTCCCATAATTTTACTATAATCATCTGATTTTTGGAATTTTACAATTTCTATTTCCCATTATTATTATTCCATACTTATTTCTTTCATAACTGATTCTTTTATTTATTCTTTTAAAAATTCTTGGAATTAGTGATATAGAGTCATTTGGTAACTTTTGTATGTCATTATCCTTATGATATTTTCTAATTTTAACCAGGTTCACTACTTAACTATTACATTATATAGTTATTTTCTTTCTCTTTGTAAAAATATATATTCAACTGTAGAGATGGCTATAAATTGATGAGGCTGACAATCACGATAACCAATCAACTGGTTGCTTCCCGTCTCAGGAAGCGAGAGGTTGCGGGTTCGAACCCCTATGGCCTAATCTTGGTGTGTCCTAGAGGTAGTGGACTCACCCTGGAGGTTTTAGTAGTAATGTGTCTGAGTTTCCACACATAAATCCAAAATATATATATATATATTATACACTATTTTAAAGCTAATTCATCTTTCTTTTTCCATCAGGAACTTCTAGTCTCATTTTTCACTAAAATTAACTCATATTTTTTTATGATAAAAGTGTTCAGGCCTTTTAGAGCATCCGAGTGATCTTCGGAACATGTGAAAACCTCCCAACCCACATACACCCGGTAAATCTACGGGAAATGACCCTTTGGGGTGAAGTGGAAATCGAACTCAAGACACCCGCTTCCTAAGACAGATTAACTTTATATTTTGTTATTATGCTTTTCAAATTTTAACTGTTACTGTATATCATGCTTACACCTTAGCAAGGAGTTCACTGTAACTATAATTACAAGTCACAACATGACCAATATCAACCCTTCAATGAGTACTTCTTTCCTGTGAATGCTTGGAACTTTGGCTGTTCTCTCTTTGAAGATTCTGACTTGGTGTCTAGTGCGCCAGCCTAAGGGACAAAACAGAAAAGATAATCACTGGAGCTAGGGCAACATGCCACTATAATTACCTGTGCTGTTCCTAATGGGAAAAACATGCATTACTTTTCAACTAAAAAAATTCACCTTCTGTGTTTCTTTTGGAGTGTGGCCAACATTGGAACCAAACACAAGCTTTCTTGAAGATTGATTAGAAGATGAGCTTTGTGAGGTGGAGCGCATTGACTGCTTCCCACCATTGATAGCCCTCGGTGTGTGGTCTCTTAGACTGGAGGAAGTAACGGGTGCAACTGAATGCTTCAAAGATTTCCCATCCAAGCGTCTTGCCACGCCTGTAAATGGGCTGAATTTTGGTTCCACCTTGTATGGGATATCTTGAACTGAAATGGAAAGACCATGGTCAACATATCAAAACGTTCACTAATAGAATATTAGATTAACCATGCAAAGTCATTGAACCGGTAAAAATTTCTCAAACTACACAAAAATCAAATACTTTAGAAGCAATGCAAATTGATTTCTGGAGCCTGTTGCACACTTGGAAGTTGCTCACTGTTGCATGCACAGAAGTTGCAAGTGTGATTCACATTACCATTCAAAAGAAGTTAAAAGAAAAAAACCCCTACTATTTTTTTTCCTTCTTCTTAAGGTGACTCAAAACCCTGTTGGTTGCAACAATGAGCACCTTATAACTAATTAAATTTTAAAGTTTAAGTGCCATTCTGAAAAAGACCATGCTTAAGGTGGTACAATACCAAGACAGGAAGCAAAGAAATCACAAGGAGATTCTAGGAAGATTAAAACCTTGAGCTAGCGCCTTGTTTGAAGGTATAGAAGGTGGTGGCCTTGCAGGTTCTTTATAATCAAGGGGCAGTGTGAAGTCCACTTCACAATCTGTCTCAATGATGCTTATTGCAGAAGATGGTTTTGTTTCTATGACATCTATGTAATACTTTTTGTTGTTATAGGGTACCATGATACAGTCTCCAGTGGTTAAGCAAGAGTAATTCCTTAATGTGATTTCCAAGCTGCAGGAAACAAGAAAAGTAGTGATCTCCCCAACCTTCATATCTAGTAATAGATGGGAAAAATCCCATGTCATCAACAAAAACATCAAATACCAAAAAAGTGGGGGAAGAAGAAAAAAATAGACTCCCTACTATCAACTAACCAAAGCATCAGATACTTACATGGCTTTCGGGTTGGATATTTCTAAGAAATCCTTTGTGTGGGGTTGCAGTTTCACATATGTACCCTTGGCAAGAGTTGCATTTTTCACTCGCACGATATCTCCCTCTTGTAGAAGCAAGTTTTCCATCATCTAGAGGCAAAGACACCAGGAGAAATTAATGGATAACTCTGACTAAAAAAAGTTACTAAAAGTTACATTTATCAGGAATCAGGAGTAAATTAATAACCATATCAAGAACAAAAGCTGGATTACTACTTTTCTTGTTTCCTGCAGGTTTGACCTTATGGGCCCCCATGAGATAGGGGAAGGGGATTTGGCAAATGCGATTAAATGGGCTAGGGGGTTGAAGTGGCCACCATAGAATTGGCTCATAGTCGTCAGGGAGATAAGGGCCTTGTGTTCGGAGCACAAGATCTCTTTCGAGCTGGTCAAGAAGTCACTGATTGAGTGGGGGACTTCTTCGCACAGAACAGGGTGGACTCGGCGAAGGAGGGTGTCTTCTTCTATGACCATTATGGGATAGGGGACTGTTGACTTTGAGAGGAGAGTTTTTTGTATTTTATTTTGTTGGGTTATCTTGCGTCTTTGTTTTCTTTCTTTTCGGGTTTAAGACTCTTAGACCCTCACCATGTATATGCAACGCCTTCTTTCTATTAATATATTTCTTTATTTGTTACCACTCAAAAAAAAAACTGATGTGGATTTTAGAAAGCTCATCCAAATAGATGGAAAAAATGGAAATAATAATGATGATTATGATGAGTGAGAAGTTCATGTTCAAATGCCTACCCAGTATGGCATGTAAATCATCCCTTCCTCGGCAATGAACTCCAAAACACCACAATGTGAGACCCTATCAGTGGCAGCATTGCGGAGTTCAAATAACATTGGATAGTCAATGTGAAGAGATGCTGCAGAGTGAAAATACAGTATTACATTAGTGAAACTAAAGTTATAAGACATTAAACATGAAAGGGGCTAGGGGAAACAGGGAAACAAATGACAATAAAGATCCAATTTATGCTCAAGTATAAACGAAGAAGAAATATAATATGATCTTCAGTAGTTTAACAAGAAAAATAAAAAGATCCATTGCAAACAAGAAAAATTCTCTTACCAAGGCGATCAAGAGCTGATGGAGGCATTATTACTGAAACAATTCATGAAAAGGATTAGAAAGAACAATAAACAGAACTGCCAACAATAACAAGAAAGGATAGGGTTGAAAGATAACATACTTTTATCACCACTTTCCAGCTGTGGCTGCAGAGTATGAAGAAGTAAAATAAGAAGACCACAAGTAAAGAAAAATGGAAAAGGTAATTCATTTTTATGAGGCATCTAAATGATTTAATGTTATAATAATAATGTTGAAGCAACAAAGTTATGTGTTGCAGAACACATACATAGGGCAACATAATCAATAAAAGCATTGATTCAATCATCCCCTTTCCTGATAGAATGAGGCACCCTTTTGTCCTTTTGCACGTTATTATTCAAAGCCTTTTAAATGCGGAAGTGTAGGGGGTGCATCATTTCATCAAAAATAGGAATACCTCTATCACAATTCAACCAAGAATGATTTTTTTTTTGTTTTTTGAGACGGAGACAAAAGATATTTTATTAAACAAAAAGTGAGATACAAAGCATAAGAGGCCTTGTATAACAGAGGTATACAAGGGCCACAGCAAAAGTAAAATACACGGAGGATGTGAAGAGAAGTAGAAATGAAAAAAATGCAATGGCTATAGAAAGAAATAAAACTCTGGTCCCATACATCCCTAGTCAAACCCAAAGTGAGGGAAGGAGAGAGGACAATGCTCCATGACAAAGGAAAGGAGTATCCTGATCTCCTCTTCCCTAAGTAGTCTCCCCTCTTCCATACATCCAAGAGTGATTACATGCTGTAAATCTTGATTCTCAATGATATATGCAAATAAATAAATAAATAAATATATATATATATATATGGAGAGGGAGAGAAAGAAAGAGTTGGAACATACTAAGGATCACACTTCTTTCACTAAGACATTTCCTACCATCATGTAACTTAGGTAACTATAAATTCAAATGCTTTTTCTACTCGGCATCTTAATGGATATCTTTGCAGAAGAAAGAAGGAGAGTTGGGGGGGGGTGGTTTGGGTGGGGCACTAAAGATACCTAAATATTCATTAAGGGGCGAAATTTGTCCTATAGTTCGTGCCATCAAATATGCCTCGGCCACAATAGTTCGTGCCTGTAAATCTACCATAGCAAAATTACAAGTTTAAGCCATCTTTCATTTTCTATGTCGGTACCATTGCTTCAACTACTCTTTTTATCTTGTATTTATAAATTTGACAACAGACCCATTTTTAGTATCAAATAATCAATAGGGTAGCATTCAGCGACACACCCCATAAAGTGCTCTCATGAAGCTCTCAATGTGAGAGCACATATATATACATTTCCCCATATTGGTAAGCAAGTTGTGTCATATGGTTTCTAGAAGATTGTAGACCAACTAAAATGCATCTATAACTGGCCATTGAGCCCCATGAGTAAGGGGGTCTTAGGAGAACATAATTAATGTTATTTCAGCCATTCATCCAGCCTGTCTTATCACCTCAATCCTAAAACAAAGGATACATATTTAGAAAGTTATATGTGCTTCCATCGTTTTCAAGTTATTAGGTTTCTTAAGTACAGATACATACATTGATGCTATCAAAAAGGAACACAAATTTTTTTATTGCATTTGTTAGTTGCGAGCATCTTGTAGCTTAAAAAATGTAGCCACCTTTTTAACCAAGAAATATGCACAGGAAGGAAGAAGTTTATTCAAGCAGTTATGAGTAATCACAATGATCAAGACAGACAGTGAATAATCCATTTTTAAAATATATAATAAAATGAACATAGTTAAATACTTGTAAAAGATACCATGTCAAAAGTGCATGGCAAATTGAACAAAAATATAGATAAGGATTCCAACCTTGTCAATAAATGATACAGGGTAGCACCTGTACATTTGTTCGAATGATGTCCCATGATAACCAAATCCTTCAAAAAACTGTAATAACAACAAAGGTCAAATAAGCACTAAACTTAGAGAGAGAGAGAGAGAGAGATTAAATCATTAACTAAAACATAGAAGAAATAAATAAAAAGTATAAAGTCAGTCTATGTCCAACAAATACAAGTCCTTTATATTTTAAAAACTATTTAAGGAGCAGAGAATCAACGATAGAGCCTAAATTCATGTGTTGATCAAAATTCCATCTCCTATAAAGTGAGGTTCCAATTGTATTAGTTAATTTGCATCCTTTTAAGGGAAGTCATTTTACATAAGCATGTCCATATATTGTAAAGCCACCTAGAAAATTGGTATTGAATGAAATCTCCACTTGAAGAATAAATTGAGGGAAGACCTTGGCATCTTCTACCTCTTGACAGAGATAACTGTTGTGTAGATTGGTTTCAAAACTATCTTATGACTTTCAAGATGAGTAGTGTGGTACTGTTTCAAAAAAAAAGATTAGTGTGGTAATATTAAGCAGGATTAAGTCCATCATTGTCAGCCTTTACGCTGGTTACTCTTGGGCTGCATTGCTGCAGCCATAGTAATTAGTCTTATTACCTTAAATATGGATACTTTGGATGGCAGACCAGCCACCATACCTCTCTACTACTAGATGCTGTCAAGTTCCAAATACCGGATAATCATGCTTCCACTGTACAGTGGGTACGACAACAGAGCTAATTAGGTAATACTGACCGTCTAAAATCAGTTCTTAATCACAAGTTTTACTGCATGTTTTGGTTAACTAGGAAAAACATTTTATTCTGAATCGAATATTGGTAAACCTACTACAACTGAGACAGATTATTATTGCTTTGATGGTTGAAATCATCCCTTGGAACAATATAAATAATAATGAAAGCCATATAGTAAAATAGCTTTTGGTTTTGTTGAATTTTGGTTGAAGCACGAAGTTTTGAAGGTTTGAGAAAGAGGTGAGATCTGTAGAGCCATCTCGAAGACTTGTTTGTAATCCATATGAAATCTGTTCCATGTCAAGGGAGCCACCCTACTGCATCAAAGAATATGGGGCAACAAAAAACCAGCCATATCCTGGTCTGTGTAAGATTTACGGCACACAAAATTACAAGTCACACCAATGCAGACCAAGTGATTCAGAAACACAAGGACCATATCTCCAACCTGTATAGATAGAAATAGCAGCACCTATGTCACAGACATGATTGAATCATAAAAATATAGTATGTGGCATACCATTTTTGTTTCTTGATTTCAATATCAAAGTGATCAATTCCTTAAAAGCACCTAAAATCACAAAAACAACATATCACTCATGATGACAAGATAAAGAGTTCCAGAAACAGAAAGCATGCCAATAAAACAACGAGCAAACAACTTTAGCCAACGTCAGAGTCCACCTAAATGAATACATGCCCACTCAAATCCCCGTCATCTAACATATATCAAAGTAAATCATTTAGAAGAACATACATGACAGTAGTCAATATGCCGGCTAAAATAGGAAATATCATCATTAGGATTTGTTACCTAGGAAGCCAAACAGGGACTTTGTTTCCAAGTAACTTAACATAGGCCACACAGTAAGTGAAGTTGGTATGACAATATTTTAGATGACCACTTATACATAAAGAAAAGCATGAAATGCATGCCTCCGAGTCTCCGCTTGTTCAAATTGTTCATCAATTCGACCTATAGTATATAATCATGCTAAAAGAAAATAAAAGATCTCCGGACTAACCACCGTATCCAGTCAATGATTTGAGAACAGACAATTGGGCAGCAGTTCATTTTCACGAGGGGATAAATCGAATAATTCTCTCTCTCTCTCTCTCTCTCAATGATAATGTGACTCAAACCGGTCTTTATGCTTGTGAAATGAGCAATTGTCAACTGTCTTATAGGTTTGTCTTGATAAATACAATAATTAACTATTTGTTTGTGTATGGTAATATTTTTTTTTTGAATGGTTAATATATTAAAATAAAAGGACGCACTAGAATGTATGGTAATATTCATGAGAGGCAAGTTTCTATTTTGGAAAATAGAGATCTCACCTTTTTCCAATTATAGAGTCCACTTAAATGTATGCAAATTATTAGGAACTGGGTGTTCAGAAGGGTCATTTAGTGGATTAGGTTTAGACAAAGCTTTAGCTCATTCCCTCTTCATGACCATAAATCTAAGAGTTCAAATTTTGATGATTTTTTAGGGTTAGATAAATACGGTTTCTTGGTTTCAAAATTTAACCATGTAGACAGGGGAATTGGTGTCAATTTAGAAATGTATACCAATTCATGGGGGATTTATGTGAAGAGTTCCGAATGACCAATATGAGGGTTGTACGGATGTCCTTATGGGATATCTCTTAAGGAGTCATTCCATAATGTCTTCCTATATCTACAATGATGTCTCTCCATGGAGAGAGAGAGGTACCAAACTCTGCAGAACATCCAAGTAATTTAATATTCATCTTCTATAACAACATCTCTAAATGGTGGGCCCTAATGTAAGGTACTAGGTTTTACATATACACATTTATTGAACCAGGATACTGCAGAGAGAGAGAGAGAGAGAGATATGAAACATTTGAGGACTTCTATGTGAGGCCCACCAGGGCCCATGTGGATGAAACAGTTGGAAAGGTCTTAATTGAATATGATGCCTATAAAAAATAACCATGATAAGACAAGTGAAGCCATTTTCTTTAAGGTCCTAAAGATTCAATCTCATCCAAGGTGCATGTGGTTAGATCATTAGACTAGTTAACTAAAACTTAGGTCAAATTGGGTAAGGATCCAACTCACGAGAGGCAGGGAGGAATGAGATGAGAATTGGTGTGATTGGGGCCATGGTGGGCCTAATTTGGTTGAGGTTCTCAAATCATTATTGAGGACTGGAGCCTAGGTGATCCTGATTATATATTTAACAAGGATCACCTAGGGAAGCATCCTCAAATTGTAATTTGAGGATTTTATGTGGAACCAACCATCGCTTATGGAGATGAGTTGGTTGGGAAGGTTTTTACTTGAATAAAATGTATATAAAAAAACATCTTGATTGGATAAACAAAACCATATCTTTTAAGTCCAAAAAATTCAAATTTTATCGAACAATAAAAATTCATGGTATTGGATCAATGCGTTTTTCGACTTAGAATGAGATCAAATTGTGTATGGATACAATTCACAGTGGGTAGGTGTGAGGGGAATGGATACAATTCATAGTGAAGCCATGGTAGACCATTTAGCTCTCCCCTAAAAAGAGTTTGCACCAAAGTTTGATGCAAATGGCCCAATGGGCCCACATGGATGGGAGGGTTTAAAAGGCATTGGCGTGTATATGGTGCCTATAAAATTTCATCTTAATTGGACAAGAGAAGTCATTTTCAAAGCCCTCAAATTTCATATTTATCTAACTCTGGAAATTCATCGACTTAGATGAATAGACTTTAAAAGTCAAATTTGTGTCAAATTGTGTATATTGTTAATCAACTTCTCGCCATGGGTGATGCCATGCCCAAATATCATTGCCATGGACCATTGAATCGAAATCAATGAAGAGGTCATCGTAAGATGAAATGAGTTGATCACATTATGTGTACTACTTCAATCCAATTTTGAAAATGCTGAGGCAAGAAGGATATTTGAGCACGCCCCAATCACTCAGAGAGAATTTGATCCAATGGTTTGCCTTCATGTTACATGCACCCACATCAGAAAGTAGAAAATACTCCTTCTAGAATTCATCAATTTTCTTTCATTCCATTTAACTCTGACAACAGTCACAGGTAATTAAAAAACAATAAAAAGAAGAAGAAAATGAGGAAGGCAGAAGAATGCCCAAGCTCCGTTTCCTTTTTTTGGGCTGTTCTCAACAGGTTGCCCAAATCAATGTCTGTTTGTACTCAGAAAACCATTTTTTTTCAGAATAAGCAAAACAATGGCAATGCAGTCATGCAATCATGTATTCAATCGCAATGCAGTTCAGAAACAGAGAAGGGGTAAAACTTACAGTTAGAGCGAACTGAGCAGATGGGTGTTGATGGAGATACAGAAATCAAATCCAATATATACACTTAATTCCTCCTTTTGAAGATTCCAAGCTGCAAGAACAAGTTACAAGATGCGAGTCGATGCTTAGTACGCACGCTAACTTCTCTTTGTGCCTTGTTCTTGTCATAGGATGACATTCCAATCTACAATTCGAAGGCCAATTTTCGGACAGCATTCTAATAATTTGATTCCACTTTGCACTTATTTGTAAGTGGTGCATTCCAGAATAAGACCATTAGCAACTTTTTTAAGCTCATATGTGGGCTTTTTCTCTCGTCATGCTCTTTCTCATTATTTAAACTAAATTATATCCCTTTTGAATTCATTTTCATATATATTTATGAAAATATTAAATTTATCTATAAATACAGTTTTTTTTTAATTTATGTTAAGTGGCAAAATATTTATTGATTTTTTTTAAAGTGATGCTATCGTTACCCTTAATTTATTTCATTTTATACATTAAAGCTCGTATGGAAAATTATAATTATTTGACTTTTCAAAAGTTAGTGAGACATAATTTAAAGATAAATTTTGTATTTTTCATTATTTTTAACTCTTAAAAACCATTCAATAAGTTATTTGATTTTAAGTCTTTCTAGACATGGCATCTTTATCAATTTCAAAATTATACTTAAAATAGTTTGTCATCGTATCATCACACCTCTAATTAGATCGAAGTTGACACTATACTTAAAGTGACTTATTTAAAATGAATTTTTTCTTTAGTATTATTCAAATAGGCTGTCTAGTTTTCAACAATATAAATAGTGGTTGATCTGATTTTGTGTATCAGCCATACTATGATGCCTATTAGCCTATAATGCATGATATCATTATCAGCTATTAAAAGTTTTAATTTAAAAAAAATTATTTTGACCATTTTTCAAGCTCGATTTTTCATTGGGTATGATTTTAAGAAGACTTTAAAAAATCTTAAAGTGTGAAAGGTATTTGTCAATTCTAAACACTTTTTCTCCTAAAAGTTAACATTTTGAGGGTTTTTTTTTTTTTTATCAAAATTTTTGAATTTCAGCTCTATAATAATCTTGAGTCAAGAGTTTTTAGTGAAAATAATTTAATGAAATAATATTTAGTGCTTATGAAATTCAACGGAGATGCCTTACTGAGATTGATATATTTTGTAGGGTGACTATATGATTTTCCAAAGTTTTCTTGAAAAATAAATGGAAGTCGGGTATTCTAAGATAATTCTCATTTTGGAATTTCTTGTGGAAAAAATTAATAAAATAATATTAGAATTTTTTTAAAATTAAATGAAGAACCCTTAATGTCATTGATATAGTTTTTAAAGTGTTTGTGTGATTTTTCTAATATTCCAATATTTTAGTGAAATTCAAAAACTTTTATCATAAAATTTATAAATTTAATAGAAGGTTCATGTCATCATTGTCTACTAGAGAAGAAGAATTTAGTACTAGCTGTTTCCTCATATTAATCTCCTATTTTCTAAAAAATTTAAAACATTTTATTTGTATCAAAATTTTGACTCTCAAAAGTCTAATACTTCATAAAAATGATATTTTTAAACAAAAATATGTTCACACTAAATTTTTTATTTTTTTCCGAAAGAGAACTGATCCACTAAGTATAGCCAATGCGCCAATAAATTTTATACCCCTGCCTATTTTTACTGCCAAAAGTCCAAAACCTTTTGCAACAAATTGAGCTTTACATGCTAAGATAAAACAAATTCTGTTGAATTCCATTTATAGATAATGAGGCATATGTACAAGTTTACAATGTAAATTCCACCTGAGGCTCATTTTTACATTTTAATGCGATTTTAATCCTTATTTAAAAAATAATAAGTACCATTATTTTTAACACTAGTAACAATACAAAATATTTGAAAAAGTCCCACATAACTTGGGTTGTTATCATATGATAAGCAAAGGCTTGTGATCGAAGGGTTTCGTACAGTAGACTTAGATGAGCCAAAAACCTAATAGGTCTCTTATTAGGATAATATGATCTATGCAACGTGAATTTTCACTACAGTGCACCACCCTTAAAAGAAAAAGATCATTTTATTCTCTCCTCTTGAAAGAGGAAAGAAAGAAGAGAAAAAAAGTAATGACAAAATGGTCTTTTCTTTTTAAAGGTAGTGCACTATAGTGAAAAGCCATAATGCACGAATCATTACCCCTCTTATTTTCTTAAGTATCAATATTCCTACTAAAGTAGTCCATCCTTGGTAATAGAAGCTTAAAAGTAGTCCCTTATCCAATTTTTTTTATACACACAACCCATAAGGGCTAAAGTAGGGATATAAATCGCGGCCGACATGCATATCGGCCGATACACACTGAGATTTTTTAAAAAAAATTACGAGAGATAGATATCGGCCGATATCTCGGTAATCCCATTTTTTTTTACCCCTGGATTAAAGTGATGGTCAGAAATTCGTCTTAAGAAATGAGAATTCTCAATTTGATTCCTACTCCACCCAAAGAATCACTCCCCATAGAATTGCTCAGTATATATAGATAAAAAAACTTGCACATGCCCTGAAGATTAATTAAATATTCTAAAAGTCTTAGACACCTTAATCATCAAAAATTAATATACACATATATATATATATATACTACATACCAAGAATTTTACAATACAATATTTTTAAATGCCTCCAAATATCCAACAAAATAATTTGCAATGTTCACTCTCTATGTATTGATTTCTATAATAGATCTTATAATAGGATACTGTATTTCTCAAATACTACTATATTTCAAAGATAGGACATTACATTCACATTAGTAAATTTATCTTTCATTTTTATTTGTACGGCTTTCAGGGAATAAATTTTTTTCTATTTGAAGTTGAATCTAAGATGGACCATCTCATGTTTAGAATTGAACCATAAATTAAATCATTATTCCTCATATCAAATGTTGTATTATGTCAATAATATATTTACACATTTTATAATTTTAAATTGTTTGATCAAGTTCATAGACTGTCTTCTTTCTATACCAATATATTGGATATTATATAAATATTATGTTCAATAAATGCAGTTTTTCTCTATGCAAATGCAAAGCATGTGTCTAGAACTAGTGGTATAAAATAAAGAATTTCCCTTTTTTTCCCTTGGCTTTGCATGGTTCCCACTGAATTTGATCCAAATCAGAACATAAACAATTAAAATTAAATAGTGTCCATATGTCAAATTAATATACACATCCATCCACCCCACATATAGGCTTACAAAATGAGAAATATATATTAATAGGCCAAATATTCATGCTACAATGTCAATGAACGCAAATGAAAAATGACAATTTTGAATAATTTAAGGATAGGCGGCGGCCAGGGCCCTCCAAAATAGGTCTAAAAAATAACTTGTATGGCCCTGAGATTTTAGGTCCTCTGCAATAGTGGTCTCATCTTAATAGTTTTACCTACAACCCCTAAAATTTTAAGGTATCTCAAGGCCGACAATGGTTAAGTTTAAAGCCTATTCTCTAGGCAAGGAACTATGTTTTATAATCAATTATGCACTAGTGATATTTTTTTATTTTGGAATTAGGACAGTTTTAGATAGATTTTATGTACCCACCTTTTAATTTAGTCTTGCTTCTCTAGTGCCATGGCACTACACAATTGGTGGTGACACCAATCAAGAGATGACGTGCAAGCAAATTCAAATAATGGTTTGGTCATTTCAAACCCATTGTAGTTGATAAAATTTTAAAATTACAAATTCAGTGAACTTGTCACGTGTCAATCAATGATGATTAGTGGGATTACAAATTGTATAGCGCTGCAACACATTGCCTTTTCATTAGGGCTGCAACTCGGGTCGGGTTCCTTAAAACCCAACCCGATCTGAGTTGATATATATGAAACCCGACCCGACCCGAATTCTCAACTCGACCTTCATAACCCAACCCGACCCGACCCGCCCCGCAACCTATTTTAGCCTAATTTTAGCCGGATTGGATTGAGTCAGGTTAACTTGTAAAATCCTGAACCCGACCTGATCCAAATTTCATGCAAGTTTTATCTTCTCAACCCGACTTGACCCTCTGACCTGAAATTCTCAACCCGACCCGTATGATTTCTCGAGTCAGGTCATGCAGGTCGGGCCAAAACCCGACCCGAGTTGCCGCCTTACTTTTCATCTATCCTTTCTACATTTTTTTTACCAAGGTGTCTAGGGGTCTCATTGTATTTGAATAGGAGACATTTTAATCCAATTAGTCCTTCGGGCATATGCAAGCCTCCTAATCTCACACATCGAGTGAGACCTACCTTCATGAGGAGAGCTTCTTAACCGTCAGGCCAACCCCCTCTTGGGTTTATTGTATGGTAATTTGATATGCTGACTTTTGCTGGTAGATGGACCAATTCTAGAATGATTTAAACCTAGAGTGGCACCAATAATCCATTTAATGTGTTCAAACACTTGATTACGATTCTTAAAAGTCACAACATTTAGTAGATGCTAAATTTAGTTTCAGCTGAAAAAAATAAAAAGTAAATAACGAGAAATGCATACATTTGATGCTTTGAATCATCTAGTTTGATTCTAGAATGGTGGTTTCTGTTACCTTCCCCACCCAACAGGTCCATACTGGTAATAGATTGCTTCCATGCAGTTGCGAACGTTTGTCTAACTTGCAATACAATGATTTTACACAATCATTTCTTTGTTATTGGTTTTAAAAATGTCATCTCTCTGTTAGAGGGTTATTAATGATGTATCAATTCAACATCCCTAATTTGCTTTCATATGTAGTCTTTTTGTCTTTACTCTTTCCTTTTTCAATAATTTACAGATAATACCAAATCAAAATGATATACATGTGTAGGCCAGACCCAGTGTCCACACCAGGTCATAGAGCAGTCCTGATTCGGATGGAGGCATATACCCCTAGTAGATGAAAGGAAGAATAGCATACCGAGAACGTGGGTAATTGTCAAATTTACAATGATACCATCTCTGAGTTTCTGCAGCTGCAAAGACTAAATTTGATATCTGCATGCACCACAACAACAAAAAGGAGATCACGGTCTTTAAACTGACTAACATGATCTAGAGGAGAAACAAAGTGAATTACTAAAACTGAAAATAGATCCATTGAAATACCACAAATCCAAAGAGAAGCCAGACTGTGATGTCTGAACCCCCACTAGCAACCAGAAGACCTGCATATATAACCTGCACAAACATAGACATAAGTGTGCTAATAAACTAAACAAGAATCTTTTGATGATCAATCACCAAATGCATGATGCCGACTTGACCAAAACGTTCATTTGGACACAACCCCATCTTTTAGCCAAAAACTTCAGAACTAATGTTCTTTTTAATGCCTAACAAATACTATGTATCTTTACGGCTGTGTTTGGATGGGAAGAAGTGAGGAGACTTCTCCTGGGTTCTCCTCACTTCCCCTATTTGGATCCTCTTTGGAGGAGAAAGTGGGTCCTGTAAGAGACCAAACTCCTACTAGAGGAGAAGATGGTGTTCTGAGCAATCATCACTTGGATTGAATAGATTATGCTTTTTATTTTTTTAATTTTTTTAGTTTAACAAAGAAATCTAACCTATGAGATTAAAAGTTCATTTAGAGCACAACATTTGAACTAAATATCATCTGAAGAATCAAATTTTAGTCACTTGATCTTAGTGGGCAAATATCACCATGTGTCCTTGCTGCTTCTTTTTTCTCTAAATATGTTGGTGATTTTGACCGTTGAGACGAAATGGCTAGAACTTGATTTTCATCTGAAATTTCGTCTACACGCTGAGCTTAAAATAATCTTTCAATCCCACCAAATATTTTTCTTTTATTAATATGATAACCATTTCAAAAAAAAAAAACTTCCAAGACAGAGTCACAGGAATTACAATTTCAGCTAGGTAGTGTGGGCATGAAACAATCTTGAACCAGTCACCATGTGGTATTCCATATTCTTCAGACTGCAGTGTTTGCTCTCGCATCAAACCCTGTGAAGAATTGAGATTCTGGTCATGACGGCACATAAACATGTGAAGAACAAATTCCAAACTTCACTTGTTTACCCATGTGTGGCAATAAATACAAAAAATTTAAATCTTCAATTTAAATTTAAGAGAGAGAGAGAGGCAGCTAAGCAAAAAATAAACCTTCCACTAGATCAGTAAGGAACATAATATCATATGGAACTACAATTGAACAAAAGTTCCTTGAATATACAAGCACAAACAAAAGTAAAATGCAAGTGAATTAACAGAAAAGAAAGAAAGCAAACTTTAACAAATGGTAAGACTCAGGAATATGGATACATCATCTCCATTTAATCTCCATATTCTCCAACAGTTATATGTGCATGACTGGATGGATCATTCTCCGGACCTCCAACATGGATCAATACCACCAGCATTGCACAATCAGAGGAACTATATAACTAAAAGAAATTTGATCTGGTACCATATTGAACCATTGTCCATTTCTGTCCCAAACTCATAGCAAGAGAGGCAAGTGGGATCATTTGAATGCCGCAATTTTTGGGTTCTGAATGGGATCTAGGGATACTAATGGTTTGATCAAGAAAATGGGAGCCTGCTAATGTAATAGATATGATATTTACTTTCAAAAAATTTAGGAAGACTTTTTGATAGAAAGTATATAACAGGCCTACCAGCACCAGCAAATAAACTTTAGCCAACTACCAGAAATCAGGCCTGATGATCATCAAAGTGATCAGTTCAAGGGATTGGAACACGCAACAAAACCCCAGAGAATTTAATTTAATTGTGCAACCATCAAATTTCATCCATGGATCCGATGCATAGCAGTTACCTTTAGGCCAGATCTTGTGGTCAGGGAATCCACCAGCCTATCTGAATGTAGAGAAGCCCACTGCCCTAACACATGCAACCTGTCAAAACAGGGAAGCCTATTGTTTGACAAAGTTTGCAAACTCAATGGGTTGACCAGCAACCCACCCAAGGCGGCTCAACCTCACATACGAGGTGACTGGGTTAGGTGGAACCCTCCATATCAAGTCTCAGTTGAATCTCAATCAATCCGGCTGATTCAACCCGTGACTCGCCAAACTCATCCTTGGTTAGATGAGTCAGCCGGTTTACTAAGGAGCATTTCCAACATTTGATTGAAATTTAAGGGTACCTGATGATTTCAATCATTAATATCAAGTGACTGGAAACTAAGTTCACCCCGTCTAATTACAATCCCTATGGTTGGTCTTCTAGTGAAACAAATGATAATATGAGAACACCTAGTGATTTCGACCACTTAGATCATATGGTCAGAAATTGAGTTTGGGGGTGAAATTTTGTCTGTTTGTAGCAGTCTAGTTTCAACTATACAGTTGGTTCTTTAGTGAAACAAATGCAACCTGTGTGACTGGTGGCACCTTGAACTTGTGAACTGAACCATAAAAAATCACATAAATTGGATATATGAAGCCATCGTTTTAGCAATAAAAATTTAGGGTTAAAAAGTAATAAAAGTTTTGTGGGCTTGAAAAACCTGGCTTGATCGATCCAATCAAGATGATTTTTTGTGAGCCAAAATATTAAGGTTAGCCTTATGAATTTTTAAGTGCTGGTTTATTACTTTATGGGTATTGTTTATGGATAATTAGTGGTAGAACTTGGGATTTAGGAAATCTTCATTGTAAATTCTACCCACTTACCAATTCCAATCATAACTTTTAGGCCACCCTGTGTATTCTGCCTATTTTGCATAGTAACCATTTTTATTGGTTTGCCTTCAAGTAACAACCTAACCAATTCCTTACCTCCCACTGCAATCAGTTTCCTCAGCAATGTCAATTACAGGGCACTTGATCAAATCCCCATTCACTTATTACTACTACCAGGCATCATTGCCACACATCACTTCTAGAATGGAATCATAGGATTTTTAAAGAGAGTAGTGGAGGCAGATGTCTTGGAGGATGCGAGATGGAGACTAGCATGTTGGTTAATGTTAAGAATCTGAGAGTTACTCCCTCTCTGAATCATTGTTGTTAAAATTTTAATACACGATTCGTATCTTACAATTCATATAATATGATAAAAGGAACAATTCATATCTATTAACAAATCTTAAGATTCGTATAAACAATAGAATTATGGGGTTATTAGGAGTGTGAAAGAATGAAACATTTTGTTTTAATATTTTTTAAGGCTTGAGTTGATGGGTATTTCAGGCCTTTTGATTGAGGGAATTTTAGTTCATTATTGACTATTCACAGTATACATGGATTATATACTAGTCTTATACTTTTGGGAGTTAGAACATTGAATTTTAAACTCCAATAAATTAATTACATAATATTCACTTAATATTGAAAGAAAGTTGAAGAACTACTCATATTATTATATTTTAGATATATTTTACGTTATTTCATATATTAAATATTTTTTAGGAAAATCACTTGTGAATCTTATGGTTCTACGATTTACGATACACGATTTGCGGTTTAAGATGTATAACGATTTTACGATACGCTTCGATTTTCACAACATTGCTTTGAATAGTGAATACATTAATTCAGTAAAAGAGTAGTTAAGGTGGAGTTGAAGACGCCACAACTTGGTTTTTTTTTTTTTTTTTCAAGTTTAATGTAGATGGAGTGGCTAGAGGTAGACCAGGGCCAGCTGGTATTGGCGGGGTTGTTCATAATGATAGAAGGGAAATCATGTTATTCTTCTCAAAATCAATGGGGACTTGGGTATTATTAGGAGGGCTCTTTGGCTATGGTGAGAACATGGCTTGGATAACTTGATTATCGAAGGGGACACTATAAATGCTTTAGTTTGGGTCAGTGGTAGGAAAAGACCCCCTTGGAGACAGATTTGTGCAAAGAGAGTAGATCACTTCAGACAGGTTAGGTCAACTAATAGTGTTGCAAACTTTTTGGGTGAAAACGGGTGTTTAAAGAAGTGAGGCATGTGCGGAGTGTTTGTAATGGCATTGGATCAGGTTTTTTGTTATGTAATTTTGGATGCCCTATTATTTGTTCATTGTTTTTCTTTCTTAGCTTCAGTATAGCTCTCTTTTAGAAAGTTTTTTCGCTTTTCATGTACATTCACCTTTTAATATATATTTTCATTGTCTATCACTCTCTCATATAAAAAAGGGAGTGCCCTATATTAGAAGTAGAAATCATATTTGGGAGTGGCAAATTTCAATACGTGCCAATTGTGACCCAACTCTCTTCTTCAAGGTTGTGACCAGCATATTATAGAAAATAAACAAGGGGTAAAGTTTATATGTATCACATTAGTCTATTCTCCGTGATGTTGATTTATTATTCCTTGGGACTAGACAAGATCCATGAACCAAAGGAACTTATACTCAAAAAAGTAAGATAATAATTCACAATAACAAGAATGTTTTCCTTACAAGAATGGAATGACAACGGTACTGATGGATACAACCCCATAAGAAAATTGCTGCACCACTCCACTGGAACCAACCTAGTATTGTAAAAGGCTTCACAAATCCCCACCAATCAAACTCAATGACTGGCATTTGTGCTCGACCTTTGACAATGAACTCAACAACTTGATGAGTTGCATACTTAAAAACCTCGGGTGCACATGAGCAGCTTAGTGACAATGGAGCTGCTGTATAAAAACTAACATGAGAACATAAGATAGGATTAGAAAATGAACATATAATGTAGTTGTATGCCAAACACATATGGGTTAAACATGATAGATATGTATGGACAAATCTAGAATAAGACCAAATCACCCTAATCCACAGGAGCTAGTACCCATCTAAGAAGCTAACATGATTGTTAGAAACCTGGTCCTGTGTGTCTAAGTTTACATCTCCCCAAGAGGCATTCCCATGATGCATGCCCAGATGCACACACAAAACACACAGAGTAGCATTCAGCTCGAACTCAATATGAGCTCCATGTAGGGCCAACTTGTTGCCAAAATATAGGGTGGGTTGGAAAAGTTCATGTTGGATGATGGGAATAGGCCTTTTATGGCCTCAAAGACCAGCTGTAATAAGTACAGATAAATGGGGTTCTAATCAACTGAGGCTGCAAGTCCAAACAGGATTAACTTGGATTCTGTGACCACTCTTTTTCCCCTTTGAAAGGAGGGGTATTATAGGGGTGTGGGACAGAATGGGTGCAAAGGAAGCCCCAGCTGGACCCAAAAGTCAATTGCACATAGTTGCAATTAAATATGGTCCTAAAGAAACATGATCAGCTATACAATTTGTTGTAGGGCCCACCTAGATGTACTCGAACACACAAGATGTATGAAATTGAAAGATGAATGCATGAATAGTAGCAGCCACCAATAATCAACTCAATTAGATTCTTGTACGCATGTTTTCCAAGGCTAAAAATTTAAAGTGGGTCTAGAAAAGCTTGGATTTCAATACAATTATGGGTGCAGCTCAAACACAATGAATTTTTTTAAATGGGAGTGAGGGATTGGGACCAAGGTAAGCCCCACATGGCATCAAGAGACAAATGGATGACAAGAACCCAATGTTGTGAAAATCGAATCATATTGTACTATCATTATACATCTTGAACCGCAAATAAGATTCATAAGTGTTTTCCCTCAAAAATATTTAATATATGAAATAACATAAAATATATCTAAAATGTAATAATATGAGAAATTCTCCAACTCTCTTTCAATATTAAGTGAATAATATATTATTAGTTCATTGGAGCTCAAATTTCAATGCTCCAACTCTCAAAAGTATAAGACAAGTATATAATCCAACCATACTGTGTAAAGTCAATAATTAACTAAAAAAAACCCTCAAAAAATCAAAAGGTCTTAAATGCCCATAAACTCAAGCCGTAAAAACCATTAAAACAAAATGTTTTATGCTTTCACACTCCTAATAATCCCATAATTCTATTATTTATATGAATCGTAAGATTTTTTAATAGTTATGAATCGTTTCTCTTATCATATTGTTTGAATCGTATGATTTAAACAACAATGCAAGAACTGTAGAACAATTGGTAAGGGCTTGTTGTTATAGCCTAAAAGTTGTGGGTTCAAGTACCATGGGTGTCAAATAGGCAGCCAGCTCATTGAAAAAATTTACCAAATCTAGATATAAAGGCCAACCCCAAATTGATGGGATAAATGGCGAGGACGATAGTAATGATGATCAAGAGACAAATGGATGTTGGATGAGTTGGAAAGGTGCTAAATGTTTATGAATGTATATTGTTAGAGTGGAAGCCACATTTTATTGCCAAAACAAAGGATTCAAGCAACAAAGCTGTAGAATAAGATAATTCGATATCTTTGAATATTTTGTTCTTATTTTTGTGAAACTTGGTGTTTCTAGCAGTTTTTATATGGGAAAACAAGTCATTGCTGTCACATTCAATGCAAACGAACATTTGTAGAGATTTGTTGCATTCAATACAAAAGAAACACAGAGTACCTTGGTTAAGACTTACTCTCGACAAAGGATCTCAGCATGGACGAATCAGTTTCATCAGGAAATACAACCTTAGAATAAGGGGCAACATGAGGTAACGAATACTATGGAACTCAAGATAAAACAAGAAGACCTGTAATGCCATCAGCCTACTGTTTCAATATCGAAGACGGCAGGAAGCAGACAGAGTAACAGAGGACATTTGAGTTTCTAGAAGAACTCAATCAAGAATTCGAAATTCAACTAGTCCAAATTGACGGAAAGAACTCTCTTCCCCCCATTGAAGTTGTCTACCAGTATATCAAAGTGGAGCTACTAGGAGAGCCTCCAGTGCAGGAGATAGTTCTGGTATGATACTGAAAAGGTCAGCACGAGCTACAGATACAAATAATCATCAGAATTCTGGCATGAAAAAAGGGAAAAATTGCTCAGAGCCACCTGACACTGAAACAAATTGAAATCCACTAATTGTAGGGAAAGAAGACAAGCAAGAACAGTGTTGAGATCTTCCACTACACCTTGACCAAAGCCAAAGAATCTCAGCACCCATCAAGCCAGTGTTAGGAGAAGATGCCTCAAGATGGTTTTATGACAGGTATATGGGATTAGTGTCATCAATGAATTCAGCCAACAGTCGGTCGCTCATAAACTTCCCCCATACCAAGGATGAGCAATCAGGCACCTTTTCTTTGCTAATCATTCCACAATTTCCTGGATCATAGATTCAGGAGCTTCCAGCCATAGGACTAGTTTAAAAAAAGAACTCTAATAAATTTCTGGTTTAAAAAAAATAAAATAACTCCTTTAATAACTTTCTCCCCTTTCAAGTAAAATGACATTTGAAAATGGATCTTTAGTGCCATAGGAAAAGAAAAATACCAGCTTTCTAATCATCAGATTCCATGTTGATCGACGTAACCATGTTCATTTTTGGCTGGACCCTTGGTGTGACTCATTCCCATGCAGATCTGTTTCCTTCTCTCTTCATTTATCTGTAAGAGGATGCTTTTGTGGCAGACTATTTCTCTTGATGTGGAGACCAAGTTGTGTGGGACATCCGGTTTCTTAGAAATCTAAGTGATCAAAAGACAAAAGTCTTTGTTTCCCTCCTTCAGGTCCTTAGCTCAGTTCTCGTCACTCCCTCTTTGAAAGATGATCCGATTAGGTGGCCAGACTCCTCAAGCTCCTTCTCAGTTAAGTCCTCTGTTTGGAGAAACTAGTTTTCCTCTATTCCATTAGTTGATCCAACCATTTGGGCATGCAAGGTGTCATAAGGAAAAATTGGAGAAAAGGAGAAGGAAGAAAGGGAAGAATGTAAAGAAATAGGACCTGGAGAGTAAGTAAGAATGAGAGAGCGAGAGTGAGAAAGAGCGAAAGAAAAAGAATGAGAATAAGCGTACCAGTGAGATTCATAGAGATGGAGGAGCAGATCGCCACTGGCTCTCCGGTGGCCAGCGACAGGACCTAGAGAGACATCAGGAGGTAGCGGAAGGGCACAGGACTTCCAGAGAAGATGCATCAGTCACTTTGTTTGTAGGAAATCTCCCGGACCTCACTACCAATAGCTGGCTCCGGTGGCTTTTCCGTTGATGGGGAACGATTCTTGATATTTTTGTTCCGAGGAAGAAGGATGCTACAGGTAGCACTTTCGCCTTCGTGAGACTAAGCAGTGGTGAACTTGCAGGAAAAGCTGTTAGGGAGCTCAATGGTCATAATGTGGAAGGTCGTCGTCTGCAGGTGAACCTTGCCTACTTCCAAAGGGCAGATAAACCAGGGAAACAAGTGGCGGTGAAGGCAGCTACAGGACCTTCCAAAGGAGAAGGCATATCTAAAAATTCTGGTGCACCCAAGACCTTTGCTAATCGAAGGTGGGCTGTGGTGGCTTCCTCTGGGCAGAGCAAGTTCGTGCAAGTATCCAAACGGATAGATCTGATCCAACCTGACCTGCTACATCTCCTACGCCAAAGGGGAATCCTCAATCCTAATGTCAGCAAGTTGGGTAATGGATGCTTCCTTGTGGATTTCAGTTCAGAAACGGAGATGGAGGCTTTTCTGGGAACTTCCTCTGAACTTGGACAATTAAAAATCGAAGGACGATGGGCCCCAAATGCTTTCAAGCACACATGAAAGACTTGGATCAGGTGTTTCAGATATCCTTTGGAAGGTTGGACCGAGGAGTTGATGTGTGCCTTTGGTGGGAAGATCGGAAGAGTCCTGGAAGTGGATTCATGCAACTTGAGCCGAGAGGACTGCTCTGCCCTCAACTTGTTGGTCAAGTTGAAAGTCTCAAATCGAGTGTCCCCTCTTGTGAAGCTGAATCTGAATGAATCAGGCTATGATGTTGCAATTTCAGAGACTACATGGTCTCCGCCAGAGGAATCCAAGGTGCTTCCTTCGTCGGAGCTGTCTTCAGGCACTCGTTTGCAGGTGGAGCTTCCGCCGGCTTGCCAGGTGCAATCCTCGAGAAGCGATGGGACACGTGTCCTCCATGCAGGGTACCCGAAACCAAAGCCTGAGATGGGCAGTGGAACGACAGAGAGGAGGCAGCGGAAAGCCAAAGGAGATTTCACAGAGGGCACAAGTGGTGGACCACTCGAATCGCATGAAAGAGACAGCACCTAGAGCCAATGAGGGAAATTGTCACAGAAGGAAGTGGAGATTAGCCAATTAAGCCGCATGTATTCCATTTTATTAGAAGTTGGAGATAAACTCGCATGCCTCGAGCATGCCTGGGAAACGACAGGTCTTCTCATCAGAGACTGGGCCTGGGTCATTCTCTCGGATCTGATCTCAGGCCCAGGCCTTATTTTAACTCGGGCCCAGCAGTTTCTAAACTGGATGCAAAGCTTCATGATCCACCTGAGACCGGGCCTCCAGCACAAGAGAATCATCAAAATGACGTCCAGTTCTCTACAGGGACTGGCGAAGAATACCAACCATGAAAACAAGGGGAAAAAAACCTGGAGACAGGTTTGAAGCAGAAGAAGGGGAATCACTGCTGAAACTTATCCAAGAAAAAATAGCAGATGGAAAAATCATCCGAGAACTGGAAAAAAAAAAAGGATATGCAGCAGTGGATACTGAAGAAATTCTCAAAATAGGAAAAAAAATTGGGATTAGTTTCAGGTACTTTTCTCAGGCGGTAAAGGACATTGAAGTAGCAGAGGATCAGGATCGTTCATCATCTAAGGTGACTACTAGAGTCCCAAGGAGGCAGTTTGGCAAGAATCTTGTCCTCAAAACTTACTGCAGAAGACAGAAGAGGAGGTGGCTGAGTTGGGAAGGAAAGGAATTAGCATAAAAAAAACGGAATGACTGGTTGGAAGAGAGCTTGTCTTCTAATCCTATTGCAGATGAAGGGGGAAGCACAGGAAGAGTTGAGGGGATTGAAGTTGTTTCCTCATGAAGATTCTTAGTTGGATGTGAGGGGTCTAGGACTTCAGGAGAAAAGGGAGGGCAATTCGTCATTTGATCAGGAAGAACACGATCGATGTGTTACTCATTCAAGAGACAAAAAGAGAAGAACTCAGTGCTTCTTTCATCACAGAAATTTGAGGCCCATTGGATGTAGATTTCTTCAGCAAACCGGCAGAAGTTTGTTCGGTGGGCTGCTCATGCTATGGAATCCTTCACTTTTTCAAGTCTCCTCAAGAAGACAGGATCTGAGAGCAATATCAGTTAAAGGAATGCTTGTAAGTGAGGGTGTGGAGGTTTGCTTCACAAATGTTTATGGCCCTAACACGGAAGAAGAATGGGAGGCGTTGCGGGTTGAATTGGTTGATGTACATTGTTGGAGTTCTCCCATTTGATGTCTGGGTGGAGACTTCAATATTGTTAGATACCCATCAGAGAAGAAAGGTGGGAGGAGATACACAAGAGGGATGGAAGACTTCTTCGATTTCATTTCCAGAAACGAGCTATCTGATCTCCCACTTACCGGTGGCCGTTTTACTTGGAGTAATGGATAAGCTAGGAGCGCCATGAGCAGATTGGATAGATTCATCACCTCCTCGGAATGGGATTCATTATTCCCTAATACCAGCCAGATCAAGCTCTTTAGCCCTGTCTCAGACCATTGTCCAGTATTGTTTGATACAGACGAAATAGATTGGGGCCCTAAGTCTTTTCACTTCAGTAACGTTTGGCTGGAGGACATGAATTTCACTAGATTCATGGACGAATGGTGGGAAGGGTTTAATGTACGGGATGGGGAGGCTTTGTGATTTCTAAGAAACTTATCCTCTTGAAGTCTAAAATCAAAGATTGGGTCAAATCGACTGGTGGACCAGTGAAGGAAAGAAAAGAGGCAGTAATCCAGGAGTTGGAAGGGTGGAATAGATTGGAGGAGGAAAGAGAATTGGAAGAGGACGAACTTGAAGAAAGAAAAATCAGTAACGCTACTCCATGGGATTGCCTTCGTTAGGAAGAAGTGGAACAGTGTCAAAGATCTAGAGCTCTCTAGTTGAAGGAAGGGGACAAGAATACCAAGTATTTTCATAGATGGGCCAAGGTTCTGAGCGATAAACTGCATCAGATCTATACTGGCAGATGGCCATCGCATAGTAGACACGAATGGGATTAGGGAGGCAGTCACTTCATTTCTCGGTCTTCTCCTGTGCTCCCGCCTCCAGCCACCCCCCTCTCCACCCCATCTCCTGATCACCCTCTCGTCAGCTCCTCATCTCTGGCCTCAAATCTGAGTACTATCTCTCCTTTTTTTCCCTTTTCTGACTATCTGTTACATAGACATTGTGGTGTTTTCTCTAGACTTGTCTTCCAAATTACAGGTCTTGACTATCAGGTTTCTAGGACCCGGGTGGATTTTGGGTCCCTCATAGACAGTTTCTCTCCCATCTTCGACATTCGGATGTTTAGACGATCTCCTTGGTCTATCATGGATCTCAGCTCCACTGCGCCGAGACATCCCTGATTCTTCTCCACCACTTCGAAAAGGATTACAGTCATCACGTTTACCTTTGTGGGTTCCTCTCCTCTTCCATGGCCTCAAATGCTCCTTTCGTGGCAGATTTTGAGGACCACCAGTTGCGTATCTTTCATGTCCCCAAGACCTTCAGCAATTCAGTCGACTCTCACTTTCAAGCACTCCACCATATTCCAAGACTGGGATACGGGGCTCTTACCATCCGTTCTTCAGCTCGGGTACTTTCTTTCCTAAACTCTCTTTTTTCTCCTTTCCTTTTTTACCCTCTCCTCGGTTTCGCCTTACCCCACATGCCATCAAATATGCATTTGCCTACCACCCAATATGGGTTTTCTCTTGTCCATCTGCCTAGTTGTCATGGATCCCCTTTTGCCAAGCTTTCTTCCGCCCCATTGACTAGTAGAGGTTCCCAGAGACCTACTTTGGATGGAATTCAGTTTAGGAGAATCAGTAGAGTGAACGCTACAAGGTTGGAAGCTGAGTTCACTATGGAAGAGATCAAAGTTGCTTTGAAGGATTTAGGGGGGGAGGGACAAGGCTCCGGGACCAGATGGTTATAATTTTAATTTCTTCAAAGCATGTTGGGATACCGTGGGCCCGGATTGTCTTAGGGTCTTCAAGGAATTTCATCGCAATGGAGTTATCAATAAGAGGGTGAAGAATGCCTTTATCACCCTAATTCCGAAGAGGGGGGCCCGTCGGAACTCTCTCATTACCGGCCAATTAATCTGCTCGGAAGTGTTTATAAACTCTTAGCAAAGGTTCTCGCTGAAAGATTGAAGAAAGTATTGCCTAATATTATCGTTGAATTTCAAGGAGCATTTGCAGAGGATAGACAAATTTTCGATGGGGTCCTAA
Source organism: Chimonanthus praecox (assembly GCA_022113865.1). Classification (NCBI taxonomy): domain Eukaryota; kingdom Viridiplantae; phylum Streptophyta; class Magnoliopsida; order Laurales; family Calycanthaceae; genus Chimonanthus; species Chimonanthus praecox. The sequence continues at coordinate 49,071,997 of CM039093.1, read as the reverse complement.
TTTCCAAAGAACTAGTCCACATGAGACGCAAAGAGAAGAAATTGGGTCTCCTATTTAAGATTGATATGGAGAAGGCTCATGGTTTTGGTTTTGTGGAGTGGTCCTTTGTGGATTACCTCTTCAGTAGGATGGGATTTGGGAGTTTGTGGTATAAGTGAATGAAAGCTTGTATTGAGGACACCTCATACTCCATCCTGGTCAACGGTTCCCCAACACAACCTATACAGGCTAACTAGGGTTTAAGGCAAGGAGATTCATTATCTCCCTTCATTTTCACTTTAGTTGGGGAAAGCCTAAACAAATTAGTGGAGAAAGCGAGAGAGATGGGAGTGGTCAAAGGTTTCAAAGTTGCACCGGAGGGCCCCATAATTACACACTTACAATTTGCAGATGACACATTATTTTTCTGTGAACCGGCTCATCAGGAGTTATTGGGTTACAGGGCCATTCTTAAATGTTTTGAATTAGCATCGGGTCTTAGAATCAACTTGGGCAAAAGTACCATCATTGGGATCGATTTGGCAGAGGACCTTCTTAAGGACCTGGCAGATGGAACGAGTTGTAATGTAGAAAAGCTTCCCTTCACATATCTAGGATTACTTGTGGGCGAAAACCTAAGAAACAGAACATTCTGGTCCCCAGTCATTGAAAAAATGGAAAGAAGGCTGGTCGGGTGGGGGTGAAAGTATCTCTCTCTTAGGGAGTGGGTTACCCTCATCAAATATATGTCATGAATCTTCCAATTTATTACTTGTCTCTTTTCGAAATGCCAAAAGGAGTTGTGAAAAGAATTGAGAGCCTTTTTCAGAAATTTTCTGAGAGGGGAGAGAGATAAAAAAGAAGGTACACTTGGTTGCATGATCAGAAACAATGTTGTGAAAATCAAATCGTATCGTATAATCGCTATACATCTTGAACAGTAAATCGTAAATCGTAAACCGCAAAATCGTAAGATTCATAAGTGTTTTCACTCTAAAATATTTAATATATGAAATTACTTAAAATATATCTAAAAAGTAATAATATAAACAATTCTCCAACTTTCTTTTAATATTAAGTGAATATTATATAATTAGTTCATTGGAACTTAAATTTCAATGTTCTAACCCCAAAAAGTATAAAACCAGTATGTAATCAAGTATACTTTGAAAAGTCAATAATGAACTAAAAAAACCCCAAAAATTTGAAATGACTTAAATGCCCAACAACTTAAGCCTTAAAAATCATCAAAATAAAAGGTTTCATGTTTTCACATCTCTAATAACTCCATAATTTTGTCACTTTTAGGAATCGTAAGATTTGTTAATAGATATGAATTGTTCCTCTTTATCATATCATATGAATCATAAAATACAAATCGTCTATTGTAAGAATTTAACAACAATGGTCAGAAATAATCAAACCTAAGTCGAAGGGGGGCCTAGGTTTAATCCCTCTAAGGTTAAGGAATCAAGTTTTTTTGTGCAAATAGGCATGGAGATTTGGGAGGGAACGCGATGAACAGCCATATATGGTCTGGAGGAGACTATTGGTTGGTTCCTAAGTGACATTGTGGAAAAGAAAGGGTCAATGATGATTAGATCTTGGTGGAGGTTAGGACAAGGTGTGGAGGAGGCAAGAAGTATTTTTAGGAACAATTCTAGATTTTTAGTGGGAAAAGGGGATAGAACTCTGTTATGGAAACATCTTTGATTAGGAGATCGACCTTTAAAAGAAGTTTTCGCAAGACTCTATAGGATTTCAAGGAATAAAAGAATGTTAGTACAAGATTACTATAAACTGGAGGGTCACCTAAAGATGTATGACACACGAAGACACTAATCCTACGTGGACTCACTTCTATTTATTTTTATTTACTTATTTATTTAATTTTTCTTAATTAGCAAGTTGTTATTTTCTTTTTGGAATAATCAGGAAGTTTCCTAGGATTCTAATCCCATGTAGGTTTAAGCCTAGATTTCCTTCTTTCGTTTTTTTTATATAGAGCATGTAATGGGTTGAGAAAACAACTCACAATGAATATTGAATGAAATTATTAAAGGCATAGAAATCTTCTCCCTTCTCTTTTAATCTTCATCTTCTTGCCAAGTTGCAGGCTAGTTATCCCCACATCAATTGGTATCAGAGTAAGGTTCTCTATATCTTTGTTATACAGTGACGACCCTGTTCGAAGATAGGTCCCTGCATTATCGGAGACGATCTGGTCTCCGTTTTTTTTTTTTTTTTTTTTGTCTTGAAAAAAAACAAAAATACAAAAAAGAAGTTTTTTTTTTTGAAGAACCTGTGTCGTTGCTCCATGCATCTTCACTATTCACAGGAAGTCACCATCGTCCTCAGCCTTCCATCGTAGATCAACCCTTCCGTTGTGCTGCCAAGCCTCTTTGTTCAACCCAACCGATCCCAGGTAACACTCCCTTTGCGCCTAACCCCCATCTTCCCCTCTTCCATCCCAAAACCCAAACAAAAAACAAAAAACAAAAAAAAAAAAACCCATCCAGCCCATAGCCCCTTCACATCACTTCCGCCTCTGATCTGTTTTGCTGCAAACATATTCACCTCTTCCATCCAGTTTGCCTCTTGCTGCCTTCATCTTTAAGCTCAGGTAAAAGCCCTCTTCTTTCACCCCCCCACTTCCATCTTCTTCCTCCTGCTGCGATTCCTTTCTTTTTCCCTTCTTCTTTCGCTTCCTCCACAATCCCCCTTTTCGTTGTTCCTTTTGCCGCCCTCAACAGGCCCCTTTTGACCAGTCCCATTCACATTACCCTTTTCTAATCTAATCGAACCCTAACTTATTCAACACGTACCGCATCTTACTCCTCCCTTACCACGTGTTTCCCATCTCCCCATTCGTACGGCCATATCTTATATCGCACATGCGAGAACATCTCTTCCCACATCTTATTCCCAATTCGTCCTTTTCCCACCTACTCCAATCAGTCCAAACTAATACCCCTTTCCCATTTAATGACCCATTTACACTAGATTGTGCCCATTTAAACCTTTCAATGCATTACCACTTTGCCGAACTCAAATCCATGTCCTACTCGTGGGTCCCACCTCACTCATCCATTAAACCATTTAATCGGTCCTCCTCATACTTCCCATCTAATCCCATCACATACCCATTTAACCGATTTAATGAGCCCTATCCCTACCGCTCAGTTCATTTCTATCCCCATTCACCTGAGTCACCCAATTATTTTCAAACCCCGACACAATTCAACCCGCGGCATCAAGTGGACTCAATGGCGACCCATGGTGGTCATAAGCACATTACCAGAGTTGAGATTAAAGAACTTTTCTCTGACGTGCGATCTTACTTTCAAAATTTTTTACAACAAATAAAAAAATTATTGCACAACAGAAGAGACAGAGACACAAAGGAGGTGAACGAAAACTCAGAGTTCATGCTTGCTCCTCCGGAAGTCGTGACCCCATACCCGTGTTGGAAAAAGAGTCAGTTGTGTTGCCGGCGCTACAATTGATGCAACCAACGAATATTGAACCTCCACCATCAACACCACCAACAGCAATACCACCGCCGCCAATTATCGAACCCTTCCCGCCTCCTGTCCTCCCTTTGCAGCCGCATCCGACATACCCTCAAGACCGTGTAATCACTCCAGTGTCATATGAAGACCCCTTCGCGATCAACTTGATTTGCCCATGCTTGAGCCTGTTTGCGGTCCTTTGTTCATGTGTTGCAAGTTGTGCAATTACAAGTTTCGTCATTTGTATCTATGGCCTTGGTCTTCATCTTCGTTTGGTGCCTTGTGATTTTGCTGATTTCAACTTAAGGACAAGTTATTTTCAAGACCGGGGGACTGATGTAGGACACACGAAGACATTAATCCTACGTGGACTCACATCTATTTATTTATTTTTTCTTAATTAGCAAGTTGTTATTTTCGTTTTGTAATAATCAGGAAGTTTCCTAGTTTGTGTGGGATTCTAATCCCGTGTAGGTGTAAGCCTAGATTTCCTTCTTTCGTTTGTTTTATATATAAAGCCATGTAATGGGTTGAGAAAAATAACTCACGATGAATATTAAATGAAATTATTAAAGGTATAGCCTTTTTTCTATCTTCTCCCTTCTCTTTTATCCTTCTTCTTCTTCCTGCTAAGTTGCAAGCTAGTTATCCCCGCATCACCTAGTTTCCTGGCATCTGGATTGTAGAAGGGAGTTGCGGTCTTTTGAAGAAGACAATAGAAGTGACCTCTTCAGTCAGTTAGGAGAGTTTCCCATCTCACCAAGAGAGGAAGATGAATTGATCTGGATTGGGGATTCATCGGGCAATTTCTCGGTTAAAGCTTTGGTAGAACTGGTCTTACAAAGGCAGGCCAATGAAGTATCACAACAATATGGCTTGGAAAGCACTGCCCCCTAGGGTCCAAATTTTTGTTTGGTGTGTTCTAAAAGGGAGGGTTTTAACTAGAACGGAAGTCAAAAGGAGGAGTGTTATTTGGAGAGGATGACCCCATTTGCCCCATATGCGAAACAGAGGAGGAAGACGCAGATCACCTTTTTATTGGATGTCCACTGGCTAAATACCTTTGGACTAATTTTGTAAATCTATTTAAGGTGTCTTGGGTGTTCGATAGTACCTGTTGGGTCTTTGAACGCATGGCTTATCTCAAGGCTTACTCCAAGGTTTAGACTTGCATGGAACACTATCCCAGTAGCCATCTTGTGGACCATTTGGAAGAAAGGAAGCTCCATAAATTTTTAAGGAAAATAAACAGGTATGAGTGAACTTTTTCAAATAGCAAAATGGAGACTGTGTATGGCTTCTGTCTAGCAAAGAGTTTAGTGGCCTTAGACTTATAGAGCTGTTATCATCTTGGGAGGAATGTATGAAAGGATTCAAAAGAAAAGTGAAGCCCGAACAACAATGGAGACCTCCAGATAAGAATGTTATGAAGTTCAATATAGACGGGGCAGCAAAAGGAAAGCCAGGACCCGCTGGGATTGGTGGGGTTCTTAGAGACCATGAGGGGACTACATCCATTGTCTTCAATGAGTCGGTGGGAACGCGAAACTCCAATGAGGCAGAAATCCTTAGCATTAGGAGAGCTTTGTACATCTGGAAAAGTGTATGGACAAGGAAAACTCATTATAGAGAGAGATTCGACAAATGCAATTAAGTGGGCTAAGGGACAAAAACGTCCACCCTGGAAACTAATTACTTTGGTCAGGAAGAATAGGGAGCTAACTTTGGGGATGGATGTATCGTTTGTCCAGATTGGCCGAGCAGCGAATGGAGTAGCAGATTATTTTGCTAAGCTTGGAGTCACTAACCTTTTCTCCAGACGTTTTCCTTCTTTGAGTTTGAATGAGCTTTTGTTCTTAGTTTCTTGTATTTTCTGCTTTACTTGTCGTTATTCTCTTTTTCTTTGGGTCTAATTCTTTTAGACCTTTTCCTTTTTCTTGTATTTGTACTCTGTTTTCTAATATACTCTCTTGTTTACCGCTCAAAAAAAAAGGGAAGAATGTGGGAGAAAATAAATTGAGTGTTTCCTTTATATTTCATTATGGATTCCACACTATATAGACAAGAAATACATAAATAAAAGGAAATACACAAGTATGGAAGTCAACTTACTGGTGCTCCTACAGCCTATGTGAAATGGTATATACAATTGCCAAACAAGACCGTCATCTAATCATACAATACGTAACTTACAACACTCCCCCTCAAGTTGGAGCATAGATATCAATCAAGCTCGGCTTGTCTAACAATCCCTTGAGTTGAGAGTGAAACACAGCTTTGGCGAGAATGTCAACCAATTGATCTTTGGAATGGATAGGATATATGGCATGGCAACATCACCGAAAGAAACATGGTGTCGGATGCCTCAATATGCTTGGTTAGTCTTGAAAAACTCGTTTACGATGGTTTGATCAAATAAGTACAAAATAAGAGATAACCCTGATACATAGAGCTGAAAAGTTGCAAACCCCAAGTACAAGAAATAAAGAACGACCATTAAAATTTTGAAAAGAATGAAGAAAAATATAATAGATGGCTGAATGTAATTTTATGGTAGATGATAAGGTCAAATGAAGTAAAATTTGAAAATTCAATCTCAAATAGATGAAAAGAGAGTTATGAAGGCTCAACCACCTCAATAAAAATAAATTATGCCTTGAAATGAAGGGAGAAAATGCTTTTGTGGTCCATATTTCTTCAATAGATATTTCACATGAGATTCACATTAAGTCCTCATTCCCCAACTCTCATGCTGTCCTTGCCAAAAACATTTGCTGCTATAAGCCTCCAAGTATTTTATACAGATAATTTCTAAAATATTTTAAAAGAACAAGTACAGCTATAAAGGAATCCTATCTGTACAAAAAGGTTCTGATATATATTCTAAAATGGAAGGGTATATATTACGGAGAATTGCAAGAGACACTTAAATGAATGTGGAGAAACTCTGGTGGATATTTCATGCAGAACATGCATGTGGTACACATGAGTTTTGTTATTTAAAAAGGAAGAGAAGAACTCCTAGACCAAAAACAACCAAATTTCAACATACACAGGTAGCTCAGTTGACTTGAGCTTTTAGGATTAGATTAAAAGGCCTAAAGTTCAACTCCTCCTAGATACTTTCGTGTATCCAAGGAATTGGTCTCACTTCCAATTTGAGTTGGAGATATCTATATTATATATATTAGAAGAAAAACAAATTTCTGATAAGTTAGAATACCATGGATGGTTCATGCAAATAAGGCTGATGAGCAAGTCAATTGGTGGACCCATTAGTTGCGGATCCTAGATGGGTTTCAGTGTGATGAAAATTGTCCAATCAAGCTAACCTATAAAGAGAATTAAATTATCCTACCCAGAACAATGTAAAATACATGAAAAAAAAAACACCCCCTTGGATAGAGGGAGGCTTGTACGACAGTCGTTTTCTCCATATATATGCTAAAAGGCAGAAGCTACCAAAGTAGAAGATGACAAAATAGACTTCAGAAAAGAATCCAAAATGGATTTATTAATGAGATCCAATGCTTGAAATAACAGTTCCTTTAGACTCAATTCATAAATGCTCCCTAAATATTATCAGCTGGATTACAAGTAAAAGAAATGTCATTCTAGTAAATGAAATCTGTTTGCAAGAAAAGACATGCAACAACAGTATAAAGTTGATAGAACATGTGGAAACTTACAATAGCCCAGTTAGGTAGCCAAAAATATGCATTCGAGCTGAAGGACTATAATCGAATACATGTAATGTCTCATATAAGCGTCTCAAGACTTGAGCTTCCATCAATAACAGCAAAAATACAACTCGCCATACTCGGTATATGTGGTTTTTATGAGCTAGGTGGGACTTATCAAGCGAAAAAATATGTGAACCTCCAATCAAATTACTGGCAATTGTTGAATAATGATCTGAAGACAGTGGTGCCATTGTTCTATACGCATAAAACCATGTCAAAAGTAGCAAAAAGGTTGTCCATGCCACAGCGACCACATAAAAGTGCAAAAAGAATCTCTGAGGGACAGTGAATTTCTACAATTTCAAAAAGAAACGAAACAAATCAACGGAGTTTAGAGAATCAAAAGTCGCTTACTCCATGGGTATTGTGTAAGACAAAATATAGGTAATCCAATTAAGAGATTCAATAAAACTCTAGCAGAAACAAACTTTTAGAAATGCAGGGACAATCAAAACAACAGTAAACAAAAAAATTAAAGAATAAAATTGGCCCCACTTTGATGGAAGTATCTGTAATACATCATCACTATGCCATAATAACTTGACAAGTGGTTAATAATTATCATTGCTCAACTGTGGAAGATTTTTGAAGCATACAAACTTGAATAAGGGATCACATTTGTCAATCAAGTGCATCATCATCAATGGCCCTCACATGCATTGAAGTAAGCACAAAGGATCCAAAGTTCCAAACTATCCATGTGATGAAGTAATGCAGGATATCCAGTCAAGCACCATTCAGCTCAAATCGGACATGCGGTTGTTCATCATGGGTCCCCACAATATACCATGTGCATTCCTTCCACACATAATGGATATGATTGCTCTGTACCAAGGGGCCCATGCATGGACTGTTTGAGGATGATGGATAATGTCATTGTAATCTTAACATGTCATTTTATAAAATAGCTTATAATATCTCTTTGGCATGTGGCATGCAATGGATCAGGGGATTCCACTGTGTTGAACCCGAAGTTGGAGAACCTCACCACCAAAATCAAGGACAAAGGGCATTGCTAACTATCCAATTCAAATGGATCAATCAATGGTAAGATGGTTGCTTCTTTATGCATTTGTTTCCGACCACTAGGAACGATTTTTCACGTTAATTTTTAGTGGTAAGATACTGCACAATCCTAGCTACAATATGGTGGGGTCAACTTGCAAAGGTATAAAATATCGGACTCCATCTCTAATATGAAACGGAGCAAGTCCAAGCAGAATCCAAGTCATATCAACCGAGTTGAATGAGAACTGGCTGAAAAACAACAAAAATAGGTGAAAGTGGCAGGTCCTAACCTATTCCAGAACCGACTCAGTATATTAGTATCAAATGCTCAGCCAAGTCGGCTCCAACCCGGCCAATTTCTACAATAATGTAACCTGTCTACCACATGTGGTGTGTTTATAGACATTCAACAAAATTTTAATTCAAGTAGCTAACTTTATCATGACCATCATCTTATTTTAACATGACCCATCACCCCCGCCCCAACAAAAGATGAAGAAATGTGACTGATGGAACATAATACAATCTCCTACTCACATTGGAGGAAATTGAACCTGAACCTGAGTGTCTGATCTTTCCCCGTCCTGCAAAACCCAGTAGAGTACTGTGGAAAGAGCGGAGAGGAGAGAAAGGGAGGGATGCGACAAGTATCGGAATGGTGCCAGCGAGCCATGCCGCCCTCAGCAAAGCAACCAGCCCTACCTCCATCTTCCAGCAGCGGGACCGGAGCAACAGCCAATAATATTCAAGAATGATAATAATAATAGTAGTAGCAACACCTATTATTATTAGAAGAGAAGAAGAAGTGGAGATAAAGGAAAGGATTCAAGAACTAAAACCCAAATCCTAGTTTAAGCATAACAGTACAAAAAGAAGAAGTGTAGTGGAAGAAATACCAGCCGTCAAGGAGAGACTGAGACATCTTTTGGGCCACGACACTCAATACTACCGACAGTATTTTCTTTGTTTAGTGCCTGCCGACAAACTCGAACAAGGATAAAGACTAAAGAGGTCTTGCAATTGAGAGGCAGTGGAAGAAGGAGATAGCAGGCCATAATCTCGGCCAATACGACACGCGAGATCTTGGTCGATGTAGGCTGATATGACCGATCCCTCATATATCGGCCGATATAGTTGAGATTTGCGAAAAAAAAAAAAGTGAGAAATATCATCCAATATCTGCGGGCACGATATCTCAGCTGAGACACCGAGATGTTTGATCCATCATTTTTTTTTTTACCTCCAGAGAGAGAGCTGTTGATATATGTGGCTCGATTTAACTCATCCCAACTCAGCCCATCACTGAGTTGGTATTTATGGTTCTATTTAATTTAACCCATAACTGAGTTAGTATAGCTGAGAGGTTACAATGTGGAGACTATTTATATCTCTCTCCCTTTCCTCACACTCTCCATATAAGGAGCAATTACATATATATAATGAAAGGCTAAAACTCACTAGCATACTAACTCAGTTATGGGTTAAATTAAATAGAACCATAAATACCAACTCAGTGATGGGCTGAGTTGGGCTGAGTTAAATCGAACCACATATATCAACAGGAGCAGTGTCCCCGCTTGGGAGCCCCAATTAGACAGGGTCCAAAGTGTGTTTTCATCCTTGAACAAATGTTCAAGTAGAGCTTCCAAGTATGCGTTTTCATCTTTAAACAAAAGGTTCAAAAAGGCCTCTTAAGTCTGTGTTTTCGTCCTAAAAATACATTTTAAAGGATAAAAAAAAAGGTTTGAAAACCTAGCTACAAACAGTACAGGTCCCATGCATTGCCTAAATTCTTTCTCACCAACTCTAGTAGACTCCTTGCATAAAAGTAAATTTACATGAGATCCTAAAACTACCGCAGTTCACCTCATTCAGCCTTCAATATTTCTTTCTCTCTGTCCCTCTTAACTTAAGAAGTGCAAGTCGAAAACTCGAAATACCCATTTCAGATTCTCAGACTTTCTCTAGCTTCATCTTTTTATGCAAAGGTAAGATACCGTCTTTCACTTTATTGTTTTTCTTTGTATTATTACATCTTCAGAGTAAAGAAATCTCACTTACAATTTCCCATAATTCTCAAGTCATACCCGTGGACCCCATTAAGCTTTTTTTCTCTATTCTTGTTTTTTGTAATTTTTCCAGCCATCATTTATCAATTCTACCTTATTTCATGCATTAGAGTATTACCATGAGACCCCGTTTGACCAAATCTCTAGATCATTATTGACTATTCATTTATTCATTAAATTATTAAATTGATTGAATTTAATTTATATATTTTTTTATTTTTTTATATTGATATTTTGCAATGAAATTGATTTTGTGACTGTGATTAATCTTGTGTGGGTGGGGCGGCGAGCATTTGACTATTTCTAATTGGTTCTGGTTTCTTCGCAAATCAAATCGATTTTTATTGTTATTTAATTTTGATTATTTAGTTGTTAAATTTGTATTGGTTATTACTATCATTATGGTTTAGAGCAGGGATCGAAATATCGGCCGATACATATCGTATCGGCCGATACGTATCGGCTTTTTAAGACAGAACGATATCAGCCGATACGATATGTATCGGCCGTACAAAACGATTATCGACCGATATGGACGATATTCGGTCCGCAATATCTGTCACTATATCGACCGATATGCATAAATAGCTGTCACGCCTCGACCCGACCGGTGGGCCCGGAACGTGACTGATTTTTTTTTTTTTGAAAGATAGGTAAACTAAGCTATAAGCATTCTCACTGGGCCGGATCAACAGTTAGGCCCAGCGGTTACACATTAGCCCGTTAAGTGAACTCAAACATGTACCAAATGCCTGCCTTATAAGTAAAGCAATATCAAACAGAATCAACCATTAATTTATCATTACAAAACATTGATTAATCATCTATAACATTGTCTCAAAGGGCAACACAGCCTATTACAACAATTCTACATAAATTAAGTACCACATCCGGCACTTAATGAAAATCAACGGTTCCAAGAACCAACAAAAAGATCGGGGCATTCCCCTCCGGGGGAATCCCAAGGTACTGCTTCAGCTTAAACGCCCTAAGCCTGAAAGAGAGGGTCCTCCTCCTCGGGTTCATTGCCTGAAAGGTGAGTGGTGTGAGCTAACTAGCCCAGTGAAAGATAATTAACAATGCACATTAAGTAAATAGTAAAACAGGTTAGCAACAGTTCAATATCACATGCTTGATAACAGTAAGCATAATCTCAAATAAGATAATAACATCATCAAAACTATCAGTCACTGCCATTATCCACCGTAACGCCTGCTGACTACACTGAGACCAGTATTAAGTCCCGACATGGTCAAAATACATCCTTGCAAGTACATCTTCGGCTCTTAAACTTAGCCGATACTGACACCTTCAAGTCAACAACTGACGACAGCATGGTCCGCCCATGGTCCAGTAGACATAAACCATCTCTCATATGGCCGATATTGGTTCAATAGCCCAGGTACGTGGAAGCAGTCTTTCATACACATACGGTCAACACCGTAATACCATAATCATCACAGCACTCTTACCATAGTGCATCATGTATAGGCACATGAGTGGGTTCATCAAAACCGAAACCACTCATTGCTCAATATAACACCTGTTTACAAAATCTGCAGAGTTAAGTTCCCTCACCGATTTGTGTGGTTTACGCGGTCTCTGTCAAACAACATACAAGTGCTCAATCAATATACATAACAAATACATACACATACATAGTATTTGGAAATCACACGTTTTCCCACAAAATATCCAGGGTTAATGGAAATGAGTCTCCTACTTGGTTTCTATCCTTTTTAAGTTATCCACAAGATAATAATATAATAAACATACGGGGCTCAGTCCAAACTCATATTGTCTTCTGGGCATTGACCAGATTGACTTATTGAGTGAGGTCTAGATCCTAGGGTCACTTCTCGGTTGTCTTCTGGGCATGGACCAGAGCTGACATTTTGAGTAGGCCTCGAGTTCACTCAGTGCCCGACTATAGTGTCGGCCTGGAAGTGAATCACTCAGTTCCCGACTAGTGTCGGACTGAAAGCGTATACAATAGTATTTACACTATAAATAATAAGAGGAAAATGGGTTAGTACAATTTTAATTAACAGAGGGGGTATAAATCACAATAATTAATCAATAATCAATAATCAAGATTAAAATAGTAATTAAACAATATTTTATCATTTTCAAAAACGGGTCCCTCGGAACATCACTTCGGAACTTGGGTAGTGGCTTCGGATCATCCGAACCACTCAAAACTGGGTCTCTGGCCTCGGAACTTGGGGCCTGACTTCGGATCGTCCGAAGACTAGGTCTCGGACCTTCCGAAGTCCATCCGAAACAGAAAACAGAAGACAGAAGTCTCGGTGGGTCTGCAAGGCTCGGAACGTCCGAAGACTGGGTCTCGGACCTTCTGAGAGGGTCGGTCCTTCCGAGCTGGGCTCGGTTAGTCAGAAAGCTCGTCTCGGGCGTTCTGGGCTTCGGGTGAAGCTCGGAACGTCCGAAGGTTAACGGTCCTTCCGAGCTGGGCTCGGTCCTTCCGAGCTCGGCTAGGTGCGTCCGAAGGGTTAGGCTCGCCTCGGGCGTGCTGGGCTTCAGGGTGAAGCTCGGAACGTCCGAGGGGTCAGACCGTCCGAAGGTTCGGACCTTCCGAGAGTCGTCGTCTCCAACTATCTGCAACAGCAGACAGTCACGGCGGAAAAACGGTGAAATGCGATTCCAGAAAGGGAGGGCTTCCCGGATTCGTTTTTCACATCGGTCTGTTTTGATGGACTCCTCTAGGAGTCTTCTTTACACAGGGATTGGTTTGGAGCTCAAAAGCTCAAAGGGCCATCCGATTTTAAGGGTAGATCATCACGGGTACATGAAACCCATGGTTTTCCTTAAAACTTTAAATCGATTTTTCTTAATCAAAACAGGGTCAATTTTGGTTTTGTTTGATTCTAAATCGGTTAGAATTTAAAAAGGAATGCAATGGATACCTTGGTTCGGGATTTTGGGCTGAAAATCAGGTTTTTGGAAAATCTTCCACTTAGCTTACTGTTACTGAAAAACAGAAGCACAGCAGGTTCTCGGTTCTCGGTTACCAGGGCTCGGTCTCGACTGGAATTACAGAGAGCAGAACAGAGAGGGAGAAGAGAAAATGCAATGGTTTGCTGGGAGTTTCAAACCGACGGGGAAGGGTGAATTTATAGGCTCTCTGTTGAAGAGAGATGCCGGAAAACGGGCTGCATGAGCAGTGTCGACGATGGGACGGGACAGAAGGCTTCATCATTCGCCGGCCGGAAATGCTGTTGATGGGATGAGACGGAAGATCTCAATGATGGCCGGAAATCCGGCCGGTTGGCCAGTGCACGACTGCATGGCGTAGGCAGGAAAATCCTGCGATTTACAGATCAGCCCTCAGGAAAAAAATCAATTTTACAGAAAGGTCCTATTTTTTAAAAAAAAACTGATTTTTAAACTACAAGTAATAAATTTAAAACTCCAAAATCAGATCCAACCTTATAGATGGGTTGGGTTTTGAAAACCTAGGTCACCATAAAAAATTCAGATTTTATCTCCCAATAAAAACCCTTGATTTAAACAAAAATCACATTTTACCCATAATTACTTAATTAAACAAATGTAAAAATAACTAATTTGTAGATCTTATTTTCAAGTGAAATGAAATATCTAGTTCATTCAGTTTTAAAATGGTTTAACACCCGATACCGTTTTCAAAATTTAACTCCTTCCCGAAAATATTTTAAATAATTAAAACTCTCTTTCGGGCGATATTTAAATATCATTTTCTAAAAAATAAATTCATTTTAAACTTAGAAATGCAAATTATTCAATAAGGAGAGTATTATCAATCAATGACAATCACCAAATCACACCAATTATGAAAATTTACACAACAAACGGTAAAATTACTAAAATACCCCTCCAGCTCGATGGGCTGGATCACTGAGCTCACGGGCTCGGATTGGGCCTCGCTTGGGCTTTCCTCGAAGCCCTAACCAAAATCCTCTAGATTAACCGGTTAAACAAGATTAACGAGCTAAAACTCGCCTAATCTGGGGCAGGGTATTACAATATCGGTATTTAAAATTTATTTTTTTTATTTTTTTAAAAAAAAATCGATACGATTTTTCACAGTTTTCCACGGTTTTTTTAGGTTCTTCAAGGTTCTTCCGATACGGTTTTCCACGGTTTTTTGTGGTTTTTCACGGTTCTTCACGGTTTTGAATACCGGAAGAGAGAGAAACGCCGATATCGAAGGAGAGAGAAACTTATCGGCCGATATGTCGGCCGGGGCATTTTTTTGACCCTGGTTTAGAGTTTAGGGTTTAGACTCATTTTAAGAGTTCGTCTAGAGCCCTGAAATCTAAGGGCAAGCACCGGCGAGGAGAAAGATTGGGCTTCGCTTATATTTTTTTCTCTCTCGAAAAATGAAAAAACACACTGACGCAGAAAATGAAAAAACAAACTAACGCAGGAAACTAAGGTAATAGGAAAGGAAGAATAAAAAAAAGGGAAATGAGGCTTTTTGGTTTATAATTAGGGTTGGATTAGAGCTGATGTTGGACTTTAGGGTTATAAATTATTACTTAAATTAGCGTTATGTTTGGTAAGAAATCATCCACATATGTTAATAAATATTATTTCATTGGGTACACTCTTCTATGATTCATTTATCATTAAATTGTGTATGATTAAATAAAAGTATATTTACAATTAATTTTAATGCATATTAGTACCTGCAAATTGAAAGACTATAAATGTAATACCCTCACCCGAAATTAAACCTAATTAATGTGATTAACCTGTTAATCATGAAAATTACAGTCAGGGATTTGTGAAAAGTCTAGGATCAGTCCAATTGGAGCTCGATAGCTCGTTGATCCAGCTCATTTAAGTTGGAAGAACAAAATGGTAATTTGCCATAGATAGTGTTATTTTATTATTTTAATAAATTGTTTGATTATTGATTGAGTGAAATTGATTTATTTGATAGGAATTCAAATTCTGGAATTATAGAGTCTTTTAATTATATTTTGGATTTCAGAAATATTATTATTTTGACCCGAAAAGATCCTGAAATCTAAGAATTAATTATTTTTAATAATTTTAGAAATTGGAAAATTCTAAGAAAATAGAAGTTGTTAAATTATGTTTTAACTTATTGTATTATGTTTTTAGATTTTAAAAATAAAGGTTTTAAACCCTTTAAATAAATACAATTTAAGTTAAGGGAATAGTGTTAAAATGTGATTTTTATTTAAAATCAATCTATTTTAATAAATTATAATTCTCCAAAATTATATGGTATTTAAAGATTTTTAATCCAACTTTTTAGAAAAGACGGATCAAATTAAATAAATCTTCAAAATTAGTTAAATATTAAAAATAAATAAACTAGACTTATATGCAAATAAGTTTTGAGGGACTAAACTGTAATTTTTTCAAAATTTCTAAACACCTACTACGTGATGAAGCTTCTGCATGGGCATCAACTCATACAAGCTACAGACATTGCTTCCAGATCGATGTGCTCTATCCATAGCCATGCATGGAGTCTACCTCCCTAACCTCTAAACTATATTTAAAGGCAACAGATGCAGTGGAAATCTCCATTGCTTCTATGTCTTTCTCTCTGTTTTCCTGCTTCTTCTTCACTAAGTTTTTCACCGTTGGTTTGAAGTGGAAAATTAATAGTGGCCTGAGCAACTTATATCTGTCATGCCCCGACCCAAAAAGTGGGCCCGGAACGTCACTGATTTTTTTTTAAACGAAACTCAAGAATTCTTACTGAGCCGAATTAACAGTTAGGCCCAAAGGTCACACATGATCTCAACATGTGGACTCAAACACATACCATAAGTCTACCCAAAAGAAACACAAACACATGATTCCATAAGCGAATTATTATTACATCATAATAAGAGTAGCTACGGAACACATGACAGTTCAATACATTACGTTAATACAAACTAAGTACCACACACAGTATTTTACATAAATAAATGGTTCAAAGAACCAAAAGACAAAGATAACGGAATTCCCCTCAGTAGGAATCCTAAGGCAACGCAGCATCTTATCCATCATAAGCTTCATACGGAGGGTTCTCCTCCTCGAGCACATCTCCTAAAATGTGAGTGGTGTGAGCTAATTAGCCCAGTGAAGGAAATATAACAATGCAGTCTAATGAAATATCATGTTAGTTAAATAATCAACATTTGCAATATGATATCTCATGCTTGACAATCAATTCTCAACATCATTCCATTACTGTTGTCATCCACCGTAACACCTACATACTACGTTGAGACTATTGTATTAAGTTCTGACACGGTCAAAATACATCACTGCAAGTACTCATATGATCAACATCATCAACATTTACAATTACAATATGCACTTCTTACAACAGTGCATCATGTCCGGGCACATGGGTGGGTTCAATCAAGACTTGAAACCACTCATTGCTCAAGATCCATTTCATTAAACCTGATTACACCTACTGCAAAGTTAAGTCCCCTCACTGAAATAGTGTGGTATCACGGTATCTGTCAACATGCAAACAATTGTGCAATCAATAAATAGCCAACATACATAAACACAAAGAAATACATACAAATAGTATTTCAAAACTATACTGTTTTCCCAAAAATCTCCAAGGTAAATGGAACTGAGTCTCCTACTTGGTTTCTAACTATTTTAAGTTATAATAATCCACAATATAATAATAATAAGGTGCTCAGACCAAATCTCATATTATCTTCTGGGCATGACCAGATTGACGTATTGAGTTAGGTTAGGTCACTTCTCGTATTGTCTTCTGGATAGGACCAGACTAACATATTGAGTAAGGTCTCAAGGTCACTCAATGCCTGACAGATATAGCGTAGGCCTGAAAATAAAGTCACTCAGTGCCCGACAAATAGAGTCGGCCTGGAAGTGAATACAATAGTAATACACTATAGTAATAAGAGAAGAAGGGTTAGTACAAATTTTATATTATCAAGTGGGTATAAACATCTCATTTAAAACTTAGTATCTAAACATGCATCATCAATCAATCAAGATTTTATATTAAAAAACTGGGTTCCTCGGAACATGCCTCGGAACTAGGTACTGTAGCTTCAGATGATCTGAACCACAGCTTAAACTAGTCCACAGACTTCGGAACATGGATCTGTCCTCTACCCGTCTAAATGTCAGGTCTCGGATCGTCTGAAAGTCCTTCCAAACCGAAGAAAAGAAAAACAGATCTTCGATGGGTCTGTGTGTCTCGGATCATACCGAGAAAAGCTCGGATCGTCTGAACCTCTCAGTCCTTCCGAAGGTATCTCGTAGGGCTGCAACTCGGGTCGGGTTTTGGCCCGACCCGCATGACCCGACCCGAGAAATCATGCGGGTCGGGTTACAATAGTCGGGCTATAGGGTCGGGTCGGGTTGAGAAAAGAAAAACCCGACCGAAATTCGGGTCGGGTTGGGCTGAGGCTTTTAAATTTCAACCCGACCCGACCCGACCCCGAGAAAACCCGACCCGAGAAGACCCGACCCGACCCGACCCGAGTTGCAAATGGGTAATTTTAAAGTTACAATAATCTCCATTGGTATTTTAAAGTTACAATAATCTCAAAATATTTGTCTCATATGCCATTTTGATTCTCTCTCGAGATAAGTTCATAAGCCTTTTAAGAAGCATTTCTTAAAAATTAAATTTTTAAAATGAGACGGAAGGAAAATAAAGAAAGAAAAATGAGTGAAAAAAGTGTCTGATAAACATTCTATAAAACACTTTACATGGTGTAAAGTGTAAACTATGTACTATAAACGTAAATAATTTTTAAAACAAAGTTAATCTTTAGTTAATAAAGGATTTTTTAAACTCAAAAGATAAAAAGGCCATTTTAGAAAAATCCCTTTTAAGAATTACTTAAGTTGGCCACTCAAGAAATGTGGGAAATTTCCAAAATGGAACCCCCAAAATCCTCTGTGAAAACTATTCCAAAATTGTAAACTGATTTCCTTCTCTTTCTATGGATCTCTCTCCTTTTTAAATTAATTTTAAAGTTACAATAGACTAGGGCTGCAACTCGGGCCGGGCCGGGCCGGGCCGGGTCAAGGGACGGGTCGGGTTGGGTTAAGGGTATGACAATCTCGGGTCGGGTCGGGTTCACTATTTCGGGTTTTTCATTCGGGTCGGGTCGGGTTGGGTTCAATATGGAGTAAGTTGGGTTAGGGTTGGGTTTATGAAAACCCGGCCCGCCCGACCCGAGTTGCAGCCCTAGTATCTCGGAACATCCGGAGCAAAGGCCGTTAGCCTCTTGCTACTTCAGAACTTCGAGCCAAAGCTCGGAACGTCCGAAGGGTCACTCTCGGATCGTCCGAAGGGGGTCACCTGCGGATCGTCCGAAGTACAACTCTCGGACCATCCGAGAGTCGTCTTCCTCCTTTGTCTGCAACAGCAGACAGTAATGGGCAGCAACACCATGAATTACGAATCCAGAAACAGTAGGTTTTGTAGATTCGATTTTCACATCCAACCGGTAAGATGGACTCCTAAGTGAGTCCTCTTTCCATAGAGAGTAGTTTGAAGTTTTAACACTGATTAAAACATCCGATCTTATTATCAAAACCAAACTTACACAAGAAAAACCATGTTTTTCCTTAAACTTGAAATCGGTTTTACACACTCATAACTCAGTCATATTTATTTCTACTTGATTGTAAACCAACTGAAATTTAAAGAGGAACACAAAGGTTACCTTCACTTTGGTTCCTGGGTTAAAAATCCTGACTTTTGAAAAATCTTCCTCTTTAAGCTACGGTCAGCCAAAGTTGGACAAACAGAGGCAGAGGGAGAGAGGGTGGTCGGCTGGTTTGGTTTCACAGAGCTGAGAGACTAAGATTTTTTGAGGGATTAAACTAGCTGAACTGAGAGTGATTTATAGAGGTGACTGATCAATCGGTGGAGACCACAACGGGCACTGCATGCAGTGGTGCCGACGTCCGACACAGTAACGAGCAGAAATTACTGTTTGGTTGCAAATAAGTCCCTGGCTGTTTTGGTTTTTGCAAATAGGTCATGTTTTTGATAAAAATCAATTTTTAACTTAAAATATGGTTTAAAAGGCTTAACATTTTTAATCCAACTCGACAGATAAGTTGGGTTTTAAAAACTGTAATCACCATAAAAATTTGGAGATTTAAAATTCACCAAAAACCATAGATTTAAATAAAAATTCATAATTTAACATTATTTACTTAATTTAACTTGTGTTAAGTTAAATGTTTTAAAATTCCTCAACTTTGGGTTTTGACGAAATAAACTAGACCGTTCTAATATGGTCTAACATATTATGCTTGTCTTAAAAAATTTCTCATTTCCAAAACCATTTAAAAATATTTATTTCTCCCTTTCGAGGTTTTGACGGGTGGTTTTTAATACTATTTTCTGAAAATAAAATAATTCTGAAATCAGAAATAGGAATCGTTGATTAAGGAAAATAATATCATTCAATAATAATCACATAATGACACAAATAATAAAATAATATCAATAAGTGGTAAATTACCATTTTGCCCCTCCAGCTTGACGAGTTGGATAACTAAGTTTTCATCTCAGTTTGGGCCACACATGGGCTTTTCACAAAGCCCTAACCGTAATCTTCCAGATTTACTGGTCTAAGAAAGGTTTATTAAAGTAATTACGCTTATTTGGATCAGGATATTATAATATCTTTAGGCCTAACTCAATATGTCTCCATAGTCATTTCCAGAAGACAATATGTGTAGTGGCTTGAGCACCTTTTTTTTTTACTCTCTGGTCAAAGTCTCAATACTCTACTTTGGCCAGACCTCGACAGGTTTCGAGGCAAACCGAGACTAATTGTTTTCTGATTTTGCTGTTTTTCTGTTCAGAAGCATGCTTGGACGTTCTGAGACCTGAATTTCGGACGTTCCGAATTACAGAACCGAGTTCCAAAAGAACTGTCCAAGTTCTTAAGGTGCGGTAAAAACCCAAAATTTAAGGAAGTTCCGAAACCAATTTACCTAGTTCGAGGCATGTTCCGAGGAATCCAAAAACTGGTTCTTTAAGACATGTTTAGATTATTTAACTTAGAATGTCATGTTAGATTTTAATCATATGATTTGATGTTGTTAGCGCTCCGGCTTTGACGATTCCCTAAGTTCGTCAATTTCATGACTCGGGAAGAAACATTTGCTAGAAGGTTGAAGACTCAAGGTGATCAACATTGAAGATCATGCTCGACCGGATTAAAAGTTTTTCGTTATGGCAAACACAAAACAGGTATTTGGCCATAGATGACTTTAGGTGGTACCCACACCTTAGGAGGATCATTCTTACGCTTAGTTGAACCAAAAAAAAAAAATCCAAAAGAAGAAGCTTGACGATAAATTGGAAATATGAATTAAATTCACTATCAGTTTGACCAGTCGTTCTAACTGAGCCATCGGTAACAGGATCGAACCATCGTGGTCATAGATTAGTCGGCTAGATTGACAAAAGTTCTGGAACATTGAACTGTCATTCTGGGTATTCATTTGATCGAGAGTCTCGTATGCACCGACCCCTCGGTGATGAACTTAACAACCCCTCGTGGTCAATGACTCGTCGATGATAACTTATGAGTTCTGGAACCTAAAACTTATGTGGACTCCCGAGAAAAGAGATATCTCAGTAATTCAAAATCTATCGAGAGTATCAGGACCGACCCCTCGGTAAAGAACGATAGGTCGTTATGGGCAGAACAAGTTTCGGGATATGAAACTCTATATGCATGGTGTTGCCCCAAATTGAGACCCTCGTATGGACCGATCTCTCGGTGCCATGATTGTTGACCCATCAGCGACACAGACATGTCGGCCGGCTATAAATTATGTCGTTCGTTGGGGTGCATTTAATGTGCAACGGTCGGGTTGTTGAACGGTAATATTTTTAGTCACAGACCCTTCGGTTTGCCCGACCTGTCTGTACATGATATTTTCTGAAACATGCTGACTTATGTATAAATATCAATCCTTGTGTAACCGTTTCACATCCTTTGGCAAATCCGTTGGACCCTCATCATTATTAGTAAGCTTAAACAAGGACCAACAAAATGATCACTCTCTCTCTTGTGCTTACACTTGCGAAATCTAATACTACCAATCACAGTGATTGAGGTTGTGAAAAGAGAGAGAGGGGAAATGATATACAACTAGGATAGATATTGGTAAACCTATTTCCTAGTCACCCTGAGATTGTGATTGCTCAACGATGGCTGCGAAGCAGAACGTAGGGATTAACTCGGGCACACATTGGGTAGATCTTTGAGAAGCACACATTTTTCGAGAAAGAGCGACAAAAGCAAGTACTTCTTGGTTTTAATTTTGTTTTAAAACATTTATCCTGCGAAAATGGATTAAGGAGGCTTGGCTCCAGAACCAATATAAAAATTCTAGAACGTCGTCTCTCGCACACGTGGTGGGTGGAATTCCCAGACAAATCAAATAGGTGGAATTCCTATTTTACATGTGGTAGGTGAAATTCTCAACTAATTGAGTGAAGTGGAATTCATACTCTAATTGTGAGGGTGTAAGTCCCCACTAAATGAATTTAGGGATAGCTCAAGGTTGAGCTAGTCCTAACAGTAAATGTAGGTTGGCTAACTGAGCTACTCTATATCTTGCGTCCTTTTGTTTGCGGTGTTGGAGTCAATTTCTTGTGTTGATTACATAATCACATTTGCTAACACACACATATATGATTGAAGTATCCGCTGCACTTTAATTAATCAATTAAGGAATTTTAAAATGACCAAGTTTTAAGATTGACCTATTCACCCCCCTCTAGGGTCAATTGTGTTCTAGCACCAAGGGAGAACTCTCAGATATTATCTTGTTTAGACCTAGATTTTAATTAAAAAAAAATGATACTAACCCTTATTTGTATTATTATTTATGTATTCACTTCCAGCCCGATACCCTCTATCTTTGCCGCAGTGGAAACGCAGCCCGATAGCTATCAGTAGCTGAGCGATTAACTTCGCCGCTCGGAGGAAAATAAGGAATCGGGCACTGAGTGATTTTTTTTTAGGCCTAAGTGAATATATCTCTATGGTCGAATCCAGAAGATAGTATGAGTAGTGGCCTGAGCATCTTCTATCTCTAGGCCTAACTCAAGATGTTTCTATAGTCATTTACAGAAGACAATATGTGTAGTGTCCTGAGCACCTTTTTATTGTACCCTCTAAGCCAGACCTCGGCAGGTTTCGAGGCAGACCGAGACTAATTGTTTTCTAATTTTGTTGTTTTTCTGTTCAGAAGCAGGATTGGACATTCTGAGACCTGAACTTCGGATGTTTCAAATTACAGAACCCAGTCCCAAAGGAACTGACGAAGTTCTGAAGGTGCTGTAAAAACCCAGAATTTAAGCAGTGGCTCTGAAGTTTGGAAGCCAAAGTATCTGGTTCCAAGGCATGTTCCGAGGAACGCATAACTTGTTTCTCAAGGCATATTTATTAAGTTTAAACAAATTATGTCTGCAATAAGATATG
The DNA here is from genome assembly GCA_022113865.1 of Chimonanthus praecox. Taxonomy (NCBI): domain Eukaryota; kingdom Viridiplantae; phylum Streptophyta; class Magnoliopsida; order Laurales; family Calycanthaceae; genus Chimonanthus; species Chimonanthus praecox. The sequence continues at coordinate 49,049,186 of CM039093.1, read as the reverse complement.
AGCTAAAACAACTGCATAAAATAAGTTGAAGGAGATGAGAAGAGATGGAGAATTGTGACACAATGATTTTTACGTAGTTCAGCAACCTTACCTACATCCACGCCTCTAGTACACCACTTGAGGATTTCACTAACCTTCTCCTTAACGGGTGGAGAAGAAACCTATTAGAAAGCTTGATCTACTTCACGGGTGTAGATCGACCTAATCACCAAGAGAACACCTCTCTTGAAAGCCAATAGGGTTACACCAACCCTTTATAATATTTTACAAGTAATAGAAAAAAGTTATGCTTTGAAATATACCAAGAACTTAGCCTTGAGTTACTTCAATTAGCTTGGGCTTGTTCTTGAATGTCCTCCTCTTCTTGGCTTGATGTAAATGCTCAAATGAAGTCCAACCAAGATGGTAGCAAAGAGGTCTAGGGTAGATAAAGGTTTTTCTATGAGGATTAAGACCTTAGAGAGAATCTCTACTTAATACATTCAACTTAGAGCATAAGATGCTCAAGATATACCTATGAGAGCTTTGAATTTGTTTTATATTAATATCAAAAGCTTAGAATATTTTAACTATGGAGTTTGTAAGCTTTGGAAGTTGTTGTGAAGATTGGAAGAGTGTATGGAAAAATTGGGCTCAAGTCATCAATCTTTTCTTCTCCAAAAAGACTTACTTTTATAGGCTTAGAAGTTCCAACGGATATATCTTCAAACCTTCTGAAGATGGGTCTTGGACCTTCCGAGGTTGCAACGGTCGGATTCTCAACTGTCATATTACAACAACTATTTTGACCTTGCAACGGATAGCTTCGGATCTTCTGAAGTGTTCTGTTCGAAACGTCTGAGGAACCCTGGAATTCAATGGTTCGGATCGTCCGAACAACTCACAGATCGTCCGAAGGTATATCCTCGGACGTTCCGAGACAATGTTCTCAGAAGCTCCGAGCTATCCAGAAAAATCATTTTTTACTAAGTGTTGGAAACTTGAGATTTTGTGAAAAACGTAGACATGGTGGAGAGCTCATGAGTATTTTATACAATCAGTTAGATTTAACTATAATGAACATTTTAGATTGGAAGGACAAATGAAAATATGGAGATATTTGGTAGATCGTAAGAGCTCTCCACAGGGCAGAGAGTGGACTTAGAAACCCTGCTTGTATTATTCCAATTTTAACCAAAAAGGCTTCTAAGGCTTCTAGGTCAGTCCTATGGTCCATATACCTGTAATGGTTGGCATTCAAAGTGTTCTTCTGATTTTGGTGCGAGCTTTCTAAACAACGTATCTTCTAGAGCTTTAGACTTGATTTAACTGTGCATGTCTTCTAGAGATGAGGTCTTAGAGACGTACACGATCACGACTCAGTCAAAGAAATTGACAACTCAGGACTCAGTCGAAGACAGTCACGAGATTGACAACTCAGTCTGACTCACGAGAGGCATATTTAACTTTTAGGCCAACAAGATTTTAATCCCATGATTTGATATTATCTTGTTTAGACCTAGATTTTAATAAAAAAATTGATACTAACCATCGTTTATATTATAATATTATGTATTCACTTTTAGACCGATACCCTCTATCTGTGGCGTAGTGGAAACGCAGCCCGATAGCTATCAGTAGCTGAGCGATTATCTTCGCCGCTCGGAAGAAATAAAGGATCGGCCACTGAGTGGTTTTCTTTTTATCTCTAGGCCTAAGTTAATATATCTCCATAGTCCAATCTAGAAGATAATATTAGTAGTGGCCTGAGCATCTTATATCTTTAGGCCTAAATCAATATGTCTCCATGGTCATTTCCAGAAGACAATATGTGTACTGGCCTCAACACTTTTTATTGTACCCTCTAGGAAAAATCTCAATACTCTACCCGGGCCAGACATCTGCAGGTTTTGAGGCAGATCGAGACTAATTGTTTTCTGATTTTGCTATTTTTTTGTTCGGAAGAAAGCTCGGACGTTCTAAGACCCGAACTTCGGACATTCCGAATTATAGAACCCATTTCCGAAGGAACTGACCAAGTTCTGAAGGTGCCATAAAAACCAAGAATTAAGGCAGTGGCTCGGAACTTCTGAAGCCACAGTACCTAGTTCCGAGGCATGTTTCGAGGAACCCAGAACTCGTTTCTCAAGACATGTTTAAATTATTTAACCTAGAATGTCATGTTAGATTTTAATCCTATGATTTGATGTTATCTTGTTTAGACCTAGATTTTAATATAAAAAAATGATACTAACCATTGTTTGTATTATTATATTATGTATCAACTTCCAAGCCGATAACCGCTATTTGTGGCGCAGTGGAAATGCAGATCGATAGCTATCAGTAGCTGAGCGATTAACTTCGTCGCTCGGAAGAAAAGAAGGGATCGGGCACTGAATGATTTTCTTTTTATCTTTAGGCATAACTCAATATATCTCTATGATCCAATCTAGAAGATAATATTAGTAGTGGCCTGAGCATATTATATCTCTATGCCTAACTCAATATGTCTCTATGGTCATTTTTAGAAGAGAATATGTGTAGTGGCCTGAGCACCTTTTATTGTACCCTCTGGGCAAAGTCCCAATACTCTACCCTGGCCAGGCCTCGGCAGGTTTCGAGGTAGACCGAGAGTAATTGTTTTCTGATTTTGTTGTTTTTCTTTTCGGAAGCAGCTCAGACGTTCTGAGACCTGAACTTCGGACGTTCCGAATTACAGAACTCAGTTCCGAATGAACTGACCAAGTTTTGAAGGTGCTGTAAAACCCAAAATTTAGGCTAGTGGATCGGAAGTTTCGAAACCACAACACCCGGTTCCGAGGCATGTTCCGAGGAATCCAGAACTGGTTTCTTAAGACATGTTTAGATTATTTAACTTAGAATATCATGTTAGATTTTAATCCTTTGGTTGATGTTATCTTGTTTAGAGCTAAATTTTAATTAAAAAAAATGATAATAACTCTTGTTTGTATTATTATATTATGTATTCACATCCAGACCGATACCCTCTATCTATGGCGCATTGGAAACACAACCCGATAAATATCAGTAACTGAGTAATTAATTTTGCCGCTCGGAAGAAAAGAAGTGATCGGGCACTGAATGATTTTCTTTTTATCTTTAGGCCTAAGTCAATATATCTCAATTGGTTGAATCCAGAATATAATATGAGTAGTGGGCTGAGCATCTTATATCTCTAGGCCTAACTCAATATGTCTCCATGGTCATTTCTAGAAAACAATATGTAATAGTGGCTTGGGCACCTTTTATTGTACCCTCTGGGCAAAGTCTCATTACTCTACCTTGATCAGGAAGAAATATGAAACTGAGCACTGAATATTTATTTGATTGATGGATTATTTTAACTAAAAAGGAGTAGTAATCTATTAAGGAGACTCATATCAATTTCCCATGAAGAGTTATCGGAAAATAAGATAGAAAGATTTGAAATACTATGGATATATGTTGTATTGTATATGTCTGTGAATTATGTTTGATTATGACTGTATGATTCATTATATTTCTATTTGTGTGTTTGACAGATACCGCGAAATCCCACATATTTCGGGTGAGGAGACTCAACAGTACATTATGGGTAAATCAGGTTCTAAGGAGCTAGTGTAATGAGTGATTTCTTATGATGAACCCACTTATATGCCTAGACATGATAAATTGTTATGAAATATATGCTTATGGAAACTGATGATTTTTATCATATACAGTATTGTGATATTGGTTATGTAATGCTTCATTATGTGAACTTGAGTATTATAATGTTGATACTTCCTCCACGTACACTTAGCTGCTGAACTATGGTAAACCATAGAAGGTCATATATTATGTAATAGGCGGACCATATAGGTTATATATTGGCAGTAGGCTAGATCATAAAATCATACTTTGGCATTGGCCGGACCCTTGTGTGTTGTTTATGCACTTACAAGATGCTAGATTTTAACCGTATTGGGACTTAATGCATTTATAGTCAGTGTAGTGCTTTGGTGACTTGATATATTGATATAGTAGACCAATTATGATCTCAATTATGAAAAAATAGTAATAGTAGACCATTACAATGATATTGAATTATCTGCACATACTAACCTGATGATGATTATTGTATTATGTTATGTTCTCTTCATTGGGTAGTTAGCTCACACCTCTCACATTTCAGAAGATGTACCCAAAGAGGAGGAACCTCCATTGATGGCTTAGGATGAGAAAGTCACTGATGTTGCTCGTATTTCCCATGGATGGGAAATACATTTATTTTGTTTTGTTCATTGATGAATCACATTTTGTATTAAGTACTGCATGTGGTACTTAGTCTAAGCATGTATTGGACTGTTATGGTACTGTTAGCAACTCTGATATGAATGATAATATTCAGTTATATTTTGATGGAAATATTTGTTTGTATGATATATATTATATATGGGTAAACATATGATATATGTTTGAGTCTATATGTAAAGAGCATGTGTGACATTTTATTTTTGGGCTTCATTATAGACCTTAATCATCCAGCCCCGTTAGGAGTTTATCTTATTGGAGGTTATATAAAAAAAAAATTAATAACAATTCGGGTCCACTAAACGGGTCGGGGTGTCACAATAAATATATAATAGATATGACCTAAAAAAATCGTGAAATTGATTTGACTTCCAAATTAAAGGAGACGGTGAGTACAAATAAATTAAAATAAATATATCATCATAAAGAAATCTTATATTAAATATAAATTTTCAATGTGTAATATGTTATATATTTTAAGGTTAAAACAAAATGAATTGAACTAGACTATAGGTGCATATTTGGTAAAGATAAATTTTGAGAGATTGTAAATTTTGACCTATTATTTTAAATGTATTAAAATCTATTTGGTTGATAAATTTGAGTCGATTTATATCTTCTTCAAAAAGAAGTTCTTCAAAACTAAAATTGATAAAATCTTACCTACGATCACCAATGTCACAAGAAAAAATTAGTGAATTAGTCATATTATCAATTGAAAATGATATTCTAGCAAAACTTGAATACAAAAATTTAATTAATAATTTTGCATATCAAAAAGCAAGAAAGATAGATTTTAGATAAATTCTTTTTATTACATATAATTAAATGTTTAATTAAATATTATTTATAATAATATGTTAAATACCTAGAAGGTCCCATTTAAAATATTTGCCTTAGACCTCAAGTTATGTCGAGACGGCCATGCTCCCTCGTCATGGCCCGATTCCAAATGAGAAAGGGTTCATGGTGTCAAGCATTCCATAGAAACGAGTTTCTTTGCACGGCAGAATGCAAGTGACACAATTTTAGAAACGACTCACTTCCAAATTTGACCGATTTTTTTTCTCTCTAAAATTTATCAAATTATCTATTTTTTAAAATGTTAATTGATATTTTTAAAATAATACTATATTTTAATCAATATTTTTCATTCTGTATTATATGGAAAATTTTCTTCCACCCAATTTTTTTCCTGCAGCAATAGATGGTTGATTTCTTTAGCACAAAAGAAAATAGTGTTCGAGGACTAAGACTTTTACTAAAATTTATCATTTCTAACTACTAAAGCTTTTATAGCTTAGTAATAAAGATTTTTATTTTAACACGTGAGTGTTGGTTTGGCGGTCAAGAATCCGCATTAAATGCAGAAGGTTTTGGATTCAAGTCATTCTTGACACAAAATGCCACTCTATAGTGTTATCAGGTGTGTGTAGATATGGAAATTTGTACATACTTAAGGATTAGTTAGGTGTTCTAAGAAGCTTATACACCTTAGTCTTAAAAAAACTAAACTATCGTAGTACAAAAGTGCCCTATCGAAAGATCATGACTCAAGAGAAGGGAGGGGGGAGGAGAGGAAGGTGAATTAATTCTGTACAATTTTTTTTTTTTTTTCTCTTCCACTTTGTGACTATGCCAATTGGAAAATGTTCTTTTTAATTAACTTAATTTAAATATGGTATATAAGATGAACAAACACATTTACAACAAAAAATGACATTCACGAAACAATGTGAATGTACGTGCAACATAGTATCAATAGTGAAGAGAGTAGGTTTTATAATCATGGCTAAATGTGATGCAATCATTCCATAGTAAAATAATCATACAAGCATAAAGCATATAAGAGAACAAAACATAAGCACCATAGAAGGTGATAGAAGAGATAGAGAGATACAACTCGATTTAACGAGGTTCAGTTGTTTCCGCCTACATCTTCACCCTGAGCCACGTTGAGAGGGTTAATTGCACTAACCCATCCTTCTCACGGATGAAGGACAAACCGTTACATCGATCTCCGTTGCTCCTTAGTCCCAAGAGGATAGGGTTCATATGAGTCTCTCTAATTGATAGGCAAATCTCTATATTTTTTTATTTCTTAGTGGCTATGGGAGTGTGGATTTCTCTTTTCTTCTTCTCTATTTAATCTACATAATTGAGTTTTTATAGACTTGAGAAAGGTTAAAAATGAAGAAGTCATTCAATTGGATTTATGTAAATTTTTCTTTAGATTTACTGTAATACCCTGACCTGAAATGGGCTTAAATAATATGATTTAATCTGTTAATCACATAGATTATAGTGAGGGATTTGTGAAAAATCCATTTTCGGCCCAATCAGAACTCAATAGCTCATTGATCCAACCCTTTTAAGTTGAAGGGCAAAATAGTAATTTACCATTAATAGTATAATTATTGTTTAAATAATTGTTTGTTAATTATTACTTAAGTGATATTGATTTCTTTATTAAGAATATAGATTCTAAAATTTATAAGTATCGTTATTTCATTAAAATGTTATTAAAAAATTACCTGAAAACTAGAAAATGATTATTTTAAATAATTCTAGAAGTTAGACAATTCTAAAAAAAATCCTAGTGTTTAATCTATGTTAAAATCTATTATTTTATTTTTCTAGATCTAAAAATGAAGATTTAAAATCCTTTAAATAAATACAACTTAGTTTAAGAGAATAGTGTTAAAAAGTGATTTTTATTTAAATCAATTAAGTTTAATGGGTTATAACTTTCCAAAATTATATGGTATTTAACCATTTTAAAAACTCAACATTTTGGATCAGATAGATCAAATTGAATAAATCTTTTTTTAGTTAAATATTAATGAGAAAATGAAATAAGATTATGACTATAATAAAATAATATTATGAATAGTAAAATTTAGGTAGCTACAGTCACATAATCAAGGCCGGCTAGACACAAGCGGAGGCCTAAAGCAAAAACTTTAAATAGGGCCTTCTTTGTGTTTAACCTATTATTATATGTAATATTTAATTAAAATTTTAACATATTATTATAAGATAATTATTTAGACACACGTATTTTTTTTTTACAGACACGGGTTTTTAGTTTTTTGAAAGAAATTACTGCGTTACCCTTCCATGTCAGCGTGGTCCGAATATGAGATAAAAACATTTTTCTGTTGTTCGGACCATTATTCGTGTCTAAATTCCATTGCATACGCTACAGTAATACACAATGCATTTTGAATAATAAAATCTTCTTTAAAATTTTAAAGTTATTTTTTAAGCACCTTGTATTTCCAAAATTTATCAAATTGAATATCCGGACTAATTACGATAACCTGATAAAAATATTTTAAGACTTTAAGGTCTTTTGGCACTCCCAAATACTTAAAATACAATGTTTTACAAATAAGGGTATCCTTCGGCGGTGCCGAAAATACATTTGGGAGTGTCAAAAGACCTTTAAGTTTTAAAGTATTTTTATCAGGTTATTTTAATTAGTTCGGATATTCAATTTGAGAAATTTTAAAAATATACATTGCTTAAAAAAAAACTTTAAAGTTTTAAAGAATATTTTATTATTTAATTAATGCACTGTGCATTACTGTAGGATCTGCACCGTTATTTTTTAAGCACTGTGTATTTTTAAAATTTCTCAAATTGAATATTCGGATTAATTACGATAACGTGATAAAAATACTTTAAGACTTAAAGGTCTTTTGACACTCTCAAATATGTTTCGGCACAGCCAAAAGATTTCCCTTTATTTGTAAAATACTATATTTTAAGCATTTGGGAGTATCAAAAGACTTTAAAGTCTTAAAGTATTTTTATCAGTTTATCATAATTAGTCCAGATATTCAATTTGAAATTTTTTGAAAATACATGGTGTTTAAAAAACAACACTGTAATTTATCAAGGGCCTTTAAATACTTAATTTATCAAAGGCCTTTAAATACTCTAGGCCTTAAGCGGTTGCTTTTCTGGCTTAAGGGTAGAGCCGGCCCTGCACATAATAACTCTTATCTTGCATAACCGACTGAAAGTAAAAAAAAATAAAAAATACATCGAGTTGTCTTTCACCTACACCCATTACAAGGCAAACCTATGCCTTTGTGTTGCCAACAATACTAAGGTACAATGTTTTTAGGTACCCACATAACCCATTTTGCTTTCCTATATAAAGGGGTAGAAAAGATGAGATTTTTACAGGCCTTACATTCTTCTCTTTTTACCTACTTTTAACTTTTCTCTCTCCCCCTCAATTACCTGCTTTTTAACTTCTCTCGCTCTCCCTCACAACCGTCCCAGTCGGTTTTGTCAAATTTTCCCAATAAGGTATACTTTCCTTTTATGTGATTTATAGCCTTGGAATTAATTAGAATCTATATAGTATTTTAGAGGAATAAAATAAAATGTCATTTTAATTATTTTATAAATATTTGTTTTAAACTTAAAATGAGTTTTCTTATTGAATTAATTGTGAATTATTATTATGAATTGATTTATTTAACTTGAAATAAATTTATAATTGTTTAAAGATATAGTTAAGTTGGGTTTTTCTATATCTTAGAAAAACTGAAATATTTATATCTATATTAGTTTTGTTTAAAGTTAGTAATTAAACAAATTCTAATTTAGTCTTGTTAATAAATTTAAAATTTAATAACCTAGAGACTTAAATTACTTTTAAACCACTTAAATTAATTATTCAGCTTAATATTTTTTATAAGTATAATTTTTGAAATTTGTTTAAAATTAATAATTTGAGACTTGTGTTTTGATTATGTTAAGGATTGTTTAGAGATCTTATTTCAATTAAAAATAATACTAACCCTTATTTGTCCTATTATAATATATATATAAATATATATGTATTTACTTCCAGGCTGATACTCTCTATCTGTGGCTGACTCAACCCGATAGCTATCACTAGCTGAGCAATTAATTTTGCCGCTCGGTAGAAAAGAAGGGATCAGACACTGAATGTACCTCTAGGCCTAACTCACTATATGAGTAGTGGCCTGAGTACCCTATATTTGTATCTCTAGGCCTAACTTGTTATACAAGTACTGGCCTGAGCATCCTATATTTGTATCTCTAGGCCTAACTCGCTATACGAGTAGTGGCCTGAGCATTCTATTATATTATTGATTATTATTATAATCTAAAATGAATAATAACCCATTTAGGAGACTCATATCAATTACCCTTGAAGTTTTCTGGAAAAATAGATAAAAGAATTTGCAACACTATGATTATGTGTGAAGAGACTTAACATTGCAGTAAGAGTAAATCAAATTAACAGGAACTAGTACATTGAGTGGTTTAAAGGATCAGATTTGATGAACCCACTTATGTGCACTATTATGAAAAGTGCTTATTGATTTTTATGATGTTTATCATATATTGTGATCATGATGATGAAATGCTTATGAATTATACTGCTTCCACGTACCCTTAACTACTGAACTATTATCGGCCCAGGTGTGTCGATTACCGGCCCAGATGTGTCAGTTTGCGTCTACTAGCCCAGGTGTGTCAGTACCGGCCCAAGTGTGTCGGAGATGTACTTGAAAGATTTTGCATTTTGACCGTGTCGGGACTTAATGCTTATAGTCAGTGTAGTGTTTAGGTGTTGCGTTGGATATCAGCAGTAAAATGAGAATGAATTGATATTTTGGCATGACAAACATATTATGATGAAAATGTTGATTTTGATAATTATTACACTGTATTGTTATGTTCTTTTCATTGGGCTAATTAGCTCACACCACTCACATTTCAGGAGATGTACCCGAGGAAGAGGAACCTCCATTTCAAACTTAAGGATAGATAAGCTGTTACAGTTTCTTGGAATCCATAGATGTAATTTTCATTTATTTTGTCTGTTGGTTTTTAAAATCATGTTTTGTATAGTACCTCATGTGGTACCTATTTTTTATAATCATGTATGAACCACTACGTTACTGCTAGTAACTCTATTATAAATGAGATTATCATTTTTATGATATAAATATTTATTTGTACGATGCATATTTGTAAAAGGGTAGACATATAGTATATGTTTGAATTTACATGTAAAGAACATGTGTGACATTTAAAAAAAAAAATTTAGTAGCGTTCTGGGCCCACTTCTGAATTGGGGCGTTATATTTACTTTTACCTCTCCAACTTAGATTTTCTTCTAAAATTTGGTTAATGCTTTTTCAAGTTAGACTTTTCCCCTTTAATTATTTTATATTATCTAGTATTTTTTGTTTTATTTTTAAATATTCACCTAAATATACTCTATCTTTACACCAAATTTTTAATACAATAGGAATGGTGAATTTATTTTTCTATTGATATGGTCAATTTTTTTTAAGTCGGCTCAACTTGAGTGAAATATTTATGTTACAAACTCACGTTGTGAAGTATATGTCTACATATTTTACTGGGGTATATATATATTTTAAAACAAGACCTCCTGAATTTATGCAAAGATAATTTTGTAGATCTTACTTGAACTTACATAGATAATATAATTTTATGTAAAAATAATTTAATGTGCCCCACTTGAACTCGCATATATGATGAGGAGGTGAAGATTTTAAAATGTACATGATGCTAAAATTTTATATTAATTGAATAAATAAAATTCAGACATGTGTTTCTTAAGTGTGCATTATGGGTTTTCTTCTCTTATAAAATTCAAGAATATCTTTATAAATGATATTTTGTGCACTAATAAAGAATGTATTGATATTACATAAGTTTTTTTTTCTATTGTCGGTACCTTAAGTGTAGTTGGTTTGAAGGCTAATTTGAATTTCTTGTATTTTTCTAATATATGTTTTTTCATCATTTGTGCCTCTTTTTCTATTAATACAGTAACTATTAAAAAGATTGAATAAATAAAATTATATAAATATGACAATAATTAAAGGAGTTATTTCTATTAATTTATAAATAAGTCGATTAACGTTCAAGAGGCTCCCCAATCGTTAAAGTCGAACCTATTCACACAGTAATCGGATCGAGTCCGATGAAGTGGACGAGTAACTGTACCCCTCTCTAAGCCCTCGTAAATCATTTTGGTTTCGAGAAGAACAAGCGAAAGCTGGTTGGGTCCGCTTTGGACGTCATCAACGGTCGCCGATTCCCATTTCTCTTTTCAAAATCTCTGCCAAATTCCAGTGAACGGGATCCCCTGATCGAAGGTACGAGTGCCCGAAGAGGAAAACCATAAGAGGAAAAAAGTTCAGATCTCTCTCTCTTTCGTCTCTTCGTGGTTCAAACCTACTTTCACTTCCTTCGATTTTTATTTTCCTGGCAAGAAGTGGGTTTCATTCAATCATCTCGTCTTATTGAAGAATTCGACGAATTTCAAGTCCACTTCTTCCTTGCTCAATATCACATACATACATGCTTTGCATTCTGCGGGGTATTGTTCGTTCGCTGGACTGCTATTCTAATTTCATGGCTTGGCACTGACGCACTGCCTGCATATCTATATAATAGTATAATTTTTATCTGATGGTCAAAATTCATGGAATTCTCCTTTACTAACCATCTCATTATCATTTTTTTTTGATGGGCGGAATCAAATGCAGTTGGGAATGAGCGGGAAACGTCCTCCTCCCGATCCGATTGCAGTCTTGAGGGGTCATCGTGCTGCTGTTATGGACGTCTGTTTCCATCCTTCCAAACCTTTGCTTTTTACAGGGTACGTGAAAGTTCTCCCCTTTCCTCTGCTTCAACACTTGAATTAGAGCACTGATTGTGTATTTTCTTACTTTTTCCTTCCATTTTTCACAGCCATTGTTAACTTTTTTTGTGTACTCTTTTCCCCTAAAAAGGAAATGAAGGGGAGTTGGAATTTATATAATATGTTAATCTACGAGTTGGAGAGGGTCAAATCGAGGTCCATGGTTTGGATTATTAACTTTTAATCTGGTAGATTTCTGTATCTCCTCATCCTACCATACCTTTTTTTTAAAGGTAAAATCCATTAGAATAAGAATGTAGAAATGAAATAACGATGCTGAAAAGCATAGCAAACATAGAAAGACAACAAGATTTGTATGGTTCAGTGGTGCACCTATGTCCACACAGACATGGAAGCATTTCCACCATCTCCGATAATAGGTTAGAGTTTGGGGAATTTTGCTCTCTTCCTCAAACCTCTCTCTGTACATAGCACAGATGTAACGTTAGAAATCCCTTTAAGATACATTTAATATGTAACGTCCAGTGTGACTTAGATCACCACAGAATACATGACATCTTCATGACAAAGTATGGCATCTAAAACTTGTTTAATGTTTCCCACTGTCAATATTTTTTCTTGCCATTCATTTTTAGGCCATCAAAATTTAATTACGCAATATCACAAGGATGTCAAAACAGAGTGGGTCAGCACTATTAGGGGCTATATGAAGGTAATGGGGCAAAGAAAGGTCAAAGAAGGGGTCCAGAATAACAGTAAAAGGGACTGTATGGAGTATCGGTGTAAGGAAGTGACTTCAAAAGGGACCCACAGCATGTGTAGAAGGACTGTTTGGAAGGATCGATGGGTTTAGAGGGAAGTTTTAGGACAAATGAAGGTGGGGAAGGGATTTTAAAGGGGAAACAAAGGTTAGGGAAGGGTCTGAGGTGTCTACTGAAGATCAGGGAGGTACTGGGAGGGCAGCAGCAGTAAGGGGATGGTTTGTGAGGGTTCAGCTGCAAGGGGAAGGGTTCAGGAAGGATCACCACAGCAGTAGGAGGGGTATATGGATGTGGCGACAAGGGATGATAAAGTTTGAAGGTGCGGTGATGACTGTATGGATCTGGTAATGGCTAAGAAAGGGGTTGGAGTATAGGACAGGGACTGGTGGAAAGATAGCAGGGAGTGGCAGGGATTTGTGGCAACAACAGGATGTATTTTGGGTTCCAGAAGGCTAAAGAAAACAAAGAGAAGAGAGAAGAAGAGAAGAGAAGAATCGTACCTGGAAGAAGATGACCTCACGCCAAGCCTCACGCTCAAAACACAAGCACCGCAGATTTGCGAAAGCCTCAAAGTTTTATTTCATTCAATCCTGTGTTTGCCTCAAAGGCTACAAAGCTTTATATAATGCTTACACAAGGTATATTACTAATGTGCCCTTGCTTAAAAAGAAACTAACTAAAATTAAAACAAAACAAAACTAATTAAAAATAAATAAAACAAAACACGGAAACTGTATCTGCGCATGGGATGGGATGCGCCGCATCAATAGGCTATCATGCTGAGTATCTAGTTCAAGTGCCATTCCCCAGATATCTACTTAACAAGATCCAAGTTCTTCAGTGAGCATTCCCTGAATAATTCTATAGCAGTGCATTATACATTCATTATCATTCAAAAAGAAATAAATAGTTATCAGTTTGTTCCCGTTTTTAGTTGTATAACTTGAAATTATCATAAAGAGAGCAGATTTATAAGTTCTTTAACAGTTTTAAGGATCAAGCTTTTATTTATTTATTTGTTTGTTTATTTATCTGTAACTGGACCAAATCATTATTGTATGAAATGAAATTTGAATTTGTGGATGATGCAGTGCTGCTGATGGTGAGTTGCGGATATGGGACACTGTCCAGCATAGAACAATGTCTTCTTTATGGTATGCTCATAGAACATTCCTTACTGGAAATGTCATTCCACCAATTATATAGAAAATAATGAATCCTCACTTGATGCTATGCAGGGCACATGGTGCCGGGGCTGGGATCCTTTGTGTTGCTACAAGTCCTGCAATTGGAAACAAAGTTGTAAGGTGCTCTTTTTGTAAACCCATAAGTTTAGCCTTTGAGTCTTTGTATGTACTTCTGCTTGATTTAAACCCTTATTCAATGTCTTTCATATTTTGTTTATTGATCTCTCTTTTACCAGTTCATCTTTCAAAAAAAAATATATTTTTATATTTCTATACATGATTGTATGCAGCAAATGAGATGTCCTTTATTCATCTTTCTTTATTCTAATGCTTGTAGCCAGGGCAGAGATGGAACTGTTAAATGTTGGGATGTTGAAGATGGAGGCTTGTCCAGGTGCTTAATGTTTGTTCATTCAGTACTGATGGGACACATTTTGGACCCTTTTCTTGCTTAAGAGCATCTTGTGTGTGCAATTATGCAAGAAGGCATGTTCTTTACAATGGAACTTCATTTCTCTTGTGTTCATGTGTCTGAAACTGTTGAGTCAATTGAATTGTGGAAGCAATTAAGAGAGTTGCAGAAGCCATTGCCTCATTTGTTGGTCTTGGCTAAATTGATTAGGTAATAAAAATTGGGTTGAGTTAATTTGTAATGAAAATGTATTACATGAATTGTTGTTCTAGCCAAGATCGATAATGCAACGGAAGGTAAATTTGTGATTCATGAATTGTTTTCTCGTAAATTTGCCTGGAAGGTAAATTTGTTAAAGTTTATGTTCTTTTTTCCATGTTGGATTTATATAAAATTTGAAATTTGTGACCATCTACAATCTTCTGGAGTTACAGATACTTCATTGGGATTTCTTTGAAAGCAAAATATGATCAGATAATCCCTTTTTCTTTTTCTTTTGTGAAACAATAAAAAGAAATTTATCAAAAAGTACAAAAAGAACAATAAGGCTGGTGACAAGAGAGCTATATACACTGTGGGAAAAAAAAGACCACAATACAATAATACACCATAACTCCACAATAACAACAACAAAAGTTACATAGAATCTATCAAGTCGTCCCTCTTATTAGCTCTGATTTTAGCCAAAAAATCAGCAGCCCCATTGGCTGAGCATCTTACCTGAAAACCATCTCTCTTCCAACGCGAAGACCTCTAATTTTTCTCACCATCGGGATCAGTTCCCAAGGTGGTCTCTTCCTATCACTAGTCCATTTGATGGCATTAGACGAGTCTTCCTCAACCACAAACCTCTCTAGACTGTGACTGGTCCATGACTCCATAACAATCAGCGAATACCTGAATTGGTAAAATGAATGATATAAGACTTCAGCCATGGAAATGTTCCTTTTAGTTCTTTTACATATGATTATGTTTTGTGTGAGGGTGCTTTGGTGGATGGGTTGGGTTGAGGGTTCAACCTAGCTTGTCCTAGATTTGATTTGGATCATCATTTTTGGCATGACCTGTGACTCATCTTGACTTGCTCTGGCTATAATACTTGTAATGCTATCCTGGTTTGTCTTGGTTGTAATTGAAGTTTGTATTTAATATATCAGTTTGTGTTAAATTCATGTTGGGTCTAAAATTGGGTTAGCATGAACTTAGATTCTATCACTCTTTATTTCTTACCTATTGTTGATTCTGCTGGAATAATTTTTGGGTCATGGTTTCATGGCCCATAATAGTTCAATTCTATGTGGCCTTCGGTACTGGGTTTTATTTTACTTATATATGTTGCATGCCGTGGTGTTTATATTCCATATAGAATACATAATATACAATCACATAACACAAACAGTCCAGTTATTTTTCATGTCAACTTAGTGGGTCAACCTTAAGCGAGATGAGTTTAACTCATTTCAGTGTTCTTTTACTTGTTCTTTCACCTTAACGTGACCTATCCTCTCTACTTTTCAAATTTCTCCTAGGGTGTTAGCTTTGGGTCAACCTGAACTAAGTTTCACCACTAATTTGTGAGACAAGAAATCAACTAAATGATAAATTGGAATTGTAGATGAACCAATTTTTTTTTTGAAAGGTAACTTCATTAATAGCAAAAAAGTGAACAGAACGAAACAAAAACAACAAACCACCAAAGAAAAGAAGAAGCAAGCCCCCTAATTACATAACAAAATTAACAATCTCCGTATCCAAAGACAATCTCTGCCTGGCCATCACATCTGCAGCTGAGTTAGCTGATCAAGGAACCCAAGCAATATGAAAATCAAAGGAAGCAATAGAATGACGGATCCTCTCAACTTTGTCTAGGAAAAGCCAAAGACATAGAGATCCCACCACCCAACCCCCCACCACCTTTGAATCTCCTTCCACCAAACTCCCTCGAACCCCTACCTTTTCCAGCTCCAGAATACCTCTCCACAGAGCAAACAATTCTGCCTAAATTACCGACCCATTAGGAAGCGGACCAGAAAAATTTGGACCATTTCTCGATTTGTGATTGTCATCCTTGCGCAGGGGCCATGCTAATCTTCTCTGTATTGTTCCAACTTTTAAGTATAGGGTTTTGAAAATTAATAGACAATAGAGATAATGCATGAGTTATAACTTTAGAGGGTTTGTGAGTCCAGAGGATAAACCAATTAAAATTGAAGCTGACATAGTACTACGTCTACTACATTGTGATAAATTTACATATTTTGATGTTACTATAGAACCAAATGGAGGATCCAACTTGGACATAGACAATAGGATGAACATAGGGTGCGATAAGTGTGTCCAGCCTATTGGAGTATGCGTTATAGGATAGTACCATAATGAGTAAAGTGGGGAGGGAGGAGGGGAAATTCTATAAATGACAATCATGCTTAACATTGATCCAACCAAGGAACTTGCAAATCTAGGCTCAAGTGGTGGTGCCTAAGGCTGGATCAAGGCTTACTTGCTATCCCATTGAATGGTATCAAGCACATTCTTTCAGATTTCCTCTTATGGAATAACTATAAAAGTCATGTCAACGATGACGGAATCTGATGAAGGGCAGGGTTCGGCTTTAACACCTTCTTATGCCTTCAACGTAGAAAAATAGAATTCCGTAAAATTTAGTTTGAACTCAATGCAAGTTCAAGAAAACTCGAACTCAAAGAATTCCAAAGTCTTATATGATCCTTGGATCTTCATTGACTCAAAGTGCCAATTGATCACTCACCCCAGTTGTATGTGCCAACGGAGCTTCAATTGGATGAACCAAAACCCCA
This sequence comes from Chimonanthus praecox, assembly GCA_022113865.1. Lineage (NCBI taxonomy): Eukaryota > Viridiplantae > Streptophyta > Magnoliopsida > Laurales > Calycanthaceae > Chimonanthus > Chimonanthus praecox. The sequence continues at coordinate 49,032,042 of CM039093.1, read as the reverse complement.
ATTTTTCACTAGAAAAAGGAATAAGGTCGAAACTTCTTCAGGCAAAACTCAACACCATGCGAATTTCACCAAAGAAAATTGGAATTCTAGAATCTAGAATTGAATTGCTTTTTTTTTAAAGCAGTGACAAGAAACACTCATATTAATAAAGAGGAAGAATACAAGAGATAGATACAAAGGCCCAAGAGAGTTGGGCCGCAATACAACAACAAAAGAGAGAAAAAAGAAACAAAAAGAAAGCTCCAAAAAACAAAGATTAATCTCCTGCTAGAAGTAAAGTGCCACACACCGCCCCTCCAACGCCATATTTTGCAAAGTCAGCCACCCCATTGGCTGTATGGCAGATGTGCACAAAGGACACATCCATGCCCGAGGCCTGTTCCTTAATCTCCCTTGTCAGAGTGATCAACCTCCATGGAGGATGCCTCTCACCCATGGTCCATTTGACAACATTGGATGAATCACTTTCTATCACTAATTTTTCTCCCCTTAAACCCGCTCCTATGGTCAAGGTTCTCCGAATACTAAGAAGTTCTGCCTCATTTGAATCTTTAGTCCCAATCGACTTTGTAAATACAATACGTGTGGAACCATATGATCCTTGAGGACACCCCCAATCTCTGTCGGACCCATCTAGAATTGAATTGCTTGAATCAATTCTAAGAACTAGAAGCAAAATTTGCCCAAGGGATGACAAAAATTGAACTAGAATTCTAAGAATTAGAACAAGAAATCAAACTAGATGCTAACTAGAAAACCAAAGAAAACGCTCACCACAAAAGGAGAGAACTAGAACTTGCTCAATGCAATTGGAGAATTCTTGCTTGGGATCCTCCATACACGTCCAAGGCCTCTATTTATACTAATTTTGCAAAAAAATATTTACGAGAATTGTCATCTATGGATGAATAACGTTTGTCACCTACTTACAAGGATTACATCTTAGCCATTGATAAAAAACACAAAAAATAGCAAAGGAATCTTTTGGCTAACCCTATGCACGCCCAAAGGGAGAGTTGCCTGGCTTGCTTCCTTTCCTCTCTTATTGCTAACTAATGAAGGAATTTGGGACCACTCCAAGCATGTGCTAACAACAAAATTCGTGTAAAACCCTAATTCCTTGGATTTGGGTCTCTATTTGGGTCAATTGGGCATGGAAACACTTGATTTGGACCATTAGACCCGTATATAGTAATATCTCTATAATGTAGTACTTTATAAAGTTCTAACCTGTCTAAAATAATATCGGCAGCTGGTTGCGACCTCGGGCCCATACAAAATGTAATAAATCTCTTTAACTTAGTACTCAATACATTAAGAATAAAAATTGTACTGCCCCAACCATTTTTAAAGTAATATTCCATACATTCAGAATACAAAATTACTGCAAAAATGACTAAGGACCTCATAAACTACATCATCTGAACTCCAGAAGAGTAATATGAGATAGAATTTTGGATAAACTTCCTCATTTTTTTTGATGGTGCAGATACTCTGTTCTAAATGAACGAGAACGGTATAGGAATGAATGGAATGATCTGTTTCCACAAAAAAAGAAGCTGAAAGGACATTTTAATGATATGTGAAAGTTTTAAGGAGATTTTTAGAAAGAAATATTGCTAGATCCTCTAATTTAATAACCTCTATAATGTAATATATGTACTATGGTCCCAACCATATTACATTATAGAGATTTTACTTTTTTTATGTCCTTGGGCTGCTTTTCCATCAATTTAATGGGCTTTGGAGCTTGAATTTGCGGGTCTTTAACTCCATTAAATTGATCACACTCAATAAGTGTCAATTGGACACTTTCTTTATCAAAGGTTCGGCTTTATCTTTTGGCCAACTAATTTTGATGGTACCACAATAAACAAAAATAAATTGAATCGAGAAACTTGTGATAAACGTTTGGCAAAATTCTGTTGTTCTATGTCAAATGTTAGACATTTTGAAAGATTTGTTAGCAATTGTGACAAAGATCCAATTGAAGTTAGATCACATTCTGAGATAGATTGTATCAATGTTGTTAAAATTGCACGATTCACGGTTCAAATCGTGCATTTCGAGTTGAATCATGTGCTTGAACGGGCCAAATTGCATAGAAAATCGCAAGTGGAAGAAAATCGTACGATTCTGGAGGTGACTCGCAAATTGTACTAGTCAGTCTCACGAATGGCAGACGTGAACGATTCAGTGGAGAAAGGAAGAAAAAAGAGGAAGAAGAAAAAGGAGGAAGAAACTAAGAAGAAATAGGCGAGAAAGAGGAGGAAGAAGCGAAGAATAAACGTACCTTTCTTTCTTTTCCTTCGTTTATCAGTTCCGTCTCCACCTCTTTCTCCTTCTTTTCTCTGTTCCGTCTCCGTCGCCTTCTTTCTTTCGTTGTAACGATTAGGTCTTCTTTCTTTCGTTGTAACGATTAGGTCTTCTTTCTCTCTTTCTTTCGTGCCTTACTACTTTACTGTTTTTTTCCCTGGGAGGACTGTTCATGGACATCCAACCCTCTTTAGTTCGAAAGTGTGACAAGGACCCTTTAAATTTCGAGAGCTCTAGCACGAGGACTTTTTTGTTTTTTTCTTTTACACTATTTTTTACATTTTTAATTTTTTACAATCATTTTTCTGTTTTAATAACATCTCTTTTATTCTTTCTTTTCAATCTTTTGTATCTATATAAAAAATTAAAAAATTCTAATTTTTTTATTTTTAAATTATTTAATGAATGCTAATAAAATTTATTTAAATGTCTTTGATTTATTTGTTCATTTTTTAATATTTATATTTTTGTAATATACTCATGTGTTTTCATATTTATTTATATATTATGAAAAATTGAAAAATCATCTTATTATTCTATAATTATTCTATGTCATGTACTCATGGTATATGTATTTATAGTTTATATAATAATTTTAGAAAAAATATTATGAATCTTATGATTCTACGATTTACGATTCACGATTCACACCCTTAGACCGATTCACGATACGATTTGATTTTGATAACCTTGGATTTTATCGAAGGGAGATCACAATAAAATGAATGCTAATAGTCGGCGACAATAGTGAATGTGGACAAGAAACTCAAACTTGCTCTGTTCATTTGGACTCTCTCATCATGCAAGCACCGATTTGATCTGAGAGATTCATTGAGCTGAACATTTTTCAATATCAAGCCACTTTACTGGATCAAGGACTGACTCTTTATGTTCAATGTGGCCCAACTGAAAATGAAGACATTGATGGAATGATGCCCTACTTGCAGCAATGTGATTGGTAATTTTCTTGCTTTGGACCTTTCAACGAACAATCAATGGTTTAATGAGAATAAGAGACTAAGAGAATTGTAATTGCAATGAGCTGGGAGGAGGGTGCAGCTGATATAGACTTGGAATAAAATTGGAATAAAATAGTTAGAAGTGACCTGATAGCCCCAACCTGTAGTAGATAGCACTTTTCTTTATTCCTTTTTTTTTTTGGACTAATGCATTCTGAATTCAGTATCTTTTGAGGTTGTCTCAAGGTTGCCACATTCATTTTGTTGTCCAGGAAGCCGTTGCTTACTTTCAAGACAAATTCTTACCATTTTTGCAAGCTTTCATTGGTTAAGCCTTATTGTTTGGCACAATCTGGGCATCCATCAAATAAGCAGTTGGGTTCTTCAGATGCTACATTTAGAGAACCTAAGGATAATTGTGATCGACGAGTAGAGGGTATTGAAATGATTGATGAATTCAACAAAGAAACAGATCAAGGAGATCGAAGAGAGAGTTTGATCCGAATAGAAGGTATGAATATCAAATTATTCAACCCATACTCCTCTTCTGGATTCTAATACATGTTTTTGGATCTTAGTTTGAACTTTGTTTGGTTTTTCACTGGCTATTATTCTCGTAGTGCATTGTTATCCACATTTTCTTCTAGTGCTATTTGTAAAGATGCAACACTGATTTTATTTATCTACAACTTTATTATGAATTGTTTGGTAGAACACATGATGCTAATCCTTGAAATTAGATTTTTTTTTTTTTGAGAAAGAAATTAGATTATTCTTTCATTTTTAATCTTTGTCTTGATAACCATATTATAATCTGTGGGTCAACAACTGCTTCTGCTTTCTAGTTGTTAGATCTGACTTCATATCCAAATGTGACTCAAATCTTAGATGCAGCCTTGCAGGATTCTGATTCTAGCTTGTATTTGGGTTTGGATTTAGGTTCTCTTAATTATATACATTGATACTCTCTTGATGTAGATTATATACAACTATTCCATTCAGGTTAACAGGTATATTACATTTGTACCACTTGTTGTTGGATTCAGATCTGGATATATCTGAAATAGCATTTGAAAACCAATTAGATATTATATTTGGATGTGGGTCAGACACAAAAATACATCTTAGATGTGCATCCAAACCCATTTATCTTGTCCACGATTTCTTCGGCCTGTTGGACTTTCCGATATCTATTGGATTCCTAATGAAATATGCACTTGAGGTTAAAGATTGGATATGACTAAGGGTGTGTGGCAATTGAGAGATTTAAGATTTAGGAGATTCTGAAAATAGGAGAGTAGAAGTAAATATTCATATCCCTGTTGATTAAAATTTTGATGTTTTTCAAAATTTATGTCTGATTTTAGCAGATTAAAATCTTAGTATTTTAAAGCGATTGAAGGTTTCACCTTTTATCAGTCAATCAATTCTCAAGGTGTCAACTACATATGTAAGTTTATTTGGAGCTATGAATCTTGTTCCTAGTAGTGATTAAGCCACTCATGTTTCTAGTGTGAAACCACCCAAATTCAAGTTCTTGGTGGAGGCTATGGAATCAAGTTGAGGCATTTTATTGCACCAAATCATATCACACATGGGATGAGAGAAGAGAAATGAATACAAAATCGGAAGTTTTTTTGTTGTAGTAAATTATGGAGAACTGACAACAACATCAGCAAAAAAATGGTTCCATGTGGCCTGCCCTTTTAGCGCAATCCAATAGTTTTCAAGAAATTCTTCTCATGCATTCTCTTCTGTACATGGAGAAATGGAAAGAGAGAAACAAATTTGAGAATAGGAAAAAGACAAAGATCTCCGAGGAAATTAAAAGACAAATCTGAGAGGAGAGTGAGAGAGTACCTGGTTGCAACGAGATAAGAAAAACCAAACTTTGCATAGAGGTGAAAGGGGAAAGAGGAGTTTTGAAATAGGTGTCGTCGAGGCGTGCCGAGTGTGGAATCAGGAGAGTGAAATCTCTTGTCAAGGATCAATCTATTGCAGGGAGGAGAACCTAAGCCATCAATCTCTCATTATTCGAGAGATGCAGATCTCCCTCATGGCCATCCACATATATAGATTAAAATATTTTAAAACAAATTGATTAAAGTCTCCAATCTGTTTTAAAGGTTGTTACAGAAGAAGGGGTTCCATTGTAATTTTTTTATGGTTGAAATCTCAAGATTACTTAGCTATGACCTGATAAGGTCATCTTAGAAGATGAAGAATTTGAAGATGAAATTGCCATCATGGCTCGTAAATTTATGATGAATCGGACAGGTCCAAGAAAGGGTCATCTAAGAAGATTTAGGGCTAACAGATTGTGAATTGAAGAGCCCTAAGCCATTGTATTTGGGTCTAGGCCTTATCTCTTGCATTTGGGCTTTCAAATATCTATTTAAGAGGTCCATATCCATAGTCAAAGGTCCATGTCGGACTTTCTTTCCTCTCCTTGTGCTTTAAGCAATTGACCAAGTCAAACAAGGTGGAAAACAAGAGAAAATATTCAAGCAAGGAGCTCACGAGCAGTGGCCAATTCTCCTACTTTTGATTTTTTTTTTTCTTGTTTTATTTAGGACATATTTCATGTTAAGATTGGAGTAGAATTTAGAATTGATGATTTGGCTTCATGTAATTGATGGAATAAGGTGTACATGTAAAAAATGTGGCATTTTTCCCAATTCATGCATGGAAACCCATACCTTTCAGGTGGCAAGGGGTGTGTGTGTGTTTTTTCTAATATACTATAAATAAATGGTCTATGGGCAACCATAGGACATCCAATTTTGTGTTTCTTCACTTTGCTGAATTTTATCTTTGGAATGTGATTTATGGAAATTTAATGTTCTAAGAATTCATATTATAGATTGTGTCTGTTGAATTCTTTAGAGTAATTCTCCATACCCAGTGAGTTTTGGACGTGATGGAAGCAATAAAAAAAAAAATAAATGAGAATGTCTCGTTGGTTGGCTGCTGGGTGAAGGAAGAGCCAAGTAGGGACGATGGTAGGAGATGACAATTAGAGCTCGCATCGCCTGCAACGAACAGAAGCGGCAGCGAGGGTCGAGGAATAGCGTCACTTGGGACATTGGAACGGAGGAGTGAGGAAGTTGTGGTCCGGAGGACTGCGTCGATTAGCAACGGTGTGGCTGTGGTGTGAGAGATTGCAATCCTCGCCTTAAGGAATTAAGGAAAGGCGAAATTGGCAGCCGAGCGGCAACGTAGTCGGCAAAGGAGGGGCGATCGACTTTGTTCGTGTCAATGCAAGCGAAATAGAGAGTCAACCAGGTAGTCGGGTTCCTTGTCATTGCAGGGAGATCATGCCATTGGGAAACTCTTGTTACGCCGAGACGAGAGGAGAGAAGAAAAGGGAAAACGAAACTTGACTAAAATTGGAATTTGATTTATCGGGAAAAAATTATACCTTCTCCCTTAAGGAATGCTTATATACTAAAAAAGAAAGAAATTAATGAAACTAATTAGGAAAACTAATTACATTAGGAAAGGGCGAGATAAATAAATAAATAACATAAAAGAAAAATAAAATACATTGTGTTCTAGAGAAAAGTTGTCTGAGTCATGAATGTGAGTGACAATGTCAACTAGTTCAGTGGCAGAAGCACAAGAAGCAGGTGGAGTTGACTGCGGCTTACAAGGAGAAGGGGCAAGGACAATCTTTAAACCATCTTTCACAAAAAAAGTATAAGTGTTGGTTTTGCCCCGATGAACGACGTCGACATCAAACTGCCAAGGAAAACAAAGCAACACATGGCAGGCAGTCATCCCAAGTACATCTCAAAGAACAATATCCTGATATTTCCTAATAGAAAAAGGAACGTGGCACTGTGAAGTAACTTGCTGAGAACAATCATCATTTTTTTTAAGAACATTGACGACTAAATTCATTAAAAAACAAGGAGTGAGTACAAGAGATGGATTTGAGTATAGGGGAATTATACACAGATCCAAGGTGAGGGAGAAGGAAAAAACAGAAAAAAACATAGAGTAAAATAGAAGATACAACAATACGTCCCTCCCAACAAAAGCTGAGAACAATTATCATTAAGCTATCCAACAACATATGGTTGAGGGTGCGGCTGAACAAGAAGCTGTAACTTGTCAACCAGGCGTTGCGAGACCAGATTCTCACCACTACCACTGTCAATAAATAAAGTACGTAATTTTCCTTCAACGGTGCATGTGGTGTGAAATAAACTATGGCGTTGTGGTGGGGTCTCAACAGGAGGAGTGAACAACATCCTACGAACGACCAAAGAGAGATGTTCGCCAGCCTCATCGCCATATGTAGGAGGAACTTCTTCGTCAAAATCACCAAAAGCAACATCATTAACCAAAGCAGGTGTCAGACCATCAGAAGCAACAAAATCCACTCGACTTCGACATTCATGAGATCAGTGCTCAGGCTTGCCATACTTAAAGCATTTGTCAAGGTTGGGGTAGGCATAAGTATTGGTGTGGTTGGATGAAGATGGACTGGGTTGAGTGGGAGGCGGGGGATTGTTGGCGTAGGGAGGATATGTACAACTACTGGGGGGAAGTCGAGGGTGTGGTGGTGGAGGTGGGGTTTGAGTGTTAGGGGTTGGGGCAGTGGGTGGAGAAGCATGTGAGGAGGGAGAGGTCAAAGTGAAAGGGTTTGGATTGGAAGGTGTAGGAGATGGAGAATGTGTAGAGGCTAAGTTGTAGAAAGGGGTAGTGTGCCCGAAGTTATGATATCGTGGGTGAGGGTGATCCATGAATGCTTCGACCTTCAAAGCATTATTAATGGTGCTTGCAAAACATAATGTTTATGAGAGGCAAGTTCCTTTTGTATATTCCAATGCAATCATTAAGAAATCTAGCAATATGTTGATCTTCAGTCTCATGAAGTGCATTACGGGAAAGAAGATGATAAAACTCATCAACATAAGTTTGAACAGAACAATTACCTTGCTTGCAATTCTGAAGGCTGGTGAACAAAATTTGAGAATAATTGGGAGGAAGGTACCGTTGCTTCAATAATTGCTTCATGCGGTGTCAAGAGCGAATTGGAGCCATACCCTATCGATATTGCTCTTGTTGGATCTGTTCCCACCATGAAGAAGCTCCACCAGTCAGCTTAAAGGGTGACTAACTTGATTTGTTTGTCCTCCGAAATGCCCATAGCCCCATATACTCAAAGAAGCGCTCCACGGTTGCGATCTAATCAAGAAAGTCTTCGATGTGGAGAAGACCATTAAAAGAAGGAAGATCGGCCTTGACTTGAAATTCGACAGGATCATTATGGCGGCGAGGACCATGGGGGATACCATCAAAATCATGTTGAAGCAGTGCAACCCTGAAGTGTCTGAAATTCTCTTGTAGATGTCAAACCGGCTATTGATTGGGTGGGTAGAAAATTCTTCCACTTCATCGTCATCCAAACTATCATGTGGGTCATAAAGGAAATATCCATGGTGGGGTGAGGCACGATTCACAAACCCAATTTGGTTTCACTGTGTGTGGAGACTGGGGTGGTATTGGGGTTGTTGATTACCATGAAGGGTTGGGTCCGCCTGATTGGAGTACTTTGAACTCTCCCGGTTGGTGATGATGGGTTGCTCTTCTTTAAAATCAGATTTATCTTCTATTTTTTTTTTGCGTTTGTCTTTCTCACTATGCACAAATTCTTTACGGACTCGAGTAGGAACGCTCTTCTTCTAAATCAGATTTGGTAACAAATTTCCATGGTGGTTGTCCCAGGGGCGTTCATCACCAACGTTGGGTGCCATCGAGTCCAGGAACACCGTCCCACTCTGGTCCACTATACGTGGTAGAAGCGATTAAAAAAATAAAAATAAAACGAGAATGTCTCGTTGTCTGGCTACTGGGTGAAGGAAGAGCCAGACATGGACGGTGGTGGGAGATGACAACCGGAGCACACGTCACCTATAGCGAATCGAAGCAGCAGCGAGGGTTGAGGAACGACGTCACCTAGGACGTTGGAATGGAGGAGCGAGGAAATTGTGGTTTAGAGGATTGCGCCGATTAGTAGCGGTGCGGCCGTGAGGTGAGAGACTGCTAGTCTCACCTATAAGGAATCAGGGAAAGAGGTGGCTGAGTGGTGACGCAGTCGGGGCGGTCGACTCTGTTCCTGTCAACGCGTGAGAAACAGAGAGTCGACCAAGTAGTCGGGTTCCCTGTTGATGTAGGGAGATCGTGTGATCGAGAAACTCTCGTCTACGCCGAGGCTAGAGGAGAGAAGAAATGGAAAACGAAACTTGACTGAAATTGGAATTGATGTATCGGAAAAAAATTACATCTTTTGCCTTAAGGAAGGCTTATATACTAAAAGAGAGAATTTAAGGAAACTAATTAGGAAACCTAATTACATTAGGAAAGGGAGAGATAAATAAATAAATAAAATAAAATAAATTGTGTTCTACATCAGTTTTTTAGCCGCCTTCTTTTCTTCAAAGAGAGAATCAACCATGGGTGACCATTGGTGAATTTTGGATTTTCTTTTTGAGCCAAATTTCCTTTGTTTTTCCCCAATTTCTGGTGAAACTTGAATAGGTTTTCAATCCCCTTTTATAAGTAAACTTTGATTTAGGATACCCTCAATTCATTGAGCCTAGATCTATTTTCTGTTGGTCTAGTTTTCTAGATCTAAGACCCCATTGTGGTTTAAGGTTCCCTCAGCGTAGGACTGCAGCATTGGGAACGATCTTTACTGCTTTCATTATGATGTGATGAGTTCACTTTATTATTTTTGTTTGGATAAATTGCGCTTCACCTTGTTTGCTATTGGGGATGGAAGTTAGCTAGGCCATTTTTAGTTTCTATCCAAACCAAAATTGAGCGTGATTTTCAAAATCATAGTTTGAGTGTGACAAAGATTGATCTTAATGAGAAAATTGAAGCCTGGTCTAGTTCAGGCCATTTTGGTCTGTCTCATTCTTGGCTCGGACCGAATAACATTGATACAGGACGAGAGAGAGAGAGAGAGAGAGAGAGAGCTTGCATCCTATTCGTTATGTTGTCTCCACCCCTCTATTCTATGTCATAAGTAGTACATTAATGATAAAATGTTCTTCGACCCCTATATGTATGTATGCTATCCACTCCTATTTGTATGTGTGTACATTCTCACCCCTATTGGTATAGATGTGAATATGCATGTGCATCACTATGTATGTATCATTGTTGTTAAAATCCTATGATACACTATATGTTTCTTATGATTCATACAATTTTTCATAGGAATAGAAATCATACACTTCCCACAAATTATAGAATTTCATGACTACTTGGAGTTTAAAATATGGAATTTTTTATTTTGATGGCTTTTTAGGCTTGAGTTGTTTAGTACCTAGGGCCTATGGATTTTTGTAGGATTTTTAGCTTATTTTTGGCCTTTTTACAACATTTGTTGGAGTATATTGGTATAGTAGCTTTCAAAGTTGGAAGGTTAAAATTTGAGTTCCAATGTAATAGTTATATGCAATATATATATACTATGCATCTTCCCTTAATATCAAAAGAATATTGGATAATTACTCATATTATTACTTTTTACATATCTTTATGTCATTTCATATATTTATAATTTTTTGGGGAAAATTATGAATTTTGCAATTCTACAATTTAGGAGACATGATCTGTGGTTCAAGACATATAATGGTTTTGCCATATGAGTTCATCTTCACAACATGGGTTTGCATGCGTGCATGTTTCTATGTACACAAGTAAACTAAATGTTTTTTTTTTGAAAGTTAACTCATTGTTGTTGTCATTGCATCATCATCATCATCATCATCATTTAAGGCTTGTTCAATAATTTGGTTGACATCCCATGGTTCTCTATTTCTTGAACATTGTGAGTTAATATTGTTGTATGATTATATCCTTGTCTTTCTTGGCATCATCATCGACTCCATCGATTTTGTTGTCATTGTCATTATCATCAGCAAAGCTTATCCAATAATCTGAGTTGACATCTCTCGGCTTTGAATCTTTCTTTCAGCTGCTCCGTAATGTTAAAGAATGAAACTCATTTGAATTCCAAGAATCTCTAAGTCTTCGTTTGTGTGTTTCCACATTGTTGTATTTTCCCAAGAAATTAGGCTGCCAGCTTAGTTGTGGCATGTGTTTACTAGGGTTTTCTGCGATTTGTGAAAATGGTTTGGTTTCCATGGTGCCTAGACATGTTGAAATGGTGATTGTATTTGGCTCTATATTTTTTGACTATCCTTCATTAGGAAATGTTTGTATGGAAAACAGTGAGTAAAATTTTCCAACCTACCCACTTTTTATTTGTGTCAAAGATGCCAAACACCCTCTACAAGATGGGTTCTGTTTTACAACAGTGGATGCTTTGCCACTCCAAGAGCAGATACTAATGCATTTTTGCTGACATCATTTCAATTATAATTGCTAACCACTTTTCTCTAGTTTGTAGGTTAAATCTTTTCAGCAAAATCTTTTGCATTTTAATCTTAGCTTTGTGGGAAAAAAGTGAAACTTTTACTGCTCTCTTTTTGTGATGTTTCCCCCTTAGAAACCCATTAAACCCTTTTCTCTTGAATGAGTAGTGAGAAACGCAAAATGGCTCTTATGAACGAGGCGGAACTGTTTGCTTTATGGAGGGGCATTATGGAGTTGGAGGCATTAGGACTTCGTGGGAGTCTTGTTGAAGGTAATTCTAAGGTAGTTGTGGGGTGGGCGCTGGGCGCTCCGAGCCCATGGATATCTTTCTATAAAATAGAGAAAATTCGGCATGTGATTTCTGGCTTTGACTTCAAGATTTCTTGGGCTCCTAGATCAGCTAACTCGGCTGCCATGAGATGGCTCTTCAGGGGTTGAGGTTAACCATAGAAATTGTAAACAAATTTTAGCTTATTGGGAAGGTTTTTGTTTTCTACGTTTGGGGGCTATTTCTAGCTAGTCTTTTTGTAATTTTATTAATAATCCATAGTGTATTTCCTCTCTTACAAACATCGGCATTTATAAGAAAACAAATAACTCGAAAATAGAAAAGACTCAACTAGGAAAGTCACCGACATGACTTTTTTTTGCTAAACTAGAACTCTTAAACCAAATAGGAAACTAATTAAAGTTGGGCTGCTAAGATCCCATACGAAAATAGCAAATCCTACTTGCTAATTAAGAAATAAATAAATAAATAAAAATAAATAGAAGTGGATCCGTGAGGATCGTTCGTGTCTGTGTCCTACATTAATCCCCTGGTTTTGAAAAGAACTCATCATCGAGTCAGCAAAAACACATGGGACCAAACAGAGATAAAGACCAAGGCTGTAGATGCGAATGATGAAGCTTGTAACTGGACAACTTGCAACGTACGGACGATGAGAACTTCCCTTTTGTAGGACGAAGAAGCGAATGACCGCAAACGGATGCAGGCATGAATGGACCAAGCTGATAGCGAAGGGGGTCGTCATATGGCACTAGAGTAATGACACGATCTGAGGATATGTCGGATGAGGCACCAATGAGAGGACAGGAGGGGAGCAGGATAATGGACGAATAACCATAGATGAATTTATGGTATCTGTAATGGGATCAGGCTTGGGTAATGGAGATGGTTGGGTAATATGCGATGATGGTGGAGGAGTAGGTAGGGGTGGTGGTGGGGGGTCCACACGCGTTGGTTGCATCGACTGTGGTGCCGGCAACACAACTGACTCGTTCTCCAACACAGGCAATGTCTGTGGGGTCACGACTTCTGAAGCAGCAGGCATGAACTCTTAGTCCGACTCTGGAGGAGTTGGCACAGATCTTGAGGAAGTGGATTGCATTCCAAGGAAACTGGCACACATTCTGAGGAAGCAAGAAGGCATGTTTGTGGAACTAGTTCAATGTCAGCAGTCATAGGAGCATTCATTACTTTGAGTCGTTTTAACTCACGTTCTGCTCTTATGGCTATCCGTACCGCATTTCTCAAAATGAAAATTTCGTGGAAGATGATGCGGTCATAGATTGTAGGATGGAGTCCTTCGAGGAATCTGGTGATCTGTTGAGACTCAGTCTCAGCGTGGCTCGCGGAGAGATAATAGAACTCAACTGTAGATTCTCGATCATTCCGATTTTCTTGCAACAATTTTGATATTGCTCAAACATAAATTGTTTATAGTTGGCAGAAAGGAAATGATTATGCAACAATTTTTTCATCAAGATCCATGGTCTAATAAGAGGCTTGTGGCAATATGTGCGTTTGATTTGCAACTCTGTACACCATGCAGATGCTTCACCTTCGAGACGAGATGCCTCGAAGTCTACCTTTCTCGTTTTCTTACTCGTTGTGTAAAAGAAGAAATGTTTGACTTTTACGAGCCAATCCAGGAAGCGTTTATTGTGACCAAAAAAAAGGTGGGACGTAGTCCTCGTCATCTTCGGTTGGGTAGTCATAATAGGAAGTCATGTGATAGTGCAGGTTTAAAGGGGATTGGTCAAACTTGATCAACTCAGGTCAAACCTGGGCAAAGATGGATGAGTCCCACGGTTTAGGTAGGACTTTGGTCGAAGGGGGTAAAGAAATTGGGAATAGGGTGGTTTGGTAAATATGTGAAAGGAGTGGTAGTGGGTAAAAGGTATAAAGTGGGGTAGTATTGGTGTTAGAAAAGTAGATGGGACAAGGCATTTATGGCATGGGAAAAGAAATAATAAAATAAGGAAAGAGGTAGACGTTGGTGGTGTTTTTTTTTGGGAAAAGAGGTAAAGGTGGTATTATGGAGGGGACATGAATAGACAACTCATTAATGCATTGGATGATGGAAATAAAGAAATGTTAAAATAATAGTAAGTGGTGTGAAGGCTTAAGATACGTGGAAAGAAGTCTTTGGTTTGGGAAAAGGTAGTGACGGATAAGGGTTTTGGAATGGAGAGACGGGCAGACGAAGGGGGAGAAGACGATGGAGGGCTGGCTTGGCAGATTCTGGCGTGTGGTTGGTACAGCAGCAATGGCTGGGTGGAGGTTGCTACTGCGTCCGGATCTCGCATGCAGTTCGGAGTGGAAGCATGGAAAACAGTAGGTGATATGGATCTGCAGTGGCTAGGGATAACGCCCTTGCTTCTGTTGTTGCAAAAGATGAGGTAGAGGTGAAGTTGGAGATGGAAGCTGGTGACTGCACGAACAGGCGGGGATGGCAGCAACGGCTCAGGTTCTTCAGAACCCTTCTTTCTCCTTTTTTTTTGGACAACGAATTGAGACTAAGATCGTTCCTGATAATGCAGGAACTTGTCTCCGAATAGGAACGTCTCTGTATGACAGAGATACAAAGAACCTTGCTCTGATACCAATTGATGAGGGAGCACGCCTGCAACTGGGCAGCAAGAAGATAAAAACGTCTGTAACTTGGCAGAGATAGGAGAAAATAAGAAGAAGGCTAAGCCTTGATTAATTTTATTAATAATCCATAGTATATTTCCTCTCTTACAAGTATCGGTATTTATAAGAAAACAAATAACTCGAAAATAGAAAAGACTCAACTAGGAAAGCCACCGACCTAACTTTCTTGCTGAACTAGGACTCTTAAACCAAATAGGAAACTAACTAAAATTTGGCTGCTAAGATTCCAAATGAAAATATCAAATCCTACTTGCTAATTAAGAAATAAATAAATAAAAATAAATAGAAGTGGATCCGTGAGGATCGTCTGTGTCCGTGTCCTACATCATAACTCCCCTCACCTTGATCTCTCCACAATTTCGGTGACTGTCTATTCACCCTCAGCTCTGCATAAATTTCATTACCTATTGGCGCTAAGAGGAAGATTTTGATATCCCTATTGTGATCATGCAATACCATGCGACACCTCCCCACCACTACCACCATCGCCCACCCTAACCCTAACTTCTGCCAGGCCAGGTTTCCGTCTCGCACCCCCATCCACATTAAACTTGTGATGGCCTTTAGGTGGAGGTGCCTTTGTATTGGACTTGTAACCTTATTTTTCTAGCCAAGCTACCCTCCCTCATCTCAGGAACTCATCAAAAGAGAGGCCATCAAAATCCCAACTGTTAACCATTTGATGTCTTAATTCAACACAATCATACACTTCATGCACTGTACTTTCCACCGACTTGTCATTTCTTATTTTCTGTACATACCAGAAATGTATATTTGAATGGTATTCCATCTATCTTGACCTTTTCTCTAAGATGCTTTCCTTGCCAGTTGGAAATACCCTCCCCAACACCTTTTTGGAAGGCCCAACAGCTGGAAATAAACTTCCAACTTAATTGCTGGGTCATCTGTTATGTTTGATGCTCTGTTCTTCTATTCTCAAACATTAAAACCTAATTTAGTGCTTGAATATTTGTAATGCATTCTATCCTTTTCTAAGAAGTTTCATGCATATATTGATAGTTGTTCCATCAACTTTTTGATTTTGTGACCATTGAAGGACAAAAGTTGGTGGTTCTTGCTGGCGAGCAAACTTCGGAGGTGATTAGTGACTTTTTGCATTTTTTTTAAATTTTGCTTGTTCATATTGTTAATATAAATTATTACATGTTTTGAATTGCAATAGATCGAAGTTTGGGATCTTGGTGCAGCTAAGAAATTAGCATGCTTGCCTCAGACGTGCAATGGAAGCTCTGTGGAACATTCTCTAAAATCTCGAGGTGAGATACTATGCTCATACTGTGGTTGACATGTTAAATGTTTCTTCCTTTTTGTTACCTTCAAAGACGTAGTTTTAGGATCTTGTAATCATCTTAAGTCTCACAAGTGGATATTGTCCATTTACATGTTTATATACTTGTAGTCGTAGAGTAGATAACAGATTCATCATCTTTGGATTTTTTCTTTGGAAGGGCACCTATATTCTGAATATGGAGCTTTTCGTTACTTACAAGTTTGTGCTACTTAAACAATGTCCCTTTACACATTCCTTTGTAAATGAGATTTGTGTCTTATTTTTCATCTAAATTTGTATCTTTCATTTTTAGTGGAAATCGTCATCATCAATTCATAGTCATTCTCATGAGTGTCATCTTCATTATGCAGGTGGTCATCATCATATCCAAACTAACCCAGGTGGTATATCCACAAAAAAAAAAAAAACCCTACTAATTTAGAGGCTACTATTATGGGATCTTTCAGATTGTGAAACTAGTCCACTTGTTCACTCGTTGTTGATCTGAACATTGAATATTATTAGGAGTGCACCTGACAAGCTTGAACACCACCTCCAGACCAGTAGTCAACCTTCTTATATCCCTAATACTTGTAGTCAGTTTTCATGATGGCTCCTTTCTTCCCTTAGCCCATGTAATAGCATTGTTGATACACCCTCTATAATGAACCTACTGTCCTCATATGCAACCTGTAATTCCAACCACCTTCTATTTCCTTAGAGTTCTACCTCATTTCTTTTTTTTGAAAGGTAACTGTATTAATAAATAAAAATAATTACAATAGCAAAAGAGGGTCAATAAAGCCCCTTTGTTAGAAGGGAGACCCTTTCATTACAAGAGATGGATAACTCTTTCCATAGTCAAAGATACCCCCTCTCTAGCCAAATCATCGGCAGCAGAGTTTGCTGACCAAGGAGACCAAATAAGCTGATAGTTGTTGATGGAAATTGAATGACGAATCTTCTCAATTTTATCCAAGAAAAGCCATGGACAGTTGAAACCGCTTGCCCACCCCACTATCACTTTGGAGTCCCCTTCTATATGCTTCCAGGAACCCCTATAGAATTCAACTCCAAAACACCCCTTCACAAAGGAGTTCTACCTCATTCCAATCCTCAATATCTATTGGCTTAGAAAAAAGGTTGCCCTCTTCTCATTATGCAAACCACCCCCAACACCAATCCCAATTAACCCCAGTTTCCCACTCATTGCTCCATCAATATTGACTTTACAATGACCCTTTGGTGGAGTGCTCCATTGCTCATTAACGTTCTCCTTTCTCTTCTCTTCATGCATACCTCCCAGTTTGTACAAATCATCAGTCAAATAACCCACCAATTTGTAGCATAGTGTCAACCTTCTGCACAACCTCATCCTGGCCATCTCGAAGATCTCATCCACATTTCTTTCTTTACTTCAAAAATTCTACCATTCCTTTTTTCGTAGATTGACCATAGGATCACCGAGAGAGTAGTACCCAAGCAATTTTATTTTTACCTATGAAAGGCCCTTCATCCCACTCTTCCACCAATCCTTAATAGAATTACTAAAACTTACAAACAACCAATTGATGCTAAGAAGTGGGACCACAATTCTTTAGCAAAAGCGCATTCACAAAATAAATGGTCAAATTGCTCGCCATTGCTCCACACTTTTTAACATTAGGTCAATTCAACCATGTTTGGAAGAATCTTCCTTTGCCTTAAATAGTTAAATTACTTCTAATCAACATCTTACCATAATTGCACTGTAAGAAAACATTTGAACTCAGTGTGGAGTCCATCCCTTCAGAATTACTAAAAGTTTACAAACAACACATTAATGCTAAGAAGCAGGGCCACTGATGAAGGCTGGGATTGATTTTAACACCTACCTAGGTTGCTAACATAAAATAATATAGAAATCTGCAAATTTGGCTCAAGTTTGCGAAAAACCTGAGAGAGCCCAAACTTGAAGACTTCCCGGAATCTAGTGAAGTTCCTTGGATCTTCTTTCGACTCTAAACGCCAATTGAAAATTCATCCCACTTGTATGGGCAAACAAAACAATTGGAAAAACCAAAACCTTGATTTTTCACCGGAAAAAAGTATAAGGCCAAATACCCAAGGAATAATCGACACAATGTGAAATTCTCCTGGAGGATAAAATTCTAGTAAAACTAGAATTGAGTTGCTTGAATCAAAATTCAAGGGAGCTATGGTCGAATTGTCCTTTGTGAGGACGCAATTCACCCAGCAAAACCCCAATTTTGCTCAAGGCAAATCAAATTAAAAGTCAACTAAAACTACAAAGAACTCTCAAGGAGAACTAGAAAACCTTGCACTAAGCAATGGAGAAAACTCAACTTGGGATGATCTTTATGGAGAAAACTCAACTTGGGATGATATCATGGAGAGGGGTGTGGTGCGTTGTGAATTAACTTCTAGGAAAAGCCTGAGAGTGTTGGAGTAGAGATCTCTTGAGGAAATGTGGGCAATGTTTGAGGACCTTCCTATTTTAAGAAGTTTGAGGACAGTTGCATGTGGCGCCACCCCCTCTCCCTCATCCTCCTCTTAGCATGGAGAGGTTTGGCTACCTAGAGGGTTTAGGTTTTTCTTTGGTGTGTTATGAAAGGAAAGGTTTTGACATGATTAGGACTACGATAGAGGCATATTACCTCAATTAGTGATCTAGCTTGTGTTTTGTGCAGTCACTCGAAGGAGGATGTCTATCACTTGTTTGGTAGGTGTGAGGTGGTGAGAGAGCTATGATTTAGATTTGTGGGCTTTATTGGTAGATCTTGGAGGGATGGTAGTGAAAGACATATATGGGGAGAGGGAGCCTGGCTTGGTACACAATTTTGGCCGCTAACGTGTGGTTGTTATGGAAGGAGAGGAACTTGAGGGTTTTTGAAGGAAAAATAAGTGGCGTGGAAGATATCTTTGAGAATGCTATGTGGAGGCTTTGCTATTGGTTGTTGACAAGTAGGGAGTTTAAAGGGGTATCTTTGTTAGACTTATACAAATTGTGGGAGGGGTGCCTAAAAAGTAAAAACAAATCATAAGAGCGGGAGGGTAGGGTAGGGGAAGTATGGTCCCCTCCTTTGGAAGGATGTTATAAATTCAATGTTGATGGGGCAACTAGGAGAAACTAGGTTCAGTTGGGATAGGAGGAGTGGTGCGTAATGGGAGGGGTGAGTATATTTTAATTTTTCTTAAGAGTTTAGTGGGGATTGGACATTCTAATGAGGTGGAGCTGTTAGGTATTAGGTGGGCCTTAATCATTTGGGCTAGGCATGGACCAAGGAATCTTATCCTGGAAAGGGATTTGGAAAATGCTATTAAATGGGCTTGTGGTCGTAAGAGGCCACCTTGGAAATTTATACCAGTGGTCAGAGAGATTCAGGGTTTGTGTTCATAGATGGATGTTTCTTGTAAGCATGTAAGGTGATCGGAAAATTGTGTGGCCGACTTTTTGGCAAAGTTTGGTGTGGAAAGGGAGCAACTGATTATGGTTTTTTGTTAGTCATTTTGGTAGTGTTTTGTCTTTGGGGTTTGATTGGTTGTATATGGGCTTTCTTCTTATCTTTTAGTTGGGTGTCTTGGTATTAGTCTCTTTTACCGGCTTTTGTACCAATTGTTTTTATTTAATAGTAATATTTGTTACTATGTCAAAAAAACTTTACACTTGCTATTGCCCCTCATACATGTTATCACAGTCACCTGGGTTCTATTCTTAGGAAGGCTGTAAAAAACGAATCGTATCGTGAATCGGTGTAGGGGTGTGAACCGTGAATCTTAAATCGTAGGATCGTAAGATTCATAACATTTTGTTCAATTCCTCGTAATATATAAGTAACATTTTGTTCAATTCCTCATAATATATAAGTAAATATGCAAACACATGAATATATGACAAAATGTACCAATTCAAAATTAAATCAAAATGCATTTGAAGTGAAGTTTTTACATTCCAAAATACAAAATTACAAATCATCATAATTCTGAAAATATTATTTTCATAATTCCAAAACATCTAAGATTTTAAAGAATAGCATTATCATCAATGTTATCTAAAACATCCAAGTAGGATGATTGTACATGCAAATGGTTGCCCGGTTCCACTCTGGTACAAAACTGCCATGCTTCATCATGTTTGTCATTTCCACTGCCACTTCGTTGGCCTCAGACCATTTTAACAATCTTTATATATGGTCAAGGCCACATCCATTTATCATCCATAGGAAATAATCAAACACAAAAAAGACAAAAAAATAATAATATGAGATTTAAATATAAATACAATATTATGTAAATAATACAATATTACATAATACATAATAGTAAAATACAGACATAGTAAAATGACTACATTACAGTATACAATATTACAGTATTATATAATACAATCATTTTAATCATTTATGTAAATAATACAATATTATATAACTGTAAATGATCTGAGGAATATAACTGTATGGTGTAAAATGATTACATTACACTATTACAGTATACAGTATTACAGTTATATAATATTGTATTATACTATTATTTATAATATAAATTTTATATTATATTGTTTTGTAAAGCAAGAAAGGGCTTAGTGGTTTACTATATACCTGTATGGTGTATACTGTACACTGTACAATCATAGTTTAGTGGCTTACTGTATAAAATATTGTATTATACTATTACAGACATTATAAATTTTATATAATATTGTTTTGTAAAGCAAGAAAGGGGTGTATGGTGTATACTGTACACTGTACAGTCATCGCCAGATTTAACTTAGGCAAAACGAAAGTAAAAAGGGAATAGAATACCTGTAACTTAAAGGGAATTCTTTATTTCATTAAATATCATTACATAGATAGGTCTACCGATTTTAAATAGGCAAAATGAAAGTAAAAAGGGGAGAAACGAAAAGAGAAATAAGAGTAAAAGTTAAGAGAGTCGGAAGAAGAAGAAAAGAAGTTGTTTTGAGAGGAGGAAGACAGAGGAAGAAGAAGAAGAAGAAGAGGGAAGAAACGAGGCATACCTGGATTTCTCAAGAAGGCTTGCAGCTGCTTGTTGCAGATTCAATGGAAGCAGCAATGGATGCACGAGGCAATGGAGCAGAGGAGGCGATGGAAGTAGAGGCAAATGGGAGCATAAGTATCGAGAACACATACTTAAATAGGTACATGCAAAAAATTAGCCTTTAGTTTTCAAAAAATTCTTTCTATTTTCCAAAACCGTGTCTTTCCATCTTCCTACAATCTTTCCATGGTTGCATATGTGATGCAGGACGAGACAATAGGTTAACCCTAAATGCTAATGTAGTTTCCTAAAATTTTAAAGGGTTTATTCTTCAAACATTTTTGGGACTTAGTTAAACAGGATATCTTGGCTTTTGTGTATGAATTTTTTGAGAGAGGGATTATCTCTAAGGATTTGGGGGCAGGTTTTATTACCCTGATCCCCAAAAAGTCTGGCGCTGCTGCTCTGAATGATTTCCGCCCTATACTTTGATAGGTGGCCCTTATAAAATCTTAGCCAAGACTCTTGCTAATCGTTTGAAGAAGGTGTTGCCTTCCGTTATCTCCCCTGTGCAAAGTGCTTTTCTGGAAGGTAGTCAGATTGTTGATTCAGTGGTGGTTGCTTATGAATGTCTAGATTCTAAATCTATGTCAGGTGAAGAAGGGGTGGTTTGTAAGTTAGATTTTCAGAAAGCTTACGACAATGTTGATTGGTCTTTTTTGGATTATGTTGTGCAGCGTATGGGCTTTGGTGATCGTTGGATTGCTTGGATTATGTCTTGTCTATCTTCGGCCCACTTGTCGGTGTTGATAAATGGCAGTCCTAAAGGTTTCTTTAAAATGGAGAAAGGTGTCCGTCAGGGCGATCCTTTATCGCTCTATTTATTTCTTATGGTGGCAGAGGCTCTTCATCTTATGTTCGCAAAGGTCTTCTCACAGGGTTGGATTGAGGGTTTTCGCATCACAAATACGGATATTGAGATTTCACATTTACAATATGCAGATGATATTATTCTTTCCCTTAAAGCAGATTTGAGGGTTTTAAAATTGGCCCATGCAGTCCTTCAATGGTTCCAGATTTGCTCGGGGTTGAAGATTAACTTCAATAAGAGTGAGCTTATGGGTGTAAATAATGAGCACAGGCAGTGTGTGGAGTTGGCCTCAGTTTTGGGTTGTAAAGTTGCTTCTTTTCCGGTCAAGTATCTGGGGGTTCCTTTCTGCAAAGGAAAACCTAAAAAGACATGTTGGGATGTGATCATCGATAAGATGGAAAGGAGGTTAGCGGCTTGGAAAGGGAAATACTTGTCCATTGGTGGAAGGGTCACTCTTATCAAAACGGTATTATCAAGCCTCCCAGTGTATTGTATGAGCATTTTTAAATGTCCAATGGCAGTGGTTGACAAGCTAGAGAGGATTCAGCGGCAGTTTTTGTGGAATGATGATAGGGAAAGGCGAAAGTTTCATTTGGTTAACTGGTCTCAGGTTTGTAAACCTACGATTGAAGGTGGTCTTGGGATCGTCCCCTTCGTCAGTTCAATGAAGGAAATGGCTTTGGCGCTTGGGTGATTCTTCTGCTGGCCTTTGGAAGGTTCTCGTGCGAAGGAAATATAGACTGCTTGATTCCGGTTGGAGGATAACTAATATCAATGGGAGTGTGTCTGGCTTCTGGAAAGGAGTTTGTTCTGTATCCTTGGCCTTTGATCGCTTCATCCGGTATCGAGTTTATTCAGGAGAGGAAATTCTATTCTGGTCGGACAAATGGCTAGGAGAGGCGTCTTTGGCCCAATCTTTCCCAGTTTTGTTCTCTCTCGCTTCAAATAGAGCTGCCTCGGTTAAAGAGTGTTATGAGGTTATTCATAACAAAGTAGTCTGGAGCCCTCAATTTCGACGGGAGCTTGAGGATTGGATGTCCTTAATGTCCCTTTTAGAGAGCGTCTTTGTGAAGGGCTATGGAAAGGACAGTCGTATTTGGGAGATTGATGCCCATGGTTTATTTTCAGCTAAGTCTTTTTGTAAGAATTTGATGATGGGTAACGAGGCTCCTTTAGTTCATCCAAAAATTTGGGAGGGGTCTTCTCCTTTTAAGGTGAAGATTTTCTGATGGCTTGCTGGTTTGAAGAAAATTTTGACGATCGATAATCTGTGCACGCGAAAGATGCTTATTGTGAATACTTGTCTTATGTGTTTATCGGATGCGGAGTCGGTTAATCATATTTTGCTTCATTGTCAGTTCTCTTATCAGATTTGGATGCATTTCTTTAATCTGTTAGGTATCAGTTACTGCATTCCTTCTTCGTGGGGTGAATTATTCAATGAAGAGGTGTTAGTGTCAGGTAGCTCTTTCCGGCGCAGGCTCTGGAAGTTGACTATGTTGAGTATCGTTTGGTCTATTTGGTTGGCTCGCAATAACAAGGTGTTTCATGGTAAGGACTGCTCGATTATTTCTCTTATGAATTTAATTAAGTTTTGAGCAGCTTGGTGGTTGATTGGGCCAACTCAACTCCAGGATGTTTCTATTTCATCTATTTGCAGAGATTGAGCTTCTGTTGACTCCTATATTCATAAGTTGGGGGCTTCACATCGGGTTTGTTGGAGTCCTCCTTCAAGCGGGCTTCTTAAACTTAACTTTGATGGAAGCTACATGCGTCATCTAGATTTGGCTGGGTATGGTGGGATTATTCGTACTGACTCTGGGTCTTCTGTATTTTCTTATGTTGGGCCCATTCCTCATGGGTCAGTTATTGAGGCAGAATTAATGGCTTTATGGCGTGGTCTTCTGGAAATAGAGACGAAAGGGGTTCATGGGTGCTTAGTCGAAGGTGATTCTCAAGTTATAGTGACTTGGGCTTTGGGTTCTATTTGCCTGTGGAGATTTTTGGACAAAATTGAAAGGATTCGGAGCATTATCGATTCGTTTCATCTCAAAATCAGTTGGGTTCATCGCTCAGCTAATTCGGCTACCGATGAGTTGGCTCGCCAGGGGTTATCTTTAGAATTTGAAGTAGTTTCTCACTTTTTGTAATTGTGTTTTTGGGGGGCCATCTGACCTTCCTTTTCGCATGTATTATTTTCTTGTTTTTTAATAAAGTTATCTTTAAAAAATAAATAAAAATGCTTCTAAAACCTAATATGGGCTGAAATTAAGAATTAAATTAACAATGCAACAAAGCCACATAACATTCACCACGCATAATCTCGCAAATCCTTAGAATCAAATGTAAACAATTATGTGACAGTCAAGACCAAGTTACCATTCGCAATGGGACCTTGCAAAATGTTGAGTTTGTTGGGCTCTAAAACACCATAGGCCTATCACCAAAATGAGGGCAGGACTTGGGCTTACAGTAAAGGGAAAGGGGAATTTAGGGACTGGTGACACAACTGATGGGTTTAGGAAAGGTTGCATCCATAACAGGGTCTAAGGGAAGGTGTATTGCGAACAGGACAGAGGTTGGGGAGGGTTTGTCGACCACGGTAGAGGGGAGTATGGGCTGCAGCAAGGCTGTTTGGGTTAAGAAAAGGAACAGCAGAGAGCTGGGAGGTATCTGGGTAAGGACGATTGCTAGGAGAGGGACGGAGGTAAGGGAGGAGGTAAGAAAGGATCTGGAGTGTGTACAGGGGCTTAGGGGAGGGGGCGAAAGCAATGGAGGGGGATTGAGAGGGATTGGGTAGCAATGGGGAGGAGTTTTGGTTAAGCTAGGTATGGGTTTGGGGATGGATTCGGCTGTAGGGAAAAGGGGCGGATGATGGCGGAAGATGATGGCGGAACTCAGCGATGGGGCTAAAAAGGGTGGCGGAAATAGGAACAGGGGTGGGAAGTGGTGCGGCAGCAAGGACGTGGGTAATGGAAGGTCACGGGAATCACTGAGAAAAGAAGAAGAACAGGAAACGAGAAGAGAAGAGAGAAAGAGAAGAGGGAGGAGGAAGAGGAAGTAAAGTACCTGTAAAAGGGAGGGCTTCTCACCCTTCTCCTTGCCGTGGCTTCTCACCGAATTGGTGGCATCTCCATCCTTCTTCGTTCCTTTCCTCTCTTTCCTTCGTTCTTTCTTTTCCTCTGAAAATGTGGACTGCCACTTTGCCTTAGGGTTTGATCCCTTTTAAAGCAAACATAAGTTGTGCTGGCTGGGCTGGGCCTGGCTCGAGACTGGGCCTAGGCCCAACTGGGCTGCTCTGAATCAGTATGAGACTACGATTCAACTGAGTTGACTCGCACGTTTCCTGAGTCAACCAAAAATCGTTCTGTTTTTTAAGAATCCCGATATATGACACGAATTTGACAACCTTGATTCTAGTGTTTACCAAATTAGCTGGATTGGTATCCTATTGTAGGGTTTTGCCAAGTCAAAAAAACATATAAATACAGTTTACTTCAAAAAAAGAAACATAATCATCTTTTTTCTTTCCCTGTTTTTTCTTATCCATGAGTCGTCTCATTGGAAAATCTATTGTTGTTTTGATCTGCCTTGAGTTTTCCAAATTGATTCTACCATGCTATTCAAAGGATTCACTTGATACCTCGTAACTTTGATATTCCCAACAATTTGCACAGTTCTAGATATCTTCTTTATCTTTATAAAAGGGTTCATAGTGTTCTTCCTCTGACCCATTTTTTGCACCCCCCCTCTATTATCATGCTTCTATAGGTGTTCCAGTCAAATTCATCATCTAGTCTTATTGGCCTTTGTGTTCTTCATCTTCACTAAGTCCTTTACTTTTATCTTAGACATTTTGTTATTTATATCTTGATTTATTCTAACTATCTAATTTCTTCACATACTCAGATTTAATCCATAGAAATACACGTTTTATCCTGAATTCCATCCTCTTTCTCCAAAACCATTTCATTGCATCCTCAATGCACCTTGTACAATTAATTTTGTTATAGTATTTCGTGAAGTGTTTTCTGGCTTGGTGGCATGTTAGATATGAGGAGACGAGAATGGGTCTTGTAACTTGCATGATGCATGTAGTAAGGTAGCATGCATTGATTCTCTTGTGAACTTTTGGCTGACCAAGATGTATTGCTTTGACAACACGTTTGAAAGATCAATCTTGTGTGTACAGTCATTAATCTAAACTGTCAATATTAGCTTTCGTATTTCATAATTCTTTTTTTCGTAAATTATATTTATATTGCCATGTTCCAGGGGTTGTAATTGTGTAGATGGACCAGAAAGTTAAAAACTAGGTTATATTGTTATATGAGATATGAGGGACGAGAATGGGACTGTTGTAACTTGCATGTCATATGTAGTAAGATAGCACGCACTGATTCTCTTTTGACCTTTTGGTTGACTAAGATGTATTGCTTTGACAACACTTTTGAGAGATCAATCTTGTGTGTACATACAGTCATTAATCTAAACTGTCAATATTAGCTTTTGTATTTCGTAATTCTTTTTTTTTGTAAATTATATATATATATATATATTGCCATGTTCCAGGGATTGAAATTGTGTACATGGATCAGAAAGTTAAAAAGTAGGTTATATTGTTATATTATGGTTCTTTTTCTAGGTGCCTTTTTTTTGGATGGTCATAAGTCATTCATAAATGACTTATTGTTGTATATTACCCCCATAGTACCAATTTGGTGGCATGTTTTTATTCATTTCCTGCTTATTAGTGATGTTTTATGCATGCTTAAAGATTGTTACTAAGTTTTGATCTACTTATCTACCACTCCATTTTTCTCTACTGCTTAGATAACTATAACTAAATCATTGTTTTTCATCTTGTTTATGTTCTTGAGTTTACACACTTTGTTTGGTAATTTCTCGACCTAGGTTATGATTACACTAATATTCCTCATGTTTGATTTGAATCCATGGCAGGGATGTGTATGGCTGTTCAAGCTTTTTTGCCACCTGAATCGAATGGAATCTTGAACGTTCTGGCTGGGTTTGTTCTCTCTCTTAACGTTCACATCAGTTATCGTGACACATCTTACTTATATGGCAACACAACCATTTTTTATATTCATTCAAGGTTTTGGTGGTACTCAAGTGATTTTTTTGAATGGTGTGGGGTTTAGTAGGGGTTGGAACTTAGGAGGCAGTGCAGAGACAGAAAGTTCAGTTAATGCTTTATGTAGGGTAGGTGTGGATGAAAGGAGGGTGGGGATGGCTTAATAATGCTTATAGGCATCGGAGATAGGGTGGTGTTCTATGAAGACCTTTGGTTATGCGAAAGAGCTCTTGAAGAAATGTTCGTAGGCTGTATACAGAAGCTAGGGGCAAAAGGGAAATAGTTCCGGAGTACTTTGTTATCGCTAATGGAAACTCAGAAACACGGAGTGATCTGTAGGTTTCAGGAGGAACCTTAGGTCTTTTTAAGCAAGGAGCTATGAGGAATTGAAAATTCTTTTTTGAGAGTTGTAGTAAGTGGGAAGGTAGATGAAAGGATTGGGGTAGGAGGTTCTTTGAGGGCTTTCTCAGTTAGTGTGGGAGTAAAAGAAGATTTGTCCTCTAGGATCAAGGCTAAACCCCCTTGGGGTGTTTGCTTGGAGATGGTTAGTTCCTTCTAGAGTTTATGTCACTTAGTGTGCTATAGGGGTAGTCTCTTATCTAGGAGTAGTTTGAATAGGGGCATGATTGCAATAGAGGTAGAGTTATCTTGTGTTTGTGTGGAATGTGGAAGAGAGTGCACGACACTTTTTCTACGAGTGCCAATTTGCAAGGGAGGTTTTGGCAAGGTTCATAAATTTGATGGGGGTGCTGGTGGGTCTTAGACCATAATCTCAGGGTTATTGATGTAGAACATGTTACAGAGAAATTTTTTAAGACATATTCGCCATGGGTTGACAAGAAGCATGACCCACGAGCTTGATCACGAGTTGGGTCCATCCTTTAATTTATTTAGTTGTTTTTATTTTCGTATTTTATTGTTAGATCCTACTTTTGGGATCCTTTGTGTGTGTCGGTGATGTGAACCCAATCCTATTTGGGTTAAGTGTTGTTTCCTATTTGGTTGAAGTGTTTGATTAGCATTAGAAGTCGTATGTAAAGTTTGGAAAGTTCCAAACTCGGTTTTAGGTCCATGTAATAGTCGGTATTTTGCTTATAAATAAGATACAAGAGGTGGAGAGCAACACACCTTATTTTTCGAAAATATAGAATCGGCTAAGGAGAGGTTTATCCTTGTTCTCTATCTTTCTGCCTCTGTTGTAGGTTCGTCCATCGCTGGTTTATTCCGGTCTTGTAATACGATCTCTTGGGCATTATCCCGGAGAAGAACCCCTTCGCTGTTTGGGCTTCATCCCAAACTATCCCTGCTGCCACTGCTTCTTCTGCTTCCTCTCTGCAGATTCGCCTTTTCCCAAGCAAGGTACTCTTGCTGTCTTCCTCTTCTATCCTTTTTTTCATTCTTCTCATCTACCCATCACACCCTGCAACGAAACCTTCCCCTCTGCTCCTCTTTCCGCCGCCGCCAGTAGCTACCTCTTCCGCTGCCTTCCTTATCCCTCTTTTCCCTTTTCCTTCAAGACCCATTCGCATGCCCTACTTAAGACAGCCCTTCCCATGTGCGTGACTTAAAGCCCTCTCCACACGTGTGAATCAACTTATGTGTGTGTGAGTTTCGATCTTTCGTCGGGAGTGACTTATTTCGATTTCTTCCCCGCTTCCGCTACATTAGTTATCATGGAGGGTTGGTGGAATGGTCCCTTTAAAGGGAAAATGAGGGTGGCTTGGGAGACGAACTGTCCTCTGATTTATTTACAATGGCTTCCTTTGGCTTTTCGGTTTCTTGGGTTCCTCGTTAACAAATTCAGCAGTTGATAATATGGCGTGTCAGGGGTTGTCTTTACCTTTGGAAATTGTTAATAATTTCATGTAATCTGTTGGGTGGGGTGGGGCATTATTGTATGGTTTTTGGTTTGGGTGTTGGGCTTTCTTTGCCTGCCTTTTTGGTCCCTCTTTTGTTTGTTTCTTGAGAATTAATGAAGTTATCTTTCAAATCAAAGAAAGAAAAAAAAGAAACACTAGGATTTTTTAACAGAAAAACACAAAATTTTTAAAGTACGGAGAAAGCGCAAAATAAGTTCTTCCATGAAGTTTCTCTGTTGGGTCATGCCAAAACATTTTACTCGAGGTCAATGTGTCCTGACCCAATCTACTTCCACCCCCTTCTGTGCTCAAGCAACTGTTTAATTGAGGCCATTTTCTCGAGACAATTATGTGCTAGCTCGGTGAGATTTTTTCTTTGGCTTTATGCATTTAAAAGATATTATTATGAAATATTTTTTGCATCATTCAACAAATACATTCCACTTAAATATCTAAGCATGACCTTAGCTTTCAAATAAATAAATAAATCTAAGCATGATCTTATTTTCAGACATTCCTGACGATTTTGATATTTAGTATTAAACCTTTGTGGTTCCCCTTGTTTTAGGATTTTAAGCGAGCAACTCTCTTTCATCTTATGTCGTTGACAGCTGTACCGTTTCTTTGATTTATATTGGGAAACAATCACGATTTTATGTATTTTTTTCCAATGTGCTAGCTTTGAAGATGGAAGCATAGTTTGGTGGGATTTATGCAGTCCAGGCATTCCATTATCTACTGTAAAATTTCACTCAGAGCCAGGTTAGATGCCTTAGTATCTGATGGCTGCAGTCTTATATTGATTTGTTTTTATTTTTTTATCTTTACCCATTTCTTAAAATAATTAGCCCGTAAAATTATTTATCTGTGGTTCTTTCTTTGCCATTTTGTTTTCTTCATTTACCAAATTCCGCCAATTTAATTTGTCTACAGTACTAAGCCTAGCAGTTGATGAGACATGCACTGGGGGTATCTCTGGATCTGCAGATCACAAAATTGTGCTATTTTCTTTGGATCATCAGACGGTACATGCAATGAAATAATTTTTTGTAATAGTTGTTCTATTATGAATGAATTATCTTTGTTACTACTAAAAAAACATATTTGCTTCAAGTTGCTATAATTTGTTATTCCACTCAACAAAGGAATGCCATCTTATGGATTAAAAACTTAGAGATCATTAGAGGCTAATTTGTAATTCCACTCAACATAGGAATGCCATCTTATGGATTAAAAAACTAGAGATCATGAGAGGCTTGGCATGTGTAACTTGGGTTTGAAGCTTTAAGTTTCAACTATATGGGTTTGGAGAATTTTTGTGAAGTTTCTAGAAAGCTTGTTCTTGCATCTAGCGGGTGGCTTATATGTGACAATATTTAATTTGTTGTCCAACTATATCTTTGTTACATTGTCCAAAAAAGTTCTTGCCAATTTGGTTCATGGCATTGCATTTCCAAGTCCTTTTATTAGTTGAAATAGGTACAAGTTTCTATTTTTTAAATAAATGGGTACAAGTTTCTATTTTTTAAATCACATATTTTATGGAATGAGACGAAATTGGCAGTTAAGTGTTGGGTAAGAAGAGGAAATCAAATTTTCTGAGATTTGATTTGAAGTCTAAAACACTTGGTTTTGGGATTGAGAGAGGTGAGCCTCGGAGCAACTAGGGCACGGAGAGAAAAAAAAACCGTTGTCTTTCCCTCTGCCGGTGACAATGTTTCGGCAGTGTTGTGGGACCTACTTTAGGACACATAAGGTGTTGTGGGACCCACTTCAGGACAGAGTGACCTGAAGCATCTTATTTTTGAGAGATATTTTATTAGTTGCATGATTGATTGTAAATAATCATTTCTTCATTCTTTTCCTTTTCAAGCCACTATGATTGGCTCTCATTTTCTTATTTATACATGTACCCCTTTTTACTTTAGATACTATCAATACAATATACAGAGAATTCTTCTCCATTCTCCATATTCTCTTTTCTAAATTCTATTATTCTACATGGTATTGAGCAAGAAAGGCCTCTGGAGTTTTTTTTCCGATTTCATTTTACTGTTTCGCCTGGATCTTCTTCTCTGGCGAACTTCTGTAGTGAATCGTCCCAGATCTGAAATTATTTTCAGATTTTCTGTGGCTGCCTATGCATCCCTCTTGTGCAGTTTCTTTTATCAGCCTCTGATCCGGTGATCAGAGCGTTTTCCGGTGACAGATTCTTCGTCTTCCCTGTCGTTTTTTGGAGGACAATACATCTGTCCGGTTGGATTTCCTATTTTGGTGGGATCGTTGACTCTTTTCTCTCGAAGTGACAGTATCGCCTATAACCCCTCATGTTCTTGGTCTTTTGGCTCAATCGACTGCCTTTGGTCTCCTTCTGTTTTCGATTCGACCACCACTACAGTTGTCCCTGACACTGGTCTCCATCACACTTGTTGGCCTCACCTTCCATCATCGGTGGGACCCACTTTTTGTTGTTCTTCCATCTGCTGTCTGGGATGCTTGCTAGCCCAGATTTGGGCATTTTTTTTTCAGATCTGCATGGAGCCAGATCTATTGCACATGGTTTTGACTCTTTATAGTCGCTCCTTCATCTCTCTTGGATCTACGAAGCTTTCGAGTCGCCTTGAGCCTTGTGGGGCCCTTTCTGTTGTTTTCTTCTCAGACTTGATGCAAATCCTTGGGCTTGGGTCTGTTTTTTTTTTTTTGACCTGTATCTGCTTCTACTTGCCCTTCTCTTCCAAATGTGGCCTCTTCCTACTCCCCACATATTGACCGGATCACGGCGGTGTTGCTGAATGAGACCAATTGCTTTGAGTGGCTCATGATGTTCTTGACTGCGAAGCAACTGTCATCCTATACCAATGGTACTGCTCCAAAACCGGCTAAGACTGATTCTACATATTCCTCCTAGACTGCGAATAACTCTCTAATCCAGTCCTGACTTCTTCACTCCATAGAAGCTCATGTCCGGCGTCTGGTCTATACTCTTACAACTGCTGAAGATGTCTGGAACATGGTGAAGACTCTATATTCTGATGGGGATGACTTCGCCCATATTTATGAGTTATCTCTGACTGCTGCCACTCTCAGACAGGGAGAGTTGTCCCTTATCCAGTACTATTCGACACTGCGGTCTTGTTGGTTGGAGCTGGATCAGCTTCAATCCCTTACCTTTAAGGATCCTGTAGACACTCTGAAGTTTCACAAGTATGTTGAACAACAACAAATTTTTTCGTTCTTAGCTGGCCTTAAATCTGAATTTGAGCCTACACGGGCACTACTACTTGGGCAACGATCTCTCTCCTCTCTGAATGAGGTCTACTCTGTATTACTTCAGGATGATAGGCGTCACCTTGTTATGACTCTTATGCCTGCTGAACTCTTTGCGCTGATCACCATCCATTCTTCCACGTATTCTCCAACTCATGGGACTCCTGTTTCCCTTGGCAAGGATCAATCTTCTGTTACTCAAAAGGACAAGAAAGGCCCATGGAAAAATGGGTAACCGGTTCTGCACCTGTTGCAAGATGAATAACTATTACGTTGACTCATGGGCGACCAAAGCAAGCTAATCTCTCTGCTGCACCTCCGTTTCCTTCTTCCTCTGATGTGGCTAGTGACAGTACCCCATTGACTCTGATGCGGAGCAACAGATTTCCCTTTGAATTGAGAGTTTCTTTTTTATTGTTTATTTCTATTTTATATTTAGTTGTAATTAGAAATTAGGATTTACTATTTTCAGTGAGTTATTTTCATTTTGAGTGTATTTAGAGGTTTCTAATTTTAGGTGTTACTATTTTTTTCCTTTGAGATTATTATAAATACCTATATAATCCCGTTTTTGAGAGAATATAGATTAATGAATAAAAGCTTGAGAAAGTTTTTACAAAATACCTGTGAGTGGTGCGACGATCTTTGGGAGTGATTCCTTAGCGTGAGGCTACGGCGTGAGGCCATACCTTCTTCTTCAGGTACATATCTTCTTCTTCTTCTCTGTGACCCCTCCTTTGTCTTTTCCCTATTTCCGTCACCCTCCCCTGGATTTTCGAGGCCATCCCAAGCCCATACAGCCATCGCCACCCCTCCGAATCTTCATAATCAGTGTCGCCTTCCCTCATTAAGCCCTACAACTTTGCCGCAAGCCCCCTTTTCTCCCTCATCTTTCGCTGTTACCTCCCATAAATCCATCTCCACAGCCGTAGCCTTAAGAAACCCATATAGTCCGTGACCTCCCTTATCCCATTCGTATCCCCTTTAGTTCTATTTCAATCGAAACCCCATTTAAAATCTCATGTGCCTAAGTTTCCAGCTTATTAACCCATATGCCATTTAATTCATTTAAATTTGAACCCTTTATTTTCATTTACACATTGGAATCTAAGGATACTTGCATAATTATGTGGTAATTTTATATTAATTAATTGCATTTATTAATTGAAATTTAATTTCAGCCCATATTAGTTTTAGATGCATTATTTTCATCCATTTTAATTTTTAGGGAACCAAATTAGGCATTTAGGGTTACCCTATTAGTTGTCCTGCATCAGATTCACTAGGACTTTAAGTTTTGCAACGACTGGAGCGCCTTCAACCCTCTGAGGTTTCCAATGTTGTCTCCTCTACTCTAGGTACTGAGTCCTCTGCACACCATGTCTCCCATCATTCCTGGATTGTTGATTCTGGTGTTACTGACTATATGGCTGGTATGTCCACCATCTTCTCTTCTCTTTCACCTGTTTCATGTGGTAAGGTTAAGTTAGCTAACAACTCATATACTGATATTGTTGAGAAAGAGACTGTTCCCGTTACTTCTAATTTGGACCTTTTCTCTGTTTTGCATGTTCCAAATATATCCCACAATTTATTATCTGTTAGTGCCTTGAAAAAACATATGAATTGTTCAGTCACTTTCACTCCTCATTGTGTTCTCTAGGAGCTGATCACGAAACGGGTGTTGGGTGGTGGTCGTGAAGTGGGTGACCTCTACCTTCTTAACTCTCATGGAAACTCTGAAGCATGTTCGAACTCTTCCTCTTCAGATGTATGGCTGTGGAATTGTCGTTTGGGACATCCTGCAGATTCTGTTTTGAAACAGCTTGTTCCTAGTTTATCTTTTAGTCATTTTGAGTGTGAACATTGCCAATATGGCAAGCATTTTAGATCTTGTTTCCCCCCATCTATCAATAAAACTTC
Source organism: Chimonanthus praecox (assembly GCA_022113865.1). Lineage (NCBI taxonomy): Eukaryota > Viridiplantae > Streptophyta > Magnoliopsida > Laurales > Calycanthaceae > Chimonanthus > Chimonanthus praecox. The sequence continues at coordinate 48,998,122 of CM039093.1, read as the reverse complement.
ATCTACTTTATTTTCGCTTATTTATTCTGATGTTTGGCAATCTCCCACTACATCTCGCACTGGTTTTCATTATTTTGTAACATTTATTGATGATCATTCTCGCATGACTTGGACATATTTGATGAAACACAAATCAGAGGTCTTTGATCACTTCTAGAGTTTTTACTAGTGGGTTAACTCTCACTTTGGGTATAAAATTTAGGTATTAGATAATGTGTGTGTGTGTGTGGGGGTGGGGGGTGGGGGGATATTTGTCACACTCCTTTCTTACCGTTTTGCCAGAGCATGGTAAAGACTTTCAACTCTCATGTCCTTCTACACCTCAACAAAATGGTATAGCTGAACGAAAGAACCGTCACCTTCTGGAGGTGACTCATTGTCTTCTTTTTACCATGTATGTCCCATAGTCCTATTAGCCAGAAGCGGTGTTAACTGCGTGTTATCTTATCAACGGGAATGCCATCTTGCATTTTACAAAACCAGTCCCTATTTTTTTTTGAAATGGAAAACCAGCCCCCTATTGACCATCTCTCATTACATAAATCCATCTCTCATATTCCCTTATATGTCTTTGGGTGTGTCTGCTTTGTTCACAACTTCTTTGGTCATAAACTCACTCTCCGGACTGTGCGTTGTGTCTTTTTAAGTTACTCACCTTTTCACAAAGGCCATAAGTGCCTTGATCCCCTCACTGGGAAAACATACATCTCCATGAATGTCACCTTTTTTTAGCAGGACTCCTATTTTTCAGCTCCCTCCACCTGTTCTCCTTCCCCTATCCTTCCTCTTCTTCCTGCAGATTTTAGTTCCCCCCAGTCCCACCAAGCCCCTTCTGGTGTATCAACGTCGATAGTCACAACTGCCATCTGCAGCTGACTCCACCCACCTATCTGCCAGTGGCCCAGATCCACCAGTCTCCGACTAGTCTGATCTCCCTATTGCGCTTCGCAAAGGCAAGCGTTCTTGTACGAGTCATCTACTTGATCGATTTGCATCATATCATGCTGTTTCACCCTTCTATCACAATTTTCTCACAACATTGGATAGCATTAAGATACCAAAGAGGATTGATACGAGCTTGAAAAATCCCTCCTGGAAAGCAGCCATGGATGAAGAATTAGCTGCCCTTGAGAAGAACAACACTTGGGAGATTGTTTCTCTACCTCCGGGAAAGACTCCAGTTGGGTGCAAATGGGTCTTTGCCTTGAAGCATAATTCAGATGGATCCATTGCCTGATATAAGACACGCCTAGTGGCCAAAGGCTTCACGCAGACATATGAGGTGGACTACCATGACACTTTTTCACTTGTCGCCAAGATTACCTCTGTGTGCATTTTGCCTCCATTGCAACCACTTATGCCTGGACCCTGCACCATTTAGATGTGAAGAATGCTTTTCTCCATAGTGATCTTCAGGAAGAAGTGTACATGCTTCCTCCTCCGAGGTTTGTCAAGTAAGGGGACCTCAACTCTATCTGCAGACCCAAGAAGGCTCTCTATGGTCTTAAGCAGTCTCCCTGTGCTTGTTTTGAGAAGTTTAGCAGTGCCTTGTTACCTTATGATTTTACTCGCTGTCAGGTGAATCATTCAGTTTTCATCTATCGCCTCCACTCAGTTGTGATGATTTTGGTGGTCTATGTTGATGACATTGTCCTCACATGTAATAATGATGCGCCCTCTCTTCCTTCAAACATTATCTTCAATGGACTTTTGATATTAAAGATTTAGGGCCCCTTCGGTACTTTCTTGGCATTGAAGTTGCACAGTCTTCTTGCAGACTCTACCTCTCTCAGCGAAAGTATGCCCTAGATCTCTTCCAGGAAGCTGGCTATTCTGGATGCAATCCCACTGATACTCCACTGAATGTGAATACCAAGTTATCTGCATCTGATGAGACTCTTCTTGATACACCGGGTTTTTATCAGAAACTTGTTGGCAAGCTCATTTATCTCATCATAACAAGACTAGACTTATCTTATGTTGTTGGTGCCGTCAACCAGTTCATGTATGAACCACGGGACACTCACCTCTATGCTATGTTCCGGATCCTTCGGTATCTTAAAGCTCATCTTGGCTGCGGCTTTTTTTATGCACGACAACCTACTTGTCCGGTTTGCGGTTATTCTGGTGCTGATTGGGCCGGATCTCTAGATGATCGCCGCTCTACTACCGGTTATTGTGTTTTCTTGGGCTCACATTTACTTGCCTGGCGAAGCAAGAAGCGGTTTGTTGTTGCTCGGTTTAGTGTTGAGGCCGAATATCGTGCCATGGCTAATACTGTTTCTGAATTGTTGTGGTTCCGACAATTTCTTATGGAATTGGGCTTTGCTCCTGCCGATCCACTCATCATGTTCTTTGACAATCAGACGGCTATTAACATTGCCTCCAATCCAATTTTTCATGAGTGGACTTAGCACATTGAAGTTGATTGTCATTTCCTTCGTTAGCATATTTCTGAAGGCCGACTTTTTACTCCTCATTTGCATTCTAAAGATCAACTTGCGGACATTTTCACAAAGTCAGTTTTCCAAACTCAGCTCGCTTCGGTTGTTAGCAACCTGGGTTTACTCGACATCTTCGAAGGGGGAGTGTTGTGGGACCCACTCCAGGACACTAAAGGTGTTGTGCGCATGGTTGTTAAAATCTTACGATACACGATTCGTATCTCACGATTCATACGATATGATAAGAGGAACGATTTGTCTATCAACAAATCTTACGATTCCTATAAATAATAGAATTATGGGGTTATTAGGAGTGCGAAAGTATAAAATATTTCGTTTTAATGGTTTTAAGGCTTGTGTTAATGAGCATTTAAGACCTTTCGATTTTTTAGGGTTTTTTAGTTCATTATTGACTTTTCACAGTATAGTTGGATTATATACTGGTCTTGTACTTTTGGAAGTTGGAGCATTGAAATTTGAGCTCCAATGAACTAATTATATAGAATTCACTTAATATTAAAAGAAAGTTGGTGAATTGCTCATGTTATTACATTTTAGATATATTTTACGTTATTTCATATATTAAATATTTTTGAGGGAAAACACTTATGAATCTTACGATTTTCGATACACGATTTGCGATTCAAGATGTATTAACGATTTACGATATGATTCGATTTTCACAACATTGGTTGTGGGACCCACTCCAGGACACTAAAGGTGTTGTGGGACCCACTTCAGGACAGAGTTGACCCGAATCATCTTATTTTGGAAAGACATCTTATTGGTTGTATGATTGATTGTAAATAATTATTCTTTATTCTTTTCTTTTTTTAAACCACCATGATTGGCTCTCGTTGTCTTATTTATACATGTACTCCTTTTTAGTTTATATATAATGATACAATATATAGAGAATTCTTCTCCATTCTCCATATTCTCTTTTCTTCATTCTATTATTCTACAGGCAGAGGGAGGAGCCTTTTTTCAGTGCAACACTGTGATCGATCCCGGTTTCTTCAACCCTCTTCTGATTCTTTTCTCCCATCCCCTTCTATTGCCGCTGTTTTCCCAGTAGCCGACGACGGTCACCGTCCTCGCGAAGAATCAAAGCTTTGGAAGAAACTGTTTCTTCGTTTCTCCCCATATCTGATGGGTTCCGTGAGTGGGAAGAAGATATCGATCCTGAGGGGTTCGACGGACCATCTTACCCCTTTTTCACCCTGGTTCTTCCCATCACTTTTGCTGTGAGAGCCCAGGCCACCATCGACCTTCACCATTCAGACCATCCCATGCCTGGAATCCCAGATCTTCTTGTATCGTGTCGCCTCTCTTGTCGTCTCTTTCTGCGTCCTATCTCTATTTGAGATCTGGATGGATGGTGTGACTCTTTGCTTCATCTCACCAGAAACATCTCTCTTGCGGCTTCTGCAGCCTCTCCAGCATCCTCTGCCGTGCTCTACGCCCTGTCTCGTGTACCCCTTTCATGCAAGAAGTCAGATCTGGCCTCTGGACTAACCTCTGATCCTCAGTGGTTTCCCGTTCGTTGGATTAGGGAGAGGGGAAATTATTATGCAGCAGTCTGATGGATGAAGACCATCCGGTAGTTCTTTCGTTCTACTGTCTCGTCCTCTATTCTCCAGCTCAGCATGCACGGATCTGCTTCTCCGGTGCTGTCTCTTCATTTGGTGGCTCTGCTGCTGGATGATCTGCTTCTCCTCGTGACTGCAATTACCTCCTGGGCCCAGCCTCTGCTTCTGCATTTGTTGGACCTCTTCCTACCAGCATTTTTTTTTTTTACTTTAATTTCTTGATTCAAGCATATTTTTTTACTTTAATTTTCTGATTCGAGCCAGCCATCCTGTCTACTAGGTTGTAGGGCCTTCCTGTTATTATTTTTTTCCTGTGATAACCATTTCAAAAAAAGTCTAAAACACTTGGGAATTCTTCTGGTGCATCTCTTGACTTTACTAGAGGTTAATTGGTAGTTTCTTTCCCTAGCTTTCACTAAAGATCCTCCTGGTAAGTACATTGCAAATTATTCTTTATCCCACTTTCTTGATTTCTGCCAAATCTATGGCATGATCTGTTTTTCTTACATTTAGAAATATGAAATTTGACAATTGCATGTTCCTAGAGACTGATGAAAATAACCAGGCAGAGTACTTTCCATTTTCACAGGATTAGATCATTGTTTAGTGTGTCAAATATCTACATCTTATTGTTGTCTCCTTGAGAAATTATGCAAGGGGTGGTGGTTGTAGGATTTGTTGTACAAAAATGTCTACTCATTCATGTCTTTTATGGAGTGTATGTACACACCTAGAGGACTGCTGTATACACCATAGTTGACTCCCCTAGAGTACTTTCCATATTTCACAGGATTAGATCATTGTTTTGATTCTCAAATATCCACCACTTATTGTTGTGTCCTAAGAAATGATGCAGGGGGATGTTATTGTAGGATTTTTTTTTTCGAGCGGTAATAAGATGATAATGCAGTAATATGAAAATGTAAATACAGGAGTCTGAAAGAACAAAAACCAAAACAAGCAAAGAGAGTTTAGGAGATGTAAACCCTAAGGGAGAAAAGAAAATACAAATCAACCCAAACCGAAGAATTGAACCCCCAAAGAAACAAAGCCAGTCCATGAGACACATTCAATACAAACAAGATAGCCCGTATAACCCCTCCCACCCCCCGTATGTCACATATAAAGAACACCAGGGGACGATGAGTCAACTCCATGTTTCACGAGGCAATCTGCTACTTCATTAGCCGATCTGCTGACTTGTGAGAATGATCTCTCTCTGCCAATGAGTAATGCCCTAATCTCTGTCACTTGTTGTAGGATTTTCTGTACCAAAATGTTTACTCATTCATGTCTTCTATGGAAAGGAGTGTATGGAAGTGTATAACCTAGAGGACTGCCATATACACCATAGTGGACTTTCCCATATTCTCTATATTTTAGCTTATATATTGACTGTTTGTAATCCAATTCAATTAAGCAAGTAAATACAACTTATCTTTATAGATGTTGTCTCCCACCTTGTTCCTCCTTTTCTTCTTGTTTTCTCAATCAACATGCAGCCAAAATTGTTAGATCCTAAATTCATATTCTTCATGTGCCGTGTGGTCTCTTTTGGTGGGCCCACCTGTGTAGTTTGTTTTGGTGGTCCCTCTGCCTGTGGATAGCCTTCTCTTTTCAACCATCTTCTCCATTTTCTGCAGCAACAGATCAGGTGTTTGGATCTCATTTTTTTTTTTTTAAATCAAGAACTGAAAAACAACAAACACTTTTAATGAACTGCTTGGATCTACCTAGGATAACTTTCCACTCTGGTGTTTGGCCTGTATGATGGGGTCCACATTATTCAGTCTCCCCCTTCCCTTATCTTATCAAGGATCAAATCAGGTCCTTGCCAGTACTTTCCAATATATCTTTTTTTTTTGAGCGGTAACAAAAGAAATTTCATTAATTAAAGAAAAATAGGTACAAAGAGAAACGTTACATCACTATAGATGGGTCTAAAAGAGTTAGAACATCCACCAAAAAAATCATGTACCATAAAAGATAACCCCAACAAAAGATAACAAGACACAAAATCTAATCGAATCCTTCCTAGCTCAAAGGAAGAAGACCCCACAGTCTGAGTTGTTGACTCTGAATTTAGCAAAGAAATCTTCCACCTCATTTGCTGTGCGACTCATTTGAACAAAAGAAGCTTCCGTTCAAGACCTATGTAAGAGTAAGATGATCTGTGGGGCACATTTAGAAAAAAAGTTATTCCAATCTCATACATGGTGTGTCCAAAACCCAGATTTTGAATGCTAGGTATTGTTTAGATCTCCTTTGGAATAGTGCTATATATGGGCATAAATAACATTGATGCATACTTTTTTTCCCTGAGAGGTAGCATTGTTTCATATGCATCTGTTTGAGTTGCTGTGTCTGTATTATGGATTTATTGCAGTATGTGGTACAGAAAAAGTTGTTCTTGCTCAAGACACAAATTATAACATGTCTTATATGTGCTCATTGAAGCCAGTAACACCTTGTTGATGTCTTTTTTTTTTGAACTCCCCATTATAGTTTCTTATATCACATTCACAAATTTACATGAAGTGAAAAATCTAGTACTCGAAGTTTTTTTTTTTTAATTTTGGGCATCACTGCACTCAGATGGGTTTTTTTTTTTTTGTTTCTTTGGGCATAGGGTTCGTGTTTAGCAAAGAAAGAAATCAATTTGGAGAGACCTGGCATAGCAGGCATTTCAATCCGCCCAGACAACAAAATTGCTGCAACTGCAGGCTGGGATCACAGGTTGTTTCTTAAATATATATTTTTTCTTTTAAATTTCTCTAATGGATGTTGAAAATTTGCCCAACCAATTTTTATGGGTTTTTATTGAATTTTTTTGTATTTACTTTTTTTTTTTCATACTGGAAAGTAGAACAACTTTGTCTAATGGGATAACTTATTCAGTGATCAAGTGATGGATAAAAAGACCCTTGGTTGCTATCTTGAGCACACTATCAAACAGATATGTTGGGGAAAAACACAACTTCCATAGCAGTCAACCAATGAAGTCCTAAAAAATGTCCATATCAATAATATGTCAATTTTTGCTAAAGTTAATTGACATGTCCAATGGAAAATGTAGATGCAGAAAATCCACTTTGATCCTTCCACAGGGAATTTTATCAAACTGGTTGCCTACATTCAGTTTAGATATCCTCATAGAATTTCTCTGACACTTGTAACACACCTATGGGCTGATTCACATGTCCCACAGATAAGTGGGTTTCTTGACTTGATTTGGTTCAAATCAATCACCAAGAAAATGGATTAATAAATAATTGGCCAAGTTGTGCCGATTGGTCAGATCTTAATTGAATTTGAAATCTCATGGTCAAACCAAGAGAAAGTAGTATATTCCACCTCATAGAAGCTTGAGCATTGGTCAAGACTCAGCAGTTTGCCATAGCGGTGATATAGGGAGATGAATATTCAGGAGGGAAAATTATTTGAAGCAGAATTTAATCAGATGGTACAGTGGCCCACACACATGGGACTCATGGTCCACAAGCATGGACAAAATTGTAGCTTGTGAGTAGTTTCAAGTTGATTTTTGTGTTCCTAGTAGCAGTAACTTCGAGTATAAAGCATTAAGAAGGAATTACGTGGTTTTAAATCAGTCCTTAGATGTTTTGAGTTAGTATCAGGTCTTAGAATTAATATTAGCAAAAGTGTTGTGATTGGTTTAGGCTTGAGGAGAAGGCTTTAAGTTCTTTAGCGAAGGAGTTGAGTTCTGTGGTGGGAAGGTTGCCTCTTAACATACTTGGACTTGTTGGTAGGCGGAAACCCATGACCTTAAGAGTATCTGGTCCTTTGGTGGAAAAGGTAGGAAAACATCTGGCTAGTTGGACGAGGAATTATCTCTCTTTGGCTGGGAGGCTTACTTTCATTAAGTCTGCCTCGGCTAACCTTTCTTTGTAGTTTATGTCTTTGTTTGAGATGACAAGGTGGAAAAATTGTGCAGAGATTTCCTATGAAATGGTAAAACAAACAAGAAGAAAATTCACACACGCATTATTATGTAAGTGGCTTTGACATTTTGTAGGGAAAGGGAGGTGTGTTATTTTTTTGAAGAATTTCACAAAAAATTTCGTTAATATATGAAAGGTACAATATATGAGAACCATATTGATCCTCTATAAAAGGCTAGAATCAACATCAAACAACCCCCCACCCCACCCCACCACCCAACACACACACACACACAGAGAAAAGGGGAACCCACCCAAATGTATGTATTACAAGTATGTAACAAAACCCTCATTTTGATCCACCCCCACCTTGGATAGGAAATGAACCAGCCCATTAGCTGACCTTCTAATCTTCTTGAAAGGAGGGAGGTTTTACAGAGGATGATTCTAATGGCTAGATATGAGGTGGGAGAGAAGGCTTTTTAAGAGGGTTTAGTGATTATGCATGCTTTTTGTAGGAATTGTGGAGGCGTTGAGAGGGTGGGTAGAATTTTTTGGGAGAGGCTTAGACTGCTAGTTGGTAAAGGGGATATAATTTTATTTTGGGAGCACTTATGGGTAGGGGATATGGCCCTTAAATTACTATTTCCCTAGACTAGATAGAGTGGCAAGGGATAAGAAAGATAAAATACTTGATTGATTGTTACGAGGTAGTGGATGAGAAGGTGGTGTTGTTAGTGCCCTTTGGGAGGGAGCTTAAGAGTGTTGGAGTAGACGGATTTTGAGAAGTTGGAAGACACTCCTTGGAGACTTGCCTATTTTTATGGACGGGGAAGACTAGTGTATTTGGACTGCAAATCCTTTAAGGATCTTCACTGTTAAAACAAGGGTTAGAATAACTGTCATCAGAAAATGATGTTAAATCCCCTGGCCTTCTTGCTTGGCAAGGTTTAGCTCTCTTGAGGGTACAAGTTTTCCTGTGGTGTGTCATGAGGGGCAAGATCTTAACGAGGTGTGTGCTTAGGCAGAGGGGTTTGGATCAAGAAGAAGATCTGTCCTGCGCCCTCTGTGGATATTTGGAGGAGAATTTTGATAATCTCTTCAGCATATTCAATTCAACCCTTGTTAATGGGTCTCCTATTGAGCCTATAGTAGTAGCCTTCAGAACTTTGAGACATGGAGCCCCCCTCTCCCCTTTCATTTTCATGATTGTAGGAGAAGGCTTAAACAAGCTGATGGCTAAGGCTTGCAATTCAGGCATCGTGCACAGGTTTGAGGTGGTAGGAGGGGGACTGGTGATTACCCATTTACAGTTTGCCGGTTACACCCTATTATTTTGTGATACAATGAAGGAAGAGCTGCAAGGTCTTAAAACAAGCCTTAGTGTTTTGAACTGGTGTTTCGGCTAAGGATTAATATGGGTAAAAGTGTTGTAGTTGGTATAAGAGTGGAGGAGGAGCATCTTAATTTGTAGGCTAGGGAAGTAGGGTGTGGTACTAGGAGTTTGCTGCTTACATGCTTGGGTCTTCCAATAGGAGCTAACCCAAGGTCTAAGAAATGGAAAGGGTAGAAAAATGGTTGGCCTGTTGGATGAGGAATTATCTATTGTTGGGTGGGTGATTTTCATTTGATTTATATTGGCTAGTCTTCCTCTATACTTCATGTCATTATTTGAGATGCCAATGGGGTAGCCAACAAGCTGGAGAAACTACAAATAGATTTATGTGGGAAGGTAATGTAGATTAGAAGAAAGTTTATTTAGTCAATTGGTTAGAGATGTCTTGGATGGGGGTCTAAGAATTGTTTTGGTGAGGATATAAACTAGGCTTTGTCATGTAAGTCGCTCTGTCGTGTTGGTAGAGTGGGGTTTTATGGAGGACATTAGTAGCACGATATGGTGAAAAGGGATGAGGGAAGATCGACTTTGGGGGAGAAATAATCTAAGGAGGGCTCAACAATTGTGCATTCTATTTACAAGATTGGGAAAGGGGAGGCAAGGGTATGTTTGATCTTTAGAGAAAGGCCTAGGTTGCTTGTAGGAAGATGGGATAGAGTTTTTTTTGGGAGGACTTATGTGTGTCGGATAGAGTGCCACCTAGATTATATAGAGTAGCGAGGAATAGGAAGGCTTAAGTGTAAGACTATTATGTTCTCGAGGGAGAGAGGGTGGTCTGATTGTTGTGTTTTGGGAGGGAACGAAGTGTTGGAGCAAAGAGATAAGGAGGGACTTTTGGCAATGCTTGATGAATTACGTATATTTGTGGATAAGGCAGATGAGTGTTTATGGATTGGTGATTCCTTAGAGAGCTACACGGTTAAGGCAGGAGCTAGGTTAGCACTTCCATCAGGTAACGAAACGGATCCATCATGGCTTCTTGCTTGGAAAGGCTTGGCCCCTCCAAGAGTATAGTTTTTATTTATTTATTTTGGTGGTGTGCTTTGTGGGTTAAGATTTTAGCAAAAGGAGAACTAAGAAAAAGAGGGTTGGTGTCGGTCTCCCATACTCTTTTTATTGTACTTATTTTGTACCCTCTTTCTTAATCAATAATATTTTTTTCATGTTTCAAAAGCGAAAATTTTGGATTTCAACACTCCTAGGTGGGGCTAACTTTGGCGCCCCCATGGATGGGTGAGTTTGGAAGTTCTTGGGTTGTATATGGTGCCTTTAAAAAATAATCTCCTTCGAATAAGCCAAACCATGGTTTTAAGGGCCCAAAAAATCCTTTTTTTTTTTTTTTTTTTAATTGTAGGAATTCATATTAGATAGATAGGATGTAAAACTCAAATTGATGTCAAATTGGGTATGGGTGCTGTAGAAAAAGAATAATCTGTGTATTGTATATCATAAACTAAGCTATTACATGTATTTATAGCCTCTAGCCGACCCTAGGGCTATCACACTCAAACTGTAACTCTTAGCTAATTATAAATCAAATACATCTCTTAATTAGAGATTAACCCAAACTAGAATCCTAATTACATTATAATTAGGATAATCTAAATATATTCCAACACGCCCCCGCAAGTTGAAGCGTGGATGAACGCGAAGCTTGGAACTTGAAGAAACGACAGGTGAACTGCAAAAGTGGCACACCAATTGGCCACGAAGATTTGTTGAAGCAGCACACTGATTGGCTGCAAAATGTTAGGCGGCGAACACCGATGGCGGCCTGAAATAGAGAAAGAGGCTCGGACGACGGCAGTGGCTGTAAGACAATTGTCCGGCAAACGATGATCACAATATGCGATAAATGCAGGCGACGAATGGCCTGAAAAACAGGAGTCTGAAGCCATCATATCGATCAATCAGATCGTAAAGGCCAGCGAACAATAGCTGTAGTCATAAAGACCAGCAAATAAAGGCTGAAGTCATAAAGACCAGCAAATATGGCTGTAACCATAAAAGGCCAGCAAATGAGGCTGTAACCATGAAAGGCTAACAAATGAGGCTGTAACCATGAAAGGCCAGTAAATGGAGCTGTTGCCATGAAAGGCCAGCAAATGACGCTGTAGCCATAAAAGGCCAGCAAAAACTGTAACCATGAAAGGTTAGCAAAGGCTGTAGCCATGAAGGCCAACAAAGGGGCTGAAACCATAAAAAAGTCAGCAAAAATTGGGGACGAATTAGTCCTCTAGATAAAAGGAGTGGATGAATTCCATAACAAATGGACATGTGTCCAAAACATGTCGTCTCATTTTCGAGAAACGACAAAACAAGGCTGCTAGAAAGGCAGCTGAGTAAGAGGAGAAGGGAAATTTGTGCCCCTTTCTTCATAGCGTTGACGAAATCGACGAAAATAGAGGGAGAAGGGAAATTTGTGCCCCTTTCTTCAGCTCTCCCCCTTTCTTCTTGGCACAGATCTCACAGAGCGTGGCGAGAAGAAACAGTAGACAGACAAAGGTCGTAACAGGCTAGTTACGTTGGCGCTGGTGAATAGACAAAACAACGATGGACGATCTGGGCGGCACTGCAACTTCCACACCAATCATAGTCTGTGCACACTGGTCAGGCAGCATGCTTATTGTATTATTATTTATCCCAACGCCATAACCCATGGATTTTGATTTTTCATGTTCCTTTCTGATGGAACTATTGGAGTCTGTAGCAAGTGGTCTAAGGCAGAAACTTGATGAATATCAAGTCTAATTTCCTGACTAGAGCTGCATAGTGGAGATGCACTTGGGGCGTTGTCTACATTGGGTCAACTGTTCTTGAAGATTCTACACAATTGCCTTGTATTGCCCTGGCTTGATGACTTCTCCAGGATTAGATTTGATAAGCAACAGTGCAATACCGCTGCAGATCTGGGTTGTCAGATCTGTAAGTGGCAGCCAGCAGGAGTGCTGCTGGAGAGACGAAGCCCCTTCGCCAGAGCAGAGGTGGAGATCTGTGTGTGTGTGGGAGAACACACCAACTACGACAAGACGTAGATCTTGGCCGAGTGCTGCATGTGATGAGGGCCTGACAAGGCCGCATGCAGAAGGGGTGTGTGGGGGATCACACCATCAACGGCAGCTCTGATACCATGTAGAAAAAGAATAATCTGTGTATTGTATATCATAAACTAAGCTATTACATGTATTTATAGCCTTTAGCCGACCCTAGGGCTATCACACTCAAACTGTAACTCTTAGATAATTATAAATCAAATACATCTCTTAATTAGAGATTAATCCAAACTAGAATCCTAATTACATTATAATTAGGATAATCTAAATATATTCCAACAGGTGCATTAGTGTGAAGTTGGATGCAAGTGCAATTAATATATATATGTGCGTGTTTGTGTTGCACGGCACCGTGCATCCAGCAACACTGTGCAGCTGGCCCTGTGGGCCTGATATGGGTGGGGGTCCATTTGAAAAATATTTTCTAGATGATGCTACTCACAAAAAATCGGGTCCATTGGATTTCAAAAGCCATGACTTTAAAGGGTCCCAATATCAACGATGAAAGTGGGGGCAATTTTGAATGGATTTTAAGCCAACAGTGAGATCTAACTTAGAATGGGTTCAAATTGGGTAGATATCCAATTCATTGAATTGGATAAGGTGTGAGGCGGGTCTGGGGTGTTAGTATGGCCTAGGTGGGCCCCATTTGCGCAGAAGAAAATTTTGTCCCTCATGAGGGATATATATACACTTCCTAGCTCCATTCTGCTCCTGTTATTTTGCATTTGTCAACGAAGTATTTGTTTTTTGGTCTTGAATCCGATACTCATCTATTCATGGTCAGTTGTTTGGGTTTATTTCTGCACTCATCTCTTATCAAAATTCATGTTCTTTGACAGTCAACAATCTATCATGTCTTTTCATTCCAGTAAAAAAATGTATAACAACTACAAATTAAGTGACCTTTGTATTTGTCTTGTATTTTTTTTCATAAGGCAGACCTTTTCGTTTTCATGGAGTTGCAATTATATTTTGACATTTCGATTTCTTTGTCCATTTTTAACATGTTAGGATACGAATATATAATTATCGCAAAGGGAATGCCCTAGCAGTATTGAAGTATCACAGTGCAACGGTATGCCTCCATTAAAACATACCACTTTTCAACAATACTTACCTATTCCTCATGTATTGATTTTAAACATGCACTCGCATTTGTTTACAAAATAATGCATAAGCCTAGAAAAATGTTTTCTTCTTATCCCATCTACATTTTATTACATTTCCTTCCTAGTTATTATGACTTGCTTGAGATCTCTTTTCTTTTACATTAAAATGTCATATTTATGTAGTATTTGGGGAACACTTGGCAAAATTAAGCATTTTCCTAGATAAGGAAGATCTTCTTATGATCAAAGGGATGAAGTGTGAGGGGTTAAGGCTGAAAATCACCAAGCTGTCGCCAAATTTTCTACATTTTGCACAGGTTCATTACTTGATGCAAGGGCTATCCATCTGATGTCTAGAAAAGGTCCCAAGTCCACTGGGTTGAACCCAACAATGCTGAAAACCTGGTTGGTGAGGTAAGCCCAAATTTGGATTTGGCCATGTTGCTGGCTTAGCATCTTTGTCTAGCCTAGTTGTTAACCTCCAATTCCTTTTAGGATTTTATATTTATTAGGAGACTATTAAGCAAGAAATGATCACTTGAGATTAGCATAAAAAAATGGGTCCCATTTATACTATAGTCTTTTATATATATATTGAGCAGTAACAGGGACAATTCATTAATAGAAGGAAAAGGTACATATACATAAACAAAAAGATAAGAGGGTCTACAAGGATTAGACCACAAAAAAAGGAAAAAACAGAATGAAAAGTATAATAACAGAGAATATATCTGTAGTACATCAAAAAAGATAAAAAACACTACTGTCAAAACATCCATCCCATTTCATAAGAAAAAACGTTTGAGATGTGGTCATCAATTCCCAACTTGGCAAAATAATTTGCTACTCCATTTGCTGTTCGGCCGATTTGAATAAAAGATACATCAAACCCTAAAGCCAACTCTCTAATCTCCCTCACCGTAGTGATCAATCTCCAGGGGGGGCACCTTTGTCCTTTAACCCATTTGATCGCATTTGTCGAAACCCCTTCTATTACCATATAGCCTTCTTTATTTGTTATTGTTATTATCAATGTTGTCAAAATCGTAGAGTCTCAAGTTGACTCGTACGATTCAAATCGAATCGGTAGCTTCCTGATATGAATCGCATGAAAAATTGAAAATACATGGAAATCATGCTATTCTAGGGTTGACTCAGAAACTCGTGTGATTCAGAAAGACGTGAAAGAGGAGGAAAAATGAAGAAAAGACGACATAGGAAGAAGAAGCGAAGAAGACATACCTTTTTCATCTTAGGCCCTTTATTTCGTGCTTTATTCTATTTTTTTCGTGTTTCAGGTGCCGTAGCTTTGGTATTCTTAGGGTTTTCGTCGCCTTCTTATTATTTCACGTGCGGCATTAGGTTATTTCACGTGGTTTTTGTGACACTTGCTAGTGTTAGGGTTTTAAGTTTCATTGTATTTCACGTGGCTTTCGTGACTTTTTTCCTTTTTTTTTTTTGAGTGATGTTCTACAGTCTTTCTTTATTAATTCCCTTTTTAATCAAATATTTTTTCTCTTGCTTTTCACATATTTATTTTTCTTATTTTTATTTTTTGCCATCTTTTTATTCTTATTAAAAAATTTATTTTTTATTTTTTTCAATCTTTTGTATCTTTTTTGTGGTTATTTACGATGGATGATAAATGTTAAATTGGGGATGACAATTCCTTGACCGAATTTTTATAGTTTATAGAATAATTTTAAAATAATTTAACAATGGATGTTTAGTATATTTATAGTTTATATAATAATTTTAGAAAAAAAATTATGAATGTTACGATTGTATGATTTTTTATTCACGATTCACATCCTTAGACCGATTTTCGATATGATTCGAGTTTGACAACATTGGTTATTATATAAAGCCATGTAGTAGATATGAGTATAGTTGTTATTTGATTTTGTCTCCTACGAAATAGAGAGAAAAAGTTGGTTGTCAAGGCCCATTGTTTTCTTTTCAGTTGTAAATCACCTTTTTTTAGCAGTAATAATGAGATTTTATTCATAGAAGGAAAATGTACAAGTACATCAAGAAAAGGAGGATCTTGAAGGATTAGACCACAAATAAAAGAAAAACAGAATGAAAATAAAATGAAAAGAGAATATATCACTATAGTACATCTGAAAAAGTAAAAACACTACTGTCAAACATCCCCACGATCCAGGGCACAATCAGGTAGGCCCCATCCAATGTCATAGGAAAAAGATGCCTAAGAAGTGGTCATCAACTCCCAACTTGGCAAAGTAGTTGCCACTCTGTTGGTTGTTCAGTTGATTTGAACAAAAGATACATTAAGCCCTGAAAACAAGGCTCTAATCTCCCTAACCGTAGTGATCAATCTCTAGGGTGAGCACCTTTGTCCCTTGTCCCATGATTGCATTTGTCAAATGTCCTTCTATCACAAGTTTTTCTTGCATGTGGATTTTTCAGATGTTCAAAGCTATCCTAATACTAAGGGTTTTCTCTTCATTTGAATCTCTGATTCCCACCGACTCGTTGAACATCATTTTAATGAGATCAATGCCATAGGATTTTACCTTTATTGACACCAAGAGTTCAAGGTTGAGCCATCATTTTCTAGTGACAATGGGTAATATGTTTGCAGCCTATGATTGTATTGTGATTGGCTATAACAATAATCCTTGTTAAATTAAAGCAACTCATGTCAGTCATTTGACATTTGGTGTCTTGGAGAAGCAAGAAACAAAGTGTTGTGGCATGCTTTGGTGCTGAACCTAAATATAGAGCAATGGCAAACACTGCTTTTGAACAACTTTGGTTCAAGCAATTTTTTACGAAGCTGGATTTGCTTTCTCTAAAGCGATAATTATGTTTTGCAAGAATCAATTTGTTATCAACATTGCTTTGAATCTAGTCTTTCATGGGCGCACAAAACACGTTGAAGCTGATTGCCACTTTCTTCATCACTATATCTCAGTAGCAATACTATCACTCATTTGAAGTCCAAGAATAATTGATCAACATGTTACAAAAGCCCTATCTCATGTGCATCTTGATGATATATTAAGCAAGTTGGGCTTGATGGATATCCATGCACCAGCTTGAGGAGTATTGTATGATATGTAGACATAACAAGTTGTATATTAATTCAAATCAGAAATAGTTGTACTGTATCATAGCAGAGTGACTTTCCTTTGCGTAATTCAATGTCTATTGCTCTTGATGCCTAACACACAAGGTACATGCCTAAGTGCAAGCCTAATTTTGCTCAGCTCACTTATTATAAAGTCTAGAATATGTGTGTGTATACATTAATTTGTATCTTTATCACATCAATACTCCCTAGTACTATCTTATTCATCTAAAACATTAAAATACATTGTCAATGAAGCTTCCAAATGTCATACATATAGCCAAGTATATCATATAGTAATTAGAGTTTCTAGTTAACCATTACTAGCTATGAGTTCATATTAACTTGGATAGCTAATCATTATTGTAGAAAAAACTATAAAGAAGGATTATTAAAAAGTTGTGTGAAATGAACAACATTGGTTGAGGTGAGCCTGCCTTAAGGGCTAGGCAAGTTCAAAATTGGTTATGCCTTTAACAATGGGACTTATGCATGTCCCTCATTGGATCACTCACTGTTGGATGGATCAAATTTGGAGGGATTTGATTTGAGGTTTATGAAGTTCATCATGCTCCTCTCATCTGATTCATCCATTGGTATGGCCCAGAATTGGGATTTGACAAGAGGATGTACCAATTCATGGTGGAGAGTGTTTATGAATGGTGGATTCATGAGGTGGGGCCCATATGCCTCAATGACTGACATCCTTATGGAATAGTATGACTTCTAGAAGGATGAGATTGTGGAAACTAAAAGTGAATCATCTGTTGTGGTTTTGCTTATTGATTGTTAGGATCTTGGAACTAAATGTCAAAATTTTAGTTATGATACTAGGTTTTTATTTCCTTGCCTTTTGCAGTGTCATGCAGTGTCATTCTCGACTGATTGTAAACTTCTGGCTTCTTCTTCTGAAGACACTACGGTGGCGCTGTGGGAACTTTACCCTCCTCGAACTTCATAACATGAGAGATACTGATGGTTCCTCGCCATTAATCTTGACGCGCAACTGCCTAATGGTATACATACATCTTTTTTCTACTGATCAAAGTTGAGTATTACATCCCTTTACAGTCTACGGAAATCGCGCCCCCAGAGATTTGTGTTGCCGGAAAAATGAAATGTGTTTAGGTGATGCTGTCTGGAACCATGGTATCCACTCAAATTGGGGTCAAGCAACGTGGCCTCAGTCTATTTTACTTAGGCATGGGGTATCCTTTATAATTATGATATTATATAATATAATGATGCATTGGTTTAAAAAGAAATGGAATATGTGACAAGATGGTACTATACTGGCCCCCAAACTACTGTAGCCTGTTTCTTATCAAAGATGTAAAGATAGCTTATATGAAATGTTGTCAAGCATCTTGGAATCTGTCACTTTTTTTTTTTTGCATGCGATCGAACTATCAAAAATTGGTGTCATGTTTTCTGTCAGTGAGGCCCACCAGAAATGGTCTGAATAACTTCGGAAGTCCATCCTATCTTCATCAATTTGCTACTTCCGACCTCGAGTAAAAATAATTGTTTACATTCTCTCTTGAAAGGTAATATGCCTCAAATGGATGCACAATTGAACGGAGATGGGTAATTGTTGTTAAAACCATTTAGCCATCGCCGTTCAAAAAACAGAAAAACCTATCTATATGGGGTTGACACTTATAATCAGATTTAGTAAATTATTCCATTGACTGTCTGTCTATTTGATACCCGTATGGTGGAACATGTAGATCATGTTTTTTTTCCTTTATTCCTTTTCTTAATCCAAAACAGTTTTTCTCCTTGTGGGATTCATTTTTCATTCATCTGTTGTTCTATTTGAATTTTCACTGATTCTCTTATTCACTTCCTCTGATCACTGATTGTATGTAAGACTTGGATACTTCCATCTGAGATTATTGCACGTTCCTATCATGGTGGGTCCCATAATTTCAAAGTTCTGGGTCACAGAACTATTTACATGTTTGTGTGGGATTGGAAGCATGGGAATACATTGTTCTCTCTTGAGGGGCTCACGAACCTATAATTCCTCAGCCTTTTGAAACCTGTGTCATGCAATGAAAAAGACACATGAACGTTTCTATCTCCACAAATGGTCCAGACAAGAAGCAGGTGGGTGAGTTCAGGCCTGAAGATGATTCCATCCTTCGCTACAATCTGGGGAAAAAGACAATTCTCTGGCTGGCTGACGACAACCATCGCGTAATGAAGATGGCAATAGAGAGACCATCGAGGCATACATCGCAATCGAGAGCTACAAACAGAGACACCAATGTCACGCCCTGGGACCTCTATAAAGTAGTGGGCTGAGATAGATGAGACAAAGAAACTTTCACATGGATGATTAACATCTGGAAGATTCGTGATGGATGGTTGGATGATGGGTGTGTATAGTTTTTGACCAGGAAGCAAGTTGAAGAAGCATCTGGGAATTGGTGGCAATCACAATGCTAATCCACCATTATAAGGATTTGGACATCAGCTGGAGCTTCTAATCACTGGGAAAATGATGCAGGCATCATACCCAGTAATGGGGTGAAATTTGTGGGTCTGCATGCGCCGCATCATCCAATTCGAAGGTTAAGTTGGGCACATCATAAGAAGTATGTAATGTTAGAAAAAAAAAAAAGGTTAAGTTGAAGAAATCAAAATATTTTGCTTTTGTATCATCTGAGTTTGATATCAGATGGCCCTTTGTTTAATGGGTTCTCTCAGGGCAGAACGAGGGCCCAATTTGTGAGGCTCTTTATTGGGCAGGCTCTATAAATGTGTTCACCCATTAAATGTCCATCCATGTTTTATTTTTATTTTTTATGATCGAAGGTGTTTAGACGTCTCACCGAACTAATCTTTCTGAACATGTGCATTAATGGGAAATGACCTATGGAGAGTACCCCAGATGACCCCAAGACTTGGCTTCCTGAGGCCAGCGTCTTGACCGTCAGGCCAACACCCCTAGGGGTAATGCCCGTCCATGTTGTAATTAGCATTACAGCAAAACAAATTGTTTGGATAGAAGCCCATCCATATATAGGTGGGCCTATGTCTGATGATCCAGATTCTTCATTTGGTAAGTTTCCAAACGAGGGTCATGCTTGGAAGTTCTTCCTCACTGTCTACTTCTAAGGTCTTTTGTGGTGTTTAGAATGATAAAAGAATTATTGAATAAGAATAGTTATGAGAAAATATTATAATCTGATCTGCAGGCATAGTCCATAATGGGTTTCCTCATACGGACAGTAAAGGTTCCATTTTTCTAAATCATAGTTTGTAGGGAGTAGATAAAGTCCTCAGTGTCTTTTATAACAAATTACATCGGTATATATTTTCACCACTTAAGTAATAACAAATGGACAAAAAGACCAATATCAGTGGTATTTTTAAATTTATGACATTTTTATTGGCAAAATACTATTACCGCGTTAATAACGTGTATTTATTAGCACGACGGTAAATTCCTAGTAAATTATCGATAAAAAGATTTTGTTAAAAAACACGATAAATGGTAATATTGTTATAATAACCTGATATATTCTCTGTAAATTCCATAGTAAGATTTTTTATTTTATTATTATTTTTATTATTTTTTAAATATTATATTTTTAGTGAGATTTTCCCATTAATCGAAAATTTGAAAGTATCTTGATATTATCAATCACCGTTAATATCGAGAACGGTATTTGTGACTATGGTCTGGAATAGACATGTCTGACCTAATGAAGTAAGTTTTAATTTTTAGAAGGCCAGATCCATTGTGTACGTTAATCATCATTATCATATTTATTAATTTTATTTTTTATTTGATGGGTCTATAAAAGCTGAATTCAAATTTCACAGTGTGTCATAATTGAATTACGAGGTTCTTATAATTTAATTTAAATTAGATGGTATTTGACGCTAATTATAGGGATTAATTACTTAGAAAATTAAGAAAATAGTTGTTGCTATAAGAATTTAAAAGAAATTAGTGTTATTGAATATATAGTCATTACTTACCTTTCAAAAAAATATAGTCATTAGATTTTAAGTAAAATAAATAGTTGATTTGAAGCTCTTGTCAGCTGTCAAATTTATTTAGTTAAATCAAATTGATATAAGAATTAATACGATTTTTTTTTTCCAAAATCATAATATTTACAATTCTAATTTATTTTAATAAGGTTACTTTCTCCAATAAATATATTTTTTAAATTAAAACAAAATGTTAAGACTTAAAGCACATGACCACGATCCAAATAGTTTACATTAATCATCATTCTTATATCTATTAATTTTTTTTTTTCTGTATTTGATTTTTCACTCAATTCAATTATAAACTATCCTTCTCAATTCATGACCTATTGCATATCTCATCTCTTAAAGCTTATAAATATTAGTTATACTACATATTCTGCATGTAGTAGTATATGATTATTCAATGATTTATTTTGTAATTAAATTAATTAAGAATAATTTTCTAATTAAATTCTAACTATATATTAACCAATAAACACATTGAGTCTTAATATGAAATACATAAAATATCAAATTTTTATTATTTGTAAAAAGAAAATATCATAGTCTCATAAAGGTCATCCATCTACAACCGTCTCACGTTCTTTAAATTAAACAAATTGATTCCTAAAATTATTTTTTAATTTTATCCTTTTGTCTTTATTTTTTTAAGTATTGACATGACATGAGATGGGTGGGTCTAGCCCTTCCACCAATTCACAAAATCTATCCTAAGTATCACATGAATTCTTTTACTAACTTTAATTAGTTGATGTGATAAGATAATTGTACCTCTTTACAAAATTGTCTTTTATTTTTTTTCTTTTTCACAAAATGTATCTATTTTGACAAATCATTAAATTACAATTATTGAAAAATAATAATGTAAATTTATTTGCGATTTGCTTAGTGATAGTTATATACTTATAAGACTGAGACATTGGAAATTGATAGGAATACCGGTATTTTTTATAACAACAAAGATTGATGTCATTTTCACTGTTTAGATGAAAAATGAAAATAACTAGAAAAAAAAGTACAATATCTTTTATTATAAAATTATTTTTAAATAAGTGGACCCACGTTGTCAAGTCACCGCTTAAATGTTGTTATTCATTTGACAATTTGTGTGTTTGCTGATTTGAATGTCAGCAATTCATTTCACCAACTTCTTTTTGGTGATTTGTTTCATGAAATTTCACCTTCTAAATGTGGAATTTCTCTCTCTTTCTCTTTGTTTGAATGTGATTTTTGAGCGAATGACTCTTACATATAATAACTTATTGCTGAATAGCTCTAATATGTCAGTCAAATTTTTTATTATTATTATTATTTTATTTTTTTTATAATATGAGTATTTTCATATCTTTTATTTTCACTTATATAATGCTCCCAAACTATTTTCCTTGAGTGAAAATCTAAAGAGAATAATTCGAGACCATCTCTCTAGCCTATTTTTAGTGAAAAATCTCTAGATATTTTTTTAGAATTCAAATTTACAGACTCTCTTGTGCGGGGAACCTCATAAAAGAAATTAAGATCCTCTCATGTTTGTAGAACTAGACAATTTACGATGTTATCGATCACCGATCACTATTTGGAATTATTTAAAGTGAATGTGTAATTTCAGACATGTGAAAGTTACTAAATTAGTGAGGACAAAATTAAAATTTTCATTAAATTTGATACCATAAGAAAAGTTCATAGTGCAAAAATCACTATATTTGAAAATTAAATATAGAGAGAGATTTACAAGCTTCTCTACCATCTTCTCATGCCCATTACAATATCGAAATCTCTTCGCTTTCCTTTTCTATTTTTCCTTCCATTCCCCACCATATTTCAAAGGAAATTAACCCATAAAATGGCTAACACGAGAATTGTTTCCTTCATTCTCTAGGCCATTATCACTCTTTCTTTTTTTCTTTAGTATCACCACTCTCCATTACTTATACATTACCAGCCATTTCCCTCCATGGCCATTTCCATAGCTAGTCGCCTTTTAAAACTGTTAACATCATCTCGGTTGTCGAACCAGAGCCGTTCTCTCCACCCTTTACCACCGTGCTATTAATTTAAATGTTCAAAATTCTAGAGACGGAACGTGCATGAGAATAATATCTAAGTACAGAGAAATGATCACCAGACACTGATTTTATTTTTTAATTTTGTTTATTCACTTAAAATATAAACATACATATTGATGATGTATGCTTGATGCCTTACCACCATTCAAAATTTTAATCCAAAACTCAATTTCTACCCACTTGATCTTAACTGTCGAAATTACTCGATATCCTTGAATTTCTTTTAAAGATGTCCCCCTGATTTTGATCATCAAGATCAAAAAGCTAAAAATCGAGTTTTGGACTAAAATTTTAACTAATGGTAGATCATCTTCTACTTTGAATCTGTACGATTAAACTTTTCATATAAAGAAACTCAAATTTAAAAGGTGAAAACAATATCAACTATAACGTTATAACCGATTGCATATACACCATTTCTTAAACATATATAATTACAAAAGAACACCCTTTACAATTTATTGATGACATAACTTCAATATTTTTCTTTTTTGACCATCCAAATTAGCATGAAAGCCTTTACTACAATCATAACTCTTCAACATAATTCGGTGGTTGAAATACAAGACGTTAAGATTGAAGTCTTGGATTCAATATTTAATGACTCTAATGAAAGGCCACTCTCTATAAATTTACTCATTGTATGCAGATTGAAGGATTTTCACATACTCTGGGTGCAATGCCTGAACATGAACCTAAAAAATACTCAATCAACATAATCCCCACCCTCCATCTATAAATAGAACCCAATCCATTTGCAGAAAATTGATCATCTCCAACACTGATGAGGAGACCCTTTTGTTGCTGCAGTGACTCCAACCCATTCCACCAATCATCCAAAGCCCCTTCTGCCCCCGGTCGTAGATCTAATGGCTCTCATTCCATCAGTCCCAATCTAAATGATTAAATTATCCTAAAGCTCATCCATGCCTTATATCATTGTTGGACACAGTTGCTACTCCAAAGGCTAAACAAAAGAGAATGATGATGCATCAAAAGTCTATATAAAAAAGGCAATTAGGGGATTTTCTTCATCCTTCTTCCTCATATTTGATGATTTTGTATAATCACTGCTTGATCGATGGAAATCTTTTGAATTTCTTAAGTTTTTAATGGGTTATCGAACGATTTTTTGCGGGTTTATTACAATCCTATATCTCATGGAATGGTTTTGGTGCTATCTCATAATATGTAGCTGTGAGCAATTTTAGATCCTTCAATGCTGTAGCACTAAATAATTTATGGTAGCATCAATCAGTAGTTACTAAATGTAAGTTGATAGTTTAAGTTCAGAAGTTTTCTTGTATGTATCTAAAAGTATTATATCAATGTGTACTTTGTTGATTAAATTTCAAAAAGAACCATTTTATTCTCTCTTAGATCCAACAGAGTGTCTAAAAATTAACTTAAAAAAATGTTGTAAGTTTTGACTAATGTGAAAATTTCTCTTTAAACCATATGAAAGTAATTTTTTAATATAAAAACCAATTCAAAGGTGAGTTGGTACAGTTGACGAGTATTAATTGGTGTTATAATAGATTATTTAGTACTAAATCCAAAGAGGTTAAGGTGATGGTCAGGAATCCACCACGCGAAGTGAAAGTCCTAATTTCAGTTCTCATTCCATCCCGAAAAGCCACTCTCTGTAAAATTACCCGGTCTGTGGGTAGAGAGGCTCGCACGTTCTTCGAAGATTAATTGGATGCCCTAAAAAACTTAGACACCAAGTAGATTATTTAATATTAGAGGATCCAATTTTCCCACATTTAAAAAAATAAAAATAAAAAGCCTAACAAACCTGAAAAACACCCACACTTGCATTTCCAGTTAATTAACTAATCTTATTCCTTTTTTAGGCTCCAAGTCCGAATGTGCCCTGGAACAGTCAAAAGTCTGCAAGGTCTGACCATCCTAACCATCCAAATCGACAAACTTCCACTGATGTGAACCATTACCAATAGTCTTATGAGTGACATTCTCATGTCACCATTTTCATGGTTAGGATTTCGTGATCACCAGCTATTTTTTAAATAAAACCAAAAATACTAAAATTGAAGAACAATGTGGTCATAGACCCACTTTTTAAACTTGGAAGGACAGTTGGATGGGAAGTGTCTTTCTTGAATTAGGCTCTCAGCCATCCTATTTTCAAAAGAAAATCATGAAAATTGCATGGTTCCATCAAGATTGGTCCAAACTCATCATTTTGTATGGACGCATGCATCCAGCAGGCCCATTTCACCTTAAAAGTTAAGTTTCAACTGAAAGTAAAAGGGAGTTGGGAGTCTCCATGGATTTTGTTTTTAAACTCCTAAAATCTATTTATTTATTAAATAGGTTTAGATTAGGTCAATTTGATTATTAATGAGTCAAAAAACTTAGTTTCTAAGGATAAAGATTACTATATTGAGTTGGATTGAGAGACATTATATCTTAAGTAGTTCAATTGAGGTTGACCTATTTATTAAATGGATCAATTCAAAATCAATTCATTTTCCAACGCTTCTCGTACCGAAGCACATGATGGCCCATCGTGCCTGTATCGTTGAGACCTGTGGTACGGTGCGACAGATTGTTACTGTGAACGGACGTTTCAAAATGGTGCATAACATCAACACCGCAATGGAAGCTGAAAATCTGTTACGTAATGGTCGTTACCGTGATTTAGACTTGGATAGGCCCAACCATCCCCCCCTTTTGATCTAGGCCTATATGATCAATCAGGCATATTAGTACACTCTCTTATCCTCCTTTTAGATATTTGCATGTTTTAAGGGCAAACAAACTGAATTATCCTAAACTCCATATTTCTTAACCTCTAATAGAGGTATTGTGGAAACAGCCCCAGATGGTCTACAATTTTAAAGCTGCAAAATCGAGAGATCTCATCACTCATTAAACTTTAAAAGAAAATTAGATTGGATTGCAAACATAGCATCTTTCAAAATTATAGGAAATCATAGAAACAAAGGCACATGAATGCTGAATGAAATAGATGGTCCCCTTGTTCTGTCAGATAGAGAAGTATGGAACTCTCATTCATATTCATATTCATTTCAAAAGGTACATCAGTGTTGATGGTAGCATTTGTTAACATGACTATGAAAAATACAAACAAAGGCTTCATAACCCAAACTAAAAGCAAGAAGAAGAAACATTTATAGTAGTATTACAAGCCCAAATGAAAGAAACTCATCAAGCACCGGCCATTTGTTCATGGAGAAAGCAATCATGTTTGAGTAGCACAAGCACCATTGGATGGAACTTGTTAATTTTTTTTTTTAAATTATTATGAGAGATCCTACCCCACATTGAAAGTGATACTAATTTAACCGATATACAAAATCACTTGCAAGTGTCGTTTATTAAATTAGTTCAGGAGAAAAGGAACCTAACGTTAGGACTGGGTATCTAGCCCAAAAGGCTAGCTCATTAGGTGAGTGACCCAAGTTCTATATAAGTCTCCAGATCTCCCCCTTCACAACCGATGCAGGACTCCTTCGACTGCCCAACAATCTCTCCCCTCGAACGAAACTTCCCGATGGGTAGAACGTTGCCGTCCATCCCGTCTGGATAGGGAATCCCTAATGTGGGATTCATTCAACTGTCCAACACCTAAGAACTCTAATTTAATCTTAAAAACTCAAACGAATTTGACTATTGATGTCATCATCTCTACAGTTGATCTAGCCCACAGTCCAGAGTATATAGTTCTCATTAACACAAGCCCATGTGGAAGGACCCCTTCTCACCTGCACCCATCATGCCATCTCTTATATTCCATCCCTTTCAAGTGCCATCTCCCCTGTTTCTTGCCCCAGAGAGTTCCTGTTGAAGAATTGAAGTGGAACATATTCCCATCAATGTCATCCAATGCTATAAGCAGCCCCCCACCACCACCCCCCACCACCTCTCTCAATACTTTTTCACCTTTTCCATCCATATCAATATCAAGGTTCAACCTTCCATACTCTTCCCCTTTTCTCTGTTCTTTTTACCAGATCCTTCTTCTGCAATCATACCATCATCTAAGCCCCTAGGTGCTGCCAAATGCAAGTTTGGAGACAAACATTGCACAGTATCTAATCAATCACTTGGCCTTTTCCTAATCAAGGATTGCCCGACAATTAGGTAAAGAATAGTAGTTCTAATGAATGAACAATATTATCTAGAAGCAGATGAGTGGTAATTATTTTCATGTAATGAAAGTAGATATTGCTTTCGACGATGAGATAACACGTCATTAAGAGATCTAAAACATGGGTCCCACCCTTTTACTGCTGATAATGAAAGTTTCAATCATCTAGATTACTTCTTTTCCCCTTCTATTTGGCAATCTACTCCAGTAATTAGTAAATTTCCTCTTTTGGGCATTTGTTTTTTTTTTCTGCAAACTACAACCCAACAAATGAAGCTTGTGTCTTACACTCCTTGTAGAGAGAGGGAGTGAAGTGTACGGTTTAACCATTGCTGCATTTCACTTTAATTATCATGTCTTTTCTCTCCACCAAACTCCATCAACCAGAGAATGATAGGAAGAAAAACAAAACCCCTTTCGACTGGCAGAAAATATTCTTCTAATTCTTATAAAGGGTTGTGTTGGTTTGTACATATTAATTAAGAGAGAGAAGGTTGGAGATGGGTCATGTCAAAGGGTTGGGATCTGAGGAGGGGTCCACCAAGGATCTTCCTTTTGCTTGTTACGCTATGTGCTTTTTTTTTTTTCTTCTTTTTTGTTAAGAAGAGAGGAAGAGAGAGGCAGGCAAGAGCCATCTTACACCGGCTTTGGCAGCGACTTGTCATGGTGGAAGAGAGAGAATGAATAATGAGGTCCGGCGCATGATTGGATGGGGCAGGGCCGGCCACTCTTTCCTACTTGGCCACATCACCCCCTTCTTAACTCTTGATTTCTTAAAAGTGTTTTTATCTTAAAGTGACCTTTGTTGGTTTATTAAAAAATAAATTTTAACACAATTTTTTTTAAATAATTTGGAAGAAATTCATTTTATAATATCCAAGCTTGCGATCCATCACTATGCACATCCGACAAGTAAATTTAGTGTGAAAACTTCAAAGGGTTGATCTAGTGGTTGAGACATAAGACTTTAGAATTGAAGTATTCAATTCTGATCCCTAATGACTTTAATGAAGGGTCATTCCCCATAGACTTATTCGATGTGTAGAGATTGGAGGGTTTTCACACACCCTCAAAGAACTAGTCGAGTGTGACGCCTCGACACTTCAGACCTCAAAAAAAAATTAGTGACTTAATTTTTAGTATATCTAGTTCTACTAGACTTATATCGTTAACTGACATACAACTCAATCAAGACAGATTTATTTTGTCGAACAATTTCTTTTAAAGAAGAATGCCACTTTATGTTATAGTGTGCACCTAATAGACTCATAAAATGAAAGATTATATTCTTATGAAATTAAAGAGCTATATGAAACACCAACATGTTTGATTGGATAGATTAGACCGAGACTATCTCTTTAGCACATTAATTTCTAAAAATTCCATGTCAACTATGTTGAGCTATTTTTTTTTCCCTTCAATAATTGTAATCTTTATATGATCTTGGCATTTTTTTTCTTTTTTAAGGTGTTAAAAGATGTTTTGAACATCAAACCATTGTAGTTATGGGTTAGCTTACATTGTCAACGGGACTTATAGTTCGGAGATTTGGTTGATATAGTTGACAACACACGTTCATTGTAAGATAGATGAGCTACACACAATTTGATCATACTGAAAGAACTGTTTATTCGAATAATCTGAATAATACAAAGAGATGACTTATAAAGAATCACTAAACCCTAATTAGATCTAATGCAACATAAAGTCTAAACTACCCTTATGTTAAAGGTAAATTACATCTTTAACACCCTCCCTCAAACTCAAGATGTGACAGTGTTAAGCATCGAGAGTTTGTCAAGAAGAAACTAAAAACGTGTAACAGTGTGGGACTTCGTGAAGAAATCAGCCAGCTGCATGGCAGAAGAGACATATGGGAGAGAAAGAGTGCCAATCTGTAGATGATGGCGAACAAAATGGCAGTCCAACTCAATATGCTTGGTGCGCTTATGAAAAACTGAATTATGTGCAATTTGAATAACACTTTTGTTATCACAGTACATAGGAGTAGGGGCAGTGAGTGAAACTCCCATGTCTACAAGCAACCAACAAAGCCAAACAATCTCAGCAGTGGTGGAGGCCATAGCTCGATACTCGGCCTCAGCAAACGAACGAGCAACAACATCTTGTTTTTTGTTTTTCCAGGAAATGAGAGAATCACCCAGAAACACAAAACCCAGTAGTAGATTTGCGATCAGAAGGATCACCTGCCCATCCAACATCAGAGAACGCACGTAACTCTAAGGTGGATGATGAGGGAATCAACAAACTTTGATGTAAAGTTCCACGAACATACCACAAAATACGAACAACAGCGGCCCAATGAACAGTAGTTGGTGAGGAGACAAATTGGCTTACAATATGAACTGCATATGCAATGGCAGGCAGTGTAATGGTGAGATAAACCAAACTCCCAACAATAGTGCGATACAATGTAGGATCGACTAAAGGTACACCGTCAGATGAAGCATAACTAACATTAAGCTCTAAAGGCGTCGCAACATGTTTGGTGTCAGTAATACGAGCTTTCTGAAGAATATCTGCAGTATATTTAGATTGGGAAAGTAGGTAGCCTTTGGGAGACTTGGCAACTTCTATCCCAAGAAAGTATCGTAACATCCCCAAGTCTTTCATTTCAAATCGTCTGTGCAACTGAACCTTCAATTGTGCAATACCATCAAGATCATCAGCAGTTACGATCATATCATCAACATACAAAAGGAGGAGAGTACGTCCAGTAGACGTAGAACGAACAAAGAGTGCTGAGTCATGAACACTGGATTGAAAGCCAAGAGAAACAATCACTGTGGAGAACTTTTCAAACCAGGCACGAGGTACTTGTTTTAGACCATATAATGTCTTTCGAAGTTTACATACTTCCCCATGATTATGAGAAACTCCAGGAGGAGGAGTCATATAAACTTCTTCAGAGAGATCGCCATTAAGAAAGGCATTTTTAACATCCAGCTGTGACAAACTCCATTGATGAACAGAGGCGACTGCAATCAAAGTATGAACAGAAGTCATTTTTGCAACAGGGGCAAAAGTCTCATCGTAATCAATGCCATATTCTTGTACAAAATCCTTAGCAACCAAACGGGCCTTATAGCGCTCCACGGAACCGTCAGACTTGGTCTTAATTTTGTACACCCATTTGCAACCAATTGCATGCTTGTCTGGAGGAAGAGGTACTAAATCTCATGTACTAGTCTTATGCAATGCAGAAAGCTCTTCATCCATAGCCTGCTGCCAAAAAGGATCACAAATAGCCTCCTTATAGGAGGTTGGTTCAGACAAAGTATGAATGGAAGTGAGAAAGGAAGAAAATGAAGTAGAGTAACAAGAAAAACCAAAATCATCATGAGAAAATTTTGATCCAGGTGGGTGCACAAGCAATTTGACAGGTCCGAGGTCCGAGTCGAATGATGAAAATTATATCTTCGATTCAGGTGGGTATCCGAGTGGAAATTTGAAGATGGATCATGGACTTTAATTCAGTAGTATATTTCAGCCCGATTCCAAAATAAAGAAGCCATAAAAGCAGATCCATTGCTTGTCAGGCCCAACAAGCCAAGCTTTAGCCCAAGATAACATGCCCATTGATTCAATGACCGGTACACGCTTCATGCAGTGGGTTGAAGAGTCCTGTCCCAATTAAGATTGGGTTGTCCATCGTTGGAAACTTGGTGTATTTAGGATATTTTAATAGTAGTTGCTTAGTTAGTCTTATTTTATCTAGAACTATATGTTTTAGATTAAGAGTTCTTAATTAGATATGACTCTTATTTAGTGGGTGTTTATTATTAGGAGTTCCTAATTAGATAGGACTCTTATTTAGTAGGGGTGTATATTTAAGGAATTGTAATAGCCAGTTTTGAGGGGGAGATTATTTTTATCAATAAAATTGTTATTTTGTTTAGCAAAACGAAGGACTGTTTTGTGAATAACCAAGTGCAAAACGAAGGACTATTTTGTGAATATCCAACTGCAAAACGAAGGAATGTTTTGTGAAGATTCAAATGCAAAACGAAGGACTGTTTTGTGAAGATTGAATGGTTATTAAAGATATTATTCAAGCTTCCGCTATAATTTGAGGTTGGGTATTTTTAATCCTACCTAGCGTGCATCAAAACCCGACCCAAATTCTCAAGCTGAACTTCACAACTCGACCCGACCCAAATTATTATCTGAATTTTGACTCGACCTACATTCTGAACCTATTTTAGCCTAATTTAGTCGGGTCGGGTCAGGTTGGGTCGAATTAACTTATAAAATTCTCAACCTGACCCAACCCAAATTTTATACGGGTTTTTATCTTCTCAACCCGATCCGATCGTCTGACCTGAAATTCTTAACCCGACCCACATGATTCCTCTGATCGGACCAAAACCTGTCCTGAGTTGCAGCCCTACTTCATCCCCATCCTTTTTAGGTTCTTTTATATTTCTCATTTTTCTAATTATCTTTTATCAAAGATCTTTACAATGGGTGTACTGCAAGGACATAAAATATGGTCGAAACCACTAAATCTCGACACATAGAAGTCAAGCTGGTGCCACCATCTGACATAGATTGAAAAGACTCTACTTAGAAAGAGTTCTTATTAATTTTAAAATATATCAAACAATTTTTAGTAGAACATGTAGAAAATCTTTTATCTTTCTTAAGAATATTGAATGTTCATTAACATATGAACAATATAAGTTTGTAAAGTCTAAAAATTAAACAATTTGTGAAAAAAGGTTACAAATAGAAACAGAGAGTTTAATATTAAATTTGGTGAGTTAAGAAAAATTTCTGATATATATATATATATATACGAAAAATGTTAAAGATGTCTCTTGAATTTTATCTTTTATTAGTATTTATTGATGTGACAACTCTTTTGCTAGATAACTTTTTTAGCCCATAAAAAGTCAATAAATTGTGCCTTATAAACATGAACTTGAGACTAAGTAATTATTGACTCAAACAATCACTTATTTCTCTTTTAATTTGGGTATTTAACATTAAAAATATTATATTCACCTATGGTAAGATGAGTTTGACCACAAACAACTTGGGTTTCAAGAAAAAAATGCATCCTTATTTTGTGGAGACTATTAAGGTTAGATGCATATCAAGTTAGCTAACTTATGTATTAATGATTTGCCCTTGATAATGTAATTTTTAACTTCTACCTTTATTAATAAAAATACTTTAACTAAATGGTAAACACCAATTGCATAAATTGAACATTAATAATCTAACAATTTATGAGAAATAGGGGTTGTAAAAATTTAAAATGATTATAAATAAGTTTTATTGTTAAGAGAATGGCAAGAAAGAATCACTCCTAATAAGTTCATTTAAATTTATTTATATTAGCAATGTAATTATTCAAAACTTATCCTCTAAAAGTGAGGTCGTAAATAAAGTATAAACTAACATACTATCTTGATTAAATTGGGGGCACATTATAGCCTTTTATGCACACATTATAGTTTCACAAATAATGTATTTTATGAATTGATATTTTTATTTTTTTGAATTTAACTACAATCTAAAAGATACCCAACTACTGAAATATTTTTTCCTTTATGACTGAGGAGAACCACGAGACAAGAGCCCCCATAATCTCTCAGAGGATGACCCCACATTCATACAGAACGCTCTTGGTTAACGTCATTACTCAAACTGATTATCTCTCGCTTCATGAAACAGAAAGTAACCAGTTGAGTTACCCAACGTTGGATATACCGACTACTGAATTGAACCATCAATCTTTATGTTAAAAATATAATTTTATTGATTCAATAAATTAATCTTTTAAAATTTTATTCAAATTTCAATAAATTAATCTTTTAAAATTTTATTCAAATTTATACTTTTGAACCACTCTATCAAGATAATCTTACATGAATTCTATAAAAAAAGTTGTAGAGGCACTGACAAAAGTACCAATTGGCAATAGGCAGTATTAAATAATTCATTAAAAAATGTCATAGCAGAACACGAAAAAGTAACTTTTGTGCAGACAAGCTTATAACTCAAGAGTTATCAGCCTATAAAATATTAAAAAACTTTGTAACCTTATCTCAAGTACAGTTAAAAGGTAAATACAACATCCCACCTTTCCACCTTTTGCCTTAGTAAAATTATCACCCATCACTTTAAAGTCTAGAGTATATAATTGTTTCAGTTCATCGATGGATATAATAATAAATTTAATAAAAAATATTAATAATTTTATTTAAATTAATAAATTATATTTAAAGCATATAAAATCTTGAAATCATTGTGTGGGCCGATATCTCAGATATTAGATATCAGCAGATATCATTCTCTCTCTTCAAATTGATTTTTCTTTTTTAAATCTGAAAATCTAAATATTAGTTGATGTGCATTTGATATCGGCTGAGATATTGTCTGAATCCACATTGATATTCAATTTTTAAAAAAATAAATCATTCATATGAACAGTATACAACTCGTATCAACTGAGATAATTCGATTTCAAAAATTCAAAATATCTTGACTGATATAATGATTTCATTCTGAACTTCAGGACCAAACATATTTTGTGGCCTATCTTTGATTAACAGTAACGGACAGGATTGCATTTCTTTGTGCCAATTCAGAAATGATACTGTGCTAGGTTGTCAAGTAAAAGTACCGAAAGCCCATTTCTTCTGTAAAAAGAAACGTGTTAAATTTCACACCTGTTTCGACAGAACTGGCGCTCAGGGGACAAGTGGGACCCACCATTTGTTTCTCTGTAATCAAGGGCTAGAGATATTTTTTTCTCCCTTGTTTACGCTATACGTAAAGTACAATGCCCCTCCACCAATGGTCATCGCCCACGTGGCACCTGTATGAGTCCTTTCGTTAAGAATAATCAAAATGTATCATGTATCGAGATTCGAGAAAATATAAAATGTTAGATGGGAATGATCGTTGAAGGATAACAATTTTTTTGGGTCGAGTTATAAGTTGGATCAACGGGTTGGGTTACATTGGGATGAAAAGACAAAATTTGTATGGAATTTGGATTAAATTGAGTTGTGGAATTTTTAAGTTAACTAGGCTCGACTCGATCCAACCCGACTAAAATTAGACTAATAGGTTTAGAATACGGGTCGGTCAGAATTCAGATTGAATCGGGTTAAAATTCGGATCAAGTCGGATTCTATAAATATTAATTCGGTTCGGATTGGATTTTAAGAAATCTGACCAAACCCGATTTCAGCCCTACAATTTTCAAAAGATATTATTACTTTTTATGATATTCTTTTTATAAAGTAAAAATGCTTTTGAAAATAATGTCTACTCTCTTCTATTGATAATAAAAATAAAGTCCATCATACAAGTACATTTGAGGGACTTGTTGTATATACATTTCTTTTACATTTGTTTTTACTAAAATCCTTATATAAAAAGTACTATTGACTTACTATTACAAAAAAATTAATTTAAAAAAATTATGGTAAAATAGCAATTCTTGGTATATCAAGATTCCATTTAGGCATTTCAGAAGAATTTAAATTATTAATTATTCTTTTAATTATAAGCTTGGATGTATTTTTTATTAGATTTTTATCAATCATTTCTTATCCTTGTTTGTAGGAGGTAATAGGATCAAACCCCCTCAACACAAAAAGGGTCGCTCCCCTTAATTTTGTACTCGGCGTGTGCGAATTATGAAGTTTACACACATGTCCCAAGGATTAGTCAGATGGGATGCTTGAAAAATTCATGTGAGACACTTGGATATCTTGGTCTTAAAAAATAAATAAAAACTAAATTAAGAACCCAATATAGTTCTATTATGGCTTTTTCATTTGATTCATTAATGCCAAATTGAATAAGTTAACAAAATCTAAGAAAATTATCATCCAAGTACATGATTAAAGTGTGGTAAATGGTTTAGATTTTTTTATAAAATAAACTTAAAATTTTGAAAAGAAATTCATTTTAAGTAGTGGTGCTCTCATAAATTTGGTCGAAGAGTTACTCACATGAGAACGGTAGAAAATTTGAGAAGATCTTTATAAAATTATAAGTAATTGTTGTTCTCCACAAATAAAATTTTATGGATGTTGTGTGCACAACCTACTCCATACTCCACACACACACACACAGGTTGCATGCATCACAAGTTGTGGCCATGGTTGTGCAAAATTTGCAGACAAACGGGCTGGGTTGGCTGGGCCAGACCTTAGTGAACTTATGGACCTAGACTCAATGGATAGGGCTCAGTAGGACTTTTCCGGCCCATGCCGAAGAGTCTTTTTTCCCCAACTTCTTTTTTCACTATTTTTTTATTTTATGATCAAGTGTTCAGACCTTTTAGAACACTCAATTATTCTTTGGAATTTGTGCAAGTGTCTCTACTCCCTATGCAACTGTTTCACTCAATGTCTATTGGAATAATTAGAGTTATTATCTGATTAGAATTATTAGTTTTAATTTACCTCTAATTAATAGGTGTATTTGATTTACAATTAGTTTAAAGTTTGAGTTTGAGTTTGATTGTGATAGCCTTAGTGTCAGCTGTAGACTATACATACATGTAATAGCATAGGTATTCAAATAATACTCAGTTTATTCTTTGTCTAAAATGTCCTAAGTATTCTACTACCGCATCTGTTTCTCTCAAGCTGGCTTGGATAGAGAGTAATTAGGTAAAGGGTAAAAAAAATCAACTTTTTATCCCTCTCCCCCTACTTTAGAAAACCCTTTTTCAAATAAAGGATATTTATAATACTAAAGGTAACCCTTTATCAAGAATGACCCCAAATAATTCCTGCAGTGCCCCCATCATCTGTTTCAAAATTAGTATCTCCACTATTCTACTATCTACAAAGATACTTTGAGAATCTCTATCTCAGGGGTATTTGAGAATGATACCTACATACAGAGCATTCTAGGCATACAGGGATTCTTCACATAGAAATCTTCTTCTTTACGAGTCCTTTTTGGGTCTACAATTCTTTCTCTTTTATTTTTCAAAAGGTAAGAAGAATTGAAAACTTCCACCTAACCAAGAAAAATAATCTTTTGAAAGGAATGACAAGAAAAACTTGAGTTCTTATGTATATGGAAAGTCAGGACAGTATCTAGAACTTCTTATTGTAAGATTGATGACAATAAGGTGCAAACACACATTGCTAAAGAATTCATTAGAGTAGCAACTGAAGCTTTCATGATGAGGAATGCTTGTAAAATTATAATTTTTTTTTATAAATTGATTCTTCAAAATTGGTAGATCTTTTACGATAGGATAGGAAAGGTGGTTTGCAACATGGGCGCACTAAAGCACCAAGCTAATGTTGGTTTTTTTTAGGGTTTTAGAGTTGGGCTCATCAACATTGAATTATCAAGTGATGTTGTAGCACGCGTATTAGATAGATTTGAATCTAGGTCTAGCAGTCAATTTTGGTTCCAACATATGATATTTCAAAGCCAAATTCGAGCCAACATGAAAAAACTGAAATACTGATTTAACATTCTGGAGTCAAATCTGTTAGGCTTTGTGGAGCTTGATGATCAGAGATGTACTGGAGGATCCGGTCATTCTGTGAGAGAGAGAGTAGAATATCTGTAACGAGAGTTATTTCTTCTTCTTTTTTTGCCTTTGAGTAAAGTAGATCGGTTTAAACCTCGTGAACGTACCGAAAGATAACTATTTAAAATCTTTGTGTTGTGGTTTTTTTCTCTATGTTGATTTCTCCTTTTTGTGTTTCCGATATTGTTATTTATGTGTGGACGAAAAGACGTTATTCTCAACAAAATCATAGCCATAAAAATATGATTCAAACACATCTTCCAAAATTCACATAATTTTTTTTTTTGTTTTTGGTGTCATTTACATCTCAAAGCCTTTAGGATCTAGTGGACAACAACTATACCGAATTGGTTGATACATAAGCATTCAAAGGCAATTTCCATGGAGAAGAAAGATTCATTGATCGAGACTTGGAAAAAAGAATAGAAAGCATTATATGCTATTTTTCAAAAAGGTAGCTTGGAATATTTTTTTTTGAAAAAAACTCTTACAAAGGTGAAGATCACATCAAGTGGGTGAAGTTATAAATTCATTGAGGTGATTTTAAGTTCTAAGTATTAATCACTCAAAATTTTTTGAATGATGGGTTAATTTATTTATTTTTGTTTTTTGAATGATGGGTATTAACCACTCAAAATTGATCTTTACATGTTTTGCTTGGGTTCAAATCATCATTTGGTTAATGATGGTTAATGTAAAGAATGAACCATTTTCACAGTTGAATGAGTTGGTGAAGGGAGAAGTCAATTTTGGGAATTAATTTGAAATTCCATCCATGAGCAAAGGTGATGTAAAAATTTATTAAAAGATGGGACTAATGCCACTATTGCAAATATTTTCAGATTCTCTGAGCTTTAACTTTTTTTTTTCTTTTTTCTTTTTTAAATCTGTTGAATATGAGACAACATCAATATGCTTAAAACTCACTTTTGGTGAGACTTCTATACTTGTAGACATGAGATGTCTTTAATTTGAAAAATAGCCTAGTTAGTGGTTTTACACGGGGGTAATAATATCGTTATGGCTGAGATATTGGCTGATACGATTCTCTCTCTTTTTTTATTTTTTTCAAAATATCGATTATTTTTTATTTTTTCTGAATTAAAGAAAACTGAAAGACGGCTTTTTTTAAAAAAAAAAAATAATTGAACAGAGATATCAGCCGGGCCCACGAATGAATCAATTTTTTTTAAAAAAAAATCAGCAATATTTAATGATATCTGCCGATACTATGTATGTACGGTCGATACCTATTAAAAAATTCGAGATATCTGGACCGAGATTATTACCCATGATTCTACACTTGATAAATAAAGAGTTAAGATTGTATTTAAAAGGAGTAAATGTACACTCTCCATGAATAGAACTTATGTGGGTAACGGTTATGCATGTGATGGACTATTTAAGCTTAAAATTATGAATGAAATAAATATCCCTTTTGCTTAATTGCATGGGTCTATGGATATGTTTGTACACTAGATTAGGTCATGTTACATGTTGGATGTGGAGACAATGATCCCATGTAGGATATCAATCATGATAAAAAGACAATGATTTACTTATCAAAATTGATAGAGGCTCAATCGTATAAATAAAACAACAATAAGAGTTCTAAGAATAGTAGGGGACTCAAGTTTACTCGAACTCTCTTTCCACATTCAATATTATCTGAGTATCTTGGGTGTAATTCCTAAAAATTTGAAGGATGTTCACAATTAAAGTCCCATAAATAATTCTTAATTTTTATAGTTTATTTGCTCATAAGCATTACAATCAAAGCACAAAGCGCAATTAAAGTACCAAGTGTCTTGGAGCTTAAAGTGCAAAACGCATATTTGAACTCGAATTTAATTTTGCTAGGTACAATTATTTAAATACTTCAAAATATGTGTCAAACTATGGATTGATGCTCTTTTGCATCAATATTAACAAAATACAATAACATTCATCCAAAAAATAAAAATATATGGGCAACTAAGCTTTGAATCACATTATATAAGCACAATTATAGTGTTAAAAAATTAGGATTCTTTATTAGATGCCATAATTTTATAATAATAAACAACTATTTCTTATTTATTATTCTTCAAAAGGTCGCACATGTATACATTAGATATGCATGTGATAAGAGTTAAAAATTGTTATAAAAAAATGGTCTTGAAACATGTTAGCTAATTGAAAGCATTTCCAATTTCTCGTGCATTTGTAGGTCTTGAATTGAAATTTTTATTATTGTCACAACTAAATATTTTTTGTATGGTTATTAAAAAATGACACATTATATAAGAAAATATAATCATTAAAATATTTTTCTAATAAATAAATATTTCTCCCAAATTAATTAAAATTAATCGACAGAAACACCTGTCGAAACATTCGCCTGTTTTCTCGTCATATGTACTGCTCATCATTTTCATCAGATATCATAACCATCACATCAAACTTTGCTAAAAGAAAACAATAGTTCAATAATGACAAGCGTGAGACCATCAATCAACATTTTATAATGTTTGCTAATCTTATTATATTAAATAAAAGGGTAGCAATGGAATTTTTTGTGTGCTTCAACACGGGTTTTATCATGTCATATATTTTGCCTATCGAATTAGCTTAACGAATCATTAGCCGGATCACTGACCCTTCCACTACTATATAAATCGGCTCACTTACAAAACAACAATTGGATCACTGAAATCGGCTCAACGACCAGATCACTGAATTTTTTTAAAATACTTTCCTACTGCAGTGGAAGGGTAAACTGGGGAATACCCTAAATCCCTTATCTCGTTATACAAAATGCCCATGGGAGGATCGCTACTTAAATAAAATGCCTAATAATGTAATAAAATTAAATAGACATTGTTGATATGATAATTAGAAAGATAATTTTTATTTAAACACTTTTATTTATTTAACTCAAATAAATAACAGTAGAAATTTGATAGGGAGTATCAATTTAATTATTTACTTTATTCGGTTTAAATCATATGACTACATATTTTATAGACTAACTGTTTACAAATTTGACACTAATGTTGATCTTTTAGATTTTCTAAATTTAATAAATTATATATAATATTAAATTCAAAAGGATGATAAATAAATCCATTTCACCAAATCTGCTTTTAAGATTTTCTATTTTCTATTTCCTATTTTTGGCTCTCTTTTTTCGTGAATTTTTTCTATTTTTAAGTCTCCATAGATAAATTCAATAGTAGATTAAAAAAATGGTTAAGGTTTATTTGAAGGTCAGCTAAACTCTCTCTTTTACTAAACAAAGACAAATGGAACAACCAACACAATAGATTTGACAATTATACTCTCATAGATAGGGTTGCAAGTCAGTTGGGTAGCGTCGGGAATTCGTGACTCCAATTCGATTCAAACTTTTTCAAACCTAGACCCAACCCAATTCGAATTACCCGATTTTAAAGAACGGTCGTAGGTTTTGGCTATACTGACTCAAATCGACTAGAAATTTTCATAGGTATTTAAAATTTAGAACTCACTCATGTCCAGTTCCAAAGTTTTTTAAATGCTACCGAAGCTAGTTTTGGGTCAGATCCATGTGGGTCCAGGGAAAATCCAACCCGACGTGCACCCCTACTCGTAGACTTAATCGTGAATTATATTAAGGCCTAAATCGACACTAATCAGACTAATAAGCACCATTTAATTTTGACATGGTCCTCCAAATACTAGTTGTAAAATGTGGATAACTTTGAACACCACCCATCCGAATATCTTTCCCAATCTCCACACTTCCTGATCGAAGCACACCCAAGTGGGCCAAGGTTAAGTTAGACATCCCATGCTAGGTGCTTATGTCCTAAATTATCCTTTTGCGACTTGTCATGGTCAAACTATAGAGACATAAAGTAAAATAAAATATAAAAATTCAACACTCTAAGAAATTAAGAAAGAAGAAGAATTATTGATCATGAAATGAACCTACTAAAAAAATCTCAACACAATCTTCCACTTGTTAGGATCTTGACTGGACTTTCATCACATCAAACCTAAAAATGGATAAATTAGGGTTAAAGTTTGTGTTTGATAGTCAGGCTGGACCCTAGGCACGAAGGTTTAACCAGCCATCGGCTCTTTAGAACAGGCTGGGCCAAGCATTAGGCTAGCTACGAGGCTGACCAGTACAGAAAGGGCTCAACTTATAATGTCCTAGTTTTTTTTTTTATTTAATTTACGTATGAGAAACTGTGGGAAACCTAGCATAAAACCCTTAGAGTGATACTCACTGCCCTTAGAGTACACTAGGGCTGCATTTGGATGAGGGGTAAATTTTAGAAGGGTTACCCTGAGTGGGGGTCACCTTTGAGTAGGAGTGACTCTTGAAATGGGATTATCCTTATCTTATTTGGTAATTACAGTGGTAAAGTAAAAGCTTACCCTAAGGGTAAAAAATCTTGTTTGGTAACTACAAGTAAAGGTAACCCGATATATTAATATTTTTTGAAATTTTTTATAAAACATAATTTTTAAATAGTATTCATGAAGTAAATTTTAATAATATAACTTATAATAATATTATCTATTTTTTATAAATTATTTTTTCATAATTATAATTTAAAATGAATACTTGCATTCTAACACTAAAAAAATAAATAAAGAAATTTTTTTATGTTATTATTTTACATCCCAATGAATGAATAAAAAATATCAACATATCACTTCATACAAAATTATAATTATAATTTTTTATATTATATGAATTTAATAAAAATATTAATTCTCATAAAATTGTTAATATGTCAGGTTACCCCTACTCAAGGGTAATCCCTGCAAAATTTACCCCTCACCCAAATGCATCACGTTGAAAATATTGATAAATTTTTAAAATAAAACTTCAACAAAATAAATTGCTAATTATTCCAAAAGAGATTACTATGAACCTCAAACTCTTTTGGAGTTTCGAAACCCTTTCGAAATTTGGACAGAATCACTCCTTAAAAATAGGACATTTTGACAATTATATTTCAGAAAATTTTATTTTTATTTTTTATATTATATGAGTTCAATAAAAATTATTAATTCTTATAAAACTGTTATGTCAGATTACCCCTACTTACAGTTACCCCTACTCAAGGGTAACCCCAGATAACCCCCGTAAAATTTACTCCTCATCCAAATGCATCATGTTGAAAATGTTGACACATTTTTAAAATAAACTTCGAAGAGAATAAATTGTTAATTACTCCGAAAGAGATTATGATGAACCTCAAACTCTTTTGGAGTTTCAAGACCTTATCGAAATTTCCACAGAATCACCCCTTAAAAATATGATATTTTGACAATTATGTTTTATAAATTATTTTTATTATTTATACTAGATAGATTTAATAAAAAATATTAATTCTTATAAAATTGTTAGTATGTCAATTTACCCCTACTTACAGTTACCCCTGCTCAAGGGTAACCCCCATAAAATTTACCTCTCATCCAAATGCATCATGTTGAAAATGTTGACACATTTTTAAAATAAATTTCAAACAAAATTAAATTGCTAATTACTTGAAATATATTATATTTTTAATTATATAATATATATATTTTTTTGAAAGATTTTAATTTTATAATATTTAATTGATAAAAAGAGGAAAGCAAGGGGTATTGAGGGGTAGGGTATTGTGAATACCCCAACCTCT
This sequence comes from Chimonanthus praecox, assembly GCA_022113865.1. NCBI lineage: Eukaryota > Viridiplantae > Streptophyta > Magnoliopsida > Laurales > Calycanthaceae > Chimonanthus > Chimonanthus praecox. The sequence continues at coordinate 48,956,098 of CM039093.1, read as the reverse complement.
AAAGGGGTATTCAAAAATGGGATGAGAGGGATAAAATTTCAAAATTTTACCCTCACCCCTTTGTTACCAAACGAGGGTAACAAGGGGTAATGGGGTTACCCCCTTTTATCCCCCATCCAAATGCAGCTTAGGTTAGGCCATGGGAACTCGAACTTGACACCTCCTGCTTCTTGAGGTGGGAGGTTAACCAGTTGAGCGACACCCATATATTGGCCTAGTTTGTTTCTCTGCCTGGCCTAATTTGAGCCCAATAAAGAATATTTGGGCCGAGTTCAAAAGCCCAATTTTAAGCGTCTAACATATCCCAAAATTCCAACCTGATAGTCTATAGACTTGCGGCCATTTATGAGTTCAGGCTTAAAGTCAATCTTTGGGCCTCAGTTGGTGGTCTGAGACGCTCTCAAATTCAAACCAATGTTATTTTTCAGAAGAAAGTTGGGCCCATCCTCGATCCAGTTAAGCCCTACATCTATTTTAGATCGAAATTTTGAGCTTTGCTCTTCATAATCGGGTTTCTAATGTGGGCTTAAGTTAAAAAGAAATGAACTGAAAACCTAATGACTAATGAGGACTTGTTAGTTGCTGCTGACTTTTGGGCTTTTGGCCCATGAGATAAGGAGCCGAACAATTACTAACCTGATTAAATATATTTAATAAATGAGTTGACTTAACTTAAAAACGCAATTCAAATATATGATAGACCGGACTGACTGTACTATTATCGTCCTTATATAAAAAGTTAAACTACATGAGATTTATACTACTTTAAAAAATAATTTTAATAGAATTTTACTAAAAAAATCTCTTTATTCAAATAAATGATAAACATAACTTAGTCATTTTACAAAATTCAAAATAAGTTTGAATCAAATGAAATCTAATTCAAACGGGACACAAACCGATTGGACCGTTGCCAGGCCTAAAGCCGAAGGCAGTGGTTGGTGGTAACTTGGTAAGTGGATGGTGGGCTATGGATCAATGATTGTCACAGGCTCGCACGTGGCGCTTCTGAAGAGTTGTCGTGTCAGCATGGAGCCTGTGTCAGAAGCCTGAGAAGAGACGGCCGAACCATAGTCACCCAATTCTCGTGAGAAATTAAAGTCAAAGAAAATATATTTTATATATATTTATTTTGTAATATAGCTATTTTTTTAATTTACATGTCTGAAATCGTGGAATAATATTTGGTAAATATAATATGCTATCTTCATTCCATATTAAAAGCGAGACTAATCAAACGAATATCAGAGCCATAGTAGATATCACAAATATTGAGATATTAATGATGATAGGTAATTTTGGAGTATTTCTTGCAGAAAATATAATATTTAAAAATAAAAAATATAATAGATAAAAATATTAATAAAATTAAAATTTAATATTATTCATAAACAACTAACAATTAATTCAGAACAAAATATATTAGAATACAATTCATTAAATATCCTACAATCTTTAAAATATTGAAAAATATTTTAAATTATTACAAATATTTCTTAATAAATAATTTATTAGTAATTACCAAATATTATCACGATATTACCATTTATCGCATTTTTAACGTGAATTTATCGGGAATTTATTGCAGCACCGATAAATACACGTTTCAAACAAGGTAATGATATTTTTCTGATGAAAACATTATAAATTAAAAATTATCGTCGATATTTGTCACATTGGTGTAGAGTGGTTCAATTAATAGGTATTTTAACTCAAAAATCAGATGTCTCAAGTTTGAGTCCCATAGCATTCGAAATTTTACCTAACCCTCTCGTATTTGAGGAAAAGTGGAGGTCTTTAAATTCTACGTCATTAAAAAGAATATACGTAATAGTCTCATTTTCATTTTTTTTAAGTTTCCTAATATTTTTGTATCTTAACATGTATTGGTACAGTTGTAAATTGATCAAGATCAGAGTGTTTACATTCAATGCCTGAATGTGGAGGCCAAGGATCTCATTTTTAATAAAGTGCTTATATATAAGTAGATGGGATGTATAGAATCATGCTTGAAGATAATGATTAATAACGTTTTTTCATCCGATCATTTTAGTTTTATAAAATGAGACACGAAAATTCAATAACTTTCAATTTTGGGTGAAAAATTCAATTCGCGCTGATACGTATCGTCTGTTACAGACTTATACGTATTTTCTCTCCTTTGATTTTTTTTTAAAAAAATTTAAAACATCACAGAAAACCAAGAAAATTCTAGGCTTCATTTATATGTATTTTTATAATTTTTTCGGTCATTTATGAAATCGAGAATTTTAAAATATTTTGAAAATAACATGGATTTTTTTTTAAATTCCAAAAACATGGAAAATAAAGTCTAGTAATTTTCTGCTAATTTTCTCCTAAAGAATGATCATTTTAAATTATTTTTATCATTTTTTAGAATTTTGACTCTTAAATAATCTCAAATTAAATAAAAAAGTGTGAAAAAATTCTGATTCAATCTATATTCCTGTCGTGTAGCTCTTCGAGTCCTCTTTCCAAAGCCTCTTAAATTACATCTATCAGAGTCCATATGACAAAATTATGCCCATTTAACCAAGGGTACCATTTTTAGCATTACGAACCGATACGTATCAACTACAATGCGGTGGGCCAGCAACGAACCAATACAATCGTTAGCCTCTATAAAATCAATATTATTCACTTATTTTCTTTGACATTTTATACATATTTTAAAAAAAATGAATAATACATTTAAAAAATAATCAATAATCTTCTTAAGTAGAGAAACTTAAATAGATTCTTCAGAGTTTTAACAGTATAAATTAGTTTTATGACAATTTGAGTTGCATTAAGCGAAGAATGAGACTAGTTCCACTAAAGAAGCAACTAATTTATTTTAAAATAAAAAAGGTTATATCGTATTAAACAATTAATAATATAATTAGATCAAAATAATAAATGACAATAGAACCAATAACTTAATCCAAACACTAGCATTATATATTTTGATTAAACCCTTGAGTGTTGACTTTACAGTTAAGAACCCTAATAAACTATTGAAGATTCTTAATTCAAGTCTCACTCTCAATATATAAAGGTCACTCCCTCTAATTTTGCACATACCTTAAAGACTTACTAAAGTGTTCTACGAGAGATTGTCGGTTCGAGATCCTATGGCCTAACTTTGGTGTGCTTTAGGGGTAGTGGGCTTATCCGTTGGGGTTTTACGCTCGATATCCCGCGGTTTCCCACAAGTAAAATTAAAAAATATAAATATATATTTTAATTAATTTTGTAAATATTTTTAACATGAAAATAGAAATGGAGTAGATGGAGAAAATGAGAAATTGACAGCATGAGGAAGAAGGCTAGGGACCAAAGGCAAGAAGAAGGTCGGGTCTGATAGGAAGCTGAGGGGTGACGTCATCAAGTAGGGACAAGTCCTTCATTCCTTCCTCCCACGCGCAATCGAGCGGTCCTCTCTTCTCTTTTTATACTCTTCTCTTCCCTTCTCTCCTCTTATCTCTCTCTTCCTCTCTCAGCATACATTCTCTCTCTCTCTAGAACCCAGAAGAACACCATACAATCAGCTTCACCTGCAATTTCTTTCTCTTCGTCTTCTTCTTCCATCTCTTTTTAAGGTAAGTTGATATGGTAAGGAATAATTGCAGAAAGATGAGATTCATGGAATGATAAGTCATTGTTTCCAACTTTCTTAGAGCTGCTTTCCATTTTTTTCAATTTGAACATCTGATCATCATGGGCGAGTCTAGCTCTACAATTTTCATCACCCTTTTGGCCAAAAAACAAGTATTTAATCTGACTGACAATTGCCCATGAAAATCTGCCTTCCAAATTATCAAAAACAGTGACCAAAAAAGGTAGAAGAAGAAACTAAAGGGTTTCATTCATTTTTCAAAATGAGATCTTGCTTAGAGAATTAAAATAAAATAGGCACGACTAAACTTCTAATCGATAATTAGGCCAAAGGAACAATTTGAATTGAATGAATATATTTATATTTATATTTATATTAATATGCTTGTCTCATCCAAAAATTGCAACTGTTCTTCACGTTTATGCCATTAAAAAATATAAGATTTCTATCCACAACATTCTTATTTCCAAAATTTAAAGAGATTAGAATTCTCAATATTTTACGCCGTCTAATCATTTTCCACTCCATTCACAAGCATTTTTCCATGTTGTGCAATAGATCCATCGAAATAATTCTTATCAACGTATTTTTTTTCTCGGTATCTTAGATTAGAAATTGCCCATCTGAGGTATGAGTATCCATCCACTCAAAGTCCCTCTAGCTGTTAGAAATTCATATCTTCATGTTCAAATATGAAACTGGTAATGAAAATAGAAAATCTGCTCTAAAGAGTGAGTGGCAGAAAGAAACATTCTCTCCTTCTATCTCTCTCTATTTTCCATAATTGTATTTTGAATGATTTTTTTCTCGTTAAGAGACTTATAATTTCTATTTATTTGATTTTGAACGAGAAGAACAATAACCCAATTTCCTAAATTCCACACTATCTATCTATCTATCTATATATTTCACATAATTGTATATTATTAATTGAATGATTTTTTTCTCGATAAGAGACCTGTAATTTCTATATATTTGATTTTCAATTAAAAAAAATCTTTTTCCTAAATTCCACACTGTCTATCTATCTACGATTTACAGCTGCTGCATTCACCTGTAGATAATTTAATGCCAAAAGTTTTGGACCCCAAGAGAGAAGAGTCTTTGAAAGTGAGCAAACAAAGTCTATCGAAACTAAGGTTCAGACTTGCCGTGGAAATTCCAGACAAAGAGACAAAGAGTCAGAAGCATTTGCTGAGCAATACATTCCACCGTGCAGAGCTACAGTGACCTCTTTTTATCTTTTAGTTGCTTCCCTTCTCCGACAAAGGGTCTCACTCTTTTTGCTTGCTCACCTTTTCTTTCCTTTGAAGAAGCGCATGCTGTATTTTGCAAACGTCACCACCACCTTCTTCTTCACCAATTGACTCCAATCCTTCCAACCCTACTAGAAGCAATTTCTTATCTTCTTTTCTCTTGTCCTTCTTCCTTCTTTGCTTTCTTTCAATCTCTAAAGTCCACTGCCTTTGTTGCATGAGAAAAAAAGCTAAAAGAATAATTCACGATTGTGAGGGATGTTTTTGCTAAAGAGTCATCGATACTTTTTATTAGATTCAGAGATGTTGCACCCGATTAGTCTTTTTGAGTGTGTAAAAACCCCCCAATTCGTATATGCTGTGTAAGTCCATAGGAATGGTCCTTCATTAGAGTCACCAAGAATTAAACTCAAGACTTCAATAATTTTATTATATGCCTGAGTAAGGTTTGAATGATTTTATAGTAAAGACTATTGCAGAAAAAAATTAATCAAACCATGCATCAATTACAGACAAGAATACAGATATTTAAGTAATTCGGCAAAATTTGTCTACTTCCATGAAGCGTGTTGTACAATGTTCGGTGTGGTGTGCTTGATTTATTTTTATTTATCATGATGTGATCTGTGATTACTTATTTCCTTATATTATTTCCTAACACTTTTTCCCTTTAAAATCATCTGGAAAGAGATCATAGGTTCCCTTATCCTGGATTTCTATTTTGCAAACTTTACTTTATAGGGAAGAATTGGGTAGATCAGACAATTGGAGGGACTGAAACTGGTCAAAGTTTTAGGGCAATCCATGTTCAAAATGTTGCTGGAGAAGAGATTGACTGAATGAATAGCTCCACTGTTGAGTTTGGTGCTACTGAGCCATTTGATTTCATCATTTAAACCAGGAGATTAGACATTGTTTATTTTAATTTTTTTTTTTTTTGGAATATTGAGTGTTGAGGAGCATCTAGAGATCTAACATTAGTAAGGACTACACCCTAAAATTCTTTTAAATTAGAGAATTTTGACTTTCCAATACTTTATATTTTCTAGGGTTTTAAGGGACCATGCATTTTCAATATTACATTTCATCTCTCTCTCTCTCTCTCTCTCTCTCTCTCATTCATTCATTTTGGTGAATATATATTTATCATGCTAACCGACACCACTTCTAAATGAATCATTCACACTTGCGGCAGAATTTCATCTCATTCCAAGCCTTCTCTTTCGATTTCTTTTGTCTCTTCATATTTTGTCCAACACCAGTGTTAATGAATCATTTCCACCATTAACCATGGCTGGACAACATCATTAGCATGTACTGTTACTTGAGTCCTTGTCTGCTTCTTCAGAACTACAAAGCAAAACCCTTTCAAGACCAACTTCCTCTTCGATTTCACCAAACTCACACGCATTATTCTTGTTTTTTTATCTTCTCAAAATAGATAATTCCAAATTTTATTTTTCGACATGGGTTTATTCCTTTTTGTGGGAAAATTAGTGGTGGGCCACATATCACCCATGGGTTGATAATTATCTTCACAACACACGTCACAAAGCCATTTGTAGATTTTTTTTTCTAGTTTTAACTTCTTCTCTTCTTCTTCTTCTTCGGCATTCCTTTCCACTTTCTTTCGCTTGAGCTCTCTCTCTCTTCCTCTCTAAATATAAAGGGTGACGAGTTTGGGTGGTGAATTTGTTGCAGCGATGGAGACGATGGAATCGTGCGTCCCTCCGGGCTTCAGGTTTCATCCAACGGACGAGGAGCTCGTCGGCTACTACCTGAGGAAGAAGGTGGCATCTCAGAAGATCGATCTCGACGTTATAAGAGACATCGATCTGTATCGCATCGAACCATGGGATCTGCAAGGTATAAAATTCATGTCTTCGTTCCTTCGCTTTCCTATTATCATTTGTTCTACTTTGTTGTGGTAGAGAGAATTAACATAGGGCGACTAGATCTATGCAAATTCACCTGTCTATGCGAATTCATCAAGTAGATCTGAATTCTTGGGTTATTATTTTTAGGAGACAGAGATTTACGTGAAAAAGGAAAAAAACCACAGAAAAAGAGAGATTTTATTATTGAATTGTATCTGTTAATTACAGGAGGTGTATTTATAAAAAACAAAGAAGAGTCTTAACTGAATTAAGAGTCTTAACAAAGAAAGGGTAGCTCGATTTATTAATAGGTTTATTTAGATGTATCCTTATCAATCAATATCCGTGTCAATATATTATTTATGGGATGAGATTTAGATGGAATTTTGTTCTTGCACTTAAAAATAACATTTTTGCATAAAAAGCCTCTTGCTTCCTCCATTTTGCAAGGAACATTTTAGTGTAAATCAACACAACACGAAAATATTTTAGTTGAACAATCACTTGCATCGGATATTTGCAGCTTATCTCACCGGAAGTCATTCCAAGAAGCAACACAACTAACCTAAGGTTACCAAAAGATGAATTTGTACCAACTTTTTTCATTGAAAACTTGGTAATGTGTACTCAAATATTGGAATTATATCCTTATCTGATGGATTTTCAATCGTCGACTGTATGGGTTCTTAGCAGAGCAGTGCCGGATCGGATACGAAGAGCAAAGCGAGTGGTATTTCTTCAGCCATAAAGATAAAAAATACCCGACTGGGACGCGAACCAATCGAGCTACCCTTGCCGGATTCTGGAAGGCGACGGGACGAGACAAAGCGGTATATGACAAGGCCAAATTGATAGGTATGAGGAAGACCCTTGTCTTCTACAAGGGACGGGCACCTAATGGACAGAAAACAGACTGGATTATGCATGAATACAGGCTCGAGTCTGAAGAAAATGGCCCTCCACAGGCAAGTACACTATTTCTATCAACATTTCTTTATATTACAAAGCAAACCACACTTTCAACTAAATTTATAACATTTAATCCTTTCATTTCTACATTTCACTCTTATTACTAATTCTGCCTGTTGGAAGTTCATACATTATTGTGATTGTGAAGAAAATTTAACAAGTTTAGGATTGTTTTTTCTTTCATTTCTTCTTGCCCTTTTGAAAGTTTGAAAGGGTTTTCTGTGCTTCTTTTTCAAAAATATGCACTTCCCTTTCTATGATTTATTCCTATATTTAAGAAGTAAATGGAACTAGAATTAGTAGTGAAAGGAAGTCTTCATTCCTTTTCTCTACTAAGTAACATTGTCGAAATAAAAATGATCACTTTCTATTGTTTTGTATCTGGCATGTGCATATCGAAACGTTTACACGTCTTAAGAAAAAAGTAATATTGGAGGAATTTCTATGAGAACTTGTTAATTGTGAAAAGATATAAGATTGATGTAGATGTGCTTTTCAATAGATTAATCTTACTGTTGTATGAACTATGAATCTTTATAGACATTTATTTCAAATTAATTTAACTTTTATATTGTGTTACAAATATAAATCTTTTCAATTAAATCAATTTATTATCAAAAGTAGAGATTAATTAAATATTAGCTAGTTCAAAAATGGTTCTCATTGGATAATTTCTCTGGGTTTTGCTCTTTATGAACTTTGAGATTATTTTTATCTTGTTAAACATTGTTGGCATTTTGATAATCTTTGTATAAGTTACCCGCAAAACACTTCATATCCATAAATATTGCACAAATATAAGATCTGAAATCATGTTTTGGTCTGTAATTTAATTGCTTAGATGACTATAGAGGAATTAAGAGGAAAATTTTCCTTGATTCTTGGCTTTCAGCTTTACTTTTCTGACTGTCCGTTTATAAGTATCGAGTCCAACAAGTTAGCTAGGGTAATCCAAATGGTCTGGTCTTTGGCCTACATAAAATCTATTGTAGGGCCCAGTAAATGAACGGGTCGGATAAGTAGAGTTACTGCCAAATAAAATCATGGTACAACTTCCTGTTTTGGCTGTGGTAAGTCAAAAAGTTGTATTGGACAAAATCATTTGGTGCGTTTCACACCATCTCATCCACGCCACAACCCCTATTTACTAAACATGGGATCTAACATAGCCCATGTTTATAAAGTGGAAGCAGACGCACAAGATGTTCAAACACAGAGTCGAGATTAAAATAAAAAAAATAAACACAAAATTGAGACACAAAAGAAGAAGGATCTTTTTAATATATGATAAAAAAGAAATATTTTAAGTGAAGCAATTAAGTCACTATTTTCAAGATTAATTTTTTATTTTTGAACTTTGCATCATTTAAAAATATAGCTTAGGTAATTTTGGTAATTTGCATATTTAATTAAATGCCTTTCTAATGAACCTATTATCACTCTATTTGTTGAATCTCATGCCTAAATATGTGGGATAATACATCACACATAATAATTTTTAATAATCATTTCATTAAAAAAGGGTTTTTTTTCCTGTCCCATGATGTAAGTTTGTTAAAAGGTTCATTCTTTGACAAGGGTCATGCTAAAATTCAATTTTAATCTATCAATCTATTTATAAACAAATGGTCCATATGGGACTTGATTCTCAAGAAATAAGGTAAAAAATAAGTAGATATCAAACTCAAATAAGGTTATCAGGTAGAAAGAAGGAAATGAGTGTAAACATAGACCTCACACAAAGATCTCAAATAATAACTCAAATTTTTTCACATATTTTAATAGGTTATTTTCCATTATTTAACTACATTTATAATGATAATTATATTCTCCTCACTCAATCTTCTCTTGCTATCCGTTATTTCATTATCTTAATCCATGTCTTTTATAATTGTTAGTAATGGACACAGTTGACTTTCAATAAGTGTTTATTCCATTATTTGACAGTTTCCTAATTACGGGATTGTAATTTATTGGTTGATTGATTATTTTGCTTTTCTTTGTGGTAGAATTGTTTATAGTCTTTTAAGGATGTTTTGTAATTACATGGTGAAAATTTCCATCTTCTTTTCCCTCTTTTGAGCTCAATACAGGAAGAAGGATGGGTTGTCTGCCGAGCATTCAAGAAGCGAACCAGCTGCCAAACGCGAAACAGCGACGGATGGGATTCGAGCTACTGTTACGACGAACTGAGTGGAGTGAGCTCCATCGTCGACTCGATCGACTATTTACCGAGGCACCAGCAGGCGTTGGTGTGCAAACGAGAGATGGAATCTGATCATCTGAGCTACCTTCAATCAGAGCAGTTCATTCAGCAGCTTCCTCAGCTGGACAGCCCATCTCTGCCGTTGATGAAGCGGCCGAGCACGGTGTCGATCGGGTCGGAGAACGAAGAGGAGGAGCAGATCAGAGGGTGCAACAACATTGAGAAAGTGACTGATTGGAGGGCCCTTGACAAGTTTGTTGCTTCTCAACTGAGCCAAGAGGAGAGATATGATGAGGGCGAAAGGGTGACTAACTCTAACATGGGAATTCATGAGAATAATACAGACATGGCGTTGCTTTTGCTACAGAGCAGTGGGTCTAGGGAAGAAGAGAATAAGATAAATGGATTCTTGAGTTCGGGTCCAGATTGTGATATTGGCATATGCATATTTGAGAAGTGAGTTGAGGATCAGACCATATGGGATTGTTATCATTTCCTTTTATTTTTATATTTTTATAATTTAGGGTTGGTGGGACCCCTTATATTATGTAAAAAAGAGATGATGATTGACTCAAAGCGTCTCTTCTTTCTCTCCCCCTCCTCACACATCCTCTTCCTCCTCTCTCTCTCTCTCTCTCCTCAATTGAGCTAAGACCCAAAATAAACCAAAATTTAAAAAACCCACCAGTGAATCAAATGGTCTCGGTGGAAGGTTGGATTAAGTAAAGTTCAATCGGATTCAATTTTATTCAAACTCTACTAAATCTGTGCCATCAATATGATATTACAAATAATATTAAATTATTATTTGATGTTTAATTGATAGGTTGAAATAAAATTTTAAGAAATAAATATTTTTTATTAAAATAAATAATTTTATTATAATTTTTGGAATATTTTTGTATGGGTTATAGTTCACTGTTAATTGAAGAAAACTAATCAAACCCACGAGTCTGATAATTTTTTTTTATCAAACTGGCCTGTACCAAAACCGATAGCGGTTGAAGTGTAGGCTGGTCTGGTTTTCAAAATAATGCATTTCACTCACTGTTCATTCCAATCAGATGAGATGTGATAAAAATGTGGTCGAGTGGACTAAATTTCAATATTCATTGACTTAAATGAGTCAATGTAAAAGTGACCCAACCCGCATGATCCGACTCGAGAAACCAGTAAGTTTGAGTTACGTATTTGTATATTTATAGTTGGGTTGGAACAAAACCCGAATGAAATTCGAGTCGAGTTGGATTGAGAAATTTAAAATCAACTCGACTCGACATAATGCGACTCGACTCAAGTGCACCAAGTTATAAAACAGTATTGAATAGGGCTGAAACTCGGGTTGGGTCAAGTCAGGCCAATACTCGGGTTGAGTTGGGTCTGATCTGAGTTGAGTAATTCGGGTCAGTAATTCAGTTTGGATTCAATAAATTTTAACACAAATTGAATTAGATTTATAAAAACCTGGTTTGTCCCGCTTGAGTTTCACCTCTATTGTCATCACCATCATCTTCATGTTTCATCATCATTGCTTGGGTTGCAACTCGGGTCGGGTTTTGGCCTGACTCACATGACCCGATCTGAGAAATCATGTGGGTCGGGTCTAGAATTTCGGGTCAGCGGGTCGGGTCAGCGGGTCGGATCTGAGAAACTCGAGTTGGGTTTTAAGAAACCCGACCGGCCCGACCCGAGTTGCAGCCCTAATCATTGCTCATTGTTGCCATTGTTGTTACCGCCTTTGCTAGTGCTATTGTTTATCCATCTTTATCTTGAACCATTTGTCTATTTGATTCAAGGTCGCCCACACAGACACCCCCATTTCCTGCAAGCAGACATCGTATTTCGAATTTTTAGTGAAAATTATGTTTCTGCCCTTTCGCGTGGAATCGTGCGATTGAACAGACAATTCATTTTCTCTTCGATCGATCGATCTTAGGCGTATACAATCGTGCGATTAATTCCAAGGATTGTGCGATCGATTCCAGGAATCGTCCAATCTGTGATACCCTCACCTCAAAAACTAATGTGGGAAAGTCCCACATCGGTTTGGAGGGGTGAGGGGTGGGGATATATAAGAGCCCACCCCTCATACTCAAGCATGACGCATTTTGGGTCGGGCCACGTGGGCCCGGGCCCAAAGGCAAAACTGTGCGGGTTCGAGCTGTGTACGAGGCCCAAAGCGGACAATATCTTACTGAGTTAAGCCCTAAGCCCTGTTTTCGGGTCGGGTCGTTACACAATCGATTCCAGAAATCGTCCAATTGAACCTCCAAATGAAGTGGAGAGGGATCCTCAAAAGAGGTCATTTCTCGACCGATTTTTACAAACAAGGTATCAAAATTCATCTACTCTGAATTTTATGAACTCCGGAACTGATTTTAAGTGAAAAGGGTATAGTTTTGGACTTTAAAAATCGTACCCAAAGAATTAAGGAAAAATGATTTTCCCTCTTAATTCTTTGGATATAATTTTTTAAGTCCAAAACTATACCATTTTCACTTAAAATTAATCCCAGAGTTCATAAAATTTAAAGTAAATGAATTTTAATACTTTGTTTGTAATCGGTCGAGAAGCGGCCTCCCTACCAACTGTAACCTTTGCGCGTTTGGCTCGGGTTTTCAAACGATGTGGTTTCTCAACCTATTTTTACAAATAAGGTATCAAAATTCATCTACTCTGAATTTTATGAACCCCGAGACTGATTTTAAGTGAAAATGGTATTTTTTTTATTTCAAAAAAGTACCCAAAAAATTAAGGAAAAATGGCATACCCTCTTAATTCTTTAGATATGATTTTTGAAAAAAAAAATACCATTTTCACTTAAAATCAGTCTCGGAGTTCATAAAATTTAGAATAAATGAATTTTGATACCTTATTTGTTAAAATAGATTGAGAAACCACCTCGTTTGAAAACCCGAGCCAATCGTGCAAAGGTTACAGTTTGTAAGGAGGCCGCTTCTCGACCGATTTTTACAAACAATATATCAAAATTCATCTACTCTGAATTTTATGAACTCTGGGATTAATTTTAAGTGAAAATGGTATAACTTTGGGCTTAAAAAATTATATTCAAATAATTAAGAGGAAAGATCATTTTTCCTTAATTCTTTGGGTACGATTTTTTAAAATCCAAAACTATACCATTTTTCACTTAAAATCAGTCCCGGAGTTCATAAAATTCAGAGTAGATGAATTTTGATACCTTGTTTGTAAAAATCGGTCGAGAAATGCCCTTTTTTGAAAATCCATCTCCACTCTATTTGGAGGTTTGATTGGACGATTTCTGGAATCGATTGGGGAATCGATCGCACGATCCGTGGAATCGATCGCACAATTGTATACACCTAAGATCGATCGATCGAAGCGAAAATGAACTGTCTGTTCAATCGCACGATTCCACGCCGAAGGGCAGAAACATAATTTCCATTAAAAATTCGAAATGCGGTGTCTGTTGACAGGAAATGGGAGTGTCTGTATGGGTAGCCTTGATTTAATCATTATGACAACAATTTAGATCTTTTCCTTTCCCCATCAATTTTTTCGTGAATTTATCTTTGCTATTTAGTTTCATCTATCTCCATACCTTTTTGCTTTCGTCTCCAGTCATGCTTGTGGATCTCATGTTTCTGAATCTCTTTCCTTTGTCTTGTTCTACTTCTATACTATTTGATCTACAATTATGGCATGTTAATTCTCTCTTCAACTTCACCATCACATCTTTACCATCAATCTACACCTGCTACACCAGATGGTAGCATCTGATTATTGAATTATCAAGTTCAATAAATCTGAACTCATGTGGTAAGCCTACTTGAGCTTGAGGGATATTAAGATAAGATAGCAGTCTTGCTAAATTAGGAGTCAAGTTCGTGTTAGTCTATTATTAGTGATAAGATTTATCTTGGAGTTTGAGATTGATTATGAGTCTTGTAAGTGTATCTAGATATTGAGAGTTTATTTATGAACCATTACACACAAGTTTATAAAAAATTCTCTCTTTTAACAATTACCAAATCAAATGACCAGAGTCAGATAGTTAAAATAAAAGAATAAATCTACTATTGAGAATTAATAAATCCTGTAAATGATTATTCTATTCTAATGTATCAGAAAAATAGTTTACATTAATCAAATAATTCTATGTGATGAAACAAAATATCTCTCATTTCCTCTTCAAATAGATTTTACCCAAATTAGAAAAATTGGACAATTTTTATATAAATCTAGTAAAGCTAATACTTCAATCACAATAATTATGAAAGATTATTGACAAAGAATACATTAAGATAGCCACACTAGAAACAAAAGCTACTTTAATTGTTAATCTATTAGCCCAACAAGTATACAATGAATTGGAAGTAGAATCTTAAGTCGAACCAAATTTTTATGTTGATTTGTTAAATTGTGGAAAAGCAAAGTTTGGAGTTGCATGGAACTAAGTTTGAAATTGAAAAATAACATACAAAATCAATCCCATACTTGACGAACAAAAGGACAAAATCTGAATGTGGTTCAATGGTGATGTTTCATCTACATACAAAAATGTCAAAGGGATGAGAGAGAGATGAATGAAAAGATGAGTAGGTAAATAGATAGAGATAGTATATAAAAAAATTACTTTATAAGACTTCAAATATAAGATTGTTATCAAAAGAGTAAATTCCTTTCTTAAAAGTAATTTCAAAGTAATTTCAACTTCAACTCGAAAAGGATAGAGTAGTGATGGTTAGAATCCGTCTTAGGAAACAAAAGTCCAGACTTCAAATCTCATTTTCCCTCAAAAGAATCTTTTTCTCTTGACTTGGGTGTCATAATGTAACAAGTCATTTTTTTTCCAAAATATCGGCCATTTTTTTCTGAATAAAAAAAATAAAACACTGAAAGAAGGCACATTTTTTATAAAAAAAAAAATTAAAATCAGAAATATCGGCTGGGCCCACGAACGAAATAAATCATTTAAAAAAAAAAAACCAGTGATATTTAATGATATGGGCAATATAATGAACCTATGTATGAGCCGAGGTTATTACCCATGGACTTACCTTAGAGCATCCGGTATGGTGACCATATGGCCAGCTAGCTGGCCATATGTAACACAAGTGTAGCCAGCCATTTAATTTCTCTCTCCTACTTTTCTTTCTCTCTCCTTTATATATATATATATAACTTGTATATAGTTTTTGATTTTTTTTATTTTCTCTTTTTATTTATTTATTTGATTATTTTGGATTTTTTGTTTTGTTTTTTGGTATAATTTGTATATTAGGGCAAATAATTATTTTTTTCTTTACTTTATTATTTTATTTTTTATACAAAAAATAAAAAATAACTCTTTATCTTTTGAATTTTTTTTTCCTTTACATTTGTAAACGAAATATATGAGAAACAAAAAATTAAAATTATAGCTATTGAGAAACAAAAATATTAAAAATAATATTTTATTCATCGCAAACAATATGAAAAATTACATTTCTAAAAATATTTTCTTTAAACTTCTTCATTAACAAATTTATTCCTCAAATGTTCCATGAGCTCTCTCCTGGAAAAAGCGTGGATCATTGCACAACAAAATGCAATCATAAATAAATTAACTCAAGGTGGCGATCATATGTAATGTATTTTTATTTATGCTAGAGTATGTAATGTCTTTTTAATTTATTTATTTCCAGCATCACAAATATGTATGTCTTTTTAATTTATTTAATTTCTTGTGAGAGAATATGTATGTTTTTTAATTTATTTAATTACTTGTGAGAAAATTTGTATGTTTTGTTAATTTATTTAATTACTTGTGAAAAAATATGTAATGTCTTTATATTTATTTTCTTTTAAATTTGTTAAAAAAATGTACATAAAAAAATAATAAAAAAATATTAAAAAGTAGCCATTCTAGTGAACACTATACCGTGTGACGATGTTAGCTAAAAATTATAGCCAGCCATATCATCAAAAAAAATATTAGGGCAAGCTGGCCATATGGCCACCGAACATGGACCGTTTGGGACTGGCTACTGGTGGGGCCCACACCATTTTTTGTTAATGGCTGGCTACAGATAACAGATGTGTAGCCAGCCATTTCTCTCTCTCTCCTCTTTTTTATATTATATATATATGTATATATATAACTTGTATATAGTTTTTGATTTTTTTGATTTTCTCTTTTTATTTATTTATTTGATTATTTTGGATTTTTTGTTTTGTTGTTGGGTATAATTTGTATATTAGGGAAAATAATTATTTTTTTCTTTACTTTATTATTTTATTTTTTATACAAAAAATAAAAAGTTACTCTTTACCTTTTGATTTTTTTCCTTTACATTTGTAAACAAAATATATGAGAAACAAAAAATTAAAATTATTCTGTACAAAAAATTAAAATTATAGCTATTGAGAAAAAAAATATTAAAAATAATATTTTATTCATCGCAAACAATATGAAAAATTACATTTCTAAAAATAAATTAACTCAAGGTGGCGATCATATGTAATGTATTTTTATTTATACTAGAGTATGTAATGTCTTTTTAATTTATTTATTTCCAGCATCACAAATATGTATGTCTTTTTAATTTATTTAATTTCTTGTGAGAGAATATGTATGTTTTTTAATTTATTTAATTACTTGTGAGAAAATTATATGTTTTGTTAATTTATTTAATTACTTGTGAAAAAATATGTAATGTCTTTATATTTATTTTCTTTTAAATTTGTTAAAAAAATGTACATAAAAAAATAATAATAAAATATTAAAAAGTAGCCATTCTAGTTAACACTATACCGTGTGACGAGGCTGGTTAAAAATTATATCCAGCCATGTCATAAAAAAAATATTATTTAATTATATGGCTGGCTACATTTAGTGACATAGCCAGCCATATATGGCCATCCCACACCGGTTGCCCTTATTTAATTATATGGCTGGCTAAATTATGTGGCATAGCCAGCCATATTTAGGGCAACCAGTGTGGGGTGGCCATATATGGCTAACTATGTCACTAAATGTAGCCAGCCATATAATTAAATAATATTTTTTTTGATGACATGGCTGGTTATAATTTTTAGCCAGCCTCGTCACACGGTATAATGTTAACTAGAATGACTACTTTTAATATTTTATTATTATTTATTTATTTACATTTTTTTAACAAATTTAAAAGAAAATAAATATAAAGACATTACATATTTTTTCACAAGTAATTAAATAAATTAACAAAACATATATATTTTCTCACAAGAAATTAAATAAATTAAAAAGACATACATATTTGTGATGCTGGAAATACATATTTATTTTTAATATTTTTGTTTCTCAATAGCTATAATTTTAATTTTTTGTACAGAATAATTTTAATTTTTTGTTTCTCATATATTTTGTTTACAAATGTAAAGGAAAAAAAATTCAAAAGGTAAAGAGTTATTTTTTATTTTTTGTATAAAAAATAAAATAATAAAGTAAAGAAAAAAATAATTATTTGCCCTAATATACAAATTATACCCAAAAACAAAACAAAAAATCCAAAATAATCAAATAAATAAATAAAAAGAGAAAATAAAAAAAATCAAAACTATATATATAAAAGAGGAGAGAGAGAGAGAGAAATGGCTGGCTACACATCTCTTATCTATAGCCAGCCATTTAACAAAAAATGGTGTGGGCCCGACAAATAGTTAGCTCCATACGGTCCAAATAAGGTGGCCATATGGCCACCACACCAGTTGCCCTTAGGGTCACCATACCGGCTGCCCTTACATAGTTACATTATGACACGCAAATCAAGAGAATTAACTCATTTTATGTTTATTTTACTAAAGAAAAAAAAGTTAATAAACTATATTAAAAGAAAAGTTGTATTAGTGAAAGAAATTTAATAGACAAATTGAACATCTCTTAAATGTCGCCATTTAACTGCCATCTTTATAACATAAGTTTTTTTTTTTTATATCATCAAAAAATACTTAAAAATTAACAAATACCATTGATATCTTGGTCTGTTGTGTATTTCTATCGTCAAAATATAATCTATTATTTAACTATCAGTATGTTTTTTTCATTTTTATCAACAGCTTTATTTTTACTACGATATATGACATTAGTAACACGATATATTATAATTATCTTTTTTTTTTTTGCTTTTCTTCTACCTATATAAACTCTTGAACTCTTTCACATAATTTTAAGTTTCTCGTTCTTGAAATTTATTAATGGTTGTTTCAATTTTATGTTATATTTTCAATTATATATTTATTCATTATACTATTAATTATTTTTTAATATTAATTTTTTCTAAGATTTTTCTGATAACATTTTGGTGACAACAAAGGTATCCAGACTAGGGATATTAATATTAGCCGATACATATCGTATCAACCGATATATATCGACTAATATAATATATATCGGTTGTACAACCTTGATATCTGCCGATATTACACATATATCGGCCAAATATCTACTGATATCATATATATCGACAATTTTTATAATAATAAAAATTCAATGTCGGTGCTTCCCGTCACCGATATATCGGCCGATATCAGCAATATCAGTCAAATATCGGCGATAATATCAGCCGATATTCTTTTTTTCAATTTCCAGATTTTTATTTCAATAAAAAGACCATTTTTTTGTTTTTAAAATTTTTTACTTCAAAAAAAAATACCACTATTTCAAAAAAAAAGAAAAAAGGAAAGAGAATCGGCCAATATCATAAAAAAAATAATATTATAAGCCTTGATCCAGGCCTCTGTATCTACCTAATCCTCAGGGCATGTGCAAGCCTCTCTATGAGCACACACCTAGTACCTGGGAAAATAGCCTTTTGAGGTGGAGTAAGAATCGAACTCAAACCTCCTGCTTCTTGAGGTGAGTTCCTAATCATCACTCTAGCCCCTTTGGGTTAATTTTTTTTTCTAATTACATCACAGTAAAAACTTTACAATTTAAAAATATCTCAACATTATCATTAGCTAATTTCTCAAAAATAATATTTGAGATGCTAGTTCGAATAAGATGGACTGTACCACATTGCTTTTGTAAGAGATTGAGATAATCTATGTTCATAAACCGAAGATCATAATACAAAAATCTTCTTTGTCATAGCCATTCAAATGCTTCCCAAATTTTGCAAAATTTTAGCTCTTATAATTAGCTTAAAATAACAAAAATTAGTAGAGAAGCGGGAGGTGCCAAGTTCGAGCTCCAATGACTTAACCTGGTGTACCTTAAGGGCAGTGTGTATCATCCGTGGGGGTTTTTAGCTGGATTTCCCACACGTAAATTCAAAAAAAAAAGTTGTCAAATTTGAATATAAATATTATTACTGAAAAATAGAACTCAAAAGGAAAATTGACATAGATAAAACAAAAAGTTAGACAACGATGATATTATTGTTGTTGTTATTTGAACATTTTTGTGAGTTTTATTGAATCTATATAATAGAACTATTATAAAACGATATTTTAGATTTTGTGCTAATTGAACTAATCTTGCTTAAGAAATTACATGGCTAAGATGTTACCGATAAAAAGCTTTTCATAAGCAACCCGACAGGTTGGAATAACGGCCAGGTTGGAATAACGGCCAAGAACCTGATTAAGAAAACAGGGGTTTTGTGTTCAATTCACGATCAACTCCAAAGAGCCACTCTCCCAAGAAGAACCTAATACCTTCTGTCATCAAAAAAAAATTCTCATAAGCTCTTTTTTTTAAATCCTAAAGGGATGACTTGATGGTCAAAAAACTCGCTCATGATGTGAGAGATTTTCCGATCAAGTCACCTTCAACTCATAGGGCCACTCCCGTAGTCTGAACCGGTATGTACGGATTACATATGCCCAAAAAATTAGTCAAGTGAAATGCGTGCACACCTTAATCTTAAATAAAAATAAGCTCATTTATGTAGGACTCTCCATTTTTGCCATATATTAGGGTTTCTATCATGATAACATTTGGTGACAACCATATTTAATTAGAAACATTGCTACAAAATCGCTTGTATTTTGATTAATGTGTCAATGTTTTCATCTAATGATACTTTTAAAACATTGGTATAAACAGAAATATAAACGATGTTGTCACGGTAATATATAAATAATTACATAAATGTTTGTACATTTTCAGTTCACACCTTTTAAGTTTCAACTATATGATTTTATTGTATTTTCATTATTAAATTTTATTTTCATAATAATTTTATAATACATTAAATAATTTAAAATATTCTAATATTATCTCTTTTAGATTATCTATTTTTTTTCAAATGTTTCCTTTTGATAATGTTTCAACTTCAACATCAACATTTTGGTTAAAAAACTTTATACATTTAAAATCTAAAAGTCTGAGACTCTCCAAGTCTCAGTATGTAGGTGGTTGTATATTAAAATTTGAAGTGAGAAAAATATTTTTGAATGAAGATATATTGAAAATAGAAACGATATCGGATGAGTATTGAAAATTTATCACTACATATTAATAATTTTCTATGGAAGAGGTTCTCTTAAATTATATTATTTATAAAAGCTCTCTATCTATTCTATAAAAATCATATAAATCCTACTCAATAATAGATATTCAATCTTCAATTTTAAAAAATCCACACTCATTTAGACTCTATCTTCACTTCTCAATGTCAATGTAACAAATATCTCCGATATTTTCAAATTTACCACGTTTTTATTGGCAAAATACCAATAGCCGTTAATATCCCGAGATTTACTGATGTTAGGGTAGATTCCTGATAAAATCGTGCTAAATGGTAATATCACGATAATATCCCAATAAATGTCCGATAATTTTCTGATAAAATATTGATAAATTCCTTATTGATATTTTATTTTATTAATATTTCTATTTATTATTATTTTTACGAGATTTTTTCATTAATTTCCTGATAAAAATCCGACAATTTAAAAATATACCGATATTATCAATCGCTATTAATATCCCGAAAACGATTTCAGTAACACTTCCACGATAGTCAATGACCCTTAAATCATGGTAAGTGATATGATGCACATACCAAATGTATCACATCATAAAACAAGTCATTTTAATTTGGTAAGTGATGTGAATGCATCTACCTAATGTATGTTATGGAGACACTTCTAATGATGAATTATTTATAATAAATATTGGTCATTACTGATTAGTCCACATCAAAACCAGACATGTCGATGGATAATATTTTCCTTTTCCTGGTCTACTTTGACCAGCATTAGTCTTATTTCATCAGCCGGTTGGGTCCAACTCATTTTAATAATGTCACTTGTCTGCTCATCTTTTCTATATTACATATTTGATATTTTTGAGAATCTATCTTACTATCTTAGTGTCTTACAATTTCAAAAATTATATAATGAATTTTTTGTATATATATATATTAGGGCTGTGAAAGAGTTCCACATTAAAAGTGTAGAGGGAGATATAGGGATTTATAAAGAATTTGGATCACTCCACCTAACAGAGACTAGTCTTTTGTGCTGAATTTTCAGGTCCTAAAAAGTGATATCAGAGACAGGTCTCAGCCTATGTCATGTGGACTCAGGAAATCCCTAGGCGGACGGAATGGTTGGTCTCGTTCAAAGGGAGATTGTTGGAGTTGACTACAAACGAGCCCCACATTAAAGTGTAGAGAAAAGTCTAGAGATTTACGAAGGACTTGAGTCACTCTACGTAATAGACTAGTCTTTTGAGTTGAATACCTGAGTTCCAACAAAATATATATATATATATATATAACAGCTCAACAAGGTAAAATTGCTTAGACAATTTAGATTGATCATATATGAACTCTACTATCCATTGTATCATCCTAATATATTTAGGACATCAGATATCATGAATCAGAATTCTTTGGGCTTGAATGGTATTTTCAAGTTGAAGTTTCTAATAAAAAAATCAGGTCTCTTTAATTTAAAAAATCAGGGTTCGAAGATCAACGATCAAAATAGAACCAATACTAAATGACCTTTTACTCTTAACGCTGAGATTAACTCAAAATGACTTGAAATTGAGTATAGATACAATTCACAAGAATAGATGGAGGCCGAAAGGCGACTGTCGCTCACATGGGAATTTTTTCAGATATAAGATATGTGATCTAATAACCTTAATTTCAGGATTGAAGTATGGGATGAAAATAATAACTCAAAAAAATTAATAAAAAAGGTGTAAACTCCCCTTGAAGTTTCATCTTAGGAAAATGATTTGAAGGGAAGATAATCATGGGTCGGAGGCATTTGGGGCCCTTCTTTCCTTACGAGGCAAGAGGAGATTCATCCCCACCAACCCATGATAGATTATTATTATTATTTTCAATTAGAAGATTTTAATTTTAATTTTTTTTATTAAAGATTAAGGTGTTTCAATTAATCTCATCATCGTTAAAGTCAAAATCAGATACTTAAAGTCAGATTCTCAAATTAGATTTTTTATATTTGATTTTATTCTAAACTATAAAGTCAACAAATTTTCAACTCTCACATCTTTTTTTAAGTGTTTTTTATATTTATATATAAATATATTATTATTTAAATATTGCATCTTTATGTTGTAGTGTTATCTACTAAGGCTGTACTCTTAACCTGTTAACAACACTGTATATGTCTCTATGATGAAACCTATTTTTCAAGCTACAATTTTTTAATAGAATTGTAATTCTGTAGTCGGACTTCAAAATTGCCACTTTAACAGTTCAGTCTTACCCACAAGAAGTCTAGGGCAGAATCATGAAATCTCAGAAAAATCTAATAACATTAAATTTATGAATTTTCATTTTCAATGTTATTTTCAAGTTCCAAACTTAAAAGGCCTCTCGTGTTTAGAAATTTTTACAATTGATACCAGATCGGCCCTGAAATTTCAACGGCCCTAAGCCCAACGCAGTAGGGACCCTAGGCCCTAGAGAAAGTGCATGGTGGGGGCCTTAGACCATTAGTAAAATTGGAGAGCCCTAGGTGGCTGCCAATCTAGCCTTAAGCCAGGGCCGGCCCTGGTTGATACTTCGGAGTAAAAAAATCGAATCATCAATGCGATGGGCATTATGCATTATTGGTGAATCGATACTTATCACTTACAACAGGTCATATGCATCAATCTGCATTCATCAGTCACCCATCAATCACCCATCCACATTCATCTGTCACCCATCCGGACCCAAGTACAACATACCCATACATTGTGACCAATATGTCTTGGCTTTCATTTTTTCGATAAATTGCGAACACAATGTATCGACTGTATTTTTGACATGCGGATGATATTAATGGAACATCCATCCTTACTTTGAGCAATTGAGAAATCCCGTGGAGGCAAGTGGTGCCCATTTTCTCATGTTAGAAAAGTTGGTCCCCCTGTAGATGTCGAAACCAAGAGGCAAGTGCAGTCCCTTGGCGGTGGACTCTGTTTCTTTTTAAATAGTTATCCATATTCCATACTTAAAAACGTGTGGGAAAGACGTGTTGGGCTCTTTTGGAAGGCTATTGATGAGATTGAATTCCAGAAAGGGATGTAATGAAATTGCAAGCACAGAGAGAGGAGAGAGAGAAAGGGAGAAGGGGCCATGCCGATTGCTGAGTAATGAACACAAGGGTTGACCTAACAAACCATCTTTAGGAGAGTAATGATTTCTGTAATGGCACGCAAATGCAGGCCCATCTTTCTATCATCATTTCATGCAAGATGAGATCAATAATCTAATGGAAAGTAACCCATCTCTCTCTCTCTCTCTCTCAATGAGTTCAACAATATTCAAATGGAAAAAATGTAGTAACCTATCTCTCTCTCAATGAGTTCAATATTCAAATGGAAAAATGTAGTAACCCACCACTTAATCTTTAGTGATGATTTCAAACTCTCATGTTGGTTGATCACATAGGATTGGTTGGAAAGTTTTTATTAGAATATAATATCTATATAGAAATTATTACGATAAGATAAATATGGTAGGTTATGTGGAGCCTGATTATCGGATATGTACTATCGCGGACTCCTGAGTCGAATTTTTAAATGAATGGCAATTATGTAATTCTACAGTGTACCTGTGTCAACCCTAATCACGACAGTATATAATTTCTCTTTTTGTAAGAAAGGGTAGATGAGCGAAAATTGTAAAAAGAGTCGAGTATCTCTTCTTTGTTTTCTTGCTTTTGAGTGTAAAAGATCTGGTTTGAACCCGTGGATATACCAAAAGGGAACCACATAAAATCTCTGTGTCGCTGTATGTGTTTGATTTGTTGTTTGCTTTTCTGTTTATTATTTGTTCACTTCTTTTTCCAACAGAATAAGTTATATTTTTAAAGTGTCAAATATTTAATTTTATTCAAAATTTTATGAGATTAAGTCAATATATTATATTAATTTATGTTAGAGCTAAATTAAGAAAGGATTTAGTTCACTGAAGTAGATGAGTGTAAAGTTGGGAGTGGCGCTATTAGATCTATGGTGGGCCACTTTTGGTGGGGTCTCTAGTTGTTTGTGGAGGATGGGGCCCCATATGATGGTGAAATTTTTTTGGAAAAGTTATGGGGGCGCATTGTTTGTATCTTGTCTTTTTTTATAGGGCTTATTAAATGACAACCGATGAGATTAAAAGGTACTTGGCTATAATATAGGTTGATTAAATTTTTATCTAAAATATTAATTTTAATCACTTGATCTTAGTAATTAAAATTTTCAGATATTGTCTAAACTTATTAAAAAAATTAGACATTATCTAAACTTTTAAAATTTTACTGTTAAAATGAAGTAGTTAGGATTGGTGTTTTTGACTAAACTTTAGCCCACTTGTAATTTAGTTAGTTTTTATTAAGTCTCATTTTTGTCCTTTGATTGTACTGCACGAAGTTCAGAAAAAATAAAAAAGACTAAGTGCAACTCTTATGAATATCTTATCTTATATATAAATACCTAACCAAGATCAAATAGAGACGTGTCTTCGTAGTTTAGAAACGTTTTTATTTAAATAAGATATCTATAAAAAAATTACTTTAATTAGATAAGTAAAGGAAAAGTCGGAAAAGATCTAACTTTATGAGATAATTAAAATTTATAAGATTAGATCAATGATCTAATTAATTTAGATTGGGAACAAATGGAATTAAGGATCTAATTCAGAAAGAGTAGTTGGGTGTGAGCAGGGTCGGCCCTGGGCATAGGCAGCGTAGGCCGTCGCCTAGGGCCCCCGCACACTAAAACTCCTTAATATACCAGTCACAAAGAGACACTGAAATCTCACTCCGCCTAGGGCCCCTGAAATTTTAGGGGATCTCAGGGCCAACCCTGAGTGTAAGAGAGAAAAGGTGCGAGAAGAGACATTATGGATCCAATTGATTAGAGTCCTTGAATTATTATTTGAAGATTGAAGCTTAAATTATATTATTATTGTTGTTGTTAGTAAATTATTGTTGTTGTTGTTATTGTGATATTGATACATAGAGACAAATTTGAGAAATTTATGTTAAAGTAACAATTTATGACCCGAGTATCTAACTCTATGTATTTTCACCATTAAATAAAATTGAGCCTATGGGCCTTTCAAAAAATATAGATCAACATATATAATTAAAATAATTTTTAGACACTATGTTCAAGAAGAGACATTTCCAATCCATGGGTTTAATTCATATCGGCCAATATATATAAGTGATACGATTCGTATTGACCGATATATATCAATTTTAAAACCGATACTAAAACCCATGTTTCAACCCAACCATCTACATATATACATATGGGAAACCTTATAAGGGTGCTCTTACCTACCCCTCACATGGGACATATCAGCCGATATTAAAACCAATGTTCCAACACATCCATCTACATATATTCATGTGGGGAACCTCATAAGGGTGCTCAAGGTAAGAACCCCTCACATGGGGTGCACTCTAACTCAATCTTGAATTGAATCTCTACTCAATTAGAACCTATAATCAAGCTACACCTACCATTTGATTGAACTTAATAAAATGATAATTTTTTAATATTTAAATTCTTTAAAAGCACGACAAAGTAATTTAATCAAACGAATTTTTTTTATAAACGTTATATACAATTATAGGTCTTTTTAATTCACTCACAGACAGACTCCACATTGAATTCTCATCATGAAAACCCTTCATAAGATGTCCGGCATAATGCTACCCCTTTATATTCTAGAAGGTTTCTTGTATAATGTTGTGGAAAGAAAAATGGATGGAATTGAAATGGGTGATCTAAAGATCCAATGGGACAGATTTAGAGAAGTGCCATAACCAATGGAAGCAGTGTTTCCATTTTGTTCTTTGAATTCATCCATCTGAGCTTGTAAATTGTGTTTGGGAACAAATTACAGATTCAAACAATCACACACACAAGTAAAAATACAGAGATTTACATAGTTCAATATAAAGATTAGGTCCACAGAGCGTGATGCCTGATTCCACTATAAAGAATAAAATTCTGTACAACAAATTACAAAAGTTACCCAACCCTTCCCTTTGTCCCCTTCCTCACAGTCTCTCTTTCTTTTTTGTTTTCTCTCTCCTCTCTTACCCGGAGAACAATCACAGCTCTAAAAGAGAGAGAGCCCTTATATATTTGGGCTTTATATATACACAGGCTGGGCTCTCTAGGCCTTACATCAACAAAGTTTGGCTCAATAAAAGCCTTTTGAGCCAAACCCAACAAATTGTGTTTGATAGAAACCATTAGGTAACTCATTTAATCCATGCTCCTTTCATGCAATGCCTCCATGATGGGTAAGGATTGAGTTTAGGTTGAGTTTGTACCATGATTTTAGAACTCAGTCTTAGGTCTTGTATGGCTTGAGTTGAAACATTTTACACAAAAGCCAAAACTACGAAATTAGAATTATTTTCAAGTTATACTTAATTTCATAATGCTGAAACTACAAATTAAATCCATAGGAGTATTAGTCGTAGAGTTTCACTCTAGCATGTTCTTTTAGAATTACTTTCAACTCATAAACGAATCAGATCCATTGAATTTAAAAGTTATGATTTTTAAAGGATCAAAGATCAATAGTCAAAATTAAGTTAATTTTAGATGGAGTTTTAATCCAATAATGAGATCAATTTAAAATGGATTCAAATTGGAGACGGATACAATTTACAAGGGTTGATGGGTGTGAAAATGAATGTGAATTCAAACCCCAATGGACCCCCATAGAGTCCAAGACAGCCTATCACTCATGAGTCATGACCAGCAGTCGCTCAAGTGAAAAAAATTCTACTTTTATAGTGACATATGGCATATAGTGAAGTTTACATAAACCGGTGATTATGGAAGTTTTAGTTTACCAAAGTTCAGTTTCACCGTTCTAGTTTTCTAAAAAATTGGCAATTATCACCACCATTAATATAGAATTATGTTAATGACTCATAATCATCTTTATAAACTAAACTACTAGAAAAGTTTTAAGGGTGTTAATGTGCTAGAAAACCATAATTTCTAAGGCCTCAAGACCGTGGTAGCTTTATTGTCATAGCCACTTTACCATCTACTAAGGGTCGCTTTTTTTAAGTTCTTCATTCCCATTATACCCTCTCATACACTATATTCTTCATCAACCTATAATTCGTCGTATCCTTCTTTGTTATTTTCTTCTGAATTTTTAAAGATTTCACTTTGATACACACCAGGTAAAATTAAGGAGAGTAGGCCTTATATATTGAAAATGTGATTTGAATGCAGAGTCTCCCACAATTTATTAAAGTTTTTAACCGTGTGATGCTACCACGCAAATC
This sequence comes from Chimonanthus praecox, assembly GCA_022113865.1. NCBI lineage: Eukaryota > Viridiplantae > Streptophyta > Magnoliopsida > Laurales > Calycanthaceae > Chimonanthus > Chimonanthus praecox. The sequence goes on along the minus strand of CM039093.1, from coordinate 48,928,429 downwards.
TCAACCGAGAACTTAATACTAAGCGAGACTTACAATGACTTTCAATTTCTCAATCAAGTACACAATACTAGACTCTATAAACAAATAGAGATGAATTGAGCTCTTCAAAGGATTAGCCTCGAGTTGAACCCTCTTTGTCAATGTCAAGATCAATTAAGTAATCATGTCAAGTCAAGTCAAAGTCAACCCTATAATATAGTGGATAAAAATAATGGTCCAACCATTTAAAAAGTAAAATAGGTTAGATTTGCTCATTAATGACCAAATGTTAACAGGTGGATTGAATTCAGCACTTTTATAAATGAATGAAGTTGTCCAAGATAAATATGATATGGAACATCTGTGTCACATATGAACACAAATTACTAGGGATGAAACTCGGGTCGGGTTTTGACTTGAACCTGCATGATCTGACCCAAAAATGCGGGTCGCGTTATGAAAGTCGGGTCGTTGAGAAGTGAGAAATCCACATTGAATTCAGGTCGAGTTCGGTTGAGAGATTTTTAAGTTAATCCGACCCGACCCGGCCCGGTAAAAAGTAGGCTAAAGTAGGTTCAAAATGTGGGTCGAGTCGGGTTTGAGGTTGAATCGGTTTATAATTCGGATCGAGTCTGGTCAAGACGTCCAAGCCAAAAGTTTGGATCAAGTCAGGTTCCATATATTAGTAACTCGGCCCGGGTTGGGTTTTAAAAAACCCGACCCGGCCTGGCCCGATTTCAGCCCTACAAATTACACACTTCATGAGTAACTAAGTCTTGAGATTGCACTAATAGTTTCATTAATACATCTTTGCAATGCAATTTTACTCTATTCAATTAATATCTTTAATTTTAATTTTTTATGATGAAGGTGTCCCAAGCCTTTCATAGTACCTGACTAATCCTCGGGACATGTGCAAACAAACCTCTATATCCACACATACCAAATAACTTTATGGAGAGTGGCCATTTGAGATGGAATGGAAATCGAATTCAGGACTCTCGCTTTGTGAGATGGATTCCTAACCATCATTCTAACCCCTTTGAGTTATCTTTTATTTTAATTTTAAAACTAATAATAAAACTTTTAAAATCTTAAGTTGGAAAAGAGTGAAGATAACTCACAATTTTAAACAGTTAGCAAGCAAATATAAAAATATATTAACATGTCTCAACTTCCTTTTATTATGATTCGATTCGTCTAATCTTTTAAAACTGTCAAAGCTTAAAATGAGATTAGCCTCAATTTTATAGTCCATTTGACCCAAATCTTTACCAAATTATAGAACCAAACTGGAGTCGGACTCAAACTGGACCATGCCTGTTGACAAGCCGTGGAGGGACTTAGGCATCCCTCAACTTGACCACGCCAGCCCGGTCTCAACCTTGAACTGCCTTTGGATGAAGGGTATGAGGAGTAACTCTACGTTACCCTTGTTTGGTAACTACAGAGAAGGGATAAAAAATCAATATGTTATCTCTCCTCTTTCACTTTTATAAACCCTTTCTAAGCATGTATTCATAATATGCAGAGTAATGCTTAGGCAACTTGTAACCCCAGTTAACGTCTGTAAAATTTATTCCTCATCTAAATAGAGCCTATTGTCTGATCTAAGAACCCATTTGATTTGGGCCCTATTGCATCAAATTTTGTTATAGTATAGGATTTGATCAACTATTTGAGAGAATCTAAAACAGCTCGAAGAATCTATTTTTATTTGTATAATATGTACTCTTTACGTGAGACTCACTTAAAATTTTGATTGATTCATCGTCCGATGGAAAATAACGAGTACCTACAAGCATTCATCGAATCTTTTATAGACTCCACAAATCAAAATTTGCATGAAATCTCATGAGAGTTTATGTTAAGGGAAAATTGTTGTATATAGAGTTATTATCCAAGATCCGCGTTATCTTTTTGCAAAGCCACTTGTTAGTATTTGATTCTTTCTTTTTTTTTAACGGTAATAATATTTGATTCTTTTAAAATCCAAACTCTATACCCTCTTCTTCTTCTTTTTTCTCCTTTTCCAAGCAAAAACAACAAACAATTCATATAAATTTCATTTTCTTTTAAAAAATACAAAGTAAAAAAACTGTATATCTAAGACACCAAATTGAACCAATATTGTTGATCCAATCTTGATCTTCCCACTTAAACATGAAAATGTTCAAGATCGGAATCAAAAAGAGAAAAAGAGATGAAGAAATAAGAGGAAATATTAAACAATACAAAAGGGAAGAAATGGTAGGAAAAGCATAATAGAGCAAGGTAAAAAATGAGAAACGAGAAGAAATCTACCCATGCCGTCCAACTGATTTTTTTTATTTCCAGTTGTCCTTTTAAAAAATCAATTATATGAATTGAAAAATAGACAATATTATACTTATCCAATTTTAATCCTAAACTCAATTTTTCGCCACTTCATCTTAATAGTCAAAATGAGAGTGTCTTCGAATTTATTTTCAGATACATAGTGATTTCAACTATTAAGGTCAAATGATTAAAAATGAATTTTAGGTTAAACTTTAGTCCACCTGTATTCATCAAGTCTACTTTCAAACTATGTATTTTTCTTTTATATGGTGTTTACAATTAAAAAAAAATGAACAAGCCAACTGGGAACATCAATTTTTATTATTATTATTAACGTGTGGGAAACTGAGACATAGTCCTACTAAAACATTCACGGATGAGCTCACTACTCCTCGGGCACACTAATGTTAGGCCATGGGGGCTCGAACCCGCAACCTCCTGCTTCCTAAGGCAGCAGGCAATGAGTTGAGCTATAACCATGTGGGTGGTGGGATCCATCATTTCTCCATATATGCAAGTCCATACACCAAATTTTTAATATATCCGAGGACAAATGACACTCTTCCACTTTTTTTTTTTTTTGAATTTACACGTGGGAAACCACAGGATACCCAGTGTAAAACCCTCATAGATGAGCCCACTACTCTTAGAACACACCAAGGTTAGGCCATGAAAGCTCGAACCCACAACCTTCTTTCACTTTTTTTTTTTTAGTAGTAGAGACCAGTGTGGGACATGCATTTCATGTGGCTTTCTGAAAATAGCAAAAGAAATATTACACCTATTTCATTAAATTGAATGATATTTATTAAAATAAACTATACACACTGTACTTTATAGGGCTAATTTGGCAGACAAATGAACTGAAAAGCCGGGTTATCCTGATGAATCATGTTACATTATAAAAATATAAAAATTATATAGATGGATAGATTATTATGAAGACTATAATACTGAAAAAAATGAGACTCACTGAATCATGTTACTCTTGATTTTTTTTAAATAAAATTGAACTAATTGAATACATATTTTGATATATCATGTTTAATCCAATAGTAAAGATGTCACAAAGAAAAATTATAAAAAAGTTAACACTAAATTTTGTAAAGAAAGAAATAATTTTAATAAATTGAATTCAGGTTAACTGGGTCCCACAAGGGACCCTTGTGCCTGAGCCCTTTGTAGTTTCGCCCTACTTCATATGCATGGCAAATATAAACTTTAAAAACATGGTAACAAAATATAGTTTTATTTTATGCCAAGTTCGAGCCCCATGATCTAATCTGGTGTATCTAACGGCAGTGGATATCACCCCTCGAGATTTTACGTTGGGTTTCCCACGTAAATTCAAAAAAAAAAAAAAATAGTTTTATTTACATTGTGTAACTTTGGACAAGAATAGGTCCTATCCGAAGAGTAAATATTGATTATTCAATAACTATTAAAAGAAAAAGAAAAGTGTAAAATATTAGTATTTAGAAAATATTTTAAAGTCATTCAAATCATTAGAGCTTAAAAAACTTGATTTGTAAAATTAAATCAAGTGATTTTCATGGAGTTTCATATTTATGTTGAAAGAGCCATCAAATGGAGTGAAAGTAGACCTCATAAAATGCAAATTTAGAATTCAAAAATAATTTAAAGTAACTAATATACCATGTTTAGGTCTCATACTTAATTGAAGATTGAATCCATGAGAAATGTTTAGATAAAATGTTTGTGGATGAAATAATTTATTCAAAAGACCCATCATGTGGGACAAAGTTGAGCCCCACCTAAGATGTGTAGTTGAATTACAATAATTTTGTTTAGGTCTCATATTCAACTGAATTTTTAAAATAGCCCCACCATATCTGATAAAAGTGAATTATGTTTAATAAATTAATAATTTAAATTTAATTAATGAACTGACCTTTTTTAACCTAACTAACCTTTGGGGCATTTGCAGTCTTCTCAACACCACACACCGGGTCTGCAGCTATGGGGAGTGGCCCGTTGAGATTGAGCGTGAATTGAACTCAAAACTCCACTTCTTGAAACGATCATCTTGACCATCAGGTCAACCCCTTGAGATTTATCATCAATTTGATTATTGAATACAGATACAATTTCAGTGGAACCTAAACCCATATTTGATTAAGCACAATATGTGATTTTTTGCTGTGTTTTTCTTCCTTTTTTTTTTCCTTTAGGAGAGAAGGGGGAGGGGTAGGTATTAGGTAGGGTCATAGGGATGCAACTAGTCGGGTCAAGTCAGGTTTACACCAAACTGACCCGACCTGTGACCTAATCTAACCCGAATTACCCAAGATATTAGAATCGACCTGACCCAAAAAAATCCCTAGAACCAAGGACCCGACCCAGAAACCAAAGAGAGAGAGAGAGAGAGAGAGAGAGAGAGAGAGAGATGGCATGTACCTGAGAAGAGAGCACAACATAGTAAAGGAGACGGCCTCTGAGTCTGGGAACAAAAGAATGAAAAAGATTGGGTTTATCATCTTTTAAAATTTGGATCGGGTCTTGGGTCTTTGATTTTTACTTGTCAGACTAAGTCCAACCCGAGATTTTTACATGTATCTAAATGTTAAACTCGATCCAACCCTAAAACCCATAATGGTAGACTCAACCCTAGTAGTTTTTGGTTCAAGTCTAAGGCAGTTCCTGTTTTTATCCAACACAAGTCGCATCCCTAGGTAGACAATCAGTTCAAGCAAAGCACAATCCTTGAGCCATTAACCCCAAAGATTACGTACAGTTTGGGCAAACATCTATCTGCAAATAACCAAATATCCAAATTGTCTTCAATAACTTTTGCTAAGACATCATCATCATCGTTAAAGCCATTTATCATCAATCAAAGGAGTATACATCTTAATCGGATGTAGGGCTGCAACTCGGGTCAAGTTTTGGCCCGACCCGTATGACCCGGCCCAAGAAATCATTCAGGTCGGGTTGAGAATTTCGGGGCAACGGGTCGCGTCAGATTGAGAAGATAAAAATCCGCATGAAATTCGGGTCGGATCGAGTTAAGGATTTTATAAGTTAACCCGACCCGACCCGACCCAACCAGACCCAACCCGGTTAAAATTAGACTAAAATGGGTTCAAAATGCGAGTCAGGTAAGAATTCAGGTTGATTCAGGTTAGAATTCGGGTGGGGTCGGGTTGTGAAGTTTGGGTTGAAAATTTGGGTCCAGTCGGCTCCATATATATCAAGTCTGGCCGGGTTGGATTTTAAGGAATCCGACCCTCCCGACCTGAGTTGCATCCCTAATCAGATGTAATTAGACATGACTTTTCCTCTATCTGATATATTCATTCCGATCATCGGATGTAGTGATGCAGGATTGAACAACATAGAGAACTGAAAGTTAGGCTGCCAGAAAGGGCCTCAAACATTTTATTAATGGGCTTAGCACATCCCTAGCTCAACCCATATTTACCAGCCAAATTTCACCAGGCAACGTCTACAAAACAAAAACCAAAAAACTGAGACCTAAAGTCATTCCAATTCATGCAAAGGTTGCACCTAGCTAGGCAAAAGAGTTGCTAGAAACCCAAGAGGGGTTCAACCTGATAGTCAAGAAGCTCCCCTCATGAAAGAAAGTCTTGAGTTCGATTCACACTCAACACCCCTCTGAGCCACTCTCCGTAGTTGCTCACCCGGTGTGTAGGAGACTGAGAGACTTGCACGTACCTCAAGGACTAATCGGGTTAAAATGTCCCCTGTACACCTTGGTCATAAAAAAAAAAAATGAGTTGCCAGACTCATCTGATAAGTTAGTGGGCCCCCTATTCAAACTCAAGTGTGGCCTGTGAACAGAGAGTTGCAAGATACTATGGAGTCCAATATTTAAAATCATTTATATACATTTTTTCTTCCAATAAATATCATTCATTCGTACATTGATGCACCTACGCCGCCATCGAAAGATTTTAAAAAAAACAAAGAACAGCCCAATTCGTTCAACTGAACCATCACCATGGAGGGTGCCCAAATGTCGGCGTAGATGGTCGATGTGTTTCAAAATGAATGAATTTAAAATCAAAAGAATCCTGATAATTTACCCCTTAATCTGAGCTCGCCTTTTTTTCTATGCTCGATTTGCTGAGGATAAAGACACCAAGTACAATTAGGAGTGCACCTGCAAACCACTGCAAGACATGCATTTTAAGTTAGAGATGTGCTTAAAGATTTCAACAACAGTCCCATCACAACATGCAAATATTATGAAATCAATAATCACAACACCTTGGACTAATCACAAGTCCATGTAGAGAGAGGGATTTGGTGGGGTGGGGTGGGGTGGGGGGGGGACTTGCCTGGACTAAAATAAGATCAGAATTTATAACTCAAAGGGATTAGAGTAATGGTCAGGAACCCACTTCAAGAAGCGAGAATCCTGAATTCGATTCTCACTGCACCCGAAGGGCCACTCCCTGTCCCAGTGTGTGGATAGGGACGCTTACACATGCCCCAAGGATTAGTCAGGAGTTCTAAGAGGCCTGGACACTTTGGTCATAAAAAATAAATAAGACCAGAATTTATTTTTAAAAAAATAATTGTTAAGTTGAGGAATCATAGAATTTTTCTTAACACTTCTTGATGACTTGAGAATTATTACATTGATCATGATCGAAAGAGGGAAAAGAATCAAATGATCATTTCAAAACTAAAATAGAATTAGAATCTATTTTGTGTGTATAGAGTGTGGATACATCATTTAATTGAAAGACAAAAATAGATGGAACAATTCATTAAATTGTAATAGATCTATGTCTTGAGAGTTGTCAAGAAATCTAAAGCAGAGGGTAATTTTGCCATTCCTACAGAACCATGGTTTAAATGGGCAAGCTTGTGAGAACATTGTGTTGGCCACTACTAGCAATTTTTTATCCTTTCCTTGGAAATTCATCTGCAACTATAACACAACAATGAGCAGCTACATTTGAAGCTCATTTTTCCCCTTCAAGTTGTCTCTTGTAGGACCCAATGGTACATAAAATCTTCCACAATCTACTCATTCATTCTTTAGAATCTTCCACGATCTACTCATTTATTCTTTGTTTTGGTTGATATTTTTCTCTGCGTGTGTGGATTGGGAGGTTTACACATGCCCCAAGGATTAGTCAGGTGAGATGCCTAGATACCTTGGTCTTCAAAAAAAAAAAAGTTGATCTTTTTCTCTGCCATCAATCTTTTGCAGAAGGACAGAGATACCTAGCATTTCCCTACTGCTACTGTGGAGCCAAGATTGAGAAACTAAAACCAACTTCTTCCACTTGGACCAGGATCATCCCCTCCTCTTGGAATTTTTTTAGGAACTTCCATCAAGATAATTTTTTTATCTCTATGCTCCCATTGCTTCACAAATTTTCAAGGCCTTTTTTTTTAAATTGATGCAAAGCTAATTAATTTGATCACTCCTTTCTCTGCTACTCATTCAGGTAAAATATCTTTGTTCCTTGTGGTTTCATCATCACCATGGACAGAGTTGAAACCATTACCACTAAATTTGATGGAAAGAATTCTCTCTAAAGGTGTTTTCATTTCCACAATTGTTAAAGCCAAGAGGCTGCATTTTGGATGGATCAAACAAGATGCCTGCCGATTCTTAAGGAAAAGTTGATTGGGAACAATGCTGAAGAAGTGAATTGGGCTTTGAACATTGATCCAACAGTTGTTTCCTCTATATATTTCTCTTCTTATGCCTATGAAATGTGAAATTACACCAAAAATTTGTAGAATCAAGATAGTATTACCTACAATTTTTTTGGACAAAGAAATTTCAAATATACAGGAGATAAGATGATCTAGAAATGTTGCATTAGGCTCCTGGCTTTAAGGTTTGAAATAGACTTTCTATCCCTTTTTCAAAATGGTTAAAATTTTATTGCAAGGGAAAAAAATTACAGCACAAGCTAGAAACCAAAAGGCACGCAGGCCCAACAGCAAGCTAACCCACCGAGGTCCAACAAAGCGGATCTAACAGGCCTAATGAAGCATAATTTGTGACTACAAGATGACCTTATCTCACCCCTTCATATGTCAGGTTATCTTCTTTTTCATTAGTGGACCTAAGGATATGACATACATCAAAATTCTCTCTCCACTGCCTGCCTCACTGTTTCTGCTTTATCAAGGAGATGCCAAGACATTACTGCCTTTAGCCCATTGCATAACCACAAAGGAGTCACCTTCTACCTGATAAGATCTGGAGAGCTAGAAAAAATAAAAGAATCAATGGGGAGTAGAGCACTAAAAACATGGACGAAAGGGATAATAAAGACATTTTAGATAGAGTGGCTGATGGTATAGTTTATGATAGGATCAAATGGAGATGTAAAACTCAAAAAAAAAAAACTGCCTCCAAATAGATGAGATTTTTTTTTTTTTTTTGATGACCAAGGTGTCGAGACCTCTTAGAGAACCCAGTTAATCCTCGGGACATGTGCAATCCTCCCTACCCACATACACCAGGTAACTCTATGGGGAGTGGTCCTTTGGAGTGGACTGGGAATCAAACTCAAGACTCCACTTCCTGAGGCAGGTTCCTAGCCATTATTCCAACCCTTTTGGTTGATGAGATTCTAAGATTTGATGATGATGATGAATGGAGAGAACCGTTGAGATTTCATTGATGTATCAAGAGGGGTTACAATCTTCCTCCTAAACGAAGGATTTTCTACACCAAAAAAAGGGAGGAGGAAGAGAGAAGATTTATAAATTTAAAGTCAACTTTCCTACAGTACAATATCCTATAAGATGATACCCAAAAACTGTCACACATTCATTGAACACAATGTGAATTTTTCAAAAAAAAATGTCACATTAAACACATTCTTCCCATACGCCCCCTTAAGTTGGTGCAAACAAATCAATCAAGCATAGCCTGGACAATGACTTTGTGTGTCTTGGGAATAGCTTCGATAAGTATATCAACCAAATGATCTTGGATTTGATTTAAGGAGTTGAAATGGTCTTCAAAGCGATAAGATCTTGAATAAAGGGGCAATCAACCTCTATATGCTTCATCTACTCATCAAAGAGAAAATATGAATAATGGCTTGGTTATCACAAAACATGACCATGGAATCAGGATGCGAAAAACCATTCAAGAAGTTGTTTGAGCCATAATAATTGACAAACTATGTTAGCCATGCTTCAATATTCTATTTCAGTGCTAGAGCAAGCAATAATGTTCTACTTTTTGCTCCATCATTCAAAAAAAAAAATGTTCTACCTTTCGCTCCTCCAAGAGATCAAATTGCCCCTAATGGAAAATTATAACCAGATGTGGATCGATGGTTATTTTTAAATCCAGTCAATCAGCATTTGAATATCCAAGTAGGCATAGATAGCCATGATAAGAATAAAGAATGCATTGACCAAGACTTCCTTTGAGATATCAAAGAATGAGAAAAATAGCTTGAAGATAAGTATCCCAGGAAACATGCATAAATTGACTAAAAACTCCGTCAACATATGAAATATCAAGTCTGGTGATAGATATATCAATCTACCTACCAATTCCTAATAATACCTAAGATCTTTATGTTGAATAAGATACTGATAATATGGTGTGTCTTCTTTAATTAAGGAGATACCCTATCATTTATATTTATAGAGAAAAAGGGAATACAAATATGGAAGATAAACTAAAAGAGAAAAACCCCAAAGTTGATAAGTACAATATTGGTAAGCACCAATTAAGGAAAAGACTAAATTGGAAAATATAATAATAGTAACTAATAAATTAAAGAAACCACTAAATATATCTCAACACCCTCCCACAAGCTCAAGTGGCTCCCACTTGAGGTTGAACATATTGAACTTGACGATCCAATGATGATGCCATATCATTGGAGTGAAAGCAAATCAACAAGAATCTCCAAAAACAAAGCCTGGTTAAGGCCTGGAACCAGTTGACGTCCTGCAACAGCATGTACCGAAACAAATACTGGAGAAAGAACAGTGGAAACTCAGTGCTGGAAACCGCAAGAATGCAACTCCACCGTACAAATGTATAGGTCTCCAAAGAATGGCAGGGAAAATGAGGGATCCTGCCAGCTGAAAATGTTCCGGTGGCCGGATCTGATGCCAAAAAGTGCTAGCTGCAAAGGAAGAACCGCTGGTAGGCATAAAAATCCGCTACAGAAGTGCGCCGCATAGAGAAACTGGTCCGACGAGGAACATCAATGTAGGCAGGAACAGTAAAACGGAGAAAGCTTAAAACCTCCAGTCAACAAGACCATATAATAGGTCTTAAAGGGATTCACTAGCATTCAAACTCAAAACAACGCCATACAAATGACTGTAGAGTTGTGGAAATTATAGGTTCAAATCTGAAGAAAGAGTACAGATCTAAGGGAGCAAACAAAGATGACCCTATGAACCACCCACAAAATGCAGGGAAAATAATCTCTAAAATGAGAGGTTAAAGTGCTGGAGAATCAAATCTAGAAGGCAAATGGTGGATCGTTTAACAAACAAAGAAAGAAAGGGAGTGAGGATTTATTTATGCAGACGGGGATCGAGGATAACAAAATACTGCAGTGGCCATGAAGATGCAAACTAGAGGGAGGGGAGAAGGTGAAGGTGCAAAACCCAGGTTGAAAAAAAAAACTGGTCACTCGTATCCAAATGAAAAAGCCCAAAAGAAAATCCAGCAGATCTGGAGGCAGCGATGTAGTAGGAAGATCACGTCAGAAGGGAGTCTCCTTTTTGTTCAATAAGGCCCACAGCACCACAAGATAACCCCGGCCACGAGATTTCAGGCTCGGGACTGATATACAGTTGCTGGACTGTACCTGACACTTGTGGATCTGGTCCTGCAGGTGTGCGCAGCGAGAGGAGAAAAAAGCCTCTTTGTTTGCAGAATACAGCAGTAGTAAAAACAAAGCAGGAATTCATCTTGCCGCTATCATCGGAAGCCCAAGAATCCAGCATTAAGGAGCAACTTTATCCTTGGAAATATCCTGATGTGCAACGGACGATGGTGATGGCAGAGGTGTTGGCTGGCTCAGATCTGAGGCGAGCAAGAACAAATCTGATCTTCAAGAACTGCAGAAGAGGGGCACGATTCCAATGGAGATTGGAGAAGAGCAAGATGCATCAGAACCCTCGAAGCGTACAGATCTGAAACAAGATCTGGAAACGCGAGAAGACTGGGCGTCGCCTGATGAAATTCCACCGATCTGAAGTACGGACAGATCTGCAAACAGATTGGGAACAGTGAGATCTAGGCGCGCACTCTCTCTCTCAGATCTGGACAGTTGGAGACGTATTCTGCAGATCTGGGGTGGCCTGGGTTCTGTATCCATGGCCAGAGAGAGATGATAAGGCAGCAGTGGCAACCAAATGCAGATCTGCATTCAGATCTCAAATAACCAAATGTAGATCTGCGTTCAGATCTCAAATAACCAAATGCAGATTTGAGCCCCTTGAGCAGATGGCTGAAAAAGAAAAGGTGCAAGAGAAGAAGGATATATTGCCATTGTAGTTGCAGCGATTTGGCGAGATGTCCCCCCTCTCTCCCTCTACGGATGTATTTCCTCCGTCAGAGGGAGAGAGAGAGAGAAGAGGTGTATTTAATATCGAATTTTGGCTGATACCATATTGAATAAGACACTAATAATATGGTGTGTCTTCCTTAATCAAGGAGATACCCTATCATTTATATTTATAGAGAAAAAGGGAATACAAATATGGAAGATAAACTAAAAGAGGAAAACCCTAAAGTTGGTAAGTACAATATTGGTTAGCACCAATTAAGGAAAAGATTAAATTGGAAAATATAATAATAGTAACTGATAAATTAAATAAATTACTAAATATATCTCAACACTTTAAGCAATGTGCCATTAGAAGCATGCAACTTGGAATTTTCATCAACACGAGTGTCTATTGGTTTACATCCAAGAAAGCCAACCTCTTGGAGAAGATCAAAAGCATACTTTCTCTTTGATAAGCATATTTTGGAGGATCTTGCAACTTCAATGCCAAGGAAATAATGAATGAAGCCTAAGTCCTTTATATCAAAGGCAGGAGATGGGACTAAAGAGAAGCAATAACAAATGCACTTGTCCAAGCTTTTGTGAGTAAAGTGAAGCAAGCAGAGGAACCATATAAACGTCCTCATTTAAGTCACCATGCAAAAAAGCTTCTTGACATCTAGCTGATGGACATGCCTATGGAAGGTAGCGACAAATGAAGATAAGAACCTGAACAGATGTCAATTTTGCAAAAAGGGCAAAAGTCTCAAGATAATCCTCTCCATAGGTTTGAGTAAACCCTTTTGCCAAAAATCACTCCTTATACTGAGCGATAGTACTATCTAGGTTACACTTGAGAATAAATACCCACTTACAACCAACTAGATGTTTGCCAATAGGGAGTGCCGTCATCTTCCAAGTGTGATTCTTTTCTAGGGAAACCAACTCATCTTCCACAGTATCCTTTTAAGATGGATGGCAAATAGTTACTTCAATATTCTTGGGAATAGGAATAGTCTCCATGGAAGCAAGAAAATCATGATAGGAAGGTGAAAGAGAGTGATAAGAAACAAATCGATTAATGGGATGGTCTTTTCAAGAGTGCTAACCTTTCTAAAGAGCAATACGCACATCAAGGTCATTGGAAAGAAGATCTGGTCCTGGAGAAGATGTCACTGTAGAAGGAAGAGTAGAAACCCTAGAGTGTTGCCAGAGATAGACAATGAGAGGTTTGTCGAATGTTGGTGATGAAGAACAAAAAATGTCATCTTGGAAGTCTCCAAAGAGACAAAATGTTGAAATGTTGTTCAGTTTCCTTATTGATCTCTCAAGTCAACGATGAAATAAGGAGAATATAGTATCCATTAAAGGAAGGAATTATTCAAAAATGGCTCGCAGCACTTCTTGGATTCCATGATGGATTGTCCTATTCTGAGTAGAAGACAGTACCTATTACAACCATGAAGAACTGTCAAAAATGACAAAAACTTAGACAGTGCCTACCCGTGTGCGCCGGTCCTTGACTAAATGACCCGAGACTTCGTCGGGGTTGATTAGTTACTTATATTCCCTCTCCTCTTTTGCTACATCACATTTAATCTATTTAAAACACATTATATTCTTAGTATTTGCATGATCATGCGTGGTGAAGTTTTTATTAATTAATTGCAAGTATTAATTGGAATTTAATTTCAGTCCATTTTAGATTTATGATGCATTATTTTCATCCATTTTTAATCTTTTTTTAACCACATTAGACATTTAGGGTTACCCTATCCCCTGTCCTGCATCACACTAAGTTTAAGGGTCTCAAATAAACGATCATCTCTTGTCCTAGGAATGATGCATGAGTGGATATAGGAGAAAAGTGAGGTAAGAGGAGCGATGGGCACCACCAGAACAGGGCATCATGAAATTTAATGTAGACAGAGCAGCTAGGGGAAAACAGGGACCTGCTGGGATAGGCAGTGTGCTTAGAAGCCATAGGGGTGAAATCTATCATGTTCAACGAGTCGGAGGGCAAGGTAAACTGGTACTTGTAGGGGATTCGGCGAATGCTTTCAAATAGGCAAAGAGTCTGAGGCGTCCCCCATGGAGAATGATCAATATAGTAAGGGAGGTTAGGGAATTGGCTGAAGGGATGGATGTATCTTTTATTAAGATCGGTCCCTCAGCTAATGGAGTGGCGGACTACTTTGCCAAATTGAGAGTAGACAATCATTTCTAGGGTGTCTTTTCTTATGACATTTATTGTTGTTTTTGTTGTACCTTTGTATTGATTTTCTTTTTCTTGTTGTTTTTCTCGGTTCTCGTGGTCTAATCCTTTTAGACTCTATTCTTTGTACTTGTACTTCTTTTTTGTTTTAATGAATTTTCATTGTTACTGCTCCAAAAAAAGAAGATAGATGGTGTATGTAAAATATAATCCAGCTTTTACTACTGGCTTCAAACATAGATATATCTGAAGTAGTAGGGAACAAGGGAAGTTATTTTATTTTATTTTTATTTATTTTTTTGAGGTCCGAAGGTGTCCTGGCATCACACCCGATTAGTTCCCTGGGGTGTATGAAAACCCCCCCAATCCTCACACACCAGGTAAGTCTACGGGGAGTGGCCCCTTCATTGGAGTCACTAGGGATTGAACTAAGACCACAATCCTGAAGTCTTTTGTCTCAACCACTTGGCCAACCCCCTGGGGTTTCCCTCATTTTATTTTTACCACGAGGTTTTTATCTTTATAGGACTTCTTTTTCTTAAAAGCTTGTGCCAAGGTCAAGGGGATTACATATTTCTTTGTAAAGCTTAATACAGGAATTCAACAAAACAAGGTAAAAATTTGTTAAAAGGTGAAATGCTATGTGGATAAAGTTACAATGATTTTGTGATTAAGCTTAGTTCAGCAACATGACTTGGAAGTTTTCACCAGTAGACCTCTATGATGGTAAAGTTAAATTTGCAGAAGATAATACTTAACTTGAGAACCTCCACACTCCAAAGTTGTTATTTCCCAACAAGAACAGGGTTTTCCAGAAACCAAGAAGACCATTTGTCTTTTTCTAATCTGAGAAAAGTTAGTCTTCCCAATATCTTAGACCTACCAATAGTTTTGATTTTGCTTGAACTCAAGGATGGCATTGGACTTAAAATGAAGCTAAAAGTCTTTCGAGTTAGTTTAAGTGATATGGACAACTGCAGTGAACAAAATGTTATTTTTGATCCAAGGGGTGCATGAGCGATTTGGCAAATGCAGGCTCCGAGTCGTGCATTAGACCTGTAGATGGGCCAAAGCCCAATTAAGATCAAATGGGCCCAAAAAGACGAAGCCCAACAACTCAATACGGCATATTCAAATTCAGCCTATCATTTGGATTTTTGCATAGGTCCCACGTGAATGCTAATCATGTGCATGGAATAAGTGTTGGAGTTGGTTTGCATATTGAAGTACTAAAGTAATTAGGACTTGGTTGCTTAACATCTGTGAGTTCTCCAAAGGCAGCACCGAATTAGTAGGCTTAGTTTTTAATTTTAATTTTTATGTTGTATTTGAGTTGGACACTATATGTAGTTAGTGTTTGATCTTCAGCATTAAGGTTGGATTAGGAATTAGATGGTAGTGTTGAATTAGGACTATTAGATGAGGGTCGGCTCATTAGTTTCTAGGGTGGTAGTAATTGTTTTTCCTATTTAAAGTGATGTAATCGGCATATTTGAAAGAGCGTAACTTATGAATAAAATTTTGATATTTTCCAATTGGAATATCGATTGAAGACCAAGGACATCCCAGGTTTGCGGCATTTTCTGCAATGTACTAGTTGAATCCTGATTGCGGCAAGCTTAGTAATTGGCTAGGCGATTCCTGACCGAGTCAGGGTGGAGAGGACAGACTGACTTTCCCTCTCAAGAACTAGGTAATTTCCAACTTAATTAAGTCGTTTGAAATTAATTGAATCGGTTCTTGTAATTAATTAAACCCGTGACTCAGTGAGACTGCTGATGGTTTAATTAATTGGGTCGTATTGACTCATCGTTGAAAACTGACAAATTACATTGAGTCTGAACGTGCATGAAGTTGCGTTTTGAAACAACGTTTGGAACTGATTTTGTTGAAATTTGTTTCAGTTGTTTCAATTGAAGGTTTTTTAAACCAATTTTACAAATTCGGCTTTGAAAACTGATTTTCATTAAATGCTTACTCGATTTTAAGTTATTGGGTATTGTTTTAATTAAAACCTACCAGTTTTCAATTACTTCAATTTGGGTTTCGAAAAATAGAGATTCAAATTTGATTTCTAGTTGTGGGAGGTTTTTGATCAAATTAATGGTACCTTTTCTTTAAAAACCAATTGTGTGTGTTCCTAAAATTAATTGATTCAATTAATTTCATTACTTAAGAGGTTGAATTTTATTGTTGAAGATCAACGGGTTGTGTTAAACCGCGTTTGAATTCTTGATTTACACAACCAAGATACTTGAGTTGTGCAAGTGCTTCCACTCAAGCGATTGAGTAAGGTGTCCTATCCCAGTCTACATCATTAAGTTGTTGGGGGAGGGGTTTTTTTGTTTGTATGGTTTCTGTTTTGGGTGGTGGGTTCTTTGTACCCGCCTTTTTTGTCTCTCTTTTGTTTGTTTTCTTCTTTTGATTAATGAAACTACCTTTCAAAAAAATATTTCGAGTTAGTTTCTCTTTTAATAGAGGAGATAGAAGGAAAATCCACGCTCCCCTTTGATTTTAGCCAATAGGCCTAGTAACATTGGGTCGGGTCAGGTCAAGTCTTGTTCAATTCGGCCTTGTTATACGGGTTAAATCAGTTTTGGGTCTATTTCAGGTTCAAGACAAGTTAACCTTTTACCTAAGGAGACTTTTTCTAACAAGACTCATACAAAAACTACTCCTTAAATGGGTGAGTGATTTAAGGTGTCCGACAGGGGGATCCATTATCGCCTTATTTATTTGTTATGGTGGCAGAGACTCTCCATCTTATGTTTGAGAAGGTCTTTTCCCAGGGCTGGATTGAAGGTTTTCGCATCACGAATACGGATATTGAGATTTCTCATTTACAATATGCAGATGATACTGTTCTTTTCCTTAAAGCAGATGTAGACGTTCTAAAAATGGCCCATACAGTCCTTCACTGGTTCCAGATTTGTTCGGGTTTGAAGATCAATTTCGACAAGAGTGAGCTAATGGGTGTGAATATTGAGCATAGGCAGTGTGTAGAGTTGGCTTCAGTTTTGGGTTGCAAAGTTGCTTCATTTCCAGCCAAGTACCTGGGGGTCCCTCTTTGCAAAGGAAAACCTAAAAAAGTTTGTTGGGACGTGCTTATAGATAAGATGGAAAGGAGGTTAGCGACTTGGAAAGGGAAATATTTGTCTATTGGTGGTAGGGTCATTCTTATCAAAGTTGTGTTATCTAGTCTCCCTGTCTATTGTATGAGTGTCTTCAAATGCCCAATGGCAGTGGTTGACAAGCTAGAAAGGATTCAGAGGCAGTTTTTGTGGAATGATGAGAGAGAAAGGCGAAAATTTCATTTGGTGAGTTGGTCTCAGGTTTGTAAACCTTTGGTGAATGGAGGGCTTGGGATTCGTCCTCTTCGTCAATTTAATGAAGCTTTGTTAGGGAAATGGCTTTGGCGTTTGGGCGATTCTTCTAACGGTCTGTGGAAGGTTATCATGCTAAGGAAATAGTGTCACTAATTTTAGTGGGAGTGTCACTGGTTTCTGGAAAGGAGTTTGCTCTGTGTTTGCGGCCTTTGGTCGCTTCATCCGGCATCGTGTCTATACAGGAGATGACATTCTCTTCTAGTCGGACAAATGGTTGGGCGATGCTCCTTTGGCCCAGTCATTCTCGGTGTTGTTCTCTCTCGCTTCAAATAGAGCTGCATCGGTTAATGAGTGTTATGAGGTTATTCATAACAAGGTAGTCTGGAGTCCTCGGTTTCGGCGGGAGTTAGAGGATTGGATGTTTGAAGATTGGATGTCCCTAATGTCTCTTTTAGGGAATGTTTTTGTGAAGGATTCTGGAAAGGACAGGCGTCTTTGGGAGATCGATGCTCATGGTTTATTCTCAATTAAGTCCCTTTGTAAGAATCTGGTGATGGGTAACGAGGTTCCTATAGTTCACCTAAAAATTTGGGAGGGGCCTTCTCCTTTTAAAGTTAAGATTTTTAGATGGCTCACTAGTTTGAAGAAAATCTTGACGATTGATAATCTGCGTACGCGCAAAATGCTTATTGTGAATGCTTGCCCTATGTGTCTATTGGATGCGAAGTCGGTTAATCATCTTCTACTTCATTATCAGTTTTCTTATCAGATTTGGATGCATTTCTTCCAAAGTTTAAGAATCAGCTTTTGCCTTCCTCTTTCGTGGGCCGATCTTTTTAATGAAGAGGTGTTGGTGTCAGGTAGTCCTTTCGACGCAAGTTGTGGAAGGTGACTATGTTGAGCATTGTGTGGTCTATATGGTTGGCTCGCAAGAATATGGTGTTTCATGGTAAGGTTTGCTCGGTTTTGTTTCTTCTGGATTTAATTAAGTTTCGGACAGCTTGGTGGTTGGTCGGGCCAACTCAGCTTCAGGATATTTCTATTTCAAATATATGTAGAGATTGGACTTCTGTCGACTCTTATATTCATAATTTAGGGGTTTCTCATCAAGTTTGTTGGAGTCCTCCTTCTGGCGGGCTTTTCAAACTGAATTTTGATGGTAGTTGCATGCGGGGATCTTGGTCTGGCTGGTTATGGAGGGATTATTCGTACCGACTCTGGGTCTTCTGTGTTTTCTTATGCTGAGTTCATTCCTCATGGGTCAGTTATTGAGGCAGAATTAGTGGCTTTATGGCGTGATATTTGGAGTTGGAGGAGAAAGGGACCCATGAGTGTTTCATTGAGGGTGATTCTCAAGTTATAGTGGAGGTTTTTGGATAAAATTGAAAGAATTCGGTATATTATTGATTCATTTGATTTCAAGATCGCTTGGATTCATCGTTTAGCTAATTCGGCTGCAGATGAGTTGGCTCGTCAACGATTATGTTTAGATTCCGAAGTTGTTTCTCATTTTTTGTAATGTGTTTTCGGGAGGCCTTTCTCAGCCTTTCTTTTTTGTTTCTGTAATTCTTTTCGGAATTAATGAAGTTATCTTTCCAAAAAAAAAGGGTGAGTGATTGGGTGTAGACCACATATGATTGGATGTATTGCATATCGACATGACAATGCTTAGGTCAATCAAGTCTACCCATCTACCTATTTATTAAGCAGATTGGGTCAAGTTAGTTTTGCCAGGTCTAGTAGCCAAACAGCCCAGAATGTTCTTTCTCATATTTCCCCACACACAATCTCATTCAAGGTTCCATTTGGCCGCTTGCCATTTGGGAGCAAAGAAAGATTTCTAATGTTTTTAGGAGACCTGTTTAGGGCCCACTTGATTCCAAGAATAATAAGAATAGAATGAATAGACTGCATGAACCTGGGCCTGGCCCAAGTGTAGTTTCATCCAGTTCATTGCATTCTATTCCCAATAGAGATGGAAGTAAATAGGAGATTAGAGTGAGGGTTCTCAACTTAATTTATTCCATCAATGTAATAGGCTGGCCAATGTAAGTCAAATTCTATTGAACCATTGAAGAATATACAATTCTTTTGGAAAAAAAATGTTAAATATACTCATTTGCAAAAAGCCTAGTTTGAAATGTCTGAGTATAGAATATCCCATTTTCTCAGCCCTTCCACATTCTCTCGCAATTTCTTCTAATCAGAATAAGAAAATATTCTATCATTTGCAAAGATACCCAGTCCATTCTTTGCTATTAATTCTTTTTCCTCCATGTCATCATTCATATTCTTTAGGCTCTCTGTCATGCATTTTAATTCTTTTGATCAAACTGTATGCCTAAACCCCAAAAATTATATTCTTCGAAAGAGTCAGTTTCTCCACATCCTTCAGAGCGACATCTCAGCAAACCCTCACTTATTTTCCTTCCTTCTCCAGTAACTCTCATAACCTCAGTTGTGATACCCCTACAAGTCCCACATCGACTAGATAGTGATGTGAGAGGGGGCTTATATGAGGGAAGCCCCCACTCCCTTGTGTGAGGCCTTTTGGGCCTGGCCATGTGGGCCAGGGCCCAGGAACAAAACCATGCAGGCCCGTGGAGTTCAAAGCGGACAATATCACACTCGGGAAGTCGGGGTCAGGGTCGTTACATCAGCTGCATTCCTAATACTGAAATTTCCAACCTAGATCAAATGAAACACTCACTAACGAAGTGCTCAATTAAGTCTGGAAAGAAACCCCTTTACACAAGAAATAAGGCCCTAAACTGTACCTCAACAATCAATTGTCATCCTGTAAAAGGGTTCTTTGTATCGTATAAAGAAACCCCTTCCAGTACATGAGAACCTGCTACTTAATTGCTAGATCCAGGAATCAGAAAAAATATTTCAATGTCAATGTACAGATCCAATACCTTATTTTGGAAAATTCACAAACATCAAATTTAAACATGTAAAAAGAATCCGCCAAGTTAACCGACCAAAAAAAATCCCATTTGCCTTTTTTTTTTTTGAAAGATAACTTCATTAATCACAAAAAGATACAAAGGGGAAGGTCACCAAAGAGGAAGACCCTCCAAAAGAAAAAACCGCCAAAAATTAAAAATCCAATTTCAAGGGCCAAAGAACCAGCCTGTCTCCTACAATAAATCTCATAGCAAAAATATTAACCCAAAAAGAAACACAACTCTACACAAGATATAGAGACATGCAGCTGACTACAAGCAACGCTAACACATTTTGAACATTTATCTCCATCCCTCCCAAGGTCAAATTTGGGTTATAAATCCAAGATAAGGCTCCTTGGTGAATGTTGTTTGCAGATGATGCAGTACTAATTGGCGAAGGTAGAAATCAACTAAATAGTGAGTTGGAAATGTGGAGAAAATATTTGAGGCAAAAGGCTTCAAAATTGGTAGGACATTGGATTGAATATATGGAGTGAAAGTTTAGTAGATATGAGCATACACAAGATGAACTAAATAAGATCGGAAATGACTTAGTACCGATTGGTAAGAAATTTTGATACTTACATATAACTAGAGCAAAATGGAGGATCTGATATGGATATAGCTAATAGTAGGCCTGTTCAAGGGCCGGGTTTGGGCCAGGCTTTGTCAAAAAATGCTCGAGCCCATTTATACCTACAAAAGCCCGAGCCTGTTGTTTAAAGCTCGTTTATTTTGCACCTGGCACTGTTTTTATTTTTTTAAATATTGTTTTGCAATTTGAAAATCTAACGATACAAATTGAAAGTATTTTTTTAAAGAGCTACCACCAATTAAAATTTCAGTCTAAAACTCAACTTCTAGCCACTTGATCTTGATAGTTAAATTTGGCAGACGTCCTTCAACGCTTAGTGATTTTGACTGTTAAAATCGAATGGCTAAAAATTGATTTTTGAAATGAAATTTTAACATATGGCAATTTTTTAAGTTTAATTTCAATTTGTACAATTAAACTTTCAATTTACAAAGAAAAAAATAAAAACAGTACCAGATACAACCTTATGATATATGTATATAATATATAAAAAAAATAAACTGACCTAAAAGCCAACAAGCCTCGACGGGCTTTAAGTAAATGCCCGAACACAGCCCATCGGACAAAAATCTTGTTCAAGTCTGTTTATTTAAGTCAGCCTCAGGACCAATTCAGACAAATGAACACCCATAGCTAATAGGATGGCCCGTAGTGTAGGCTACCTAGTAAAGTGTCATGTGATTGAAGAGCTCCATGACTATCAAGAGGTGTGTTTCTATAAGAGAACGGTTAGACCTACAATGCTATATGAAGCTAAAAGTTGAGCGATGAAGGAATTATAGATAGATGAACTAATGGTGACGGTAATTCGTATGTAAAGATGGATATGTGGTGTGACAAGAAAAGATATGGTTAGAAGTGAGTGCATTAGAGAACCTAAAAGTAAAAGTTTCCCTGACAAAAGAAAAGATTAGGTAATGTCTTTAGGATGGTTTGGCCACATATTTAGAAACCAAAAACAGCATCTATACAAAGGAGTCAAAGAAATACAAGTAAAAGGTGCTAGGAGAAGAGGGGCACAAGTTAAACATGTAGAACGAGGTTTAAGACACAATGTGATAGAACATGGGATGACAATTGAACATGATTGTCAATAAGGTCGAGTGGAGGAGAACGCAAAAACCAACCCCGAGTAGACAAAGGCTTCAATGTGATTATAGTGATTTTAGACATTTCTAGTTTGGCAGGGAATGAAATTTTATCCTTGATAACAAAGCCAGGGTTACATAGATCACTACATCGTAGATCACGGAACGTGGTTCGCAATTCACAATGTCTATAATGGAATCCAAACACAAGGACCCACATTTATTTAAGATCTTTAATACAATACCTCAACTTCTTTGGGTGTGGGGGTGGGGGTGGGGGTGGAGGGGAGGAGTAGGATTTCAAGCAATCGCAACTTGAGACCAAAGTCGCACAAAGAGAATAATAAAAAAACAACTATTGAACTTTCTATATATTTCAAAACTTAGTTTCCACAAATAAATAAATTATTTATATCTTACCCGAGAAGACAACCGTTCCTCAAACAGAAAGAATCCAGCAAGACCTGAAGATAAGAAGTTGGTGGCAAAGTTTGTTACTGTAGCTTGTAGAGATGGGAGAGCTTTCAGGCTGTTGACATAGCAACCCCACATTGTTATGTTGAAGAATATAACCAGGCCACATTTTATTAACTGCAAGATAATAAAATACTGTTTTAATGTCTTCATCTCGAAAGAGTAACTTGACTGCTATAACATCACCTATTTAGGAATGGTAATGGCATCTGGTGATTCACACTTTTTGGGGTCTGCTAAGTTATGCCAGTCTATACATAAGAAATTTGAGAACTTGGAAGATTAGCACTCAAACAATACCCTCATAGTACTAGAAACCTTGCTAATTTGGTAAGTTCTAGGGCCACTTATCCTAGAGTTCAGAAAGGTTTTCTCATTGATAATTTGAAATTTACCCTAAATATATCAGTTCAGATTCACATAGCCAAACAGACATTGTGTTTATCTAAATTTAGTACCCAGGCTCGGCCACAAATGGCAGCAGCCACACCAAAAACTTAATAACTCAGCAAACCCTACACACAAAGAATCTATTAGATTTATAGCAAAACAGAACTCAGAATCAAATACATTCATAGGAAACCAGGAATCAATCATCTACATGCATGAATTGTTTGTAATTTCTTCCATAGTTCATAGCTCCAAAGCTCTACAATGTCAAGATGCTAGTCATTAGAAGTTCAAAAGAATGATAAGATGGGCCACATGTGGAGCACGAACAGAATAAACACAGTGAATGTAATAAGATTTTTAGTAGCTTCATGAGCAACTGAAGTGGACTCACAAATCACACGAACTGAGTTTAAGAACTTGCAATTATTTGCACCATAACCAACATGTACATTTAATTTTCATAGATAAATATGCCTAGCAGGGTTGATAATAAATGACCCAACCAAATATGTGGGGACATCCGCACTCACTAAACGGATCAATCAGCTTAAACACAATATGTAAGAACACTTGTAGCGGCTTCATGAGCTAACTATGCCCATTTGGTTTGATATTGTCATATTGAAAACAATACTACCCCTTGTAGCTGGTGAAGCTGTAACCCCACCAATGAATAGATATCCTCTATACACTGGTGCACACATGGAGGAACTGTGAGCAATCCAATGTGAAATCTTCAAATCAACCACTGAGGGGTATTTTTGTTATTTTATATAGTGTAAAGACAGTAACATTTTATCAAATGAAGAAAATACGTGTAGGTCATTTGGAGTCCTCCATTGGACTACACAGGGTTCCCAGTGTACACCACTATATGGAGGATACTTATGCTGGAAGATCTCTCAAGTGTCACTTTTTCAAATGGTACTCTGGCAGATCTCTCAAGTTTATTAGATGATTAGGTAAAATTATTTTAATCAGTAAATATTTAAATCATAAATGGCCTATGATTAATAAGATGTTTCGAGTTCCGACTAATTCTAAGGTACACTAGTGCATATGAACCAGTGAGCAAAAGTGCCCACAATAGATGTAAGAGACACGACGCTTGCAGGTACCTTTGTGTATCTATGGGATTAGTCTCGCCTCCAAGTAAAGTGGGGATACCCATGTCGGAAAAAAAAACTAATGAAAAGCCATTGTATTAACTTGGAATCAAGAGACTATAAAATTGGAATTATTTTAAAAACTCTATGGAATGGCGGTAGGGCTGTGAAGCAAAGGACACCAAACAGATAGAGAGAGAGAAAGTTTCCCCACTCATCCAATCATCTCATTCACCCTTTATTCTTATGATCCCCCACAAAATTCACTAAAATGTGTGGGATTCGGTAGCTGTTTAAGGGGCAGTCACGCTAAGAAAGTCTATTGGCAGAAGTCCTCGATTCAATTGCAAAAACAGAAATTGGTAAAGAAGGTGCCAAAATCTAAAGATCGCAGACTCAATTTTAGAAAATCATAATGAAATTGGAAAGAAAGAGGATCATTGGTGCGATCAAAAACAACGAAACGAGAACTGGTCTTCCTTCCATAGTTCTCCCAAAAACACCCAAAGATTGATCGGGTTGTTCGTAATGAGAAAGATGGAGGGTCGAAAAGAGGGAAAAGTAGAACGACCTGAGAAGAAAAAAGCTTAGCAGAGACGGCAGCAAGAGCGGCATTTAGACCAGCTGAGATCGCCCAGGCGTACCCTCTTTGCTTCCCGCGCTCCATTCAACTCTTTCTTGCCAGATTTCACTGCACTCGCCAAACATCAAATTATGCCTTGAGAAGAGAATTTAAACCAACAATAACATCATCAATCAATAATAAAAATTATAATAATAATAAAACAATGGATAATTAACTTTCAAAAATAATAATTGACACGGGCACTACTATTTTGCTTTTCTACTTTCCAGTTTTAAAATTAGTGAGAGGAAAAATAATATCTTTATTTAAATCTCATTATTCTCTCTCTTTTTTTCTCGTTGCTTATCTCATGTCCATTAATCTTCCATGCATGTGAGAATCTCTCCATAGACATATAATTCTATAAGAAGTGGACTTTTGGTAAAAGTAAAAATCAAAACACTCAATTTTTTAGGCGAGTTCATAGCCATAACTTCAATCTTTTACTCTCGTAGCTAAATCAAGAGAAATTTTTAGTTAAAGATTTCCAATCTTTTACTTAATCTAAAAAAGTATTATAATTTTTATATTTAAAAAACTTCAAAATATTTATAAATATTTGAAAAAGTTCCTCTTGTCCAAATTTAGTACTACATATGTTGCATTAATTTAGTTATATTTTTCAATTTTCTCGTACAAAATAAAACTATAGTTCTAAATTTGGATGCATTTTGATAGTTTAGTCATTTGATTTTTCAAGATTGATTATTAGTTTAATGGCCTTTAATTATATAGTTAAAACTAATAATCAAACTTGAAAAAACCAATCTGAGTGGAGAGTTTTTTTCCAGCTATTGTTCAGGGACTTCCAATTCTGGCAAATATATTTGGTTTTCATATTTACAAAATTGAAATTGCAACCCATTGGCAAGTTTGATAATTTCAAGCTTACTAGAAACTCATATTTTGACAATCTGTGGGCTAAGATTTGCACAGGTGGTTTCATTCAAAAAAAATTCCCAATTAGAGTCATCTTCCTAGGTTGAGTAATATGAGGAGAACATTTCTGATATTAAGTAATTCCCTCCCCTGTGTATTTGATACTGAAGAGAATCGTCGTCGTCATCGTCGTCATCAAAGCCTCAACAATCTCATCAATATGATGTCAGTTTTTCGAGTTCTCCTTCTCTATTTACCCCTATTAAAACTGATGTATTATGTCACGGTGCTATCTATCATGTCTTTCTTTATTTTGACTCTAGGGAGCAATTCACCGTAATTCCTTTCCTCCTCTTAAGGGGTTGAGCATTGTCAATTACATATCCTTGAAAGTTGGTTGTGTTTGGGATGTATTTCTTATGCTATTTTCTACAGCAATCTTACCAAGGTCTAGTTGGTGTTGGTTCAACCTAATTAGCTCTATCTCTTCTGCGCCTTTTATCAATCTCCATATGCTGTCCCATTAATCTGTCCCATTAATCTTTTACAGACTTTTAGGAAGGGAATGCAAACTTTCTTTTGCTCAAAGTCATTAGTTTATCAAATTAACTGATATGGAACTTATTACTTCACACGCCCTCACGTGTGGCTGCACGTGGAAACTTCAGGCCAGTGTCAACCCTAAAATACCCTGAAATTTCAGGAGCCCTAGGCAAATTCTTAAGATGGGGCCTACTGCAATTAGTATTCCTTTTTTATTTTCTAATTTTTTGGACCTATTTTTTGGGACCTTAGGCGACGGCTTACTTTGCCTATAGCAAGGGCCAGCATTGCTTCAGACTTACCCTCACATATAGCTGGACTCTATAGTTACACGTAAAACTTGCACTAAGACCATGTTAAAAAACATTACTTGCTAACATTCTTGAAATAATACGTAGTCTCAAAATCATTTAGAAATCTTTAATCCACCACCATCCATGCTGATGCATGATTGTATTCTTTTATTATCTTTAAATTCTTCTAGCATTTATTAGTGACTTTGTTTGATAAAAGTTGTCATTTGTTTCCATGATTCGTCATGGCTCATGTCTCAAATCGAGCTTACTAAAATTTGTTGCATTCTCTACCTTCAAATTCTATATTTTATTTTTTAAATTTAACAATCTCACCCTCTTGTAGAGAAAAGTTTTGTTGAAATTAGTCTAAAATTTAATAAGACAAAAACAAATATAAAAATATATATTTAGTGCAAATAAGACTAGGAATGATGACCTTATTAAAATAAAAAATAACTTAGTCACATACACTAAATAAGTATAACAGTTAGAAAACATTTATAGAATAAAATGGTGATTTTATTTGGATAACTGGATAAAGCACTTTAAAAAGAAAAAAAAATTAACTACATAACCCAAAAAGTGCTAAAGACAGAGCATTTATCCGTTTGCCATGTCTATTAGCTTTGTAGATTGTGGTTCATATTGCAACTTTCTCTAGCCAATAACAGCATGTTCTCCTATCATTGCAGATCTGCAGGCCTTAGCATTATACCTGTTGCCTTTTGTTTTTCCTCCACCACAAGCATGACCAAGTGCACTTTTGGGAAGAAACTCTTGATTGGACCATGTTTTAGTACAAATGGATCTTAGGCTCCTATTTTCCTTAATAAAGGGTATTATATTTTTCTGCTCGCAATTGATAAAGACACTCTTATTATATATATTTTTTTATAATAAAAGAGATTAGTGTACTGAACGAGACAAAATAAATATCTCTTGCGGTTAAAAACCCCATGTATACATCAATCCCCTTTAAATTATTTTGATACTTTATTATCATAAGATAGTACAAAGAGGTAAAAAAAAATTAACTTACTATGGTAAGAATGTGATGCAAATAAATTTTATATATGAAAAAAGATGTCTCCCATGTTTGCTAAAACTATTTGATCTAAGAAAGCATGTGTTAGATCATACATTTCAATTTAACAATAAATTAAGGCTGGCCATTTAGACACCCATCTTTCTGCCACCAGACACCGATTTTCAGTTTTTGACTCGAAATTACGATTATGCCCTTCTGCTCGAAATCATAAGATAATAAGATACTTTATTATCATAAGATAGTACAAAGAGGTAAAAAAAAAAAAAATTAGCTTACTATGGTAAGAATGTGATGCAAATAAATTTTATATATGAAAAAAGATGTCTCCCATGATTGCTAAAACTATTTGATCTAAGAAAACACGTGTTAGATCATACATTTCAATTTAACAATAAATTAAGGCTGGCCATTTAGACACCGCATATTTCTGCCACCAGACACCGATTTTCAGTTTTTCACTGGAAATTACGATTCTACCCTTCCGCTCGAAATCAATCGATCGATTCTGGAACGCCATTTCGCTTCGATCGATCGATCTAAGGCGTATACGATCAATCGATCGATCCGACAGTTCATTTTCGAATCGATCGATTGATCATAACACGAGATTCAATCGATCGCACGGTTCCATGGGATCGTGCGATCGATTTTAACTGAGAGATCGACATTTTGACAGTCGACCTCTCCTCTCAAGATCGATCGTACGATCCCAGTGATCAATCGATCGATTGTGACCCATTAAAAGATCGATCGCACGATCATATAGAATCGTGCGATTGATTTTAACTGAGAGGTCGACAGTTTGACAGTCGACCTCTCCTATCAAGATCGATCGCACGATTATATGGAATCGATCGATCGATTGTTTGTTTAGGGCAAGATCGATCGCACGATCACATAGAATCGTGCGATCGATTGTGACCCATTCAAAGATCCATCGATCGATCCCAGATAATCGTGCGATCGATTTTAACTGAGAGGTCGACAGTTTGATAGTCGACCTCTCCTATAAAGATCGTTCGTACTATTCTATGGGATCGATCGATCATTGTTTGTTTAGGGCAAGATCGATCGACCGATTTATGTAATCGTGCGATCGATCGCAAACTTATATATAAAACTGATCGATTTTTCCCCCTTTCCCCGCGATTGAAACCCTCGAAACCGAAGACCCTTTCTCTTTTTCTTCTCCAATCGATCGATCGACTCTTTCCCCTTCACCAAATCGACCGCACGATTCTCGAAATTGATCTATCGATCTTCCCTCTCCCCTCTTCCAACCGATCGATTTTGCTCTCTCCGGATACCCTTTCTCTTCGTCTTCTCCGATTTCTTCTTCTCCAATCGATTCTCCTTTATAGCCCTCCTTCCACATGGCATCCAAAGGGTCTACATCGAGAGGGAGAAAGACGAAGGTGTAGGCTTCATCTAGAGGGAAGAGAGCGAGATTGACGGAGACACCTATGGGACGGAGACCTTCGACCCGAACCACTTCAACTCTTTGGAAGCGGCCACATTCTACCAAGAGGATTTATACTCTCGGCCGATGATTAATGGTAAAATCATTGACCTTAGTTTTTTTTCAGCATTTGAATTAATAATCCATGAGTATATTGACAGACTTGGATGAGGAGATTTTTTTGGAATAAGAGAAGATTTTTATCCAAAATTAGTAAAGAAATTTTATGCAAATATGTCGGAAGACCAGGCGAGACACTCCATAAAATCCAAAGTTAGGAGGACAGAAATTGAAATTTCAACTTCGGCACTGGACAAAATGTTTCACTTTCCCAGTGCCACTATTTCGAAGTATGAACCAAATTCATGGCCACCGATGTTGTTGGATTCATTCCCTCGGATGCCATGACCCAATTGTGTGGGCGAAGTGATGGTGTCAAAGGATATAAGCTCGGGCTTATGGAGCTAACCCTAGAAGCCTGAATTATATATTACATTATTAGGAAGAATATTTTACCTAGAAAAGGGCTTAGTAATCAGGTGTCGTATTTTGATAGTTTCCTGATATGGTGCATTTTGAATAACAAGCAAATTGATATATCCTTCATCATAATAAAACACATGGTTGCATCTCGTAAGATTAGAAAATGTAGCCTTCAATATGGTTTATTTCTATCTTACTTGTTTCGACAAGAAGGAATCACCTTCCCCTCCGAAGAGAAAATAGCTTTGAAAAAAATCGATATATTCGATGCGTCTACTTTGAGCAAGATGGGATTCAAACTTGACAATGCATGTTGGGTTCCTAAAGTAGAACATGGTCCTATTGAGGTTGAGGCACCTGAGGAGGAGGGTGACAGACCTGAAGTTGGGGGTCTGAGGCACCTGAAATTCAGGGGGTAAAGGCACCTGAAGTTGGGAGGACAGAAGCACATGATACAGGATTCAATACTATATTAATTCTTGACATCATAGAAAAACTGAATGAAAAAATTGATGTGAAATTTGCTTAGTTTGAAGGAAGGCTCATGGGGAGGCTTGAAGGAATGGTTGATGAAAAAATGGCTGAAATGGAAGAAAGACTGATTGGAAGGCTTATAGGAATGGTTGACGAAAAATTGGCTGAGATGGAAGGGAGGATGAATGCCAAAATTAATAAGAAAAATGGTGAGTTGGTTGGAATGACGATAAGAAGGCTGAATAATTTGGAGAATCAAGTGGTAGATGTAATGAGAAACTCTGTTCTTTTATTTCAAAAAAGGAGGAGTAAAAACACATCTTGGACGCGATTTGTCAAACGGGACTGTCAGATGTTTCATAGCGGAGAAGATGATAAATCAATCATGGGAGATTGCCTCTTCGTCCACTGTCACGAGTGAGGCTCGCCAGACTGACATCACTCAGCCTCGTCCGACTGGCCCCATTCAGCCTATTCCATCTTGCCCCATTCAGCCTCTTCCGTCTGACCCCAGTCAGCCTCGTCCGACAGGCCCCATTCAGCCTCGTCCTACATGCCCCACTTGTCAGGTGCGTTCGACTGGCCCCATGCAGAGTGCGACTGGGCGTCGTCCATTGGCATCAGCACCTCCTTCATCTGCACCAGCACATCCTTCATCGGCACCAGCACCTCCTGATACTGCATCTGCCCCAGCTTCTACATCTGCACCTGCTTCTACATCTGTCCCAGCTCCTGCCTGCGAATAGCAGTTATATTTTAAATTTTTGTAATTTTCAAATTTTGATGTTCATATATAAATGTTATAAATTTTGAATGAATATGGTGCATGGTTTCTTTTTATGACATCGTTTGTCAATCTCGATTGAACACAGTGAATGGTTTCTTTTTATGAACTATTTCGTCTATTTGAATGAACATGGTGAATGGTTTGTTTGTAAACAACTGAATGAACATGGGACCCTTTTATCTGTCAGTAAATATGGGAGCATTGAATGGTCTGTCACTAAATATGGGACCCTTGAGTGGTCTGACACTAAATATGGGTTTCATGGATTATCGCTAAACATGACACCTTTGAGTGATGGTCTCTCACTAAATATGGGACCTTAGAGTGGATTGTCGCTAAACATGAGACATTTGAGTGGTCCGTTAACAAGTATGAGACCTTAGAAATCAGATGGCCTGATTCCACCAATGCTGTAATTCGCCAGGATCTCTAAGATCACCAGAGGTATATGTTGAATCGTCATAGAAGTCATAAGAACCAGTTGGCTGTGGAAAAAGGAGTACGTGTTAGTATTTTTTACCTTATTCTATATGAATGAAAATGTAAATATGTATCTAATGTAAAAGAAATTTACTTCGGATAATTGAGACAAACTCGTTCCTTGCGATTCAAGGTAATAATCGTGAGGTTGAGGCAAAGCATTTAAATCTACACTGCAAGATGCCTATGCAGCACTTCTATTCGGACATGTTCTCTTCGTATGAACAATATTTTTGCATAACCCACATCTTCTTCCAGTCAATTGATTCTCTACAATCTCAAATGTTGCTTGCAATTCAGGGTAATAATCGTGAGGTTGAGGCAAAGCATTTAAATCTACACTGCAAGATGCCTATGCAGCACTTCTATTCGGACATGTTCTCTTCGTATGACTAATATTTTTTCATAACTCACATCTTCTTCCAGTTAATTGATTCTCTACAATCTCAAATGCGGAATGATCTTGTCTTGTAGAAGTTTGACCCTTTGAATTCTTTGAATCTGGATGACGTCCTCTGTTGTACTGCATAATAGGTTGGCTGATATGCATCTCATCACTGGTAAGATCTTGGATGTGATCTTGGAGCTCCTCTTGATCAAATGTAAACATGTTTCCATATATTTTTTTAATGTCTTCCCAGTATACATCTAATTCATCCCCAGGTCGATTCATTTCAATGTTCAAGTCGCCAAATGAAATCAAATTGATTCTCCATTGTGGATGGATCTGATCCAAATGTAACTTTTTCATCAATTGCATTCTGTAAGCACAAGGTAAGCCCATGGAAGCTGTAAACTCATGTGTATAATTGGGTAAAAATGACATGTTTATGAGTATAACATATTGCTTGTAAACCTTAGACAATGCAAATTGTGATACTCTGCCGTTCACTTCATCAAAGAAAGGAATCGAAACAGTAAGAGCAAACCGGATTTTTTCATCCTCCGTTTAAACCTTGAAATCTTGAAACTGATTTTCAATTGTATGGGATATCTTCCTTCGGACAACATATGGATCGCTAGTGGACTTAGCTATATATCGTTTTAACACTGAATGTGCACCATCAACCCTTGAAGTTGCTGCATTTTGAAAATGTACACTCCAACCGATCCATGCCTTAACGAATTGCTTCTTATGTGGGATTCATGTCCTTCTAATATAATTCATTGCATCCGAATAATCTCGAAAATCTTGTTTCAATGCCTCAAACGCTTCATTAAATGCAACTTCGGATGGAGACTCGATCAAGTCATTCCATTGGGTAAAAAATGCATTCCATTCTTCCACTTTATTGAAAAGAGGTTTAGAATGAGTAAGAATATTCTTGTTGATGTGCCAAATACACAAGATATGTACAGCATTAGGGAAATCTAAATCAATGACATTCTTCAACCCCAAATCTCTATTGGTCAAAAAAACTTGTCGATTATAATCGACTCTTAATACCTTCTTGAACATCTGTAACGCCCATACGTAATCTTCAATTTTTTCATTCCTCATAAATGCAAAGCATGAGTAGAAATTCTTGTTGAAACTTATGATACCAACGATATTAAGCAATTACATATGATATATGTTGGTTTTGTAAGTGCAATTCATGAGAAAATACATTATTATAGCTCTTCGTAAGTACAACTGACAGTGGATGTACAAAAAAAAAGATGAGATAAATGACCTTGACTGTCATAGTTGAGAAAATATTGGTAACCACTTTCTTGAAGACTTCTAACAAGGCTTCAATTGAAGTACGACTTCTAAGTTACTCTTTTCGAACTGAAGACAAAAAATTGTACAAATCAGTATATGATACTCCAATCTCTGGATTCTCATTTCGAAGAGTCGTCATAATTTGCCTGGGTGGTACATTGTTGTTATGCATTTCAATGATCATTCTCTTCTCTTCATCTGAAAAACACTTTTTACTAGGATGACCTACTACTACACTCGTGAGATCATTATTGTGCTCCACATCTTTTATAGTCAACTTCCATGACCCATCAACAATTTGTTTCCCTCTCACTTCAAATAGACAATTAACAAGGCAAGAATATGCTTTCTTCTTCCTCTCATTATCTTTCAAATTAACTGTATTACGATATGTACCACCTCTATCACAACCAAGAATAACTATATTGCTTCTATTGTATGACCTCTTAATGGTAGCTATAAATCCTTACCCAATGGAAACCTCCTTAACATAGTTCACTAAATCACCACAACTTGAAAAACATATCTCAACAAACTCATTGTCAACAATATCATTTTCAACAAATATGGATAAAACTCCCTCACAATCCATAGTACTATTTTCAAAGAAATTTTGAGAATCTTGGATTTGAGAAAAAGTTACATTTGATACCGGTTCGGAGATTGAGAGATACCTTCGAATCAATATATGAGATTTGAGAGAGTATCTTCAAATAGTGGAGTGGTTCGTTTTGAAAAGGGATTTGGGGTTTGAGAGAAAATAGTTTAGAAAGGAGTTTGAGAGTGAGGAGTTTAAATGAGAGGGGTGTATTTTGGGCTTTGAGGGAGAAGATTTCGAAATCGGGGTTGAGGGCGTACGGTTTCGAAAGAGGCGAAATGGAAAGGAAGAATGAAAGGGAAGAGGGCGCGATTGAACTTATACTCAGTTTCGCGTGGAAGATCGATCGCACGATTCTATGTGATCGTGCAATCGATTTTTGAATGGATCACAATCGATCGATTGATCACTGGGATCGTGCAATCGATTTTAAGAGGAGAGGTCGACTGTCAAAATATCGACCTCTCAGTTAAAATCGATCGCACGATCCCATGGAACCATGCGATCGTTTGAATCTCATATTATAATCAATCAATCGTATACGCCTCAGATTGATCAATCGGTCGATTTCGAGCGGAAGGGCAGAATCATAATTTCCAGTCAAAAACTGAAAATCGGTGTCTAATAGTAGAAAGATGCAATGTCTAAATGGCTAGCCTAAATTAATTCATATTGTCGCACTATAAATGCTCTACACCTTGTGCATCTAAATTCTATAGTATTTTCTAAAGCGAGATATATAGCCACCAAGAAAATCTTTTCTTACACACTTATTTTCCAAAAATTGAAGGAAATATAATTTTGTCATTTTACTTAAAAACATCACATCCTCCTCCGAATGAGCGATCCACCGAATAAAAAACTTCTTTCGAACGAATACAAAAATTCATTTGAACAAAGTAGATTGTGAAGCGAAATTTTCAAACAAAATCATTTCTCAACCGATTTCTATTAAAAAGGTATCAAAATTCATGTGCTCTAAATTTCATAAACTCCGAGACTAATTTTAAATGAAAAAAATATAATTTTAAATTTCAAAAATTTTATCCAAAGAACTAAATAACTTTTTCTTCGTTCAAAAGAAATAGTGTGTGGAGTGAAATTTTCAAACGATATCATTTCTCTTAGGTGAAAATAATATAGTTTTAACCTTAAAAAATAGTACCTAAAAAATTAAGAGATAAAGTTCATTGATTCTTTTGATAAAATTTTTTAATCTCTAAATTATACAATTTTTACTTAAAATCAGTCACAAAATTCATAAAATTGATACTTAATTTGTAAAAATTAATCAAAAAAACTTCAATTAAAAAATCCTCTTCACAGTCCACTTTAAGATGTGACATTTTCAAGTGAGCAAAAAGATAATTTCATCAAAAAGAAAGGCATTTTTCATCCACTTCAAAAAAAATGAATGTATAGAAAAAGATTCCCCATAAGAAGGGCAAAAAAACCCCCTAATTTTTATAATTTTAAAGAAACCCTCATTAACTTTTATGAAAATTTTAAAGACTCCTTAACCAAGTTCACTAATAATTAATTGAAGGGTGTACATAATAGATGTGAAAAGTAAAAATAAGTGGTAAAAGGCTTGAAATGGAGTCAGAAAATAAATAAATGGTAAGGTACAAATTTCCATTTATACACATAATTTTCATACAAAAAATTTAGCTCTTTCATGAAGAGAAATTAGTTGGTAGATGCTTTCTTTTAATAGTAGTCCAAAAATGGAAGGTGGACGATGACTAAATCAGTCCAGATTTATAGTGTGACCAAGGCCAAGCCCATTATTAATATTTCTCAATTCACGCCATTTTATACTCAGGTAATCAACTGTCCGTCTCTCCTAACCCGACTAACAATGGCACCAACGCACGCTATAATTTTAGAAAAAAAGGGCCAAAATCCAAATATTTTGTTCATGTATATATACATGGATAAAAAAAACCAAAAACGTTATAAAGAAAATGCGATTTCACAACACCATCCCCCTTCCCATCCAACTGGGATGTTACCGTCAAATAAAAACACACAATTCATAGGGCCAATTAATTCAAATACCACCTTCTCAAGAAAACAATTCTTTTCTTTATTTCACCTTCACCCACTGAAATGAAATTAAGCATGAAGAACAATTTAAACAAGTGAGAAGCAGCAGCCAAGGGTAAAAATATACTTGGTGTTTGAAGCAGCCAAACACGCCCAAATTTCAAACCCAAGAAAAACAAAAACAAAAAATTGCCCCCAAATCGATTGCGAAAAACAAGGCATTAAACGTCTACAAACGATGTAGAGCCAAAGTAAAAGGCAATTAAAAAAGCAAAATCATGAAAGGTCCCAATACGGTGTCCCAATATCTTACTAAAAGAGATCTATAAAAACCAAAGGACGTACATTTTAAACAAAAGATAAGAAGGGAACCAAAATGCTCATCACAATCTTCACATGATTACCCATCACACAATTCCAATAGCAGTCCGTGAAATTGTACAAATTCCCACCAAAGTACGACCAACACAAACAATAATAATAACAATACAAAAAGGGAAGGAGAAAGATTCAAGTTAAAACAACACAAACTCCATTGAAGCAGAAGCAAAGAAATAGAACACCTGATTCAACCTAAAAAACGGAGTCTTAGTCCATTCATCACTTGCCCAGTCGACAAAAAACAAAATATTTCACTACCCATCACCACAATCGTAGTGGAGAATGGGCAAAACACAAGCAGTATATCATATACAGACCCAAATTATCACTACTTGAAGACCCAATTACGAATAGAACGGGAAAGAACCCAAAATAAACTTGACCCAAAAAAATCTAAGCGCGTTCTCCACGAATGCGCCTGGCAAGCTGAATGTCTTTGGGCATGATAGTCACCCTCTTCGCATGAATTGCACAGAGATTGGTGTCTTCAAAGAGACCAACAAGGTATGCCTCTGCAGCCTCTTGAAGGGCAAGAACAGCATGGCTCTGGAAACGGAGATCAGTCTGCAGACAGGAAATACACCCGGATCAACCCAAACTGAGTTCTTTCAAATACCCATGAAATCCAACAAAATAGAAGGGTAAGTCACTGTACCTTGAAATCCTGAGCAATTTCACGAACAAGACGCTGGAAGGGAAGCTTGCGGATCAAAAGCTCTGTGCTCTTCTGGTATTTACGGATTTCTCTGTAATTCAAGAAGAAACAAATTGAGAATCAACCAGAGTCGAAAGAAAATTTACTCCAAACAGGGAAAAGGAATAATCATACCTAAGCGCCACAGTTCCAGGGCGGTAACGATGAGGTTTCTTGACACCACCAGTCGTTGGTGCAGACTTCCTGGCAGCCTTCAAAAGAGAAATTTCCATCTCAGGTCGAGGGAAAAGATAAAGAGAACCACCATCGATGAAACATAGAAAACCAATGCCCTAATTGGATCTAGAAACAACTATTTACAAAGCATTTCCATGCTACCAAAGAAAGCACAAGCAAAAAGTGAAGAGCTTTTGCAGAATAAAGCCAAAAGAAGAAAGAAAACAGAACCGAAGCCCAAATATGGTTTAACATATTTCATTAGATGGCATGAATTACCCAGAAACCATGAAATATGTGGAGATTTAGAAAAAAGAAGGTCGAACGAAAGGTAAACATACCTTGGTAGCGAGTTGCTTCCTGGGGGCCTTGCCACCGGTGGATTTGCGAGCGGTCTGCTTCGTACGAGCCATTTCTTTGCCTCAACAGTAATATCACTGCAAAAACAAATCACAGAACCATCCTCTTCAGAGATCAGAACCGAAGGAATAAACAAATAACAAATGGAAAAAACTACAAGGAAAAAAAGAAAGCAAGAAAAATTCTTCTTCAGATCTTACCTCGAGAAGAAGAATTACGATTCGAATCGATTAGAGGAAGAAAACAACGATTCCAAGCGAGAAGAAATCACGTGAAAGATGAAAATTGGAATTGCGTGCCCTTATATAGAAGAGATTGAAGTCGGTTAGGGTTTGGAAAAGGGCAGAGAGAAGAGATGGGAAATTCAAATCCGGTTACGCCAGAAAAAGCACAAGATCCGTGTGCTCTGTATCTTGACTTCCTATTGGCTGAAATTCAAATGACGAGGATCGATGACCTGGTTGTGTTTCTTCTGTGTGTGCTTTCTCAAAGGGCATAGCAGGTCAAACGCGTCGAATTCGGATCGTGGGTACGATATGGATCGGATTGAGGACCAGTGAGTAGCCACCCTCGTGTGGGGACCACTTTTTATAGTGTAAGACAGAATTCAAACTCCGACATTTGACTTGAAAAAGCCAAATTCAATTTGATTTCAATCTCCTCATAAATTAAAATCATTGAGTTCACTCGAATATATTTAATAAATAAATATTAGCAAAATAAATAAATAAACAAGTCAAACAAACTAATTGTTTTAAGAAAATTATAAATATGTTTTAATTTAATTAAATTTGAATTACAATATAAATTATTGAAGATTACTCGGGATTATTCAAATCTCACTTAATCAATTACAATTTATAATATAAAAATTATGGATGCACCTAATATCACTTCAATTCAAGCATTTTAATCTTTATTTTTTAAATATAAAGCTAATTATATTATTAATTTTTATTTCAACAATAAATATTAATTGAATAATTTTTTAATATAATAATATTGGATAATTCAAAGAAAAGGTTGTGTGTTATACAAAATAAATAAATTGTATTTCGTCAAATATTCATTAGAAAGATCAAATTTATTTACAATTTACATTCAACAACATCGTTGATCATCTAATTAAGAAATATAAATAATTTCACTATTAAATAGGGTAGACCAAGTTGAAATTGTTACTATCTAATCTAGAATTTAGAAATCACTTACGGAAATTAGACTTTTGAATTCGTGAGAATGACGACTCACATTTGGGAGTGTGTTGGGAACCTCTGGACAAAAAAAACTTGAGAAAAAATTGGAATTTCTCTTGATCTTAAGAACTCGAGCCACTCTTTGAGGACTCAAACGAGCTATCAAAGAAAAAAAATGTTATGGTCGAGAAAATCTGGGATTTCAACTCTAAGTCCTGAAGGTTTGAAATAATCCCGCAAACTACTTCTCAAGGGTTCGAGCTTGTCCCAAGGGCTCGGGTCAGAGAGCAGATTTGATAAACAAAGAAGCTGGAAGCATCCTCACACTCGAGGAGTAAGTCTTGAGGTCTCGACGGAAGTCCTTGACACTGTGCACGAGATTGGATATTTAAACACCAGCTGACCCAAAATCTGATTGACTTACCTTCTTCCAACCCTTTCCAGCTTCGTGAGACTCTCCCTTCAGCTGAGCCAGAGCCCTCTTCCTCCCTCAAATCCCTACTTGCATAAGTTTGGATTGGAGTGAGCTTCCTTCCAAAGCCTCTGTGTTGGTGCTTCTCTCCCTCTCAATGAATTTGCTACTCTTCCACTTCCTTTCCTCTCTAAATGTATATTTAGCTTGAGAACTAAGTGCAATAGAGGTTAAAACAACAATGGAACTTCGGATTGAAAATGTAATCAAAGAAATGGAGGAAAACCGTGGTTTGGGGTATGCATGAAACAAGGGTTGAACTCAAATCAAGTTGGGGCCCCTTGGAGGTGAGGTGAAAATCTGAAAAATGTTGATTGAGGCATTAGGGTGAATAGAAATTGGGGGAAATGGCGAAATGGGAGCTATGCATGGTCAAGACTTGGGATTTTGGCATGAGTAAGTTTGGATTTACCCAATGCATGTAGCAAGGTTTGGGCCAATTTGGGTAAAATGTTAGCTCAAGTTAGAAGGTTGATAAAATTAGGTAAAATATGGGATTTGACTTCGATTGATGAATGCTCTTCAGAAGGGTTCCACATTGAGGAGAATTTAGGGGGTTTTCACCTTGTCTTGTGAATTAAGCCTAATTGGGCCCAATTGAGAATTTTGCACATGATTGTACGTTGTTTATGTGTGATTAAAGCCAAACTCTCCCAATTTCGGAATTGATCAACTCGAAGATCACTCAGAAGCTAGCTAGAAGCCAAGATGGAGAATGTTATGTACTTGGAATGGTTAATTCTATGAAAATGGTTGAAAATTCTTATGATTGTGTCACGCCCCGAACCCGTACGTAGGCTCAGAACGAGACTAATTTTTTTTTTTTTAAACCTTAACGCAATGAGTCACTAACTCCTTAACATACTACCAATGTGAGTCTAATAAGTACATGAAATATCCGTATCTTAAATATTCCTAAACATATTCAACAAAATAATCCGAACTATTTTCACTCAAACACATGGAAGCAATATATTGAGCACACCAACACACAAATATATTAAATGGAAATACCGAACTTACAGACATAGGTTTTTATGCTACAAGAGGCATATTTATTATAAAAAAAATAGAGTAGTTCATAGATTAATTTTGTTTCCTTGAGCAGGAAACTACGAGAAACAACCGAGTTTGATTCTCAACGAGGTACCATGGGTTCCTCCATTCCTCATTCTAATTCATATCCTGCAATGTAAGGGACATGAGCAAATAGCACAGTGGGGAGAGCTCACCATAAAATCCAACATACAATATTCGTGAAATAGATAACAGTGCATGTTCCCTAAACGAAATGCAGTTAATCCACTTAACTCATTTTCATCATAACATCCAACATAATATGAACCCATAAATAATGCATGTTTCATGAATGCAATGCGATAAATCCACTTAACCCATTTTCACCCTACGATCACTTTGTAAGGTGTTTTATCAAATTTTTTTTACCGGGGTCAGCCCCCATTTAGCAACTTAAAAGTGAATAAGGTCTCCACGACCCGGTCTACTAGCCCATCCAACACCAACGGTTGATGACGGTCGACCACGGCTTCCTAACACGTCCAACCCAACGGTTCACAAACGGTTTTCAGCCTAACATCACAAGGTCTCCATGACCCGGTCTACTAGCCCATCCAACATCAACGGTTGATGGCGGTCAACCTCAGCCTACTAACACGTCCAACCCAACGGTTCACAAATGGTGTTCGGCTAATCTCAGCAATTATAGCTCAATGGCCAATGTCATATTTTCAAATTTATTATCTTTCACAAATTTAACTTATAAACATAATTCTCACATACAAATGTCAAATGCATGATGATGCATGATTTTCATTGCCCTTCTTACACAAGAACTTATTCTGAGAGAATCACCAAATTCCAGTCTTACCCTTCGGTCTATCAACTACCAATACAAGAAATCAATAAAATAATCAATGTCACACAAACATATAAAACTAGTTTTAATAACACGAATGCCTTCACCCAGTTTTTACCTAACAATTCCAAGACACACTCCATAGGTCCATATGCGTTATAGGCTACAAGTCATCGACTCCCCGACACCAATTTAACGCCTACGTTCTAAACAGTTAGAACATTTACATCTCTTACATGTATGCAGTGTCAGATCTCGTATTCTGGACCTATACAGTCTTTTCCATCTTTAAATGACCATTGGTCCCATTCCAGTCTGGTGTTAGTGGGTATAACACAATGCAAATGTTGGTTCGAGTCTTCTCACCTCTATCCGCAGAGATTGTCACACAAATCTGTAAGAATAAAATAATAATATAAATTTCACAACATTCATTGATTATCTACCCGATCCCATGCATTTCCAACAAAAAACATGATAAGTGTAATGAGTCTCCTAATTCTTTCTACTCCATTAGATTAAGTCAGCAGTTAGTTGTCAGCCAGCCAAAACATCACATCAAAATAAAAATATAAAGTACTCAGTGCCCCGTCTCGTATTGTTTTCCAGTTAAGGAGACAATTGAGACGGTGCCCAGAGGGTACAAAGACAGTAAAGTAAATAAATACTCAGTGCCCAACCCCTTTTACCATCGAGCGGCGTTTTCGTAGGGCTACTGATGGTCACCGAGCGGCGTTTCCACTGCGCTACTAATGGGGGATTCCGACCCAGATGGTACAATGCGAGAAATGTAAATAAAGTACTCAGTGCCCCACTTCAAGACTATCGGGTGACTAAGCACCTCATCTGATGGTATCATCGAGCGACTAAGCGCCACTACTGATGATCCACAGGGTGACTAAGCACCTCCTCAAATGGTATCATCGAGCGACTAAGCGCCACTACTGATGATCCACAGGGTGACTAAGCACCTCCTCAAATGGTATCATCTAGCGACTAAGCGCCACTACTGATGATCCACTAAGTGACTAAGTGCCACCTCAAATGATATCATCGAAAGACTAACGCCACTGCGGATGATAGTTTGGCCCAGAGGTTACAGTAATAAAATTTAAACACAAAAGGTGGAAAAGTAAATAAGCAATAGTCAACTAGGGTTAATCTTTTCTCCGATTTTATTTAGGGTTGAAAAACTGAATTTAAATGTAAAATAAAACTGATTTTAAAAAGTATAATTTAAAATCCAGTGTGAAGCCTATTTTTCTTTCTCTTTTGAAAAAAATCGATTTTAAATCCCATAACTACCCCTTTCTACTTCTAACTTACTTTATAATTAATATAAATGAAACAAAAATAATTTTGATACCTTGGGTGAAAAATTATGCCAAAGTTTGACTGCTTTTGAAAATTCCGACCCAAACGCAGGAAAATTGAACGTCTAAGGCTACTGGACGTTGAAAGAAGAAAGAGGAAGAAAGAGAAAGGAAGAGAGTAGCACTCTGTTTTTTTTTTCCCTCTCGAAATCCTCCTCTGCTGCTCTTTTGAACAAATGAAAAGAAGAAGAGAGGGAGCGACGGGAAAAAAAGACCGTGGGTCTTTAGTTTTTTTTTTCTCTTCTCTGCTATCCTCTCCACTTCATTCGTTTAAATAGGAAATAGCAGTAGGTTGGGAGCCTTCCACGTTAGCTATTCTCAGGATAGGTTTCAGACTTATCTTGATGTTATTATTTTATTATTATTCTCTTTTTAACAATACCACTTATGTCCTTTATTTAATTTAAATATTTTAGGGTCTTACTAAGTTAATCTAAATTAATAAACATAGTATTAAGTTTTGGAGAGAAAATTAAGTCAAGAACTCAGTGTTTTAATCGAAAAACACAATTTTTACAAAATTCTCTAATTTTGAAGAATTTCTCTGAGAAAATCTAATTTTACAATTAGATAGATTAAATTAGACTGATAAAAATATTCTAAAGTTTCAAAGTGTTTTGGAGTAAAAAACCACTCCATCTAAATAAAACAGTATTCAACGGTTCACGTTTCTCAATGAAAAATAAGTATTTAAAATTTAATCTTTTGGAAATCTGAAGATACAAAAAGGCTCAGTTATATTATAGATCGAGTACTGAGACTCTCTCTATATTTTTAGGACTTTGTCTCCTATATAAAATTGGAGTTTTGCCACCTAAGAAAATAAAGGTAGAAAAAATAGGTAGAATTAGGTTGAGATTAGTATTCTGTTAAGTCCAGAATTTAAAAATAATACATAATCTAAAATTTGGGGTTGAAACTAGATTAAATGACTTAGTTTCCAGAGCAACCAACTTTTAACCCTAAAATAATATGCTTTTGTGGCAGATTTGATTTCGTTGGTACCCTTTGCATTCGTTCGGTACGCTTTGCAGCCGTTTGGCACTTTTTCTCCTCCATTTGCAGCCACATATTGGAGGATTTGGTTTATTGATTTGATTTCTTGTTTTCTCTGGAGTTTGTAGCATTCTCGCACTTTAGCCTTTTGTTGGCTTTGGAATTAACATTTGAAGTGGCATTAGTATTAGCGCCATTGGCATTGGCAATCGTGTTTGGACAGTAAGTGGAAGGAGGGAGAGTTGGAGTATGTTCAGCATCGATTTTATAACTTGCAGCACACGTGCAATATTGGTTCAGTTTTGGTTGGCTTCGTCGGCACATCTTTACCATTGATTTGCTTCCGCTCAACTAGATGGCGTCAGTCGACACATGATTTATCTCGTTATTAATTTTTTGTTTTGTTCAAAAATTGTAAACTCAAAGTGATGAACCACTTGAGTTTAAGAGGGAATGTTGAATATATTAGAATTAGGATTCTAGTTTTGGTTAATCTCTATTAAGAGATGTATTTGAGTTAAAATTAGATTAGAAGTATAATAGCCCTAGGGTCGACTAGAGACTATATATAGTTGTGTAATACTCCTTATTAAATATAGTTTTCTGTTTCTAAGAGTGATAATTAACTCACCCATAAATCGAATGAATACTCGTGATTTGGAATAGAATATGAATGATTGGGTTTGGACTTATTTAAAAGGGGTGAAGTGGGGCCAAATACCACACAGCCCAAGAGGTCAAACTGTGCCACATCTGGGGAAAGATTGGAATGGCAAGAAATGCATTGTAAATGCGAAGATAAGTCGTGTTTATATTTTCCTCGGAGCAGTCCCCAATTCAAACCATGATT
Organism: Chimonanthus praecox; assembly: GCA_022113865.1. Taxonomy (NCBI): domain Eukaryota; kingdom Viridiplantae; phylum Streptophyta; class Magnoliopsida; order Laurales; family Calycanthaceae; genus Chimonanthus; species Chimonanthus praecox. The sequence continues at coordinate 48,884,685 of CM039093.1, read as the reverse complement.
TGAATGAATGATTCCCCAGATGAACTACGGTTAATCTGATCCTCTTTGTAGTACATATGCAGCTGAGAGCGTAATGTTCAAACCCGATCAACACCACTCATATTATCTAGATCATACCTCTACTAACGGATGCGATGATATGTGTAAACCATGCTTATGTTTCGTACTCATGCCATTACTTGTATGTGTTGGCCTGGTGACGTGTCAACATGGAAGTTGGTAGACATGCATTTATGAGTACATGCATGGTAAGGTGCTAGCATCAATGCATTGTACATATACAAAAGGTTAGAGGGGACTATTAAGTAAGTGAGTCTCTCGATATGGACCCGTTGGTACCAGTGCTTGAGGACCCCATAAGTGTAGTTCGGAGTGGCTATGAAGCCTTGGGAGTCTAGAGATGATGATACTGATGAATGTGAGCTTCCCCCACTTAGACCCATTGATGCTAAGACAGGTGGAGTCCATGAGTGAAGCCTGGGTGGCTAAGGGGACCATGGGAAACCTCAAGATCGACATATGGGACTGTGGCATTGATATTTCTGCCTATGCCACGAGGGATACCATGTATGAGCAGGCCACTTACGTGTTGTATAGTGGTTGGGTAAACCTCACGCGGAGACCCGATTACATTGGCAGTCGTGGTTAGGCCACTTGGGATACCGAGTGTGAGTAGGCCCCTCATGTGTTGTATAGTGGTGGGGTAAATCTGTCACGCCCCGACCCGATTGTGGGCCCGGAACACGACTAATTTCTTTTTTATTATAATCTCCACATACATTACACTAGAATTGGGATGGATCCCCAAGACAACATTTAAGCCTATAACAACAAAATGCCACGCATGCTCTTCGCACGTGAACTCAAACATGTACTATATCTATCCATATACAAACAAATATTTCTATTATACCATCAGTGTTATAAACGAAAACAATGATAGCATAATACATGCTTAGATTAAAGTACCACAGGCGGTACTGAAATCAACAAAACACCAATGGTCTGATAATAGGTATAATAAAACGTATTTTTCCATCATTGGAAAATACGATCATCTGCAAAAGCTTTCTCATCCTAAGGCAACGATAGAGGTTCCTCCTCCTCAGGTGTTAAACCTGAAATGTAAGGGACGTGAGCTTTCTAGTCCAGTGAAGAGAACTTAAATAGCATTTTAACATAATATCACAGGTTAGATAATGCGGTCAACTTTGCAAATATCATAATAACAGTAATGGTCTACTCTACCATTAGTATCATGATCATCTTACTCAAATCACAAGTGGTTTCGTATAACATATTTATCAACTTAACACATATGGTCTCATATACCATATCTCCAAATTACCACCACTGCACATCACTATCACACACACGAAACACTACAATGGCTGTCCAAATGCATTAAGTCCCGACACGGTCAAAATATGACATCTTGTAAGAGCTTAAATAACTTCACTGGTCCGACCTCATCAGCCAATAATAACTGACCTAACGGTTTGACCACACCGGCCAATATCAGCCAATGGTCCGACCACGACGGCCAACATTTCCTCAAGCAAACACAGTGGTGAAGTGCTTTCCATGTTTGATATTATTGCATCAATATTCACATATTGCTTAATCTATTTAGCTTACATCAGAATGGATATCAGAGCTTCGGAGTCATTTGAGACTCATAATTCGATCAAGGGATAGTGTCACGCCCCTACCCGATATGTGGGCTCGGAATGAGACTAAATTTTTTTTATTTAAACAAAAAAACTAATCCCAAAACTCAACATGTCCATGGCCTTGAGTCTCCCTAAACCCATGAAAAAACCACATGTGTTCATAAAATCTAAACTATCACATAAGGTACTTATATTCACATAACAGTTCACACAATAATTATACACATATAAGTCTGGATCCTACAACTGGTAAACTTAGATAATAATTACATATTAAACTATCTAAGTAAATTCTACTCCAAAACAACTTATTGGAATTCAAAGATTCCACAGCTTAGACCATTGCAGGGGGACTTCAGCGGCCTCCAGACGTTGTCCTTCATTGAGGTACACATGAACTTCTAGCCAGTAAAGAGAACTTGAAATATCATAGATATAGCATGTGCTAGAGAATTAAAGTCTACAATACAGTTAAAATAAATAACAGAACATGTGGCAATTGTTCTTTTCTTTCAATTCCTAATGTGTATCAATGTTTTTTTTTACTCACTGGGGTATCCCACTCAACCCCCTGAGGTATCTTACTCAACCTCGAATGCATTAAGTCAAAGCAGACATAATGCAGCATCTTGCAAGAGTTCGATCTACTTAACAAGTGTGTGAGTATATATGTTTAACATACCCCATAAACAAAATTTCATATACATGGAAAAATACACAATTACCATTCACAGGTATAAAATTCAAGCTTATCAACCCAGACTAATCATATTCTCAACTCCTGCATAACCACGTTAGCATAGGGACATTCATAGATATAGACAGATAATCACCTGCATATTCCAATCATAACATATATCATGTATATATAAACATTACATAAAACATATACACATTCACATTCAAATAAGACATAGTTGAGTCTCCTCACCTTGATCGACGAAGCTACGTGAGTTTTTCGATTTGCGTGAACGAGAGAGAACCGATCCAACTGTTTCAATTGGATAATTGACGGAGTTAAACATTATTTATTGACCTAAATTTACCCGACTGATGACTTGATAGGTCCGACTGACAAAGCATAGTTCCGTCAAAGTAAACTTTTGGAACAAATAAAGAGAAAAGTCATAAAATTTTAATAACTCTTTTAACATTTCACCATCTAAAAATAAGATAGTCAATCTCAATACATAAATAATTTAAACAATAAATACATTAAAGGCCTAATTTACTAAGTTTAAAAATATAAGCACTTTAACTAATTATTAAAATAATTTTATTTAATCAACTTAAACCACATCTTGAAATCCACTTTAAGCTAAATCATAGCTTAAAAATGCAACATGAATGTCTTAGCACAAAAAAAAATCACTTCTCAAGGTGTTACTTAAAAATTAAAAGAAAAGGGGCATTTTCCCTTAATTCTAAAAAATCTAAAAATGAAGCTCAAAATCAACCCATTTCACAAAAAGAACAGTCCTCAAGTTCCTAAATTTTGAAATAGATGAATTTTCATACCTTATTTACGAAAATCCACTAAGAAATAGCGTAGTTTTGAAAACCCCAACAAACGCGGGAAAAGCTTGAAAGAGTTGGTTGCTCGACGTTGGAGGAAGAAGAAGCAAAATGAGAGAAAAAAAAATGAAAAAGAAAGAGGAACCGTTGGGGAGGAAGAGAAAGGCCCTCCTCTTGTTTTTATTTTTATTTTTAAAGTAAAAAAATGAAAAGAAAGTTTTTTATAGAAAGTTTCCTTTTCTTCCATATTTTCAAGGTGAAATTTGAAGCCTAAAACTTGACCGTTTTTCGAAAGGGTTGGTTTCGGAGTTTCTAAAATTTCGAATAAATAAGTTTTGATACCTTGTTTGCCCAAATCCACTGAGAAACGAGGAAGTTTGAAAGCCCTTGAAAACTTATGCACAGTAGCCGCATCCGCTCGATGCAGAAGAAAAAGAAGAACAGTGAAACGAAGAAAAAGAAAATGAAAAAAAAGAAGGAATAGGAAACTAAAAATTTCTCTCATCTCCTCTCCTTCGTAAAGAGTCGAAGGAATGGCGAGAAATGGCCTTCCATCACCTATTCTACGACTAGAGGGATAGATCGGAGGATGGTGCTACAGTAAGTAATGCACAATGCATTACTAAAAAAAATAAAACTGTATAATTGGTATAGTTTTAAATAATAAAATCTCTTTTAAAACTTCAAATTTATTTTTTAAGCACTATGTATTTTTAAAATTTCTCAAATTGAATATCCGGACTAATTATAATAACCTGATAAAAATACTTTAAGACTTCAAGGTCTTTTGACACTTCCAAATGCTTAAAACACTGTGTTTTACAAATAAAGGGTATCCCTCAGCTGTGTTGAAAACACACTTCCAGAAGTCCAAACGACAAACCGTAAAAACCGTTGAACTCCAAATTCAAAACTAAACAAATGTGTGAAATTTGAAAACTTAGATCTTTCAAATGACTATTTAACAAAAATAGGTGACTTTGATGCCTCAGCCGGAGAAAAATCCGGATAATATCAACTTCACCACAACACTCAACGAGTTGGATCCACAGATCCCGAATTAGGATCGAGTCAAACTTTGACTCAAAACATAACCCACCTGTTAATCTCTCAGATTAACAGTTCACTAATCAAAATTAATGGCTAATTAATACATAATTAAGTACTAATCAATGTTAGGGTATTACAGATAGTTATGGCAAGGCGATACAATCTTCATAGTTGACAAGCCAGGAATGGTGATTGGTTCTCTTCCAGTCAGAGTCGTCATGTAAGATGCGCTCCAATGGATGGTAGAGCCAAATTTTTTAGAGACCACAACAGGAAGATAGAGTAGCTATTCGAGTCATGTGCTCATTTACAGAGAGAGATTGCGGCTCTACGTAAGCAAACAAGCCAATACCCTCTAAGTTCGCCATCAATGAGGTCCAGGTACTCCAAATACTCATCTTTTGATGAAAGTTTCTACTATCGCAATCATAGGGCAACACATGCAGTCAGACAGTTTTAGATGAGGCAACAAAACGTTTGTTTTGCCGATAAAGAATAAACGACTGCACTTATTGAAACAAGTGAGGAAGAGGTCGATGATTTCATGGAGACCGATACCATGAGTGTGTAACTCTTGGAGGAAGTACAGGAACACCCAGTTCATTGTGATGAACCTCGAGTAGATGACATGCAACATAGTGGCACAAAGGCTGAGGCCACCGCTGAGTTTTGTTGGGGATTAGGGATTAATTAAATGCAAGCAAACAATCACACAATCACACGACACAATATTTACGTGGTTCGGCTAGAACGCTTACGTCCACGGAGCGAGATCAAATCTACTATATAGAGAAACAAGTACAGGGGATTACAAGGTCTCTCCCTCTCAGATCTCCATGTCTCTCACTCTCTCTCTAATACCTCACTCTGTGTTTTACACAAGAATACAATAACATATATAAGAAGAGGAACTTAAACAAAGGCTTAAGTCACCATACTGGGCCTAAGCCCAGTAGGCCCATAAGTGGGAATGGCCCATAACAATCTCCCCCTCCAACCCCAAGAGGAGGAGAACACTCTGACATGGATGTCATCTTCTGTAGAGGCCAGATGCCCCTACACAGAACTCAAACTTGTTCTTTGTAAGAACTTTGGTGAACTCATCTACTAGATTGTGGTCTGTATGAATCTTCTTTACACTGATTTGTTTCTCATCAATAGCCGCTCTCAACCAATGATATCTCAAATCAATGTGCTTCGTTCTTAAGTGATACATGGCATTCTTACTCAAGTCGATGACGCTCTCACTGTCACAATACACTGTGTAATCCTCCTGTTTGATGCCTATTTCCCGAAAGAATCCCTTTTGCCAAACCATCTATTTCCCAGCTTCTATAGTAGCAATGTATTCTGTCTCTCCGTAGAAAGTGCTACACATTTCTGTAACTTGGATTGCCAACTGACGGCTCCTCTAGCAAATGTGAAAATATAACCAGAAGTGGACTTGCGACCATCAAGGTCACCAACCATATCTGCATCTGTGTAGCCGGTAATAAAATGGTCTCCACCAAACATGATGCCCATACTCGATCTACCTCGTAAGTATCTAAAGATCCATCTCACTGCCTCCCAATGATCATGTCCTGGGTCTGACATAAATCTGCTCACCAATTCAACTGCATGTGCTATATCAGGTCTCGTGCAAACCATCGCGTACATGAGACTACCAACTGCTGACTGATATAGAATCTGACTCATCGTGTCTTTATCTGTCTCTGATGAAGGACAACATTCCTTACTCAGCTTGAAGTGAGCGGCGAGAGGAGTGCTAACGGAGTTGCAATCCCTCATGCCGAATCGCTCCAAGACCTTCTCAATGTATTTCTTTTGAGACAGGATAATCTTCTTTTTCTTTCTATCTCTGTCAATCTCCATACCCAAAATCTGTCTAGCAGGGCCAAGATCTTTCATGTCAAACGCCTTTGACAGGTCTGCCTTCAACAACTTGATCAATTCAGAACTCTTTCCAAATATCAACATGTCGTCCACATTTAATAACAGGATGATGAATTGATCACCCTTGAATTCTTGATAATAAACACATGAGTCACCTTGTGATATCTTGACCCATGACCCAGAAGCCAGGCCCTATATTGGTTGATCCAAGTGAAACTGGGCCCTGTCGGACGGGCCAGCAGAGTGGGCTGGTCGGATCCGACAGCCCAGCAGTGGGTAGGAGTTGTGGAAAGTCCCACATCCGAAGTTGAGGAGTTTGAGAGGGGGTTTAGAAGTAGCCTTGCTCCCTCAAACCAGCAAGACGCGTTTTGGACATGGACTTGGGCGGGTCCGATCCAAAAATCGTGCGGGCTCGCTCATGTGCACTTGTGTGCGCGTATGGGCCCAAAGCGAACAGTATCTTGTTGGGCCAAGCCCTTTTTATGGGCCGAGCTATTACAAATGCTATCAGAGTTCCGGGTTCTATACTCGTACTGTGTGGGCTTACTGCCTTCCACTTGGTTCATTGGGTCGAGCTGAAGGCGGCTTTGGGCTTTAGGGGGGTGGATTGTGATATCTTGACCCATAAGCCAGAAGCCAGGACCTAGATTGGCTGATCCAAGTGAAACTGGGCCCTGTCGAACGGGCCAGCAGAGTAGGCCGGTCGGATCCGACAGCCCAGCAGTGGGTGGGACTTGTGGAAAGTCCCACATCGGAAGTTGAGAAGTTTGAGAGGGGGTTTATAAGTATCCTTGCTCCCTCAAACCAGCAAGACGCTTTTTGGAGTCGGACTTGGGTCGGGACCGATTCAAAAATCTTGCGGGCTCGCGGGTGTGCACGTGTATGCTCGTGTGGGCCCAAACCGGACAATATCTTGTTGGGCCGAGCCCCAAGCCATTTTTATGGGCCAGGCTGTTACACACCTGAACTATGTTTGTATCCTTTTCCTGTCATGAAAGAGTGAAACTTCTTCTACCATTGCCGCGGTGCTTGTTTCAATTCGTACAAGCTCTTCTTGAGTCGGCAAACAAGGTTCTCATTTCCCTTCAACTCAAACCCCTCGAGTTGTTTCATGTAGATTTCTTCGTCTAGGTCATCGTGAAGAAATGTTGTCTTCACGTCCATCTATTCAATCTCAAGATCTAGACGCGCGGCTAAGCCCATCATAACTCATATGGAGCTCATCTTCACCACTGGTGAGAATATCTCGTCGAAGTCCACTCCATTCTTCTGTCCAAAGCCCTTCACCACTAAACGGGCTTTATACTTCAGGACTTTGTCTCCATCCTTTTTCACCCAAAAGACTCATTTGTTCTGTATGGCTTTCCTCCCAACTGGTAGATCAACCAGTTCATATGTGTTGTTCTTCTTAAGAGACATCATATCTTCTACCATAGCTTTCCCCCAGTGAATTCTGTTTTTATAGCCTATAGCCTCTGAGTAACTCTCAAGCTTCCCCTCACTGGTCATCAACACATAATCGGAACTCGGGTATCTCCTGGATGGGTTGTGCTCTCTAACAGATCTCCTCGGAGGTATAACATCCTTCGATGTAGAAGTACTGGGGGGTGCTCCCCCTCGCTCGACTGTCTATCTCTGTCCTGATCATCCTCCACTGTGTCCTCAACTGTATCATGTACTGGCTCATTAACTGTCTCATCTGTAGACGTATCTGTCGGCCCACTAACACTGTCACTGTGACTACTAGAAGGAACATCTGACCCACTGTCGTGCGACAGACTGACTGGCAGTGCAGGTGAAGGATAAGGAGTTGTTGTTGACTGAGATGTGTCTGGAGTGGAGATGGGACCTTGATCTAGGTCACTGGAGTATGTGGGTTTATTGTTCTCATTGAAGAACTCATCTTCACGGAATACCACGTCTCGACTCCAGAACATTTTCTTCTGAGCTGGATCCCACAGTCTGTATCCGAACTCTGGATCACCATAACCAATAAATGCACACAATGTCGACTTTACAACCAATTTCTTCCTTGACATATCAGGGATGTGTGCATAGCAAACGTAGCCAAAAACTCTGAGATGCTTGTAGGTAACTTTTCTGCCTGTCCACAAACATTCTGCCACTTTACCATTTAGGGGAGCTGATGGTGAGCGTTGATGAGGTATACTGCTGTCCTCGCTACTTCCCTCCAAAATCTCTTGGGTAGATTTGCTTCATGAACGATGCAACGCATTCGCTCAACAATGGTGCGGTTTTAGCGCTCGATTACACCGTTATGCTGGGGAGTCCCTAGTACTATCAACTCATGTCGAATGTCATTTTTCTTGCAGAATTATTTAAACTCTCCTGATGTATACTCTCCACCATTGTCGGTCCTCAGACATTTCAGTTTTCTACCCGTCTCTCTCTCCACAGAGGCAACAAACTCACCGAAGAATGAGAAAGTCTGATCTTTGGATCTCATGAAGTAAATCCAGCACTTTCTCTTAGAATCATCGATGAAGGTAACGAAGTACTTGTTCTTACCCAATGACTCCACCTCTATCCGTCTACAAACGTCTGAGTATACTAGGTCTAACTTCCTGGCCTTTATGTAGCCCTTTAGATTGAAGGAAGCTCTTGTCTACTTGCCCATGATGCAATGCTCGCAACTATCTAGCCGGGTGCACTCAGTCCGTAGAATAAGGGCTTTCCTCTGAAGAATCTGCAGCCCTCTCTCAGTCAGATGTACAACTCTCCGGTGCCATAGAGAGAAAGTAGTCTCTCTCTGCACTGCGTGGATCTGGCCAGTGCAAACTGTGCCGGTCAAAACATACAGGTGATCTCTGATCACCCCTCGTGTCATGGTAAGCGACCCCTTGCTGATCTTACATCGGTCTCCGCCGAATGCACTGATGTATCCCTCTGCTCCGAGTACCCTCGCAAAAATGACGTTCAATCTCATGTCTGGCACATGTCTCACATCCTTCAAACTAATTTTACAGCCATGACTAGTCTTCATAGTAATGTTCCCAACTCCAGTGATAGGGGAACATGCAGAGTTGCCCATCCGAACAGTTCCAAACTCTCCGGATGTATATGTGGAGAAGAAACTCCTGTGAGGCATATAATGATAAGTGGCACCAGTGTCAATGACCCACTCAGATGAGGAGGGGGTAATGGACAGACTCTCCCTCTCACTGGTGGTCACTATGACAAGAGTACGCTGCTCCTGAGATGTTGCAGTCATGGTGTCTGAAGATGCTGGCTTTCGTTCCTGATATTGCACAGTCTGATTATTTTCTCTCTTCCACACCTTGCACTGATTCTTAAAGTGCCCTACTCTGCCACAATGAAAACAATTTCTGTTGTCTCTGCCTCTGCTCTGAGATCTGTTACCTCCACCGAGTCTGCTCTTGCTTCTATGGTCCTGGCGACCATAAGTTTTATGTCTTCTGCCCCTATCCTGTGACACATATGCTCCGGAAGAAGAAGATACGACGCCCTTTTCTTTCCGTCTCATTTCTTCATTCATCAATGACTCCTTGACTATTTCTAAGGATAGCTGGCCACCGGGTGCAGATCAGTTCAAGGTAAAAAAAAAAAATCTTGGTCTCCGGCGATCTGGCCGGGATTGGTGTTGCTGTTCCACTTCCGGCTGAAATCTTCTTCACTTCCGCTGCTGTTTGCAGCGCTTCTTGCCGCCGCTGCTGCTTTCTCTGTCTTCTCAGATCTGTGATCAGTCCGTTCATGGTAAAAAAAAAAAAAAAATTGCTTTGGTTTCCGGCTACTGGCCGATCCCTTTCCATGCGGCCGACACCTCTGTTCAGCGCTGCTGTTCTCAGATCTGACCGAGAAGACCCCTTTCCTCTGTTGTTTCCTTATGCAGAAAATGAAGATGCCACCCCTCTGAGTTTCTGCCGGCTGAAGAAAACTTGCAGCTTCTGTTCTCAGATCTGCAACCGCCTCTTCTCTGATTGCTTCAGATTTGCCAATCGGTCTTTTGCACGCCCTTCTTGCTGAACCGAGAAGAACCCTTTTTTTTTTTCGTGTCTCTGTAACAGATCTGGGTTTTCCGATGGAAACCCTTGGCCGTCGACGGGATCTCTGTTCCGATCTCAGATTCGCTCGGCGCTAGGATTTGGTCTCCGGCCGAATAGGCTTCTCATGTCTGCTCTACGATTTTCAAATCTGGCTGCTCGGAGATCTGACTTGCTACCGACTGCTCCTGCTCGGTCGTCTTCTTCTCCGATCGCCTCTACTCAGCGATTGGGTTTCTGGCTGGACCCCACGAAGATCTGGAAACCCCTCTCTATCTAGGGAAAATCGCTGGTTCTGTTACCACGGTTCTCAGGTTTCTCAAAATACCAGATCCGGATCTCTTTTCCTTTTTCGGGGCCGTGGCTGCGATGGTCTGGTGCCTCTCAGATGTTCCCGAATCTGCTGCTGCCATTCCACTGAGAAAACCCCTTTTCCGCCGACGCCTTCTTACTTTCCAAAGATCGATTTTTTTTTCCAGCAATGCAAACGACTGGGTTAGTAACCCCCTCGTCTGTTCGCTCTTGTGCCGATGCCGGCCTGAAGGTCGTTCTGGTGCCGTCTCTTGATCTGTGATTCGCTGATGCCGTCTGAATCCGATAACCTGGACCGAATCCGATAACTTTCGGCTCTGATATCATTTGTTGGGGATTAGGGGTTAATTAAGTGCAAAAAAACAATCATACGACACAATATTTACGTGGTTCGGCTAGAACGCTTACGTCCACGGAGCGAGATCAAATCTACTATGTAGAGAAACAAGTAAAGGGGATTACAAGGTCTCTCCCTCTCAGATCTCCCTGTCTCTCATTCTCTCTCTAATCCCTCACTCTGTGTTTTACACAGGAATACAATAACATATATAAGAAGAGGAACTTAAGCAAAGACTTAAGTCACCATACTGGGGCTAAGCCCAGTAGGCCCATAAGTGGGGTGGCCCACAACAAGTTTGTGTTTTGTAATGTTTATCCCATGGAGACATTAGGCGAGAAGAGACCTTATGTTGATCCAATGTGAGAATAACACATGAACCAATTGGCTATACCCAGTATCTCACCAATCCTAGCAATTCATGAAGCTACGGCAGATACAAGTGTAACAGATGGATGCATCCAACAATTTGAAGCAAGTTTCACACTAAAGCAGGAACTTGAGACACCCACATACCATCTTAAGCCACAGTCCAATGAGAAGCAACCGGAAGATGCTATAGACATAGGCGACAGAGAATGCTCAATACAAGTTCGTACACTTGGGATAGATGACAAGCATTTTGTGGACTCAAACTACATCATCCGACCATATGTTAATCCTACTTGGGAAGGTTATATGAGAAAGCCCTCCACACCTATGGTTCAATCACTTTTGATAGGTGCCAAGGCAACACCTTTTGATTCGACACCTCAAGAGAGAGATGCAACTTAGGTTACACAGTGCGATGTAATTTTATGGAGGCCGAGGATCAGGAGACCGCATTCGTCAGGCATTAAGCTCCTAAACTCGAGGACAAGTTTCTTCTGGGAGGGGAAGAATGATGTGGACATTTGTGGACATGATCAAAATTTTAATTTTGACATAGGTGAATTCATTAGCGAATTAGTAAGTTCGGGCCCCGAGTCGAAATATGAAAACTTTATTTTTTATCCATGAGGATCCTTGAGTAATTTGATAGTTTTGGGTCTGAGTTAGAAGATTTGGTGCATTGAGCCTTTTCATGGGCCATGGGCCCAAAGCCAAAAGCCCAACATGACATGCAATCACGTTGGAAGAACTGGTTTTGGAATCCTAATGTCCTAATTGGAATAGAAGACTTTGTTGGGACTCCTTAGGCCATTAGCAGCACCGATTGAAATTTGAATTATTTCATCAAAGGTCTAAGGCCCCAATAATGCAGCAACGTCTGGACACTTCAAGGCAGCACTGAGTCCTAATTGTTATAAGATTAGTAATTTTTATTTTTAGAGATTAAGTGATAGTAGTCAAATTAGATTAGGATTAGTGTTTCAGACTGTATAAACTTTGGCAATTTATATATTTCTATTTGTTTCTAATTCTAGTTTTAGGATGTCTAGATTTAAGAATGGTTATTTGAATCAAAGTCGTGTACAGATCCGGCTCTGGGCATAGGCGGTGTAGGCTGTCGCATAGGGCCTCCAGACAGAAAGGGCCCTCACACACTTAAATTCCTTAATATACCAGTCACAAAGAGGCCCTAAAAGCTCACTCCGCCTATAGCCCCTGAGATCTCCTAATATCTCAGGGTCGGCCCGGGTCGTGTATGGAGGGTCGGCTCCATATTCAGTGCGTAGTTTTTCCTATTTAAGAGTCGCATGTAGCCAGTCTTTGGCAGGAGATGATGGATTAATAAAAGCTTAGTTTATTTACCAGCAAACAGTGGTTTGTTTGTGAATTTGTTATGCAGTATTAGCGGACGTTTTTATTGGAATTCAAGCTAGATTCCAAGTCTAATTGTGAACAGAAGAGTTGCTCTTTGTCCTTCATTGATTGAAAAAGGTTCCACAGTTCGTTAGCAGCTGTTTACTGCAAAACTTTGCAGAATTTCCCATTGAAACCAGGCCAGTTTGGGAGGTCTTTTCCAATCGAGTTGGCATTCTTATCTTAAGCCAAGAGTTACACGAACCAGCCATGTCATCGTCGTGATTGTGGTTGTTCTTGCTAAGACCAGCAGACCCACAGGCTGCCACAGATAAGTGTAGGTGTATACAGGCACAGGGCGATCAGGTCACTGTAGTAAGGAACATTTAGTTCGGAAGAGGACTGTTACCTTCTTTGGTTTTTCCCCGAAGACCTTATTTGTTTATTTCATAATTCGATTAATTATCGAAACTTACGCTATATTGTGAGTGAGATATTGCTTAATCTATTTAGCCTACATTAGAATATATTAGCACTGTGTTAATGACCCATATTTATCAGTAGTGCAATAAATTCCCAATAAATTCAAGTTAAAAACAAGATAAATGGAAATATCGTAAAAAATCCTTGTAAATTATTGATAAATTTCTCATTAAAATTTTTATTTTGTTAATATTTTTATTTATTATTTTTTAAATGTTATATATTTCACAAGATTTTCGCATTAAAAATTCAAAAAATTGAAAACATCCTGACATTCTCAGTAAAACCCAAGGATTTGAAAATATACTGAGAACGCTATTGGTGACAATAGTGTCCACTGTCATTGTTTTTGTTTTTCTCAATAAGCTCAAGCAAACTATTAAAATAATGTTACTTCTAAACTCCTAATGGAAATGTTACTTCTAAACTCAATTTGCCAATTCAAAGAAGATGGGTCGAGGTCTCCATAATGATGAGGATCCATCTTCTTTGAATTAGCAAGTTCAGTTTAGAAGTAACATTTCCATTAGAGTTGCATTCAAAATAGAAATCTTGGAACAAAGAAATCCCCCTCATCACTCTTACAAATAAAGTATGCAGAATCCTTATTTAGCAAGTCCATGAGTTGCACAAGTCTGTTGCTAAGCCACTATTAAGGCTCCAAAAAACAGTGGACTCAAGATCTCAGCTGAGACGCCGATATCAGGCGATTTTTTTTTTTCTCTCTAATTTTTTTTTTTTACAAATCTCGGCCGCAAGGACGAGATCTTGGCCGTAAGGACAAGATATCTCGGGTGTTTTTTTGACCTCTGGTCGCTATTGAAGATCACCACTCCATGGTCTTAGCCCAAACTATTAATGAGCTGGACCGAAATGAGTACTTGCAACCTCATTGTAAGGTTACGTCGACTGGCCTCGCTTTCTCTCTGAAACACTCAAATAACAAAATCAATATAAACATGTGGCCCAAAAATCCGATGATCCAAGACTCAAGTAAGCAAATAATATTGCCTTGCTTAAGTTGGGCCGAACCCACTTACACCTGCAAGATGAAACCTCAAGACCAGACCTACATGCAACTTGCTATAGATCACATGTTAGTAGGGCTGAAATCGGGTTGGTACCCGAGATACTGATCCGAAATTCTTGATCCGACCCGAATTCTAAACTGACTCAAACCGAATTATGATTCGACCCTCATTTTGAACCTATTTTAGTTAAATTTTAGCTGGGTTAGGTTGAATCAAGTCGTGCTAATTTGAAAATTCTTTAACCCGACTCGATCTGAATTCCATTCAATTTTGGTACTCTCAATCCGACCCGAGTTTCACCCCTACATGTTAGTAACATTATGGGTAGCAATTTTAGGTCTGTTCAACTTATTTAATTGAAACTAACACTATTAAAATAAAATTTAGCAACATGACTCATTAGATAAATAGACTAAACCACCCATTCAATAAAAGAAATTAAACTTTAAAATAAATAAATTAATAAACATAACAAATAAACCAAGTCGACCAACTTTACCCAAACCCAACATGTATAGAGAAGGCAATAATTGATTTTTATTGGTTTGTAAATAGGTTATATATAAGTAGATTTGAATATATGGAAAATACATTATATAAAATTTGAACTTTAATTGATTGTTAATTAAAAAATAAATTATACAAATTATTGCTCAAATCCAAACTTTCAAGCCAAATTTGAACAACCATGTAATAGGCTCAACTCAAGCTGAATTATAACTTCAGCCTTGAGCAGTATCCTCTCCTACAGAATTTTTTTTATTTTCTTCAAAAAAATTAGAAAGATTGTAGAAAATCAAGAAAATTATGGGAATCATGGATATATGTATTTTTCCATTACGTATAAATATTCTTTTTAAATTATGAACTTGAGAATTTCAAATGAACTTAAAAAATTAATGAAAAATTACAAAACTAAATAAATTCTTGATCCCAATTATCTCCCTATTGGACTAATTCCCAATTCTCTTAATCACATGAAATTATCTCCAAATCTCTTCCAATATACAGCTAATCCCCAATTCTCTACCGTTAGACAACTAAGATAATTCTTAAATAAGATAATTTCTAAAGTTAATGTCAACATTGATTCACACATAAGGTAATTTCCATCATTTACTTTGACATCTTAAGGTAAAACAACTAAGAAATGTCCATTGCCATTAAGACTTTATCAAGCAAATTACCTTATCAGACAAATTAAATCTAAGACAGTACAAATTACACTATCTTAACATCAATGTTAATGTAAATGCAACATTTGATGAAATTTTGCCATAATTTGATCTCTATTCTCAGTTAAATTGTTTAAAATTTAATTAAAAATTAACAGAAATCATGCTTGGAAGTAGTAGTAATGGAGTAGCAAAAAGAAACATCATATCTATTAATTATAATTAACAGCAACAGCTAATTGTAATGGAAATTACACATCATATCATTAGAATGGAACTAGTTGTCGTTGTGTAATGGAAAGGCCATGATTAGCTGTGCAATGTAAATCAATGTAATGAATTAATGAAATCTTACATTTTAAGCCTAACATTCAAATCAAAACAATTTCATCCCTTTTTATTTACTGTCAAATTTATAAATACTGATTATCATTTGTAATTTCATATTTCATTATTTGTTATTTTCCTTTTGAAATCTTTATTTCAATTTTTTTAAATAAACATTCAAATATTGACCAATATCATATGTCCCCTATAGGCCCTTAAAAAATTAATATATATCGACAAATACAATACACATTAGTAACAGATAATGTCTACCAAACACTTTTTTTTAACACAAGATCAGGTCAAAACCAATAAAATTACACCCCTCTGGCCAGCTTATTAATGCTAAATGGTCAAATTTAGATCGAACAGACGAGAAGCATTTTAAGAAAGGCCTCTAATTTTTTTTTTAATTAATCATTTATCCATTAATTAGAGGCCTTTCTAGCCCAACGATTTCATTTTCTCCCCTTTTTGAGTGAGGCTGCTTTTAACCCTTTCTGTGTGAGGCTGCTCTTTCAATCGGTGATAGTTATATGAAAAAGGGGTAAAAGCAGCCACACTCAAAAAGGGGAGAAAATGAAATCGTAGGGCTCGAAAGGCCTCTAATTAATGGATAAATGATTAGCTGCAAGAAGACAAATGAATGTCACAAGAGTTTTTTTATCTGAAATCACTCTCAAATAGAGGGGTGAAACTTGGGTCAGATTTTAACCCAGCCAAGACGACCCAAAAATAAAAATGGGTTTGAGTTATGAATTTTTATATTTCATAAGGTCAGATTAAAAAAAAAAAAACCCAACTGAAATTTAAGTCAGGTCCTAATGAGAAAATTAAAACCAAACCATCATAACTCAACCCAATGCACCAAATTATTAAACAATTACATCAGATCTGTATATCAAGTCGAGTCAAGTTGAGTAATTCAAATAAACAATTCCAAGTCAGATTAGAATAGACAAGCTTCAACATGAATGGAATTGAATTTATTAAAATCTAATTCGCTTGCCCAAATTTCAGTCTTAATCAAATATGATAAATGTTGCCCACATCTCACCGTGCGCGGATAGTTCAGTTGTCTAAGCTATCGCATGACTGCAAAAATATATATAATAAAACTCACCAAGACATGAATTTCATAATATGAAATAAATCAGAGGAACCACTCAAACCTCCACAAAAATTATATATAAGGCACTCTCATACACTGCATAATAATCATCACCAAAAATATTATATTATCTCAATTATATTTCATTTCATCCACTCACGTTGCCACTTGTACTAAACTCAATGGCCAATGGTTTTCCACCAGTGTTCAACATATATGGGTCTACATTTTGACATCAGACTTAAGCTGAAAATATCACCCATACCCATCAAGGGTCCAAAATTCAGTGGGGACGAGATGCCACAGTCGGCCGATATCCCGGCGTCCTATACTGCCAAATTTTAGACCCCTCATACCCATACAAATGTTTAGTCTCATCAAGTAATCTTAGTCATCAGTTTGATAGTCTGTTTCAGTCATTGGGGAACAGAACATCTACAAAGACTTGTTACATGTTCTAAAAAGAACACAGTCGGTTCGAAGATTGGCCATTTTCTTCTCGGAGCACTGCATGATTAACTCAAGGGCTGCACTTAGTTAAGAGATAAATTTTATAATAATTTGTATCATGAAAACATATTACATATCCTGTTTGATAATCATAGTTAAAAAGATATAAGAAAAAAAGAATTTGACCCAAAAAAAAATCTTGTCTAATAACTGTAAACAGAAAAAATCAGATATATTACCAATTTTATGAAAATCAATACTTTTTAATAAATCTATATTCTAAAAAAATAAAATTAAACTTCAAATAATATCAATATCAAACAAATTTCTATAAATCATTTCCATAATTATAAATTTAAATTATTAAAAGCAAAAATATTACACTAATGATGATGAAAATTATATTTTTTGAGAATAAAAATTATAACAGATCTCCATCAATCCAACATTTTTTGAAACAAATGGGTGACCAAATGTTCATCAATCTAATGGCTAGAGTTGTGCTTCTAAGTAACCACATTGGCAATCCAACATTTTTTAAGCAAATGGGTGACCAAATGTTGACTACAATTGTCCTTCACACCAAATAAGCCAATAATCTGCCATCAAGCATGCAAGAAACTTGAAAAATAGAAAAAAACAGTTTCAAGAATTACAAAGATAATAAAAGAAAAACAGAAATACATATCCAAACTCATTTATAAAAAGTGAAAAATGAGAAATAACTTGAAATTAAAAATGGGAAATAGTATCATTCAAGATCACAAATTCCCAAGAAAGCAACAGAAGACAAAATTCAAATATAGTTCTAAAACTAAAAAAAAGTGACATGAGAAATGATTCATATCTAAAGCAAAACTGCCGTTGATCAGATAATTGTAGTCTGAATTTGGAGTCTACATGTATATTTTCCGAGAACAAAATTCATCACACCAACGGCATAAAGAATCATTAAACAATCAAAAAAATAGCCTGAAAAGAGTAAAAAAAGGGATAAAATGTAAAAAAAAATTGAAATGAGTAGGCTCAGAAGGATCCATTGGATTGTATAATCACAAGGGAACTGATCGTTCCCTCATAAAATAGGTAGATTCGATCATCACAGCCATCAAAAAAAAAAGCCAATCTACCTATCTACCTTATACATCAAAAGAAGGGAAAAAACCCAAGAAGAAAGATTGAAACACAAAAACAGATAGCCTCCATCACCACTACCATTTCTCTGCAATTCTTCTTCTCAGCAAAGGAGAGTCGTGGATGCTGCCGATTCGGCAAAGAGGAAAAGAGAAACATGGTAAGAAAGAGAGGGCGTTGGAGTCGGGAGAAAAGGATTGAAGGTACCATTACCCTGCAATCCAAAAGAAATGTGCAGACAAATACAAGAGAAGCAACACTTAAGTTCATCTCAAAGGCCTCAGACCGTCCTAGTAATTTTAATGTTTCAACATGATATAAGATCAAATACTTGAGCTCAGTCATTTTGTTTCTCATCATCGGCCATATCAAAAAAACCAAATACTAATAATAATAAACAAACAAACATGAAAGCCAATCACAAGTCATAGAACCAACACACCTGTGTGTTTTATTTGCACTAGCTTACTCCTATGCTACCTTGGATTGGCTAAATATTGTCAGAGACAGCATCAATCCAATAGAATTGCACAAACAAATACAAGAGAAACCACATTTATGTTCATCTCAAAGCCAATCACAAGTCACAGAAGTGACACACCTGTGTGTTTTATTTGCACTTGCTTACTCCTATGCTACCTTGGATTGGCTAAATATTGTCCAAGACAGGACCAATCCAATAGAATTGCACAAACAAATACAAGAGAACCCATATTTATGCTCATCACAAAGGCCTCAGACCGTCCTAGTAATTTTAATGTTTCAACATGATAAGCTCAAATACTTGAGCTCAGTCATTTTGTTTCTCATCATTGGCCATAACATAAAAATCAAATAACAATAATAATAATAAACAAACATGAAAGCCAATCACAAGTCACAGAAGCGACATGCATGTGCGTTTTATTTGCAATTGCTTACTCCTGTGCTACCTTCGATGAGTGGGTTACAACTCTCAATAGAATTGGAAATAACTCCATCAATGACGGGTAAAAAACAACTCAAGACAAGATGGAAAGCAAGTTTTTGAAATGGTTTGGTCACATCAAAACATCATACAGCCCTAGTGTATAATAGTAGGGTTAGCGTGACAGTCAAGGCGTCCATCTCAAGAAGTGGGGTCTTGAATTCGACTTGCTTACTTAGTTTGTGGGGATTTAGAGGCTTGCACGTGCCCAAGGACTAGTCGGGTTAAAATGGTTAAACTTGTCTCAAGGACCAGTCAGGTTAAAATAGTTGAAATTGTCTCAAGGACTAATTAGGTTAAAATTGTCCCATGTTCCAATTCAAATGAGATGCCTGCGCACCTCGTTCATAAAAAAAAAAAAAAATAGTGTAGTTTATTATAGAGTCCAATGGTGAAGTATAGCTTAAAAAGCTTACCAAAGTTTAACTTATAATAATAATATGTACATAGACACAACATCAAGTGTCAGATTTGAGAAGATCATCCTTGAATCAGACAGGGATAACTGTTTTCTTCACATTCTCATCATTCACAATGCTGACATGCTATAGAAAATCACACAAATTCATTTCCAGACAAATCAATAAGGGAACTAATCTATTAAGATCTCCAAAAATTGGATCTTGCTGAGACCATCTTTGTGGGATCAATTGAACACCCTTTTCTCTTACATCAATAGAATTGGAAAGAACTCCATCAACGACAGGTAATAAATAACTTAAGACAAGATGAAAGCAAGTGGTATGAAGTTGATTGGTATAAATTCAGATATGTAGATTGCAAAGTGACTAATAGTAGGTTCACATGATGGTCAAGGCACCCATCTCAATAAGTGGGGTGCACCCATCTCAATAAGATAAGTGGGGTCTTGGGTTAGACATGCTAGTGTCTAGGGATTTAGAGGCTTACACATGCCCCAAGACTATTCAGATTAAAATTGTCCAGATGAGACACTGCACACCTTGGTCATTAAAAACAAAAAACAGTGTAGATGGTGAAATAGAGCTTAAAAAGCTTACCAAAGTCTAACTTATAATAATAATATGTACATATAGACACAGCATCAAATGTCAGATTTGAGAAGATCATCCTTGAATCAGACAGGGATAACTGTTTTCTTCACATTCTCATCACTCACAATGCTGACATGTTGTAGAAAATCACACAAATTGTTTTCCTGAAAAATCAATAAGGGAACTAATTTATTAAAATCTTCTAAAATTTAATATTGCTGAGACCATCTTTGGGGGGTCAACTCAACACCATTTTCTCTTACATCCACTGTTCTTCTAGAATTGAATCAAAATCCAACTTGATCGAATAGCTACATTCACACATGAGACTGCACAAATAGAGGAATCAATAATGAACACACTAGCTAAAGACTTCAGAAATAAAACCCAAACCCCAAAACAACAAATGGATTGACAAGATTTGATATAAAAATATTACAGAAAAAAATACAAAAAAACTCCTGGCACAACTAAAGGATTGTTGAGGGCTATTTAATACAAAAACCACAAAATAATTAATCTCAAATAGGCTTCTCAGCTTACTTTAATAAACAAAATCAAAATACAACGCAAAAAGAAATGAAAAAGAAATTGCGGGTAAAGAAAAATTTAAGAAAAAAAAGAAAGATTAAAGAGGCATCAGCTCTTCCTATTCAAGTGAACATCATCATACCCCTTTAGTTCGATAGGCGTATTCACGTCCACAAAGCTCATCATTGCGCCTCATTTCAGAATGGATTTAAGAAGAATAAAAAAAAAAAAAACCTACTTTGTGGGTAATCTTGATTTGAAAGAACTAAGGTGGGAGTAGCAAGAACAGGAAAAGGAAAAAAGGATTGCCATCGTTTGAAGTTGATAAGATTAGAGATGGAGAGGGAGGAAAGGCGGAACCCTTGGAAGGAGAAGGCGGATTGGGATTTTCCCCATTCGACAGAGGCAATTTATAGAGGCAGGAAAGAATTGGAAGAAACCATCTTAGGGTTTTTAGGGTTTTGCGAGTGGGCAGGTCTTGGTTGACGTTAGCAGATATTTTAATTAGTTGATTAGAATAAAAAAAACCTAGAAATTATATGTTGTATATTTAAAAGTTCTTTAATTCATAAAAAAATTGTGTATCAATTTACACGAATAATTTCTTTCCAAACAAATTAAAGAAAAGTAAAGCAAATATATAAATTTTAAAATGAATAAATATTAATAATTCAATAAATTTCATTTATAAAATAAAAATTTAAACAATTATTTATAAAATAAACTTTTTTGTAAAGCAGAGTAGAATTTTTATTGGAATAACAAAAAAATATAAAAACAAAAAAAAAAATGATATAATGAAAGAATTAAATATGATATTTAAATTTGTTGAATTTCATTTGAATGTCAAATATTATTATTTTTGTTGTTATTTTTGTTATTACTGTTATTACTTTAACTAACTAATGTTAAAAAAGTTTCAATAGAGAGGTTTAGGTGAGATAAGGAGAGAAAACTAAAAGAACAGATTTAGGGAAAATGATTTAGTAAAAATTTGTTTTCTTATAAAAAAAATTATATTTGTTTTTTTTACTAACTTAGATAAAAAAAAAAAATTGATAGATGAGTCGAGTTGAGTTGAGCTAACCTATTTAAGATTAGTGGGTAGAAATTAGGTTGGATCTATCTATTAATAAATGAGCCAAGTGAATGAGTCCATTTAAGTTTCATCAAGTTCTAGAGTGAGATCAACCCATTTACAAAACGAATTGTCTTAGGTATGGATCAAATTGACCAATTTAGGATTATTCGAATTGGGAGATGTTGAGTACAGAAAAAAAAAATATACATTTTTGCCCTTCACTATTGAATTAGTTAGTCTTTATTTGATAAATAAAAAAAGCAATTAATGATGTCTTCTAGTTTTGTAGATAAGATTTGGAAAATAAAAGAAAAAAATCACAAAATAGTAGATAATTGCTAGAAGTGAGCTTAAATTGGAATATTTTGAATTTTATAATTAATTCATACTACTTTTAGGATTTTTCAATGTAAATTGATTAATCTTAACCCAGTTATGAAAATCTAGATTAATTCAGTATTTTAGATTTTAAGTGCTTGGTTAATTATTTAATTTCAATAAATAGAAGTTTGCAATTACATAGGCCAAGAATTTGAAATCAAGATTCATGGGCCAGAGATCCACTGCAAATGGGTCAAGTTATGCTCCAAATGTCAGAACATTGGGCCAGGTCAAGCACTCTATGCGCATTTACCAATTTGGGACAGGCCAATGTGAATTCAAGACCAACAAGCCCAAGTCAAAGAAGTTGAAGTCCAAGCCCAGTCCAAGGCCCAATTGCTCTAAGTTCATATTCGAATTTTGCAAACCCTAAGCCCCTATCCAGAACCCAATCATAACAACTCATCTTCATCCACACCATCCATTAGTTATATCATGTAATCCAAACCCTTCATCTCATGCATCTCATCCACACCATTCATTTCATAGCCATTATTTTAGGAAACCCTAGATCCACCGATCATATCCAAACCATACATGCATCATGTTAAGATCTAGGGCATCCAATCATCCATCGATTAGATCAAATGATCATCCATGCATCATCTTATCATCTAACATTTATTAAAGCCATTAGATCTTAGGACATTTAATCATAGCCATTCATTCATGATCATGCACAAAAACCTAGATCTAGTGCACATCCTTAAGATTTAGGACCTCATGCGCATATCCCACTGCATCACACGAAAATCTCAAATCTAGAAGCCTCCATGAGCATGAAATCTCTAAGTTTTCTCTCCAATCCATCAACCTCATGTGCTCCTCACCTAGATCCTAGCTTTTCTCCCAACCCAATCCAAAAATAGTCCCACTATATCCCATTCAATTTCTCCACCCTTTCTCCATGTCACACACGATTTCTTTCCTATCTTTTAGATCCATTTTATTTTAGTAATTCCATGTCATATAATAAATCCCATCCATCCATTCATCTTAGCTTTTAATCTTAATCACTCATAAACATGCATTGTATAACACAAAACCCTAATCACAAATGGTAAATTCAACCATGCCATATCTTCTCTCTCAAATCCCTATTTTCTCTCATTCTCTGCTTAGCCACCAAGCCACCTATCCCAAAATTTGCATATACCTATGGTAAGCCCTAGATTTTCTATCAAATTCAAGCCATCCAATTGCCAACTCAAATCCAGATTTAATCTCCACCATCCATCCAATCCCAAGTCCTATAAATACCCCATTAACCCATTGCTAAACTCGAATTTGACCCTAAGCACAAAAGGGACAAAAGATTAGAGGAGGAGAAGAAATCAAGAGAAGACAAGGGGCCACACGATTTTGCATGTGAGTTATCACAGTGTAATTTTTATTTTTGATTTGTTTGTCTTGTATTTGTTTTTTTCCCAAAAATCTTGTATTATTTCTTTTACTAAATAAATGTAAGATATTTCTTAAGGATCCTGAAACATACAATTTTCGGATTTCATTAATGATTGTTTTGATCTGACTTTGAGTTTATAATATTTGTTTATAGAATTAGACATGAAATAGTTAGAACTTACGTTATAAGTGTTGAATCTAAGACACTACGGCCTGATTTTCCAAATTAAAGTTTATAAGTCTTGATTTTGAGGATGAGCATTAGTTGAATGACGGATTTTTACATGAATTTCAGCCATAGATTTTGCTCTTATTTATTTATTTTGTATGATGAATCTATTCCATTAACCACCCTTTCAATTATGCACTTTTATATTCTGTTATTTACTTTCACTATCAATTTACTTTCAATGTTTGTGTTATTTATTTATCGTTTTAATTTTTGTGTCATGTATTTGTGTCTTATATTTAAACCAACATCATAACATATGTGTTAACTAGATTGATAATTAATTTAATTGGATCTTTAATTTTGTTATCTTAAATTGTGTGTGAGATTGCTAATCAATTCTAAATTAATTCATCCTCTTAATTATATTTAATTAGAGTTTTAATCTTTGGATCTATTTATTAAAACTAAGAGTTGTTAACTTGAAATTACATTAATGAGAATGTGATTGATTTCTTAAGATTAGATTAGTTTAAGATCTACATTCTTTAAAAGCATAAATTTCAAAATCATATATTTGTGTTTGCATATAAATATTTATTATATTTGTTCTCTATGGGATCAACATCGCACTCACAACTCTATACTATAAATGGTTCGTGATTGCGAGATTTATAAATTTAAAACACATCGACTTGACAACTTGTAGTTTAGTAAATGGATTTTTTTGAGTTGGATCAAACATTTCTAATAAATGATTTCACCAGATGTAAGTTGGACTAAGTTAACCATTTAATAAAAGGACCAAAGGTTAGTTCAAGCTCTTTAAGCTAGGGATCCAAAATACGCATCACAAATACGTGTGTATAAGTGTTTGAAGTCTTTTTTTTTAGTTTTTTCTTTTGTGAAAAAATAGAAAATAGAAAAAAAAGGGAAACCTAGTGTGAGTGTTTTTTATATAAAAAAAATAACTTTTATTTTTATGAGGTTATGATCCTTCAAAGTCGAAATTTGGATATATTATAATTTTTTTAAAAATGGCCTAAAATTTTGGAAAATGTTCGGAACGCGACATGTTCTTTTCTCTACTCACACAAGTGGAAACCTATGGAATAGACAATTTTGAAAATATTTCATAAAAAATGTTACGTTATTTAAACATCTTTCCAAATGTATGGTTTTTTTATTTAGTTTTAACAGTTTTACTCAAAACAGTAGCTAGTTAAAGGTAAGGAGATTCAACCACACTATATTTATTAAATGCATTCATACTTCACATTTAAACTTGAAATTTACACTGTTAGTCCTACGGCAATGAGTAAAATATGTGGTCATCTTATAGACGGAAAGAATATGATCGGACCAGAACGCGATACCGACATTGTTCACACGTAAAGGGATGAATGATTGTTTCTACATTTGAAACGTGAACGATAGAATGTATGGGATGTCGAGATCTAGCCATTCTAAAATGGAAAACAGAAATCACTTATTTCTAGAGGCTGACTGGTTTTTTTTGTTGGAGATTTTGAGATAGATCAATCTACAACCGTGATTTAGTTTGGAATTTGTGTGTTGACGATGTGTTGTAGGAAATATACATTTACATGGTAAATTGTTAGTAGAGGGTAGACGTAACCGATCAGAGAGTATGGTAACTGATAGAACTTGTGTACATCACTTTGAATTTCAATTAATATAAATAGTGATTATTTTCAACATAGTATTGTTAAATACCAACTGCTGATTTATGTATGATTTAATGGGGGAGGGCTTATGAATCTATGTTAGCTGTATGAAAAGTCATTATGATCATATCATGTGGGTTGAATAGGGATTTAATTTATATTTGATGTGCATTTGACTGGTGTACTCTGTATATCAAATTGCCTCACGCTGTTGTATGAAGTACCTAGCTCGTGGAGGGCACTGGTATGAGGTGTATTTATGGACTGTGTGAAGCACTAAGCATGAATTTGCCGGCACGGTGTAGCCATGTATATTCGCGGATGGGTGTCGCAGTCATTGATTGATGGACGTATTATTTTTTAACATAGAAAGGGCATGTGTTATAGATAACTATGTTAGATATTGTTCTCATAGAACACTACATGATTTATGAGTGTTTTTAAATTGTTGTATAATAACATGGTTAGTGATAGATGATATATTGCGATATTTGTTGTTTTCTTTTCATTGGGCTAGTAGAGCTCACATCCCTTATGTTTCAGGAAATCTGAATGAGGAAGAATATGAATACCTTCGACTGCAGTAGGGGCAGAAGCCCTCTATCTATCTATTTTTTCGTTGTCGAGAATTTGTGTGTTTTCTTTATTTATTGTCTGTACAAACCATGTAATGTAATGAAAACCTTATTGTGTCTAGTTGAAGCACTGTAGAAATGTAATAGACTTTCTGAGTTTCTTAGTGTATCTCTGATGAGTATGCGAATGGATATGTGTTCAGGTTATGATGAATGCCAAGTAGAATTTGTGTAATCATTCTCTACTTGGGTTTAGTATAAGAGATTGAAGTTATAGAATACATGTTGGTTAGTAGTGTGTCCACATACTATGACGACTGATAGGTTCTGTCGAGGTTTTGGATTTTAAGTGGGACCATTGTGACCCCTCCATCTGCCTCGGAACTCTACCAGCCCTGGATGGCTGGATCTGAGGTTACAAAATGCAAAGTCCAAACTTTTGATTGTGTGAAATATTAAGTTCATGATGAATTATGAATTCCGCAATTGTTAGAGGCTCAATGTAAAAAATATATATTAGTTCACGGCTTAGGAGGCCCTAAAGGGCGGGGCGTGACACATGTTCCTAGAAACTGACTGGTTAATCAGTTGGAGATCTAGAGACCGATTAGTTTCCAACTGCGATTATGATTGGATTATGAGTATTTGTGTATAACAGTGTGTTGCAAGATATATACCTTGGCGCGGTAAACTTTGAGTAAAAGGGTAAACGTACCCGACTAGAGAAGACGATAACTGATACAATTCCCTTATATCTGTTTTAAATTCCAACTGTAGTATGTTGTCACACGTTGGTGGGTTTTGAACTATGTTTATTCCTTAACATAGTGTGATATAAACTGATAATTTGTGATTCTATGTGGGAGGGCTTAGAAATCCATATTAGTAGAGTGAGTATGTATATATATATATATATATATATATATATTATGAACAAATGAGATATTGAATGGGTTTTAATCCATGCATTGATATGCCTGAAGTGATGTATGGTGCGCATTGGGTTTGTGAAAAGTCATGAAGCACTAAACATGAATTTGCCGGCTATGTAGACACGTATTCACAGCTTAATGTACCAAAGATGTCTATTGGCGGGGGTATTGTTCTTAGAGAAAGTAACAATATCACTATATTAAATGTCGTTCTCATAGTAAACTACATGATTTTTGAGTGTCTAAAATGTTGTGTGATAACATGTTTATGAATTGATAATATGCTTTATTATCTGTTGTTTTCTCTTCACTGGACTGTGTTAGCTCACATCCCTTACGTTTCAGGGAACTCGGATGAAGAAGGACTGGATGGCCCACAGTTGCAGTAGGGGTGGAGGCCCTCTATGATACTTTTCCCGCTGTTGGGAATTATATGTTGTTTTTAAATATATTGTCTTTATGAACAATGTACTATAATAAATCATGTAATGTGTCCGACTGAGGCACAATAGACATGCAATAAAACCTTTGTGTTTCTTATATATGATTCTGATGAGTGTAGTATATGGTGAATGTTATGTAGAGCATGTATGACATTTTTACTTGCACTTAAAACAAGGAATCGAAGTAATAGACTGCATGTTGGCTAGTAGTGTATCCACATACCACGGTGACAAGTGGGTTCTGTCTATTGGTGTTGAGGCTTAAGCGGGACCGTTGTGACCCCTCTAGTTGCCTAGGAACAAAACCGGCCGTGTGATGGTTGAGTCTGAGGCTGACAAATACTATGTCCGAATTTTTTATCAAAGAAAGGATCAAGTCCAAGTGAGTTATTATTTCCCCAAGTGTTAGAGGGTCAGTTAGAAAAAAGGAAAAAAAAAATAGTCCACGTCTTAGGAGGCGCTGTGGGAATGGGTTTTACACAACGAGTGGGGCTCGGGGAATAAACATTGAGACAAGGCAACAAGCCAGGGTCAGCGCATGGTAGATTTATAAAAAAAAATCAGCAACACGTGGCATAATATATAATGTGAAAGGCTTCTGTGAACAACGAAAATATCAGCACAAGGTGAGGCCTGCATTATTGCCTTGACGTCAACAACAAGGATATCAGTTGGAATTGACAAGAGCATTAGAGAGACCAACGAACTATACATGCAAAAGACTGTTTATCTGGTATTAGGAAGCAGTGTTTCTGACTGAAGGAGAGGAATGTGAAAGGCAGGAAGAGATTGCATAGTTGGATACGACAGAGAGGACTACATCTATGTGATTGGGTTTGGGTTTCAAACTCAATGGATTAATACTATGTATAATTCTTTATTTTTCTTCTCTTAATACAAATCGCTGAACCACGTAAATATCTGTGTCGGATTGAATATTGTGCTGTGATCCGTTGATTTTATTTCTGCATCATAATTATTCCTAACAATGGTTTTATTACATGTTTATTTGTGCCACAAACAGGCACTCAATTATTACATCACATATTTTTTTCACACAAAAAATACAAATATCCCACTTAACGAGTACTATCGGGGTTCCATTCTCTACTGCAACAACCATGGTAACAAATACCGTTCTCGGGATAATAACGGCAACTGTTGATAACGGGATATTTTCAATTTCTTGGATTTTTAACGGGAAAATCTTGCGGAAAATATAAATATTTAAAAAATAATAATAATAAATATAATAAATAATTAATTCTCATCTTACACTTCTTGAGTAAAAAAAAATAGCATATAAATCTATAATAACATAGACATTCAATATTATTATGTTTGTTCACAACACCAATATATTAATAAAGTAATATGTCATCCCTAAAAAATGATAACCCAGAAGAATCATAACTGAAATCATGGTAGGGCATTAGGAAGACCTTGAAAGTAGCTCCAGTAGATGAGAACACGAGAGAATGCCACTTCGTCATGCACACTTGACTAATATTAGTCTTATCTCTTAGTGGTTAAGCCATTGTCACCTAACTCACCTCAACCATATTAATTATAATTCTTTTCAGTATGGAAGGTATAATGGTATCAATGGGGGCCATTAAATACCCAACCAATCAAACAACTGACAATCAAACCATATATCTCCTATACATTTAAGTATCCCAAGCCAAACAAATAAATGATAACATTGCTAGATGAATCTTCATCAAAGGAATAACAAACATTCAATTAACAAACTACCAAAAGTTTAATAGTGTCATTAAAATCAACAAATATGATAAATAACATCCAAAGTCAATAAAGTCATCATTATACTAAGAAATCCAAATTATTTATGCCCTCAAGCTCCTCAAGTGGAGTATCATTATCATCCTCACTAGAATATTGATTTCCTTCATTTTCTTCGTTCAAACCATCAAATGGATTAATATCATCAAGTGAAATGGCTTTTGAGTCTTTAAATAATTTCTCCTCTGAATTCTTTTTCATAAGCAAATTTACTTTCATATAGACCAAATCTTGAAGCTTTTTTGGATGAAATCTATTCCTCCTTTTTTAATAAGTTGCTTCAAAAACGCTCAAAGTGCGCTCACATGCTGAAGCACTTCATGGTTGACTTAGGATTTTTATAGCAATGGACTTCAAATTTGGAATTGAAGTTCCACATAAGTCCCACCAAAGTCCTAAATAATTAAAAGAATTAGATACACATTACAATGTACAATTAATATAAATTATAAAAATACTAAATCAAAATTAAATTGGGAAAACAAATGAAAAGAAACTTACTAGAATGAGTTGTTTGCATCATTTCATGTGACATCGTTCCTCCAAAAAATTTTGGATCTCTAGAATGATAAAGAGACAACTCTCTAAATGTTTCTCTCAACTCTCCTCTTGGTGCCATTTTTGTGATAACTTTATCAAAGTCATCTCTGATTTCTGAATTTGTACTTATAATGTTCTCATAAAAAAACTTAGAATATAAAAATGTAGCAACTGCATGTAAAGGACTATACAAATTTTTCTTCCAACGCTGATCTATTATGCTCAAAATTTCCATGCATTTATCTTGATCATCATGATTTGGATAAAAACTTCTAATGGATGTTATTACACGATTAAGTCCTTCATACAAGTAATCCATTGTGGACCCATCACCATCTACCATTCTCAATATTTTAACAAGAGGTTCAACAATTTGGATTACCTTTTTTCCACCCTCCCAAAATTCATCACCACGTAAAATGTCTACCACGTTTTTTCCTTCACTTTTTTTACATTGTGGCATGTTTCTCCATTCAACGGAAGCAATCATCAATCTCAATGCATTTTCTTGACTCAGGACAGATTGTAAACAAATGAATTGAGTTGTAAACCTTATAGTGGCTGGCCTTTGCAACTCTCTTCCTTGGGTGTGCACCCTTAGTAAATCAAGGACATGTTGATACCGATACAAAAATTTCACAATTCTTCGAGCACTGTCCATATAGGGCTTCACAAATGTCAACTTGTCAATGTCTTCCAACATTAAATCAATACAATGGGCAACACATTGTGTCTTGAAATTATTTGGATATTTATTTTCAAGCATATCTCCTGCAGATATATAATTTGACCCATTGTCTGTAACAAATTGCATTACATTTCTTGGTTCAATCTCATCAATCACAGAATATATAAAACCGGCAATGAAAGCCCCATTTTTAATATTCCCTTGTGCACATATAGACTTGAAGAAAATTGTGCCTTGTGGATAAGCAACTAAGCAATTAATATAGGGCCGATTCTTCGTATTTGTCCATGTGTCGGAAATAAGTGTGCGTCCACTTGTCTTCCAATTCTTGCTAATATAGGGCCGATTCTTCGTATTTGTCCATGTATTACATATGATATTGCTACATCTTTCACATTTTTCAACAACTTAGTCCTTAAAGTTTCACTACTAGGAATGATATAAGTGGGCCCATATGCTATAGCGGCATGGATTGCTTCTCTGTATTATTCAAACCTTAACAAATTAAAGGAGTGGTTGTTCATCACTATGCTTCTACATATCAAATTGTCAACATGATCCTTGTCATGTTTTTTAATCATGGTATCAACCAATTCGCACATACGCATCAAATTAGAAGGCATGTTAATCTCTTAGCACATAACTGGTCCTATATTGTGTTGATAGAAGGCTAGGTCTCGGCTCCCAGACACTCTTTCATGGTTACGTTTTGTATTAGAACTGACAAATTTTTCCCTCATGTGTAAGCAGTGTCAGATATCGCTTCATGGTCTTGCTCACGTCTTTTCCATTAACTTTATGTTCATGGGTCCCATTATTATTATTATTATTTTTGAGGTCCGGAGGTGTCCAAGCGTCACACCCGACTAGTCCTTCGAGGTGTGTGAAAACCCCCTATCCTCACACATTGAGTAATTTGATGGGACCTTACTCTATACATATTCTCGTGGGAAGTAGCCCTTCATCGGGCTTCCATGGGTCTCATTATTGCCATAGGGTTAACGACATTCCGAAATTTAGAGTTAAATGCAATAATGTGATACATTTTAAAATTAAAGATGTGTGGTTAAATCTCCTTACTGTTAAGTGGCAAATTTGTTGAAAGAAAATTTGAAATAATCAAAGCTATGTATAAATAACTTGGGGACGTGTAAATACACAGGTAAATAAATCGTGAAAGTAAAAACCTCAAGAAAATACACAAAGTAGATAACACCAAGAGCTTGGTGTTTTAATGTGGAAAACAAACAAAGAATTCAGTGATTGGTCTCGGATCTTCCCTAGATAGAGCTTCCAGTAAATCCGAGAGTTTCAGTCTAGAAATTGCATAAAGCAGTAAAGTATGTAAAAAGAATGCCCTGAGATTCGGCAAACGTTTGGTGCTAAGTCTCAGGCATCCCTTGGCAGAGCCTCCAGTAAACTCGAGTTGCGCATGTAAAACTTGTAGAAAGTGGGCGATAAATTCTATCAGTAGCCTCGGACCAATTCCGAACAAAATGTTAGGCACTACAACTGTTTTTCACTGAGAGGGCATACAAACAAGTAGATCTACAAAAAGTGGTTCTGCAATATTTGTAGCAAGGCCCTAAAATTATTGAAACATCATAGTAAATGAAATAAACATATTTTTTAACATGTAAGCAAAATATTAAAAATAATATAATAATATATCACATGGATTTGAAAACAAAGTTAATAAAATCACTAGACAAAATTGTATACGATTGGTTTAGTGCTTTTTAATGAATAAGTAAATGCATAGTCAAATTGAAATATGACTCAAAAAATCGAAAATATTGACGACATTGATGGTGAAATAGATAAACAAGATGTGTCAGTCTTCTCTTAACATATAAATATCTTGTGGATTTTCTGATGGGGACGCCGATGATGATATTAAATGAGATCATTAAGATATGAAAGTCATCTATCAGTGCATGTATCTCTCACACATAGAAATATCTTTCGTACTTATTTGATGCATATAACTTTCAAATAATTTGATATTTCATATATTCGTGAGATTAGGCTTGCCTTAAATGAATATGAATGAGATAGAGTGGACAAATGATGGGAATTTAGAATGAAAAAATTAAATTCCTGGAGTATTGTTGTCACACTCAAAATCAAAAAATAGAAATGGAGGGAGAAGACAATAAGTGAGATACGGGTACTGCCTCTAGTCATGTCTGACTTCTGATCTACCCTAGATTTTTCAAGAGAACCGTCGGCGGGAAACCCAAGTCCCAAAGTCCCAGACCGTTCACCACCAAATCCAAATGCGGAGCATAGGCATCCGCTCTACGTTCGAGGAAAAATTTAAAGGCAAGTCTGTTAGCGAAAAACATGAAAAAGACTCTTCACGCATTAAAAGCAAAGAAAACTCATTTCTTTTCTTCCATTTTCTTTATTGTCATCATCATATAAAATAATATAACGAGTCCATTGTCTTCAATACGAAAACGGTACCCACCCATTTCCTCACCAATTCCTCCCTTTTCCCCCTTTCCCTTCCTTTTTGCTGTTTTCTTCTCTTCCGTCCTTCTCCAGATCTAGGGCAGTTCCTGCAGGAGCTGTTATAACGCCGCTTTCAACGACAGAAGACCGTTATCACTTCTTGAACATGTCAGGTGAGAAAGCGGCGGAGGAGGAGAAGGCGGAAGGTGGAGAGCTGCTCTTCTGTGGGGCAACCAAATGGGAAATGATTGGCCGAAAAAGCGGTTCTCTTGTCCCTGGAAACCTTGTTTCGCCCACTCGCCTCCGGTCCCTCGTCAACATTGACATTCGCTACGTGGCTTCCGGCTGCGGTAAATGAAAACCCCTCGTTGAATGATTTTTATTTTTCCTTCACAGTTTTTTATAATAATGCTCTTATCCTATAAATTTGTAATGGATCCTTTGTCGATGCTTGATTTTTTTCTTCTCCAGCTTACATTGTCATGGTTTGATGTTACTTTTAAATTAGTTGATATAGTTGACTTTTATTGGATGATGTTGTTAAGGTGCAACCTGACAGATAGGTAGTCGTACATGCAAAATAATTGCTAAAATTGATCAGCGTTTAGGCTTATTTATTTTATCCTTTTCAGTCTTCGTCTTCCTCTTCTGAATATGGGACGGATGGGAATGTGCTTGTGTTCGTCTTTGAAAGAAGGCTGAATCATTCAACGCTTTGGTTCCTGAGACATTTTGATATTGGGATATCAAGCTTTGAGTAGGATGCTTATCACACTCCTATGTCGTTTCTTCATAGAGGTTCCTATGGGGTTTTGGGTCTGGGTCAGTGCTCCCATGAAACACTTATTTCCTACTCACTAGCTAGTATAACGGTTTTGTCCCCCTTCTTCTAAAGATGCAATGTCAGTGCATAGTGTTGTAACATTTGGTTTGGAATTTGGATAGACAGGTGCCAAAGTAACAGCAATATTAAATCACAACGCAGATATGTTAAATGTATTGTATCAGTGTGTGCATCCAAGCATGCCTCTTAACACAAATACTGCTGGCATTTCTTCTGAGTGAAGAGCGAGTGTCATTGAGAATGATTGGGTTATAGATAGATGCACCTTTTTTCCCTGTTATTTGAAGATGAAAGTAAATGCGAGGGAAATATGAATTAAAATGCAGGCAGAAACATCAATGGGAAAAGGAAAAAAAAACTTCATTTGATTGAGATTCTCATTCTGTGGGATGTAGAAGCCAAGAAGTTGGCACTTCCAAGACGGGAAAGGAAAACATGGCTTACTTAAGTTCCTTATTTATTATTTTAAAATGTTTCTTGTGAGAGCCACACTTGCTATCAACATCTACTTTACTGGTGTGTATCACAGTGTTTTCAGAACCGGACCGAGCCGCGGTTGGACCTCTAGTTCGACCACGACCGTCATCTTCACTGTTCAGTTCTGTAAAGAACCCTTTGAAGAAGTTGAACCTTTAAAAACCATTGTAGACCATGATTAAACATGATTTAGTGAAGAAAATCGTGCCTTGTGAACCGCGGTTCACCGTGTTTGGAAAGAAGAAAATCAAGGAAGATGAAGAAAAGAAAGGATTTTTTTAAAAAAAATCACCGAAGTGACTTCCCATCCACTCATCTTCTCCCTTCTTCTCGGCGTTAGGGTTAGAGCTCCTCCTCCTCGTTTTCTTGTGGCAGCCTTAGACTTTCTCCTCTCAACTTTCTTTGGGGCAGCGCTAGGGTTCCTCTTTTAAGTCTTCTCTTTTTCTTTCAACGGCGGTAGAGTTGGAAAGTGGAAATAAAGTGTCAAGACTTGAGACTTGGGATTATAACTTAAAACAACCCTTTTATATTAAAAAAATTAATTTTTATTTAAACCATTTTTTAAAAATCTCAATCGTCTAAAATCTTATGACAACTTAATAGAAATCAAGTGAAAAAAGTAATAAAAAATATTAGGTGTTAGAAAAAAAAAATACTAACTTGACATCTTACTTTATTTTTATTATTTTTCTTCAATTAAGTGTTAAAAAGTTTTAAAAAGAAAAAAGAAAAAAAAAACGTAATAGAAATCAAGTTACATGTCAATGTTTACAAGTAAAATAAATATTTATAATAAAGGATTTTTTTGAATGATTATTTCTTTATGATTAAAATGTATATCAACAAAATATTATATTTTTATATTAATAACATGATGATATTGTTAAACAATTACAAAGTAAAGTTTTTTGTTCATTTCCACAAAACACGTTTAAGTTGAGTGAGTTTTAAAACTTTAGACATCGTTTTAAGAATTGGAATTATTTTAATGTATTAGTGAAAACAGAATTATTTTTTATGAAAATATAATCTTATCTTTTATTATAAAATATACGTTTTTGTATTATATTGACGACACGGATTTGACTGGGTTTGACTACCGTTCAACTCTGTTGAACCTTATTTAACCCAACCTTCCCCTGAGACAGTTTGACACACGGCCCGGTTTTGATAACATTGGTATATCATAATACTCTATCACTATTAGGTGATGATGCATAGAAAGCCCTTTTTAGGTTTTGAGTGAATTGAACTGTCCAGTACTCATGATTCAATGACTTAAAGCATAAAAGAAAGAATTTTATATGTTATATTTTGTCTTGCAACTAACTTCTCCTTATTGCAATCATTTTTGATTTTTTTAATATTTGCATAGGTCATTATGTGTTAACCATTTGAGTTTCATGTCTTTTGAGTAGGGGTGCAATATGGGTGGGCGGGTTGTGTTGAGAGGCAAATCTTAACCCACTTATATTTAATTTGGGTCACTATTTTTTAGCCCAACCTATATTTTGGCCTCATCCAACCCACCTAACCCCAACCCATTTTTAAAACCCCAACCCGTTTTTATTTCGGGTCAACCAATTTGGGTTGGTTTAAATACGGTCATGGGTTAACCCATATAATTAAATAAATAATTTGGTTTATATCTATTGTATTAATATGCTTCACGTGAAGAAACATCTATAAAAACAAGCCTTTACCACTAAAATATAATCATTATATAGTGTTAATTGTATAAAATCATAAAATAGCGATGTAAAAAATAAGGAGCATGTTTAAAAATAAAGAGAGTTAATTCTATAAAATCATAAAATAACGATAGAAAAGTAAGAAGCGTGTTTAAAAATAAAGAGTTAATTTGGGACAACATTTTCTTATGTCAAAATGGGCCCCACCTGGTCGTCACTCACACCCCATACCCCCCTCACATCCCATACCCTCCTCACACCTTACCCTACCTCGTGAATTGAATCTCTACTCAATTTGAACCCATTAGGACTTGATCTCACCGTTGGATTGAAATCCATTTAAAACTGCTCCCATTTTCATAATTGATCTTGGGACACTTAAAAATCATGGCTTTTGAAATCTAATGCACCTGATTTTTTATGAGAAGCATCATCTGGAAAATACCTTCCAAATGGGCTTGATCTCACCCTTGACTCCTACCATGTGGGCCCCATCAGGCCACCTGGGCACTGCCGTGCACGTGCAGTGTCGCCCGTGGATCGGGTTATATAAAGCATGACCTTAGCCCAACCCAAATTAAAAATAGGTCAAGCCATTTCGGCTTGGGCCAACCCATGTTTTAAATGGGTTGGGTTAGTCCACTCATATTTTTGGTTCAGGTCAACCGGGTTTGTATTGACCCTAATCCAACTTGCACCCCTACTTTTGAATTTTGACTCAGCCAAGCTATTTGCAATTTCTTTAATTCTCTGTTGACTTTCATGCATGGATCTGTTAAATGTGTCCTACATTCTCTTTCATGAATCTACGAACCTTAGGTTTATTTAGTTATGTATTTATTGTGAAACTGAAGACATTTTGTTTCTCATTCATTATTTCATATTATTTGGAACGGTGACAATTATCTAATGGAAGTGAAAAAGTACTTAAAAAAAAGAAGCGAAAAAATTGAAGCAAGAATTTATATGGGTTCTTGAATACATTTTGGTCACCTCATCCTTTTTTATACTGTTATTAGAAGTGGTGGCATATTTTACGAGGAACGAGGAAAAGTCAAAGCAAGAAGCCTTGCTATAATCAATCATTACATCCCATATTATTATGACATAGACAAAACTACAAATATCTTTTCCTTGTTTGAATTTGGGTTCTTCATAATATAATTTCATCTTTTATTTTCTATTCGTTTCCATTTGAGAAAGGGCATCTAAAGTGATCTAGTTTCCAAAACAGTTCTTTATACTATGCAGGGTGGGGAAATGTAGTAGCATATATGGCGGGGAATATAGTGGCATATCATCTGTAAGTTTTTAGAAACATGCATGGTGATACTTTTCCCCCTATTTTATATATTGAAAAAGAATTCATTCTTAAAACTAGTGCTATAGTTTTCAGGAACTGTGCGAAAAGTCCCCAAGGCACTTTTAGGCCGATTTTCGCCAAATGTGCTGCTTGGGCCTCTTGAGGATTTTCAGGATTTCTCCATGTATGGCATTCTGTGTGCTTGGAGAGAGTGCATTGGGTTGTCTTAATTTCTAACTAGTTTGTGACAGCCTTTTCTCGCCTTTGGCTGTTCGGTGTTGTGGGTGTACGGGGTTGTAGGGGCCTGTTGAGGATTTTCAGGATTTCCCCATGTATGGCATCCTGCTTGCTTGGAGAGAGTGCATTGGATTGTCTTAATTTCTAACTAGTTTGTGACAGCCTTTTCTCGCCTTTGGCTCTTCGGGGTTGTAGGGCTTTTCGTTTTTCTTTTGCCTAGATCTTTTGTATTTGCATCTCTAGTGCTTTCTTTCTATTAATACTATTACCATTTAAAAAAAAAAAAAACTAGTGATATAGTTTTACCCCTTTTTTTGTTTTAAACATTTTGTTAATAATTTCTTTGCTCTTATCATACAAACATACCAGAATGCCTTCTTTATTTAATTCTAAAATGTTTAGCATTCTTCACATTAGACTTAAAGATGATTTACGTGGTAAACCCTCTGTTGGATTCGTAGTGTGCACTGCTTATGGGGCCAAGGCTTGGCCATGATATTCATAAACATGCTTGCATATTGGTGTGGCCTAGTGTGAGATATTACAATGCCTAGGCTACAAGCTGCCTTTTTTTGGGCCTAAATATCTCTAAGAGCAAATCACACAGATCTGAGTAGCCTTGAATGTGGGAATAAATTTTGAAACCTATTATTTATTTATTTACTTATGTATAAATCTACAAAATGCCCATGTGGGTTGTCTGTTTGGGTGTACGGGCGCCATGTGGTGCCTGTTAGAGGTTAGTCTAGACCATTCAATTTTTTTTTTTCTCCTTTAGATATAGATCTAACCTCTGTCCATTTGATGCATGTTCAACATTGGATTGAACATAGGTAAAAACAAATTCCAATTTGATGGGATAGGTTGAAACGATGGTGGACAGTTTGTTTGATGGTATTTGCGATAAACTGTCCAACCATATCATATGGTGGCCCTCACCCTTTGACATCACTAGCCAGATCACCCAGGCATATAAGCCTGTGTGTCTGTTAGAACCCCTTTTACTTATACTTTTTTTTTTTTCAAATATGTGGTTACTGGTTAGGTAGTGGGAACTGAAAAGTATGCAATTTTGAATTATTCCTTTGGGACTCATTAGGATGGAAAATCATGCATTCTTTCTCTAAGTAGATGTTCTAGCTCCAAAGTCATTCTATTTCAAGTTACACGGTTCTAGAAGTCTTTTTTATTTCTTTCTTGTTGCTTTACTGTTATTACAAAATCGAAGTGCAAATATCCCTTTTTTTTTTTTTAAGATAAGTGCTACCAAATATCAGTTGATTGTCTTGCAACAATATTAGTTTTATCTGTTGTTTACCATGTACTAATAACTTTTTGTTGCTATTGATGTAGCATCTTTTCATTGTGTTGCTTTGGATGTCGAAGGACACTGCTATACCTGGGGAAGAAATGAGGTATCTTTAATGCTAAACAATAACCTTTCTTGGTCATAAACTCATACTTATGTTTGTGCAGAAGGGGCAGTTGGGACATGGGGATACCACTTTGCGTGATATGCCAACAATTGTGTCTGAGTTATCAAAGTGAGTCGCTCATTATGTAATGAAAATAATTCAATTTATTTGGATTAGTCCTAGCTTTGAAAGGATTATGTTTTAGTTTGCTATTGTTTGTTACATTCTCTCTCTCTCTCTCTTTTTACACACAAATCACCATGTACTTGTGATGTTTATATTTTAAATGGATCTTTTTTAATTGGCTCTCCACCCTACAAAAGCCTTGGAAAAAATTGAATATTCGTAGCCATGGTGTATGCAAGAAGTCTCTATCATCATCATCATCGCCGATGTCATCATCATCATTACAACCAAAATACTTTCTGTCTGGGGTCGACTTTTTAAGTTCTTTTTTTATTTAGCCTTATCACAATCATTACGGTCAATCATCCACTATCTACCATGTCTTTTTATATCCCTTCTCTCCACGTTTTTCAGTGGTTTGCCTTTCTTCCTAGTATCTGCAATTTGTAATCTCTCAACTCTATATACTAGGTTTGTCTTAGGTCTCTTACATGGCCAAACCATCTCAAATGAGTTACTTTGAATTTGTCATCTATTGGGGCTATTTTAAACAAGGTTGTCGAAATCTCGAATCGTGCGATTCGAATCGAATTGAGGTGTCTTCCGACTTAAGTTGCATCAAGTATCGAAATGCTTTTAAAACTGTACGTTTTTTCATTGACTCGCGAATCGCACGATTCGAATCGGTAGATTCGTTGTTTCGTTCGATTCAGGTGGAAGAGGAAAAAAGAGGTGCGATTCCGGTGGAAGAGGAAAAAGAAAGGAAAAAAAAAGGGAAATAAGTTGTAGGAAAAAGAGAAAAAAAAGATGTACTTGGAATTCTTCTTCTCTTCTTCGTTTTCGTTCCTTCATAGTAGTGTCACTACTTTACTGTGTTACTTTCATCGGGGCTTACTGTTACACTAGTACGAAACAAGGAAGAACCTTTTATTTTGGAGTTGAGTTTCCGTGGGGTGGAGTTTCTGTAAGTAAGGAGGAGTTTCTGTGAGATGTTACCGTGACATGTTTTCGTGAGGTTTTTTTTTCCTCCTTTCCCTTTTTGAGATATTGTTCTTATATTTTTAATTTTTTATCATTATTTTTCTATTTTAATTAAAAACATCTCTTTTATTTTTTCATTTTAATCTTTGTGTATCCATTTAAAAAAAATAAAAAATCTTTCTATTATTTTTATTTTCATTTTTTGTATTTATTTTAAAAAATAAATAGTTCTAATTTTTTTTTTAAAATTATTTGATGAATGTTATTACTTATTAAAGTTTATTTAAATGCCATTAATTTATTTGTTGATTTCTTAATAATTAATATTTATTTAAATTTCATATTAATAGATTTTTGTATCTTTTTTGTAGATGGTTATTTATGATGGATGATAAATATTAATTTATGAGGAATTGAAAAGTCATAATTGTTCTATGTTATGTTACATGTAATTATTATATAAATAATAATTATAAAAAAAATATTATGAATCTTACGATTTTACGATTTATGATTCACGATTCACGGTTCAGACCCCTACACCGATTCACGATACGATTCGTTTTTTACAACCTTGATATTAAAACTTTCCTAATGTATTCTTTTCTAATTCTATCCCTTAGGGCTAATCTACTCATCCAACATAACATGCACATCTCCTTCACGCTAACTTTATCTAATTGTCCTTTTTTTTTAATTGCCTAACATGATGCTCCATAAAGCATTGTGTGTTTGATAATTGTTTTATAAAATGACCCTTTTAAGTGATGCGGGACTCTCCTATTACACAAAACTCCACTAGCTTGTTTGCATTTTGGCCACCCCACTCCCATTCTACTAGCTATATCTAAGTCCAATCCTCCAAGAGAGTTTATTGTAGATCCTACGTACCTAAACTTATTGCAATGTGCTACTAATTTATTACCAATTTTGATCGGAGTTCCCTCTCTACCCTTTGTACTGCTAAGTTGCACTCTATATATTCTATTTTAGGTTTACTTATTGTTAGACCATTTGTCTCAGAAGTTCTCCCAAGCTTCCAACACATGTTTATTCTAGTCCTTTAGAACATGGCTAAAGTCATCCTGTCAAATTCATTTTTTATAAGTACTATATGTAGACATGGATCTTTCTAATCCACCTAACCCCATTCATGGGTGTGCTCTACTTGGAGCTCTCACTGTGAGAGCACTTTATAGGGCGTACAACTAAACCCTATCCTATATAAGATAAAGACTGGCTATTATTAAAAATGGAGGAGACATCTAAGTCTAGGATATATTAATTTACTATGTTTGCTGATTCTTTGACCATTTGACTTGGTCAACACTAATTGAGTCAGCAGCTTGGCTCAACTCAATATAAAAGTGAGACAATTTGAGTTGTCAAGTTTTAAACATAGGTCTCAATTTATTTCTATGGAAGCATCCAACATAGCAGTGTTGTTGGGTGCAGATATAAGATTGTTGCAGCTGGAGCTGGTAGGGCTCATACAGTGGTGGTAACTGAAGATGGACACTCCTTTGCTTTTGGTTGGAACAAGCATGGACAGTTGGGGACGGGATCGACAAAATCTGGTAAGTGCAATTTTGAAAGTCTAAGTGAGGTAACCTGTGTCAAAAGCCTTGTCGCCTTGTCGGTGAATTGGTTTTATAACTTCTCTTCTCTTTGCATTTGCAATCCATGTGCTTTCTATTAATGAATCTATTTATCAATTAAAAAAAAGAAAAACATCTCAATCAAAAACCTTTTTATATATGTAATTTGGAATTTGGTCATTCAATTTTTTTCTTGTTTTATTCCTTAATTTCCTCAATTTAGAAAGAGAGTTATCCACTGTTCATATGTTTGCTGGTTACTTTTCCCCCTTTGTTTCCTTTTACATTATTATCATTTGAAATTGTTCTCTCTCTCTCTCTCTCTCACTCACTATCTCAGACTCGAACACATGCAAGCATGCAAGCACAAGCTAACTAAAAGGGCTTTGGTTTTTCTTTCCTAAAAAATCACTAGTTATGTTAAATATGCTTTATGCAAACCAGGCCAATACAATATTCTTTCTTCTGCATTTTAGCATCACGTCATTCTGTTTTGACAATCTAGATTTGTAGAACTTGGTTTAGACTTCAGATAACCAAAATAGATGGTTTCAGCGAGTCATTGATCAAGGAAGGGCGAGAGAGAACCCTTAGGGATTTTGCTGGCAATGGCTCCCTAAATATCCAACTTTTACTGTTTAATTTTGTGGGTTTTCCCCTTATTGATTATTAGCTAAACTTGAAGATAGATTCCATTGAGTCGGAACAAAATTGTTAGTCATTTGTCTTTAATCAATTCAGATGTTTGGTCTTACACTCCTGATTGAGTAATGGGATATAAAATTTCTTGCCCTTCATTGATGATTGCTCGTGTTACATGGATTTATGCCATTTCATATATTTTAACTTTTTCATGGCATGTGTGACTTGTGTACTGGTACTTGTAGCTCTACATTTTATGAACAATGTTTTAAGGGACAAAATGACTGATACAACTAGCTTGAATGAGTAGCTCAGTTGGCTTGAGCTTCTAACAGACTAGAGGTCTCAGGTTTGACTCTTTCTAGAGTTAACTGATACATGAGGCTTGCAGGCGATATTCTGTATCCGTGGAATTAGTCTCACCTTCATGTGGGGTGGGGATACCCATGCTATTTTAAAAAAAGACTGATACAACTAAATATTTTACGTGTATTGTTACAAAAGAGTTTGCTCCTTGCCATTGTGGAGCTTGAAGCAATGTTTTAAATGGTTTAGACAAATAAGCTTGTAGATTGGTAAGATCCTGATTTTTCAATAAATATGCATTAAGCGTGTTGATCTTTTTTTTTAATCAACAAAAATATACAAAATAGCATGGTGGTCAGGTGAAACCCTTAGGGCTACATAGATTGCTGGATTGTGGTTTATGAAACATGCTTTGTAGAATGCGACATGCCAACAAGCCTGGTTTGCTAGGATAGGAATCTCTTTTTCCCCCTCTAGTATAAAATACTTATATTTTTTTAAAATTATTGAGTGAAATATTTTCATTATATGCAAAATTTTCATCTTCACTGGTATTTCATGTGTTTTTAGGTGATGTTTTCGGATCACTATCCACTTATAATCCAGTTCGCGGTTTGTTGGATTGTAGAATGCAAGGGGTTTTTAATTGAACCATGTAACCATGCTTGGAAACATATGAATGATACTTATTAGATTGATCTAATTTCTAAGTTTTGGTTTGGATTGTATATTCTATATAAGCCTTGGTCCTTGAAAATTATTGTTTTGTTGCTAGGTAGAGTTTAAAAGTTGAAAGAAGTCTTTTTGTGCGAAAGGGTGGGCCCCAATAATGTGTTATAGAATGGGCGAGGGTGTGTCAGTCCAGGTAAGATATCATGCAAGCAAGGTTCTAGAAGACCATTGGTTGCTGGTTTGGAGCTCCCGATGCTATTTAAATACAATTATAGCATATCCACCACTTATATAAGGTCATTCAAATTAATTGCCATAATTGGAAATACATCTGTAATTAATCATATCTCATCACCCCCCTACAAACTCAAGTGGGTCCCAGTTTGAACTTATTCAACTTGACGATCCAATGGTCAAATGGTGTCACCTGATAGAGTGAAAGAAGATCAAGTAGAATCTGAAAAAATCGAGCCCGATCAAAGCAACAAAGCCAAAACTGGACCCAACAGACGTCCCGCAGTAGCATGGAAAAACCAGCAAAACATGCCCCATCTATCATTGAAACCCTAGGTCAACCTTAGGCGCCTGTAGGTGGGTCAGGGGCAACTAGGGTGGTGTAGGGCCAATTGGTTGTGGAGCTGTATCCATGTGGATCTGAGGAAAAAAGCCCAAAAATGGGTTTCTTGGACCAAAACAAGCACTGCAGAAGGAACAGTGGAAACCTAGGTCTGGAAACATCAAGCCTGCAAATCCACCGAATAGGTGTATGTCTTCAAAAAACGAGAAGGGTCCCGCTAGCAGAAAATG
Source organism: Chimonanthus praecox (assembly GCA_022113865.1). Taxonomy (NCBI): domain Eukaryota; kingdom Viridiplantae; phylum Streptophyta; class Magnoliopsida; order Laurales; family Calycanthaceae; genus Chimonanthus; species Chimonanthus praecox. The sequence continues at coordinate 48,840,670 of CM039093.1, read as the reverse complement.
TTCCGGTTGCCAAATTTGAAGTTGGAAAGTGCTGGTTGCAAAGGGTAGAAACACTGGTAAGCATAAAAATCAGATTTGAGGAAAATGCTTCAGAAGATACGGGTAAAAATGAGAATCCGCTACAGAAGTTTGCTGGAAAGAGACACTGATCCGAAAAAGATGCCGAAGTCCGGCGAGGAATAGTAACTTGGGCATGAACAATAAAATGGAGAAAAAATAAAACCTCCTTTCAATGAGACCAAAAATAGGTCTAAGAGGGTTTCATTAACATTCAAACTCAAAATCGCGCAGTACCAATGTGATGTAGGGCCAAAAACAACTGTAGAGTTATGGGATTTTAGGTTCAAATATGAAGAAAGACTCCAGATTTAAGGGAACAAATAGATATTGCCCTATGAAGCACCCACAAAATGTAAGGAAAAAAACTGTCTCTGAAATGAGAGGTGAAAGGGCTAGAGAATTGGATCTGGAAGGAAGTTGGTGGATTGTTTGGCAAATGGAGGGAGAGAGGATTTTATTTATTTATGGAGAGAGACTGGGATAGAGAGCTTCAGGCATGTTGCTCTGTAAAAGAGATGAAGGATCTCTCCGTCCTAAGTCAAAAATAGAGAAGAAAAGGCTGCAGGTGCAAGCCAAGCGACGACCGTATGTAGATCTAGGAGGAGGCATCTTTTCTCAGCAACAAGATTCTTGATTGAGGGACAAGAGCAGAAAAGAAAGGGAGGGAGGGGTTTGGGAATTTGTTAGTAGCAGGAGTATCCATAGGTGAATGATCCATGTTTTAATCGAGAGCAATCGTCTAGCTCGATACCATGTTGAAAATACTAATAGGAAAAAGGAGAAAAGAAAGAGGAATCGTTTTCCTGTGTCTTGTATTCACTAAATATAATCCAAATATATAGAGTACAAAGAGTTGATTAAGGCGACAGAAAAGGAAAGTATAAATCAATTACAACTAATGACAACTTTTAGCCAACCCTAGAATTAAGACATGTGAAAAATATTATAACCATAATTGGAAATACATTTGTAATAAATCATACCTCAACAATCACAACCTGCATCAGTGTATCAATGATTTGCAACTACTCTCAACACATCAAACAGGTAGAATTTTTGTGGGCATCACACAGGATTTTTGTCAAGTAATTGTGAAAGTAGTTGCTTTAGAATCAGACTCAGCTTAAGTTCTTATGGAAAATTTTCCAAGCACTTGCAGTCCAAACTGTAGCAAGATATTTAATGGTTCAGAAATAACTGGGCCAAATGCTTGACCTAAATAGGTTGAATCTCCAATGATGGTTAAAATAAAGCCACCAAATATCGAGAACAAACCAATAGTTTAGGAAGGGATCGGATCTATTTTGTTATCCCAACATGTATTAAGTAAGCATATGATCAAAACAAATCTAAGTTTAGATTTGTTCTCTAAGGTCCAAATATCTCTGACAATCTTTCTACTTAAGAGATGATTTTGAAAATATGTTAACAAATCCAAACCATTGGGTCAGTAAACCAAGTCTGCTCTACAAAGTTAGCTAGCTAGATATTCTCCACTCTAAGAAAAAAGGAAAAGTTTTATTTTTATTATTTTTAACCGTTCTTTTGTTTTTTTGGGGGGGGGGGGGGGAGAGTGGGGGTGTTAGTTGGTTATTGATTCACACTTCTGAAAGGGTGTCCCTGGATAGACTTGCACCTCAAAGGGTGGCCCTAGATAGGGCTGCACTTTGAAGGGTTGGGCCATATCTATTGTCTTTTCCTCTTAAAATATAAATAGACCCTTGAATGAGGACTGGGGATCCATTCTACCCTCCAGCATGTGCTTAGAGGACATAAGATTTCATTTGAGTGTTTTCCTAAGTTCCTTCTTCCCTTTAACTATGTTCCTAATTTAAAATTTAACAAATATAGTGCAGTTGCAGATTTTTAATCTCTCTTACACTTCACTAAAGGATTAGTGTATTGTAGGTGTCACTTCCATTAACATATCAACTTTAATGTTATATTTTGGGAACTTTTGGTCTCATTTACACTTGCATGGAATAAATTTGATTGCGCCTCTCTCTATACTGAGGTCCACAAGTAGTGTAGTTTGGATAATTGAAAGGTTTGTCTTGCCTCTGCAGGTGCATGCCTGAACTGATACCACCCTTCTGTTCTGTTGCATGTCATTATGCTGCACTTTTATCATTTCTGTTGTTTCTATTAATTGATTTTTGTTGGCAGATCCTCTGAATTTAACTCCAAATCTTACAATCGAAGAATCTTAGCTTTAAAGGGACACTAGACCTTAGACCTCCATCTTTGTCAAATTGTATTCTTGTAATATTCTATAACATGTTCTGCAACTTATGTCAAGATATTGAGGGTGGTGCTCTTTATTTGTAATAAATTCAAAATCCTTTTTGCTATTTGTTTATCTATGTTGCCAATCTTGTGTTTAAATTTGCTTAACATTGCTTTAGAATACTTTGGATGTTGTTTTTATGATGTCTATTTGCTTTAATTTCTGCAGAATTTGAGCTATCTCCAGTTCATTGTCAAGTTTCACAAGCCACGAAAGTTGTCTGTGGGGCTGATTTTACTGTGTGGCTATCGTCAGTTGAGGGATCTTCCATATTGTATGTTTTTCAAATTTGTCAATCTCATCCTTTACTTTTGCTTCTGAAATCTAGATTTCTTAGTTGATTCAGCATATGTTTCTAAGTTGTGTTGATGTAACTTTTCAAGCTTTTTGGAGAGTTGCTAATTTGCAGTGTTTTTGATGGTTTGTAGAACTGCAGGTCTTCCACAGTATGGTCAACTTGGACATGGAACAGACAATGAGGTAAATCATCCCGACAAGGAGTTCTATTTGGATTTTTTATGCCTGTTCAATCCCTTTAAAACTCGTGAACTTAATTGCAGTATAATCTTAAGGATAGTTCAGTGAAGCTTGTTTATGAGGCCCAGCCTCGTCCACGATCTATTGCTGCTTTTGCAAACAAAACTGTTGTTAAAGTTGCTTGTGGAACGAACCATACAGGTTGGTCATGCTGTCCTCTCTCTCTCTTTCTTATGGTGCAGTTTGTTACTTTCATTTGGATATGATGCTAATACTAAACGTGCTCATGCAGTTGCTGTGGACTCTGATGGCTTTCTTTACACGTATGCATTCATATCCTTTCACTAGTTTCATCTTCTTTCCTTCTCTCAACCATGCAGGTTACATAACCTATGCTGTTCTGAATGTATGCGTGCTGTGTTACTGGTTATTGGGAATATTGTAATTACAAACTATTACATGGGACCATCACCAACATCAAAGGCATTTATCTTAGAGAGAGAGGTGGGGGAGCAATGAAATCATGTCATCCTTGTTTCAATTGTGAAGGGTTAGATTTGATTTTTCAAGAGTTTTGTTTTGCTTCACTGCTTCAAATATTTGATAGAAGCAATCTATTTGATGATGGTAGATATTGAAGATCTAGTAAGCAATGTCAATGCCTATCTTTGTCGATTGTCCGTCTCTCCTCTCTTGTTTTCAAGAATGGGACTAGTGAGGGTGTGATTGCATCTTATTAATTTTTGCCAGGGTGAGAAATGGGATCTTGTTCTTGATGTGGAGCTTGTGAGGATCACGGATTTGGGAGATGTGGAAGATCGAAGGATTAGTGACAGGCACTGATTTTTTAGTTTCTCAATTTGAGGATGGTTCCTATTGGGGTGAGTGATGATGGGTAAGGTCGGGTTTAACGCCTACTTAAGCTGCCATACTGAAAATAATGAATTCTGACTCAAAATCCTCAGATTTGAATCAATGATTCTGAAAATGAAACCCATGTATCCACTCTCACTCACTCGGAATGGAGGAGATGGTTCTAATTTTGACGGGGCAATTTCACTGAAGAAATTAGGAGTTCTAGGAATTCAATTCAAATGAGGAATTGGGAATATGAATGTTAAATTTTAATACATTTAATTATTGAATTAAATGCATTTAAAATTAAACATGCATGAATTCTTATTCTGCTCGAGTTCAGATTGGAAATCGAAGAACCTTATAATGAATCGATTTGGATGCGTAATTAAAACTTAATTAAGTAATTGACATGGATGCAAGGCATGGAACGTAAATTCACCATGCAATTAAAATTCGATAAATTAAATTTAATTCAAACACATAAAACAAGTGAAATTCAGAAGGAACCACATACGAGACTCACCAAACTTGGGGACTCAAACAAGCATTCAATGCTAAAATCTCAACTCAAATTTCTTCATTTGTTCATAACACTGGCCAGGACATCAATTTATAGGCCTTATTGGACTAAAAAAATGGAAGCAATAAAAGGAAAAGAAATTAAAAATAGTTATGCCATGTTCTTAACCGATCTTGCCCCGAGTGGATTCGATTGGATTTCATTAAAGATAAGAAGTAAAAAAATACACAAGATTTGTTGGCTGAAAGGTCATCCGTTCTTCTTCCTGGTTGCTCGATCTCTTCTTGGTTTTTCTCCTTCCTTTTCTCTCTTCTTTCTTTTCGTTGCCACTAGGACGGCCATGGACTGATTGGGTTTCCTTCTTTGTTTATCCTCTGGCCGACCTTGTTGATTTTCTTCTCTCTCTGCTCTTTCCTCCATCATTCTCGGTCAAAAAATTAGTCCTTTTAGATCGAAAGAAGATGCCTGAGAATTCGACTTTCTGCTCTTCTTCCTTCTTCTCGTTCCTCCTTCTCTCTCCCTCTCGCTTGGCAATAGCGCCTAGTTCCTCTCTTATTTCTTTCTTCTTTCGTTGGCAACACCTGCTGGGTTACCATCTTCGCTCTTCCTTTTTCTTTTCTTTCCTTTCTCATCTCATCGCAACATCGATTCATGACCCGAGTTTCCTTCTTTGTTTCTCCTTCGGGCTTGCTGTGTCCATATCAGTTAGTGTGACTTCGGACCATGACCAAGCTAGTGAGCCTTTCAATCTAGTCCAATGACGTAGTTCAAGTTGAATTTAGGCTTGCTTTTTTGAATTTAGGCCTACCAGGATAGAAACGCATATGAATGATGGACAGTTCCACCATAAGAACCCCAAAATAAAAAGAGACACATGCACGATAACGAAATGAAGAACAAGGATGGTATCTCTTGGCAGTTGTCGTTCGCTTGTACTTGTGGACAAATGAAATCCAAGTTTGGGGGATTATGATGGATAATTCTCCTTTTCCAAGTCCGAAGTGTTGAAAGGAAAAAATATAGAAATAGAAGAAAAATAATGAAAAGCAGGAACGAAAGTTGAAAGAGATTAATTCTTTGTATTGCATTTCTTGTATTGTAGAAAGAGTACTACACATGTATATATAGAATACAATGAGCCAATCAAGGTGACAAATAAGGAAAGAAGAATCAATTACACCTAATGACATTTGTAGGTCAACTTTACAATAAAACATGTGAAAATTCGATATTTACAACATTACCCCTCAAGCTAGTGCAAATATATCGATTGAGTCTAGCTTGCCAATAACATTATCAAGCTGTGATCGGGAGATGACCTTCGTAAGCATATCAACAAGTTGATCCTTGGATTGCAAGTAAGGAGTGAGGATCTGTCATGCTAAAATATGATGGCGAAGAAAGTGATAATCATCTTCAATATGCTTCGTTCGTTCATAAAACATAAGGTTGGATGCAATGTTGATGGCTGTTTGATTATCACAAAATATCAATAATGGTTTAGATGAGGCAAATCCTAACTTGGTTAGAAATTCTTGGATTCAAAGTGATTCAGAGGCAGTATTGGACATGGCAAGATATTCTGCTCCGCACTAGAATGAATAATAACATTTTGTTTCTTGTTTCGCCAAGAGTTTAGATGAGATCCCAAGACAACTCAATATCCTATGGTCGAGCGACGTTTGTCAGGAGAGCCAACCCAATCAACATGCAAGTAACCTCGAATGGCCAATTGAGATTGGTGTTTATAGAATAATCCTCATCCATGGTGAATCTTAAGAAAAAATAGCTTGAAGATGGGCATTACGTGCGGCATGAATAAATTGACTGACCACTCCAACAACATAGGATAAATTTGGCCTAGTGATTGTGAGATAAATAATTTTTCCCACTAATTTCTAATAAATTGCAGGATCATCTTGTGGAATTCTATATGAAGCTGACAACTTAGTATTGATATCCAGAGAAGTGTTTGCTAGTTTGTATCCAGAATATCCTGCACCGTCTAAGAGATCTAAAGCATATTTTCTTTGAGAAAGAGAAAGCCCTTAAGAAGAACGAGCAACTTCAATCCCTAGAAAATAGTGAAGCGTCCCAAATCTTTAATATCAAAGGAATGCTTTAATAGTCTTTGAATGCAGTAATAGTTGGAGCATCATTCCCAGTAATAACAATTTCATCAACATAAACAAAGGAAGCATCACAATAGAGTTAACATAATAAACAAACACGGAGTGATCTGCCTGACAACAAGAAAACCCATATTGCAATAAAACATTATTGAATTTGTCAAACCATGCCCGTGGAGATTGCTTGAGACCATATATTGCCTTCTTGAGTTTGCAGACCAATCCTTGCTCCCCTTGTTTCACAAACTCGGGAGGTGGAATCACTTGACTTCTTCCTTTAAGTCACAATGAAGAAAGACATTTTTTACATCCAATTGACGAAGAGGCCATTGATGTTTGGTAGCAATGAATATCAAGATCCGAACATATGTGATTTGGCCACATGGGAGTAGGTCTCTTTATAATTGATTCCATTCGTTTGTGTGAAGCCTTTGGTAATTAATCTAGCTTTATATTGAGAAATTGAACCATCGAGATTATGCTTTAGAGTGAAAACCCATTTGCAACCAACATGATTCTTTTTTGGAGGAGGATAAACCATCTCTCATGTATGATTTTCCTCTAGTGCTGACAATTCTTCTTCCATTGCTGCTTTCTAGGAGAGATCTCGAAGAGTTGTATCAATCCTCTTTAGAATCTTAGTGTTGTCAAGAGCAGCTAGGAAGCTGCAGTAAGATGGAGAAACAAAATGATATGACACAAATCAATCAATGGGATGGTCAGTACATGCACGCTTACCTTTTTGAAGGGCATTAGGATGTTCGGGTTTAGTAGGTGTCAGATCTGATCCACTGCAAGGTATGCTTGAGTGGTGTCCTGTTGAGCCACGAGCGTATGTTTCCTTTGTCGATACACTCTAGTAGGCTTGGAATTGGCTAAGGTATTAACATTAGTTGTGAGAAGGGAAAGAGTTGTTGGAAGTGAAGAATCAGATTTATGTTGATCAAAATAGACCCATTAGCTAACTTAACCTTACCAAGAGAAACATGGGAAAGCATGAAAAAGAGACAAGGTGTACCAACCATATGATCGGTAGCTCCATAATCGATAATCTAGGAATTTTTAGAAAAAGCATGGTGAGCAAGGGGCACAATACTTGATTGATTTGTGACAACATGAGAATCTTCAGAGGATTGAAGATGCTTCAATTGTTGCTATAAGGAAGCATACTCTTGTTTGGACACACATATGGTGTCATCTTCATCAGCAACGAAGGGGTGTCGGTTTGATTAGCTTGCTTAGGGAGGCCTACCATGAAGCTTATAGCAGGAATGCACATAATGATTGTTCATCTTGCAATATGTGTAAAAATGGGTATGTTTCTTTTATTGTCCTTTGATTTCTTGCCGGATATCATCACTAGTTCCTTCCTTTTGACAGAGGAAGACCCCTTAACAGACAAGAGCTTATCGATCAACAGACACAAAAGTAGAAGACATAATCAGACTACGCTTTTCATCCTGAAGTAATGTAGAGTAGACTTCATTCAGGGGTGGAAGATGTCGTTTTCTCAAAATTTGAGTTTGAATAGACTCAAAGTCGAGGTTAAGACCTGCTAGCACATCAAATGTATGCCATTTCTCCATATATTGCATGTGTAATAAGTTATCTGTAGGATGCTCAAATTTGATGGTCTCCAACTAATCAAGTTCTAACCAACAACTCCACATTTTGGAATAATATTGAATAAGGAACAACTTCTCTTGTCGAAGATGAGTGACCTCCTGATATAGTTCATAAATATGAGTGGGGTTATCATCATCAGGATACAAGGCTTAGACCGTATCGCACACATCTTTTGTAGTGGGAGGTGTATACTAGTCCACAAACATGCTCTTCCATAGAATGTTGGAGCGAGGATTGATCCAAGAGTTATTTGCTTTAAATTCCATGCATGTGGGACTATCTTTAGCTGGTTTCATAGTAGTACCATTGATATAATCAGATTTCTCCTTGTCATCGAGGAAAGTTTTTGCTGAATGAGACCATTGGAAGTAATATTGTCTCATTCATAAGTACAATTGTTATCTTTCCAATATGATGGGAATCAGAAGAGATAATATCCATCTGATTTGAAGAATTAGAAAATGCCATTTGTATAAAACAAATCTGAAATAAACCAAAATCTCGTACAATGTCTGCAAAAACTGAGACTAGTGGGCCCCACGAAGTAGGAAACCAGGGATTGATAGAACCACAAGGGGTGTATGTAGCAGTGAAGGTTAAATTTGAGAGGAGGTCTACAGGAGCAGGTCAAGGCCAAGTTGTGAAGCAAACACTGTTTCGGATGTCGTTGTAGTAGTGTTGGAAAAAATAACAAAATGGGTCTCACTATTTGACCAAAACCCTAGGTCAATCGTACACAAATGCTGTTGGGGTAGGGGTGACTACAATATCAAAGGTTTACAAAGATTTGATCTCTAGTGGAGCAGATCAAAACTAACCTTGTAGACAATTGGTTTTTTTTTTTCCTGTTGGTAGGTTCGGAAACCAAAACAGGTTAAATGAACCATCTGTGAACGAACCCTAAACCAACTGAATGGATGGAATCTAGGGCCAAAGACGACGTGATTTAGTGGGGTATGTGGCCCATATCTACAACAAATCAGCAGATCTAAGGACATAAGTTGGAATTGTCCTACTAAACCAACGAGGGAAAAAATAAAACTTTGACCTGGTTGTTGTAGGAGAGATAATCAAGGAAAAAATTGCTAGATGAGAAGGCTGGTGTTGAAGATTAAGACAGAAATTCAAATGTGATAGTCCTGATTGATACCATGTTGAAAAGAAAATTGTAGAAAGAGAAGAATATAGTGAAAAAGGGCCGAAATTTGAAAGAGATTAATTCTCTGTATTGTATTTCTTATATTGTAGAAAGAGTAGTATACATGTATATATAGAATACAATAAGCCAATCAAGATGACAAATAAGGAAAGAAGAATCAATTATACCAAATGACATCTGTAGGTCAACTCTATATAAGACACGTGAAAAATATAATATTTACAACACCAAGTTGCTAGTAAAATTTGCTAGAAGGAGAAATATGAATAATGAGTCCCTTCTAATTCTTACGTATGTGCTTTTACTAGCAAAAGACATGGGCCCACAACCTTGAACCAATAGAATTTAAATGTAATTCATTAATTTCTAGCCCAGCTTAAATGGAAAAGAATTCAAAAGCAACAACTAACTCCTTAAAGTTATTGTAATTAATAAAAGTCCCAGATCAACTAAAATAAAAATATTGGTGATTTGTTGGGCAAAAATCACCTTGAGGCCCAGGAGTGTCTTCAAATAATGGAGGGAGGTGTAAATTTGAAGTTTCTCATATCCCTAAAGGAGTTAATATAAGAGCAGATGAGCTGGCTGAGGACTGAGCTAATATCTAATGATGAACACTGGAAATTGACTATTTTAGCCCTGAATATCGGATAAGTTAGCCCTTGTTTTCAGTGTTTTTAATAGCATTAATGGGATTTTTGGAGTTTTACAGGTATGCTTGGAAAATACATGATATAAGGATTAAATGGAAGAAAAATGGAGAAATTGAGAAGAAATCTATTTTTGGAAGCTGCTATTTTTGGAAAAAGATATTCTTGGAATGAACGGATTTTTAATATTTATTTCACCACAATTTAGGGTTTCATTGTAAACTAATTAATTCACTTGACATGAAAATATTGAGGATCTATTTACTAGTAAGGAAAGAACTAGAATCGAGTATATGAGAAGCAAATGGAGTGGCTTCAGTAATGTAGGAATGAGCAATGTTTTGAAAGAATGTCATTTTTATGAAGAATTGAAGTAAACGGGAGATGGGATAATTGAGGCCAATAAAGACTTACAATGTTTTGGTCTTGATATGACAACCTTTTGTCTGTTGAATACGTGTGGGGGTTAAAGTACTTCGTAAATAATTATTGTGTACATCCATACTTTGGCTGATTTGTGCACTCTTTATTTTGTTATGTGTTAAGTTTGGCACCAAAAGACTTCGCAAAATTGCCTTGCGGTGATGTATCTGAGCTTCAATGGGTTGATCAACCATGACAAATTGAAAGCCAATGAGAGCAAGTGAAATCAAGTGAAATCTATGAAGGATTGTGCTGATTTGGATCTTATATAGCTTGATCAATCAAAGTAGAGGCTCTAGGGTTTGAGCGATGACATGTCTTAGTCAAAAGAGTGATTTGCAACTTACATATCATCATTGAAATGTGGTCAAGAGATGTAGTGGGTGGCCCACTTGGGATGATTAGATATTTGTTGTTTGCATCTCATTCTGAACATCCATGCGTTACCTTTCTGTTGCAACTTACAGATCAATGATTAGACGTATGGATTGAATAGTATAAGCTGTGTCCGACTTATGATGGTTTGATGATGACAAGCTCAAGTATGTGGGGAAGATTCATGTTTTAGCCTGTTGTTACAACTTATGAATTGATGATAATGCATATGGATCATATGATACAAGCTGCTGTCCACACCCAGCCGGTATAGTTGGGTTGCAAATACGTAGCAAGTGTGGCTTGGACAAATGGGGAGGAGAGGCCTTGACATTTTTTCAACTGGAGCTCTTCGGAGAAATATATTTTGGATCTATCCCTTTGGTGGAGATTGAGTTTCCAGAGCACATGTTGGGTCTATACATGTCTAGACTTGCATACATGTCTAGACTTGGAGTGATTTGAACATCTTGGTTCTTCACTCATGTAGAGCTCTCGAGTTCCAATTCACACACTAAGTTTGTAATTTATTGTGGACTTGGAGGTGGCAAGACTTTCGATCTTCATTACCATGGGATTTAGAGGTGTAAACGAACTTTGGTTCATAACCTGTGGACTTTGGATTCCTTTGAACCAATGTTATCAGAACAGGACCAAACTGCCGGTTCGACCGGAACCGCGGTGACTGCGGTTCGGTCCTTGTCAAAAATCGGTTCTGGGTCAAAACCGTATAAAACTGGTCAGAATCGCGGTTTTATGCGATTTTGACACAAAAAACCGCGAACCTCGGTTCACATATTTGAAGATTTTTTTTTTTTTAAAATTTTTCCCCTTCAAAATATAAAAAATTAATATTAAAAACTGTGTTTATTTGAAATATATATATTTATTACTATTTTTATCTCATATATTTCACCGTTTTGGTATATTACTCAGAGTTTGAATGTTATTTTTAATATTTAAATTAATGTTATTGGTTAAAATTTGTGTTACTTAATATTATATATAATATTTATATTATATTAATACTTGACCGACTTTGACCGCGGTTGAACCCAAAATGCGTCGAAAACGGTTCGTTAGACGGTCCGGTTCTGATAACATTCCTTTGAACACTTTGGACCCACCAATCAAGTGGATTGGAGTTAAACTACGGTTCACATTTCGAGTTTCTCGATACTAGAGTCTCGGTGTGTGTGTTGCCTTCGTGGGCATTTTGATGACGTAGATTCAAGTCTTAAAGACCCCACCAAGACATTGTAGAAATTCCAAAAGCATCTCATCTAAGTGGATTTAGTTGGTTGGGACCCCACGGGGAAGTCACACAATTAGCTTGGAACAATTTCTTATATTGATGAACAATTTTTTTGTAAAAAGTGCTTGATTTTTGTACTTGTTCAGAAGGGTCTTCAATCAAGTTATTACTATGGAGGAGCTGTTTTTTTGATACTTAAAATCTTTATACTGTCAAAATTACATCATTGGGAAAACTTATGGATGCATTTTCATTTTCACTTGAAATATGTGCCTAAAATGTTCAGTTCTTAAGAAGTTGAATGCTATTAGAACATTTCTCTAAACACCTGTGAACCTGCACAATGACATCATTGAAAAAATTAAAAAAGATGAACCTCGTAAATAATTGAAGGTGCTCACTTTGACAGCCATGAAGGGGATGCATACTGGGTACGATAGAACACCCCACTCAATCGCTGAGCGGAAGCAATGATGCAACTCAAGTATTTTTGGTGGTGTAAGTCAAGAACCAACGTGATTTAACAAACTCGTTGATCGTCTCACTTAACCCAACTCTCTTAAGTAGTGAATTAATTGGATCAATTAAACACACACAATTGGGTTTGCAAAATAAGATTAGTCTTATAAAACCTCCCACAACTACAAATCAACTTTGGTTTAGGGCTTATGGAACTTATCACAAAGTTGATTTGTAGTTGTGGGAGGTTTGATAAGACTAATCTTATTTTGCAAACCCAATTGTGTGTGTGTTTAATTGATTCAATTAATTCACTACTTTAGAGAGTTGGGTTAACTGAGAAGATCGACGGGTTGTGTTAAACCACGTTGATTCTTGACTTACACCACCAAAAATACTTGAGTTGTATCATTGCTTCCGCTTAGCGATTGAGTGGGGTGTCCTATCCTACTTAACCTGCATTAGTTGTTTATTAGAGCCGGAGAATTCATTTGAACTCATCTTTGGTCATGCCTATGAGCGGCTGGTAGCAAACTGATCTCCATCAGAAGGTGGTGTTTTTTCAATTCATGCCACCTTTAAATAAAAGAGAACTTTTTGAATTTAGTTGATCCATGAATAGTGTCTGACCCCCCTTTTTTTTTTTGTTAATCTTAGATTCAATAACGTGTCAAACAATTTATTGGGTTATTTCACTCTTGATGCTTGCCCTCAACCAAACAAATTTGATAAATTTGAAGTATTTGAATGTCCCAGAATTTTCAAACTATTATTTAGAATCCTGGTTATTGGTATTATTGCCGTGTTTTGGGAGATTTGCTTATCTAATTTAAGTTCACTGTTGACTTCTTTGTCATTAATTCTAACCATATTTAGTTTGTTTTGTATTTGGGTGTTGTCACCAATAGGGCAACAACTTGGGTGGGCCAGCACAGATTTTTGTCTACCTGAGTTGGGCCCGAATTGCAATTAAAGGACCCGATCTTGAATTTGGGCCCGAGTTAACCCCAACATGTCAAACACGAGCCCAACTCAAATGTGTATATATAGGGCCTGAGTTTGATTTCAAACCCGAAATGCATATTCAGGCTTATACAGGCTCTGGTTTCTTTATGCCTAAAAGGTAAAAATGTACTATTCTATAAAATAAAAACTATATATTATATAACTATCGCTTGAATTTGGGCTTACAGGGTAAACTTGGGCTTTTATGTACTAGGCTGAGGCCCAACTGAATTCTAATTCTGTCTTGATATTTTGGGTCCAAAAATGAGCCCGACCTGATCCCGGGTCAACCTAATCCTGATTTTTTTCTTGATTTTTCATGAGGGCTTGGGTTAGGCCTAGTCCAAGTTGCACCCCTAGTCATCAATGCAGTTTTCATGTCTTATGTGGGTCTCTTCTTGTTTTCTAATTTAATTTAAATGTACTGTTCAATGTTTTAAAAACCAAACCGTGAAGTGAACCATCTCGGTAGAAGGTTGGGTTAAATAAGGTTCAACCGGCTTCAAACGTGGTCACACTCGGTCAAACCCGTGCCATGAATATTATATTATAAATAATATTAAATTATTAACTAAATTTTAATTTATGAGTTGAAATAAAATTTTAAGTAATTTTTTTTTTTAAATTATAATGTGACTTTGACTAGTAAAATCAAGTGGCTAGAAATATAATTTTAGGTTCAAATTTTAATCTACTTGTGGCTTACCATATCTAATTTTAATCCAACTTTTTTTTATGAATCATCTTAAAATAATTTTAAAAATAAAGTACACCAGATGTATTCATACATATATAATGGCTAAATAGATTGAAAGCCGATTGACTTATGTGGCTTTTTATAAAAAGATCACGCTCTAAAATTTAATTAATTTATGACAAGTTCGACGAGTCTCAATCTAGGTTTGAATTGAAAAATAAACCTACTCACATACCAAAATTCTACATTATATAATGTATTACAATCTCATAATATTATTATAAAATTTTAAATAGGCAACCAATAGGAATATAAATAATTTTTATTTGAATAATCCATTTCATAAAATTTACATCAAATGAAAATCCTTATAATTGAATTAAATATTCTCATTTAACCAATCTACATCACCACATTTTATTGGGTCGAATTTTTGGCTTCTATTTGTCACATATTCTATTCTATTTATTTATATTTATAATAAAAAGAATGAAAAACATCTTTTTTTGCCAAATGAAACTCTAAAAAGGGTGAACTCTCACTATTGAAAGTAATACAAATGAAAATTGGCCACTTTCACCTTTCCCTATGTCACTACAAGCCTGAATAATACATGTGTAAGTGGATCTTCACTGTCATTTTGTGAGTTCTAGATGGCCTGGATGGCACCACAATGAAAACCCTAATGTCAAAAAGCCTCAAAGCCCTAAAATCTCATTTCACTCCTCTCTTTAGAACCCAAAGAGGCAAAACCCTCTCTTCTTGCTTTTCTTACAGATCGATGGAGTTCACAGGGGTAAGAAATCCCTTTCTTTTTCCCAACTTATCAAATGTACGAAGTTGGAGACCAGTAATTTACTCGAGCAATTTTCAAACTCCTGCAAATGGTAAAATCATCATATCCCTAATCCCTTTCTCCAACTATTTGATAAAATGTTTGAGTGAGAACTGAAATATGGGGCAAATATAGAACGTTTTCACTAGAATCAGGGTTTGATTTTTTATTTTTTATAAAATTTAAACGGTTTTCTATGGGTCGGTTTACAGTTTTATTCACTGAATGGTTTTTTAAGAAAACCGGACCGTACCCAAGCCAGTCGCGGTTGAACCGCCGGTTCACTAGCAGGCCGGTCCGGTTTCGTAACACTGGTACTGTCGACTTTCTTGATTATATCTTACCGATTTTGCAAGGGATCCAATAATACCTTTTTTTTTTTTTGCTGCATTCTTCATTACCCATTCCTTTTCTGTTGTGCTTTCAGGTGGGGATTTGGCGGTTATGGAAGGTGTGGATGTTGACGACTACTATGTTCATTATTACTCTATGTGCCATTTGATGTCAATCCACAAATATGCCATATCGTGGGAGGATGGAAAATTCATTTCTCTTCAATCGTCACCCTATATTCTTCATTTTTGCTGGATATATAACTGTTATCTGTTGATGTATAGGCTGGGACATAGGGAGCCAAAGGATGAATGGGTTCCACGCCTTGTTGATGTCTTTAAAAATCAAAATGTCCTACCTCCAACAGCTATAATATCAGCTGGTTCTGTTAATTCTGCATGTACTGCTGGTATGGCTTTGTCGCTTCATTTGACTCTAGGATCATTTTCTTGCTCTAGTTCTTAATTATGCAAATTACCTTTGTGCATAAGTTGGCCTTTTACTTCTTTAATCTCAATCTCATTTTTGAATTTGATTTCAGGAGCATATATGTAAACCTTCAGAATAATAAGCAATAACCCTACAATTTTTTTAATCAATGAAAGATTTTATTAAAATCAGGCAAAAATTAGAACACTGAGATGAAACTATGGCTGTAGAAGATGTGCCATGTGGTGTAAAATCTTTTGTCCAGATTTGGTTGCATGAAGAACGAGAGAAACAGGTAAGTTGCAAAAATAACAGTAATAGAAAACAATATATTAGTTTTACTTTTAACTTTCAAAAAAAATATATTAGTTTTACTCTAAACAATTAGGTGACAAATATATTGATATTTTAATTTTAAGATGAGAACTATTTTAGTCATCTTGGAAAGCAATGTTAAAAAGCATTAGAAGACTTCATAAAAAGGGTGCGAGTGTTTGCATTGGTACAAGTTCTACAATTGCATGGGTGTGTTATAGATCTTGAAGTGTCCATGCAACATAGTTTGAAATCTATGGTAGAATCACATGGAGAAGCTGAGTTAGATATAACTAATAGGATGGGAGTGGGGTGAGTTAAATATAGCTAAGCGAGCGGTTTGTTTGACAAAAGAGTGCTACATTGCTTAAAGGGACACTTTTATAGAGCGGTTATCAGATTTGTAATGCTCTATGGAGCAAAGCATTTTTGGCTATGAAAAAAAAGAGAGACAAAGTTAGGGTGATGGAGACATATATACTATGTGGGATGAGTGGATTAACTCTAAGGATATAGTTAGAAATGAACAAATTAGTAAAGGTTTAAAAATAGCCCAATAGATGAAAAATTGAGAGAAACTTGCTTGAGGTGGTTTGGTCATGTAAGTAGAAGACCTCACATATCCTGTCATAGAGTTGAGAGGCTACAAGTTGTAGGCACAAGGAGGAGGGGTGGGCCATTGAAAACGTGGGGAGGAAATTGGTGGAGTGACTGATTGTAGGGTGTATGATAGGGTTAAATGGAGAAGTAGAAGTTGAAAAGTTGACCCCAGATTGATGAGATTTTGTCTGTTTGTTGCAAAGATATATGTTATGAAGTGCTATAGCACCCAAGAAGGTAAAAAGAAAAGAAAAAGTAAAGCCCTTACCCCATGAGGGGATCACTTGGAGGCTTCTAATCACAATCAGAAGCTGACTCTCCCTCCAATGATAAGCATCCTTGACTCATTACTTGCAGACAACCATTTGATGGCACTGTATTTACACAAAGCTGCTGCCTTAGTATTTAGAAGCAGAGGAAATCTCATTTTGAAGAGTATTATTTTTTTTTTCCCGTGAGTTTTAAGTCCAAATGACAGTAGGAAGGACTGAAGGATCCTTGAACTATGAATGCAGCAACTTCAAGATATTGCAAAGCATTACCCACTTAACACCAAAGAAGTTAAAAAGCATACACCACATCTCTCTTGCAAAATCCCAATGAGAAAAAAATTGATTAGCTTCTTTTTCTCCTGGAGAAGATACTGCACACATTTACGATAGCATGATGTCTATTACAAAGTTGATCAAATGGTCAATATTTTGTCCAATTGTGCTATCTAATGTGATGTCTGCCACGGTCAGTTTTTGTCCAATCCTACTGTTGAAAGACCTTTGTATCCCAAACTGAACAGAAATAGGACCGAAATCAGTATTTAAAATGGAACTAGTCGTAGATTGACTTTACTATGGTCAAACATCTTCTATATGGATTCCAACTTCTATCTGTTACCAAAATATTAACAATGGTCCTACTGCTTAATGTGGAAATTGCAGTTCGTGTTTTGTAGAATTTGTTCACTTGTACCTCACGTGATAACATTTGTAGATTGACTTGATTGTGGTTGAACATCTTCTATATGGATTCCAAGTTCTATAATCTGTATCTGAAATATTAACAATGAATGCTGCTTCATAATGTCGAAATTGCCAATCATGTTTGGTGGAATCTGTTTAACTTATGCCTCACAAGGTCACTTTTAGTCCCCCCCCTCTTTCTGACCAGTATGACATTATGTGTTCTTTCAGGTGGAGGGCAGTTGTATATGTGGGGTAAATTAAAGAATCATGGTGATGAGTGGATGTATCCCAAGCCTGTATTGGATTTGAGGTTTTGTTTTGTGCCTCAGCTATTATTCATATAATTGTTTTTCTTGTGACCTATTATTTCATTTATTCTTGTTGTTTTCTTTTGAGAAATCTTGTATTGTATGAATTTAGTTCTTAATAGTTATTGATCTCCGTCTCTCTGCCTGTTTGTCTGTCTCTTCTTTCTCTTTCTGAAGCTGAGTAATTCTATGCTTTAGGAATCTTAATCCCATCATTATTTAACTATTGGTTTTGCAATATATCTGTATATTTATCTATCCATCTGTCCTTGCATGCTTGCAATACGATGCATCTGTGAATATGTATGTACCCATGCATGCATGTATGTTTGTTTCCGGATGCTTCTCTTCTATAAGGGGCAGACAATGCATGCATATGTATTTCTGACTCGAACATTTCTGGTGATGCTTATTTTGTCAGTTCTTTTTTATTTATTCTCATATTTTGGATCTGTCATACTTCACCAGTTTGATCACTTTTTCCAAATCTAATTTGTCACCAGTGGCTGGAATATACGTTGTATGGATTCGGGTCCTATGCACCACTTCTGTGGTGCTGATGAGTCCTGTATAAGTTGGGGTCAGGCTCAACTTGGAGAACTCGGATATGGTCCTGATAAACCTAAGTATGTGCTTATAGCCTTTGGTCATCAAATATTATCTTGATACCTTTACTTTTTCATATTCCTGGTAACATTTGCTCATTTAGTACATATTCTGTTCTTCACTGTAGATCTTCTGCAAATCCAAAAAAAGTTGACAGTCTTGAGGGCATGCATGTTATCAGGTATGTATTTATTGGTAGTTGAACAAACTGTTCTGTGCTTGATGTCAACTGATACTAAATTCATGGAACTTCTATTCCAGTGTTGCTTGTGGTATGGGTAATTCACTGATTGTTGTGGATAGAGAAAATGTTCGTGACAGATTGGACCAGGTAACTTTTATTTGTACTAATATTCTTGAAATGTCTTTTATTATTGCTTAAATAAAAAACTTGTTTCTTTGGATAATTTGCTGCTTTTACTTTACCTACTGGGTCATAGTTACTAGGTTGAGCAAATTGAGTTTGGCTCCTCACTATTTTCAACCTTGGATAAATCTGATCCTTGCGTATTTTTTCCTTTCTATATTATTGTCATCTGATTGTGTTTCTGCAGTTGATGGCAAATGTGTATGAAGTTGTAATTCAACTGGATCTTGGTTGTTTAAAATGAGTTGTCTCCACTTTTAGTCATGGACTAATATCATAATATATTAATGGAGTGGCAATCCTAATGCCTGGTTCTGTGACCTTTTGTTGTGTTAGTTGGTTTTGTGATTCTCCATTGAACACCATCTGACTCCATATCAGACATTCTATGCTGGTGTTAAGTTTCTTAATTCACCTCTTTTTATATTAGTAGATTCTGAATGTGAGGCAGCTCTTCTGTTAGGATATACTAGGATATACTGCAAAATTTCACTGTGGTGCTGCTTCAATTTTCTTTTTAAATGATATGGTCAATCCTCTTCTGTTCTACATGTATTTTTTGTCCAAGCATTTGTTGATTTATCGTCATAATAATTTAGTAGTAGAACCACTCATTTTCTAATTTGTGAGCGTGCGGAGAAACATATAGTAGAATTACTATTAATGTTTTGTTTACCTTTTCCTTTGGCAGATTCCAGTCTTTGATGGAGAAACTCCTGGTGAAGGTCAGTAGACATGGTACCCTTTTGTCAGCACACTTTGCACTATGGAGCGAACTATTTTATATAACTTAAACGAAAGCAAATCTTTATATGACTTGCATCTTTTTAGTTTCTCAGTGTGGTTATTATGCTTATGTGATTTTAATACTGAAACCAGTTGATGAAATTTTCTGGATTCCTTCGACCATCGAAGTCTCTGTTACTTACAAATCAATTTTTTTTTAGATTATCATCAGGGGTATTCCTCTTCTCAAAACCATCTGCAATTGCATCTTTAATGTCCTGAACCCAGGCTCTGAAAAACAGACAGCCAATCGTATGTATGTAAGCAGGCAAACCCTGAACAGCTTATGTTCTGTCAGGACCTTTTTAATGGTCTTTACTGACCAAAAAAAAGAACGAAGAAAAAACTTTAATGATGCTTTATATCACATTATAAGGTATTACTTTTATCATCACCCTAAAATTGTTGAAACTCATAAAAGTGAAGGTTTTCCATTACTTTTGAGGTTGTTACAGAACTACACTGTTCAAAACGTTAGAATCTATACCTTTTAAATATGAAACTATTAAAAGGAAAAGAACCCCTCTATTAATATATTTTGACCATCATACCAGTCTAGGGTTCAGGCCATATTGGTAGCCACTGTTTCTGACTTTCAGCTTCCAAAAGCATGATCTGAAACCTTGGATTGAAATGAACTAGTTTTTGTATGAGGTATTCTTGAGAGATGCTTGCTTTTGGAGTCCATGCCATCTGTAGTCTTTGTGGATTCTTACCACCTTTGGCAGTGCAAGGGGTCAACAACCAATTTTGTTGGATCACTTCCATGGTTGTTTCCTGCCCATTGAATGTCACGACCCTCAAGGAACAATTCTTCATGATAAAACCAATTTTTGACAATTTTATGATAAACTTGTAGTCCTTGGGTGCTCAAAATTGATATTTGCACTAGAAAGTGCATCAGTTTGTCATTGGTGAAGACGACAACACTTTCGTTTGTTTGTGTGAGAGAGATTTTGGTTAATTGCTTTTCATGTTTTCACCATTTTTTTCTTATGTATCTTTGCCAGAAATAAATGTGTTTTTGTTCAATTGCTTTGCATGTCTTCACCATTAGTTTTCTTATCTATGCCAAAAATTAAAGGACAAAATTGAAGAAGTGTGTCATTACTTTGCAGAAGTTAGTGAGGAAGAAGAGAACAATACTGAAGCATCAAAGAGAACAATGAAAAAGGGAGCAGCAAGTACTGCAAGTTCAAAGAAAAGGAAGGAGTCGAAAGATTCTTCAGAATCTGAAGATCCTGAAGATAGTGATGGAAGTGAAGAGGATGCAAATGGTCAGGCTGAGGTCAAAAGAACACATCGGGGTGGTAGGGCTTCTAGTAGGGGCCGTGGTAAGGCCTCTAAAAAGGTTGCAACTGAGGAGGAAAAGGGCTCTGGACGTAGCCGCGGGCGCCCTAGAGTTGGTGAGAAAAACTCTGGTGGGCGAGGTCGCGGAAAATCTGGGACGAGGGGTAAGACAGGCAAGTGATGGTTTTCCCTATTCGTCTCAAATTTTGTTGCTTAAGAAGTCCGGATCATCATTTGTAGTACTGGATTGTTTCTTTGCTGGCTACTAATCTCATTATTGAACGCCTTGGCTTTTGTCATACCAAGCTTTAGGGGAGGAGGAATGAGGAGGGCCAAAGCTCATAGGAATTGTTTTCTTATTCACATGGGAAAATTTATAGATGACTATTTTTTTTAATTTAAAAAAAATGTTGAGAGGGCTTTTCTCACATTTGTTGTTTTGTTTCATTAAGCAGCTCCTTTTGTTGCAATCGATTGTTCTTAGTCTTACAAGTCATTATGGTTCTATGATGAGAATGAACATGGATGCGACATTTACATGCTCTCTCGCACTCTCTTGGGCTTGGGATTTTGTGTTGGTCCCCTCAACGGTTCTCAAGATATTAGCGGTGATTGATAATATTGAGATATTTTCAGATTCTCATTTTTTTTTCAGGAAATTAATAGAAAAATCTCACAGAACATATAATATTTAAAAATAATAAAAATATAATAAATTAACATTTTAATAAGAAATTTATTGGGATATTATTACAATATTACCATTTATTGTGTTTATATTGAGAATTTATTGGGAATTTAGATAAATGTCAGGATATTAAGTCTATTGGTATTTTACTGATAGAAAGCGCATCAATGAAATGTTGATAATTTTCAATCTAAGGCTATAGTTTTCAGCCTTAGGCATAGAACTAGTAAGATGGTAATATTTAATGTAGAGACACTTTGACTGTTAATATTTAGAGTTAACCATTTTTGGTTAACCTGATATTCCAATCTCCAGCATTAGTCCCTTTTCAACCAATCCATTTTCATAGTACAAGGCAGGTCCTCCAAAAAGAACTTAATTAATCTCATTGACAGGGGTTTAAAAATCGGTTTTGATAGATATCGACTATATCGTCCAATATTATTCTCTCTCATCTCAAAAGAATCTAAAAAAATTATAGAAATTGAAGAAAATTATGGACTTATTGGCTGTGTAATTTTTTCATTAAATATCAGATTATATGTTCAAATGTTATTTTGAAGTTACAACATTGGGATTTTTCAAAATTATCAATAAAATTATGAAAAAATTAAAAAAATAGATTGTAGAAAATCGAATGTGTGGCTTTTTATTTAAGTGTTCAAATAAAATTGTTAGGTTTATGGAGTCTGATTTTCAAATATTTATTGGTGATCCCATCCCCACATACCTCGTTGTTTGGGGTCGATTTTCTCGAAACCACTTTGGTTTTTTGTCCAAACCATACTTTTTCCTCAAAAACCATTTTGGTTTCTTGCCTAAACCATAGTTTTTTTTCCAAAACCATTTTGGTTTGCCACCCAAAATCAACCGATGTTGGACCGAGATATTGCCCAATTATCGGTCGGATAAGATCAGGTTTTTTTTTTTTTAAAAAAAAAAAAATCAAATTGGCCGATTTTGAAAATATCGGCCGATATTTTCGATTTTTAAACTGTATGATACATATCAGGTTCAAAACTCGAGATGTATCATATCGGCCGATATTTTCACATCTGGTCATTGAGGATCTTAGTAGATGGGAAATGTTTGCATTGGCTAGTGCTTTCAGATTGTTTCTAATTGTACTTAAATCATCCATAAAACTGGACCCAATAAGCTTAAGAAGGTCGTGCTTTGATTATATTTGGGTGTGAAATACAAAATGATAGTCAAATAAGTGCTTCTCTTTTATTTGCACTTCACAATTCTCTTAAATCATGACTGGAGTTTTTCGATCAAACACAATCGTCTCTTGTGTTTGGGCCTGTAATTTTCAGGGATCTCTCAAAACAACCATCAACACCCGATGTGAAATTCAGGTAACGGTTTTAGTGCGTAACCCACCGTAGTTTTGCATAATGGGGGAGGGGAATGCCGATATTTGACCGATATGAACTCGTTTCTCCCAGGAGTGGATCTGCTAGGAGGGTATCAAATATGGCTTTCATTTTTCATTTTATTTGGGATTTTTATGCAATCATAATACATCCAACTATAGGCCTATTGCGGAAATTAGTTGAGCAAAGAAGAAAGAAAAAAAGAAATCCAAGAAGACAATCTCTTTTAACAATTGATTTTGGAGGAGGGTGGAGTCAAGTCAAGCCAATATGCATTAGAATAAGGTTGATACTCATGGTGAAGCTGATGCATTGATGTATAATTCAGGGGTCAGGTCAGGTCGGATTAGATTGAGTTTATTAGAACCCGACTCGACCCAACCCCTCTGAGTTTCAGCCCTATGTATAACCTTATTCGAAGCTGATTCTTGGACTTATGGATGAGACTATGAGAGAAATCTATATGATTAGTACTTTACTAACCCCTGAGAGCCTTACAGGGGAAGCTTTAGTGGACTATTTTCTATTTCCCTTAGCCACAAAGTCCAGAGGCACCCACTTTATGCGCTTGCAATAATAAATCAGGGGTTAAAAACTTGCTTACCTATACAGACTTTTTTTTTTTTTAAAGAAAAATACAGAAAAATATTAGAAAAAAAGTAACAACCTAATGGAAGCATATTTTTGTTAGAAAAATGGCCCTTTTCATAAAATATTAAACCTTGAGAGCCATAAGGTACATTCTAGAAATTTAAAAAACGTTCAAAAATTTTAGAAAATAGAAAATCAATATGAGAAAATATCTAATATGAAATTCATTTTCTCTAATATCTTAGAATGAAATGTTTCTTCTATTACAATTCGTTAACTCTGGTAAAAAAATCTGAATTTCATAAAAAAATTAAAGAATCATATAAATACACTAAAAATTATATCAATGCCCTTTCATCTAATTCCATAAGAATTTGTATAACAGTTCTTTAAATTTTTTCCACAATGAGAGTTACCTTAGAAAAACGGGATTTCACTAATTTTTCAAAAAAATTTTAGAAAATCACAAAAATGCCTTACGAACTAATATCAATCATATTAAGACATCTTCATTCAATTTCATAAATTCTCAATATCTATTCATTAAATTATTTTCTCAAAAAACTTTAAAATCGAGATTATCTTATGGCAAAGAAATTAAAAATTTGATTAAAAAATGGAAAAAAAGAAGTTTGAATACACATTTACCTTTCACACTTAAAAGAGTTACTTATAAACCTTTTAGGACATAACCAAACCAAATTCAAACCTAAAAACGTCAAAAGGAAAAACAATTAAAACAATTGAAGTCGATAATGTCATAACAGCTGATACAGACAGATATGATATATCCTCTCTAACGGCTTGTATCGGTTGAATTTATTATTATACAAACGATACAATACGTATTGACGAAATTGTAATATAAAATTAATATGTATTGACCAATACATGGATTTTTCACCTCTACTTGACATTGGTAAAACAAATTCTTTAAATTCACAAAATTTTGTCCAAAATTTTGTCCAAAATTTTCTATTTTTAAACGATAATGTAAAAAGTATCATTCAAATTTAATCCTAAAATACATTTTCTATTTATTAGTCAAAATTTTCACAATTTTTTCCATTTTTAGACAATAAGATATAAAAAGGTAGACTTGCCAACTCACTAAATCGTCTTAAAATCACTTTTTTTTAAAAAAAATTTTTTTTTAACAAATTTTGAACAAATTTTTCTTTTATTATTAATATAAAAAAAATCATGGTCACAATTCATTAAAAAATTCTCCCACTTCAATTAAATTAGCAAGAGAAGCGCATCAATTTTTTAAAACCCTCGATGTCCATCTGCATCAGACGAACTTAGGCCTTAATCTACAATTAATTGTTTAATGTCAATACATCAAATGCTATCAGACGATATTATTTTCTTTCTACTCTCGGTTTTTAAGTAATACTTTTCTGTTAGAATTTAACAAATTATTTACATAGAGTAATTGATTTTCAAGACCATCATTTTTAAGTATTGCAACTTTTAAATAGATTTTTTTTTAATATGAGGTATCTAAGCTTTTTAGAACACCTTACTAATCCTTGAGGCATGTACAAACTTTCCTATTTACACATACGGGATAAAACTATGAAAAGGGACCCTTGCGTGTTGAGAATTGTTGGCCGTCAAGGCAACCAATATTACACCAAAAATGCAACATGCGCATTTTCAAAATGCAAACCATCCTTTTAACCAAGGAAACAAGCCACTATATCGTGAAATAAGTCTTTTCCACTACCAGATGGCAGCCAGTTAGGTTTATAAAGAATTTGATTGATGTTTTTGATAATAAAAGACAAATGACTTGTATTTTTTATTCACTTATTATCACTTAAACAGTAAAAAACTATACTGGTGTCCCTTTCTATTAAAAATTCACTGCTGTCCGTCACTGTCGATTCCTGATTTCTATATGGGTGTAGCTTAACTAGTTGCCTCCTGTCTTAGGAAGCAAGAGATTGCGGGTTCGAATCTCATGGCCTAACCTTGATGTGCCCTAGGGATAGTGAACTCATCCGTGAGAGTTTTACGCTGAGTATCCCACAGTTTTCCACATATAATTTTTTTTAAAAAAATCACGATTTCCATCTGAATTCGAATAACAAAAATGCATCATTTCCCTCCAGATAACTAGCAAGTAGAATATTCTCGGTGGAAAGTTGGACACTGATTCTGGAATAAAATCATAACAGATGCTAAAGGGAAACAGGCCTTAACATTTGAATAAAAATGCCTCTCTTCATATGATACATCTTTACCTTTATATTACAATTGTACAATTTCACATTTTTATAGGATTTGGCATCACCATTAGCGCAGGTGAGGGACATTTACCGGTGGTATATTTCATACAGTGATGGGTGTCAAAAACTATGAGAAGAAAGTTGGTTTGCACAATAGATCATGTCTAGCGATCTTCGCGCTGGACTCGGTTGGGGTCAGCAACCATATCCATCATCAGCTTCTCAGGTGAATCTTCCCAACTGGCAAATTTTTTGAGGTCAACCTGCAGAATGTACAATAAACGTAAGAGTGCTACCTTCATGTACAGTAAGAAGAACTACAAGTCTAATTTTATGTGCTGGAAGGCAGGGAATTCAAATGTCAGCAAGTATTGGTATAGCTACACTATGCTACCTTGCGCCTCTGCTCCGAAAAAAGTGATTCTCTCTTCTTATACATGTCCTGCTTTTCCTTGGCAGTTTTCCCACCTAAGCCCCACACCTCTACCTCCAGAACTGAGGCTTCAACAGGTAAATAGCCCTACAGAATAATGAAATTTACATTTACAAAAAATCAGTATGAAATGTGAGCTTTCTCACAGATGTTCATAGTTTTAAGTGGATTCCTATTTATCATCATCATCATCATCATCTTCTTCTTCTCATCACTATTACCATCATATATTTTACCATTCAATTAAATAAACAATAGAAAAGCTAGTGCTTATTCAATTAGTGAGGAATGCCAATGGCGCATATTTGCATTTTGCACCTACAGGATTAATCTTGGGTCAGATGCTTTGGTACTTTGGACTATTGGAGGTCAATTTACACCCCTAATAGAATCCCAACCAACCAATCAAGAATGGGCATAAGCCCCAGTTGGATGGCTGGATTCAAACTTTTTTTTTTCTGGATAATATGGGTATCCCCATCTCACATTGGAGGTGAGACTAATTCCACAGATACACGAAACCACCCGCAAGCCTCGTGTAACATTATGGAAGTTATCTGGGGCATTTCTCATTAGATGTGGAGCTTCCAGATTTTTTTCATAGTAAACTTTTATTCAAAGAAGTGGAACTCTTACATGAACTGGTAGTCCATAAAGGCAGTGTTGAATTTATGGCTCAAAGCCCGTTTGGGCCTAGGTTGTCAGTTGGGCTCAGTGGGCCCAATTTGTTGTAAGCAATATATATTGTATCTTTTTGTAGTTGTTTCTTTGGGACAGTGTAACCAGAGAGAAGAAAGAGAGACTGAGAAGAAGGGTGGGTAGGATTAGTGAAATCCTTGTAACCTGACCGGTAACTTCTTCTTAGTGAAATCTTTGCACACCCCGTGGACGTAGACAATATTGTCGAACCACGTAAAATCCGTGTCGTCTTCTTGTGTGATTGAGCGTCTTGATTTGTGATTGATTTTGTGTGGGTAATTAGCACAACAATTGGTATCAGAGCTCTGGGTTCAGAATCGGGATCGGAGAAAATATCACAAATTGGAAGACAAGCAATAAACATATCTGGTGGTTCTCTCGGGCTGGGTTTCCAGTGGGATGAACGGTTGGCAGCCAGATCTGTTTGAAGTGGTTGTTCAATCGCAAGAAAGTAGGAAAGGGGCAACACTGTCGCAGGATCCATCTCATGGGGATCATTTCCTGAGAAACAGAGGTGCTGAAGCTGTTTGGCAAAGAGGGGTTTCTCGGTTTGAGGCAAACAATAGCTGTAGCATCAAGGCTCTCAGAAGAGGCAGAAGGGGCCAGATCTAAGGGCTGGGAGAACAGACAGTCGGAAGTCTGTTGCAGGTGGAACGGCGCACATATCAAATCTGATCTGCAAAGGTTGCAGATCTGATGTAGCATACCCAGCAGAGGGACAGCCGTACCAAGAGAAACCCACCAACGCAAAGAGAGAGGCCTAGTGCAGCCAGTGCAGGGGATCTCCATTGCTGCAAGCAGAGAAGCAAGCAACGATCAGTAGAGGCCTGAGCAGCGTTGTCAGGTGGAGGCAGCGCCAACAGCAGCCGCGGTGGCTGGATCAACAGAGGCGCAAACGATCCAGGCAGCGATCGCAACCAGATCTGGAAGCAGAAAACCAGATTTGAGGAGAGAAGATCTTCAAGGAATTGTGCAGATCTGAAGGAGTTCCGAGCAGATCTCGACTACTGGTGGTGGCAGCCAGAGGAAAGACAGATCTGCAAGAGAAGAGGCGCGGCCAGCTGCAGCGTCGGTGAGAGGAAGGCCGGACAATCATCAGATCTGAGACTTTCAGGTTGTTCAGATCTGTCAAATAAGGGCAGTTGCAGCAGGAAGGCCGCCGAGCTGTAGTGTTTTCCGGCCAAAGCAGCGGCAAATAGAGGAAACCTTGCTAGTGCAGATCAGAGGAGCAAGGAGAAGCTCCCGAGCACGAACAACAAGATGAAAGGGAAGGCCAAGCAGGCCCGTGCAGATCTCGCTGCCATGCGCAGATCAGAGGAGATTGCAAGAGAAGGTGGTGGAGCAAATCTCTGCTAGATTTGTTCCTTCTCGCGGCAGGCAGGTGCGCAGGCAGCACTAAGATGCCGCCGGACTGCAGCGATGCGCCGGAGGCGATGAGTGCCAGACGTGCCAGAGCAGCAGGCAGTTATGCCGAAAATGGATGAAGCAGTGGGCGAGACGTGCTGTTTGAAAACGGTGAAGGCACGTTGGCCATGAAAACGGTAATTGTGGAAAGGTAGCTGCGGCTAGTGAGAAGTGGGGAGAGACAACAGTTTTTTTTTTTTAAAAAAGGAAAAATTAGTGGTCTTGAGGACCACTTGTTTTTGGTACACCCGAGGGATTATGGATTTGAGTAGTCACACAGGACTACTGTGGTGCATTCTGATAGGCTGTAGGACTACAGTTTCGGGTGAACTGCAGGACCACAAATTACGATACTCCTCAGTTAAAAGAAATCAATGGTCAGGATTGAGTTGCAGTTTTTGGAGTCATCTGAACTCAGAATTGAGATCCGTCTTCGCCTGTGCGTTCGTAGCAAAGAGATCTACGCAGTGACCGGTGTTGATTTGGAAAAAGAGAAGAAGTAATTGGAGAACGGGAAAAGACCTGGAAACACATGGCTAATTGTGTTTGGCTTTGTTCTGGGGACAGAGAGGATTTCTCAGGACAAGGGACTAGACCTGATTGTCCGAGATGGTAGACAAGGTGGAGCAACCAGGTTTGCGTTGCATGATTTGTCTACGGTTCTCTTAATTATCTCTCTTTGGAGGAGTCGGGAGTGGTTAGTGCGGTGACAGGAACCTTGGCTGCTATGTTCGAGGTGGAGCCCGGTTGGGCTGATCAGTCTTTGACTGGTGAATTATCCCAAGGCGTGGGGATGAGTGTCTTACAAAAGATGCGGAATTATAGGTGTTGTACAGCAGGTGGAGATGACAAAAACACAGGGCAACAATCTTTATGGTGTCGGGCTTTTTCGCCAAGGTGGAGTTTGTTGAATTTATGGCTCAAAGCCCGTTTGGGCCTAGGTTGTCAGTTGGGCCCAGTGGGCCCAATCTGTTGTAAGCAATATATATTGTATGTTTTTGGAGTTGTTTCTTTGGGACAGTAACCAGAGAGAAGAAAGAAAGACTGCGAGCGAGGAAGGTTGGGTAGGATTGGTGAAATCCTTGTAACCTGACCGGTAACTTCTTCTTAGTGAAATCTTTGCACACCCCGTGGACGTAGACAATATTGTCTAACCACGTAAAATCCGTGTCGTCTTCTTGTGTGATTGAGCGTCTTGATTTGTGAAGGTAATTAGCACAACAGGCAGGAGGTAGTTGTAAAATAAAAACAACTCATAATCATGTTCAAATAAATAAATAAAGTGGACCACTAGACTTCCTGGAATAGCTAGTCCCCCATTACAAGCGTATCGTATCACCTCTTCAATTCCTGCTTAGGTTTTGGCT
Source organism: Chimonanthus praecox (assembly GCA_022113865.1). Classification (NCBI taxonomy): domain Eukaryota; kingdom Viridiplantae; phylum Streptophyta; class Magnoliopsida; order Laurales; family Calycanthaceae; genus Chimonanthus; species Chimonanthus praecox. The sequence continues at coordinate 48,811,064 of CM039093.1, read as the reverse complement.
AATAAGTTCTTTCATGAGTAAGCTCCATTATATTGGGCCGACGAAAGAATTCCTACAATAGTTGCAGCTGTAGAAATCCTAAATAACTGAACCTCATCAGTGGGAGAAGCCATGTTCCAATGCTCAGGAGCCTACACTTCTTGTTCAAGTACTTCGGGATTATCCTGAAAAGTGTCTGTGAAGTGCCATTGCATCTCCTTGCCTGGAGCCACTTTTCTCCCAGCACATTGCAGTCTCGGGCAGCTCTCTCAAGCTTCCTCTGCTGCCACAGGGGACTTACATTTCTTTGGGTCTTTCCATGCCTCCAGCTTCTAGCTCCTGTTCCAGAATACGTGGCTCATATGGCTGGATTGAGTTAATCAAAATGCTTGAGGTCGGTAAAAACTTGGATTGATCGCCAATGGCCAGGAAAGCCGCCGCCTCTCCTACTTCACTATGGTAAGGGACTTGGGCTCCACTCCTTCAAAGCCCAGATGGAAAGATAGGATCTCTAGAGAATTAACATGCCAAAGCTCCTCTATCAATTACTCCCATCGCAAACAAAATGCATCAGGTGCTCCTAGACGTCTCTAAGGTGAAGAGTAGGGCCCCTCTTGATATTCCTCCCTTGGACTGAGAGAGAGCTTGGTAGAGCTTAGTGTCCCGGCATTGAGAACATCAATTTTGAGCTTCATTTACACAATCAGCCCATTTTTTCCTCTTGATTTTCCCAGTTCGTTTTTTGTTTTCTTGTGTGTCTAGTCCCCGTGTGTTTAGGACTACCTTAATCTTTCTGTTTGATTGTGCTTTTTGTATGTGCACCTCAGGCATTTTTTCTCTAATATTATGGTTACCATTTCAAACAAAAAAGTGTGTGTGTGTGGATATTCCCTCTACATATAAAAAGAGGCATACAGAATAGAAGACAGTCAATTTTGTAAAATATTTTGAAACTTGGCATGAGTAACAGGAACAGGTAGTGGTTGGTTCTTTGTCTATCTGAAATTGTTTTAACTCTACCTGATTGGGAAAAAGAGATCCAGGTTGGTAAGTTTTGTCAGTTGAATGATGGCGTACAGTAATTCGAGCAAAATCTTCATCCATAAATATTCTTTCTTGTCCAACTGTTCCTCCAAATCCAATACCCACAGGCTTTGGATGTGCGTCATACACTCTCCCAGTAGGATGCAAGTGACTATATATGAAGTTCTTATCCTTCCCTGTCCAGAAAAAGAATCCATGATCAGAGGTGCAAGTTCCAATACAAGGAGAAGCGTTTGTTTACATACCAGAAGGTGGATATAGGTGGAAAACTGGGCTTATGGCATAGAGATATCCAGAGCTTCCATAGAACAAATCTCTATTTTCAAAGCCCTGATGAGTAAGTACAGCAATGACCCATCTTCCAACATCAGTATTGTCATCACTTGCTACTGATGAATTAGCAGATATTAACAATAATAATGTTCCATGATAACCTTCAACACCAGCCCAGAATCTATTTAATCCTCTTCCATGCTCAGATGACCTACGTAGATGTACAGAAAAGAGTACAAGAAAACTTCAATCAAGTAGTCCTTCAAAAAGGGAGCTGCTTTCTTGTAATTTAAGCATAGCAAGATCATGAGAAAAATCAACATGAATGATTTAAGACTGAATAATTAATACAGGTGCACTTATTGAAGAAATAGACTGAAAATGGAATTCAAATAACCACTTGAAAAGGGACCACATGTTGAATTACTATTACTGTGTTATTATTTTTATAACTAGAAGAGACTACGTACCATTTAAAAAAAAGGGCGACACTACCCCACAATCACTATTAACAACTATATGCCATTGGACAACTCTTTCCCATTACTATTTGTTTCATTCCTTCCTTCACATGCAGGGTTCCTCACGGTCTCATCATTCAAAATGAAAATGCAATGTTTTAAGAGCTAGACCATTAAAGATCAGGGCCACTGGGTCCAATCAAGGGTTCAAACTGGCTTAAACCGTGACATCAGCATGACATGATAATCATATCTACACATTAACAGAAAATTAAAAACTTGTCAATATAATTAAAATCTTAATTTCTATTATATTGACTCAAGTGTATGGCACAGAATTTTAGAAGTTCCATTTCTGAAATAAAATCTATCAGCATGATCTTCACAACAAGTCTCCCAAAAATTGAAAGAAAAAAAAAACCATCAAGCCCTAATGGCTGTAACAGATGCTTGAGTTAGAAAGAGAGGAATAGAGAGAGGTAGAAGAAGATTAAATCCAAAGCTTGTAAAAAGAAACCAAGATCATAATAAAAAAGGCTTGAGAGTCATTATTACAAACCGGTACAGAAGATATTCCGATGTTCCAATGCCTTGTCCAGGAGTGCAAACCCTTAATAGCTCTTCACTGAAGGCATTATTTCTTTGAGTAAGAGAGATAGCCCAGGCCCTTCCACAAGTGAGTAGAAATGTATTACAAGCATCATCAGAGGTGGTGTCACCAAGTGATACAATTAGACCATCAGAATCATCCTGTTCATTTGAGTAAAGGATTTAATTTCACAAAGAGCAATTATTAAATTCTTCTATCTTTGTGGATAGAATTAAAGGAAAATAGTATTTTTCCTTTATCCAACCAACAATGTCTTTTGAAACCACTCTTATTCATTACAGAACCTTCTTTTGTAAAGAGGATCATGGGGAAAGAAGAGAACCCATCTAAGGGCTTCTCCAAACCTCATAAAAAACAAAGAACAAAAAGGGAGAGGGTGAGAAGCAAACAACAAGACTGTATGATACGAGATGCTATGCTCGTAACTTATGATGCTGCAATTTGTATTACGGACTTATGGTCTGTATGGTGAGAGAGATAATAGGCAGTGCAGGAATGAGATAAAGTCAATCTGCAATTACCTTTTTCGGTCAAATTTATACCAATATCTTGGGAGAGAAATAATAGGCAATTGCAGGAATGAGATATGAGGAGCTTTTGTGGCCAAATTTATATCATTGCCTTTGGCTACAATTTCTTTAAATATAGTTGAGTTTCGCCGTTGAATTTCGATGGGTATAGGCAGTAACATGTCTATGCAATCTCTCCCTCTCTCTTCTTTTTAAAGCATATATATATATTTTTTTTGAAATGGTTCATATATTAATAATAATAGATAAAAAGCACTAGCTTGCGATTACAGAGGAACAGGAAAAGAAACTGGGCCCAACACTTGGCTCGCAAGGGAAAAAATAAAAAATTAAAAAACTGACCAACAGGACAACAGAAATAAAGAGAAAAAAAAAACAACTGGCAAGAGACCAGGTAGATGGTTAGGGCCTATCCGAATGTGGGAAGCGGGACAACCTGGCATACATGAGATAAGAAAAAAAAAAAACACAAGCATGCGGGAGGAAGCTGGGAGCGGGAGAGGAACAAGGTAGGAAGGACGCTGGAGCCGTGCGAAGACTGAGGCTGTCTGTTAGGAAGAGGGAACAAGAAGGACGGTGCAATTATCCAAGTGTTGCACGAAGACCGGAGCACGTACAGGTCACCTAGGAATGCCGGAGGCAGTAGCCGGTAGCTAGTTGGTGAAGGAATAAATAGGAGACATAGAAGCCGCAGGGACGATCAGCGCAAAACGAGGAACCACACGAAGCACTGGTCGCCATGTAGATGACTGAAGGAGGGAGCACGTAGCATACTGCAATGGTGGAAGAGCTCACGAAGACCGAAATGCTAATGACTGCAGCAGGAAAGTTTGCCAATGGCGGAGGAGACGGGAAGCAACAGACAGATCCCTCCGTTTGGCAACCAAAATGTCAGATTCCAAAGCACGACAACGGTAAAATCTGCTGGGAGAGCGCATAAGCTGGTTACTTTAACAAACAATAGGGATCTGAGGGAAATCTGATGAAGATCTGACACGGGCTGGAGATCTGAATGCACGGACGGACGATGAGCTTGGGAAGAGTCTGGACGGGGTGCGGACGACATCCAGACGGTGGCTTGCAGCAGGCGAACGGTGACTTGCAGCAGATGAACGGCCCCCGAACAACAGGATCTAGAACAGATTGACACTCAAGTGTGGAACTTGTGAGGGCGAGATGGGATCTGGACAACAATGGCCGGGAGAGACTGAAGGAGGTACTGGGTTGTTGAAAGGACGACAGTAGGTTCGACTGGTGACAAGGAGCGTGTTGCAGACTATGGCAGATGCCGAGGTAGGGAGGTGTCTGGGGGTAAACGCACAACAGGCAGACGGGGAAGAAGATTGCCTGGTGAGCTCGAGCATTGGAACATGTGGCTAGACGTTTGTCCAGGCACGAGGTAGGAGGAACGGTGAGGGGAGGTGTTGTTAGGCGAGCAACAAGACGGAAAGTTCAATAGGGGAGAGGAGATGATAGAAAAGAGGCTAGGTGTTGAAGGCCTAAAGATCTACAGTCCTCCCTCTACCGGATTTGCTTTGGTAGAGGGAGAGGCGGAGGGCAATGGGTTTTCTCCAAGGAGCCATAGGTAGATAGCTTGTTGCAAGTGTTTTTAAAGCATATTTAATCATTGTCTTCTTTTGCTAGTATTACATTGATGTGTGTTGGGGGTGTTTGTCAGATTAGGTTTCTAGGCTGTGCTGGTGTTTATTTGTTAGCCATTCAGGGGAGCTGTGAAGTATGTCCCTTCCTTTGCTTCCCTGCACCCCCCTCCTCCTTCCCTTTTTCTTTCTCCATAAACCAGTCATAATTTTAAAACTGTACTAATTTTTTTCCCAATGAATTACCCTTTCTGACCCTAGATCAGGGTTTGGATCTAGCCTGGTGAACTGAATCCATTAAGAAGTCCACCTGCAAGCTGGATACATTTATAGATAGGATGGATTCTCCCAATTAAAAACTTAGGTTCTTATTAATGTATAAATTTGTTCCAATAACTTATATAATGTCCAGTGAAGGCTGAGCATATCAAGAAAGAATGCTCCTCATACGGGCAATATATTGTGCCATATCCAAGACATGGCTTTTAAGGCTATAGGAAGCATATTATGAGTCCACTTCATCTTCTCACTACTCTTGTCAGTTATTACTGCAATTATAGTGCAAGGGAAGTCAATAATCTTGTCAGGAAAAAGAAAAGAAATTTCTCAAGAGATTCCATCAGAACCTAACCAACTAGAATCAATTCTTCAATATCACAAATTCAAAGGATGCATTCTGAGAAGTGAAACAGCTTACACTGTGCTACATAACAACAACAATAAAAATACTAATAACAATAATAACAAATGCTACTACTACTATTTTATTTTTGTTGTTGTTACTGTTGCAGCTGTTGTTTTCACTGTTATTATTATCATTATGCAGAAGACGTGAATAAAATTTCAATGCGGCCTGCATACAAGGAATGATCTCAATGTTTTGCTGGCCTCTACTGAATGTGCCTCCTAATAGACTTGGACACATCCTGTCTTGATTTTTCATGGTGAACTATCACCACGACTCGTTAATTCAAGTATGGCCAGACAATGAACATGGCATAAAAAAATCATGGTATGTATCATTCATCACAACCAATTATTTCAGAGACACTAGCAACAAGAACAACATTCTCCACATAAGTAGTGGAATAGATTCCATACACTCATCAAGTGTATTATAAATGGGATGGATGTAAGATACCTTTGAAGATGCACAGATCTGCAGTTGACTATGGACATACTGAGTAAAGCAATCAGCAAGGCCAGGAGTTGTTGTCAGGGCCCATATATGAAGTTTTTGAGCAGATATATGATTCTTCAAGGCCGAAATATCACATTCCTTGACATTTAAGTCCTTACTGTTCTCACTGCATGATATGGTGGCTGACAGTATTAAGTGATTTACATCTGGAAGAACCAATACGAATTTCCCCTCAGAAAACTTCATAATCCTTGAACTTTGTGACATAATCCAACACATCCAGAGTAACATGCGCAGTTCACTTGGCAAGAGATAACCACCTATCTTACTGTCAACGGAATCTGATTCAAAATCCAATTTTGAAGGGATGCCAGCTTTTATAGCACAAACAGAATAAAGCCTGAACAGGTTGTTGAGTGCCATTGACAAGGGCATCCTTCCGCAACACCTGATAAAACCTCTCAAAAACTCAACCCACTGAATTCCACCTTTATCAGCTATAAAAAACAGGTCAACCAAAGATAGACCTAGTTGAGCCAATAGTTTTAAAAAGCACTCAGGAGTTGATGATGATGCTTCGGTTACCAGATTCGTGGTGTTTAAACAGAAACATTCCTGAAAAGGATGAAAAGAGAGCAGGATCAATGACAGCGTGCATACAAATGGAAATAGTTAGCATGTCCAAGATAATCAATTCTAAAGATGACCATGTAAGGTGCATTTCGTTGTGGGAAGACCATATATCCAGGAAAAATGCTGATTTGCACCCTTTTTAATTAGTAAAATTATCAGTCAAACCCAAGCTGAATTGCAGACATCTATGTTGCACGAACACTTCAAGATTTGTTACACACCTTTGTTGGACACTCGCACCCATCTTCATCGGCTCTTCTAGCTCTTTTTTTTTGAAATGGTTCATATATTAATAGATAAAGAGGCACTAGAGGTGCAGGTACAAAAAGAGAAAACATAGAATATTTTAATGTGGATCATCTCCTTATCCAGTGTCCTTTCTCCTCGGCAGTTTGGAACTTTGTTTTGGACCAGTTTGGTTTTTGGTGGACTATGTCTTTCGTGGGAATATAACAATAGGGTATCCAGGAACACTACGAAAATTTCTCAAGCCGTTAGCAGTTGGATTTTTGCAAAATGTGTTTCTTGGGCCTCTTCCCTGGAAGATTCCAGAATGTTCCCATGTCTGCGAGCCTCGAAAGAGTGTAGTTGATTGTCAGAGAGTTGTTATAACTGTTCTTCTTTTGTTTTTTTGTTTTTTTTATGATCCAAGATTTTTTTGGTGTCCTGGATTGTAGGGTTGTTTCCTTTCCTCCTCCTGTTTTCTTTGTATTTGCACCCCCTTGTGCATTTTCTCTATCAATATGGTAACTATAGAAAAAGATAAAAGGAAAGAGGAGAAATAGAAATTGTATTGTGTCTTCCTTAATCAAGGACATGCCCTATCATTTATATTTATAAAGAAAAGGGAATACAAATAAGGAAGGTAAAATAAATGCAAATAAGGAAGGTAAATTAAATAAAAGGGAAAAAGCCTAAACTTAGTAAAGACACATTCCACTACAGAAGTCTGCCTCAAAGAGAAACTAATCCGAAGAAAATGCCGAAGTCCAGTGAGGAACATTAACATGGGCAGGAATTAATATTATCAGAACCGGACCGTGTACCAAACCGTCTTTGAGGAGGTCAAGGATCAACCGCGGTAAAAGCTGGTCAAGTATTAAAATAATATAAATATTATATATAATATTAAATAAGACATATTTTACCAATAAGATTAATAAAAATATTAAAAATAACATTCAAACTCTGAGTAATATACCAAAACGGTGAAATATATGCGATAGAAATAGTAATAAACTTTTATATTTCAAATATACACATTTTTTAAGGGGAAAATTAAAAAAAAAAAAAAAATTCAAATATGTGAACCGCGGTTCGCAGTTCACGGTTTTCGTGTCAAAACCGCATAAAACCTCAGTTTTGACCGCCAGGCGATTTTTTGTATGAATCAAACCGCGGATCCGGCGGTCACGGCTGAACCGCCGGTTCAGCCACGGTTCGGTCCGGTTTTGATAACACTGGCAGGAATAGTAAAACGGAGAAAAACGTAAACTTCTATTCAACAAGATCAAAGAATAGTCTCAGAGGGTTCCACTGGCATTCAAACTCAAAAATTGCACCATACAGATGTGATGTAGGGCCAAGATGGTAGAGTTGTGGGATTATAGGTTCAAATCTAAAGAAAGACTAGAGATCTAAGGGATATAATAAAGATGACCTTATGAACCACCCATAAAATGTAGGGGAAAAAAATTCTCTGAAATGAAAGGTAAAAAAGGTTGGAGAATCACATCTGGGAGGCAAATGGTGGATCGTTTGGCAAACAAGAAGGAAGGGAGAGAGGATTTTATTTTTGAAAAAAAAAAACCTTGAAGATGTGAAGGGTAGGCAGTGGCGAGACCAGTGAAAGAAGGAGAGGTTAAATCCGAGGGCTGGTGAAGCAGATAAAGGCCAAAAACTTGACCCAAGCCCCAAGGGTTGCAATCGATATGTGAGGAAGAAACAACAGTGGACCCCACACAATACCAACCGAAGCAACAACCACACAGATGCAATATGGAGGGATGGGCGACAGTAGTGGTCCAAAAATCTGAGGAAGAAAGGCTGGTGTCGTGCAGATCTAGAGAAAAAACACCAAAAACTGATAAGGCAATTGTCCCATGAAGTAACTGGAAAATGGCTGCAAAGAGGGGCCCACCGGTGATGGAAGGTGGGACCTCCAAGGGAGATTGAAACTTGATGCAGGGGCGACACCAGAGGTGAAAGGTCGAAATCGACCAAGGCCTGGAGACAACCGATCGAAGCAGGAGACCAAAAATTTGGGTTTCCGTAACGTTAGAATGGCTAGAAGAGAGATCTGGTAGAAACCTCACGAAAACAGTCCAAAATAGAGATCTAACCTATCGGATGGATAGCCCTGTCAAAAACGGCAGGGAAGATAGGGGTTCCCACTGGCAGAAGCTTTTCCGATCAACTGATCAAAGACCGAGAAGGAGAGGCAACGACAATGGTTTTTTTTAAAATCGATGCAGCGAATGAGATCCAGTGGAAGACAAAGGACCCAGAACGACAGAACTATATGTTGATGATAAGGGAATCGAAGATGAACCATGTGGTTCTCCCTCTGTTGGTGTGGTTTCAACCAGCAGAGGGAGATGGAGAAAATACGACGGTGGTCTTTTTCTCTCTCACAAGATTGGACCGAACAAAGGAAAAGAACTTGTCTCTCATACCATGTAGAAAATGATAAAAGGAAAGAGGAGAAATAGAAATTGTATTGTGTCTGACTGTCTGCCTTAGTCAAGGAGAGACTCTATCGTTTATATTTATAGAGAAAAAGGAATACAAATAAGGAAGATAAAATAAATACAAATAAGGAAGGTAAATTAAATAAAAGGGAAAAGCCCTAAATTTAGTAAAGACAATAATTTAAATATATCATTTAAATATATCTCAAAAGTCACCACTTAAAAAAACCATATTTTGATATTTTACAGGACTTGGGCAACGTTCTAATAATCTACAGGATTGGATTAAACAAGGGAAGAAAATTACTCAAAGAAGACATAGCAGCATAAGTGAGAACAAAGATTATTAGAGTTGACTTACCTCAATTAGCGGTGCTAATTGAGGGATTTATTTTGTCATTATATTTCCATTCCATTTATTCTTTTCCTGTAACTTTTTTTTTTTATCTCTTGTATTTTCCATTATTAATATAATACCTTTGGGTCTCTCCTCAATTGAAGAGGAAGACACAGCAAATTTGTGTGTTGATTTTAAATTTCACATGATATCAGAGCTAGTACTCGAGCCTCACCTCGATTTTTTTTCCCGTTTCTAACAGAAGAGGACTGAAATCCTTTTCTTTCTCATATCTGAGAGACTCATTTTCCTTAGTTCTTATTTGTTGTCTACAGCCAACCACTGCAATCTCTCCTCTCTTGATCGTGTTGCAACCAATGGCCAGATCCTCACAAGTCACAATAGCAAAACCGATCATTTTCTGTTGGACAAGCTTCACACACAGCTCTCCAACCAACTCTGTCGTTGGTGCCTCCTAGCCCAGATTCACCTCTGTCGTCAGCTACCAACAATTCCTGCATCATACTCATCAAAAGGTTCACGGTCAACGAGTTTATACCAACAACCCAAGATCTCTTCTGACAACTTGTGGCAATCCCACCTTTGGCCATTGTGCACACATTAGTGGGAATCTTTCCATTGACATGGGTCTTGGACAAGAAGTTGTTTCCTTCACTCACACAATGAACGCCATGGAGCTTTTTTTTCTCAGTTGTCCTCTGTCTTATTTCTTGGAGAGTTGCCTACTCTATAGGTTGTACCTCTCTCAGATCTTCTCAGACACACTTGACAGTGCCTCTCTTTGTTTTTCGGCTCACCATCGGTCACGCAGATCCAGTACAACTGCTCTTCTTCCCTCGTTCAGGTGCCACCTTTTGCTGTTGCGGACCTTTCCAGATCGAGTCTAGATCTCTGCTCCTATCTAAGGGAGCTCTCTGCTGACGACCCAGATCTCTGCTTCATCATCTGAGATCTTTGGTTGTCCCACGTACTGTTGTTTGAGCACACCTGCAGTGTCGCCGCTTCACAGATCTCAGATCCTTCGCTGGAGACCTCTCATCTTTGTTTTTTGTTGTTCTGCTCTATCTCCTTTTCTGCAGTTTGCAACTTACGTGTTCGCACCACATTCTCAAGTGGTCCACAACCAGTTCACACAAGTTTGTAGCTAGTTCATGACAGTTCACAAATTGTCAATGCGCACACAATTTGCAACAAGTCCGCAACTAGTTCGTGGTCACTTTGATCCAACTTCCATAGCTGACAAACATCCTGATTTCACCGGCTCGTCTAATCTGCAAGGATCAAGTAATGATCCTCTTTCTGTTCATTACTCAGGTAGTATCCGTTCTAGTGCTTCTCTCCTAGGTATTGCCCTCACAGTCCCTTCCCATTCAGTATGGATTATTGATACAGGGGCTAGTAATCACATGTGTATCAATTTTAACTTTATTTTCTTCCTATAAACCATGTTCTACCCCATTCTCTGTTCAACTTCCGGATGAATCAAATGCACCTATCACAGATATTTGGACTGTTCATCTTTCATCTTCACTTGTACTTGAGTAATGATTTCTTTATTCCATCATTTAAGTTTAACCTCTTGTCTGAGTCAACTTACCCATTCCAATACTTGTTTAGTGACCTTTTATTCTTCTCATTGTCTTTTTCAAGACCCATCAATGAGGAAGACGATTGGACATGGTAACGTTCATGAGGGGCTTTACTATTTCAAATTTGGCTTTGGCAATGGCAGCCATCCAACCCCCTCTATTGATCTTTGGCATTTACAACTTGGCCACTTGAATCATCGCAGTCTGCACAATTTAGCTAAGCATGTTCCCTTCATTTCTTGTTTAAAGAATATAATTTGTGAAATTTGTCCACAAGCCAAACACACACATTTGCCCTTTCCTTCTAGCTCTATCACCAGTAATAGACCATTTTCCTTGATTCACTGTGATATATGGGGTCCTTTTTCTCAATCATCTTTAAATGGTTCTCGCTATTTTTTAACCATTGTCGATAATTTCACTAGATGTACATGGCTTTATCTTCTGCATGTCAAATCTCAAACAAAAGCCATTTTAGAATATTTTTTTCCTATGTTCAGACCCAATTTCATTCTCACATTCAATCTCTTCGTTTGGGTACTGGTGGTGATCTCTTTCTCCTTATCCAACAAATTTGTTGGAATAATGGTACAGAGTTTCTTTCCATTGCTATGCGGCATTTCTTTTTCTTACATGGGGTCATACATCAACGCAGTTGTGTTGCCACTCCACAACATAATGGAATTGTCGAGCGCAAGCATCGTCACCTCTTTGAGGTTGCTCGTGCTCTTCGTTTTCAAGCTAACCTTCCCTTACAGTTTTAGGGGGAGTGTGTCCTCACCGCTATTTATCTTATTAACAAAATGCCCACTCCTCTTTTATCAGGAAAATCCCCACATGAAGCTTTGTTTCACTCCAAACCCGACTATTCTCGCTTGCCTGTCTTTGGCAATTTATGTTTTGGTCACAACCATGCCATCAAACATAAAATTGACCAACGAGCTAAACCCGATATTTTTGTTGGCTACCCCTATGCGCAAAAAGGTTATCGTATTTTTTACTTAGCCACAAGCCATTTACACATTTCGTGATATCTCCTTTTATGAAGGCATCTTCCCTTATTGTGATTTGCCTACCTCCACACCCTCGCCTGTTATCCCATTGCCCATATCTGATGACCCTGCTTTTGATTTTCCTTCACATTCACCTGCTACTACTTCTCCAAGACCAGTCACACCACCAGTCCCCCCATCAATCACTCCAGTTGTTTCCATTGATCCAAGCCCAGCGATGCTCTGTCTTCCATCACATTTCCTGCTGCCCCAACACAAGTTGCTCGACCTCGCCGCATTCGACGTCCACCGCCTCGTCTGGCTGATTATCATTGCCCAACTGCCTCTCATGAGTGTCCACTCTCTCTTTCCGATTCGGAGTTGACAGGTACACCTTACCCACTCTCTCATTATCTTTATAATTCTAACATCTTTGTTGCACATAGAGCATTTCTTTCCAATATTTGTTCCACAGATGAGTCTCGTACCTTCTCTCAAGCTGTTAAGTTTCCACAATGAAGGGACGCCATGGAAAAAGAAATTGAAGCCCTTGAAAAGAATAACACTTGGAGCCTCAATTCTATTCTTGCCGACAAGAAGCTCATAGGCTATAAATGGGTATACAAAATTAAGTACCGGTCAGATGGCTCCATTGAACGTTATAAGGCTCGCTCGGTTGTCAAAGGATTCACTCATATTGAAGGGTTGGATTATCATGACACTTTTGCTCTAGTTGCCAAACTCGTCATTGTTCGTGTTCTTCTTTCCATTGCCTTCGCCAAGCAATGGTCCCTTCGTCAATTTGATGTTAACAATGCCTTCTTAAAAGGTGATCTTGATGAAGATGTCTATATGACTCTTCTGCCTGGTTTTGCACGAAAGGAGGAGCAACGAGTTTGTAAGCTGAACAAATCTATTTATGTTTTGAAGCAGGGTTCTTGGCAGTGGTTTGCCAAATTCTCATCTACTTTTCTTCAAGCTGGTTTTTCTAAGTCTAAATTTGATTATTCATTGTTTACACATCATACCGGCAGTTCTTCAACCTTTGTTTTGGTCTATGTTGATGATATCATAATTACTGGAAATGATGCTTTGGCCATTCAATGCCTCAAGCGCTTCCTTGATGAGAAATTTTATATTAAAGATTTGGGGCATCTAAAATATTTTATTGGCATTGAAGTTGCACGTTCTAAGTAGGGTATTTTCCTCTCTCAACAAAAATGCATTGTAGACATTCTCAAGGATACATGATTTACTGGCGGACGTGTCTCGGATTTTCCAATGGAACAAAAGCTGCGATTATCACCTGATGTTGGGACTTTTGCTTCCTGATCCCACCATAGATCGTTGTCTCGTGGGTCGCCTTATCTATCTTATTGTTACCAGGCCAGATCTTAATTACGCAATACATATTCTCAACCAATTTATGTACTCTCTTCGTAGTGCACATTTGGACGATGCCCACCATGTGATTCGATATTTGAAGGGTACCATCAATAAAGGGATTTTTCTATCTTCATCTAGCAACCTTCATCTACAGGGATACTGTAATTCTGATTGGGCTAGTTGTCCAACTACTCAGCGGTCCACCACTGATTATTGGACCTTCCTCGGTTCCAACCTCATTTCATGGAAGATCAAGAAGTAGGATACAATTTCTCGCTCCTCCGCTGAGGCCGAATATCATGCTATGGCTACCTTGACCAGTAAACTCCAATGGTTGAAGTACTTGCTCAATGATCTTGGTATCCCTCATCCTTCTCCCAGCACCTTATTTTGTGACAATCAAGCCGCCTTATACATTGCCAAGAATCCCATTTTCCATGAAGGGACGAAACACATTGAGCTTGATTGTCATTTTATTCCGGAGAAGCTTGCTTATTCCTCGACACATTCTTTCTTCTCATCAACTTGCTGATGTCTTCACCAAGCCGTTGTGCAAAGGTTCATTTCATGACCTGATTCGCAAGCTAGGCATTATTCACATACACACTCTACCTTGAGGGGAAGTACTAGAGTTTACTTACCTCAATCCACTAATTGAGGGATTTATTTTGTCATTATATTTCCATTCCATTTATTCTTTTCCAGTAACTTATTTCCTTCTTTTTATCTTTTGTATTTTCCTCTATTAATACAATACCTTGGAGTCGTATGTCTTGCTTCTGTAGTGAAGTTTGACTTCGCGCAGCAAGCGGCACAGAGTGATTAATTGAAGAGGAAGACACAGCAAATTCGTGTGTCGATTTTAAATTTCACAAAGATGTTCACAGTTCTCAATTCCTCTTGGTTCTTCCATTTTGGAAAAGCAGAATATATATTTTTAGAAGAAGATATGAGGAAATACGTACTCTTTTTATTCAAGGAAATAAATAAAAAGAGTGTTTTACATGATTTAAAATCAATCTTGCGTAAATACAGTAAAATACATCAAGACTATGTAAAATGGGAGAGGTTTCTTCATTGAAACTTTTAATATATGAATATTAATATTTAAACTAAAAAAGAAATAAAAAATGTATGTAGAGAAAATTAGGTAAATCAAGACCAAAGTAGATTGTTTTTTTTTCTCCCCCAGAAACCTTAACATTTCGGCCGTGACAGAACAAAATTAACAAGTAGAAAGATGCATAAACGACTCCATAATTTTTTTAAGCGTGTGATTGTCTTAGATGTGAGTGGATGATTGTTCATTATTGGGATTCATAGAGAAGTAGATACCTGGAGGGAATTGAGGGGAATGGGGGCCTTGGTGTGGGGATCGGAGAGCTTAGAGAATGCCTTCTGTAGCATTGGAAGAGTTCCCATTGAAGCTGCTTCCTTCTCTTCTTCTGTCACCCCACCCGAAGCCTGCTGCTCTCTAGACGAAGCCCCACCCATCTCTCCCTCTTGATTGATCTCTCTGCAATAGTCCGATGCACTGCAATTATCCAAGAGAGGGGGAATTCAGTCTGTTCTTCATTTACACGATCTCAGTCTCTTGGTTATGTGAAATAGTGGGCCCCAGGAGACACTTGGCTTAAAATCGTGGCCGTTCAATGCAAAGACAGGCAGGTTTTGATCGGGCAACAGATCTCCGCCACGAAGGACTTCATCCGAAAAATAGCTGATATCTTTTGGAATCAATCAATTAAATAAAACGTGATATTTTTCATGTATTTAGACTTGTATTTTATTTAATTTAAAGTAATATATATTTATATCTTGAAAATCTTTTTATAATTGACGGAGGTTAATATATATATATATATATTGTAGTATGGGTATCTTCACCTCTAATAGAGATAAGACTAATTACACAAACATTTATAAATCTTTCAATCTAGTCAATAAAGAGTAAAGGAGTAAGTCAATTAATATTTTATATTTTTATTACTAAGAGTAAATTCATAAGAATCCAAACTAAAAGCCTATTTGGGTTGTCTTTATTTTTTTAAAAAATTGAATCCAATTGTAAATAATTAGTTTTCACTAAGTCCAAATTTAATTAAAAGAGAATCTAAAAGGTTAGAGTGATGATTAAAAACCCGTCTTACAAAATGAGAGTCCTGAATTTGATTCTCATTCTACTTTAAAGAATCACTCTACTCTAAAAGATTCCATTATTCTCCCTGTGTCAAAATTGATGAAATTTTACAAGTTTGTTCCTCAGTTTTAAATCTCCAAACTTAGATTTGATTTCAATATGGGTCTAATCTAGACTTTCAACATAATCTGGACTAAACTCTTTTTAGTCACTCGACTCGACATTTTCAAACGATTCGAGTGAGTCTGAATCGATATCGGCATGGTTTTAAAATGTGGCATTTACTTTGCAAAATATAGACATCCATGAGGTTGGATGACAGCAAACTAACAACTTCGGATCTGAAAAGGAGTAGAGAGCTGAGACTTAAAACATTGAATTCGGCTACAACAGCCCCTACATGGCCCAGCTTGGCCCATGTATAGCCTGCCCGGAAGAAGAAGAGATAGGCAATGAATTTAGCAACTGTAAACTTGAGCCATAGTTTAGTAATTTTTTTAGATAACATGGGCATCTCCACTTATATTGAAGGTGAGACTAATCCCATGGATACATGAAATTTAGGGGTGAAACTCGAGTCGGGTCTAAACCCGACCCGTCCCGAGAAATCAACTGGGACGGGTCATGAAAGTCAGGTCAGTGGATCGGGTCAATGTTTAGGGTTTCTAGAAATTCCAATCTACATTGGCTAATAGATCAATTGTTCGCCAAATTCATTTACTCTTCTTCCCTTAGCTGAGGGTGAAGATGTGCTCCTGATTCAGGTAACCAGTTTGAATCCTTAAAACACTCTAGATTCTTGGGTGTAAATGGTTTGGTTGGACATTCTACTGACTAGATTGAGAAGTAGAAAGATGGTCCAGTATTGGGGCCCAATACCACTTGGACCCAAAAAAGAAAAAAAGACAGCAGATCCAATTCAGTCTGAATTTTCGTTACTGTAACAGTACAGGCTAGGCTTGGGGCTGTAATGGTTTGGTCTCACTGCAGATTAAGTGGATTAGAAACGAGCAACACAGGTCTAGTTCCAGGGCCCTATAATGGCTTGCACCAGTGGACAATATTGTCATATAGAGTTTGCACCATAGAGAGTTTGCACCAGAGTCCCACATTGCCTAGGACAAGAAGTGGAGAGGAGTATATAAGACTAACTTCTCATTCCTTCTAGCACAACGAGTTTTGGACTTAAGTGTAACACTTGGGTCCAATGCAAAACCATGAAGGTCTATGGGCTCAAAAGCGGATAATATTGTACTAGCAGGAAGGGTTATTACACACATTGAGACTAAATTATTGTCATTGTCATAGTCATCTTGTGATGATCAAAATACTAGGTGTATTAGCTCTTGTAGCAAGAGTGGTGTCAAAATATATTTCTATTTTCTACAACACATATTTTATCCAAAATTATTTATTAATCCTTGGGCTACCACTGGATAGGGATGTCCCAATGGGCCTTTTTACCCATAAATAGGCTGGACAGGCTTGGGCTACCAATAGATAGGGATGTCCGAATGGGCCTTTTTTCCCATAAATAGGCTGAACTGGCTTGGGCAATTTTTTTTTTGACAATCAAGGTGTCCAATTCTCTTGGAGCACCTAACTAATCCAAGAACATATGCAAACTTTTGTACTCATGGATACCGAATAACTCTACACTTACTTTTCTTTTAAGACTTCCACTTTGTGAAGCGAGTTTCTGACACTCCAACCTCTTTCCGTTATTTTCCTCAACTAAGTGAAAGGATTTCTGTAGTTTGTACCCATGCGCAATGGCCAAAAATCACACCAACTAAGTGAAAGATTGTCCTGAGGATCCTATTGAAAGCCCACGGGCCAAGCAAAGCACATTTTAACTAATTAAACTCTTCTCTGGTATGATTATTAGGATCAAATTACAGTTATTTTGGAGTAATCTACACCTTCTCTTGTTCAAGACACTGTATGTCCAGAAGAGCTCTAAAATCACTTTGATTGATGACTTTGATATTTTCTCTCTTTTTCTGATTTTTATTTTTATTTTATTTTTTATTTTAAATTTTTAAGAAAATTTCAGAAAATTATAGACTTTATGAATATACAATTTTTCATTAAATATCGGTCATTTATATGTTCAAATATTATTTTTAAGTTATGAACTCAAGAATTTTAAATGTTTTAAAAAAATATGAAAATTTACAAACTATTGTAGAAAAAATAGATTTTTTTTTCAATACGTCTTCATTTTTTTATATATTTCTACACATTAAAAAGTAGAGATGAAAATAAACTTTTCTACTTTTTTAACCAAAGTTCATACATTCTTCTATAAAAGTATATATGTTTTAAAAATGTATTAATGTACATTTCCACTGAAAATTCTATCATTCACCAAACATGAAAAAATTAAATAGTGAGTTGCAAAACCACTTTTATTTTTATTTTAAATCTATCGATTTTTGTGTAAAAACTTAAAACTAAATTTTATAAAAAAATCATTTTCAATAAAAAAAACAAAAGCAGATCAATAAATTTTTCTTGCTGTATGGCTGTAATCTGTCTCCAAATTTTTTTTTTTTACTGTTAAACGGCTTCAAACAGGTCTCAGAAAATATTTTAGAACTGCTGTTTGGAGTGCAAACAGCAAACCTGAAAACGTTTTTTCTGCTGTTGTATTGGTGCAAACCATCCCAAATTTCTTTTGTCACTGCTGTATGGCTGTAACCCGGGGTTAATTTTTAATTTTTTTTTTTGTCACTGCTGTATTTTAACTAAATCTTTTTTTTTAAAAAAAAAATTGGCCTATTTTAAAATAAAAAAACACATATATTGGTGAATATTGGCCGATATTATACATGTCAGCTGATATATTGGCCGATATCAATGATATGTATAATGTATGACAGATATATCGTAATATATCGATTTTTAAAAACCAATATATATCGGTCAATACAATATTGAAATAGTGATTCCGACTAGGAGATATGAAAATAAAATAAAAATAGAAAAAAATCCTCGATTGGAATCACTAATTTTCACTTTCATTCTCTTCACACACATTCAAAGAAAATAGCAATGGATATTTCACTTTCTCATTTTTTATATACTCTTAAAATAATTTCAGTCAATATCCAAATTATTAGCAAATATTTATTGAATTAGGGGACGTGGGGTTAGGGCAAATACCAGCGATTTATTAGGGTTTATTGAAAGCTATTGAAGCCTGATAGGCCTGAAATTTCAGCTGAAATGAGAGTTGAACAGTGTTCTAAAAATCATGAAGAATGAATTTCGAAAAATTTCAAAAGTTTTACTTGTTCAAAACACCCTAAAATCATGAAGAACGATTTTTTCAACCTTTCTTTATAGAGTTGAACGGTGTTCTAAAAGACTAAAACCAAGTCAAGCATGGAGAAAGGAGGAATGAAAAGATGAAATTCAGTAAAGAAGAAGAAGAGACTAAGAGACTAACAAAGCATGGAGATATCCATCTTTCTTTTTTATTGCAGTAACTCTATAGAATATGGGTTAAAAAAGATTAAGCTGAAGTGATTAAAGAGCCATATATTTGAATAAAATATATACTATTTTTTTTTTTAAATTTATTTCTTTAAAGTTTGTTTCAAGTGTTAGATAGAGTCGTGTAATGACTGCACATGGAATTTGATCTGATATTATAAAAAAAAAAAACCATGTTGATATTTTTAAAATAAAAATTATTCTAAAAAATTAATCATTGAGAAAACGATACTTCAAATATTTTATTAAGCCGTTGATTTTTTCAATCTAAATCTAAACGATATAAGACTTTAGTCAACTTTACGCTGTTCTATCCATCTTTCTTTTCCTCTTTCTTCCGCGGGCACGTGACATACACTTGTGTGATTTGTAATTTGGTGGGCAATCCTATTATTTTAACGAGTACAGTAGAGTTGTTTACTTATTTCTAAGGTATGTCGAGTGGCATCTGTGGGCCTTACTAGGAGTGTGTAGAGCCCAACCTAAGCTTTGTTCTTGGGTTCCTCACTTCGTCATCCTCTTCTTCTCTTTCCAATGTATAAATGATAAAAAATGTTCGCTATTAAGATACCGTTAATTTTTTTTTTTTTAAGAGACTGTTTTTCTAAAAAAAATGTGTGAAATTACCATTTTACCCTTTTATTATTAGATCCTCCGAACGAACATCCATTTCATTTTTCATTCATTCGGATGATCTCAATGACATTACAATCATTTTTAGAAAAACGGCGTCTCCTGACAAAAAAGAGCGGTGTCTAAATGTTCATATCATGAGCAGTGCACACATTTCAATTAATTAACATGCCTAAGCATGTATTATTTCTTTAGAAATGACACCAAAGCAAACACCTGTTTGGCTAATGCTAGGTTTAAAATGGCATGCCATGTTGATTAGCACGAGCCATAATTACCATCAACGAAAGCTTAGGAGGATAGTCTCACATGACTGGTCCCATCTATTGCCCTGTATTTAGAAAAAAAAAAAAGGATTTTCTATTAAGAGGATTGGTAACATAGAGGAGGAATTAGGAGATGTATTTCACTTTGATTTTGGAAACTTCATATTTTAAAATTCTGACATTAATTAAAATGTTGTATATGAAGACTATGATGGTATATTGTTAGACTTTTTTGTTTGCCTAAGTCTTCAAATCTGAGAAACCTTTTTTATAACGACTCTATTTTTTAAATTTTTTTGTCATACTAGTGAAATATTATAGTTAGAATGAAATAATTGTTAGTAATACTTATAATTTTTTTAATTATTTGACAATATACCTGTGCATGCATGTAATTTTTGCCCAAATGATGCTATTGAAAGCTTAGTTGCAAATATATTTTGATTCTCTAGATAACCATTATTGTATTTTATTAATATTGATGCAATAAAGATATAAATCCATGACTTTCGCGTTTAGATGTGTGCCTTATGCTTTAAGTTTTAAGATCTTTTTAACGCTTTAATTGCACTTTGCGCTTTGATTGCTATCAAACGAGAACCACCAATGTAAATGAAGATTGATATAATTGATTCAAACAAATTATAATTATCGCTTGGATGGTTGCCAAATTTGAAGACTATCATAGAAATCAAAATGATCAGGCAGTGGGCCAGCTGAGCTAGGAATTACAACCCTTTCATTTGGTAACTATCTAATTAGACTTTTTTTTTAAGACCAAAGTATCTAAGCGTCTCACTTGAATTTTTCAGGCGTCCCACCTGATTAATCCTTAGGGCATGTGTCAATCTCTCAATCTGCACACGCTGAGTATATAATTAAGGAGAGTAATCCCCTTTGTGTTGAGGAGAGCTTGATCCAATGACCTCTCACAAACAAAGGTGGAAAACGACCATCAAACTAACCCTTCAGAATTTCTAATTAGACTTCAAACAGTTGTTAACCATGGATTAGATCCTAAACAAGAAATAAGTAATTGCACTTCTATTAAAAATAAGTACTAAATACATGTGTTTGAAATTTCTGCCCTAGTGGTTTAGCCACCCCACCTCAGTATAAAAATGATGCATGGTGAGTTCTCTCCAACCACATAGGCTATAATCTATATGGCCTTCACATGCTTCATGTTAAAAAAATTACAGACAAGAAAACAAGCCAACTTTACTTAATAACAAAGATAATAATGTGTAGGATATTAAAACAAGTGAGGCCTATTCTTTTTAATCAAGCTGCTAGCCACCTTAGGCTTGGAATGAAGGAGAACCCTAGAAAGTTCTCGTACATTTTCAATGGATCAAATATGACTAGAGCCCCTTCCCTTGACCACAGATTCAACACATGAATCCTAGTCACTAATAGCCAATGAGACAATCATCCAAAACTAAAATAACCCAATTAAAGTAAAGTTTATGATGCCTTGGAGATCAAGTTGGTTTTAGAAATTATAAAAACCCTAGGGGAAGTAGGGGGACACAACGTGCCTCCATATATCTTAATAGATTAGGTTAAAATATCAAATGGCCAACTCCCAACTTGATGCACCTTTAAGACTAGGACAATGAGAGGATAAATCATATTTTATTTTTTTTAGGAAAAATACTATACTCTTGTTCTAATGGCAAAGATGATCTAATCTCAAACGGCTTATAGTGATAGTTAGAAGTGGTTTCGGAAAGCAAGAGTCTTGAGTTTGATTCTCTTTTCACTCCAAAGTACCAGTTTCTATACTTTTACTTAGTGTATGTAGGTAAAGAGACTTGTACATATTCTAAAAATTAGTCAAGTGCTTTAAGAGACTTATACACCTTGGTCACAAAAAAGTAAAGGTGATCTTACATGGTGGTATTTAAAGAACATAGAGTCCACCTATTGAAAATCCAAAGTGTTCATTAATTTTGAAATACATGTTTACGTAAGATTACAATTGGATGGATCAAATGAGAGTTGTCCCACATCACTTGGGAGGTTGGTTTAGATCTTAAATATAAGTAACAACCTTCCTTCTCTTAGCATAAGGCTTTTTGGGGTATGTATATCGATACAGATTTCAATACAGAATCGTAAAGACATGTGTATAGAGTTCAAAAAGGATAATATCATACTGGACAGAATTGAATTGTTATAACGTGTCTCAAATACTATCATTTAAAGTCACGTTTACCATTACAACAATAACGAGGATCATTCTTGTTATTATTATTATTTTAAGCCACAAGTGGAAGGTATATTGCAATGTTCATACAAGGCATGTCATGTTCTTTTACCAAGAAATAGTTAAAACCACATAACCATTAGAATTGGATTTATTACTAGGAAAGAAACCCTAGAAAATTGGGGCTTTGTTTGTATGCACTTTGGTTTTCTTTTTCCGCTTATTTAATTTAATGATTGAGCTCCAATCCAAAGGAGCCCCTCATCATCCTTATACCAGACATTTGTGACATGAACAAGCCTAACAAATAAAATAACCTTTAATCAATTCAAGAATATTATAGAAGCCATACAATTCCCTAGGTAAAAAATAATTTAATGCATTTTCCATAATTTATATGCAAGTGTAAGCATCAGTTCCCACCTCAGCATCTGTGACTTCTATTAGAAATAAACTTGTAATCATAGAGTTAGTCCACCACACCAACATCACCCCTTTACCCAACAGTCGAATCATTTATATCTTGTACCTCGGCTAAAATTTATAAAATAAATTTTACCATTGGAACCCTTGTAGTGTCAATTTTCAGCATTTGTTTATATGGGTTTAGTTTAACTTATAATCTCCCGTTTCATAAAGTAGAAGGTGTTAGATTCGAACCTCTATGGTTTCACTTGATGTGCCTTAAAAGTAGTGGATATGACCTCTGAGGATTTTATCCTGAATTTCCCATAATTTTATGCTTCTTAGTTCTTATATTTAAAAATCAGTCTTTTAAAATCTCATGTTTACTAGTCGTTCAACTTAGTGACTTCTATTAAATATAATTCGACTATTTTTAAAATCTTTTTAAAATTTTAATTTTTTTAATATATTGTGGCTCAAAAAGGTAGAAGCAATTGACCTTCAATAACTCTAAAAAAGTTTGGAATTTCTTATATTGTATTGTTGAATTATTTTGTCATTTATAACTGTAATTACGGTGCAAAAGACATTTTTATAAAATTGTGATTATTAACTTTTTATATTTTATGGGTTTTTTATTTTACATTTTACATTTTATATAACTTTCGTTTGAAATGTGTTCCTTTGAAAAGCTAAAACAAAAAAATATATTTTATTGTTCAAAATTGGTTCTATTATATTTTCTTAATTGTTAATTTTTGTAATTCAATTAATTTACACTCAATCAATTGTTATGATGAGTCAAATTAAAAACATGTATAGAAAACATAAAATAATGCGTCAAACGGTTTAAATTAAATATCTTACTACTCTATCTTAACATAAAAGGGACAATTTAAACTGATCGTCAAATGAAACTAAAAATATAAGTGGAACAAATGATTTTGATGATAGACAAATCTAAATAGTCATAACCCATAAATCTCTCCACATTGACAAAACCTTACTAGTAACAAGAGTAAGTGCCTAAGTGGGCTTCAAGTCCCAACAAATGCTTTGAAAATGTTCTTACTATTCAAAGTGAATAGAACAATATTATTTGAAAAAAAGATTAAAATTTGCTTCTCTTCAAATTTTAGAGAGGTTTACTTTTTTTTTTTGAATTTACGTGTGGGAAACCTTTAACACTTCGGATTTCGATGTTATCAATATTTACGGAATTTGCCATTTTAATTGTGAATTAACAGATATGAACCTTAGATGGGTAAGGTGTTGAGTCAATGGCCCAATTAGGACTCAACGGTTAGGTTATAAGGTCCAATTTAAATTAAATGGGGCTGAATTAAAATGGTAATGCAATATGTCTATAAATAAGGGATTGTCTGGATGAGGATGACACACACGCATACACCACAAAGGCTAGATTTTCTCTTAGAAAATCAAGGAGTTATAGCCGAGTAAGGATAGTCCTAAAGGGACAACACGCAACGATGAATTTGGATTAGGCAATGACATCCAATTGCCTAATCCAAATAAAGATAGGTTGCTTTGCCGTGTAGGAGATATGCGCATCCATGATGATGTGCTAAAAGGAGTCATTTTCCTTGCCAAAGAGCGATACTAGGAAGGTGCTAAATTGAAGGGTCGGCATCTTCTAAATATAGGGTCGATTGGAAGAGAGGTAGCATAAGAAGGAAGGGGCGCACGGCGAGGGTTGGACGCCGTGTGCTCTGTCAAAAAGGGTTCTCGGCAGTGTGCAGAGAAGGAGAAGGCAACCAGCTGTGTGAAAGATCAAGTACAAAGAGGCTAAGGAAGAAAAGGATCGGAAGAACAAGTCGGAGCGAAGGAAAACAGGAGGAGTCGCGGAACCGGTAAGTATTTTGATAATTTTGTTTAAAGAAAGGAACCACCATGGCCGAACCCCATGGAAGAAAAATTAGGGGATGAATATGATAATTTAATGGAAGGATGAACCATAGGGTTCGGCCATATGTATGGCCGAACCCCATGGAAAGACATTGTTTATTTTATGGGTTTTTGAGGGATGAAAACCATGGAATATTATATATGTTTTAAAAGGGTTTAAATGGAAGGTTGTTGGTAAAGAACCTTAGACTATGGGTTCGGCCAAGGGGTATGGCTGAACCCCATAAAGAATTATGGAATTATATTCATATAGTTAGATCATGGAAAGGATGGCAAAGTTGTAATTATAGGCTAAAATGAAAGATCATGGGTTCGGCCATGGTGTATGGCCGAACCCCATGAGGTCTTTTTATGGACTTAAATTGTTAACAATGTTAAACAATTGTGGTATGAGTGATGACCAAAGGGATGAAACTAAAGGACCATGGGTTCGGCCATGGTGTATGGCCGAACCCCATGGATAGTATTTTTGAATCTAAGTTGGCATGAAGCAATTTTATGGATATTATGTCTATGTATATTTTAAATGAATGGATGATTAAATGGAGGATTCAATTATATACCTATGTTTATGGACCTATGTGTTGAACCTAAACATATGGTGATGAAGGAAATGACAAAAAGGTAAATAGGTGAAAATGAGACATAGGGCTCGGCCATGGTATATGGCCGAATCCCATGAACTATTTGATGGATCATGTGGTTGGGTTAAAGAACTATGTATAGATCATTTTTGGAACATAAGCCTTATGAAAATAAGCAAGGTAAATAGTCATGGATAGAATAATGGCAAGGATGTAATTAAGTAAAAATAATGGACCATGGGTTCGGCCATGGTGTATGGCCGAACCCCATGAGGAATGTTTTTGATGGACTTAGGGTTTATGTATGTTAGGTTAATGAATAAAAGGGGTAGGATCTTGGAATTTAGTTAAAAGATCAAAGGACTCAAAGAAGGGCACAAAAACCAAGATGGTGAGGTTCGGCCATGTTGTATGGCCGAACCCCACTTAGGTGCATTTTGTGGACTAAGTGATTAAATGATTAACTTAGGGGTTATTGATTAATAAACCAAATGAGGGACTAAAACCTAGTAAGTGAGGTTCGACCATGGTGTATGGCCGAACCCCACAAGTTGGGTTGATGGACTTAGACATTATTGTAAATCAAATGGGACCTGATTTTAATTGATTGATATATTATAAGGTAACGATACCTCACAAGGTGTGTACGATCGTGAGCGGTTACCGGACGAAAGCGCAAGGACACGTTAGTGGTCATTGGTAGGATTCCACTTCTTTGAAACCATGGGTTTATGTACAATGTTTTTATTTTAATTTGATGAATTTATGTTGTAAAAGATATGTTTCAAATTGTGAGTTTTAATGCTATGTTTACAATATAAAATAACATGTGTTTCATTAGCATCTCGTGCATGGCATGGGGTGAAGGATATGTAACCGGAGGGGCCACACTTTGTTGGGGCGTCCGAAAAACCAATGTGGGATACCTTGATGTGCATTTCCATCAAGAAGAAACCGAAGGGGCCACACTCCGTCGGGGCGTCCGACATGGCATGGTTTATATGGTTTTTGACATTATGATATTATATGCATGTTTTGTACTAACCATGTGTTAGCCCTAAATGGAATACCTACTGGGCATGTTGTTCTAACGCCCTACTTCTACCCTAATGGATGATACAAGAAACAAGGGGAACGATGAACGCGAAAAGGGCTAAGCATAGGAGCTTGGATGCTTTTAGTTTACATTTTGATTAAATTACTTATGGACTTGTAATTTGAGTAACTAGACTTCGGGCATGTAATAATTTAGATAGTTTGCTATGGTTGGATGTTTATTGGATAATTAAGTTAAGTTTAATTATGATTAAAGACTTGGAGTACTTTGCTAACTAAAATGGAATAGAATTAGGTTCTATTATAATTCCGCAGTTATGATTTTAATCCGCATGTTTATATTGTTATGTGTGAACCGTTTTCATGGACTTAGTCCATGCACACATAGGGTTGGCCAGTTAAGGGTCGGACTTAGCTCGCATCGTGACGTCCCGCTCTTTCTCACTCTGTTATTTAAAAAAAAAAAATAGACTCTGATTTACGGAAAGTGAGTGAAAAAGGGCGGGGCGTTACAAAACCACGGGATATCCAGTGTAAAACCCCTACAGATGAGCCCACTACACCTAGGGCACACTAAGGTTAGGCCATGGAAGCTCGTACCCGCAACCTCTCACTTTCTGAGAGGTTTATATAGAGACTTAGACAGATCTCCCATAAAAAATAGAATGGACCTTGTAAAGAAAATGGAATGTTCAAAGGATTATATACATATTTTTTTAAATCATCTTAGCAACGTGACTTTAGTTCTTAAATTTATTGGTGTGTAATAGTTAAGGAGGCATGGATAAGATAGTTAGATGAAGGTGACTTTTAGCCACTCTTTGTATATAATCCTCTAATTATACATTTTATCAACATGGATAAGGTTAGTGGTTTCTTTTGCTGGTGGATTCTCATGTATTTTTAAGGCTGCAACTCGGGTCAGGTAGGTTGGGTTCTTTAAAACCCAACCTGGCGCGAGTTGATATTTATGGAACCCGACCTTGACCCAAATTCTCGATTCGAACTTCACAACCTGATCCAAAATCTAACCCGAATTCTGACCTGACCTGCATTCTGAACCCATTTAGCCTAATTTTAGCCTGGTCGAATCAAGTTAACTTGTAAAATTCTCAATCCAACTCGATCCGAATTCCATTCGGGTTTTTATCTTCTCAACACGACCAGACCCGTTGACCCAAAATTCTCGACCCGACCCGCATGATTTCTCGGATTGGGTCATGCGACTGGGTCAAAACCCGACCCGAGTTGCAACCCTATGTATTTTGTTTACTAATCAAACGTGAAAATGTACGAGGAGAAAAGAATTTTCCTCAAATGAGGAAAAAAATCTTATTTGGTAAATATAAATAGGAGAAACTTGATATGACATTTTCATAACATTTAATAATATTTAATGATATCATATAATAAAAATAACTAGATTTTACATTTTGACAATAATTATTGAATAATATCTACCAAGTAAGAAATAACAATCCACTCATGAAGAGATTTATACAAATCTTTGTAGGTCTCATCAAATACCAAATTAATGTAAAGATCATTACGAGGATCAAATAGTTACTACTAGTATATGAAAATTGCTACTTTAATTGATGATGACCCACATAAAATAGACAAAATGAATAACATTTCTAATCTTGATACCAAATATATTACATTATATTTTTGAAGCTTCACAATAAAAAAATTATTTCTAGGTTTGCCATCCCTTAATTCATTTAATCATTCATGTTAGATTGTCAAAAAATGGAAAATAAATTATTTTTAGCCATTTCTTTCTATATATCATTTACTAACTTCTTTTTAAGCATTTGATTCTTTTATACATTTTGATGTTTTAAATGAACATTTAAATATAAAATATAACATTTATTTTTAAGTGGTTGCATCATATACATAACTTGAATTATCTCTACATAATTGTTAGAAACTATTTTATTTTGCAAAGTACTCCTTAAAAATTTCGTTGACATTTTGTCATAGGCCTTTTCTAGGTCAATAAAAAGGCCAGCAGGTTTTACCGTGATGCACATTTAGCTCTTCACCTGTCGTACTGAAAAAGTTTGGAATGTCAGAAATTGGCTCACCAATCGGATCCCTTACTAGTTTTTGGCGAGTCGATTTACTATTCACAGGTGATTTGGAGAGCCGATTTTACTGTTCACGAGTGATCCGGTGAGCCAATTTTACTATTGGAGAGCCGATTTCTGACATTCCTATTGTTTTATATTTTTTGTACGACATGTGAAGGGCAAAATGGGCATCACGGTAAAACCCGTGTCTATATACACAAAGTGCCCGTGGGATGATCGCTCGTCCAACAAAAACCATCTAAAAGTTAATCCTCTTCTTTTTAGATTTTTTTATAAGTTTTATTCGTATGAAAATAGCTTCTATCATACACCTACGACACATAAACCAACATTAATTATCAATTAGACTTAACACACTTGTCTTAGAATATTTGATATATTTGTGATGGTTGTTTCTTGACATGGATATTCAGTTGTCTTCCTTTTAATGGCAGTTTTGCCCTTTGTTTATATTATTTAAAATAAAATGCTAAACTTATCCTAAATTTTTTTATCTTTTGATTTGGCAAATCAGTTGAGTGGTATCTTTTAAGTCCAGCAAATTTTAATTTGTCACATGATCTTAAGACTATTAAAAGGAATAATTTTTGGGTACATACAACGTATCCGTTACTTAAAAACATTGTCACAAATTTCATTCTCAGGATATTAACAACAATTGTTAATAGCAAAATATTTTCAAATTCTTGAGTTCTTATAGGGAATATAATGGAAAATCTCATGAAAAATATAATATTTAAAAAAATATAATAAATAAATAATATGGCCGGAGTTTGAAAATATAGATGATATTTTAGAAATAAAAAATGTGTGTTTGGTCCAAACGTTTTTAACGGGAATTTAACAGTAAAATCTCGCGATTTTATAGAAAATTTAACGTCTCTTGCAATAAAAATACGTTTTTAACAGAAATTTACTGTTAAAAAGGACAAACGTGATAAACTTGCGTTTTTAATGTGCAAAAGTTATTTTTCTGATAATGAAAATATCAGCGACATTTGTTACATTGCTTAAAAACACACAAAAACCCAATATCTGTCATTTTATAAAGTTTCAAACTCTAAAAAACTTAGAAAAAGGAAAATGCGTCTGATTGAAAGCATGTAAAATGCGTCTGATTGAAAGCTTACTTCACCAGCCTCCTCCGTCAGGTCAGAAGCGTCTGACCCGGCCAATAACCTTTTCAAAGAATGAGAAGAGGATCCCTCAGTATCGCAGAGACCCATTTTACTTCCAAGTTTCACTTCATAGCATTATTCTAGGTTCCTAATCTGAGGCAATTTATCCACTCTCCTTCCTTTATTGACCATCAACTTCCTTCCTCGACCAAAAAATTTCCAATTAAAAATTAGACTCTTCTCTCTTCCATAGTCACAAATACCATTCTCGGTATATTAATGGCCACTGGTAATATTGAGATATTTTCAAAGTTTTAGGTTTTTATCAGAATATTAACGGGAAAATCTCACAAAAAAATAATATTAAAAAAATAATAAAAATAGATTAAATTAAAATATCAATAAAATAAAAATATTAATATGAAATTTACTGGAATTTTACTGAAAATACATCAGGATATTAATGCAATATTACCATTTATCGCATTTTTAACACGAATTTATCGGGAATTTACTGTCGTACCGATAAATACGCGTTAATAATGTGGCAATGATATTTTTCTGATAAAACGTGGTAAATTTGAAAATACTGTCAGTATAGACATGATTCTCTTCTTCTATAGAATAAGAGTTCTCGACCAAATAAGACATTTGCCTTTTCTTTCAAAGAATTCATTTCCAATGGTTAGAGAATTGATTTCTTTATCTAACAAGGGGCATTGGTGTACTTTAAACCACTTCGGCTATGACAAGTGACAAAATGACAAGGTAAGTGTCTCTTGTTATAAAAAATATTAGTGTCTCTCTCATTTCTTATAAATTTAGTGAAGAAAAGAGGGGTTTTCTTCGTTCGCAAAAATAATGCTCCATTCATCTTCAATGAAAATAAATATTATGATGAAAACAGCAAAAATATTAGATTCCTATAGCCCGACATAAAATTAGATTTCATAATATTGATGATAATGATCGAATCCTGTAAAATTATTTTTTCAAAGAAATAAACAAATAAGGCTTCGGAGGCAACTTTTAGGCAAAAATTATTGTTACGAAGGTTTTAAATTTCCCAATGAAAGCGATCTGATCACTGAACTGAGCAACACAAAAGTTTCAGATCCTACAACCAACAATAGATTAATTCCTTGTACTTGTTTGGTGCACTTGTATCAAATGTTGGAAATATTAACCCAACCACCCAAGCCTCCTTAATTCTTATCTAAATATTTACCCAACCACTCAAGCCTCCTTATTTCTTATCTAAATATTTACCCAACCACTCAAGCCTCCTTATTTCTTATCTAAATATTTACCCAACCACTCAAGCCTCCTTTATTCTTATCTAAATATTTACCTAACCACTCAAGCCTCCTTAAATCTTATCTTCTCCATCATGTGACCCTCCTAAGTACTGGATAGACTTGAAAGGACCCATTAACTTCAAGTTATGACTACCGTGGTACACATGGTAATTGTAGGGTCTAATTTTTACAATCAAATTTGTACCATTTGGCTTCATATTTTGCAGCAATCTTTGTGGCCTGAATTATGCAACTGTACAAGGTAATAAAAGTAATATTTTAGGGTGTTAGGTGGGTTGTATTGTCTGTAAAAATTTGGTGTACGTCAACCACATTTTACTAGAAATTGATTGTACAATTGATAGGGATGTCAGTATTTTTATCACAGAGTCTAGATAGGGCCGGCTCTGGGCATAGGAGGTGTAGGCTGACTTGTAGGGCCCCTACACACTTAAACTCCTTAATATACTAGTTACAAAAGGGCCCTTGAAATCTCACTCTGCCTAGGGCCCTGAGATTTTAGGGGATCTCAGGGCCGACCCTGAGTCTAGATTTATTCTTCTGCTCATGTGTCATTGTCTGGGTTTTTGAATTCAGCCGATATGCTCATTTGGCTTCATATTTTGCAACAACCTTTGTGATCTGAATTATGCAATAGTACAAGATAACAAAAGTAATATTTTAGGGTTTTAGGTGGATTGTGTTGTCTGTAAAAATTTGGTGTACGTCAACCACATCTTACTAGAAATTGGTAGGACAATTGATAGGGATGTCAGTATTTTATCACAGAGAGCCCAGATTTATTCTTTTACCCACGTGTCATTGTCTGGGGTTTTGAATTCGACCGATACGTAGCGTATCAAATGAATCGTATCGGATTTTTCACAGTTGATACATATTGGCCGCAATGCATTGGTGTGTTGTGGCCGAGATCTGAACGAGTGATGAATGGGCGATGGATGGATGACAGATGAGTGCAGATGAAGGTGTATCGGCCTGTAGCGATCGATACATAATGGTCTGCCAACATGGGCGTAACTGTTGCCCGTATTGATCATTTTATAAGTAGTGAAAAGTAAAATTGTAATGATTCGACTCGAAAGTGGGCTCGGAACGCTACTGATTTTTTTTTTTTATAAACAAATCTCAAAGACTTCTAACTGGGCTGGATCTAAAGTTAGGCCCAGAAATAAGGCCACACATGTTCTCAACATGTGAAATCAAACATAAACCGTAATTCTACTCACATGCAAACATATAACATACACTCGAATATTTCCATAAATGAAATATTTCTTATACCAATCAGAGTAACTGCGGTCACATAGTAGTTTATACAATTCAAGACAAAATAAGTACCACATGCGATACTTTGCACAAATATATGGTTCTAAAGAACCAAACATCAATAACAAGTTCTCGTCCGTGGGAATTCCAAAACAATGCAACATCCTATCCATCCTAAGCTCGATACGGAAGTTCCTCCTCCTCGGGTACATCTCCTGAAATGTGAGTAGTGTGAGCTAACTAGTCCAGTGAAAGGATATAACAATGCAGTTTATTGAACATCAGGTTAGCCAAAATCAATATTATCAACATAATAGTTTTATCTTGCCAAAATCTCAACATCATTTCATAACTGCTGACATCCACCGTAACACCTAGATACTACGTTGAGACCATTAGTATTAAGTTCCGACATGGTTAAAATGCAATCCTTGCAAGTACATCTCCGACACACACAAGGCCAGTACTGACACACCAGAAGTCAGCAACTGGCTCACTTGGTCCAGTAGACGTAAACCGACACGCCCAAAGTCGGTAATAGTTCAGTAGTTAAGGGTACGTGGAAGCAATATTAACCTCATCATGACTCATAAGAATCATCATATATGATCAACATCATAAATATCCATAAACACTCTTCACATTAGTGCATCATGTCTAGGCATGTAAGTGGGTTCACTAAAACAGATCATTGAAACCACTCACTGCGCTAGATTTTTTTTAACCTGATTTACTCTTATTGCAGTGTTAAGTCTTCTCACCGAAAATGTGTGGTATCGAAGTATCTGTCAAACATACAAACAGATATACATCAATAATCAGTCAATATACATAGCATACAAAGCAATACATACTCATAGTATTTCAAATCTTTCTATCCTGTTTACCGAAAATCTCTAGGGAAATGGAACTGAGTCTCCTATTTGGTTACTAACCATTTTAAGTTATAATAATCAGCAATATATATAATAGGGTGCTCAGGCCACTTCTCATATTGTCTTCTGGATATGACCAGGTTGACTTATTGAATTAGGTCTAGAAGTCACTCAGTGCCCGAGCCCTTCTTTTCTACCAAGAGGCGAAGAAAATCGCACAACTACAGATAACTATCAGGCTGAGTCAGTCATAAATAAAGAGTATCGACGTGGAAGTGAATATAATAAGTATATACACTATAGTACCAAGAGAAAGGGGTTAGTATCATTTTTAATTATTGAAAAGGGGTATAAACATCACATTAAAATCTAGGATCTAAAACATGTAATCTTAAACTAAACCAAGATTTACAAACAAAAGCTGACCTCCTCGGAACATGCCTCGGAACCTGGTACTGTGGCTTCAGAACTTCCTAGCCACTGTCTAAAACTGGTTTGCAGAACCTTCGGAACATGGTTTTGTCCTTCAGAACTTCCGAGGTTTTAGGTCTCGGAACTTCCGAGGGTGCTTCCGAACTGAAATCGGCTAAATAGAGAAATCAATGAGTCTCGGTGTGTTTCGGAACCTGCTGAGGGAAACTCAGAACTTTCGAACAGATCGGCTCTTCCAAACAGACTCGGAACATCCCATCAACAGAGACAGGAGGAACAATTAGCCTCTGGACACTTCGGAACCCCGAACCAAAGTTCGGAACTTCCGAAGCCCAACTCTCGGATCTTCCGAGAGTCGTCTTCGTCCTCTGTATGCAATAGTAGGCAGTAACGGACAACGGATAAGTGAAATACGAATCCAGAAACAATGGATTTTCTGTGTTCGTTTTTCAAATCTAACAAGTCAGATGGACTCCTTAGTGAGTCCTCTTGATAAAGGGAATAAATTGAAACATTTATACTGATAAAAAAACATCGAATTTTAACAAGAAAACCAATGTTATACAAAAAATTCCAAGTTTTTCTTCAACTTTAATTCTATTTTTAACATTCAAAACTTAACCAAATTCACTTCTGTTTTATTCTAAATTGGCTAGAATTTGAAAATGAACACAATTGTTACCTATGTTTTAGTTCATGGGTAGAAAATCAGAGACTTCAAAATTTTCCCACTTCACAGCTTACGGTAAAATTTTTTGAAAACAGATAGGCACGGTGGTTTAATTTCTATCTGGTTTTCATTTCTAACTGACGAGGGTGAATCCAGCTGGGGGAGCGTAGAAATTTATAGACTTTTTACCATGGCTAGGTGAGAGACACCTCACCGGCAGCCCATGGGCGTTGCATGGAGTCGACGCCAGCTTTCGGCCACGTTGAAGCAGTAACAGTAAAAATAATTTGCAGGTAAGTCCTTCCAGCATGTTTTGCAATTCAGTCCATTTTTTTGTGTTAATTAAATTTTAACTAAAAATATGATTTAATTAACTTAATTAATTTAATCCAACTTAACAGAAATGTTGAGTTTTATAAACTCTACTTATCATAAAATTTTATAGATTTATATTTCATTAAAAACCATAGATTGAAACAAAAATTTATATTTTGACACTATTTACTTAATTTAACTTGTAATAAATAAAAGGGTTTAAAACCTTTATTTTCAAGACTTGAAGAAATAAATTAATCTGTTATAATAAAGCCTAACATCACACATTTTTCTTAAAATTTTCTTATTTCTGAAATCGTCTAAAAATATTTATTTATTCTCTTTCGGGGTCTTTTCGGGTAGTTTTAAATAACATTTTCTGAAAATAATATAATACTGTATTTATAAATTAAAATCCTTGATTAAGGAGATCAATATTACTTAACAATAATCAGGTATATAATTAGTAAAAATATTATCAATAAATGATAAATTACCATTTTGCCCTTTCAGCTATGCGAGTTGGATCATCGAGCTTTTGAGCTCAGACTGGGCCAAACCTGGGCTTTTCGTAAAGCCCTCATCGTAATCATCAAGATTAACCGGTTAAAGTATGATTTATCATACTGATCACGCTTAATTCAGGTCAGGGTGTTACAAAATCTGCTTCCCTATCAATTCCATATTTTATCCACTTTCACTCTTCTCTATTTAACCATGTGATAGGTGACACCTCATGTGAGAACAAGAATTATGATTTATCTCTCCAATCATTAATTCTTAGTCATAAATCATACTTAGAAGATTTAATGAATTTGATCTTATGGTCTCGAGTGCCGTCTAGACTGTAAGGCGATGGAGGCGGTCACCTTAGGGCCCCCTGTAAAAAAGCCACTAGCATTAGGCCTCATAAGAAAAGTCACTTGTGTTAGGGGTGCCCACTCGTGCGCTTGTAGTCCAAACCCTAAAAAATATCTAACGGAAACAAAAAAAAAAAAAGCCTCCATAAAAAGTTCCACATACCCTATGCGCCTCTCACTCCTATCTCTTCTCTTGCTCTCTCAGACTCTCACGACACTGCTCTCTGACTGCGATCTCTCTCGCTCTCCTCTCTCAGTGCTCTCTCTCGACGAACGTCGATTTGCCCGACTGCCCCTCTACTTGGAGCCTAAGTATTCCTAATTTCATATTTCCATTTTAGGTTAGGGATTAATTGAATCAATTGGTATAGATTAACAATATTCTAGAAATTGTTTTGGAAAACCTGAATTGAAAATTCTATTTTATGCCTTTACATCAAAAGTCAAAAGGATAAAAAATAATTTAGTTTGAGAACTATTTAGGGCTGATTTTTTATTTCAGTTTTTCTCAGATCTGAGATGGGTTTTCAGATCTGAAAAAAAAAACCCGTGGCGTCGAAACTAAATCTGGAAAACAGATTTGAAAGGGAATGGTCGACGCTCTCTATGGCCTTAGAAACAAAGGAACGGAACCTTGGCACCTTGCTTCGGTTGCTCCTTGCTGTATAGAGTCTCTGTTTGTCTTTACATTTTGCACATGATTTTCCTTAACAATGACATTTGTTGATTTTTGGAGTGGTAATAAGAAACACAAGCTTGGCTGCTGCTTCTCGAAGATGAATCTTGCCTTTTGTTATTATTTCTTTTTAAGATGATGGTTGCCTTTGAACTTTTAATCTATTAGTATGGTCTAGAGTCACTATCATAACTTTGTCGAAGTCTGTGGTTTTGGGCACCTTGTGCTTCTTCGTCTCTGTATTATTTTAAATTTTATCAGATGTTTTTTGAAAAAATATAGTCTTTGAGCATATCGTATAACTGTATAAGTGGCCCTATCTGACTCTCTCTCTAATATTCTAAAGAAACATGTGACATTTCATTTATTTATTTTATTTTACTATATTTGGATTGCTGCATTCTTTTATCAGTTTTAAAAGTTGGCCAAAATATGTATAATTTGAACATGTTTCATTCTAGAGTATTTGGGTACTCTATCGACCCTGTCTCAGATCTCAAGAACAGAAAAAACTAGGTCAAAGAAAGATAAATAGAAAGAGGAGAGATGGGCAGGGGCGTAGGGCTGATTATACAAAGAGAAAAATAGTAGGATAGGAAAGGCAAATGTTTCAAGGACTGTATTTAAATGTTATTAACAGTATTTTTCAGATTGGTTCTTTACTTTTTTATTTGGGTCATGATGATTGATTACTTCTTTGGATAATCAAGTCTTTTATGGATTGGATACTTTTTTCTTTGATCTTCTCCACTTACATTTATTATTGGATCTAAACCCTTATTCTTATTGAATTTAAACCTTTTCTGTTTCCTTTGTTTTTTCATGTAGATAAAGCTGTGACTTTTAATTTAGAGATCTTTAGTGAATTGGTAGAATAATAGAGCTATAAAGGACTTTCCAACTATTCATCAATTATCTTATTTCACAGTGCCCGGTTCTATTGTTCTTTAACTTTTTAATTTTAGTTCATTTCAATTATTTGTAATCTTAAAGGTTTTTGTCTTATTTATAATTGTGTTTTAATCATAAATATGTCTATTAAAAAATATGAATTTGGATTTCAAAAACTTCAAAAAAGGAAAAGAATAGAAGAACTAGTTCAATCTCAAAGAAGAGCTCTTGATAAATTTATTAGTGGCAATATAACAAAATTTAACAAGTAATTTGAATGAAAAATTAACAAATGAATAACCAATTCATTTAATAGATTTAGAATATGATGAATTAACGGTAGAAAAGAATGACAATGAACAAAGTCATAATGATACTAAAAAAAATTTAGAAAAAAAAGAAATAAGAAAAGAAAATGAAATAACCGATTCTATGTATACAATTAGTTATGATCCAGAATGATAGGAAACTATAGATACAAAAATATGAGATTTATTAGTAGAAAGAGGTCCAATTAGAGATAAAAATATAAAATTTCCTACGGATAACAACTCTACGAATTTCTCTGCTAACTATTATACTAGAGTATTATAAAATGGAGAAAAGAAAAATAGAAAATGGCTAGTACATTCAAAAGAGATGGATTTTGAATTTTGTTTTTGTTGCAAGTTGTTTAATTCAAAATTGAGTATAAGTGTGTTAGTTACAAATGGAATTAAAGATTGGAAAAATCTTAATTCTAAACTTAAACATCACGAACTAACAAATGAGCATATTATGAATATGAAAAGTTAGATTGATTTAGAATCAAGATTGTTAAAAAATAAGACAATCGATAAAAATATTGAAGAACATATTAACAAAGAGAAAGAATATTGGAAAAAAATAATCTTAAGAATTATTGCTATTGTGGGAGCTTTTGCTAAAAATAACATACCATTTCGTGAAAATAATGGCAACATATATAAAGAAAATAATGAGAATTTTCTAGGTTTAATTGAAATGATTGCAAAATTTGATATAATAATGTAAGAACATCTTCATCGTATTAAAAATGGTGAAATCCGTAGTCATTATCTTGGTCATAATATACAAAATGAATTAATACATATTTTAGCATGTGAAATTAAAAGTATAATTATTTTAAAAAATAAAAAGGAAAAATATTATTTTATTATACTTGATTGTACTCCAGATGCAAGTCACCAAGAATAAATGACTCTAATATTGCGTTGCGTGAATGTTTCAATAGATCTAATAAAAATTGAAGAATATTTTTTAGAATTTTTAAAAGTAGACGATACATCTGGAAAAAGGGTTTTTTAATGAACTGTTAAATGCAATAAAAAAATTAGGACTTAATATTAATGATGTAAGAGGAAAAGGGTATGACAGTGGATCAAATATGAAAGGAAAACAACAAGGTGTACAAAAAAGACTATTAGATACAAATCCTAGAGCTTTCTACATACCGTATGGTTCTCATAATTTAAACTTAGTACTTTGTGATATGGGGAACTCGTGTCCTAAAGCAATTTTTTTTTTTTTGAAGTGGTATAACGAAGATATACATTATTTTCTTCTTCTACAAAGCGGTGAAAATTTTTAAAAGATAATGTATCTACTTTAACTATAAAGTCATTGTCACAAACACGTTGGGAAAGTCGTATTGAAAGTGTTAAAGCGATAAAATATCAAGCTCTAGAAATTAAAGATGCTTTACTTCAATTAGCAGAAACTAGTGAAAACTTTAAAACAAGAAGTGAAGCTGAAAGTTTAACTATATATGAAATCAGAAATTTTAAATTTTTTATTAGGTATGACTATTTGGTATAGTATATTATTTGCTGTTAACTTAGTTAGTAAAACTTTACAATCTAAAGATATGCATATTAATGTTGCTATTGATCACTTAGAAGGTTTTATTAGTTTTTTTAATAAGTATAGAGAAAATGGATTTACATCAGCTATGACTCAAGCGAAAGACATTGCAACTAAAATAGATATATAACCTGTATTTAATGAAAGACGTAAAATCCGTAGAAAAAAACAGTTTGATAAAAATGTCGATAATGAATCAACGTAATCAGCCGAAGAATATTTTATAGTTAGTTATTTTTTATATATAGTAGATGAAGCGATTTTTCAATTCAAAGTAGGTTTGAAAATTTTCAAAAATATGAAGATATTTTTGGTTTTTTATTTGATTTTAAAAAATTAAAATCTTTAAATGATGATAGTTTGAAAAAATATTTTCTTAATCTTGAATGTGTTTTGAAACATAATGAGGTTCTGATATAGATGGTTTAGATTTGTTTTCAGACTTAAAAGTTTTAAGAGAAACTTTACAACCAGAAATAAGTCTAATTGAAATTTTGAATTATATTAAAAGACTAGATTTGTTTGTAAATACTGATATTGCATACCGAATATTATTGACAATACCTGTAATAGTTGCTTCTACAGAAATAATTTTTTCAAAATTAAAATTTATAAAATCTTATTTACGATCAACAATGTCACAAGAAAGATTAAATGAATTAGTTATATTATCAATTGGAAATGATATTTTAGCAAAACTTGAATATAAAAATTTAATTAGTAATTTTGTATCTCAAAAAGAAAGAAAAGTAGATTTTAGATAATTTTTTTTATTATATATAATTAAAATTTTAATTAAATATTATTTATAATAATATATTAAATACCAATAAGGCACCGTTTAGATTTTTTTCTTAGGCCTCAACTTGTGTCTAGACGGCTCTGATGCTCTCCCTAGTTAGAAATAGAACATCTCTTCCCCTCTCCACCGATTAATGATTGTTGATGTACTTTTAAAATTCCAATTCTATTTTAAAATTAATAATTGTATGTGTGATTTGAAAATAGTCTTTTTTGTTTAAGGCACCCCATATAGACACCCGGAAAATCTGCATCTACACATCGGATTTAAAAAATCAGATGAAATTACTATTCTACCCCTCCGTGTATATTCATCCGAACGAACTGTCAGTTCATTTTCAGTTCGTTCGGATGAATTTACTTATCCGAACAAACACATCAGTGTAATTTCAGTTTGTTCGGATGAGTATATTCATCCGAACAAACTGAAATACACTGATGTGTTCGTTCGGACGAGTGAACTTATATATGTTCATTCGTTCGAATGATCGCTTATGATCATTTGAACGAATGTGCATTCTCATTCACTTTCTTAAGCTTGTCTTCTTCAGATTTGGCTCATGTATTAACTGCATCCCCATATTCCTCAAGTTTATCCTCTTTAGACTTGATCCATGTTTTGGCTGCATCTCCATATTCCTCAAGTTTGTCCTCTTCAGACTTGGCCCATGTTTTGAGATCTGCCAACAAACATGACACTGCTTTCCTTTTTCAAGACAAAATCTGAAATAGCACACCAACAACCTATACTGCAGGAGTTGCCAAAATTACTTTGAGGAATTACTGATTGATATTTGGTATCTCCAGAACTAGCTCTCCATTGTTTGTCTTGTGTACCACATTTAGTCAAACATTCTTTGACATTTACCATCTCACATTGTGTGTCTTGTGCACCACATTTACTCCAGCATTTTTTGACATTTGTCATGTCACATTGTTTACTCATCAAAGGAACATACTATTTTTAGGGTATATCCAAACTGATCATTCGAACGAATGAACATATACAAGTTCATTTGTCTTAACGAATTAAATTTCACTGTTCTGTTCGTTCGGATGAGTATACTCATTCGAACGAACTGAAATTACGCTAATCTATTCGTTCGAATGAGTATATTCGTTCGAACAAACTGAAATTACACTAAGGTGTTCGTTCAGATGAGTATATTCATCCGAACGAACTGAAAATGAACTGACAGTTCGTTGGATGATAGAACAAGGAGGGGTAGAATGGTAATTTCACCTGATTTTTTTTTGAAATCAAGTGTGTAGAGGCAGATTTTCCAAGTGTCTATATGGGGCACCTTATTTAGGTGTATGATCCTTTCTTATGCATGTGAGCAATGAAAAGGAAAAGACATTTAGGTGTAAATAAATAGAGGTGACCTTTCAAGAATGGTTAGTTGTGACTTGTGAGAGAAGCCAACTTTTCTCCTATTTTTATGATATCATTTAATTTTCTTAGTGACAGTTTATATCATTCAAGGCTAAGTTTTAGCTACTTTTAGTACTGCATACTACAATAAAGATGCAGGGTGTGGGAAATCGTAGGATACTCAGCGTAAAATTTCTATGGGTGTGCCCATTACCCCTAAGGTACACTAAGGTGGCCAGGGAGACTCAAATCCGCAACCTTCCGCTTCCTGAAACAGGAGGCAACCAGTTGAGCTCCAACCTTATAAATTAATTTAATGGGCATGAAACTTCCCATTTTCTTCTTAGTTCAAACTGTTCATTACATACTCCATTCAATCATAGTTCAGGCTGTTTACTTCACACTCCATTGGATCATATTACCTATTAGACACGTTTTAAATCATATTTTTTGAAAAGTTCTCTTACTTATTAACCAACATTAAGTCTATCAGTCGATACATATCTCTTTGTAAGAATTGCCGATATGTGTATTATCGATTGATACGTACCAACTGGTATCTACATATCGGTCTTTACTAGTATCGACGAATGCTATTTTTTAAAATCAGTTTTGACTGATTTTCGTATTATTTTTACCAATATTTTTAATTTAAAAAGGTTTAAAAGCAAGTTATTAAATTGTAGAGTTATTTTCATCAATTTTGACCATTTTGAGTTATTTTCATTAATTTTTTTAAGTCTGGACTCTAAGAAAATATCAAAATTTGAGTTTTTTCTAAAAATAATATTCAGTGCTTAATTTGATAGAAGCTGAGATTTCTAAGATATTTTTTGTTTTCGAGTTTTCAGTCGAAAAAATGAATGAAATAATATACAAATGTTTCTACAATTAAATGAATAATCCTATATATGTTTGATAGAATTTTTAGGGTCTTTTATAATTTCCTTCATATATTGACATTTTTATCAAACTTTAAAAAAATTATAATAAAAAAATTATGAATTTTTATAAAAGATATACACACAATAATAACATACTAATTGTGGTATTACAACATTGTTACAAACACGATGAGTCCACCTTACGTGCCACTTTGGTCGGTATATTCTTATAGTAAATTCAATTTTTTCGACTCACCTTTCCAATTTAAGATTTGTTTGAACTGTCACGAATGGGCGTCCAATTATTTCAAAGTGAATATTTTTCTTTTTTATGACTAAGATGTGAGCATCCGACTAATTCTCGAAGTGAATATTTTCATTCTTTTCACGCACAGCAACATATTTCAATTGACAAATAAGTAATTTTCAACTTTTTTGTTTTAAATTTTCTTCGGAAGTATTATGAGTCAATATTATATGTTTTTATAGTAGTAGCATTATATTGGGCATTTTATGGCTATTTTTAACATAATATAGTAAAAAAACACAGCCAAGACTCAATTTTCACTTTAAATTTTGTATTGAGTATGATTTTACAAAGTTATTTTAGCAAGTTCTTTAATTTTAAAGGTATTTTCCTTTCCAACCTTATTGTTATTGACAAATTTATAGAGTGTTTGTGTGATTTTCTTAATTTTTAACATTTTCATGATTATGGATTTTGTTTTTACAAAAAATCCATGAAATGTAAT
Organism: Chimonanthus praecox; assembly: GCA_022113865.1. NCBI lineage: Eukaryota > Viridiplantae > Streptophyta > Magnoliopsida > Laurales > Calycanthaceae > Chimonanthus > Chimonanthus praecox. The sequence continues at coordinate 48,768,843 of CM039093.1, read as the reverse complement.
AGAAGATAGAAGTCATTTTGGGACAAAAGAGAACATGAACTTTATACCACGTGTTTTTTAGTATTAATTTTCTATATTTAGAATTTTTGGATTTTTTTTTCAATTTTTTTAATATACTTTATTCGTATTGAAAATTTTGCTTTCAAGATTTGATACTTCCGAAAGTGACTTTTTTTACAAAAATATATTCACAATAAGCTTTTCTTTTTTCTTTATTTTCCAATATTCTTCTATATTTTTCTGAGAAATTAAAAAAAATAGTGAATTTTCCCATGTGTATAGATCAAAATCCATCTTTAAATCCCTAGACTATGACTATGACTATGACTATGACGGTATAACAAAACTTCAATATCATACAATTGATTTCACTTGTCACAAAATTTATGTCTACCATGTAATACCCTGACCTAGATTAGGCGTAGTTTAGCTTAATAATCTTGTTTGACCGGTTAATCTCGAACATTACGGTTAGGGCTTTGAGCGAAGCCCTGGTGTGGCCCAATCTGAGCTCGAAAGCTCAGTGATCCAGCTCGTCCAGCTGGAGGGGCATTTTGGTAATTTACTGCTTCTTGTTGTTATTTTATAAATTATGTTGTTATATGATTATTATTGGATGATATTATTTTCCTTAGTGAAGGATTTGTATTACTGATTTTAAAATAATTTTATTTTCAGATAATGGTATTTAAAACCGCTCGTCAAAACTTCGAAAGAGAGTAATAATTATTTTAAAAGGTTTTTGAAATGAGATAATTTTGGAAACAAGTATTTTATGTTAGACCATTTTAAGTATGGTCTAGTTATTTTGCGAACTCCAAAAATGAGGTTTCAAAATTGTTTTATTTAACGTTTGTTTAATTAAGTAAATAGTGTTAAATAATGATTTTTATTTAAATCAATGGTTTTTAGGGAGAGTTAAATCCCAAATTTTTTATCGTAACTAAAGTTTTTAAAACCCAACTTATCTGTAAGGTTGGATTAAGTTTTTGAGCTCTCAAAATTTTATGTTAGTTAAAAAACCAGCTTTTTATCAATTCGGGGGCCATTTTGCAAAATTCAAAATTTGTAGAGGACTTATTTGCAACCCAAGTTACCGAACAGTGTTTCCACTGTTCAGGACGTTCGCACCCCCTGCATGCAGCGGCATGCAGTGGCCATCCGGCCCCCTTTCCCGGCTGAATTCCTATATATTCAGCGCTTCCCAGCAGGTTTCAATCCCTCAGACTTTCATCTCTTCTTCCCCAATCTCCCAGCTGCTCTGAAAGACCAATCCCAGCCGATCCATTGTCTCTGTTTGCCCCTCTGTTTCCCAGTTTTATCACCTGTAAGCCTTAGAGGAAATTTTTCCAAGAGCAAGATTTTTAAACCCACGAACTCCAGTGAAGGTAACCACTGTCTTCCTCTTTCAATTCCAGTCAGTTTAGAATCAAGAAAAACCAGTTTTGGTCCTGTTTTGAGTAAGAAAAACCATTTTTAAGTTTAAGAAAAACCATGAGTTTTCTTGTACCTGTGAGGTTTTAGTATAAAAATCGGATGGCCCAGTGAGCTTCAAAGCTCCAAACCATTCCCTATGGAAAGAGGACTCCCAGAGGAGTCCATCGGACCGACTAGGTGTGGAAACCGAATTCGGGAAACCTACTGTTTCTGGAATCGTATTTCATAGTGTGTCTGCCTCCACTGTCTGCTGTTGCAGACAGTGGAGGAAGACGGCTCTCGGACGATCCGAGCCCTTTGGATGGTCCGAGAGGACCCGTCGGACGTTCCGAGCTTCACCCGAAGCCCAAAAGTACCCAAGGCTAGTTTGACTCAGCCGGACGATCCGAGCAGAGCTCGGAAGGACCGAACCCCACTCGGACGATCTGAGCCTCACTTCGGACGATCAGAAGTGCATAGACCCACCGAGATTGTCTTTTTCTGTTTTTCGGTTCGGATGGACTTCGGATGATCCGAGACCCGATCTTCGGACGATCCGAAGTCAGACTCATGATCCGAGGGCAGTAACTAGTTTAGGTGTGGTTTGGATGATTCAAAGCCACAGTACCCGGTTCCGAGGGCCCAGTTTTTAAATATAAAATGCTACTGTTTGTTTATTTGATTGCACGTGATATTAGTACCCTTTGTTTATCTAAAAATGTACTAACCCTTTTCTCTTTTTATTATAGTGTATATACTATTGTATTCACTTCCAGACCGACTCTATTGGTCGGGCACTGAGTGATCTCACTTTCAGGCTGACGCTATATTTGTCGGGCACTGAGTGACCTCAAGGCCTTACTCGAAATGTCAGATCTGGTCTTATCCAGAAAACAACCAAGAAGTGACCTGAGAATCTAGACCTAACTCAATAAGTCAATCTGGTCAATGCCCAGAAGACAATATGAGTTTTGGACTGAGCACCCTTTTTATTTATATCTTGTGGATTATTATAATTTAAAAATGATAGAAACTAAGTAGGAGACTCAATTCCATGTACCTTCGATATTTTTGGGAAAACAAGTATAATTTCGAAATACTACTTGTGTATATGTAATTGATGCTATGAATATTGATTGTGCATTTGTCTGTTTATTTGAACAGAGACTGCAAAACCACACATATACGGTGAGGGAACTTAACTTCCCACTAAGATGTAAACAAGTTTTATTCTGAGATGAGTCTTGGGTAATGAGTGGTTTCAGATTTGATGAACTCACTCATGTGCCTAGATATGATGCAATATGGTAAGAGTGCTTATGATGCTTATGAATGCTATGATGTTGATCACACGAAATGTGTAAAACTGCTTCCTCGTGCCCTTGACTATTGAATTAATATCAGCCATATGAGAGATGGTTTACATCTACTGGACCATGGGTGTCGAACAATTGCTGACTTGAGGGTGTCAGTATCGGCTATGGGAGAGCCGGAGATGTACTTGTAAGGATGTATTTTGACCGTGTCGGGACTTAATATAATGGTCTCAGTATAATCGGTAGGCGTTACGTCGGATGATAGCAGAAATGGAAAACTGATGGAATGATGGAAATGATGATGAGACTTTACTTGATATTGTGAATTTATTATCAAGTATGAGATGTTATATTGCAACTATTGATTATACTAACCTGTTGTTTACTTAAAACTGCACTGTTATATTTCCTTTACTGGGATAGTTAGCTCACCCCACTCACCTTTCAGGAGATGAACCTGAGGAGGAGAACCCTCTTTTTCAAGCTTAGAGTGGATAAACTGCAGCGTTGCTTCGGGATTCCCACTGAGGGAATACCCTTATTTTTGCTTTCTGGTTCTTGGAACCATTTTCTCTTGTAAAGTACGGGGTGTGGTACTTAGTTTGTATCAATGTGATGTATTGAAAACTACTATGCTTCTGTAGTTACTCCGATGTTGTTTTAGTGATAATTCAATGGTTGGAATTATGTGATCATGTTATGTGTTGCATTTGTATTTATTTTGTTGGGTAGACTTATGATATATGTTTGAGTCCACATGTTGGGATCATGTGTGACCTCTGGGCCCAACTGTTGATCCGGCCCAGTGAGAATGCTTGAGAGTTGTCTTAGCTTTAAAAAAAAAAAAATCAGTCGCGTTCCGGGCCCACCTTTCAGGTCGGGGCGTGACATACTATCTATGAACACCTAAATTTTGCTTGAATCAAAGTTATACTGAACACATGATAAATATGTTCAAGATGTAATCAATTTGTATTGTACAATTTAGTTGTGAATTTTAAAGCTTTGATGTAATTTTGATGGTAGAGTTGTAAATGTGAATAGTTTTAAGACTTGCAAGAGATTGGAAAAGGCACTACTATTCTATTATTTTAGCGTGAAACTCAACAAATGGGATGGTGATCCCTCGGTTTCCTAAACGTAAATTATATAAAAAAAAAAGTTTGCTAATAAGAATATGTGAAAGTCTTTCCTTGGATATGCATTCTACAAAAAATCATTTTTATTGAATCAATCAAGCATATTTATTAAACTCTCTAAAATTTGATCAGTATAATTTATTTTTAATATTTAAATTTTATGATCTTAAAAAGCAAAACTGTTTTTCCGATCAATATGATTTTTCATAGACATTTTAGAAAAGAATTCAGGAAAATATAGAAAAATAGAAAATCTAGTATGAGCATATTTGGTTAAGAAACGGTCCTTTTCATAGAGTATTAGAACCTTAAAAGCTGAAATTTCGAGATGCATAAAATATGTTTTAAATAATTGAAAAATATCCAAAATTTTTAAAAAATGAAAATCAATATGAGAAAACACGTAATATGAAATTTCTATATACTAGTGTCACATAATGACATGATCACGACTTTATAACAATAATGATGATGATGACTCCCTAGTGTCCCGCGGCAAATCGAAGATCAAAATTCATAAGCTCAACAAACATTTTTTTTCCAATGCTTGTAACTGTTTGCTTATATTTTGTGTGTCAAGAGTTCCCCAAGACTTCCTAGATGCAAGAGTATGCCTACTCTCATGAGAGTGATCATGGGTGTTTCTGCTAGCTTGAGAATGATCTCTTTGAGAGTATTAGTTGTGAGATCCACCTCTAGTATTATAATTCTTTGTATGGATTTACCTTGAGGCACTTTGAGTAGTTGATCTCTTTGAGTATTACTCATCTTCATTTCGTCAGAACTTTCTACCTTTGACAAGACAACAGGTTGGTGTGCACTTTCAATGAGATGTAAAAGCCTTTGACAAGACTAACAGGTTGGTGTGCACTTTCAATAAAAGCCTTTCTAATGGCATTGCACTGCTCTTCAAAGCAAGGATGATTCAAAAGTTTATGAATCCTACAATTTTAAGAAAATAGACATCACCAAGTGGGACCAAAAGGATTCCCCATTGGAGTCGCCAAAAATTCTAAGGAGGGAATTGGTGAGAAGAGAGCCCATTGTGGGAATGTGGGTGCTCCGCTTGAAGGGTTGAGATGGCTATGTATTGGTGGGTAGTTGAACTATTGCATGGAAAAGAAATAAATTAGTCATAAAAGGCTAGATACTAAAGAAAGTGATCTAGGTTTCAGATTTTTACTCCAGTGGTTTATTCTTTTTCTTTTTTTGAACAAAGGGTAAGATATCATTTAAAAAAGGGAAAAAACATTCTCAAATATAAAGAGGGCACCAAACATAGAGTTACAAAGAAATAAAAAATAGACCATAATCCGAGCCAGGCCACCCGAAAAAACCAGGCCGAAACAAAAGGGTAGAGATCCACAACTACCTGCATATTAGTAAACACGTCAGTACCAAAAAAAGACAGAATTGGAGTGTCGAAGGTGTAAGGAAGGATTAGGGTTTACTCCTTTTTTGGTGAAGTACTAAATGTTAGCTCAAGTCTTATAATAAATATGCTCTAGGAAATGCACGAACTATTGCACGTAAGGAAGTCAAGATAGAGATGAATATCAAGCAAAAGAGACCTAAGCTGAATTTTATACATCAAAATTAGGAATTTTTTTACTGATTAAGCCATAAAGATCCATTAATTTAGTACACCCTTCACGGAATAAAACACTCAAGAGCTCTCTCATTCTTTGGGACAAAATGTTTTATTCTCTATTAGAAGGAGAACGTGGGAATTTATACTGATTTACAACTCTAGACTAACGAACTACTATAGGAAAACTTTCTATATTTCACATGTGTCTTCTTTTCAAACTCTTTTGTCACGAGGCAAGTTCTCTCTAGAGAAGACTTTTTCCTTAAGATCGAGAAGCATGACATTTCTTCGAAGCAATTTCCTTGAAAACCTTAGAGAAAAATAGTTATTCCCCTAGACATTCTCCTCAAAAAGCCTCTTTCCATCTTAAAACTTAGACAATTTTTTTTTTAAAACTCCTTTTATTGTTTCATACAAAAAGATTCATTCGTATTTTTGTTTTTATTTTTATTTTTTGTTAGTAGTATATTGAAGGACACCCAATGGAAAAGTTAAGATCTCCTATAAACCACGATGATCGACGTTTTGTTACATCTATGACATTTTCTTCTGTTAGTGGTCACTGTGTATCTAAATCTATTATTATATACTTCTTCAGTGTTTTCTAATGTATACCTGAGAAAGAAAAAAGTCAAGTATCTTCCAGTTTGGTCGTTCTGATCCCACGTGATGATTAGAATTAGACCAACTTGATGATAACATCCAAGGGACCAGATCAAAATCACATTAAATATTTTAATTAATATATTAAAGTTTATTTATTTATTTATTTTGTATTAAGATTCGTGGTTTAAATTATAGTATAAGTCTCATTGTAACTCAAACTAGGCGTCATAATAGGATCCAAATAGAAGTTGTAAATAGAATCTAACTACAGTAGGCAAGTGATAGTTGTGTTAATTTGTGTTAACTTGTGTTGCATTCAGGATGCTTTCCATGGGCCTGGAGGATTCTCATAGCAGATTCGCATAATTTTATTATAATATTTTGATATTATCTTTTTGTTGATAATATTTCAGACTACAATGTTTGTGACAATGATAGAGGTAATACTTGAAACGAAAAGAGAATAGAGGAATTGTGTAACTTCCACAGTAAAAAATTACATAATAATCTGTGATGGCCCAGCCCAAAAACTCAGAAGGCCGAGCCCAATAGGACTTGAAATTGAGATAATGGGCCAGTGCGGTCCGAGGCCAAGGCTAGTTGGGCATGTGGATGTGGAAAAAAGTCTCACATTACCAAGGAGCCGTTTCTGAAGGGGGTATATAAGAGAGAGCACACCCTAACCCAAAACAATGTGTTTTGGACCTGTAAGTGAGGTCGAACTCAAAGTAAAGCGGTGCGGACCAATGTAAACCCAGAGCAGACAGTATTGTGCGGGTCGGACTCAGGTCAGACCCGTTACATAATCAATGAAAATGATTATTCATAAAAGATTTGATTGTATTAATCATTTAATTAATTATTTAAAGGAAACTCTTTCACATAATCATCTTAACATTACGAGATATGTCATAAAAAATCAATAATTTACAATAATTAAATTTTTATTTTCAAAATTATAAAACTAAAATGATTAAATAAGGATTATATTAATTATTTTCTACACATCCCAATAAAATATGCAATTTGTTTCAAATTTATTGACCCTCTCGAAATAGAAAGATTTGAAAACTCTCATGTCAATATTATTAAAAGTTTAAACCAAAAGAGAAATTATTGTTTGTCCATTATATTTTTAAATGTTTCAATTTAACTAATGAATTAAATGATCAAATATAAAATCTACATATAATGACATTCTTAGAAGAGTTAGGAAAAGAATGCACGCAATTTGGTGAACCTCCTTATGTTGCAATCTAAATTAATTTTTAATTAGGAAATGATTTATATGATGATCTGAATTTATGAAATACATAATATATAACTAAAAAATATTTCCAATAGAAATTTTCTTAAGTGCTCCATTAATTTATTTGCCCTTCTTATTACAAACTAACAATAATATGCAAATTCATAATTAGACATATTTATATATTAGTTTGATTTAATATCACTAATTGGCCATCTGTTGCATTTATAATACAATGGGTATAGTTCATTTGTTAATCTCTCGTCTCAAAAATCGAGAGGTGTCAAGTTCGAGCCTCCATGGCCCAACTTGGTGTGCCCAAAGGACATTGAGTATCACCCGTAGGGCTTTTACACTCTGGGTTTCCTACAATTTCCAACACATAAATTAAAAAAAAAACATATTAAATGAGATATATCTTGCTATAAATGTTCCTATTATATGCTACGAATATATGTTGGAACATGAACAGTGTTATGAATATCCATCCATATTGAAGACCATACACTATATTGAGTGAAATGTCACTTTTCATTAGGATATTTTCAGTAATTTTAAATTTAATTTTTAAACATTGATATTAAACTATTAAATATAAATTAAATATTTATATCTTATATTCATCAATGATAATGGGTTGATAGCAATTGATTCATTTTAGATTTAAATTTAAAAACTAAGGTGGTACTAAGTTATTCTATGAACTACATGATGGGTAGAGTCTTCAAATTTTATAAATTTTTTAATTACTAAAATGATATAAATAAGAAATAAAACATTCTTTGCAAAAATTAAAAAAAATACCTTTCTCCTCTCGGAAGACAAAAGGACACTACATGTTGATTTGTGAGAAAATGAAAGTTTTTCTCTTTTTTCTTTCTGATTTTATTCTTTCATAGTAATACTTTTTCATAAAATTAATTTAGAAAATATTTATAAAATAGTATAATTAAAAATAGAAATATTTCTTTCGAATGAGAGTCGGATATTAATAAAGAGAATTGAAAGAGACACGTGTGCTTTTGATATTAAGAGACATTTTTTTTTAATTTACGTGTTGGAAACCGCAGGATATCCAGCGTAAAACTCCCACAGATGAGCTCACTATCCTTAGGGCACACTAAGGTTAGGCTATGAAAGCTCGAACCCGCAATCTTCCACTTCCTGAAGGGGTCATTATTCCTATTGTGGAAGCTTTTTTTTTTTAAAGAAACTCGTGTATCTTTGACTATTAACAAATTATTTTTGTGTTTCTACACATTACAAATGAAAAGGAAATTAATTTTTCTACCTTCTCTGGAAAATTAATTTATTTAAACTCTACCATTTCATTTGCATCAATGCACAATTTCAATGGAAACTTATCTTCTACCAACCATGAAAAATTAAAAGTAAATTAAAAATATTTTATTTTTCTTATAAAAAGTCAATTTAATTTTGATCTAAAAGTGAGCACAAAGTTACCCTTAATAAAAATAACCCATGTTCGAATCATTGCCACAAATACTGTTATCGGGATATTAACGGCAATTAATAATATCGAGATATTTTCAAATTCTCATGGTTTTTTTGAGAAATTAACGAGAAAATTTTGTGAAAAATATAATATTTAAAAAATAATAAAAAATAATAAAAAATAATAAATGAAAATATTAATAAAATAAAAATCTTAATAAAAAATTTATCAGTAATTGATCAAAATTTATCAGGATATTACCATTTATTACATTTTTCACATGATTTTATCGAGAATTTACTGTCGTGATGATAAATATGAATTATTTACACAATAATAATATTTTATTGATAAAACATGATAAATTTAAAAGTAGTAACAAATATTTATTACATTGGTCAAAATAGAACTTTAACATTATCATTTTAGCTCAATGTCATAAACGGGTATTTACGATTTAACCGTCTGGCCCCATTTTCCAGTCACCTCTCTCTTTCTCTCTCCTCCAGTTATTTCATTTCTGAAGGTGAAAACCCCTTACAAATAGAACTGGTCTGGATTTTTTTGGTAACCAACTCATCCCTCTCAAAATGCATCCCCTCTTTTGGTCTCCCTCCATTTCCCACCCTTTTCAAGAAGCAATGTCTCTTTTCCTTAGTTTGGTGGTTTTGTAGGCTGGTGGCCATTTAAAACATGGAATTTGGGGTGGTGGGTGTGGATGGTTTAGCTGGTTCAGAGGCTGTCTTTGCTCCCTTGGTTTCAGAAGCTGAAACCAGAGAGAAATGGTGTGGATCTCTTCTATCCAAGCAAGGGAGATCTGGGTTGGTAGAAGATGATTGGAGGGGGTTGAAAATAACAAGGACGGATGATAATGGTCTGTCTAAGTCAGTACTAATGCAGTCAAAGAATCCTTCTCTGCTTAGATCTAGTTCTCTGTTCCCAAATGAGCAGCAGCAGCAGCTTCTTAGCTTCTCATCACTCAAAGCGGACAGTGTAGTAATTGGCACTGATGGGTTTATTGATAGGAGTTATCAAAATGCAATCCTGCCTTGTTACCACCCAACATCCATATATGGTAGAAATGCAGGTAAATTTATGCATGTAACTCTGTGTAGTCGGTCAATTTGAATGCATGGGTTTAGTTTTCTTGGGTTCAAATTTTCTGACATGGTTTGGAGTGGAAAGTTGGATCTTTTCTGCAAAACATATCGGTTTTTGGCATGTTGATATCAGTGGATGGATTGAAGTGAGTGATTCTTTTTGGCTGTTTGCTTTGCATGCTCTTGAACTTTGTAAGCTGGTTTTGGGGGTGGAAAGCTTCGAAATTTTGAGGAAAATGTGTTGATTTTTTCCTTTCTTTCTTTTCACTTGCGTGGATTTGAGTGTGGGATGGGATCTGGAGTGTGCTTGTAAGATGGGTTCTGGTGTGGAGGGATTGGAAATTAGGGAAAAATGTTAGTTTGGGGCTTTGGGTTTGGAGCTCAGAACTGATTGAAGGGGGTTTGGACTTAGTCTTGTCAAGAAAAAAGTGATTTTGTTTCTTTCTTCCCTTTCTTTCTTTAACAAGCCCCGTAGACAAGTCAAATGCTCATTCTTCATTGCTAGTCCTTTCTCAAGACTGTTGTTGATGGCGTCGTCTTTATTATTATTACTATTATTTATGTTACTTCATTCTTGATCTCTGAAGTATTGTCTGTCTATACCCTATTTTCTTTTTTCTTATACTGATGCTATTTCTGTCAACAGGTTTTGGGTTTGGTAACTTGAACGGAAACGTACACTGTGGGGCTTTGGCAGGATTGAGAGAGCCATTCACTCCATCTCAATGGATGGAGTTAGAACAACAGGCCTTGGTCTACAAGTACATCAATTCAAATGTGCCCATTCCATCTAATCTGCTCATCCCTACTAGGAAAAGCTTCAATCTATCTGGACTTTCTGCCTTATCAGCTGAATCATTGAGACCCAATTCGTGTAAGCTCTCTTTTTTCCAAGTACTGTGGAAAACGAGGATATGTACATGCATGTCCATAAATTTTTGTTTTGTACCTTTCCTTTTATAATTTAGTGCTGATTTTGGATCCATATACGGGTGAAAATGTGTACTGCTTTCATGATTATCTCAGACAATTTAGAATACTTGCATGAATTTTAGGTAAAGATTTCATGCTTTGGAATAGAATCACTCATTTGTTAGGACCCAGATTTTAGAAGTTTTTTTTCCCTTCTTCTGCTTCATTTTAGTGGTTTACTTAAATTTCATTTATTTGAATGCCTAAATGCTTCTTTCATCAGTACTAGAATCCTTCTTCCTTTCTTGATTAATTAAAGATTTTGGCATGCATCCTCTGGTGGGTTGTCAACATAGGGAACCTCTTTCTTTTCCTTTGCAAAGATTTATGCTCTGCATGCCAAAACCCATTTGATCTGTTGTAAAAATCATGGGCAGTTTTTATCGCCATTTCCCTTAATTGCTTTAACCGAGCACACTTGACTTCAATTTTAAGAAAAGATTTGGTACTGTTACACGAGATCTGCAGTAATTTATCTTCTTGATTTAAAAACTCTCTTAATTTTCAGTAGAGATGTTCTCATCTTTCTAAGAATGTTGCAGTGGGATACGGTTCTTTCCATCTGGGTTTCTCTGGTAAAGCTGATCCTGAGCTGGGGAGATGCCGCCGAACTGATGGGAAGAAATGGCGGTGTTCAAGAGATGCGGTTGCAGATCATAAGTACTGTGAACGACACATGAACAGGGGCCGCCAGCGTTCAAGAAAGCCTGTGGAAGGCCATAGTGGCCATGCCTCATCCGGCAATACTGCTGCTGCCATAAAGGGTACGCCCGCAATCACCTCTTCATCGGCTTTAGCAGTTCCCAGCCATGCTGCCTCCAACTGCCTCACCATCACTCAGCAGCAGATGAAGAGTTTGCAGCCTGGTGTTGACTACTCTTCTAATCATATGAGCAGGTATAATACTACATTCCCTCTCTCTCTCTCTCTCTCAAGGATCAAGTTCCAAGTGCTATAGATAGATTTCTTTGTCTTTAGGATGCATTTGAATGTATGACAATTACTTTTGCCTTTTGGGTTGGATATTTTGTCATGACAGTTGATCAATCATGCATTGCAATATGGAAGGCACAGTAAGTGACTCGAAAAATATGCATCCAGTTTGGAGCATTTTATTTTCTATGTCAGTACTGGCATTTAGCAATAATAACGATATTGACTGTCCTATGGAAAAATGGTGTGATGATTATGATAATAACCACACTAGTGTGACTTAAGGGCGTTGCAACCTCTCGTGATTTTTTTTTTAAATTCATATGACACGTGGTATTGGATGAGTCCACAAGACTCATCATATAAAAGAAAGGTTCGTGTTGCCAAATGTTAGGACTGGGTTTCCAGTCCAAAAGGCTAGCCCTCAGGTGCAATGACCCAGGTCTAATATAAGTCCATAGATCTCCCCCTTCACAACCAATGTGGGACTCGTTCGGCTGCCCAACAATCTCCCCCTCTAACGAGGCTCTTTGGCCGATAGAACGTCACCAACCATTTTCCATCCAACTAGGGATCCCCTGAGTTCATATACGGAAACTTGAGACATGGCTATGATACCACTTGTTAGGATTGGGTATCCAACCTATTAGGTGGAGTGACCCAAGTCCAATATAAGTCCCTAGATCTCCCCTTTCACAATCAATGTGGGATTCATTCTGCTGCCCCACACCAAATACAAAAATAACCCAACTCAAAGGAGTTGGAGTGATGGCCAGGAACCCGCCTTAGGAAGATGGAAATGAAAGTAATACTCTTAGTTATTTAAAAAGTCCACAATTTATCTGATTTGATCAGACAGAGTCATATGATGCGAGTAAAAAAATTTGCAGGAGCCTCTATTTCAGGTTCTGTTTTCACTATGATATGGCGCAGAAATTAGGAACCCTACATAATAGTGATTCTAATGTGGAACAACAAGACTATCTTTTGTTGCCAAAATATCTTAAGTGCCTTCAATATGGTGTACACCTAATGCATTCTCTCTTTCAATAGTAGTTGACATTATTTCTTCATGTTGTGGATGGAAGTGACTATATGTTGTTATGAGCCATTAGGTTTGATTCTATTACAAGGGAAATGATCTGATGAAGACTTAAAAGCCATAATTTATGGTAACCTTTGACCTATTTACAAGTGACAAGTGGGGCAATGAAAAATCAGTACCATTCATCAAGTGGGCCACCTGAGGGAGGATAGGCAATGTTCTGAAAATCATGCCGATTGGATGACTTTTACTATGAGTCCATTTCTCATTATTGGGCCATGATCATCAAACTGATGTAGCAGACAGTTCAATCTACCTCCTCCGAGCATTTTGTATGACTGAAGAGAGTTCGATGTTTCAACCATCAGTCCCCTCAATTATGATTGCTGAATAATTCAGGGACCTCTTGCCAATGGAATTTGGGCCTTATCTGATGCAGTTGCTGTAAACATGATCTTTCTTCTTCTTTTTTAATAATTTTCAACCATAAACTGAAAAATTGGATGTGACATTCTGTAGTATTATTCTTCTGGATTATCATGCTGGAGTCAAAGTTTCGAGTTCTAAATAGAAAGAAAATCAAAACCAATAATCTACATTCATCGCCACTGAAGTTGGATGGTGGAGATAAATTATTTCTGGTGTTTCCCATCAACAATATTGTCCGTTATATATAGATGGATGGGCATGGAACTGGCAGACCTGAAGGCAGGCCTGTGCATACCATTTCTATGATGGAAAAAATCATTTGATTGGTCACTGGAGTTCCTCTATCCATGTACTGTTATCAAAATCAGTAATATGAGCCTTCTATAGAATGTTTGCTATTTTAAAGATCAGATTCTCTTGTTATTTCCATACTATCAAGGGATTTTGGTACAAAGGAGAAGAGAAGATTTATTGTCATTTTTCTCCTAGATTTCTTGCAGATAAGTCCATCACGCATATCTGTGTATTCAGTCTTATCATTTTCCTTTGATGATCCACTCTTTTTCAGGATCTTAGTGAACAAGATGAATGCAAGCCATCTTATGCAAGATTCACAGAGCCTCTCCATTCTATCATCAGAAGGCAAAAAGGCAAAAGACACCCTGTTCCCCAATCCAAAACAGCAAATCCCATTCGAAGACTCTTCCCGGCTAGAGTTTGGGTTTGTTCCCTCTAATTCTCTCTTGAATCCTCACCAAACCACCTATGATCTAAATGACCAAGAAACCCAATCTCATCCTCTGTGTCATTTTACCGATGACTGGCCCAAAAACCAGTCTGATGGCTCGGCCGTCTCCTTGCCCCAAGCAGAGGAAATTCAATTAGACAGGACACAGCTATCAATTTCACTCCCTGTGGGTCCTTTGGACTTCTCATCATCCTTTTCCTCACCCACCCAGGAAAGACTCACTCTCTCACCACTGAAATTATCGCGCAAGTTGGATCCTATCCAAATGGGCTTAGGTGTGGGTGGGTTCCATGAATCAACCCAAAGGCAGGCGAATTGGATACCGCTCTCTTGGGAAACATCCATGGGTGGGCCTTTGGGAGAGGTCTTGAAAAGCACCAACAACATTCCTACAGATTGTAAGCACTCTTCATCGACACTTGACCTCATGACTGAAGGTTGGAATTCAAGCTCTCAAATCGGGTCGTCCCCAACAGGCGTCTTGGAGAAGACGACATTTGGTTCATCATCTAATAGCAGCACTTGGAGCAGCCCAAGAACTGCGATAAGTAACATTAGGTTTGACAAAATCTTACCATTTTAAAAATGTATGGGTCTAAGATTTTTGACCCATCTTTTATATGAGTAGACTCGTACAAATCCATCTATAAATGGGTAGGCAAGGCAATGGCTGAGAGGGTTGGAAACCCGACTAATGTGACCATTGTCATGTCTATAACATCGATGGGAAAGTTTTATGATTTTAATCATGAGAGTTTTCAAGTTATATTATACTTTCTAATGCACTTATGAAATCAGTTGATAGCATTAGTTTGGCATATGTTTAATATAAAAATATCCTCACTGTCATAAATTCACTACTACAAATCCAAACAACGTTCAAACCAACTCAACTTGTTAGCAAATTTAAGTATATTTTTATGTTTTGTTTTCTTAATATTTTGGAGTATATTTGCTAAGAATTTATACTAGTTTACTTAGATATTTTTTTGCGATAGGGGTTAAAATATGCTGGCCAATAAATATCAGCTAGAAAAATATTAGAAAAATGGAAAGTCTAGTGTAAGGATATTTTGGTTTAAAAAAGGCATTTTTATAGAGTAACATACATTTGAAAGTTAATATTTAAATAAATAAGGTATATTTTGAACAATTAAATAATGTTTTATTTTTTTAGAAAAAGTAAAATGAATATGAGAAAATATTTCATATAAAATTCATGTTCTCTAGTGTATCATAATGATTATTATATTATAATTTATAAATTCTTTTGGAACAAAATCTTAATTTCATGAAATGTTGAAAATTAGAAAATGAGAAAACACCTTAAAAATTATATCTATCAAATGAACGGAATCTTTATTTAATTTTGAAAACATCAATATCATTTTATTAATTTTTTCTTAAAAATCCTCAAAATGAAGATTTTCTTACAAAATTTGGATTTCATGAAGTTGGATTTTTTTCTCCCTTTCGCAACTTTTTCAACCTTGTCGTGAATTTCACCATGTTAGTCCATGGAAATGCCTTCATCGTTCTCCCCAGATTACAAAGAACTCACCATCAAGTTCAAAAATTTAAAGCTTGGATCTTCATGATATTGAATTAATTTACAATGATTTGCACTTCATTCAAATACTCTACATTAGAACCCCTATTCTTAAATTTCAGATTTACAAGTTCTTTAATTAAGAAAGCTTTGTTCTCAACCTTCTTTCTCTCATACAACTCTTTCAATTTTTTCCACAAAAACTAAGCAAAAGTCTCACTCGATAGATGGTGGTTAGGGCTGCAACTCGGGTCGGGTTTTGGCCGGACCCGCATGACCCGACCCGAGAAATCATGCGGGTCAGGTCGAGAATTTTGAGTTAGCTGGTCGGGTTGAGAAGATAAAAACCCGCATAAAATTTGGATTGTGTTGGGTTGAGGATTTTACAAGTTAACCTGGGCCGACTTGGCTAAAATTAGGCTAAAATGGATTCAAAATGCGGTCGGGTAAGAATTTGGGTTGATTAGGGTTAGAATTCGGGTCGGGTCGTGAAGTTTGGGTTGAGAATTCGAGTTGGGTCGGGTTCCAAATATATCAACTCGGGTCGGGTTGGGTTTTAAGGAACCCAACTAGCCCGACCCGAGTTGCAGCCCTAATGGTGGTAAACACTATCATCCAATTATTGTCAAATATGTCCAATAGTTTCACTTTTTTTTTAAGACCAAAGTGTCCAAGCCTCTCAGAACACCCGACTAATCCTTGAGGCATGTGCAAACTTCCATATCCACACACGCCGGATAACACCATGAGAAGTGACCTTTTTGTGTTGAGAGTGATTTGAATATAAGAGAAGTGACATTTTTGTGTTGAGAGTGATTTGAATATAAGAGAAATGACATTTTTGTATTGAGAGTGACTTGAATTCAAAACCTCCCACATCTCAGACGGTTCTTGACTTCCAAGCCAATCCCCACGGGTTATAGTTTTTCTATTCAATTTCTTTCATTCATCATTTGACTCTGTAACACCCCACCCACATGGGGGTGTGGGAAAAGTCCCACATCGCCCATGAGGTGGGTGGTGGGGGTGAATATAAGAGGGGGCAATCCCTCAACTAACATGAAGCCTTTTGGGCTTGGTTTGGTTGGCCGGGCTTAAAGCAAAATCGTGCAGGTCAATGTGTGGTCTAAAGTAGATAATATCGTGTTGGGGGTCGGATTGTCACAAGTGGTATCAGAGCATGGTTCAACACTCACATTGTGTAAACTCTCTACTTGTGTGACATTGTCTGTCTGTGTAGACCCTCTGTTTGTATGACATGACAGAGCAGAGCATGGCTATAGTCTTAAGAGGGATGAATTGTAACACTCCACCCCCATAGGATTATGGGAAAAGTCCCACATCGCCCATGAGGTAGGTGGTGGGGGTGAATATAAGAGGGGACAACCCCTCAACCAACATAAGGTCAGGCCAGGCCCAAATCAAAATTGTGAGAGAGCAGTTGGAGTCCAAAGCGGATAATATCATGTTAGGAGTTGAATCGTCACAACATGTCCTTTAGTTTGGCATCATGACCTTAGATGGGTGTACACAAATCTTTGCAAAATAATATATTTTCTATTTTGGCTTTTCAAATCATCCAATGTAAGTCATTAATTCTAATCATTCTATCTGCAATACTTGCATCCATCTCAATTCACACAAGACAGAATTGATGACGCCACAAGGCTCCATGATTTTAAACGTTACTTTGATACTACTTATTGGAAAGATGACACCTTCCTAATGTATATGTGGATTAGTTAGCAAAAGTGAAACAATATTATACTACAAAAGAATCTAAGAGACTGAAAATCCGAACATAAGGAATTGCATGAAACTTAAGAAGCCAAAGAAATCCATTGATGTTACCAAAACCCACTTTTGCCTCACATACAACTCTTTTCTTACGAAGAAAAAAAAAAAGTTGATCCCATAGAGTCACTTGCTGTTGTGAGATCTAAACTTTGGAGATGAAAAAAAATATATCAGAATTTCTTCTTGAATGCTTGGGATGGAGAAAAAAAAAAAAAAAATCAAATTCTCTCTCTTCTTTGCAAATCTTAAAAAGAAAAAACCTCAAACCCTAAAAGGTTCTTATAGGGAAATACTGCAAAAATTAGGGTTTAACAACCCGTACAATGATACAGGAAGAATGCCCAAGAAATATGAATCCAGAAAGTGGATAGAGGAACATATAGAGATAATAGTGTTGAATTGATGCGTGAAATATTAAATGGATAAATGTATGTAAATGTTAAAGTCATGGTGCTAATTTTTAAAGATCAAACTTGTCCAAAATTTACTAGCTTTAATTCATATATGTCTCTTTTCATCCATCAAATCATGTGATCTCTAGTTATCTCCTTCCAACGAGGCTCTCCAGTGGATAGAACGTCGCAAACCATCTCGTTTAGTTAGGGGATCTTTGAGTCCACATCTTATGGCTTGGAGACCTGACTCTAATATCACTTATTAGGATTGGGCTTCCAGTCTAAAAAAACTAACTTGATAGGTGGAGTGACTCAGTCCCATATAAGTTCTTAGTTTTTCCCCCTGAAACTCTCATCCATACCTCAACATCAAGTACGATAAAATTAGAAACAAATTTATTGATAGAAACAAATTTATTGATACTCATTCCATTAAGAGTAGTTGAGTTAGTGTTACTAATTACATTGGAGAGTTGTTGAGTCCAATTTATCAAATCTCAAATTGATCCCTACATCATCAAAGATGGATTTACATGGAATCACAATGGGGCCATTATCTCCACCCTCAATTTCAAAAAGTTCTTCAAGTTAATCCACACAGATAGTTCAGTTGATCTAAAATTTTAAGATTAGACTAGAGGTCTTGAATTTGACTTTTCTTGTACTTATTTAATACACGAGGCTTGCGAGTAGTTTCGCATATGGATTAATCTCACCTCCAATAGGCTTGCGAGTAGTTTCGCATATGCACGCTCATGTGAATTCTATATCAGGTGCAAGTGGATCCATTAGGAAGCTATATGAGTCCTCTCTTTCCACTGTCGATTCTAGCATATGCATTTGTAGTAGCATTTCACCACTCACATCAATATGGATCCCATCATTCTTTAATGGGTTCTCATGAATTTCATTTCGCTTTATTGAGTTTTGATGGCTGCATCGTTAAAAAAAATAAAAAACTCTAATATATTGCTTCTCTCTTCTGAAAATTAAGATTTTTCAATTACTCCCAATTCAAATATTCTTAGTTTGTTCTGCACATCATGACACATAAATATCTCTTTCAGTGTAGAATTTGCGAACACCAAATATCCTTCTCATTCTTCACCAACCAACTTTACAACCTTTCTAAACCATTTGATTAGCCTTCATGTCATTAACAGGAAATTCTTGAATTTGGTCACAATACGAAAGGTCGTAATCATTTTAGTCATATATATGATATATCTTATGTGGAATTTTCATGAATTCTATCGTTAATTGGGACCCACCTTTTACATAATTCCAAAACATGCCTACCAGTTTAGTCATGCTTAAGATTGTTTATACGACTCTTCCTTTGATTTTCTGTGTAAAATGTTACTAAACATGGGAAAACTAACATCAATTCAGCAAAGAATATTACAAAAATATTTGTGGCCATTTAGTTAAGAAATACCCAAAGATATTTATATTGAGAAAAACAAGGATCACTCGCCAAAATGGAAGAGGGTTAGCAAGTGATCTTGATTTTCCTTATATAAAAAGAACATGTTCAAAAAAAAAATATAAATCCCAACTATGAAATCAATTTCAATTGAAATTTTAAAGATGACAAGGGAATTATTTTCTTTTTAAGCGGCTATGAAAATGACGGTGAAGAGGGTTGAATATACAGTGGGAGGGGCTCACCTAATTAATGGCTTAAATGACATGTGTTAGTTTTAGTTTGTCTCTGTGGTAAGTATATAATAATTTTTTCTAAGTTTAAAAAGAAGGAAAAGTGATAGGAACACCGGTATTCTTAATAATACCTTTTAGTTATTTAAGTGATGATAAATGAATAAAATAATAAGTCTGATTTCTCTACGGACAAATTAACTTGCCAAGATAAAAAAAAAATAGGAACACTATAAATTTTTTAAATTATTATGAGACAACTCCATCTCACTTTGTCTCTGTTTGAAAAAAGAAAAAGAGTAACTCCACTCCATTTGGGAGTTAAGAATAATTACTCTAAACTTCAAAGTCCTTTATCAATCTGTTTACATTTTCAATGTGGGACTCATTCGCAGTCCAAAAATCCTCATTTAAATGAGGCCAGCCATCTCGTCCAAAGGTTTAAATATCGGCCGATACATATCGTATCGGCCGATATATATCGGTTTTTTGAAACCTTGAAATATCGGCCGATACGATAAGTATCGGCCGTACCGTTGGAATATCGGCCGATATGGGTGATAAACGGTCCCCAATATCGGCCCTAATATCGGCCGATATTCGAAAATATCGGTATATTAGATTTTTTTTCCTTTTTTTTTTTTAAAAAAAAAATACAATATCGGCCGATACGGGCGATATATCGGTCCAAATATCGGCCCAATATCGCCCGATATACTATTTATCGGGCTGGAAAGTATGGTTTTTTTAAAAAAAAAAAAAAATATCGGTAGTGGGACCCACCAAATATCGGCGATATGTAGTACAAATATCGGTCGATATTTGGACCGTTTATTGGTCCAAAATATCGGCCGATATTGTCCCAATATCGGCCCATAACGGTCTGGTTATATTATTTAAAAATTAATATCGACGATATTTTAAACGATTATCGGGCGATATATCACGGACGATATATCGCGCGATATTTCATCCAAAAAAAAACAATATGATATTATTTAGAGGTCTTCACTTATAAAATACTATTTTACCTTTTATTACCACTTCTTGAAAATTTTAAAAACATAATTTGAATTTTAAAATACTATTCAATTAATTTGACTCAATTTCAATTTATTAAAGTGTGTGAGGTGTATACATGGCAACATAAATACATGATGGCTAAAATCTTTTTGTCATTTTATTATCTTAGCATAAGTGGACTCTTATCATAGTTAATATTTTATTATTCCTAAAAATTATTCACACATTAGAATACATACAGAGACTCATTTATACATGACTTTCAAATGTTAGGAATGAAATTGAAATTATTGAAAACGTAAGTATGTATTTATAATTACCCAATAACATAGGCATTAATTCAAATTTTTAATATGTGTGGAGCTATGAGATAAGAAGTTTTATTTTTATTTTTATTATTAATTTTCCTATATTGATTAATTATATAATAGGATCTACTTATTGATGAGACTTGAGAGAATTGATGTGACATTTTCATATTTTTATAAGTTAAAATCATCTATTGTTAATTTTAATATTGAAAATAGATGAAACTTAAATAAATAATTTGAGTATGTATATGACCGATATTTAATGAAAAAATTATATTTTCAAGAAGCCCAAAATTTTCCGACATTATCCAAAAAAAATCGGACAAAAAAAAAAAAAAAAAAAATGGAAGAGAGAGAAATTTACCGGCCGGTATATCGGCCGATATTTGCATATCGGCCGATATACCGGTTAATTCGGTATTTTAATCCCTGATCTCGTCTGCTTAAAAAATCTCCTGAGTCCACATGAGGTAGTTTGAGACCTTATTCCGATACTATTTGTTAGGACATGAGTATCCATTCCAAAAAACTAGCTTAGCCTATTAGGTAGAGTGATCCAAGTCCCGTATAAATCTTTAAATTTCTTCTACATTTTCAACATGGGACTCATTCGTAGCCCCAACAATTTTCACGTAATCACAAAATCACCTGCAACTCAAATAATGTCATAATCACAATAGATTAATAGAAAAATAAAATGAACATACCCAAACACTTCAAGGATTTCCTTTTTCTTAAAGAAAAAAAAAACTTTTTTCTCTCTTCCTAATTCTACAAATTTCAGTATTTCTCTCTCTTAAATCTTAATATTTAAATTTCAGTATTTCACACAACCAATTTGACATTTGTTGCCAGAGTTGTGAACCCACATCTGGATAGTCATAAACCCCAACTGTCCGACTCTAAGAGCTGGTCAATTGTCTGCAGTACTGTGTCCATCTCCTGTGAGTTTTCATTGCTCAAAAGTTTTGCGTTCCATTCAAATGAAGGAACCAATCCTTGACGTTGACTCCAGAGGAAGAACTTCCATTCCTCATCTTCCCATCTCTCCTCTTCAGTTCTTTAAAGCAAAACCCATCCCCTCTCCAGCCCTCCTCACAATTCAGTCACTTCCCAAAGGGAGCAAATTCACGTCCCTATGGAAAGTATGGATATTTAGAAATCCAATTCCAAACAACAAAACTCTGAATGATGAGCCAAAACAAGATTCATTCTCTAGGGAAGGTGCCCTTTTCATGGGAGAATGAACCAGGAATATGCAAGGTTAGTCAAAAGGAGTGCCCCAAGGATGGGAGAAAAGAGACCCATAAGCTACCACCACCTCCATGTCCCTCAGATTGCCCTAAAGTTGTAGGGCATGACCTACAAATTCCACTTCCTCCATGCCCTTTCCAGCCTCCTCTGAGAAGTGCTTCAAAGAAGGGACTTAAAACAGAGGACCCTTTTCTTGCTGCATACAAGGAGTGCACAAAAAGTGAGAGCCATGGCGAGTTCTCCAAAGGCAGAAACAAGGGAGGGGATGGACGTAGACTGGTGAGGAGAATCTTTATGCTATCTTGCAAGAATTCATGTGGAGTTAGGGACGATGGGTTGGTGAGAATGGATCAACTTCCACTTGTCAAAGAGAGAGTTTCAAGAGGTGAAATGGAGGAACAACCATAAGTGGAGCAAGTGGTAATGACTTTGGATGTACGCTCAATATTGGAGGTGAGACTAATCACAAGATATATAAGACCACCTGCAAATTTCGTGTATTAAATAAGTATAGAAGGGAGTTACATCCAAGACGGCTAGTTTAATCTTCAAAGGTTAGATCAACTAACCTGATCATTTTAGTACTTGGCTCAATCATTTTTTTGGTGTCATTAGTTTGTATTTTATGATAAATGAAATTTGAAGTTCGTTTTCTTCAATTAGATAAAAATGAAATTTGCTTGCAAGAAATTATCTATCATCATTATTGGAGAGAAATTATCCATTATGAACTGGTTTACAAACATTGATGTGAATTTTTAATCACAAGACTCTTAACAAAAGAAGACTATCATGTTTCTATGTTTTAGATTTAATCAAAATTCTTACAATTTCACAACAATTAATTGTCAACTGATTCACAATTAATATTTTATCATCAACTTTCAAAACACGTAGGAGCCACTTAGGAAGAGTTCAAATGTTTCACCAACCTCTACTTACATTCTTCTATGCATGTCTTTTACTAGGTTTCGCTAGATTATTGGCTTTGCAAACCCTGTGAATGAACGAAATAAAAAAGAATTGACTAAAAAAGTGATGAAATATTCATTTCTCATTTTATCCATATCAGGCCGATAGTTAATTATGCTTGGGGCTAGGTGAATGATCCCATTGATATTGTGCTCAACTATGGACTCTTGAACTCTAAAGGAATTGTGTGTTGGCCAAGAACCCGACTTAGAAAGTGGAAGTCTTAAGTTTGAATCAGAGCCGGCCTAGTCATAAGGCAAGTTAGGCCGATGCCTTAGGCCTCATTTAAAAAAAAGGCCCACTTAAGGTTTTTTCTTTTTTGTGTCCTCTTTTTTATTCAAGAAGTTAATTTTCAAAAAAAAAAGGTGTAAATAGGTTAACTCTTAAGGTATTCTGCAAATTGATTTCACATTGGGGATGGGTTTCAGTTTTGGGCATCACCATTTTGAGCCCAGATTTATTTGTGGGATAAATTTGAAGGACTCTCCTCTAATTTAATTAAATTGAAAATTTTAGATTATTGTTTCAGCCCCTTGCAACAACATTAATTTTTTCCCCTTTCCCACCTAATTTGATCCAACGCCAACGTTACTTGAGTTAGCAGAACTTAGGGTGCAAAGTTTTTAATTCATTTGTCTTTTGATTATTTTATTTATTTTTTAATTCTTTTGTCTTTTGATTATTTTTTTAATTCAGTTATCTGTTCTATTATTTGGTGAATGGTGATTTATAATAGATTGGTAATACCGTAATGGAAATATTGAAATAATAGAGTTATGAGGTTTGGATATGTGAATATTAGTAGAATAATAATTGCTTTATGAGCTTGAAATGGTGTTGAAATGCTGAAAATGTTTAGATATGCTAGAATTGTTAGAATAATAGTTAAAGATATTGTTTGAAATGTCCTACACACAATACAGTCGAATGGATGAAGAATTGAAAATGATATTTTAGCAAAACTTAAATACAAAAATTTAATTAGTAATTTTGTATCTCAAAAAGCAAGAAAAGTAGATTTTAGATAAATTCTTTTTATTATATATATTTAAAATTTTAATTAAGTATTACTTATAATATATTAAATACTAAGAAAGCCCTATTTAGATTTTTTACTTTAGGCCTCAACTTGTGTCCAGCCGGCCCTGGTTTGAATCTTATTTCACTTCAAAGGGCAACTCTCCATAGTTTTATCTGATGTGTGTGGGTGGAAGGCTTGCAAATGCTACGACGACTAGTCGAGTGCTCTTAGAGGCCTTGAACACCTTGATCATTAAAACCATGGGCCCTTGAATATTCAAGATTTCTTATTTGAGTATCATTTGATTGTTTTAGTCTTCAATTTTGTAGTCTCAAACTTTTCAAATAAAACTATAAAGAGATTATCTGAAATGTTAATTTCAATGGTTTGGATTAAAGGGTGAGTATCAAACTAGACCGGCTTAGAATCTAAAGTTAGTGAAAAAATTAGATTTATCATAGGTAAGCCCAATAATTGACAACATGCAATTTGTAAATTCGGCGTATAAACAATTCTTATCACTTATGAGCACTACTTGCGTTAGGCCAACTTGGCCCAACCTGATTTAATATAAATTTAAGTTGAATTGGATAAAGTTCTCTTGCATCCAAACTAAAATCAACTTAAATTACATATATGTTTTTTTATTTTTTGACAGGATAATTTTGCCTTTATGTCTGGGTAATGATTTTCATACCACCAACTTTGATAGTTGCACATCATAAAAAATGAAATCTCATTATTACTCTTTGTTATTTAAGGTGTAACTTGCTTTCAAAGGAGGAGAAGAAAAAGGGTAATAATGAGATTTCATTTTGATATGGTGTGCAACTATCAAAGTTACTGGTGTGAAAATCATTACCCTTTATGTCTTGCTTGTGTCTAAATCTTAACCAATTGCGTAATTTCCCATAGCCTCATGAATTCTTTTTTTGACTGATGGTAATTATATTTCATTCAAAGAATAGAAGCTCAAAATGTACAAAAAGTGTGGCCCACAGCTCGGGCTAGGCAAAAGTAAACAAAAGGAGGCTAAATAGTAGTATACATATACCCCAAACTGGGAGAAGACTGGAGCAAAAGAACTCCAAGGCAGGCCCAACAGGAAGTTAGGCCCAGAAACAAAAGATATCAGACAAGAAGAATGCCACTAAAAGTTGGAAAGAAATCACTGTTTTCCATTGAAGAGTTAACTGTTACAATAGCAGTAGAAAGAAGGTCAGATGGAGGATAAAAAATAACAGACGAGCATTGTAATTTAGAGAGTAGGAGGCCAATAACGTTGCTGTGAATCTTGAAGTGCCAACTAGTATGCTTGTACCCGAAAAGATGGAAGAGGCTGGAATTAGGAATGAAAGAGACTATCCAGTTTTCTTGACACTTCATTTGAAGATATATTTTTTTAATGACGTGTTCAAGCCTCTAACCACACACTTTATGAGATAGATTTCTGGCCATCACTCAAACTCTTTTGGATTAATTTACAGTTTTATCACTTAGGTGATGACAAGTTTTACTTAGATGTTCTATCAATTCTCTTGAAAATAATGTACAACTAACTATTAAAAATTTAAAAGGTCATCACATGTATTTATCAAGTATCATTGTTGAGACAATCCCTCTACTTACCTGATGGATTCTGACGCAGTGCGAAGAGGATCAGGTTTGAAAATGAGCGGGTGACTCGATTGGTAGGATTTGATTGGGCTTAACAAATGGGGATTATTGGGGATTTAAATGGATTTAACGAGTTTGTTAAATGGGGTTAGTGGGATTATTAAGTGGCCATTGAGGGTATTATGGGAGATGGGGTTTGATGAGTTTAAATGCTTATGGCGTGTAGTGAAGGGATTTAAATAGATGTAATGGTGTGAAGAACGGTAAAAGAGAATTGGGAAGGGTCAAACAAAGGGTCAAACCGTTATGGTACAAGGCTACTGGGTTATAAGGAATTGGAAAGGAAAACAAAGGCATATGATACAACTTAGGCTGAATCTGATCTGAATTGATGATCTGAATTATTCAATTTGATCTGACTTGAATTTTTTATCTGTCGAGTGTTGTTTTATAATTTGGTACACGTGAGTCGAGTCGGATTGAGTTGATTTAAAAATTTTCAACTCAACTCAAATCGAATTTCATATGAATTTTTATTTTTCCAACTAGACTCAACCTAAGATATAACTCAAACCCATTGATTTCTCAAGTCAGATCGTACAAGTCTGATTAAAACCCGACCCAAGTTTCACCTCTAGATAGAACGTTTGTGGGTTTGGTGGGTTTGGTGACGGTAGGAGTTGGGATTGAAAACATACCTAGGTTTAGGTTCGTATGGACGAATGGGTGTTAAGGGTAGATCTCGGTGGAGAGGGTTGTGAATGGAAGGGTAATGAAGGGAGTTGATCAGTGGAAGAAAGCGTGTGTAGTAAGATCTGCTTGCGCAAACAGGGAAGGTCGAGGTGTGGAGACAAGTGGCTGGTGGGCAGAGGGAGGTAGCACATGACGTTGCTAGATGACTGGAGGTTGCTCGGGCGTGTGGCTGATCAGTGGGCGAGGCGGAACAGATCTGAGGCGTGGTGATGGCTCGGTTTGGAGTAGGGGCTACGAACAAATGAGTCTGAGAGGATTGGCGTTGGCCTGAGACGGATTGGGAACAGGGAGAGGTTGCATGGATTATGTATGGGCGGAGCAAAGCTATAAGCGCTGACAGGGGATCCAACGTTGCAAGCGACGGCGGAGAGAATGGTAGCCTTCGAGGCAGTCTTGGATGGAACGACAAGGTAGCGATCACCTTCGGTGCTAATCGGGTTCTGGACACAGCAAAGAGAAATAAGGAGAAGAAAGAAGAAGAGGGAGATTGAAAGAAGAGGGAGAGTGAAAGGAGAAGAAAATGGAGATTGAAAGGAGCAAGAGAGCAAAAAATAATTCTCAATTTTCGATTATCAATCAATAATTCAAATACATTCTATAATCTTATAAATGTTATTATTTATATAATAAAACACAAAACCAATCCTAACTCAACCCAATGTCACGGGATTGGGGAATCCTTTAGCGATTTAGCCCGTGCGGTACTCACTTGATCACTCCGTCGTCAAGCAAGTCAACCTAACAACTGATTTGGTCACTCTTTGGACCAAGATGAGGAAGCAATCACACAAACACTAGAATGAGATGGAGATGAAACACCAAGGTGATTAATACAAACACTATCTTGTATTGAACAACTAAAGAGATTATAAAGAAACACTCAAAGGCTACAAGCTCTCAACTCACAATGCTATGCTAGAATCCTTGGCTATCTTGTGTGGATTGGGTGCAAATGGGCTCCCCATCTCTATTTATAGTTGAGGCCATGCCCAATTGTGGCTATGATTGTGCCATATGGTATTAATCCAATGGTTGCCTCCATAAATATCTTCACACTCTCATAGACACTCTAGAATTTTCTATACAACTCTAGAAGCTTCTACACTATTCTAGGTTATTCTAGAAAACTCCACTTAACTCTAGAACCTTTTTGAATCTTCTTGAACCCTCCGGAACCTTCTGCATTGTTCCAGATTCTTATTTGAACCTCATGGATTTCTTCTTGGGTCTTCTTCTACAAACAGATCCGGTTGAGTTGCAGCTCTTGGGTGATTGATCTCTGACATCCTCCCCTACTGAACTCTGCGAACGTCCTCGTTCGTCGCTTGGTGTAGATATGTTGCCCTTGCCACTGAGATTTCCTTGGATCAATTGTATCATGGCAAGTACTTGACTTGGTGGTGTTGATCCTTTGCACAAGACTACGCATGGCTTCCTTTGGTCGTAGATGCAGAGAACTCGTTGTTGTGGAAACACGCTCACTTGCACTTGCCTCATGAAGTCTAACCCCAAGGTAAAGTCGTAGCCATCTCCACAACCATGATGTCGATCCGTCCTTGCTATTCACCAACCCGTATCTTGACGTTTTTTGTCGTCCCGCATATGAACTGTGCTTGGGAGTTGGCAGCTTTCATGTGCCATTCGTCGTCTCTTTTTTACTTGAGATCCAATTCCTTCGCCATCCTCTCTGCCATAAAGTTGTAAAAGTAAAGATGGTTTTTCCTTTGATTTGAGTATCAACGAACATCAAGTTCTTACCTTGGTTCTTGGCTCCCCGTCCTTCCATGGTGTTGAGGAGTTGCAAGGATCCGATCCGGAGTTGATCACCACCACCATGTTCATCTTTCTCTCTCGTCTTCTCCTCTTCCTTGAGGATTAGAGAAGTGATGTACTTCTTCTTTGGGCAATCCTTCGGTCGATGCCTTACTTGATCACAGATGAAACACTTTCATGTTGAATTGGCAGTCTTCTCTCGACCATCATAGTTCTTTCCTCACGAGCTATCTCTTTTTCTATCATCTCTCTTTCCCTCACTCTTCTCCTTTGTGGTCTTGGGAGGGGACCTCTCCTTCTTGGGAGAATCAGACCTTGGAGACGTCTCGGGTAGCTTCTCGGCAGCTGCAATGGCTGAAGCGAGATCTGTAATGACCCGTCCCGCTAGCACAATATTGTCTGTTTTGGGCCTACACACGGACCCGCACGACTTTGCTTTAGCGAGCCAACCCACTGTTGCTCCCAAAATGCCTTGTACTAGAAGGAGGAAGGCTACCACTTATATATCAGGGAATTTCCAATGCCACTAGCAATGTGGGACTTTTTGGGGCAGGATATTATAATCTACCCTCTTTAAAGCCAGAGTCGTCCCCAGTTCTGCACACACAACAACCAAGCTCACACCCTCAGGCAGAGAGTTGAACTATGCTCTGATACCATTTATAACGACCCATACCGCTAGTACAATATTGTCCGCTTTGGGCCTACACACAGACCCGTACAACTTTGCTTTGGCGAGCCAACCCACTGTTGCTCCCAAAAAGCCTTATACTAGAAGGAGGAAGGCTACTACTTTTATATCAGGGAATTTCCAATGCCACTAGTAATGTGGGACTTTTTGGGCAGGGAATTACAAGATCAGACACTCCAAACCTTTGTAGTTCCCTCTCAGCCCAGGGTTGCAGTCCTTCCATGAAGTAGAACACCCGGTATTCGTCGATCATCTTCGTGATATCCAACATAAGAACAATGAACTCACTCACATACTCCTAAATTGAGCTGGTGTGTTTGAGCTTCCTTAATTTCTTCCTGGCGGTATACTCGACGTTCTCGAGCAAGAATTGTGGCTTCAACTCCTTTTTGAAGTCGTCCCAAGAGTCGACCGTAAACAAGCCCTTCTCAATGTCACCATGCCTTCGTCTCCATCAGTGAGGTACATGATCGCAGCGTCGATCTTTGCCTCATCATCTATTTTGGTGGCCTTGAAATAGTGTTCAAGTTGCCATATGAAGTTCTCCAACTCTTTGGGGTCACAGGCACCGCCATAAATTTTAGGATCAAGGATTCGCCTCCTCGGTTCATCCCTCACATTGACCCCATTAGCGACAACTTTTTCAAGGATGCATACCTTGGTACGGAGATCGTCCATGTCTTTCTGTCCCCGTAGCATGACCTTGATCATCTCTGTCAGGTCCTCGATCTGGAATTTCATTGCTTCCATTTGAGATGAGAAGTCATGCTTCATCTTCGCTAGTTGGGATGAGAATTCCTCTCTCACTTTGTTGCACTCGATTTTGATGAGTTTCTTCTCCACCGTGCTAGCAGCTACTTGGTTGTCCCCACCTTCTTATTCAAGCGTGGGGTTAACCGACTAAAGTTCATGCGAGCTTTCAGCGTGAGTGGGCTTCTTACCTTTCTTCCCTTGCTCCTCGGTCATGGTGCTGTCTCTTTCGGACGCCATCTCCTTTCTCACATGGTGCGGTCGAACCTGATTTGATACCACTTGTCATGGTGTTAGGGAATCCTTTAGCGATTCAGCCCGTACGACACTCACTCGATCACTCTGTTGTCAAGCAAGTCAGCCTAACAACTGATTTGGTCACTCTTTGGACCAAGATGCAGAAGCAATCACACGAATACTAGAATGAGATGGAGATGAAAAACCAAGTTGATCAACACAAACACTATCTTGTATTGAACAACTAAGGAGATTACAAAGAAACACTCATAGGCTATAAGCTCTCAACTCACAACGCTATGCTAGAATCCTTGGTTAGCTTATGCAGATTGGGTGCAAATGTGCTCTCCATCTCTATTATAGTTGAAGCCATGCCCAAGTGTGGATATGATTGTGCCATATGGCATTAATCCAATGGTTGCCTCCATAAATATCTTCACACTCTCCTAGACACTCTAGAATTTTCTATACAACCTTAGAAACTTCTACACTATTCTAGGTTATTCTAGAAAGCTCCACTCAACTCTAGAACCTTGTAGAATCTTCTTGAACCCTCCGAAACCTTATGCATTGTTCCGGATTCTTATTTGAACATCTTGGATTTCTTTTTGGATCTTCTTCTACGAACATATAAGGTTGAGTTGCAAGTCTCGGGTGATTGATCTGTGACATCAAACTCTAATCCTAACTCAGCCCAAACTCTAATCCTAACCAATGTTATCAAAACCACACAGTCTCAAGGGTAGATTGGGTTAAATAAGGTTCAATCGGGTTGAACCGTAGTCAAACTCAGTCAAACCTGTGCCTTCAATATAATATTATAAATAATATCAAATTATTAACTATTAAATAAGTATAAAATAAATTAATAGATAATAAAATATAAATACAAAACATATAATAAAAGAGATGATTATATTTTTGTAAAAAAATATTCTTCTTTTCAAAAAACAATGATAAATACCAAAAATTAATAGTCCAGCTTTTATATTCCAATATCACTGCAACAAAAATATTTCATCTCATACCTCTAAGATTTAAATCTAAATTCAATTTTTATTTAAGTTTAATATTTTCTCAAAAGATTGTATTGTGAATGCAATATTTCATTTCACATTTAGTAAATTTGGGAAGAAAAAATTTAGTAGTTGCTCAATCGAAAATGCTAGATGTAATGACGAACTATATTAGATGGTGAACTTCAAATATCTGAAGAATTAGAGAAATTATTGTAGAACTATTAAATAATTAAAATTTTCAAAATGAAATGAAATTATTTTTATTTTTTAAACTGTCATTTTAATTATTATGTTTTTTTAAATGATTGGAAAAAACTAAGAAAATTACAAGAAAGAGAAAAGAAGAAAAAATGAAAAAAGAGAGAAAAATAAATAAAAGGGAAAGGTAACATTCCACAAATAAATATGCATGGTCGATATTACTTTTATTGACCCATATTCGATATATGATTTAAAAAAAATTATATAATAAGAGAGAGAAAATTTCCAAAAACTTTTGTTCAGGGTTATTTTTGTGGACAGCCATTTTTCAATGCAGACAAATAGAAAAAAAAAACGGGGAGGGCGGCGGTACAGATGAGAAAAAGAGACGGATGCGACGTTGGTGGTAGACTTTTCATTTGTACATAGGAAGCAGCGATGGGAGCAATGGTGGCTGTGCGTCATTCTTCTTTGTTTCAGAAAAATTCAAAAAAATTAAGTTTCCATTCAGACCAAACCCCGGCTCACAGTTTAGGGTTTTTTTCATAAAACGGTTCACTACATTTTTTTTTGCAGTTTAGCATTCTGCAAGATTTTTTTTTTCTGAACCGAACCGTGAGTGAGTTGAACCGCGGCCCGATGCAGTTCTTATTACACTCATTCTAACTGTAAAAATTAGGAAATAATTAAAATGAAAATAACAATTAAGCAAATAAACCTAAATAATTGAGTTTTCTTTGATTTTTCTTCAAAATCGGGCCCCAAGTTTCCGATTGGGCAGACTATGTCCTACATCAGATTCAGCTAATTTAGCAACACCATTAGTCATGGTTCTGCAACTTGATGAAGGCAAGTAGAAGGATTATCTCAGTATTTAATGTTTTAATATCCGTAAATGCAACCTCTAGAGTTTTAAGGTCTATAACCTTTCTAAAAAAAAAGAAGATTTGATGTCTATAATTATTAATTTTATAATCTTAATTTAATATTATTATTTATATGTATGACTTTCTTTTACTTTTTTTTTAAGAAAAACCTAATTCAATTTTTTTAAAATAGCAATTCAACCTGCACTATAGATTTTTCAAATCAAATTTCACTGAACCATGCAGTCCTCTTTCGCTTCTCACAATTGAAAACGACGGTAATTACCATGGATCCACTTAGATGGGTTGACCATAGTAGGAAAAATTGAAGTTCCAATTTAATTCGAAATTTCATTGAGTCGATTAACTTAGAATGAATTTTTTCAACTTATGTTAAGAAAACTCAGTAAAACTCATTCAGCCGTTTGACTCAAAATCCTATCAAGTCAAGTCAACTTGATCCAATTTATCTAATTTTTTTTTAATTTTAAATTAAGGGATTGGCACAATTCCTCTAGTTTGCCAATTTGGCATGCTAGAGTGTTAAGAATAATAAGAGGGATTAATTTCTCACTCCTCATAATCTCATGGAGATTGCTGATTCTATATACTGATACTCCTGTGAATATAATTTTCTTTTACGAGGCTAGCGTTGGATTCATGCTAACCTATCTTAAAATCATGATTTAAAATCTAAACCTAATCTGACTCGGGATATATGAAATACCTATATTTTGAGAACCAACTTGAATCAATAAAATACCTAAGAACCGGACTCAAGAACCCAACATCTTTAATTATCCCATCTATGTGAGGTCGATTTTTTCAATTTCTTATTCAATTAACCCTATCATCTACCATACTCTCAAGAATTGGACAAAAAACCTAACATTTTTAATAGACTACAAAGAAAAAAAAAAGACTCATAGAGATAAAAGAAATTCTACACTAGATCCCAAAAATATAAATAAAATAAGATACAAAAAAATAAAATACGGAGCTCCAAAATTAAATAAATTAGAATTTTTTTAAAAATTGAGTAAGAGAGGAAACTAGGATCTAAAGATGTCCTTATGTAATTATACATAAAACGTGACACATTATATTAAAATAATTTAGAATTTTTATTTAACTCAACTCGACCCCCAAAAAATCTTAGATTTTCAAAACTTAGGAATTGACCATACTGTAAATTAGTAAATTCAGCTACCTTTAGTCCAACCCTAACTATTTTTAGGTTGGATTTATGCTGGTCTAATTTGTATCCAACCTGACTTGCTCCACTGTACGAAGCCCATGTTAATGCTTTGAGCAATACACTTTAAGCAATGTGCTGAGAATTATTATTGCTTCAATTATGATTTAAATATTCATAATCTTTTTTTTTGAATTTACGTATGAAAAATCGTGGGATAATTTTTTTTTTTATATGTTCATAATTGATATATTATCTCAATGCATTATCTAATTTAAATCCATGGCTCTATACACTAGTATTGAATTTCATATGCTCTCGTTTATTAAATTATATGCACCAATCATTCTGATGTCTCTCTCTCTCTTAATATGGAATTGTTTATGAGTACCATGAGCGTGAGTTGGGGCTCACCAGTGCCGAGAGACAAAAATTATTTTGTCGTGCACTGATTAGTTTGTATTAGAAATGAGGAATAATTTTTTTACTAACTAATCACACCTTATTTAAATGTATATCTCTTTTATTAAGATAGAGCAACTTTTGATTAGAGTATTTATTTTCAATGAGAGACTGCACATTTATTATGGATCGATCCTATATATGTGAATGGAATGGAAAGAAGATTTCATAGATGATATAATAAAAAGAAATTATTCAATTCGATTATTATAACTGTTAGGACTAGGTATTTAGTTTAAAAGGGTAATTCATCAAGTGGAGTGATCTAAATTCTTTATAAGTCTCTAAAATATCTTTCTTTATAGAGGTTCTTCGACGGATAGAACATTGTCGGCCAACCCGTCTAATTAGGAGATTCTCTGAGTCCACATGTATTAGTAAAGGGAAATGATTCTGATACTACTTGTTAGAATTAGATATCTAGTCTAAAAGGTTATTCCATTAATCGGAGTGACTCAAGTTCTAAACTTCTAAATCTCTTCTTTCACAACTAATGTGGGAATCGTTAACTGTCCCAACAATAACTTTATGAAATGACACGAAAAATCAATAATTTTCTAACAAATAAACTTTTAAAGCTCAGAATCAGAAGACTAATTTAATCAAATGAGGCTCAGATTTTATACCGTAAATGTTTATCATTTACGAGATATTAACATAGAAAACAATGGATGACATTAAAAATCACGATCTCTTATCCAAAAAGCAGAGGGGGCAAACCAATCGTGTAATAAATCACAAACATCAAAATCTGTCTGATACAATGGGAGTCCAGCATATCTACAACAAAATCATTACTGATTTCTTCAATAATGGCATCTCCAATCTAAAAATCGGTTTGTGGCTTGAAGTGCTCGATTTCTATTCTCAAATAAATTATTTCCTCCATTCTATTTTAATTGTCTCATTTGAAATATTTGTATTTTTAAAAGAATTCCCTATATAAAACTAACACTCGTGTAATCTCAACCATTTTCAACACATTTTATACTATTCAAATACAAATGAGACAATTATTTTAAAAGAATTCCAAAATTCATATAGGACAACTAATTTGAAATAGAGAGAGTATATTGTAGCAAATGAGGTGTGTCATTTTTACTCGAAAGTGATAGATACACTTGTATTTTTTATAATAAGAGAAATCAAACTTGTATACCGATGTTCTTTATTAAAAATACCAGTTTTCTTTCATTTTTTTTTTCATTTTTTTCACTTTTTCCCATTATTTCCCACAAAATATTGATCACTGACTGACTGACAATCTTCCCAACCTTACTCAGGCTCTACATGTAAGTTCAATAATCCCTACTTCATGACACAATCCAGTGGAAGCTGCTTTTTTGCTGCATGACCCTCTAGACTAGAGATACTGAGAGGGAGAAAACACTAATCAAATTCTTGTTCCAGTGAAAAAGAAATTTCTAAGAATTCCCATGTTGAAGATGTGAGAATTGACTCATTTGTAACTTAATCTGGTTGATTGAAACTTGAAAATGATGGGCTCACTCTCCTTGTAATATTTTCTTTTCCAATAAAAAACACCCAACATGAAGATTTGAATTTAATGTGGAGGTAGGGATGTATGCATTAACCTTGAACAGATTGGTTAAGAGGAAAGTGGATTTCTACTAACTCTGTTTTTGATCTGGAGAACCTTCATCGAAGAAATCTCTAGTAACGAAATTGCCTGAATTGCTTAGTCCCTTCCATTCGTTGAATCCTTTATCTGCAGAAATCTGTAAGCTTCATCAGAAACCAAAATCCATGAATTCAAGAGATGCCAAACAGTTGATAATCAAAACATTAATACAAAGGGAATACCATCGATTCCTACCTGTTCTTTCATGTTATTGAGCATCAAAGCTGTGAAGGAATCACTAGAACAGGTGAGAAGAGAATATGTTGAGGTGATGGAGATTCCTCCAAATTTCCGTCAGAACAGGAATCAAATGCAGTCATGCTACTAGCTGGAGAAAACCAACCAAATTCCATCACCTGGGTCTTCATCTCCATACCAGAAACATCACAATAGTCACTAAATTTTCCATCATCAGAAGATCTAATGTCGAAATTCGATGTTTTTCTCTTGGGGCTGGCAGATGAAAATTCACCCAATTCCCCAACTTGGGCTTTTCTCCTCATGTCAGAATCAATACCAAAATCAGTAGATCTCACTTCATAACAAGCTTTCGTATCACAATTCAACGTTTTTAAGTTTCTAGAGGAGACAACCTTGGCAATTATAGATTTCATGGTCCTTGAGCACTTGGGAAAATTTTCCTTGTTTTTCAAAAAAGAGCCTAGCCAACAATCTTTAGTACTGTCTGAATTGCTGCATTTCTTTGAATACCCTCTTTCTTCAAGGTATGCATCAAGAAAAAAAGGTGCTTGTTTCTCTTCTAACAGTTCTCGAAGGCGTCGAACCGGGGCTGGATTAGAAACGGATGCCATTGACCTTGGAATTGGAAGAGTTTGGAGGATATGGCTGTGAATTATGCAGTGGAAGATCTACTGATAGATAGAGAAAGGTTGAGAGAGAGCTAATAAGGAGGCGCAGAGTGACATAAGAGTCCGTACATAGTTGTGATTGGGCATCCTTCGAACGGGTCATCCTAAAAAAAATCACTCTAACAAATGGGTTTTGAAGTTGGATCTTCAAAAAATGTCGTTTTTCGACATGCATGATTCAACTCGAGAAATTGGTGTGTTTGGTTGAAAAAAATATTTGCATGGGATTCAAGTTGGTTTAGGATCAGAAATTTAAAATCTACCCCATCCGGTCCGATTTAACTTGAGTTTCTGAAATTATAAAAAACCTATGGTGATTTTTTTTTCCAAATTTGGGCTAAAATGAGTTGAGATATTGGGTCACCAACTTGAGTCGAGTTGAGTTGAGCAATTCAAGCCAGCAACTCGGATCGAGTCAAATCAGACTCGTTAGTTTTTTATATGAGTTGGATAAGTCCAATATACTCGAGTTTCAGCCTAAAAAAGATTATGTGAGTGGATGAAATATATAAAAAATTATATATCATTGATGTGTGAAATTATGCTCTTATTTGAAAATTTTAATCTTATCATCTTATTCTTTAAAAAATCAATAATATTATAAGTTGTTGATTTCATACTACTCATTTGATGATCTAAAATAATTCAATAAATATAAAATTTCATTTGCACTTCATCCACATGTTCTTTGATGTTACTCTTCCCACAGCGTTAGTGGGGGCAGTTGACATGAGAGAGAACTTGAATAATTGTTTTAAAATGTCCTGTTTTGTCATGGCCACAAATAATAATAGTAGTATTGGACGCAATGACTTTTTATTTCTCAATGGATCTTGTTTGGCAGCCTTTGCAATGAAGTCTGCTTCTTTGTTTTACATGTTTAGGAAGATGTCTACCCTTGCAAGATTAGTACATTATAATTATTCTATTTCTTTATCATCTAACACGTGGCTTTTGATCCAGATTTCCTTCCTTATTTTCCTCTTGCAAAAGACACCCAATCTAAATTTATGCAAATCTAGTACAATGATTTGGCTCAATTCCTAACAGCCAAACAATGCAATTTGGTATGTTCATGGGCCACAAAGACTCATCTAGTGAATCCAAAATCCGATGGGATCACATGTCAAGGAAGTAAATTCAAAGGGCAGTTTGGTCATTTCATGCTAATAATAGTTGCTAATTTTTTTAAAATGAGTTCAAGTGGCAATCTCCGATTGGTTATCATTATCTAAATCATTTATCTCTTCTATTTAGAGTTGGTTTAAATCTCTAACCTTTAGGTTGTAACAATAAATTTTTACCGGTTGTACTACATATTATTATTCTACGAATGTTGGCATCACAATTTTGTGGTGCTTCCACATTAGAGGATCTTGAATTAAGATTCCTAATTAGCATGAAAAAAAATGAGCTAGTAACAACATAAGATGGCAATTGAAAATCAGAAAATATATTTTTCGTAATTACAAAATTACAAAAAGTGCCATCAGATTGCCCGATGACTATGTAGGATCATCCAACAAAACTCAGATTCAACTGTATAAAAACTCCGATCTCTGAAAAATCATCCAACGGTTTGTCGGATCGTCCGGCATAACAAATTTTCCATTCTTCAATCAAAATGTCATAACTTGAGCTACAAAGCTCAGATTTGGGCGAGCTCATTGGAAATTCCACAAGCCGATCTACACTACCAAACTGCATTCACCCAAATCAGAGATCCACAAATCTCCTCAATGTTGTGGGCCAGCCCCACTAATGGGCCTATTGGGCTTAGGCCCAATAGGGTGACTTATATATTATTGTATTCCTGTGTAAGACACAGAGAAGAGGGATAAGAGAGAGAGTGAGAGACAGAGAGATCTGAAAGGGAGAGACCTTGTAATCCTCTGTACTTGTTTTCTTACATAGTAGATTTGATCTCGCTCCGTGGACGTAGACGTTCTAGCCGAACCACGTAAATCTTGTGTCGTGTGATTGTGTGTTTGCATTATTTAATTTCTAATCCCCAACAAGTGGTATCAGAGCCGAAGGTTATCGGATTCAGACAAGGTTCCGTCGAATCGGAGTCGGCAAAATCACACGGACCATCGGACGACAAACCAGCCGCGTCGGCTGAAGAGGATATTGTTCCATCGATTAAGAATTTTTTTTTACCGTGAACGGACTGTTC
Source organism: Chimonanthus praecox (assembly GCA_022113865.1). NCBI lineage: Eukaryota > Viridiplantae > Streptophyta > Magnoliopsida > Laurales > Calycanthaceae > Chimonanthus > Chimonanthus praecox. The sequence continues at coordinate 48,730,611 of CM039093.1, read as the reverse complement.
ACAGATCTGAAGAAAAAAAAAATTATCGATCTGCTGAGAGCAGGTCGGCTGAAGGTGGTTAGCAAGAAGGACTGTCGGCGGAAGAGGGGTTTTAAAACCGAGACCCAATCGCAGCAGCAGACTTACGCACATCTGAGAGGCGATGAACGGACTATTCACAGATCTGAAGGAAGAAAAAAAAAAAAGGAACAGTGCCTGCAAACGGATCGGTGTTGCAGAGAAGACGGCTCTCTCTCTCGGTTTTGAGGGAGAAAGCACCAGATCTGATTCAGATCGGTGAGAATCGGTTCGCTTGGGCCGGAGGCGAAGTTGGTTTCGGGAATCATACAAATCAGCAGAAACCCAGATCCGAAGATTAGATCTGAAAGAAAAAAAAAAACTCTGCTGCGAACCGAGACCCCAGAGGAGATAGAGATCGGCGGCAGCAGAATCACAGACGAGCAGATCTGTTCCAGGGGGGGGGTTTCCAAGTGAAACCAGAGCAGCCAGTGCAGATCTGATCTGAGGCGATCGGAGAAGAAGACGACCGAGTAGAAGCAGTCGGCAGCGAACCAGATCTCCGAGCAGCCAGATCTGAGTACAGATTGCCGGTTACAAGCGGCGTCGGCAGAAAGGGGTTTTTCAACCCAGATCTCAGCCGGAGGAGAACGCCGGCGGAACAGCAAGAAGCCGAGCACAGCGGCCGAGGAGGTGCCGTGTTCAGATAGCCGGATTTTTGACCGGAGATCAAGATCTGTTCACAGATCTGAGAAAAAAGGAAGAAAAAAAAAAAAAAAAATCGTGGTCCGCAGGACCACCATTTTCTGTACACCCGCGGGACCACCAGTTCAGGTGCACCCGCGAGACCACCATTTCCAGTGCACCGAGGGACTACAGATTCAGGTACTCCTGCAGTGGGAAATCAACGGTCCAGATTTGTTTTTCAGTTTCCGAAGTCACCAGAACTCGGAATTGAGATCCGTCTTCGTCTGTACGATCGTGGCAGTGAGATCTACACAGTAACTGGTGTGGATCTAGTTTCTGGAGAGTTGACAGTGAGCCCCAAGCAGTGGTGTTTATGGAAAGGAGATCAGCTGAGTTCTTTTTCTCTTATTTTTCATCACTATCATTTACTTTTTTACACATTATTCTGCTATGTGTATGATTGAACCACCCAAGTGGTGAGGAGTTCGGGGGTATTTGGTTGGATGCCAGTAGTAGATCCCTAGGTTTGTGTAGGGCTACAAATTTACACTGTTGGTTATTTGCTTCCGCATTTGCGCACAAACAGAACAGAGGACAGTGACAGAATGACATCCAGTTCCAGTTCTACAGTAATGAAATTGGTACCGGGCAATTATCTCCTATGGAAGACCCGGATGCAAGATCTCCTGATTAAGCATGACTTATATTATCCACTTTTAGGAGATGCATCTATGCCTGAAGATATGAAGGCAAAGCCCAAAGAATGGGAGTACAAGCATTTGAAGGCTGTGAGCCTGATCGGGGAGTATGTCGATGACAACATTCTTCACCATATCACAGCAGAAAAGAAGGCAGATGAACTGTGGACCAAATTGTCTACAATGTATGAGAGCAAGGCGCCAGTGAACAAAGCCTCTGTTATCAAGAGACTGGTGAAACTGACATACAATGAGAACATGTCAATGTCAGAACACCTCAGCAACTATCAGGGTATGGTGAACCAGTTGGCTAGTGCGAAGATCATATTTGCAGATGAGATTTTGGCTCTTCTTCTCATGGCGACACTACCAGATTCTTTTGAGACTCTGGTGATTGCTTTGAGTAACTCTGCACCCGGTGGCGAGCTATCCTTAGAAACAGTTAAGGAGTCATTGATGAATGAAGAGATGAGACGGAAAGAAAAGGGCATCGTAACTTCTTCTTCCGGAGCATTGTGTCACAGGATAGGGGCAGAAGACATAAAACTCATGGTCGACAGGACCATAGAAGCAAGAGCAGACCCGGTGGAGGTCATAGATCTCAGAGTAGAGGCAGAGACAACAAAAAGTGTTTTCACTGTGGTAGAGCAGGGCACTTTAAGAATCAGTGCAGGGTGTGGAAGAGAGAAAATAATCAGACTGTGCAGTATCAAGCACGAAAGCCAGATTCTTCAGACACCACGGCTGCCACATGTCAGGAGCAGCGTACTCTTGTCATAGTGACCACCAGTGAGGGGGAGAGTCTGTCCATTACCCCCTCCTCGTCTGAGTGGGTCATTGACACTGGTGCCACTTATCATTATACGTCTCACAGGAGCTTCTTCTCCACGTATACATCCGGAGATTTTGGAACAGTTCGGATGGGCAACTCTGCATGTTCCTCTATCACTGGAGTTGGGAACATTACTATGAAGACTAGTCATGGCTGTGAGATTAGTTTAAAGGATGTGAGACATGTGCCAGACATCAGATTGAACCTCATTTCTGCGAGGGTACTCGGCACAGAGGGATACATCAGTACATTCGGCGGAGACCGATGTAGGATCAGCAAGGGGTCGCTTACCATGGCACGAGGGGTGATCAGAGATTACCTGTATGTTTTGACCGGCACGGTTTGCACCGGTAAGATTCACGCAGTGCAGAGAGAGACTGCTTTCTCTCTATGGCACCGGAGACTTGCACATCTGAGTGAGAGAGGGCTGCAGATTCTTCAGAGGAAAGCCCTTATTCCACGGACTGAGTGCACCCGGTTAGACAGTTGCGAGCATTGCATCATGGGCAAGCAAACAAGAGCTTCCTTCAATCTAAAGGGCCACATAAAGGCCAGGAAGCTAGACCTAGTATACTCAGACATTTGTGGACCGATAGAGGTGGAGTCATTGGGCAAGAACAAGTACTTTGTTACCTTTATCGATGATTCTACGAGAAAGTGCTGGATTTACTTCATGAGATCCAAAGATCAGACTTTCTCATTCTTCCGTGAGTTTGTTGCCTCTGTGGAGAGAGGGACGGGTAGAAAACTGAAATGTCTGAGGTCCGATAATGGTGGAGAGTACACATCGGGAGAGTTTAAAGAATTCTGCAAGAAGCACGGTATTCGACATGAGTTGACAGTGCCAGGGACTCCCCAGCATAATGGTGTAGCCGAGCGCTACAACCGCACCATTGTTGAGCGAATGCGTTGTATAGTTCACAACGCAAATCTACCCAAGAGATTTTGGAGCGAAGCAGCGAGGACAACAGTATACCTCATCAACCGCTCACCATCAACTCCCTTAAATGGTGAAGTGGCAGAATGTTTGTGGACAGGCAGAAAAGTTTCCTACAAGCATCTCAGAGTTTTTGGCTGCGTTTGCTATGCACACATCCCTGATATGTCAAGAAAGAAATTGGATGTAAAGTCGACATTGTGTGCATTTATTGGTTATGGTGGTCCAGAATTCGGATACAGACTGTGGGATCCAGCTCAGCAGAAAATGTTCAGGAGCCGAGACGTGGTATTCCATGAAGATGAATTCTTCAATGAGAATAATAAACCCACATATTCCAGTGACCTAGATCAAGGTCTCATCTCCACTCCTGACACATCTCAGACAACAGCAACACCTTCTCCTTCACCTGCACCGCCAGTCAGTCAGTCAGACGACAATGGGTCAGATGTTCCTTCTAGCAGTCACAGTAACAGTGTCAGTGAGCCAGCAGATACGTCTACAGATGAGACAATTAATGAGCCGGTACATGATACAGCTGAGGACACAGTGGAGGATGATCAGGACAGAGATAGACAGTTGAACAAGGGGGAGCATCCCCCCAGTACTTCTACATCGGAGGATGTTATACCTCCTAGGAGATCTGTTGGAGAGCATAACCCATCCAGGAGATGCCCAAGTTCCGATTATGTGTTGATGACCAGTGAGGGGGAGCCTGAGAGTTACTCAGAGGCTATAGGCGACAAAAACAGAATTCACTGGGGGAAAGCTATGGTAGAAGAGATGATGTCTCTCTTAAGAAGAACAACACATATGAGTTGGTTGATCTACCAGTTGGCAGGAAAGCCCTACAGAACAAATGGGTCTTTCGGGTGAAAAAGGATGGAGAAAAAGTTCTGAAGTATAAAAGCCCGCTTAGTGGTGAAGGGCTTTGGACAGAAGAAGGGAGTGGACTTCGACGAGATATTCTCACCAGTGGTGAAGATGAGCTCCATACGAGTTATGTTGGGCTTAGCCGCGAGTTTAGATCTTGAGATTGAACAGATGGACGTGAAGACTGCATTTCTTCACGGTGACCTAGACGAAGAGATCTACATGAAACAACCCGAGGGGTTTGAGTTGAAGGGCAAGGAGAATCTTGTTTGCCGACTCAAGAAGAGAGTGTACGGATTGAAACAAGCATCGCGGCAATGGTACAAGAAGTTTCACTCTTTCATGACAGGACAAGGATACAAACATAGTTCAGGTGACTCATGTGTGTATTATCAGGAGTTCAAGGGTGATCAGTTCATCATCCTGTTATTATATGTGGACGACAGTTGATATTTGGAAAGAGTTCTGAATTGATCAAGTTGTTGAAGGCAGACCTATCAAAGGCATTTGACATGAAAGATCTGGGCCCTGTTAGACAGATTTTAGGTATGGAGATTCACAGAGATAGAAAGAAAAATAAGATTATCCTGTCTCAAGAGAAATACATTGAGAAGGTCTTGGAGAGATTCGGCATGAGGGATTGCAACTCCGTTAGCACTCCTCTCGCCGTTCACTTCAAGCTGAGTAAGGAATGTTGTCTTTCATCAGAGACAGAAAAAGACAAGATGAGTCAGATTCCATATCAGTCGGTAGTTGGTAGTCTCATGTATGCGATGGTTTGCACGAGACCAGATATAGCACATGCAGTTGGATTGGTGAGCAGATTTATGTCAGACCTAGGACATGATCATTGGGAGGCAGTGAGATGGATCTTCAGATACCTACGAGGTACATCGAGTATGGGCATCATGTTTGGTGGAGACCCTTTTATTACAGGCTACACAGATGCAGATATGGCTGGTGACCTTGATGGTCGCAAGTCCACTTCTGGTTATCTTTTCACATTTGCTGGAGGAGCCGTCAGTTGGCAATCCAAGTTACAGAAGTGTGTAGCACTTTCTACGGCAGAGGCAGAGTACATTGCTGCTACGGAAGCTGGGAAAGAGATGGTTTGGTAAAAGGGATTTCTTCGAGAAATAGGCATCAAACAGGAGGACTACACAGTGTATTGTGACAGTCAGAGCGCCATCGACTTGAGTAAGAATGCCATGTATCACTCAAGAACGAAGCACATTGATTTGAGATATCATTGGTTGAGAGCAGCTATTGAAGAGAAACAGATCAGTGTAAAGAAGATCCATACAGACCACAATCCAGCAGACGCATTCACCAAAGTTCTTTCAAAGAACAAATTTGAGTTCTGCGTAGGGGCATCTGGCCTCTACAGAAGATGACATCCATGTCAGAGTGTTCTTCTCCTCCTGGGGCTGGAGGGGGAGATTGTTGTGGGCCAGCCCCACTAATGGGCCTATTGGGCTTAGGCTCAATAGGGTGACTTATATATTATTGTATTCCTGTGTAAGACACAGAGAAGAGGGATAAGAGAGAGAGTGAGAGACAGAGAGATCTGAAAGGGAGAGACCTTGTAATCCTCTGTACTTATTTTCTTACATAGTAGATTTGATCTCGCTCCGTGGACGTAGGCGTTCTAGCCGAACCACGTAAATCTTGTGTCGTGTGATTGTGTGTATGCATTATTTAATTTCTAATCCCCAACACTCAAAACATGCAGACATGGATCCGAACTGCATTCACCCAAATCAGAGATCCACAAATCTCCTCAAAACATGCAAACATGGATCCGGTCATTACAAGTTGTTTTCATTTTTTATCTACTTATTTATTACACATGCTAAATTTAAAAAGCGATTATTTTTAAAATGTTGCTATTATCGAAAGTTTTTGTTTTCAGATAGTGTCAATTATTCAAGCGACTTACTAATTTGGATTTTTAATTATGGAAAGTATTGTTTTCGTACTTATTAATTTTAGCAACTGTTATTTTTGGAAAGCGATATTTTTCTACTTCTTTGGAGACAGAGACCTGTTGGAATTGTTTTTTGCATCTTTCATATGCTGATGGAGAGCGGAAGAACCAGAAATAACTCAGAGGGTGTACAATAGACACCTGAGCAGAGACAGATTGCGACCTTACGAGGAGGTTAAAGAAGGTCATGGCACATAATGATGGACCATAGGCAAGACTTTAGAGTCAAAGGTCTAACAACAATTCATTTGTCGAAAACCATAGGCAACACAAATATAGGGTGCATGGAAGAAGGTATCTGATCAGGCAGGATCTTAACAGACAACATCACCAGGAGGATGATAACAGAACGTTCGGAGTGAGACTAGAGATTTCATAATTCGCAAGAGGTATATACAATGATGACTTCATTGATTGGCTAGAGACTATTAAGAATATCTTTACGTACAATAATGTATCAGATCCAAAGAATGTATAGCTTGTAGCAATCAAACTCATGGGTGTGCTCTAGCGTAGTACAAGAAAGTCAAAGTGGATAGGAAAAATAGAGGCAAAAGAAGAATATAGTCATGGGGTAAGCTCAAATCGATGATGCAAAAGGTTTTCTTACCTAACAACTAATGCACAAGAATTGTTCCATAGATTGTGGAGGTTGAAACAAGAAGAGAGAACTGTAGCCGAGTATGCAGAAGAGTTCCATCTACTTCTTCTCATAACTTATCCGAGACAGAGTTCCGACACTTACAATCATATTGATGTGTTTGCATTGATTGAGCATGATTAAAGTGATACAGTTGAGGGGCAATTGGAAGAACATGTTGTTGAGCAGGCGATGCAAGAAACCGTCTTGAAAAACTCCGGTGCTAAATTTAGAGGTGATTGTACATCAACATGGCGAACCGATGGAGAGTTCAAATCCATAGCACACCATTGCTGAGGATATGGGTCAATCCTTTGAGCCATATGAAGGTGCCAAATTGCCAAAATGCTACTCCCTCTGTCCTAATTTAGTTGTCTTTGTTGAGGAAATTAGTAATTTGCACTTTTGGGTTGTCCTAGATTTTAGGATTGTTAATGAGTTTGTTTTTGTTTACCTAGTCAATAGGAGTTTGTTTCTGAACATTGGGTAGTGTCTATTTTCATGTTATTTTAGTTATGTATTAGCCTTTATATAGGTTGTTAATGCAGAAAATCGTACATCCTCTGCTTTCCCTACTGTTATTGTGAAAAGGCTTCCATCTTTAGTTTCTAACACTGGTATCAGAGTAAGGTTCAATTGATTCAATTGATGGCTTCCGACAGTTTTGTACCACCAGCCATTCCACACTTTGATGGAAACTATGACCATTGGAGCATGCTCATGGAGAACTTCTTGAGGTCCAAAGAATATTGGACGGTTGTTGTTTCAGGAGTAGCAGAACCAGCAGAAGGTGTTCTGCAGACATAGGCGCGAATGATGGAGCTTGAAGGGCTGAAGTTGAAGGACCTTAAAGCAAAGAATTATCTCTTCCAAGCTATTGATCGCTCAATCTTGGAAACCATTCTTTGCAAGGACACTGCCAAGCATATTTTGGATTCCATGAAGAAGAAGTACCAAGGTACAACAAGGGCTAGGAAGCAGCAGCTTCAAGCACTTCATTCGGAGTTCGAAATGCTTCGAATGAAATCAGGAGAGTCAGTTACAGACTATTTTTTAAGAACGATGGCAATCGTTAACAAGATGTGAATCCATGACGACAACGTAGAGGATGTGACGATTGTTGAGAAGATTCTTCGATCATTGACACCAAAATTTAATTTTGTTGTCTGTTTTATAGAAGAAGCTAATGATGTTAGTGAACTTTCAATTGATAAATTACAAAGTTCTTTGTTGGTTCATGAGCAAAAAATTAACCAGCAAGAGACAGAAGAACTAGCATTGAAGGCTTTCTCAGAAAATAACTCTACACCCAAAGGAGCTTATAGAGGGCAAGGTAGAGGCAGAGGTCGAGGTAAAGGAGGCAGATACTACAATGATGTGGGAACCAACAACAACATCATCAGCATCAAGAGAGTCAATTTCAAAGAAGAGGCAGAGGATGTGGCGGCCATCACTCAACAACTTATAGACCAAAGTCAGCAGACAAGTCCAATGTTGAATGCCACAGATGTCATAGGTATGGCCATTATAAGTCAGAATGTCAAACCAATTTGAATAGACAAAGTGGAGAAAACACTAACTTTGCAGAAAAAGAAAAAAAGGTGTCTCTTTTGATGGTGAGTCACGTGAAGGAAGAAACTCAACAAAACATGTGGCATTTAGACACAGGCTGCAGCAACCACATGTGTGGAGATAAGGAGGCATTCTCTGACTTGGATGAATCTTTTCGCAGCTCTGTTAAGTTTGGTGACAACTCCATGGTTTCTGTTATGAGAAAAGGAAAGGTAACATCCCAAACCAAAGGAAATTACACCCACACTATCGCTAATGTTCTTTTTATTCCAGAATTAAAGACCAACTTGCTTAGTGTGGGTCAATTGCAAGAAAAGGGATACAAGATTTCTATTAAAGATGGAGTATGTTAGATTCAAGATGCAAAGTTGGGCTTAATTGCTCAAGTTAACATGAATGCAAATCGTATGTTCCCACTTTACCTCCACAACACCACACATTCATGCCTCTCAGCGCAATTGAAGGATGGGGCATGGCTATGGCACTTCCGCTATGGGCATCTGAATTTTGGTGGATTAAAAACACTACAATAGAAGAACATGGTGACGGGTCTTCCTCAAATTACAGCTCCTTCTCAAGTCTGTGAAAAATGTGTTGTTAGCAAACAACACCGAAATCAATTCCCACAAGGAAAATCTTGGAGAGCGAAGAAGGCATTGGAGCTTGTTCATTCCGACATTTGCGGGCCAATAACACCACATTCTAATGGAGGTAAAAGATATATAATTACCTTCATTGATGATTATAGTCGTAAAGTATGGGTTTATTTTTTGCGAGAAAAATCTGAAGCCTTTGTAGCTTTTAAATGCTATAAAGCGCTTGTTGAGAAAGAGGCTGGCAACCCAATAAAAGTTCTTCGCACAGATCGTAGTGGAGAATATAGCTCACATGAATTTGCAAATTTTTGTGAGAACCATGGAATCAAGAGACAACTTACAGCAGCTTATACACCCCAACAGAATGGTGTATGCGAGAGGAAGAATCACACTATTTTGAATATGGTACGAAGCCTTTTTACAATGAGTGGTATTCAAAAAAGTTTCTGGCCTGAAGCAGTTGATTGGAGCATTCATATATTGAACAGAAGTCCCACACATGTTGTTCAAAATATAACACCGGATGAAGCATGGAGCAGAACGAAACTTGTTGTAGATCATTTCTGGATTTTTGGGTGTATTGCCTATGGCCATATACCAGATAAGAAGAGGAGGAAGCTAGATAACAAGGGAGAAAAATGCATTTTTCTTGGTGTTAGTGATAAGTCAAAAGCTTATAAGTTATACAATCCTAGCACCATGAAAATAGTTATCAGCCGTGATGTGTTTTTTGATGAAGAAGGCACCTGGTCATGGAATGAAAATGGTGTTAAACAAAATATTCCAGCAGATTTTGATGATGATGAGAAAGGGCAGCAACCTATAGAGAATGAGCAAGAACAGGAAACCACTCAAAATGTTCCAGTAGCTGATCAAAGCTCACTTGCAGCTGAATCACAAAGGCCTCAACGTATTCGAACAAGACCAGCATGGATGACTGATTATGAGGTAACTGGAGCTGACCAAGGTGATGACCCACTTACACACTTTGCTCTGTTTTCAATTTGTGATCCTACCACTTTCGAAGTGGATGTAAAAGAATCAAAATGGAGAAAGGTTATGGATGCTGAAATTACAACCATCGAAAGAAATAATACTTAGGAGCTATATGATCTTCCAAAAGGGCAGAAAACAATTGGTGTGAAGTGGGTTTACAAGACAAAGATGAAGGAGAATGGTGAAGTTGACAAGCACAGCACACTTGGTGGCTAAGGGCTACAAGTAGGAGTTTGATGTTGATTATAAAGAAGTCTTTGCTCCGGTTGCAAGGCATGACACAATCGGATTGGTGATTGCATTGACAGCTCACAACTCATGGCCTATCTTTCAGCTGGACATAAAATCAGCATTCCTCCATGGAGATTTGAAAGAAAAGGTATTTATCGATCAACCTCCTGATTATGTGAAACTTGGCAATGAGAATAAAGTGTTTAAGTTAAAGAAGGCTCTATATGGATTAAAACTGTAAGGTCTCGGAATTTTGAAATTAATATAAAGGTGAAGATTACTTATTTTAATGATGGAAATTAGGAAATTTGTGGAGTAAATGGTAAATGGGCCAAAAATTGACATAGACCCAAGTGTGGCCCAATAGATTATGGTTTGGGTTTAAATTTATTTAAATGGGCTGGAGGAAATGTAATTGGGCCTAATGGTGATCCATTTAGAGGGGGGCTCAATAAAAATTTAAACCACCTGAGTTATTTGGAATTAAACAATGGTGATGTGGCCAAGTGTGGACCCAAGGTTTGGTGGGGCCGGCCACCATGGTTGATTTGGTCAACCATGGGTGAAATAATGGAATGATGCAATTAGGTTCAGTATAATCGATTAACCTAAGGTGATTTAAATAAGTAAATGGGAATTAAAGTAATTAATTAATTAAATAATTAAATTATTAAATTGGTGGTTAAATGGGTTAAAATTAGTCAAATGGGGACCAAGCTACCCCACCCCGAAGGTCAAACACGTTTGGACATAGAGGGAGTAGAGACATGAGCCATAAAGCAATGAAAATATCTTGAAAATATCTTAAGTTTGGTGGGGGGCAATTAATGCAAAGTAAAAAGGAAAAAAAAAAATGGGATAAGCTTTGATGTCTTTTCCCATTCTTCTTTCATTCAACTTTCTCTCCATTTTTCATTCTCCATGGATGTCCCATGCAAGGAAGGAGAAGAGAAAGAGTGTTAGGAAAAAAAAAAAAAAAAGAAGGAGAGAAGAAAGAAGGGGGAAATTTACACAAACTCATTCTAAAGTTAGGGTAGTTATCTCCCCTCTCATCATCCTTTACTCTTCCCTCTCTCAATTTAAACTTACCTTTGTCGATTCTAGGGTTGGGGACTGCCACTCTTGATCAAAGATCTTAACCTACCAAAGATCAAAAGGAAGGAGAGAGGAGGCTAAGGAAACCGACGGGAGTGCCGGAAATCGGAGGAAACGTTGGATTGTAAGTATTTTCTTAAACAAGAGTTTATATAAATATATTTTAAGTGATTAAGAAGTGGGTAAATTTTAAGGAGTCTAAATGAGGGAACCATGAAGGAAAAATATACAAAATATGCAATGGAGAAGACTGACAGAACAGTCAGTCGACTGAACTGGTGATAAACGCATCAGAAACAAGTTTCTGGGAGTTTCAGTCGACTGAATTGGGGATTCAGTCGACTGAACTAGTGATGGCTGGTAATAAAAATGAGTTTCTGGGAGTTTCAGTCGACTGAACTCATGATTCAGTCGACTGAACTCATGATTCAGTCGACTGAACACAAACTTCTCAGATAAGAAAAGGGTTCTGGAAGTTTCAGCCGACTGAATGTATGATTCAGTCGACTGAAGGGATGATTTTTGAACATGTAAAGGGATGATTGAAAGTTCAGCCGACTGAATCTATGATTCAGTCGACTGAAAATAAACTGACAGAACAAACAGATGATCTGATATAAAGTCAGTCGACTGAATATGTGATTCAGTCGACTGAAAGGGGTATGAACCATGTTTCAGTTGACTGAATGTGTAATTCAGTCGACTGAAAATGAACTGACAGGACAAGCAGACACTCGGATTCGAAGTCAGTCGGCTGAACTGGTAATTCAGTCGACTGAATTGAAATATACAGTTTTTGGAACATCTACAGAGGTCGTTGTTAATCCGGTAGGAGGAATGGAGAGTATGTAAATTAAAGGGACTGAGTTTATGATACTAGATCATGATTAATGAATCCTTAATGGATTTAAGTTAGGGATAAATTTTGGACTTAGAATGTACATAAGTGAAACGGATAGATGCTGGGTTTTAGGCTCGCAAATCGGAATATTTAAAGTGGCCAAAATTGGATTTATGGATGTGTTTTAAATCAATGGAAAAAGAGGCTAAGATAAGGGCTGGTTTATGATAATGTTGTGATCAGTTAGAGATTTAATCATGAAATAAAATACGGACTAATACGATAAATGTGTAATAAGGTACCGGATAGCATGAATCGGTAGCCGGATTGTCAGACGAAAACGAAGTAAAAGACGCGAGTCAGTAATTGGTAGGATTCCTACCTTTTTGTAAGCCATGGATATGTATGGTATTTTATCTTATTTTGTGGACTATGGGATTTATCTTATGATGGGTTTGTTTTACGATTATGAAGGATATGTTAATGCTATGATTTATATTTTAAGATGATGCATTATATGCCAAGGCTATGTATGATAAACTAAAGTTATGAGACGTATATATTACATAGCATAATGCATTACATCTCATGCATGGCATGGGCGGAAAAAAATAAACAAACCGGAGTCCATGCTCCGTCGGGGCGACCGAGAACAGGCATGGGGACACCTTGACGAGGATTTTGCCGTCAAGGGGGATATTTGGTGGTAGGACATGTCTTGATGAGGCTTTTCCGTCAAGAGGGATATGACCGTATATGTCAGGAATGATGGGTGGGATTCATAATATAGACACCCAGGGCATGGCATACATTGTATATTGTCACTACACATGGTTTATCATTTTTTTTTCATTGGGTTATTATCTGTATGTTATTATTACTAATCTATGTGCTAGCCCTACTCGGAGTCCTACTGGGTGCGTTGTTCTAACGCCCTACTTCTACCCTAGCTGACAATGCAGGAAATGGCGGGCCGGAAGGGCAAGACGGAAGCCAGGCTTAGGAGCTTGGGAAGGCAGAATAGTGATTTTGTTTAAGTTGAATTAATTCATTTTGGAAATGTGTAATTATATAATTCAGCTTCTTGAAAATGTAATAACTTAGATGGCTTGCTATGTTTAGATTGTATTCTTGGACAACACAGTTAATGGCATTTTGGTAAATTTACGGATGTTTCTTCCCTGCTATCTGAAAATTGATAGGACAGTTTCTATTATCATTCCACATGTAATTTTATATTCCGCGAGCTTACTTTCTACGCGTGAACCGTACTCGTGGACTTATGTTCCACGCACGCGTAGGGTTGGCCAGTTAAGGGCTGGGCTTTAGAAGCTCGGAACTTAACTCGCGTCGTGACGTCCGTGCCCTTTGTCACTTAATAAAAAAAAAAAAAAAATTTACTCTGATTTTACGGTAAAGTAAAAAGGGGCGGACGTTACAAAAAACAAGCTCCACGGGCTTGATATAATTGTATCGAAACTTATTTTTTGAAGGAAGGATTTCAAAAATGTCCTTATGAACATACACTTTTTTATTAAGATTGAATATGGAGGGAAAATGCTCATTGTTAGCTTATATGTAGATGATTTAATCTACACTGGAAATAATACAGCTATGTTTGAAAGTTTTAAGAAATCCATGATAGTTGAATTTGAGATGTCTGATCTTGGTATGATGCATTACTTTCTTGGCATTGAAGTGGTGCAGTCCTCTGGTGGAATTTTTATTTCTCAAAAGAAGTATGTGTGAGAAATCTTGGATAGGTTTCAGATGAAGAATTGTAATCCTGTAAATACACCATCTGAGTTTGGTTTGACGGTAAACAAAGATAATGGAGGAAAGAAGGTTGACAACACTCTTTACAAACAGATAGTGGGGAGTTTAATGTATTTGACAGCAACAAGACCTGATATAATGCATGTTGTAAGTGTGATTAGTAGGTACATGGAATGTCCTACAGAGATTCATCTCTTGGCTGCAAAAAGAATTTTCCAGTACTTGCAAGGTAGTAAGGAGTTTGGGCTGTTCTACAAGAAAGGAGAAAAGTCAGATATGTTTGGCTTTATGGATAGTGATTATGCAGGAGATTCATATGATCGAAAAAACACATCTGGTTATGTTTTCATAATGGGGACATGAGCTGTTTCATGGTTATCAAAGAAGCAACCTATTGTCACATTATCAACCATTGAAGCTGAATTTGTTGCTGCAACAGTTTGTGTTTTTCAAGCTATTTGGTTAAAGAAAATTCTTAAAGAGCTGCATTTCAAGGAGGATGGGCCTACTCAGATTTATTGTGACAACAGTTTAGCAATAAAGCTTTCAAAAAATCCGGTTCTACATGGTCGAAGCAAACATATAGATGTGAAGTATCATTTCTTGAGGGATCTCACGAATGATGGAGTCATTAATCTTATTTACTGCAGAAGTGAAGACCAGATTGCTGACATTCTAACCAAGCCTCTCAAATTTTCTACATTTCAGAAGCTCAGGAAGCTACTTGGTGTTTGCACTTCAAATGATTAAATTTGAGGGATGGTGCTTCAAAGTTTGAGTCTTATTGAACTGAATGTTATGTCTGGAACATCAGTTTAGGGGAGGGACTGTTGAGGAAATTAATAATTTGCACGTTTGGGTTGTCTTAGTTTTTAGGATTGTTAGTGAGTTTGTTTCTGTTTACCTAGTCAATAGGAGTTTGTTTCTGAACGTTGGGTAGTACCTATTTTCATGTTATTTCAGTTATGTATTAGCCTTTATATAGGTTGTTTGTTGATCAATAAACTAATGTAGAAAATCGTACATCCTCTGCTTTCCCTACTGTTATTGTGAAAAAGCTTCCATCTTTAGTTTCTAACAGTCTTATATGGATTTTGGGATTATCCCAAAATAGTTGTCTCATTCATATTCAAATAGCATAAAGTGTGTTCAAAATTAATGAGATCATATGGAATGTTAGCCTTATATAGAGAGTTCCCTAAAAAATACAAATGTTTCAAATAAAACAACTAAAATGGGACAGAGGGAATAGTAACGAAAATAGCAGAAAATAATTTTGAAAACTCAAAAGCAATCACAAATGTCCAAAATCTAATGTTTATTTATAAACATCCAAGTGTTTTATCCTAAGGACCTGTATCAGGGGTTAAGCAATCAATGGAAGATCACATCACATTAAAAGAAAATACATTTTTTCTAAGTATCACCTCAAATTATACAAATTAATATCTGTTTTACTATTATGAAATATCCAAAAAAGTCAAATACAATAGTGTCTAGCACATTTACAACGATCTTAATGCCATCTCCAATCTCAATACTTTATCCTTTGCATTTGTGGTTTGTAATACTTCCCTTCCAAGTTTGAACTCCAATAATCAGATTATAGAAATTGGGCTATGTTTGTTACAATTCTCACTGTTATGTCCATGAAAAGATCTGATAGCAGACACTCTTCTCAAGCTTCTCAAGCTCTATAAATTCAATAACATTACAATATCCTTTCCTTCGTAGCTCTCGAACACCTCTCTCACACAATCCAATAGCACTTTCTTCTTTTGCTGCATGACCCACTTAGACTTGAGATACTGAGTGGATGAACAACCCAAATAAAATTCTTGTTCATGGTGCTCCAAAATTTCCCAAATTGAACCTGAGATAATTGAGTCATTTGAAACTTCATCGGGCTGATTGAGACTTGAAGATGATGGGTTCTCTCTCCTTGCCCATGAAAATGACTGTACTGTCTTTCAATTAAAAAAAAAAGAGAGCAACATAAGGATCTAAATATATTCAAATGAAGGAAAAGAGACGTTTGAACTAAAATTTAATAGATAGGAAGTGGAAACCAACTTGATTATGGCCTGAAACTGCACTGAATTGCTTAGTCTCTTCCATGCATTGAATCCTTCTATCTGCAGAAACCTGTAAACTTTATCAGAACTATAATACATTCATTTCAGGAGGTGCCCAATAGTTGATTAGAAAGGTGATAAATCCGTCCCTACCTGTTCTTTCATGTTATTGAGCCTCAAATCTGTAGAAGAATCAATAGAACAGTTGAGAATATGTGGTGCTGATGGAGATTCCTCCAAATTTTCTTCGGAAGAGGAATCAGATACCGTTGTGTTACTGGCAGAAAAAGATCCATCCAATTCCCCAACATGGGTCTCCTTTCCCATATCAGAATCAATACAGGAATAGCTATAAGTTCCTTCATTACAAGATCCTCCATCGCAATTCGACATTTCCAAGTTCTTACCAGAAAGAATTTTGGAAAGTACTGATTTTATGAGCTTTGAGCACTTGGGAAATCCCTCATTGTTTTTGACAATAGAACCTAGCCCACAGCCTTTCATGGTAAGTGAAGTACACCATTTCTTTGAGCAACCTCTTTCTTGAAGATAATCATCAAGAAGAAAAGGCTCTTGTTGCTCGTCTAGCAATTCTCGGAGACGCCGTACCGGGGCGGCAGGATTAGGAAGGAATGCCATTAAATATGTAATTGAAAGGATTTAGATAGTATGAGAGAGAAGACTTGAGGATGTGAATATAAGCAGTAGCAGAGGTTAGGTTGAAGACTGTTAGTTTAGATTGGCAAGATATGTCTCACATCAAGAGAAAACAGAGTTTAAATGAGGACTTCCAGAGGTGTAAAATGATGTAGGAATCCAGGCTTGTTTGTAAATGATTGGAGAGGAAATGAGCAAAAACAAAATTTTGATATGAAATATTTTGAGTTTGTGAGATTTAAATGGAGAGATCTGAAGTTTGTCTGAAACTGTATAAGTTTTCTGCTACTCTCTCTCTCTCCTCACTGTGCTAATTATACACTTTGTCAAACTTCATAATTAACAAAGTTAAAATCTTCATAACTTACCATCACATGGTGATTATAAACGTTCACTTTAGAGTAAATAAACTGATAATAAATAAAATAATCATTCCTTTTTGGGCATCAATAATCTAACTTATTTTATTGATCAATCTAAATCATTTACATAGTGGGTTCCACTCTGATACTATTACTTTTAAGAATTTTTTTTATAAAATAGGCATCCCACCCCACATTGGAGATAAGAATAATCCAAGCGATAGATGAAATCACCCGTAAACTTCGCATGTTAGGTAAATTTGAGAGGAGGTAAACTCAAAATCCCTAGTCTAATCATATTTTTAAGAACTTTGAGTTTAGATAGCTTGAATAACAACTCAAACTTGCAAATGAACTGCTAAAGTACAATGAATTCCGAATTTGAATGACTGAAATTTCAATAACATCAACTGATAACATAATTTTAGAGAAAAAAAAATATTTGAGACACCTGAGGAAGAGATCTTCCATTAATTTTAATATTTTATGCCTGTGTAATCAACTTTATATTCTATTTTAAATAGCTTATATTTCTTTTCTTAGAGATAATGCACTTCAAATAACTTTCATTTTAGAAAATGTATTAATTACCACCAAGTGAATAATGTGTAATTTCTTTCATAATTTCATCAAAATATAAACTTTAATACAGTCTTTAAGGTTTGGTCTATAGTGTTGTTGAGCATAACAATGTAACAACAAATTAGTTTAATAAATCTTATAAACTAGACAAGATAGTTGATACTATATTTTATTAAAAGATTATATTAGTTTTTTATAGTAGAAAACTCCAAATACTTAACCCGCATGGGTAGCTTAATTGGTCTAAGCTTCTAGGATTAGACTAAAGGTATTGGGTTCGACTTCTCCTTAGCTTATCTGATACACGAGGCTTACGAGTGATTTAGTGTATCCGTGGGATTAGTTTGACCAATGTTGTCAAACCCGGCCCAATTGAAACGCAGTTGGGTCATTCAAAAACTCGTTTGAGTTAAAAACCCGCTGTGAACCGTGTTTCAACCAGGTTTATCTAATAAACCCGTGCCCCATGAGTTAAAAACCCTTATAAACCCATGACCCGTTTGAGAATCATGATGACTTTAGAATTTAAATATTATTATTTTGGATATTAACTAACATTGAGTTCTGAATTTGTTTTGGATATTAATTAGCAATGAGTTGATAGATGATATTTTGGATTATGAAACTTATTGGTATTATTGGAGGATGGATATTAATTGGATTATTGGATTAGATTGTTAACTGAGATCATAGATTATGAAATATTTTTGTTGGAATGATATTGGAACATGGATTTTACATTATTAATTTTTGGTATTTACAATTCTGTTTGTACGAGCAAGAATATATTTTTTATGAAATATAACCTTAGTTAATAATTTAATATTATTTATAATATAATATTAATGGCGCGAGTTTGACCAAGTTTGACTACAGGTCAACCCAGTTAAACCTTATTTAATCCACCCTTCCTCCAAAACGGGTCACTCCATGAGCCGGTTTTTAAAATATTGAATCTCACCACCAACATGGGATGAGGATACCAATGTCCTAAAAAAAAACTATAAATATAAATTTACAAATTAATACCCAACTAAATGAATGGCAGGAAAATCGTATATGTCTAACTATCTAAAAGATTTTATATCAAACTGAAGTATTTAGTAGCAAAATCCAATTTAGAAAAATGATGACTACTTAACCAGTGAAGTATTTTTTAGAATTTAAGTGCAAAATCAGAAACTTTAACATCTGAAGATAGAATCATCTGATGCAATTGAATATTTGACCTTATAATCATCAATAATATTTTATACATTTCACTTATCACCATGTGATTCAAGCCTCTTTCGAGTGGCCCTAAAACTTATTGTTTAAACATTTTTTTTAGAAAATAAAGAAAAAACAAAATCACATTTAATCACCGACTTAGACATAGATAAGAGTATTGGTTTAATGGGAGTGGGGCCTTCTTTTGTAATTCTTTTATGCTTGGAATGTTGTTTGGTAGCTGGTGTGACCAAGTCTGCTTTTTGTTTGGGTCTCACCAATTCAAGATTTGCACATTATAATTATTCTATTTCTTATCATGTAGCACTAGAATTCTTCTCTTGTTCTCCTCTTCCATAGACAACAAATCAATGTCTCTAATACATCCATTGTCTCAATTCAAACTAACAGTCAATGCAATAAGTCCATCCATAAAATATACTCTTATGACAAGAGGATTCAAGTTTTTCATAACAGTGAGGCCATAAAATCTGTTCCTCTTATTTCTTTACAGAAGAAGCACAAGTTTATGATGATTAAAAAGATCCACACAAAATCTAAAATATGCTACAAATAAATGTATTATTTTTTTTTTTGAATTTATGTGTGCGAAATTGTGAGATACCAGCGTAAAACTCTCATAAGTGGACCCCTACCCCTAAGGCACACTAAGGTTAGGCCATGGGAGCTCGAACCCCCGTGACTTTCCGCTTCCTGAGGAGGGAGTTAATCAGCTGAGCTACACCCACATGCGTTAAATGTATTTTTTTTTTAATTTACGTGTGGGAAACTGCGAGATACTAGAGTAAAACCCCCACATGTAGCCCTCTACCCCTAAAGTACACTAAGATTAGGCTATGGGGGCTCGAACCCGTGACCTCCCGCTTCTTGAGGCGGGACTTAACGAGCTGAGCTATATCCACATGGGTTAAATGTATTTTCAATGACTATGAATGACGAATAACTTTTGTCTTTTACAATATGTTTGGGTATAATATTTTTTTTTTTTAATGCAAATTGATCTTCAAGTGATTCATACCAAACTTTTTTATTGAAAGTGATTTCCAAACTTTTCATTTTTTACAATCTTTATAAAAATGAATTACTGTGGACACTGTCGAGAAAAATGATTTTCATGACTTATAGATTTAAATATCTATAAATCAAACTATAAATTAAGGGAGCACTTACACACACCCGGAAAATCTGCCTCTACACACCCGAATCTGGATTTTCGGGTGAAATTACGATTCTACCCCCGTATTTCCATTCATTCGAATGAATGTCCAGTTCATTTTGGCATTCATTCGAATGAATCCATTCATTCGAATGAATGCCCCAGTTCATTTTGGATTCATTCGAATGAATGGGCTGAACAGTAACACGGAATACTGTTCAGCCCCATTCATTCGAATGAATGGTGTTTATCAATGAATGTATATTCATTCATTCGAATGAATGGGCTTCATTCGAATGAATGAATGTTCATTCATTCGAATGATTCCATTATGCGCATTCATTCGGATTTCTTGCGCTTCATTCATTCGGATTCCTTCTACTGCAGCAAGCAGAAAAATTATTTAAATATTTATTTTTAAAACTTTAAACTTATTTTTTAAGCATTGTATATTTCTAAAATTTCTCAAATTGAATATCTACATTAATTACAATAACCTGATAAAAATACCTTAAGACTTCAAGGTCTTTTGACACCCCTAAATATTTAAAACACAGTATTTTACAAATAAAGGTATCCCTAGGCTGTGTCGAAAACACATTTGGAGGTGTCAAAAGACCTTTAAGTCTTAAGGTATTTTTATCAGGTTATTTTAATTAGTCTAAATATTCAATTTGAGAAATTTTGGAAATACACAGTGCTTAAAAAATAACGGTCTATATTTTAAAATATAGACAGTTATTTTTAAGCACTGTGTATTTTCAAAATTTCTCAAATTAAATATTTAGACTAATTAAAATAACCCGATAAAAATACCTTAAGACTTCAAGGTCTTTTGACACTCCTAAATATTTAAAACACAGTATTTTACAAATAAGGGTATCCATAGGCTGTTTAGGCTGTGTCGAAAACATATTTGAAAGTGTTAAAAGACCTTAAAGTCTTAAGGTATTTTTATCAGGTTATTTTAATTAGTCTAGATATTCAATTTGAGAAATTTTGGAACTACACAGTGCTTAAAAAATAACGGTCTATGTTTTAAAATATAGACAGTCATTTTTAAGCACTGTGTATTTTCAAAATTTCTCAAATTAAATATTTAGACTAATTAAAATAACCCGATAAAAATACCTTAAAACTTCAAGGTCTTTTGACACCTCCAAATGTGTTTTCGACACAGCCTAGGGATACCCTTATTTGTAAAATACTGTGTTTTAAATATTTAGGAGTGTCAAAAGACCTTGAAGTCTTAAGGTATTTTTATCAGGTTATTGTAATTAATGTAGATATTCAATTTGAGAAATTTTAGAAATATACAATGCTTAAAAAATAAGTTTAAAGTTTTAAAAATAAATATTTAAATAATTTTAGTTCTTGGTGCAGCAGAAGGAATTCGAATGAATGAAGCGCAAGAAATTCGAATGAATGAATGCGCATAATGGAATCATTCGAATGAATGAATATACATTCATTGATAAACACCATTCATTCGAATGAATGCCAAAATGAACTGGGCATTCATTCGAATGAATGGAAATACGGAGGCAGAATCGTAATTTTACCCGAAAATCCAGATTCGAGTGTGTAGAGGCAGATTTTCTGAGTGTTTGTAAGTGCTCCCTAAATTAATCATGACCTAATTTAACGCAAGCACTTCTAATTACTCAATATGTAACCAAGTGACCCAACCACAACTCATGGCCAACGTTACCCAACCTATTATTTGATCCATGACCTAATATGGTTCACACCTCGTGGCCTTACCTAACTTTACACATTATCTATGATCTACAACCAATGATCCATGACTTAACCTATTGTAGGGCCCATTGGTCATTAAAAACCTAGAAATAGAAATAGGAAGTCATAACACTAAGTGAGTCCTATTGGTCGAAAACCTAGAAAAAGTTAAAACAATAAGTGGGTGGGTCCTATTTGTGACTGTTTGAAAGGGTGGAGTCACCTTGTGGAATGAGATGGAAATCATCAATGAAAACTAGGTTCTAAATTCCACTGGTTGCTCCCTTTATACATGGGCGAGCTAGAATTGTTATCCTTTTATGATCATGGGCCAAAGTAAGCAAAGATAGAAATGAAACGAAAAGAGATAACAATACAAGATGGCGAAGGTCTTAGCCTAATTTCATTCACCATAAGGAAGGGTATAAAGCAGATGAAGAAGAAGAAGTTCCCTTAACCTAGGGCTCAAATTTGGATTGGGTCAAGTCAAATTTTAATAAACTCAACTTAATTATGTGAAAAATTTATTGAACCTGATTTGACCCAAACTGAATTGCTGATCCAAATTATTCAATTCAACTCCACCCGAATTGCTGACCCAAATTAACCTAAATGATATTTTATAATTTGGTGCAAACGGATCAAGTTGAGTTACGTCCAGTCAGGTCAGATTAATTTTAAAATTCTCAATTCAATCCGACCTAAATTTCAAACAGTTTTTTTTTTCCAACCCGGCCCAAAATATACAAATACATAACTCAAACTTATTGATTTCTCAAATCGTGTTATATAGATTAGATTAAAACTCGTCCCAAGTTTCACCCTACCTTAACCCCATACACTCCTTCAAAAGTTATGAACTCCTCGCACACTCATAAGTTTTGTCTAGCTCATTAGGATGAAAATGTCATCATCTTGCACTAAAAATTTATTACTATTTATAGAGAGTGAGACACATGATCTGCTGCCACATATTTGCCAATGCTAGATGAATGTCATTTTATTGTAATAATCTAAAGAAATATCTGCTAACCACCTTCTGACAGACAGATAGTACATCATCATGTGCACTCGGACCTCTTAAAATAGAACTTTGGAGATTTTGGACATCCACAATTTCTTTCATTAAAAAAAGAATTCTCCCAAAAGACAAATATGATCTCCTTGAGGGTCTTCCGTGTTAAGTTGTAGAACCTGATTATTAGATATTTACTAGTGATCCCATCTCCACTGGTTCGGTCGTGGGTCGAACTCTAATTCTTAATGGAGGGCAATTTTGTAATTTTCACATTACATATTTTGTAGCCGTATATAATGTCTTTTTTCGTGAGAGAGAGGAGAGATAGCAAAAATTGTTACAAGAATCAGCCGTAGAGAGGAGAGATAGTGAAAATTGTAACAAGAATCGGCCGTCTCTTTTTCATTGTTTTGCCTTTGAAAATAGTGGATCTGGTTTGAACTTGTGAACGTACCGAAAGGGGACCATGCAAAATCACTGAGTTTTTGTGTGTGTTTGATATGCGTTTTGTTCTTCTAACTATTGTTTGTACGCTTCTATTCACAATATTTCAAAGAGATTTTCCTCAAAAAGGAACTCGAGAGAAGCCCCTCCTCTCAAAGACATCTTCGATGCACTATCTCATAGGACTAATTTCTACCTTACAAACACAACCAACCCATGTCCCATTCTGAAAGCTTATTCATGGTCTGATTACCAACTTGACCCTATTATAACCTAGGTTTATCAGGCTTGAGCTTAAAGATCAAAATATGATCTAATTTAGTGCTTATTATGTAACGTTACCTTTTTAAAGTAAACTATTGATTGAGTTATATGTATGATGTATGGATGGGCAAGGCGACCATTCTTGTTGTCCCTAATCATAGATGATGATTATCTTTAAAATTGAATACATGTTGCATACGGATCCAATGTTTTTGTCCATTGTCAATCATGATCATCATGAGTCAAAAATCTCATCTATTTGAAGTCGGCTTTATAACTTCTTCTAAAAAAAAGGAACTCTAAAGAAATTTCAACAAATAAGTGATATACAGACTGATTTCCTCATCTAACGGTCCACGGCCAATCAATTTATGAAAAATAAGATATCCAATCCAGCTAAAGACAAGATGATCAACAAAGCAACTGCATTTTTATTGAAACTAGAGGAAAAAGAAAAAGATCTATGAGAAAGAAAAAAAAAAAAAACTAATCATAGCCCTCCTCCAAATTGAGAGAGGTAGATCCCTGTCTCCTTTTCTCAAACATTTTCTTCTTCTTTTTTCTTTTATTCTAAAGCAAAATACAACAAAAATGAAAGAAAAGAATCCAACTCTAGCCTCATTCCAACTATTTACAATCATAAATCAAGGGTAGCGATCCTCCCATAGGCATTTTGTGTAATGAGACACGGGATTTAGGGTATTACCCATTTTACCCTTCCACTGCAGTACGAAAGCATTTTAAAAAAAATCAGTGATTCGGTCAGTGATCCGATTCCAGTGATATAATCAGTGATCTGATTTGTTGTTCTTTATGAAAAAACAGTCTCACTTAGATAAATTTTAGTGAGCCAGTCAATGATCCGATCAGTGATCAGGCAAGCCAGTCAGTGAGCCGATTTATATCGCAGTAGAAGGGTCAATGATCCGGCGACCTGATTCAAAGGGTTCGAAGGGCAAAATGGGCAATACAGTAAAACCCGTGTCGGGTTACACAAAACTCCTGTAGGATGATTGCTACCTGACGCAGCAGGGATCGGGTTTAGAAATTAGGATGGGTAACTTAATATGAAGAAGACTAAATTGGGTGAATCGGATAGATAGAATGGGTGAATTTAAAGGGTCTTGAATTAATTAAGGTAAACTAAAGGGGGTAACTGAGAACTGGGTTGAACGGTGAAAGAACGATGATGTAGAAGAAAAGAAGAAGGGTGAAGGTGAAAATAACTGTAGCAAACCTGGAAAACAGAGAGGTTGGTAATAGACATTCAGGACCACAAGAACGTGCAGCACAGGACGTCTACGCTAAAGCTGCAGAGGTGGGCTGAGATCTGGAACTGTTTGAGACGGATCTGGACAGCAACGGAGTAGCAACGTTGGCTGTGGAGCGACGCTGGCTGGACGGCAGAAATCTGGTGATGCCTGCGCTCCAGCAGCAAGAAGCAGACAAGTCTGGCAGTAGTTTTGCAGAGACAACAGAGAGAAGAGGGAGAGGAGACGTGAAAGAGGAAGCAAGGACAACAGTCCTGCTGTATTCAGAGAAGGAAAGAGATAAAAGGAGAAGAATAGAAATAAAAATGGAAGGAGAAAGAAGATCTGACGAGAGAGAAGATAAAGGGAGAGAAAGAAGTAAAAGAGAATTCTCAATTCATTAATAAAAAATCTCCCTATTACAATGCTAGAAAGGGGTTTTTATAAAAAAACCCAAAACAAAAAATAGCAATAAAAATAAAAATGAAAATAAAAGAAATAGTATCCTAAAAGAAATAGAAATGGTATTCTAAAAGAAATAGTATCCTAAAAGAAAAGGTAACTTCCACTTTTATCACTCGGTAACTTCGAAGCCGAGATTGGATTTCCCGACAAATTTGTCGGTGGCTCTTGTGGATTCACATGCTCATGTATGTGCTGCATCAGTCTCCCGCGGTTAAAAAGGACTTGTCCTCGAGTCAACAGGATATCGAACTTGGATTCGACTACAAGGAGTCGTACTTTCTTCTCGAGTGTCGGCAGACGACGTTCATTCCCTTGCATTAGAGTGAGGATGATTTGCACTCCATCTTTGTAAAAGCTGATGGTATTTGCACGACCTTTGTGAATATAATCAACATGGTGTTGCCATGGTCGTCCAAGAATCATGTGACTTACATCCATGTCTACGACGTCAAAAAGGACTTGATCTGTGTAGTCCTGACCAATAGAGAAGGAGACGAGGCACTGTTTCGTAACTTTTGGTTCTTCCACACTTCTGATCCATCCAATGGGGTAGGGAGATGGTTGTTCTTGAGTTGGCAAATTCAACTTATTTACCACCACTTGGGACACGAGGTTCTTAATGCTTCCGCTGTCGATGATGAGATCACAAACCATTTGGTTGATGGTGTATTGAGTCTTCCACTTGACCTTCCACTGTTGGATCTTTGGTCGTGAGGGCAACTGGTTGACGCCGAGGGCACTGGTTAGAGCAATGCCCTGCTACTCCGCAACGAAAGCACTTTCCAGGCATTGGAGGAGCGTACGGGTTGTTTTTCCATGTATCTTTGTTGACAAAAACCTTTAGTGGTGCAGTTGTTGGCGTTGGGAGTATGCCCAGTAGAGGAAGTATACCCTGTTGAGAATCCTGCTCTGAGGCTGATATGGGAGTCGAAGAAGTCGATGGTAGGGTGTGCTTAGCCACTAATGCATTCCTTCTTCCCGAACGATCATTCTGACTTTCAGCTGTCGTGGCTAACTGAACTGCTTCGCTCAAGGTGTGAACAGGCTGATACCTGAAGCAGTCGTGGAGTGAAACGCGAAGACCACCCAAGAATCATGAGACTTGCTGGGTCTCAGTCTCAGGTAAATCGGCTCTGGCAGAAAGGAGATGGAACTCTTTTGCGTAGTCACAAACTGCACGATCTCCCTGACGACAATTCTGATACTGCTCGAAAAGAATTTGTTCATAATTAACAGGAAGGAAACGAGTCCGCAGTAGCTCTCTCATTCGCATCCATGAATTGATAGGATGCTTCTCCTGTCGCTTTTGGACGGCTTGTAGCTGTTGCCACCATGCGGATGCTCCGCCCTTGAGTTGGTAGGCTACCAGCTTTACTTTCCTCACCTCATTGATTTCCATGCAATCGAAGAAGAGTTCAACCTCCGAAAGCCAATCGAGGAAGCCTTCGACAAGTAGTTGACCGTTGAAAGATGGTAAGTCCATCCTTGGACGGTATGTTCGATTATTGTTGTTGTTTAGAGGCTCACGGTTGTCTACTGACTCCTCATCGCTAGATGCATACTCGGGTCGAACTGGTGGTCTCCTACCACGATTATCGCGATCACATCGATTGTCGCGGTTGATGAGTTGTTGCATCATCACTAGCAAATCTTCGATGGAGTGTTGAACTGTATTCATCTCAGCCCTGGTGACAGGCTAATTTTCTTCAGGATTGGTATTGGCAGCTATGGATCTTTTGGTGTTTTTTTTTTTTAATCAAGGCTCTGAATACCACTTGATGCAAAGGGTAGGATCGGGTCAAATGAAAAGTAAATAGCAAATGGGTTTTAAATGGACTTTAAATGGGTAAATGGGTCAAAGTGATAGAATTGACTATAAATGAGTTTAATGGGGTGAAATAATAAAATATATGAAAGACTATACACTGTTGGGACTATGGGAAAGAGAACCTAATGGGAATATGGGTCATTAAATAATGGGATTTTAGAGGTTAATATGGACTATGGAGTGGGTGACTAATGGGATGGCTCTCACTTGGGTGTCCTCTGTTATGTTATGAACAAACAGATCTGGGTTTGGTGTGGACGAAGGTGTGTCAGGGGATTAGGGATGAAGGTTGGCATTTGATGGTCAATACTGGTCAACGTAGGATTATGAAGATGATGGGATAAAAGGGCAAGGGTGATGATGGGCCTTGAACTGGGCAGTAGACGATGGAAGAGGCTGGCTCGGCTGGGCGTTGGAGAAGTAATGGCAGGGTGGTGGTGGTGGAAAGGCGACTGGGTGATCAGCAGAAGCGCGGGAATGGGACAGCAACGCTGTAGGGAAGAAGAATAGCAGAGAGAAGAGGATTAGGGAAGAAGAGAAGAGAAGAGGATTAGAGAAATAGAAGAAGAAGATAGAATTAAAAGAAGGCAGCAAAAGATGGGGAAGAAAGGAGAGGCAACCTGAATCCACGGGAGAGGGAAAGGAGACGTGAGAGAGGAAGCAAGGACAACAGTCCTGCTTTATTCAGAGAAGGAAAGAGAGAAAAGGAGAAGAATAAAAAAAAAATAGAAGGAGAAAGATCATCTGACGAGAGAGAAGTAAAGAGAATTCTTAATTCATTAATCAAAAATCTCCCTATTACAATGCTAGAAAGGGGTTTTTATAAAAAATCCAAAACTAAAAATAGCAAAAAAAATAAAAACGAAAATAAAAGAAATAGTATCCTAAAAGAAATAGTATCCTATAAGAACTAGTATCTTACAAAAAATAGTATTCTAAAAGAAATAGTATCCTATAAGAACTAGTATCTTACAAAAACTAGTATCCTAAAAGAAAAGGTAACTTTCACTTTTATCACTCGGTAATTTCGAAATCGGGATTGGATTTTTCGACAAATTTGTCGGTGGCTCTTGTGGATTCACATGCTCATGTGTGCTGCATCACTACCCTAAATCAATCTTAATTTAATCTTAAAACTACTAGAATGCCCTCACACATACTTGCACTGTAAACTATGTCGCCCACATTAATCATTATAAAAACCTTTGGCTACAATAAACAGTAAAAAAGCTATAACATGTACCGTGCTTTTAAACGTTAAGATTAATTCCCTTAATCGATGGTATCAACCTTCTCTCAATTAATAAAATATAAAATAAAGAAGACAAAAATTGAAAAATACTTAAAAATAAAAAATTTGGGTGACAACTCGATGTAAATGGATAAATGATTTGATAATAATGATTAAAAGTTTAAAAAGATGTTAATAACTTGTGCCCTCTTTAACCTGCATTTGCATTTTTATATGAACCCATCTATTTAAAGTCCGATAATAGTGATGGTGATAAATTCATTGAAAATATTTATTTTTTTCTACACATGTCACAAACTTAAGTGATTTTGTTTGCCAATAATATAGATGGGCTTGGTTTTTATTACAAAACTTGTAAAATTCATTGTGATATATTAAATGAAATGGCCTCAAAGTAAACAAATGTCCATCTATTGATGAAATATTTTTTTGAAAAAAATAAGTCTCAATAATTCATCCTACATTGACTAGCAAGCGAAAAAATTAATGTAATGGAGACAAGATTTTGACATTTTTTATTTTACTATATTTTGTAAATTAAAAATGAAACACTTTGTATGTATCTTACCCTTAAGCACAAATACTTGCAGAAGATGTACAGAACCCAACCATTGGTGAGCGTCCAACCTATAATACTCAGGGTGTTGGGTAATATTTTTTTCTCTGTTTTTTTCGACTCTCATGTCTCAGCCTCTTAATATAATAATCTACTGATATGTAGCTTGTTTCTATTCTCCTCCGTGATTCATTTATATAATATAAACAACAACATCCCAATGATTCATTTTAATATATCTCATGCTTGGTCGATCCATCCTTCTGGTCGAACTCCGTCAAGCACGTTGTTAGTCAAGTTAGGTTAATATTTAGAATAATCCTAGAGGAAGGTGAATAAGACTACGGTGGAACTTTAAATTTCTTTAAAGTATTGGACACTTAAAGATTGGTCTTTGCTAATTGGTCTAATTAATCTTTCAAATCAAGTTATTAAAGTCCAATTAGATTAGCATCCAAGAACAAGTCCACACAAACTAGATGTACAATAAGTATGAAATAAAACAAGTGCACAAAATAAGGAGAGGAGATGAGAAGAATAGAAGATAATGACACAAGTATTTTTATCTGGTTCGACAACCTTACCTATATCCACGCCTCAAGTACACGAAACAAATTACAACCCTTGATCTCTTTCAAGGGTAAAGATCGAACCGATACAACAAACGATCTTCTTCAAGAGTGAAGATCAAACCTTTGGCATACAAGAGAATACCTCTCTTGAAACACAAAGGACAAGACACGCTTCTCACTTAGCAAGGGTTACACCAACCCTTTTTCAAATAACAAAATAATAGAAAGAATTTATTTGTAGAAAATTATCAAGAACACTTGCCTCTTGATGCACGAAGTGGCTTGAGTGCGTTCTAGAAGATGTTTTCCTTTTTGCCTCTTTGGTGATGTGTAGATGCTCTAATGAAGACCAAACCAAGGGATAGAAGAAGAGGTTTAAGGATGGTAGAAGGTTTTTCTGTGACGACAATTTATCCCTAGAAATTCTCTCAAATGCACATTCAAAAGTGAGCCTAAGATGCTCAAGATTTGCCTATGAGTGATTTAAATATGAGTGAGAAAAATGAATTTCAAAAGCTTAAAATGATCTTCCTATGGTTGTATAATGCTCTTGAGGTTATTAGGACACTTGCCTTATGGAAAAGTTTAAGCCTTGTTTCCTTGAATTTTCCCTTGAGCTGTGATACCCACCCCAACCTGATGTGGGAAAAGTGAAAAAGTCCCACATCGGTTGGGAAGGTTGAGAGGGGAGGGGTCATAAGTGGCCACCCCATGTTGATTCAAGTGTGAGGCCTTTTGGGTCGGGCCAGGTGGGCTGGGGCCCAAATGCAAAACCGTGCACGTTCGAGCTTGTGTGCGAGGTCCAAAGCGGACAATATCACACTGAGTCATGCCCTAAGCCCTGTATTCGGGTCGGGTCGTTACAAAAATGGTATTAGAACCGAGGTTCAACACTCGGATTGTGTGGGCTTTCTTCCTTCTCTGCAGTTGTTGAGCTGGACCGGATCGAGCCGGAGACGACTCGAAACTTTAAGGGGAGTGATTGTGATACCCACCCCAACCTGATGTGGGAAAAGTGAAAAAGTCCCACATCGGTTGGGAAGGTTGAGAGGGGAGGGGTCATAAGTGGCCACCCCATGTTGATTCAAGTGTGAGGCCTTTTGGGTCGGGCCAGGTGGGCCCAGGCCCAAATGCAAAACCGTGAGGGTTCGAGCTTGTGTGCGAGGCCCAAAGCGGACAATATCACACTGAGTCATGCCCTAAGCCCTGTATTCGGGTCGGGTCGTTACATGAGCTCTCAATTTATAGAAAAATAAGTTCCAATTGCTAGTTTGACTTTCCAACTGTTAGTTTGACTTTTGAATTTCCAACAACTAGTTTGACTTTTAACTTTTCCAACCGCTAGTTTGACTTTTTTTATGCGATGCTTTCCAACTTCATTCCTTCTAGTTTTCAATCTTGATATGCCTTCTTTGGTCTTCTAGAGGTAACGGAAGGACATAAACTACTAGACTCAAACACATTAGGTCTCAAAGAATTCAAAATACAATTTAATTACATACACAAGAGGTACAAGACATAAGACTCAGCATGACCAACTTTTACTTGCCTCTTGTCTTCTTTGAGGATGCTTCATTGTGAGTGTGCCTTGTAGACGTTGGGCTTATGACCAAAATGTGGAAATCTATTTTATAATTTTTGTATGATTGAAAGCATTAGTATTGTACGCCGATACTTTCTTATCATCAAAAATACTTTTATGCCCTTGGATAAAAAATCCTTAGACCAACACACATGACACAGATTCTATCAAACATGTGATAGATCATCGATGAACCTCAACACTCTACAGTGATGATTTGTAATGTTAATATCACTATCATATTTCTCTATCGACCTCCTTTACTTTGATACCAATAACTGATGGAATGCTAAAAATCAAACCCTTTAATCCATTCTCATGTTAAGTTGGCCTACACTCCAAATTGGATCCTACCAAATAAATACATGACAAGTCATTAATTAATTTCAACATTCTCATGAATTGAAATTGAGCATAGGATCGTCCTTTGAAAATGCAATTTTTATTTATATTGATTGTAAATTACCTTCCACTCAGTGTTCTACTTTAGCCTTCTTATTCATAGAAATTACATGATCTTGATGTGCTTCCTGAACAATTGGTATAAATGATTCAATAATCTAGACCTTTGATCTGATGGATAACTTTATCCATAGTAAAATCTTAAAAAGTGTTGCTAAAAATTGAATATCCTAGCCCACCCTCCATTTTTAATTAAAAGTTACTTTTTGATGTTTTAAAAACTAAACTATTAATCAAACTATTTTTTATCATAGTTTGATTTAAGGGAGCACTTACACACACTCGGTTTTTCTGCCTCTACACACTCGAAATCGATTTTTCGGGTGAAATTACGATTTTACCCCTGCGTTTCTATTCATTCGAATGAATGCCCAGTTCATTTTGGCATTCATTCGAATGAATTCCCATGTGTAATTTCAATTCATTCGAATGAATGGATGATTCATTCGAATGAATTCCCATGTGTAATTTCAATTCATTCGAATGAATGGATGATTCATTCGAATGAATATGTTCATCAAATGAATGTATGTCCATTCATTCAAATGATTTCATTCAGCGCTTTCAGCACTTCATTCATTCGAATGTTCAGGCAGCAGAAACAGTAACATTATTTTAAATATTTATTTTTAAAACTTTAAACTTATTTTTTGAGTATTGTGTATTTCCAAAATTTCTCAAATTAAATATCTAAACTAATTATAATAACCTGATAAAAATACCTTAAGACTTCAAGGTCTTTTGACACTCCTAAATATATAAAACACAGTATTTGACAAATAAGGGTATCCCTAGGCTGTGTCGAAAACAAATTTAGGAGTATCAAAAGACCTTAAAGTCTTAAAGTATTTTTATCAGATTATCGTAATTAGTCCGGATATTCAATTTGAGAAATTTTAGAAATACATAGTGCTAAAAAAATAAGGGTCTATGTTTTAAAAGAAGAACTCATACAAAAGCAGAACAAAAACACATATATCATTAAAACCCAAAAGATAAAAAAAGATTTTACTGTCAGATTTTCTCCAATTTTTAACAACAACATGATTTAGAAGAAATTTGTCTTCCTTTGGAATATAAAAAGAACACGTTTTGACACATAGAAAGGAATGAGTTTCTTCGAAAGTAACATTTTTCTGTCAAACGATTGATAGAAAAAATAGTTATGTGTCAAGAAAATACCTTTATTTTTCTCATAAATCACATCCAAACAGTAATAAGAGGGATAGAATAACTAGATTGGAAAGAGGAGTTGAATTACTTGGTATATTTGTCTTACTTTGGTGATAAAGGAAGGAGAAGTTGATGATCAAGAGTAGGGGGTTTTATAACAGAAGTTTAACAACGAAACACTATTTTTGTTTGACGAATCGAGTTGAACTCGGTCGGTCAGGTCGGGTTTTAAAACAAATCTAAGTCAACTGATGTTAGAATTTATTAAATTCTGACTTGACCTGAATAATTATCCCAAATTATTTATCCTAATCCAATTTGAAGTTCTAAACTACGTCAACGCACATATTATTTTATAATTTGGTGCATTCATATCGAATCAAAATAAAAATATTACACAAATATCAATTGAAGCTTTAGTACCTTCATCAACGAATAAAGATGAACATTGCATTATAAATAAGTACGAAGTATATGGAAATTTCTAATTTTATAAAATAAAATCATTGAAATTATTAAATTAAATGAAATTTAAGCAATCTAATTTTTTTTGATAAGGTAACCTCATCCATACTTATTTTGGTATTTGTAAGCTCGATTCGTCAAAAAAAAAAAAATAGCTTTTCGTCGTTAAACCTCTGTTTTAAAACCCTACTCTTGATCATCAACTTCTCCTTCTTCAGCGCCAAAGTAAGATAAGTATACCAAGTAATTCAACTCCTCTTTCCAAACTAGGTATTTATTCACCGATCCCTATGTGATTCATGAAAAAAATATAAGGTATGTTCTTTGAAAATAACTATTTTTCTACCAATCGTTTGCCATTCAGAAAAATGTTATTTTCCAAGAAACTCATTTCTTTTTATTTATCAAAATGTGTTTTTTTTTTCCAAGGGAAGATAAATTTCCTCTCAATCATGTCGTTGTTAAAAATTGGAGAAAATCTGAAAGTAAAGTCTTTTTTATCTTTTGGGTTTCAATGATATATTGTTTTTGTTCGGATTTTGTATGAGTTCTTATTTTTTAGATGCCTTTTCTTTTTGATATTATATGGTTTCTTTTACTTTGAATTTTAAAGGTTGCTTTTTATATTGATATACAATTAGTGAATTAGCATTTTCAGATTTTAAAAATGGGGAAGCTTAATATATATTTACTTGGGTTTTTTTCTAACGATATAAGATGTATTGTTTTTTAATTTAAAATTTTGTTCTTCATTTTGAATTTATATTTGAAAAAATTTGCATTTTTCAGGTATTAGAAAATGGCAAGATTTCATTCATATACATGAAAGGGAATACTTTTTCTGAAAAATTATAATCTTATAAGAAACATAGTAAAAGAGGTAAAAATATTTGCTTTTTAAAAAGTACTTGAGTTCCGAGCGTCACCGGCGTGTCACTTGCCAATGCTCCGATTGTTGCCTTCGTCTTCCTCTGCTGCATCACGCCGCCTTGTGTCACTCACGAGAGATTGGAGAGGGTTCTCTCTGTCACAGAGAACCCCCAAAAAATTACATGATCCTATTGATAACTTTTGAAGACATAGGCAGACCTCTTATCTTTATCTAGATAGGTAAGGGACATAGAAGCCGAGACCCAACCCACAATGAACTTGGAGTCCCCATCTAACATACCACTTGCAACCCGTAACTCTTCCATCTCAATGATACATCTCCACAGTGCATGAAGTTCCATTTCAACCACTGGACCATTGGGACAAGGGCCTGCTAAAGAAATCTGGATCTCTCCGAAGTGATTTTTAATGATCCCACCGTGGTATGCTAGACCGTGATCATGCACACAATTCCCATCAAAGTTTAGCTTAAGGATACCCACATCTAGGCGGGTCCAAGGAACCTGCACGTGACCAAGTTTGGCATAACATAATCCATCGAGGCCCAATCTCTACATATAGCAGAAATGTTTATCCCCTAATACTTGTCTAAACCTGCAATCCACCAGTCTGGCATAACTAATATATATATATATATTTTACCTATTAATTGTAGCTCATGTACCCACCCATGTTAAAAAATCTCAGTTTATTTTCTCAATTTTCCATAGTCCAATGACGCCACATGAAGAAAAGTCCTCATACCATTTTCTATAAAAATAATATTATATCTTATTTTTTAATTTTTCATATTTTGATAGAAATTCGGGTCACATTGAACTGAATAAAATAAAATTTGGGTCAACTCCAATTTGGTTGGTTAAATAATTAAATAAATTTGGTTGGATCGAGTCGAATTAGAAAAAAAACCTTTTATGACCTATAGCTAATATGATGAGAACCTGACATGACCCATTGCCACTCCTATGTGGGCCACACACTTTAATGGATAGTTATTAGGGCCCACTTACTTTAATTTTGTGATAAAATATAACGGAATGTATAATTCATTTATTTAAACTTTGCTATTGATTTCACATCACTTTTTTTACATGTGCAAACAAACACAAAATAATGTGCAAACAAACACAAAATAATACCATTTCATAGGAAAAAAGTTTCTCATCTCAATTTCCTAGGAAACCTTTTCCTATGAAATTTACCTTTCATTTTCTCATGTGAAAGTAGACAAACGTGCAAAGGATTATTTGTGCATTTCCACATAAAAGAAAGTTACAAAGGAAAACCAACTTCTGTATCCCCTACCATAAGTCAACATGGGAAAATAAAAGGTGTACTTTTTATAAAAACTGATTCATTTCTTGGCAAAAGACCCTTTTCATTGAAAATCCTAATTTCGATGAAAAATACAAATATTCTTCATAGTAATGCCATCCTTTAACATTAAAAGGGGTTAAATCCATTTCTCCCTTTTTTTTTTTGTTAAAATAGTTATTTTCCTAGAAAGTACTTTCCTTTCCCTATATCTGAATGGAGTGTGTATGATTCTAGAAAGTAACTATCTTTTAACCAACAAAATTGCTAAACCCATTTATGTTCTTGGTTAAAAATAGCTCTTATGCCAAGAACATAATTTCTTTACATCCATCCACGTGGAGCCGAATACTTGTTTGAATGGATGGAAAAGAAAGTATTTGTCTAGAGCATAACTATTTCTCTAGAAAGTGTTAAAATCCTTTTACTGAAGGAAGTATTCTCCTTCTTTGTACCAGGCTACTTCAAAGATTTTCCTTCTTATGCTTCCAAATAGAGCTGATTACTTTCTGAATTCCAGCACTTGTGCTCTGTCCACTAACCTTCAATTCCTACAAATATAAATTTACAAATTAATACCCAACTAAATGAATGGCAGGAAAATCGTACATGTCTGACTATCTAAAAGACTTCATATCAAACTGAAGTATTTAGTAGCAAAATTCTAATTTAGAAAAATGATGATTATTTAACCAGTGAAGCAGGAGTGCAAAATTTGGTATCGACCAATACGATATATCGACCGATATATCGTTATCGGCCGATATATTGACCGATATTATTCTCTCTCCTCATTTAAAAAAAAAAAAACGGTCGATAT
This sequence comes from Chimonanthus praecox, assembly GCA_022113865.1. Taxonomy (NCBI): domain Eukaryota; kingdom Viridiplantae; phylum Streptophyta; class Magnoliopsida; order Laurales; family Calycanthaceae; genus Chimonanthus; species Chimonanthus praecox. The sequence goes on along the minus strand of CM039093.1, from coordinate 48,694,695 downwards.
CAGTTGATATGATACAGTCGATATATCGGCGTATCGACCCTATATCCGCAGATACGATACGATACGTGTCGGCCAATATTTGCACTCCTGCAGTGAAGTATTTTTTAGAATTTAAGTACAAATCAGAAAAATAATTATTCTGTTTGATAGTTGGTGTGACCAAGTCTGCTTTTTGTTTGGGTCTCACCAATTCAAGATTTGCACATTATAATTATTCTATTTCTTATCATGTAGCACTAGAATTCTTCTCTTTTTCTCCTCTTCCATAGACAACAAATCAATTTCTCTAATACATCCATTGTCTCAATTCAAACTAACAGTCAATGCAATAAGTCCATCCATAAAATATACTTTTATGACAAGAGGATTCAAGTTTTTGATGACAACAGTGAGGCCATGAAAAATATAACTTTTGTCTTTTACAATATGTTTGGGTATAATATTTTTTTTTTTTTAATGCAAATTGATCTTCAAGTGATTCATACCAAACTTTTTTATTGAAAGTGATTTCCAAAACTTTTCATTTTTTACAATCTTTGTAAAATTGAATTACTGTGGACACGGTCGAGAACAATGATTTTCATGACTTATAGATTTAAATATCTATAAATCAAACCATAAATTAATCATGACCTAATTTAACGCAAGCACTTCTAATTACTCAATATGTAACCAAGTGACCCAACCACAACTCATGGCCAACGTTACCCAACCTATTATTTGATCCATGACCTAATATGGTTCACACCTACCTAACTTTACACATTATCTAAGATCTACAACCAATGATCCATGACTTAACCTATTGTAGAGCCCATTGGTCATTAAAAACCTAGAAATAGAAATAGGAAGTCATAGCACTAAGTGAGTCCTATTGGTGAAAAACCTAGAAAGAAAAAGTTAAAACATTAAGTGGCTGGGTCCTATTTGTGACTGTTTGAAAGGGTGGAGTCACCTTGTGGAATGAGATGAAAATCATCAATGAAAACTAGGTTCTAAATTCCACTGGTTGCTCCCTTTATACATGGGCGAAATAGATTCAGATAATGCTAGAATTGTTATCCTTTTATGATGATGGGCCAAAGTAAGCAAAGATAGAAATAAAGCGAAAAGAGAACAATACAAGATCGCGAAGGTCTTAGCATAATTTCATTCACCATAAGGAAGGGTATAAAGCATATGAAAAAAAAAGAAGTTCCCTTAACTTAAGACTGAAATTTGAGTTGACTCAAGTTGGATTTTAATAAACTCAATCCAATTTATGTTAAAAAATTATTAAATCTGACTCGATCCGAACTGAATTGTTGATTAGAATTACTCAACCCAGCGTGACCCGAATTGTTAATCCGAGTTAACCTGAATGGTATTTTATAATTTGATGCAAGCGGGTCGAGTTGGCTTACATCCGGTCGAGTTAGATTAATTTTAAAATTCTCAATCCCACCCGCCCCAAATTTTATACAAATTTTTTTTTCCAACCCGACCCAAAATATAC